>CM062942.1:22392500-23642500 GCA_031878705.1 Tapirus indicus | reverse complement strand
TCTCTCTTACCTCAACTTCTAGCATTTCCCCCAACTCACATCACTCTCTGCTGTTCCTTAAACACAAAACATGCTTTCACTTCAGGCCTTGGCATTTGCTGTGTCCTGCCTGTAATTCTCTTTTATTCAAAAAGCTACATGACTTGCCCCTTCACTTCCTTTAAATTTTCTCAAAAGACAATCTATCAGAGGAGTTATCTTTGACATCCTCTAATAGGACATATAATCTATATCTATGTAGATATATATGGATATAGATATATGTAATATAAATGTATCTGCCCAATCTCCACATATACACTGTCCTCTTATCTTCTATACATTATTTTTCTTCATATAATTATCACTACCTAAACTAAAAGCTCCAGTAGAGTTAGGACTTTCTTTTGTGTTTGTTGGTTTCTTTACTCTACTCTACTAGCAGTGCCTTGAACACAGAAAACACTAAGTATTTGTTGAATGTAAGAATAACTAAATGGGGGCCAGCCTGGTGGTGTAGTGGTTAAGTTTGCACACTCCACTTCAGCAGCCTGGGATTTGTGGGTTCGGATCCCGGGTGCAGAGCTAGACACTGCTCATCAAGCCATGCTGTGGCGGCGACCCACATACAAAATAGAGGAAGATTGGCACAGATATTAGCTCAGCGACAATCTTCCTCAAGCAAAAAGAGGAGGCTTGGCAACAGATCTTAGCTCAAGGCCAATCTTCCTCACCAAAAAAAAAAAACTAAAGGGATAACTAAAAGACACAAAATCTAGACACGTGAATCATATACATTGATATTATTATAGAAGAAAACAATGCAAATTCAAAAATAGCAAATGTTCTAGAGCTTTGTCTTTCAAGATTCACATTGATATCAACCTAGTTGCAAAACAGGGGTTATAGAATCCAATTTAATTTTGTCTCCTTGCTGTTTCAGCTTAATTTTACTTCCTTTCCAATTTTACTTTCCTGAACTTTGAATCATTCCAGAAAAGAAATGATCCAAAATAAATGTTTCCTGGTTTAGAATTAGCATGGTTTGGGGGGAAAATAATGCATTTCTCACAAGTGAGATGGGATTGAGGTGGTTCAAACCAAGCCAAAAGCCAAGTAAAATGAAGGGATTCTCATTAAAAGGCTTGTCTTGTCCGATGGGGGACTTGGGAGTCCTGAGATTCCATAATAACCTTATCTGTTATAGGAGATTAGGCAAACGAGAGCCAATTAAACTGCTGGACAACAGCCAAATTATCACTGCCAACACAAACAGGAGTTTACTTGAAAGTATCAAAGGAAATACCTGGTCTTTCTTTTTCCTTGTGGAAATCTTATTTTTAATAATCCAGTGCAGAGAAATAAATCTTAATATTTTAGATATCAAGCACCAAAAGGAATGAGAGAATGATATTTAAAAAGAGACCTCAAGTAATGGTGAAATGGCTTCTGGTGTTGAGGAGAAATCATTCTCTACTTTGGATTCCAAATGCTAAAAGGGAAGGAGAATTTTCAAAAGAATAACATTTTCAGCACTCAGTAAACTAGCCCTCTGAAATCTTAGCCGCAAGCTGTAGTTTAATGGTTTCATGCTTTCTTCATTTTTACAAAAGATAAGAAGCATTGATTAATGTCCATCCTACTCTCATATAAGTTCGTTAACTTGGATTTCACCAGGATGCTCATCAAATGTCTTTCATTATTTAGCTAAATTTTTGTTGTTGTTGCTCTTATTTCTCAAGTGTGGTTTTCTTTATGACTCCCTTTAGGACTTCTTTTTCCTTAAGTGGCAAGGCGAATGCAAGTGGCAAGTGTGGTAATGAAATAAAGGAGAAAAATGTGATATTCTCATTAATAAGTTATAGGTTGAGGAATATGGAAGATAAAATTGAATCAGCAGTTCTTACGTACAACTAGTCTACATATCTAAGTTATGTCACTTGTGTATGATTTTCTAAATTATTGTATGAAAATCACTTTAACACCTAAAGAAAAGAGATGTCATATACAATGATGTGTAAAATTTCCTATGCAACATTTTACAATACTAATTAAAAAAATTTTTGATGTAAATTGGGTAATAAATGGGAATTCCTTTATCTTTATTTCTTATACCTTTTCCTTATTTCACTGTTTTGGCATTTGGTACTTTAAATTATACATACTTTTCAAAAATATCACTCAGCATTAATGAGGAAAATTAGGCCATCAAGGCCTTCTAATTATAATGAAAATGTTCTCTCATATTCACATAAGATTTTGACTTGTTCTCCACTCTTTTCATAGTCTGAAACCCATTTTTCACTGTTGTAATCTATAATTGCTATAAGAGATACATATTTTGATCTTCATTGTTCTGAATACAGAATGTGAGTCTAATTCATATATTGCTTAATAATTGGAAAATGGTTAAATAACTGAGACTCTGGTGTAAAAAATTTAAAAAAAAGGTAACAGTGTTGTCAGTGTTAATGGGATGTAAACGAGATACTGTAATGGGTTATTGCATTTCTGGGTTGCAACATCCTCTCCACAATCATTTAAGAATATTAATCAGGCTAAAACTATCAAATGATCTCAGTTTGATATCAAAATAGCTGCAAAAGTTTTTCTTCCTCCTGTTTCGTGTTCACTATTACTAGATTTCCTAATACAGGAAGAGTAATTCTAGCTAAATGCACACTTTTATTCCCAGACAGAATGCATTCTTAGGATCCATACTTTCCTCTAATCCCTTTAGTTTTTAATTATTTGTTTGAGTAGGCCATACAATAAGATGTAAAATGTAAAAGGTATGAAAGTGTCTAAATTGAAAAGTAAGACTTCTTCTCACTGCAATCTACCCAGTCAACCAGTCCCCCTGCTAGAGGCAACCTCCTTAACCAATTTCAAGTATAAACAGGCCAGAGATATGCTATGATCATCATGGTATGTGTGTGTGTGTGTCTTTGTGTGCACGCATATTCCTCCCCCAAGCAATAGCATACGATATCCTTTTTTTTTGCACTATTTTTTTCATTTAACAATACATTTTCAAGATCTTTCCATACTAGTACACAAAGAACCATCTTTTTCTTCTTCATAGCTGAATGGTATCTATTGCGTGGATGAACTATAATTTTCTCAACCAGTCCTCTATTGATGCATATTGAAGTAATCTCCATTCTTATGTAATTCAAAAAACAATGAATATAAACACACACGCGCGCACGCACACACACACAACGTATGACATGGATTAGTGTATCTTTAAGATAAGTTCAAGAACTGCTGACTCAAAGAGTATGTGTCATTTTGGTCTTGATAGATATTGCTAAGTTGCTCTGCATATAGGCTCTATCAATTACACTATCATCAGCAATGTATGAGTACCTGATTCTCTACACCCTTGCCATTTTTAAAATTTGTTAACCTGATGGATGAAGTTTTTGTTTGTTTAGATTTACTTTATTATGAAAGGGGTCAAATATTTTCATGTGTTTCAAAGCCAGTTGGTTTTCCTTTCCTATGGACTGTGTATTCATACAAGATGTCCATTTTTGTGTTGAGTTGGGCTTTTCTTATTGATTTATAAGAGCTTTTTATACTTTATTGTGTGTGTGAGGAAGATTAGCCCTAAGCTAACATCCGCTGCCAATCCTCCTCTTTTTGCTGAGGAAGATTCGCCCTGGGCTAACATCCGTGCCCATCTTCCTCTATTTTATATGTGGGACATCTGCCACAGCATAGCTTGAGAAGTGGTGTGTAGGTTGGCACCCAGGATCCGAACCTACTAACTCCGGGCGCTGAAGCACAGCACGAGAACTTAACCACTATGCCACCGGGCCTTCCCCCTTTATACACTTTTTATACTATTTGTGATATGAGTCGCATGCAACTTTCTGTTTGTGTTTGTCTTTTTCTTTTGTTAATTTTGAGCAAATTTGAAGCATCCAGAACTATGTTACCTCTTCAGATCCCACCCTTGTTCTTCCACATCTCTGTACAGTTATCTCTAATATAAAAGTAACTTCCCCAAGTTAGAGAGAAAGTGTCAAGAACTCTAGTGTGTTCCACTAACTGCTTAAAATGCCACATCAAAACACACATGGCCTTACGTGTCCTGTTTTTAATCTCTTCATGTCATTCCTACCACCAAACAATTGTTTTCTTCTCGTGATCTTTAAATTAGGCCCCAAAGAGAACATTCTAAATCCCATCCCTTTATTATTATTTATTACCAAGGACATTTATTTTACCTTTTCCCAAAGCTTCTAGTTTTTAATGTGCTTACCTCTCACTACTATTGACCCTATTTTGTATTTCTTTCTTGGTTCTTTATTTCTCTCTGTGTATTACTAGAGTATGGCACTGTAGTGTCCTTAATGTCTGTATGACGTGTCTCTGGGGTCAAGTGAGTACAGTATCATTTGTGTAGTAGTTCTTGAAATAGGGGGATCCTACTCATTTTTTTTTCCTTTTTCACCATCTATTCAATCAGAATAAAATAAGTAAATTAATAAATATGCCTGTTTTGTTTTATAAGCTCTTTTTTGCCAATACTTAATACATTTTGTGGTATCGAATTTTGATGAATTTAAAGTAGCCATATGATTTTAGAAAATTATATTTTATAGTAAATATCTAGGCATAGCTAACAAACTTGCAAAGCCAATTTGTGTGCTCCATATAAAACAGAATATATGAACCCAACTGAGGTATACTTATATCATTGGTTGTTAATCTGCTCTTTCCTGTCTGATCTAAAAAAAAACGTTTTCACATCTTTGAGATAGAGGTCCGTTTTTGTGTTTCACCTTATGTTAAAAATAAACAGCTTGTCAAATTAATTTAGGTATATGCCTACTACAGAGCAAGACAACAAGTGTATATCTACACACACATGCACACACACTACTCTCTTTCCTCCCTGAGGCCA
Source organism: Tapirus indicus (assembly GCA_031878705.1). Classification (NCBI taxonomy): domain Eukaryota; kingdom Metazoa; phylum Chordata; class Mammalia; order Perissodactyla; family Tapiridae; genus Tapirus; species Tapirus indicus. Next base: position 23,637,603 of record CM062942.1, on the reverse strand, counting down.
AACTTTCAGATCTCTCATAGTTTGAGAACAGCTCTAGACTTCAAAACAGTTGTGATTAGAGAAGGAAGGGCTGAAAAGCTTTCCTCCTTGGGAAGAGTAAAGCATCCCCTGTGGACCAAGCAATAAATCAACAACATAGAAGAGAGAGAGATGAAAATAGTACTGACTATCCTGTGATTATTTGACTTCCCACTTGAAAGGAGGTATATTCTCTGATGGGTTGGTAATCTATACATAAACCAGTTTTTTCCAGAAAATTTGGAGTAGCAACATGAGGGAGAAGAAAGAAAATGGGAGGAAAACTGAGGGAAGAGAAAACAATTCCATGGCAATCATTCAGAGCAGCCACACTGGCTATTATGAGAATCCTCTCATGAGCTGCCCAGGCAGCAGGGTGGTGAAGACAGGTAGCTCAGCTATCAGAGGTGGGGTGAGGAAAGAGTCACCTGTACCTCATCACTGTGGCACCTGGAGGTATAAGACATTTCTACTGTACATGGGAATAGAGGTTGGGTGTTGGTAAGTGCGGCTGCTGAGGTGGGGGCTCATTAACCACTTGCGTTTGGCTCAGCTGTCATCGAGGCACTGATTACTAAAGGCATCTTGCACAAGGTGACATTCCTAAAAAAGGGAAGACATGTTAACAATTCTGATTCTCTGCTGTACCCATACTAAAGCACCAGCTGTTTACAATAACTAACACTCAAAAACATCATGAAGAATCACCAAAAGAGAAAAGGAAATTTATATTTGAGACATTCTGTATATTAAGACAGTAGGTACATCTTTGAAGAATTCTATGGGGGCTAAAATGTATCTGAAGGTGTTCTTGTTATAGCATCTGAGGACGGCCAAGTTTGATTCATCCGTTAAAGATGGAAGTTCCAGAGGTTAGAGGAACCTCAGTAATTGGATACTCAGGTAACACATTCACCATGGAGTATGGATAGTCAAATTTTATTGTTTGTATACATGTAATGAATGGAAATACATATTCCTCAATATATAAAATGTGAATGCGATTGCATTTCAAATGCAAAAATAATCATCATTAAATAGTTTTGCAAATGTTTATTTGCTGACTGTTAAACCTTGACTTCTGAAATGTTATGCCAGTTTTGACTTAGGGATGGAAGATGAGAAGCTTAATTTTTAAAAGGCATAAAATAAAATCTTTAAGTCATTTCTGAGGTGAGCTGAATGCTCTGGATAGAGTAATTCTCCCATCAAATGCTATTAACATCTAAAGGAAGTCTTTTCAATGAATTTAAGAATGCCAAGAACTGATGTCTTTTTCTAAATAGTTACTTTGTTCAAGTGCATTGAGACTCAAGTTTTGAGCATCTAAAATGCTCTACATAAAATTGCTTTCTAATTTATTTTGCTTTCTGTATCAAAGATTCACCAGACATATCCCTGAAATGTCATATTTCAGTGCAAAGTCTCTCTTGCATTGGTTTCTATGGCAGTCAATTGCAAAAATTTTATTGCAGCTATCAACTTTCTATCCCAGTGTTGACTGCAAGCATCAGTGTCAGGGAGACTGTATTTGTCTTGACAAGTCTCCATCTGAATATAATACATATACAGTTACACCCCTAAGCTGTAAGTTACCATAATACTGGAAACCAATAGATAACAGGGAAACACACAGAATTACACAATGTTGGCGTGCATGTGTGAGGAGAGAGAAGAGAGAACTGCTTCACAATTCAAGACTCCTTAAAAGATAGAGATGCAATCTTTCTCTTTCCAAGAGTGTCACTCAATAGGTATAAAAAGCTGAAACCACAGCATTATTTGGTGAAAGAAGACTCAGTCCAGTTCCTAAACGAGTAACTGAATCAGAGGCTCCAAATCTTAAGGGGAGTAGGTCTTCAGAGGTAAATGAGAGAAACAATGTTGAAATAATGGGAACTAAAGTAGAAGAGCAGCACAAAAGGTAAAAAGTAATAATTACTTTTTAAGTTAAAATCATATATTTAGAAAGTTAGTTGCATATCTCTATTTCCATTCATTCCATCACTCAGACTCCTAAAATATTTTGCAGTTCTCTGGTCTTAAATTTAATTGGCGGGCAGAGTCTAAATAGAAAGGCTGGAGATAAACTGTATGATTTCTCCTCACCACCACGTGTGGAGGGATGATGAAAACCCTCATGACCCTATAAGATCTGGACAAAAAGAGGCCACGAAGGATTCTGGCCAAGCATTCAGAAGTAACATCCTCCAGCTGGGCCTGGAGAAGAGCACTGCACGCTCTTTCATTAGGACTGGGTTATTAGATTCAGAGCAGAGTAATAGAAATGGGATTTTCATTCCCACAGATCTGGATTTCAATGCCAACTCCGCCACTTTCTTTGTAATCATGGATAAGTTGCTTACCTATTCAAGCCTCAGTTTTATCATCAATAAAACTGAGAAATATGACTTGCCTTAAGGATCTTATGTGAAAATTACATGAGATAATATGTGCAAGGCACCTAGCACAAAGCCTGGACCATATTAAATATGGATATGTAGTATGTAAGAATTGCTGTAATTAATGGTATTAATCATAATTTGAATTATACTATTTTATCATGCATGCTATCATTTTGAATTATATTATTCTTTGTAGCCCCTAGAACACTTGGTAAAGTCCTGTACATATGATGAATGCTCAATTACTACATGAGAACGAATAACTGAGCCTCAGATAGACAGAAAATCATATACATAACTTAAAGATCCATGTAATAAAGCGGTTCACCTCATATGATTGTAATCATGAAAGAATCCAGTTCCAACCTGGTAGTTTAATTTTCCTTGGAGCATTTAAGTTCAGAGGCATTATAACATAATGGAGAACACAAGGTCTGGAGCCAAACTGTCTGGGTTCAAAACCCATCTTTACCAATTTATTAAAAGTGTGAACTGGGGCATAGGTTCCCCCTCCTGAAAAATAGGAGTAGAAATAGAAAAATCTCATTGGATTGTTGGGATGATTAAATGAGTAAATAAAACTACATGAGTAAAGCATCTAGAATAGTGCTTGGCACTTATGAAGCACCATTGAAGTATTAACATTTAAATTAGTGACTGATGTTGAATACTACCCATATTTGACCCAAAATGTCCCTTTTTAATAGTATATGTAATCATATGCAATTCAAGTATGAAAAGTTGAACATAGCTGAATGTGGGAAGGAGTAGATCCAGTCTCAATCCTGACTCTGTAACTAACTGGCTTCATGACCTTGAGTGAATCATGAACCTCTCTGCATGTTCTCATCAGTTAAATGTGGGCATTGGTACATTTTGTTTGTGGTCCATCCTTTCCCTACTATGATAACATTCTCTGATTTTTACTGTATCTTGTAGGATCATTTATCTTCCCCCTGGAGTGCAGCTTCAATTCTATAAAAGAAGTCAGTTGGAAAAAAAAATCTTACACAGAGAATTTCACTTAGCTATCAACTTTCTAGTATCAAGTCTATTCCATACACAATAAGGCAGAACTATAGTAAAACATCCTGATGCTATTTCTTTTTAAGACCTCTTCACATTTGCCATTGCCATTGGAAGTGAACTCAGACAACAGTAAAGTAGCAAGGAGATGTGTGAAAGAGGCCTTTTTAGCTCTCAGATTTCAGTGAGCTCTCCGTTTCCAATACTTGTAGTTGTAAGATCTTTGTCATATCACGTCTACCTTCTGTATTTCCTTTTTTCAGCCCAACCCCCTTTCTTCCATGAGCCACCACAGATGATGTGAAGCATATGGTGGCCATGTAAAACTGAGATTATAACACATCACAGAAGCTTTGAATGATAGAGGACTTCAGTGATAATTCCACCTCAACTCATTTTTAAAATGAGAGAAATGAAGCAAAAAGATGTCCTTTAAATTGTTCAAAAGGATACAGACAATTAGAGACAGAGCCAGGACCAGAAATGAAGTCTCTTGTATCCTAATCCATCATTTTTACCACTGTATCATTGTGCCTTTGTGTAAAGAACCGCTTAGTTCAGTCCAAAAGGGAGCTTCCTAAATCAATTTCTTACCTCATTCAATGGCATTTTACAGTATGTTTGCCTTAAGAATGACCCTGTATCTTATGACTCCGCTAGTTCCTATTCCTATTGGAATCATCCAAATTATCACAACTCTTAATCTGAAAATGCAAAACATTCCTGCCCTGCATACAAAATTTCATGGGTACTCACTCTATGCAACAATGCCAAATAAATTCCGTATGAGAGTGATTGAGAGCTTGCTCCTAATCCCTCAATTTGGGAATTTAGAATTGGGCCTGAAAATGGTACCACTTGACAGAATACAAAAACAATAAATAAATGTTTTCTTCATTTGTGGAATATAGTGTCACAGAGCATTAGCAAGGGTTAGTAGCTCACAGGAAAAAGTTTGGAAATGTTAGCAATTTTCTGACTTCAGTCTTTTTTAAAATCTGCAGTTACATTCTGGAATTTGCTTTATGTATTAGTGTCACAGAGCATTGTTTTTAGTTGAGGAAAATTCCATTATCTTGTATTAAATTTCAGAAGTCATATATGTATTTATTTTATAAACAATTTCTAGTCCTCAGATTGATTCAAAGTACACACTGTATCACTGGGTTGATTTCCCTTCATTCTATAGGTAAAAATCTAGTGCCAAAGTAAAAAAATAGAAAATATTTAATTTATTCTGCTGATGTTTGTTTTCATGGGCAGACGTTGATAATAAAATATATTCACATACCTATATACCACTACGTGGTAGGCAGAATAATGCCCCCCTAAAATGATCTACATCCTAATCCCCAGAACCTGTGAATATGTTGGATTACATGGCAAAGGGGAGTTAAGGTTGCAGACAATTAATATGGCTAATCAGCTGACCTTAAAATAGGAAGATTACCGGATTATCCAGGTGGGTCCAATGTAATCATAAAGGCTCTTAAAAGTGGAAGAAGGAAGCAGAAGAATAGAGTCAGAGAGGGCAATATGCCTACTAAAGAATGGTCAGAAAGATGAAATTTTGCTGGCTTTGAAGATAGTAAAAGGGGCATGGGCCATGGAATGTGGACAGCCTCTAAAAGTTGGAAAAGCAAGAAAATAGATTCTTCCCTAGAGCCTCCAGAATGGGATGCAGCTCTTCTGACAACTTGATCCGTAAGACCTGTATCAGATTTCTAATCCCAGAAGTATAAGATAATAAAATTATGTTGTTTTAAGCCACTAAGGTTTTTTTTTTTTTTTTTGGTGAGGAAGATTAGCCCTGAGCTAACATTCGTTGCCAATCCTCCTCTTTTGGTTGAGGAAGATGGGCCCTGGGCTAACATCCGTGCCCATCTTCCTCTACTTTATATGTGGGACACCACCACAGCATGGCTTGATAAGCAGTGCATAGGTCTGCACCCAGGATCCAAACCTGTGAACCCCAGGCTGCCGAAGTGGAGCATGCAATCTTAACCACTATGTCACCGGGCCAGCCCCAAGCCACTAAGTTTTTGATAATTTGTTTCAGCAGCAAAAGAAACCTAATGCACACTACTCTTTTTTTTTTTTTACATTACCATTGAAAACTGGAAATTGAATGTGGTGTGATATTCAAGGTCTTTGTGTAAAAAAATGACCAGATATTTAAAAAGTAATGTAATTGAATTATAACAATTCCCTATCACATAAGAAAGCAGGACTAATGACAAGGAAAACAACTATTCCACCTTCTTCAATAGAGATTAGACTATACAAGACAAATTCTAAACAGATTACTATAAATGAATAAGACAATACAATTTTAACACAGATCATGAAGAAAAATGTTTTGCTATCAATATTTCTCTTTTTCCTGGATTGAAAGGCATATATGGCATATAAATCTTATTTTTAGAGGTTGTCATCTTTTTGAACAAAAGCTTTGTAAAATACAGAGAAATATGAAAACACAGTTGAAACTCAGATTTCTTAAAATCCTCTTTAAATCATAATTTACAATACTAATTCAGTAGATATTAAGAGGTCATTGATAAGGGAAAGAAGGAATTATGCATTTATTTTGTTTTGAAAATTAAGTTCTAGGCCATGCCCTAATAAGACTTTACTACTGAAGACAGCCACATCTACCTCTGACTTTTTTTTTTTTTTGGTGAAGATTCACTTTGAGCTAACATCCATTGCCAATCTTCTTCTTTTTTTGCTTGAGGAAGATTAGCCCTGAGCCAATATCCGTGCCAGTCTTCCTCCATTCTGTACCTGGGATGCCTCCACACCATGGCTGATGGAGTAGGTCTGCACCTGGGATCCAAACCCGCAAACCCAGGCCACTGAAGTAAAGCATGCAGAACCTCAACCACTGAGACACGGGGCCAACCCCTCCCTTTGACATTTTGACATTTTGTTCTCCAGGTTACACACACCCACATCCACCCTCTACAGTTGAAGATGCACCTGCCCAACACTTGTAGTCTATTGATTACTACAGGTGACTGTAGGTTCACGATGAACAATTGTGAGTCACTGAAGATATCAAGAAAATGATGTTTTTACCCACCCAGACCAAACTGGGTATTGGTGATCTATAGTGGCTAGAAAGAAATAGAGACAAGTTAGGAGCAAAGAAACCATGTGAGAGGCTGTTGTTATGTAGGGCAAGAGGGTAACTCCCATATTCACATGTGACTGAGTAAACAGTAAAGCAAGGATGGGCTTAAGAAATGGCATATGGAAAGAAATTATACAGTTGTGAGGTTGAGGGCAAGCAATGTCAAACCATGACAAAAATGTGTCGATATGACTCTAGTTAACAGGCCTGTGGAGCCAAAATGATAATTATCAATAGGTGGTGAGAGAAGAACAAATAGAAACTCTGGAGAATATGATTAAAGATGTTGAAAACATTGTATTATCTAAAACCATCAACTAAAATCTCTGCTCTAATTTCTTGAACACCCACTGCATAGTATAACAATTCCAGGTGATATTTAGATAGTCAGATAATCTACCTTCTCCCACATATGAGGAAACCTTAGCAGAGAGGAGAGAAAGGCCATTTATAAACTTTGTAATCACCATTCAGCTTGAGAATAACAGAAGCAGGTGTGTAGGGCTTTCTCTAATACTCATGAGCAATAGGGATCTACTGTACTGAGAAAACACAGTTTGCTGCCAAATCTGGTGCACTGTGCTTTTTCACTTTTCTCCATTCTCAACAATAAGGAAGGCTCCACATCATAGCTATTGAGTTCATTCAGCTGTTCTCATATCATTTCCTCCACAGTCTCCCATAAATTTCTATTGTGCCAACACGCAGAGAATTGATTACATTCTTTTTCAGTTTGTCTTTGAAACTTGCAATCAAATTATTCTATGCAATTAAAAATGCATGAATGTTTTCTTCTTTAGAAATACCTCTCCACATACCCCTCCTACCTCCACACTCGTCATCTTCAGCCTTACTCCCTTCAGAGTTTCTCTACTGCTGGTTTAGAATATAATCCACTGAATGTGTATACTCTATTGAAGCAGCATTGCCCATTGCCAGTCTAACACATTTGTTTCACAATAACTAGCAACCACAACTCATGAAATCAGAGGTGATGTTAGTCAAGACAGGTTATTATGCAAAGGAGTAGTATTCGAGGCCCTTAGTATGCAAACACTAAGGGCCCTGAATAACACCTATCACTGCTTTTAGAAGTTCTATATTGAAATATTTGCAATTGAAATTCACGTAATAAACACTATCTTAATAAAATTACTTATCAGTTTTTATTTTTTGAGGATGTGCCATGTGCAAAGCACTGAGTGAGGCACCCTGTTTTAAAACTGCATACAAACTGGGGTCCCACTGAAATATCAAGGTATACTCAGACCAAATCTTCTGGCATTTCATATCTAAGAACACTAACTATGCTTGCTGCTGTTTAATGGTTGGGTGCTGTTTCTAATTAATGCTCTTTTCCCATTAGCAGAGCCTAGGGTGTCTATAAACCTAAGTTAACTGCAAGAGGAATGAGTACTTTTTTCTGCAAGACTGACAGGACTCTATCTGGAAGGGCTACTCGTGGTTTATTAAATAAGCAGCAATTCTAAATTAGGTTATGCTGGTTTTGACAGTTTCTGCAAACTGACATTTTCATTTGCTCAGTTTCTTGGAACAACCCATCATGCAGATATATTACTTGTTGAAACCTCATAAAAACTCTGTTTTTCTCTGGGCTGTGAGCATGAATTTCTAATGAACTGGGCTCTAGGTGAAAGGCAAGTTCTCACCCATTACTGCAAAGGATGGTTTTATTTCACTGAATACCAATTTAACAATATCAATGCAATACAGATGCCTCATTCCTAATGTTGGATATATAAGGTATTGCTGTTGTTACCTTGAAATGGAAAAAAAAATAAGGAATAGAAGGATAAAAATCCTAAGATGGCTTGATGTTTGTTGCTTACACCTACAGTTTATCTTTTTGGTGCAAGTCAGTGATGGCTAGCACAGAATACAGCCATTCTAAGCTAACCACAATAAGGCTCAATCATCTTGTTAAAAATCTCACAGCACGGTCAATCCCCCCAGTCCAACATACAGTGTGACTTTGGTAGTATTTACCATATCCTTGTTCAATAAAGTCATAGAAAGGTTATACTTCTAAGTCTGCAAACTTAAGTAGTATTTGAATATTTTGAGAGACTACATCCACAAATGCACTTTTATTTCAGTCAAACCTTCTGATTATTTTTCCATGATGAAGTGTTCGCATATCTCCATACAGAAGCATGTTTATTAGAATATCATGACCCAAACAGTCGAAAAATTGGGAAGTTCTCAGTCAACATTTTTTGCTACAGAATGGTAGACAAATGATCTGACCAATATTTCCATTGACATGTCTGGTTGTTTGGTGCTGCTTGAACACATCAATAGAGCACAGAAATCTTGCTGCTCAACATTATTGTTCAATGAGGCATCAAGGATGATTCGGCAATTGACTTTCAAACAGAATCTGGTGGAAAAGCGGCTGGCTACAGCATAAATTCAGCCATACCTTCGGGAGGGAAGAGAGTACCAGTTGCAATATCAACATCAGTTCATTAAATCATAAGCTGCCTAGCACATGTATTTCCTTATGCTACAGCATTTGGGATACTTTAACTAAATAAGTGATGTAAGAATCACTATATTTGCCTTTTTGTGAATTGCGAATATGATCTATTCAATGGCAAGAAATGGGAGTCATTTGACAGGATTTCATAAGTTGCTTTCTTATCGGTTTTCCTATATCAGTTTTTCTGACATAATTTTTTAATTCTCACCACTAAAACACTTACACATACACTTATAAAAGTGTATGTGTAAGCACTTGAATAGTGCTTGTTATACATGTAACAACTCTGGAAGATATTTATGTATTTACTTTTACTCTTCTTTTTTTCAAGAATGAATTTAAGATAACTTGCCTAAATATAGAAGGAAAACATAAATTAGAAATTGTTAAGGGAAAAAAAGGGAAATTCAAGGATATAGATACAGAGTAAGTGCGCAACTAAAGTGAGTACAGATTTTTTCAATTAGAGGCTAATTGAAAGATGAAAGCCTGGTCAGATGAAAACACCACCACACAGATTGTTCAAGAGCAACAGAACTGTTTCTAATAAGAGGAAAACAAGTTTTCTGAGGGTCTTCAAAATGTTATGAAAAACATCCATCATATCATCCTTATAGGAAATGGCCTCACTGACCAATTTTCACCTGTTGTTCAATCTGACTGATTTGTATGGCGACAGAGTCAAGACAAATTCTCGAGCTGTATGTTACAATTAGCCCCATTCCACCGACAGTCAACCTGAAGGTGTAAAGAAACTTGCTCAAGGTCATATCGCCGGTTCAGAGGCTGAAACTGAACCAGTATCCATGCATTTTATTCTACATTATGCTGCAAATGCAGGACACACAGGGGTGCCTGCTTCATACAGCTGGAGGACAGGAGGGAAATGAGGATAGTAGAGGTAACCTTAAATGTTATAACCACAACCAACATTTATTGACCTATTGCACAGGCCAGGCACTGTGAAATTATATTAAATGCATTGTCTGATTTAATCTTGAAAAGAGTCTTGAGTGATAATACCTATTATTCATCATGTTTTATGAATGAGAAAACAGGTTTAGTGAAGTCATGCAACTTCCAAGAGGTCACAAAGCTAGTAAGTATTAGAGCTGGAATTTGAACCCAAGGTCTTTAACTCTAGAATCCATATACTTAAACACTTTATTATGCAGCCTTCTTATATTAGAAGGACGTCTCTCTGTATGTAACAGGGGACCAGCAAAGGTTTGGGTGAGTGTAAAGGTGGATAGATGATATTCATTCATTAAGTCCATCAGTCAATATTTGTAACCTGCATACAATATGGTAGCATTCTTCTAAGATAAAGTATTCTTCTAAGATACATACAATATGCTAGTATTCTTCTAGAGATACAGTTTTGAACAAGACAAATCTCCTACCTCATTGAGCTTACATTTTAGTCTGTTTTTAAGGAAGATGACTCTGGCTGCAGTATGTAGGATTTTGTGAAGATGGATGAGATAAGAGAGCTTACTTTGAAGGTTCTTGCACTGTTCCAAAGGAAAAGATTATCTATTGCTGCATAGAAAATAAGCAAAAAATTCATGGCTTAAAATAACATACAATTTATTATGTCACAGTTTCTGTGGGTCAGGAGTCCAGGCATGGTTTAACTGGGTCCCCTGCTCCTGGTCCTACAAGGCCACATCAAGGTGTTGGCTGGGCATGCTCACATGGCTGTTGGCAGCATTCAGTTCCCTGTGGTTGTAGGTCTCTGTTTCCTTGCTGGCTATCAACCAGGGGGCACTCTTACCTCCTAGAGGCCACTTGAAATTCCTTGCCACATGGCCCTCTCACAGGCCCTCTCACAACACGGCTGATTACTTCATCAAAGAGTATTTCATTCCCAGCAGGAGAATGTCCCTCTTGAGGAAGGGCCCAGTCCATATTTTAGGGGTATCCTCCTGATTAAGTCAGGCCCACTCAGAAAAATCTCCACTTTGATTAGCTCAAAATTAACTGATTTGGGACCTTAATTATGTAAGCAAAATCCCCTTCACTTTTGTTCATACAATGTAACTGAGTCAGGGGAGTGGCATTCATCATATTCAGTCTCTCCCACACTCAAGGGGAGGGGATTATACAGGGCATGTATACCAGTGGGGCGGGAATCTTGGGGGTCCTCTTAGAGGCTACCTGCCTTCCACAGGATCTGACCCCTTTATCCCCTTTTTGCAGAGTATCCCGAATCAATGATGCCAGGTAGATTTTAGAGGTAGAAGTAATAGGAAAAAAGGGAGAGGAAGATTAGAAAGAAACAAGATTAAAGAGGACTAGAAGTTTTTCTTCTTGTGAGGACTGCAAAAATCTTTCATTGAAATACACAACTAAAGAGCAACAGTACAAAGAACTACTTTGATGTGGGGCATGTTGAAGTGCTGGAAGAATATCAAGAAGTGATGTTCAGCAGGCATTTAGAAGCCCGGATCTTGGAGGGGAGAAGGAAAAAGTAGCACTGGAGGAGAAAACCTGGAAGGTACTTGAATAGCAGAGTCAGCTATAAATGGATGAGATCCCAGGAGTTTGACTACAGTGGAAGGAGAAATGACCCAGCAGAAGAACTTGATACAATGTAAGCTATGATAGAATGTTTTCAATTTAATTTAAAATGTTAAACTTTTAAAATGCTTTTTTTGAAAATACAGTTAAATTAAAATGTGGCCTTAGAAAAATGAATGTCCTAGGCATCTTGCTCTCCTATAAACTTATTTTTCTTTCTATGTGTAAAAGATAAACACTGTCACTCAAATGTCTAACTCATCTTTATTGCATTATATAGAAGTAACATGAACAAAATCTGAAGGATGTTTGTTTGAGGGATGAATACCTCATGGCTGTAAATGATTTGGTAAGTAGCATGATATATATTTTTGGCAGTTCCCTAATCAGTCAATTGCATTTGTTATGGACTGTTAAAAACTTTAGAGTATATAAAAATGGTAATGTTTCTTAGACTGTGAATCCTTCACACTTTGTCTGCATTCTCTAATTGCAGAAACTATTTTTAAGTCCTCAAATCCTTCTTATATTCAAATCCAAGGAACATTTAGTGGGAATTTAAAAAATACGTTTTAGTTACTTGCATATTTTTATGTTCTTACAATTATAATATGTATTTTATTTTGTGGAAAAATCATGTCTTATTCATCTCTGCATCCATGTTTCATAAAAGAAGTAGAACTACATAAAATATAGACTATAAAATGGCGAGAAATTATTTTTTTAAACAAAAAAGCAAAAACAAAATTTTAAAATGCATTAAAATTTAATATATACTTAACATAAATATAAAATTAAATGGATAAATATATATTTAATGTATATTTCAATACTTAATTGCATATATATTTAAATCTATATTCTGATAAAACCCATAAGGCAAAGACCTTAGGACAAGATGCAACAGGTCTGTATGCTTATCCACTAGATGGCTCCCTTACAATTCTAACTTTGTAAGCTTGTTCTAAGGCAAACTCAAAATTCACTCAAAATATACTATGCTCAATCTTAATATTTGCTTCTAATGCCATCCATAGCAGCACTATTGAACCAAATAGAGAAAAACTTGAACCATCTTATGATAAATCAGAGGAGTCATATTTTGTATAGCTTTATTATTTAGCAAAGAATTAGAAAATGACTACTCTACAGGGTATATAGTATTTCTAAACATGAGATCAGTAGATTCACGTGGGTGCTTATTAACAACGTGGAGTTCAGGTGTCCTTGTCACAGCTACTGGATCAGAATCACCTGGGGTGAGGCAGAACCGGTACTCTGTGTTAATCTTATGCACAAAGTTCAAGAATGACTATAAAAAAATATAGTTTATAAGACACATTTGGTTTTGACTGTTCTTATGCAGACGATGCATGCGGATTTAAAATGCTTGTCTAATTCAATTAATACTTTCATTTTACCTCCAAAGATAGAAAAAACAATCACCAAGAGATTTTCTAAGAGATTAGAATCATACAATCTTGGAGCTGTAAAGGACTTTAAAAAAATCACCGAATCCATTGGTTCTTAACCCTGGCTGCACATTAGAATAACTTGGGGAGTTTTAAAAATCTGCCAACGACCTAGTCTCACCTCTAGAGATTCCTTTTTTAGTTAATCTGGGATGGGGGCTGCTTATTGGTAAGTTTCAAAAAGCTCCCCCAATGATTTTAACGTGCAACCAGGGTTGAGGACTACCGATCCAGAAAAGCTCCTCATTTTATATAAAGAACTGTGGTCACAAATAAGTTAAGCATCTTGCCGTAAAATACACAAGTTCTTGGCAATGTTAGGACTAGAATCCAGTTCCTCTGATTGCAGGCCATTCCTCTTCGCACACTTCCTGTTTATTCATAAATGAGTGGAATCTTTTTGTCTCTAAAAGGTACTACAAAATATGATAATAGCACTTTCAGAAAGAAAATATATTCAAATATTTTTAAAGATATTGCATATATCGGATATCACACTATAAAAAGTGTCTTGCTATATCACCCTTTCTTTGTAATGTTTGAGGAGGAAATTTAAACCAAAGCCTTAACAGTTCAGATCAGATAACAGACATGTAATCTGTTCACCACAAAGCAGTTGTCAGTGGCTCTAGATACCGAATGAGAGAGATGGAAGAGAAGCGTCCACTGAGCCTACGTGAAACAAAGACTAAAACGAAGGCAGACCGTGCCCAATATCAATTAAGAGGACACCCAGGGGAAGCATTATCCTTTAACTGTAACAGATGCAAATTCATCATAAAGTTAGATAAACCACCTACAGAAACAACCTCAAAGACTGAAGGAAAGAGATGTGAGAGCAACGGACAGGCACCAAAAGCCTTTGTTGTAAATAAAATCAATTTTATGGTTTCACTCAGTCCTTAATTTGCCAAAATGTTCAAACTAAAACCGATGTACAAGCTCCAGCAAACTCAGCGGGGTGGGTACTTTTTGCCGGAACTGGTTGCAAACTGATGAACAATATGGGATAAAAGCATTTGCACGGCTGTACTCTCACCCACAGAGAAGATGTTCCTCATTTTGAAGGTCAGGCCATACATCACTGGCCCAATGTCAGGAAACATGCATCGCCTCCGCCTACGCTGTGCCAGGTCAGTTAGCAAATAAACAAAAGCCACTGCACAGCCCCCTCAACTGCCCCATCCTCCTTCTCAACCATTCTGTCTGCAAAGTAGAAGCCAAAGGGAAGAAGCCAGGCAGCAAAATTCAAGTCTTTTGCTTAAGACACCTGTATTTCTGATATCTTGCAGCAGCAGATTCTAGTTTTTCTGATAAACACAGGACAGACTGAACTGGTAATACTAGATTATTTACAACAGATCCCTTAAAAATGTCACTGGGACTTTACAGGGCTTTGCCTATGTCTATTTCAGTCTGCCTTGAGTTAGATGCTTTCAGATTCCTTCTGCTACCAAAAGTCTCATATATCAGTCATCGGACCAATCGGGCCCCATCAGTCATTGGGTTCTCATTCCAGAAAATTCTAACTTCCACTTCAGTCACCAGCATTGCCTGTGGAGGCTCACTGCTAAATTACAATTAAAACCTGAGTGGTTGAAGAATGGCCTTGCCTACTGGGCAGTCACTTCTCATTAATAATTTTAGTATAAATTAGTTCATCAGATTAGCTTGTCATCATTTGATAGACTGAGAAAGAAACCTTGGCAGGCCTGGAGATCCAGAAGAGAATGGGATATAGTTTTTCAAGTTTCCAGTGGTGTAAAGGATTGTAGGAAAGTGTGGAGGTGAAGCAGGCTGACAAAAAACCCTGGTTGCCTAAGAGACAATAACATATATAATCTTTTTTTAAAAGGGAACATAATGATAGAGCACCAAGAGGGACCACAATAAAGGGAGTGGGATGGAAGAAGGTTTTGATATTGTGGGGAGCAGGCAGCTTGGGAATGCTGAAGTCACCTTATCTAACTGGGAGTGCTAATTTTTCTATAGGATTCAAAATAAACTTTCAGACAATATCAACCTTCAATATGCTCTGAAGCTTTTAATTTAATACCTCAATATAACACAGTTCTAAACCCTTTCACACTTTTGTCTCATTTTTAACATTTGGCTTCATCCCATTTCCTTAATACAGACTTACTGTATATAGACATGCTTTGAAATCCATAGATGAGGCTGTCTTTATTTGAAATGAAGGTCTACCCTCTCAAAGACATTACAGCCAGTAACTTCATAACAAATCAGTCTCATGAGGATTAAATAGGTGAGTTATATGTCCATTATAAATTTCTTTTGATGGGTTGAATCATTTAGCTGAAGGCAAAAAGGGTTGGAGCAACAGTACAACATTATATCCAATGCCATGTCAGCCAGTGACCATGGATGCTCAATATATAGCAGTATGCAGTGACTGACCATGTACCACACAGTTTGCAAGTACTGAAGATGTAGTAAGCTAACTCAGGAAAGAAAGAGAGTTTAGATTGCCTTTCTTCCACTAATATAAAATACCCCAGATCACTCTATTTAATATATATTCTGAGAACATAGGCAAAAGTGGCTAATTTTAAAAATAATTTCTATAATTGAGAACATCATCTTCAACAAGCAAAGCTATTCCTGTAGTGAGAATTTATGTTGGCATTGCAGGCAAAGTATGGACTTGCAAGATAGCAGGTAGTATGAATGGAAGCAATCTGATTGAGGAACAGATCCAGAAATGTCCATAGGAGAATTACATAGCCACCTTTCTTTATACACCTTCCATGAGATGAACTAAGTTCCCTGTATAACAGAAGGAAAGTTGCTTTTCTCATTTCCATAAAGTGGTATAGCAGTTTTAGTGGTGAAAATACATTTGAGATAGAATGAATTTTATTCAAAAGCTTAGACAAATCATAGGTACCTTTCCTCAAGGTAGACTTTAGAGAGAATTTTTTAAAATTTTTATCAAAGAGCATTGGTTAAGAACAATAATTTCTTTTATGAAAATTAAAACTGTAATTTTCTTTTCTTTTTTTTTTCATTTTTGTGAGGAAGACTAGCCCTGAGCTAACATCCATTGCTAATACTCCTCTTTTTGCTGAGGAAGATTGGCCCTGGGCTACCATCCATGCCCATCTTCCTCTACTTTATATGGGACACCGCCACAGCATGGCTTGACAAGGGATGCATCAGTCTGTGCCCGGGATCTGAACCTGCACATCCCGGGCCACCAAAGCACAGCTCGTGAACTTAACCACTATGCCACGGGGCCGGCTCCATAACTATAATTTTCTGCAGGACTATTAGGCTAAAGAAGTGTTTCCAAAATTTTTGAATTTTGTAAATCAACATAATAAAAAAAATAATGAATACTGACATTGGGTTTCTAACTTTTTATTTCATCAAAACAAACATACAAATAAAGCAATGGCAACAACAAAAGGAAAATGATGACAACTGAAATTTCACAATAAAGAATACTTTTTAAAAGGATAGATTTAACTTTGTGAAAAAATGTTCCTTATTTTTCTCATTCTGCCTTAATCCCATGTATACTCTGTCATCTCTGGAACTTGACCTTGGACGGGCATTTGGGAACCAGTGTCCAGCACTGAATACATGTGAGCTCATAGCTCCTACTGGAGAAGCAAGTGATTGCAGCTCAACTCTGTTAGCCATCACTCACATCTAGAGTGGGCCAGAGTGCCAGGAGAGCAGAGCAGAAAAGAAGAGGTTGAAGTTGAGTCATCTTGAAGCAAAATGAGAGAGTGGACAGGAAATACAGAGGACAATGGAACAAATTGAACTATGTAATAAAAACACAGGCAGCAAAAGCCAGACCTGGAAACTTTACAGAACAACAAATCGGAAAACTCTACAGAACAAACAATCCACATTTTTCAACAAATAAACTGCTTAAAAAAATAGACGGGTGTGGTTAATTTTACGTGTCAACTTCATGAAGCTCACGGATGCCCAGATAGCTGGTAAAACATTATTCCTGGGTGTGTCTGTCAGAGTTTTTCTGGAAGAGATTAGCATTTGAATCAGTAGACTGAGTAAAGATCTGTCCTCACCAAGGTAGGTGGGGGGTTGGGCATCATCCTATCCATTGAGGGCCCAAATAGGACAAAAAGACAGAGGAAGGGTGAATTCCCACTCTCTTCTTGAGCTGGGAAATTCATCTTTTCCTGCCCTCAGGCATTGGCGCTCCTGGTTCTCAGGTCTTCAGAGTCCAGGACTTATACCATTGGTCTCCTGGTTCTCAGGACTTCAGACTGATTGAATTATACTATTGGCTTTCCTGGTTCTCCAGCTTGCATACAGCAGATTGTGGGACTCCTTGGCCTCCAAAACCCTGTGAGCCAATTCCTATGATAAATCTCCTCATATGTATGTATGTATGTATGTATGTATGTATGTATGTATATACACCCTTTGGCTCTGTTTCTCTGGAGAACTCTTACTAATACAAGGGGGAAACCTATAAATTAAAAAAGACTTAAAAGATTTTAAAAATTAGATAAGACTACAGTGTTTAGGGATGAATATTCAAGTGATAAAATTAGGAAGAAAAGTAAGGATGCAATTCTATAAAAGTCACTATTGTGTTTACACTTATATATGTATGTGGTGGGGGGGAGTTGGTTATGAGGAGGCACGTGGAAGATTGGAGTGGTTGGAAAGATTCTATCTCCTAACATTCAGATAGTAAGAAGTGTTTGTGTTAATTAGTAATAAGGTGTTCATTAACTGTATATTTGTTTTATAAATATTTTAAGTATTTGTGTTACCTATAAAAATAAAATAAATAGTATTTTTAAAAAATGAAAGCTCTGGAGTCAGACTACCTTGTTTAAGCCAAAACTCTGGCACTTACTACTTATACGGCCTAGGCCATAATTTGACCTTAGTTTTCTCATTTGTAATATGCAAATGTTGATGATCCCAATGGTAGCCATTTAACAGGGTAATGATGAAGATAAACAGAAGTAACGGTTCTAGAACACTACGTGACAGACAGAAAACACCTTGTGGGTGTTAGCTATTATTATAGGAAATGGTTCTGTCCAGGAAGCAAGCAGAGGTAGCAAACAAAGAGATTAGCGGGAAGTGACGCAAAATGCTGCAAATGTATGAAGGTCTTAGCGATGTTCTGCAGCATAATTCTCTCTTATTCAATTTTCATCTTAAATTATTCATTCTAGAGAGTGTTTGCTGTATGGAAAAGAAAATCTACAATTTTACAATGAAAATCAATGGAAAATGGAATTCACTTGATTATCACTTTGCATCCAAAATCATTGGAATGCATCCATTTTATTAACCAAAGCAAACTAAAGAGGGAGCTCTGTCTTTTAAAAAGGAGGCTGCCAAATTAAACATCTTAGTCTGATGGAACCTCTCATGAGTGCAAATTAAAATGTTAGGGATTTTTTTGTTTGAATCCTTAAACTTGGATTAGGCTTTGAATGGATTAAAAACTCCATTCATGTAAAGCTAGTCTTTAAAAAAATCACATTTTTGGCTTTTTATGAAAAGAAGGCAAAGCTTTCTTAATCCTATTAATTCATTGATTTATTTTCTTTGATTTTAATTAATTGTGTTTTTTGACCTTTGGATTGGGTTATCATTGTATACTTTTAGTTTTAGCAATTTAATGCTTGTTTTTTTTAATGCATTTCAGACCTCCCTATTTTCTATATAAAATATGTTAATGAATTGCATTTTAGAATGTTGATTATTCTAATAAGGACACTTTAAATTTCCACATCAAATTTAGTAGAATAAGAGCCAGTGTCCACACAGGTGACTCAAATGTCTTGAAAGTCCTTTGACTCACATTAAAAAAACATCCTCCACTCTTATTCAATTAGGAAAATTAGTTTATAATAATGTCCTTTGGAGAATTCAATTTTAAAAAAGTCCCCCCAGTACTTTTTTATTCTATCTTTAATGATTTTCTATAGTTTTGGCACATCCTTTCTAGTTTAGCCGATTATTTAAGAACTTGACTTTATCAGGTAATAACTATTTGTAGAATCGAATTGTACTTTTTGCACTGTCATTGACCAAAACCGACTACAGTTCTTTTATCTGTTAAAAATGGATGATGTGACCTATTTGCTAGGGCCTTAGAGAAAATAATTAAAACAAAATATAACACTAGAACTTCATTATAACACTCTTTTACTCAGTGAAATGAGGCAAATGTCTCACGTATCCTAGCCCCTGGGAGCTGCCTTATTCCATATTTCATCTCATGGGGAGAGACTCTCAGGCTTTTTTAGTAGGCCATCTAGACAGACAATGGTATTGACCATTTCAAATTCACTTCTATTCATATACTAGAAGCTAAGCAAACAAGTTAACATAACTCATCAGTACCGAATATTTCCTACATATCAATGCAATAGTGCATAGCTGTGATACTCAGTGTGGTTTGCAGAGCAGCAGCACTGACACCACCTGGGAGTTTATCAGAAATGCAGACTGACCAAGATGGCCTTAATGTTCCCCTTGACTTGCCTAAACTTTAGACAGGCTTCTTCCTGATCAGAGGCTCCTGACCTCCCTTTTCTTAGGGCACTTTAGAAAACTTATCACTGTAAATTCTTTCTCTACCCCTTTGAGGTGTAAATCTTCTACATTCTAGGAGTGTCTTTCTCAAGGACCTGGGAGCCATTCCTTTGAAATATAATCATCAAAAATGATAGAGCCCCTGTCTCCCGGCCTCTGTGGGAGGGTAGGAGGCCTAACTTTGATAATGGACAGATGGCCTAATCATATTAACCAGCCTCCCTCACCCAATGTCCTCCAGTACTTTTCCATTAGTTTACCCCAGCATTTAAAAATCCTCTCACCTTTTGTTTCAGTGGAATTGAGTTCAACCTCTCTCTCCTATTGCAATAGTATTGAATAAAGTTTTCCTTGACTATCTAACTGGTCTGCTGATTTTTTTCTTTCACAAGATTCACAGCCCCCCACCCCCACCATCAGAATCTGCATTTTAACAAGATCCTCAGGTATTTCCAGTGCCTGAAAACAGTTGAGAAGTGCTGCTCAGGACTGTAATATTGATCATCCTTGCTGATACTTAATGGGGCACAGATACAAATAAAACCAATGTGGAAATGTTAAATAAGCACCACCAACTTCAACAACATTGTAGTGAAAGCTATTTCTATTTCAATTACTTGATTATTTTTTTTCTGTCATTAACTGAGTGTTCTTTTTGAGTATATTCTGAAATAGTCTGGACTCTATTTCTGTTACTTGTTGTTTTCATTTTAAAAAATAAGTGAATGCTTTAAAGAAGACATGTATGAACCAAGCCATCACACCATTAAGGAAGAGCACAATGCCAAGGATGCACAACCCTGTATGTATTAGGTGTCAGGCAGTCAATTGTGTGTACTAATGTTTCCTTTATTCATTGAACAGATATTGACCAAGCACCTGTT
Source organism: Tapirus indicus (assembly GCA_031878705.1). Lineage (NCBI taxonomy): Eukaryota > Metazoa > Chordata > Mammalia > Perissodactyla > Tapiridae > Tapirus > Tapirus indicus. The sequence goes on along the minus strand of CM062942.1, from coordinate 23,617,069 downwards.
AGGTACCAAGCATTGTTCCAGAGGCTTGGGATCAGGGAAGAAAACAGTCATAACACCCTGCCTTCATTGGTCTTACAGTTTTTAATCCTCACAAGAATCCATTGAGGCAGATAACAGTAACACAATTTTATCAGTGAGAGTGTTAAGCCTCATAGAATTTAGGCAGACATAAGATTTGAACTAAGGCTTGTGACCTCAAAATGAGTGGTATTTTTTTGAGTGTGTTTGGATGGCACATTCTTTCATATATCCTTAATAGTGGCCAAACTGAACCCTTGCAGGTGAATTCTCTATTGGAAGTTGGTCTAGTCTTTCTGTACTAGGTGAAAATGGTAGGTAATACAGCTATACTAAAATGGTGGGGGACGATTTAAGAACACAGTGTTGCTTTGCTTGTGCTTATATTTGGTGAAAATATATATAAATACATAAAATACACATAAATCATATAAATATATATATACTAAAATATATAAATATATATGTGCAGTTTTTATAATGTATATTTTATAGCTCAGATAGCTGAAGAAGCGTGGTATATGCATATGTATGTGTGTGCATGTATGTATATTACTCTTGGCATAACGGCTATAATATATGTAATATATAATCCCTTGCTTTAGGGATTTTGAGTGTTTGAGATAAATGTTCCTCCTACGTGATTTCAGTCATGTCTTATTTATGAGACCTTCACAAGGTATATAAAAATGCACTGTCAGAATGATTCGTTCTAGTGAGCATTAGTAGTCCTAGTCAAGTAGACGTGAAATCACAAAAGACAAAGTAAAATACACTACTATCTGGTTTTGCCTTCATTTCATCTATCTTTGGAAGATTTATTTGGCTAGTTTAATCATAAAACTGCAGGAAGCCAACTTAATTTTTGTTAACTATATCACTGCATGATGGTTGTACAAGGAAACACTGATAAGATTGGATAAATTTGCCACCTTATTTTTCATAACTGAAATATACGAACTTCATGTTCATCTATGTCAACCAGTGATTCTCAACCCGAGTTGCACAGCAGAATTAGATATGGACCTTATTTAAAAAGGAATACTAATGCCTAGGCGTCATCCCAGACCAAATGATGAAGAATACCTGGCAGTGGGGCCCAACATGGGTTTATTTTAAAAGCTCCCTAAGGATTCTAATGTGCAGCCCGGGTTGAGAAACCATGATTTATACACTGCATCTTAACCTTTATTTTTCCTACGAAGGATTTTAACTCATGTTTTTATTTTTTTTTCAGACAAGAACCTCAGAACATCTAAGTATTAGTTATGTTAGATTTTCTGCTCTGCCAATATTTGCACAGCTGTTTAATACTCAGAATGAGCTACCACGTATTTCCACCACAATTAAACTAAGATCTGACATTTACAATTTTCACATAGCCACAATCAGTTCCCAGACTCCCTATTGCAACCAAGGGTAGCACTATCATCATCACAATGAAGCCATGCTTTAAAGATTCTATATCAGAAAGGATTGAGCATTTTTCAAAATTATAATCTGATTATTCTATTTATCTCCTGCATACAGTTTGAACTATACCTATCATCCTTTAGAAGATAAGGTAAAGATAAGAGTCTCCAAAAATGTACTAACATTTTGTGCAATTTTTCCCTATTTAGATATGTTGGACATATAAATAAACATCTTTCACTTCAGGCAGGTTTTTAATTGTAGAGAATTATTATGTGAAATTCCAAAGGCAGAACATGAATAGCAAAATGTATCAAATTACAAATAAAATAAAATAACTTTCTTTAAGATCCAATAGTGTTTAAGTTTCAACCATGTGGGCAGTTTGTAAGGGGAGTTTCAAACATATTTTTCAATTAACTTAGCTATCAATTTACACAGGATTAAAGCCATCATTAAGTAACCTATAGTCTCTTTTAAAAGTATGTTGTTTCAAAGTTCCTTCACACATAATTAAAGCAGAAAAAGAAACTACCAAGAATCAAAATAGTCCTTTCTTTTTAATTTTCCATCTAACTACCTCAGTTCTTCTTTTATGCTGTTAATGTTGAACTGTCCAAAATGAGTTTTTAAAAAAACAAAAGGGCCTTTTTATACCCAATCTAATAATTTAATTTCTAGAACCCTTGTGGCAGATGGGAGGAAGCAATTTACTATTTTAAAAAACCCTTCAATTCAAGTTTTCAAGCTAAAACAAGGTTTGACCATAAAGGATTAGAGAAATGAAAGAACTCTTAACCCTAACTGTACCTTACTACTGCATGACTAACAGTCCAGGAGGTCCCATTTTCCTATCATCTTAGTCACTAATGTCAACTTTCACTTCTCCCACAGGCCTCCTACACTGCCACTTTTCCTCTTATTTTCTAATGATTACTTTGTTCCAACTTCACTGACTTAATGGTAGCCTTCAGGCTAGAATGCTCCCAACTTCGTCCACCCACGCCTATAGGTAACAGTAAGTAGTTCTATACTGTTGAACCAAAGAATGTTTCTAGAACAGTCGTAGGAAGTAGGCTAGAGTGACTGACTGAAGCCAGATCGTGAAAGGTCTTATGCTTAGGTAATGAATTTGAACTTCATTTGGAAGAAGTGGAGAGCCACTGAAGTCTCTCATGCAGGTAAGTGCTCTGATCAGGTTTTAGAAAGACTACCTGGTCAGCAATGTGGAGGACAGATCTGGAGGAAGGACAATCTGAAAGTGGAAAGATCATTTAAGAGGTAACAGTGCAGTTAAGAAGGGATACAACTCAAAATGCAACTCAAGTGAGACCTCTACCTTTTCCACCAGTCAAAGGTACTGGGCACAATTCTAGGATCCTGTGATGACTGTTAGCACAACCGTTACCACACTCTACCATAATAATATCTTCTTTTTCCTTTATTAGCTCTCTCCCTTGCTAAACCACGGTCTCTCTAGGTAGCAGACCCTTGTCTTTTCTATTTTTATCCCCAGGGCCTAGCACAAAGCCTAGCACACTGTAGGAGTTTGAAAATATTTGTAGGATATTCAGATGAATAAATAAATAAAACGATTTAAATGATGTTTACTTGTATAGTAGAATAAATGCTTTGTCTAGATTTAAGTCTTGCCTCTCTTAATAGCTAGTTGGGAGACTGCAGTCATTTCACTTATTTCTCAGTTTTCTTATCTGTTAATCAAGGGATGTGGACTAAATTATTTCTAATATATGTTCTGACTCTAATATGCTATAGGACTTAGTTTCCAATGAAAATGTATCACACAACAGGCAATGATAAATTGTCACAGGTTGACTCAAAGACTGCATTTCATATAATCAAATGTTTGTCACCCGTGTCCATTTTAATAGGTTCAAAATGATTTCATGTCTACTCAGAAATATTCGAAGTATGTGAGGTGACATACAGATGGAGTGTCAAATCAATATTTCTTCCACATGAAATCCCAGATTCCTAAAATATTACTTTTGTCATTAAATGATTTACTTTTAAGTGACAAAGGTACAGGAATATTAAAATTTTATAGTTTGATGCCATTAGTATGGCTACTAATGCAAAATCATATTTTCCCCTAATATTCTTCAATATTCTTTGCCTTGTTTGACATCAACACTGCTTCCTGAATAAAAACGAATAAGCCAAGTTTTAAAAGTGAATATATAGTCGTACATTATTGGGTTTTTTAATAATGAAAACTTTTTGTCTGCATTATTTCCATAATGATATTCACTTTATCCTTAGGTAGTATTCAATATTTTAGGTTTGCGTTTCTGGATTTTTAATAATTAAGACCACAGATATACTGGATATAGCAGCAGGACTTAATTGTTCAACTCCAGTTGTACAGTAACCCCTAAATAGTGTAACTATGGGATGTTTTAAGTATTTCTCAACAAGATTTAATATAAAAAAGGGTTTTATTTGGTCATGCTTTGGATATACCCTACCTAGGAGAGATGAGAAAATAGCTATTTTCTTCTTTATACTTTAGGGTTCCATGTTTTTCCAAAGACTACAGAAATAAGCTAGCATAATCATTTAAAAATGTTAACAAAGACAGTGCACTAGTTAAGTGGAACATTAAAAAATAAAAATTATAGCCAGATGTGTCCAGGTTGATATTCATATAGAAATTTGCCATACCAAAGAAGTTTTATGGGGCAATAGTTTTATGTACACTGCACTATGATCCTGCACTATAAAGTAAACTGTATATTTATTTCATATTGCCATGGTGCTCAATCCATACAGGAGACAAATAAGATTCATTTCTGTACAAAGAAAAGCAAACACGATATTTTGATTGACTTTGCCTTTAAAGATTTTAACTAGAAAATTAGTGAAAAGAAATATTAATCACACAAATTTTCAAAGCTGCATATAGCATATAAGGCAACATAAATTTAATTTCAAATATCTCAGCGTTGTTTTCCTTGTTTGGTTTCCTTTGGTTTTTGCTTCACTGGGCTTCAAATCCATTTTACATCCCATAAACGGGCTAGTGCATAGTACAAGTTTGTGTGTGTGTGACAAAAATGAGTAAATTCTGGGTATACATGATTTGTATTTTCTATGTTCAAGAGTTCAGTCAATAATTTTCATGCAATTTCTTAGAGTAGCTCTTCAATATTTCCTTCTTTAACTTAGGTGTAATTTTTCACTACAAAGAAATTCATGGAAGTCAGATCATTTTAAGACTAATGCCTGGCACCTACAAGGCACTTTACCTACAGTATTATGTTTTAGCTTCACAGAAATAAAACAAGGTAATAAAAAACAAAGTGCTAAACGATGAGTAAAAAAAGTAGCAAAATGGGGACTTTAACTACCGCCCGTGATCCTTCTGCTATACCACATTGGCTATTGAGCACTGAACATACTATCTGGCAAATATTTGGTTTTTAATAATGGCTTATTTAGAATCTGAAAGGCATTTACTAGGTACGTAAGGCAGTGATTTTCAAACTGTGAGTCGTATCTATTAGTGAGTCATGAAATCGATTGATTTGGTCTTGACTAGCATTTTATCAGAATGAAATAAATTAAATAATACCAGACTGCATTACAGGTTTGCTGAGAAGGGTAGTCTGTCATGGGCAACACCCGTCCATGCACGTCCTTGTTGAGTGTGCCAAATTGTAAGACATAACCATCCCCTGTGTAGGCAATTAATTAGGTGAAAGTGACCCAAGCATGACTACCATGAAACTGCTTGCTTCTAAGGGGAAGAGACTATCTTGTTAGTTGCTAGCGACAAAGGTGCTGAGCCCTTGTCCCCGGTTTCCTCAGCTGCAGTGCAATCTACTGTGTGTGCAGTCACCATCTTGGCTTATTGTGTCACCTAATGGTACTTGGGATAGAGGGACTGGTGCTACCACGCCGATACTGTTGCTATTTGCTGTATTGTGAGTACTAAACAGTCATGTTTTAGCACATGGAATCTCATTGTCTACTTTCAGCTCCTATGGGATTTTGACAAGCCAACCTCATGCTTGCTTAGTCAACTCCTTTGGAGTCTTGTTACTCCTTGCCAACCTCTATGAGGTTGGGGTTCTTCCCCGAGAAGGTAGTAAGAATGAGTGCTGGCTCAGGGAATTTGTATTTGACTTGCAGGCGTTGTGTAAGGATGTGTAGGTTAGGCACTGCACAACTCCAAGGGGGCACCACTTACATATGTAGCAGTCCGGTAAATGTGTCGATGTATCAAAAAAAGTTTGAAAACCACTGCTTTAGAAGAAACAAGCAAAAAGTATTGGTTGAGAGAATTAATGTTTAAGGAAGAAGTGATCATTTCTAGTTAAGCTCAGCTGAGATTGTAAGATTTAATCCATCTTTGAAGATGAAAGGAGGGAGGGGCCAGGAGATAGCATTTAGTATGGTCCAGGTGAGTAATGGACAAGATCACGCTCCAAAAAACTTTCAGGAGATTACATGGGAAAAAAAGCAGTTTATAAAATATAAGTAAAAAACAAAATAGCAACAACAAAAAAGTTTGAGAATAGGAAACAAAAATGACACTATGAAACAAAATAAAAACAAAAAGCTGGTTACTGTTTCTGTGATTTTTATGATCTAATTTTGCTCCTCCATATCAGGATGTTTTCTCACAGGGAGAGGAAGTAGCCTTATGGAATCACGGTTAAACTACTCAATTAATTGTTTTTTTTCCTTATCATTTTCCCTAGATTTTCAAAGATTAATATAAATATCTGCCCATGTGCCAAATACCCAATATATTTTTTTCTTCACCTAACTGTCCTATTTATAATGTTCTGCTTCTCTATGTTTTATGGGATGAGACCATTTTCAAAAAAGTTATATCCATGATCTCATCTCTTTCTCCTCTATGTTTTACCATCAAAATGACTCATGATTCAGAACTTATTCATCTAATGGTGTTTCATTTCTGGATTACACAATTATATATCTATACATTATTTATTACTCAATTTATGTCTATACATATCTATATACATTCATGCAGAAGATAAATAATAAGAATCCTTCTTTTAAAAATCTTGTCTTCAGCATTTATATTTTTAATGATACATATAGTAATACGTACTTTAAAAATTAGTTTATTGCTCAAGTTGCATAATTATTGCTATTAAATATATTTAGTAAGGATTTATTTAGAAAAAATTTTATCCTCCCTTCTGCTAATGGAATTACAGGATATCCATTTGTATAATGATTAAATGTACAGACATAATTTACTCACTTACTTCCATTAATGATTCACAATGAGTGGAAATTTGGTTAAAATTCTTTACATAGAATCACAGTTTAGAACTAATATTTTTTACAATTGGAAGTTAAGCTTCATTTATAAATGAAATTATATTGGATTTTCTGTTTTTATGTCTTCCTTTATGTTTCAGTTATATTGTGGAGTGATCTTTGTCTTGGGGACAGCAATGAGCCTCTTAATATCTGTGATACAAATGATCTACTTATAAAATTCTGGCTCCAATAAAAGATATTTTGAGTAGGGAGGGATTTCAGAGACCACCTATTTTAAATGTTTTATTATGGAAAAATTCAAGTATACACAAAATTAGAGAGAATAGTATAATAAACCCCATGTGCCTATCACTCCATGTCAATAATTATCATTTGCCAATTTTGTTTAATGTATTCCTTCCACTTATTTTTTTTTTCTGGAGTATTTTAAAGAAAATCCTTGATCTTATATCAGTTCATTTACAGATACTTCATTTTGCATCCCAAACAGATAAGCCCTTAAAATTTAACAAAATATAATTATTACACATATTGACATTAACAATTTTTAAAAACAATGAAATATCAAGCCATGGTCAAATATATCCTATGTCTCAACTTTTTTCTTACTTTTTGATTTGAGAATCTTGATCCACACAAGATGCACACATTTGAACTTGGTTGACATGTAGGGACCATTTTATTGAATCCCTTCAGTTTGTGCAACCTCAGGAGCAGAGAAGGTAATTCATTTACTCAACGTCACTAGGCTTTTCACTTTATTCATTCCACACATATTTATTAAGCATCTAGTAGATACTGTTCTAAGTACTTGGGAATTGTCTATGAGCAAAATGACAAAGATATCTGCCCTTATGGGCCTTCTATTCCTGTTTGGGGAAATGTAATATAAACACTAGAAGAAATCAAGTGCAGAGTATATTTAAGGATGACAAATGATATGCATCAAAGAAAATTATAGTGGGGCTGGGTAAGAGCTGGGGTGGGGGTGAGCAGGAGAGCTGCTTCGATTTTAAATTGGCCTCATTGAGAAGGAGACATTCAAGCAAAGACTTAAGGTGAAGGAGCTAACTTTGGGACATCTGGGAGGAGAGCTTCCAGAGGAGAGAGAACAAGCGATGACAGTGCCCGAATGCATGCACATACATACCTGTGGGAAGCATTTTTGGCTCAAGTGAATTGAATGTAGACGAGAATAATGGATGAGCTAAGAACTCTAGCTTTTCCTCTGAGTGAAATAGGAGCCGTTGCAAGGTTGGGCACAGAACAACAACATATTCTACTCTCTGCTTTAAGAGGAACATTCTAGCTACTGTATGGAGATTAGACATGGATAGGGAGCACTGATTTTCAGACAGCTTGGGAGGCCAGTGCATTAGTCGGGGCAAGAGATAATGGTAGTAATGAAGATTAGTAATGGAGATTAGAGGTGGTCTAATTCTGGATATATTTTAATGTTAGAGCTGACTAATTACAGACGGGGTGTGAAAGGAGAAGAGAAGTCAGGATAATGTCAAAGCATTTGGCCTGAGGGAGCATAGGATGAAGTTGTTATCCATTAGGAATTAGAAGTCACAGGTTTGGGGCTGGAGGAGAGTATGAGTTCAGGTCTGGACATGTGGAGATGTCCATTGACTTCCAGTTAGAGATGTTGAATAGAAAGTTGGATATCCAAGTCTAGAATTTAGTAGAAAGGTTTGGGCTACAGATGTGAATTTTGGGGTCATCAGCCTATGCATGTTTTATTTAAGGTCATGCGAATTTTCTGAGAGTACAAGAGTGTCAGCACAGAGAAGAGCAGCAAGACCAAAGGCATGAAAGACTAAGCCCATAGCATGCTAACATATAGAGATCGGGGAAACCAGGAAGGTAACAACAATGCCCATTAGTATTGTAATGATTCATTTCTTCTAAAACTTCATATTAAAATTCTCAATTTTTGCTTGTTGAGATCAAGTTTCAGATGGATTAGGAATTCCATCTGTACTTCGCACTCTCCCTGCCTTTGAATCATCATTTTGCTCCTCAGTTCAGCATCATATAGGCTTTATTCCTTCTAGTCATGTTTTTCCTCACCACCTTGGCCACTTTTCAGGTGCTTTCCAATGTTCCTGCATCAAGTATAGAGGCTTTCTGTTCCCTCAAGTCACCATGGTGGTAGGAAATTTAAAAGCCACTCTTCTTGATGCTTCTTGAGGGTAGGGTCAGTCTAGGTCTTGCTTCACCACAGTTGTCAACAATTATTAATAGGGCAAAAAATGCCCTAGAATACATAATGAATTTTATGGTCATCTCTTTAAGGACACTCAGGGCCTAGTGTAAGCAACAGCACAGCAAACAGTATGCCATTGATTCTATAGAACACAAGAAGGTTTATGTCAATAGCATTGAACGAATAATTTGGGAAGAGATGCTCACTCTAAACAAACAATTTATCACTGTTTTGCTCAATTTTTTTTTGAATTCACGGAGTTTATTGTAAAGAGAGGCACAGGTGAGTTTCACAGTGATTAAAGAATGCTCTTTAGAAAGGTAATGATTACTATCATGAACATCCTTCACTCTATAGTAAGCTCCTTTAAGTCAGAAAATGGTTTTTATCTTTGCATCTCCAGAGCCCTAAAAGTGCCTAGTATATAGCTGTCAGTCAATAATTGTTTGTTAGTAAACTAATGTATATTGAAATTAGATATATCACTCTACAATTTTCACGATATAAATTAATGTGACTTGAATTTGAAGACACTTTTTATATCCTACTCTAGTTCTCACCTAATGTTCTGCCCACACTATCTGTATTACTTACCAAATTTCCTTCTTTTTTTTTCATTGAGGTCACAATGGTTTATAACATTATGTAAATTTCAGGTGTATATCATTATATTTCAACTTCTGTATAAACTGTATCATGTTGTTTTGCTCAGTTTTTGTCTTTGTCTCTGTCCTGTCCCCATCCCCATCCCAAAACAGCTACTAAAATCAGCTACATATATTTAAAAGAGAAGAATGTGACAGAACATTTCATTTAGGATTGTGTGTGTGTGTGTGTGTGTGTGTGTGTGTGTGTCTGGCAAAGCATCAAAGATAGAGAAATTGTTATAAAATGGAATACAACTAATCTATCATTCTCAGTTTATATTCTTTGCCAATATAAACAGCAGAACAAGGAAAACAAGACAACAGATGGCATAAAAGTAGTATGTGCACATGCAAGTGCAAGGCTGAGATGTGGCAAAGCATTCAGTGAATATCTGGTTTCCATAAAGAGCTGAAAAAAAGAAACAGTTTCTAGACAGAGCCAAAGAATAGTAGAAGATTTCTTTTTTTTTAAATTATTCAGTCAGTTGGTATTTAGTGAGTCCCTGCTATTTACCCAGCATTATTGTAAAGAACAAAGGAAGCACAGCTCTGAAGCCACACCTGGAATGAGATTTTTTATCATCAGCCTCTGAGAAAAGGCAATCCTAACAATACAGTGAGTGGCCCAGTCAGTGTCACTTGTGAACATTCTATTCTTTGCGATAACATAACTGAACACATACTTTTCTGCATCTGTCTGAAGTCACATCATTGTCATTTATTTTATTAGGAAGGCAAATGATTAAAGAGTAAATTAAATGAGCAGATCAAAATATGTGAAAGCGTATTTAAATGATGCACATTTGGAAATCCCTCCTTCAGGAAATACCGAAAACATTATCAGATCAATGGGAAGATCTCCTTACCATAAAAGTCAGACCTCTGAGCTCAGAGTAACAACAGACACTATAAGAAGAGCATCACCATTTCGATTACACTAACTTCTCAAACTGCAAAAGTACATCCTCATGATCCATGACATTCATACTGGACAGATTTAGAAACATCATATTTATTTTCACCATTTTCATTCTGTGTCTTAGTTACAAAAGCAAATAGTGGAAAAATTAAATGATTATATTTAGTTGGATGGAATAAAGAAACAAACCAGAGATAAAATGAAACCAATGTAAAATGAACCTACTTTGGGTTTGATGGAGAACAATGCTCACTCAATTCTAAAAACATTAATTAACACCAGGTGCACATAACAAGACATCCGATCAATTAGAACCAGTTTGGATGTTGGTTTATTTTCACCTACCAGGATTAAAGCATAATCATTACTAGCTTAATAATTCCTAGGATTTCTAATGCTGGCCATTTTAAAAGTATGAGACATGGTCCCTTACTTCAGTACAGCTGGGGAAACAAGGCAAGAATACACGAAATATAAAAGGAACCACGTGGATATGGTGACATAGGAGCCTCCACGCTCCACTGGTGGTAGTGTAGACGGAGGTAGCAATCTGCCTAGCCATCTGTTACTAGTTAGTCAAATTAAGTATATACATACCCTTTGACACAGCAATTCTACAACTGGCATTTATCCCAGGGAAATTTTCACACAGGTCCATAAGACATATATACCAGGGTATTCATTTCGGTGTTATTTATAATTTTGGGAGTTGGAAGTAACCAGGATATCAGTCAATGAGGAAGAGATAGGTAAAATGTGCTGGATACACAATCATGGCCTTCATTGCAGATGTGTATAGATGTGTAATTTGTGCCTGTACAAGAGCAACTAGCTAAGGGGTTGCCTGGCAAGAGAAAGGATAGCTGGGAAATTAGCTTTTCCTAATTCTCACAAAGAGTCAGTATGTACACACTACAGTTAGAAGTTGTATAGTAGATGTACACCTAGCAACATGGAAAGATTATAACAAATAATAGTGCTTCGTGAAAAGAAGGAAAAAAAAATGAAATATTAACAGTTTATATTTTACAGAAATGATAATTCACAAATGGAAAACAATTCACATTTTGAAAGGACACCATTCAAATAAAACATTACTCCTCAAACACAATGATTGTACTGGGTAGAGGGAAAATGAAATGTGGGGATGGATATAAAGGGAATATATATGTGCAGTCACATATAGAGACATTAGAGAGACTAACATAGGTTAGGTGTCATGAATAGTATGGTCACCTCGACCCATTGCACCTGATCAAACTGATGACAAAAGCAAAAATAGACACCTTTTAGGCAGTGCTACCAAAACAGTGTCTGGGAAAGAATCTGGATCAGAAGGTAAGAGGATCAGGCTCCACTATTTTCATTTCTTTCTCACAGTGTAACTTTCTTAAATTATTAAACATTTCTGGGCCTTAATGTTCTTAACTGTAAAATGGGAATGATGATTACTTCTTTGTCCTAAAGCAGGAAGTGGGCCAGAAAATATTTGGATGTCTAATGTGATATGACTGCTGTAAACACTTCACTCCACCTCTCAGACTCGCGTCGCTTGGAATTTGTAATGTCTTCTTCTTACACTCTGGGAAGTACTAATGGAGAAAGATTAGCCAAGACTTTTAAATCTCTAACTAGTTGAAAATGATTCTAAGTCAATGGGTTCTTTCTTTTTATGCTCAGTACTGTTTCCTAAGTCTCTGTTCCTCATTGCCAAATTCATCTTGGGTTTTCAGATTAAGAGTTTTGGATTGACTGAGTCTACTGGAAGTCTGATCACTAGTTCAGAGAGACGTTATTTCATAAGACATTTGGGAAACTATCCATTACCCTGTTTACACCACTGACAGAATCAAGGCACGAGATTTCTAATGTGAATCTTATTTTCATCATTCTGTTCATATCCTGTCTGCTCTTGCATAATATATCCCTATTGCTTATGTCAGATATATATTTATTTTGTACCAGATATAAACCAATACAAACCTTAATAGTCCACTGAAAGGCAGGTAAATGTCTCTCTTGCATTTCTAAAGGGAACAAAGGTGATTTCAAATCAGTTGAAAATAGCTAGCTAGATCAATATTTATAAATATGTATGTATTTATAAGACCCAACTTTTGCATTCTTAAGCTATTTTAACTGTTTTTAAAAATTATATTGCTCATGTGTTAACAGGAACTTTTACTTTAAAATTAACATCTCCCCTCATTTGTAACATAGTATGTTAGTGGTTCACTCTTCTTCTTGGTACGAATTGTTGCCTTCATATGTCTATGATTTTTCAGTCTATGTAAGGCATTTATATTGAAGCCAAAGTGGGCAATAAAGACAAATGTGTTTAAAGCATACTTTCTTAGATAAGCACACATATTCCTCCAGGATATTCCAAGCTAGGTCAGCATGGATAGAATGGTTTTCTTGAGAAACCAGACTAGAAATCATGAGAAAGAAAGATATTAGGATAACACAGTTATCCACTGAACTATTCAGGGGCATTTCTCAACACAGCATTAGCCAAATGTAATAGAACACTATGCAGTGTAAGAAAATAAAGAATGATCACGGCTCTTTCTACTTTGAGTTAGAAAGCAGACAAACATGGTCAAAATTCATATTTTTGACTAACAGCAGAGTTTTCAAACAGTTTAGACCCTGAACGATCCATTCATTTTGTCTTCATGACTCAGGATATAGCAAAGTGAAAAGCAACTTTGTTCTTTTTGCAGATACTTCAACCTCAATCATTTTAATCTAATTTTATTTTCTTTTTGGTGACTTGAAAACAATCTCTACAATTCTAAATTTATTTCAGGAAGTGGTTTATGCCATTTCTTGTTTCTTGGATTTTAGAAAATGCAGAATGCATTAAAACTTCCACTCTCAGAACAAAATTTTGAAATTTAGCCATACAGTGCCATTCGCGCTTTCAAAACTGAAAACAAGGGGGCCGCCCAGTGGCGTAGTGCTTAAGTTTGCGCACTCTGCTTCAGTGGCCTAGGGTTCGCAGGTTCGGATCCCAGGCGCTGAACAACACACCACTTGTCAAGCCATGCTGTGGTGGCGTCCCATATAAAGTAGAGGAAGATGGGCACGGATGTTAGCCCAGGGCCAATCTTCCTCAGCAAAAAGAGGAGGATTGGCAACGGATGTTAGCTCAGGGCTAGTCTTCCTCACAAAAACAAACAAACAAACTGGAAACAAGCAAAACTCCATAAAAATGCATTTCCGGCCCATGGGGTGAGGAGTGCGGGACACAGGAAATTTTCTCAGTGTAGGTGATATCTAAATTTGGGGAAATGTTTTAGATAAGACAGTCTCTGATCCATCAATAAAATTTATGTGTCTATTAGGTTAGATACACATTGGCCAACTGGAATAAAGTTCACAGGACCTTATGGCTTATAATTTGTGTATTAACTCACTACTACCTTCTAATCATTATTCCTTTCCATTTTCACATCTATTTTTTTATCTTTTTACCCCATATACCTTTGAAGGAATAGATCCATTTGTTTTATAATAAAACAGGGTACAACTACATACATACATATGTACATGTTATTGTTTTTTTAGGGAGAAAATATGTTCTATTTACCTCACAAAACTTTTTTAACAATATAAGGAGATAATCCATGCAAAAATCTGTCCAATTATATTTTACTCAGAAGAAATATTATAATTGCTGCTATTATTATTTTCTAGAAAGGGAATAAAATCATTATAGTTAGGTATTAAATGCAAATCCAACATCATTTGACAAAGAATTTGGAATTGTATGCAATCAAGCTGCTCTGACCCCAAGATTAACATTGCCAAATGTATTTATCTTCTTAAACTCTATTCAACCATAATTTAAAGTAAACGTCAGTCCATACGTAGGTTATATATTTTCAAAGGTCTCCTCTCTCAGGTGATTTAACCATATTTCTTGGCACTGTTCTTCTTAGCAAAAAATATATATATATAAACCTGGAAGTCGATATAGGTAGGTCTTGGGAAGGTATTAGGTAGAAATATCAACCACGGCAAACGCCCCCGAACATATGTTTTTTCAAGGGTCTCATGATAGAAATCAGAACAAAAAGAGATTTTCACCTGTTCTTGAAAACAACAGAATTCATATTTAACTGATGAATGTTTTGCTTTTAAATATGACACATTTTCAAATAAGTTTCCTTTACCTAGAGAAAATAGCAAAGAAAGGAAAATGGGCTAAGATACCAAGTATACAAAGCAAATGATAGAGGAAAATGAAAGTAAAAATTTGAAATCTCTTATTGCCACCAGTTTTCAAATAAGTTAATGATATGGATCAGGTAACTTCCATGTCTACTTGTACTTATTCAATATTAATAATATCTAATAAAATGTATAGAAACTAACATTTATTGCATCCTTACTCCTTGCCATTGTGCCAAGCACTTGTATCATTTAATCTTCACATTAACCTTATGCAATAGCTATTATTATTAGGCTTATATTACAGATGAGGAAACTGAAGTTTAAACAGTTTACTCAACTTGACAAAACATACAGCCGGTAAGAAATGGGGTCAGTTTTTGAGACCATGTCGTCTGAATCTAGAATCCACTGCATCTATCATGCAAAATGTAGTTGACTACGCTATAAGTAACATCAACGTGTATGACCAGACTTGCATACATTTTGAGAGAATCTCAGAGGAAAAAAACAAATATTTTGGCCTAAATTCATATCTTATCTCTTTAGTTTAAACATTTGAATTGCAACCGTTAAGTTTGGAAAGGTAAAACCTTTACAAAAGTTATATTTACAAATATAAGCCATTACTTGTAGACAAATTTCCCAAGATCAGGAAGGCGGTGACAAAGACTCTCTACTTGACTCTTCTGAGACATCTCCTCAACTAGGCCTTAACCTTAGCCTACAAAAACTGCAACTTTCAGCACAAACGATTTCAGCCACCCCTCCCCCCCACTAAGAGACTCAAACAAGCATTAGTATAGTTTCTAACAGCTCAAGGCCACATCCCTAGGATGATGACCCTGTCCCTTAAGTTCCTGCCTGAGAAAACGCAACACTGCCAAAAGAATTTATTGTTTGTTCCAACCAAAACCTGACTATAGGCCCCTGACCTCCCTTTTCTTAGAGGACTTGCTTTAGAAAACTTGCAATTGTAAATCCTTTCTCTGTCTCTTTGAGATGTATCTTCAACAACCCTAGGATGTCTTTCTCAAGAACTTCTAAGTCATCTCTTTGAAATGTAATCATCAAGAAAGATAGGGCCCTTTCTCCCAGTCCTGTAGGAGGGTGGGAGCCTAACTTTGATAATGGACAATTAACAAAAACAGGTGGCCTGATCACATGGACTAAAGCTCCCTCTCCAAAGTCCTTCAGTACTTTTCCATGAGCACACTCCAGCATTTAAAAGTCTCCATTCTTTTGTTTCAGCAAAGTTGAGCTCCGTTCTATACTGAAGTCTCTCTCCTACTGCAGTAGGAGAAATCTACCGTTTACTGTTTTTAACAAGTGTCCAGTGCAAAATTTTCCTTTTACAGGGGTAGGTGAATTTAAATAATCACATGTAATCCTAGAAACTTCATGGGAAAGAAATTTTAATGACTAGAACTAAAGGGAAAATAGTTTAATGCAAACTGAACTGCCTATAAATATGCTCAATAAAGAAAGAAAAATAAAAGTGCTATCTTGACAATGGTTCCATGTCATTTGCATATGAACGATTTTTTCCTTAAGTATGTTACTGGAATGGAGGTGTCATTGGAACGGAGGTCTCTCTGAAAGGGATTCTTTATATTATGACTTTTAAAGAATACAAAATTTCACAGATTGATAATATAAATTGCCTTAAGACCAGGCACAATGTCATATTTTTACAAAAATAAGTGTTACAACAATGACTATAAAAATTGCCAAAATTCTCCAAAATGCACAGAACTGACTGCAGTGAAAATTACACTTATCAAAATATACTTCATTTTAGAAATTTAAAAAATAATTTCAATTCCAAAATCGGCAAATGGAAAATATAAAACAAATGAAGAAACAAAAATTTATTGAAAAAATTACTAAGTCAAAGATATGATTATATTTAAAAGGAGTTAATATGATATAAATTTAGTAAATAATATAATATTCTA
Source organism: Tapirus indicus (assembly GCA_031878705.1). NCBI lineage: Eukaryota > Metazoa > Chordata > Mammalia > Perissodactyla > Tapiridae > Tapirus > Tapirus indicus. Next base: position 23,600,437 of record CM062942.1, on the reverse strand, counting down.
TATTGTGATATGAAATAGGATTCAAGACACAATTATATAGACTCTAGCAATTGGAAACTGTCAGATAGAAAGAGACATTATCTCTACTTTTCCTTTTTTTCACTTGGTCCCAATCAAATACCATACATCCTAAAGTAGGTAAAAGAATGAATGAAAAATCCCCATGTAGTACATTATTCAACCAGTATAACTCATATTGCATAGTAGTAATATGAGCTTAACAGTATGAATACGTAAGTATTATATGAGCTTAATTGCTCTTATAATAGAGAAAGCAACTATTACGGCTCTAGATGTTATATTCTGCCCAGATACACTTTAAAAATGTCATCCTTAACACATACTGAATTTATGATAAAACATTATTTTATTGGGAAAAAAGTGGTGCTTCGCCTTAGTACCTGCAAATGTTCAACTGTGGCAGTTTTCTCTTCACTTTTCAATGTGATTTTGAATTGAGAAAAATAACCTGTTAAACTTCCAGATGAACCATTTGCAGTAGTCATATATTCAGAGATGCCAAATAATATATTATTAGGAAGAATGATCATTCCATAGAGTCGAAATTTATTGCTGTACCATTTTTCTGAGTAGAAACTGCTAAGCCCCAGTTGGAGGAAGAGATACTAAATGCAATCAAGTGGGGGCCCTGCCAAAGTGAGAAAGCCACCCCCTGCCTCAGGTTGACAGTTTTAGCCGTGCAGAGCCTCTGAATGCCTCTGCCTAGGAACACAATGGCAATGATAACAACAAGGCAATGTAAGGCAGTACAATTTTCTGGGAATGTTTTCTTTATTATAATATACAGTTGCTTCTTCAATTGTTAGATTTGGGGTTTTTTTTAAACAGGCATTTTGCTCTCAGTCATCTATTCTAAACACACAACTTACAACTTAGGAAATTGTTTCTTTAATGCATAGACTTATAAACCTACATTAATGGAGCAAGAAGCTATTCGCACATCCTGAGCAAACAGTAGGTACTTAATGAATATGGAGTGAAAAAGTATAAACTGCATCTGCTTCAAGAAAGTTTTAAAAGTAAAACTTGGAATATATGATTTAATAATTGAATTTTATGACAGTCTGTTGAGATCCAGAAATAATTTTCCCTAAATCCAGTCTGAACTTACTTCCAATTCGTTTCATATCACCATTCCTTGGATGTGCCTATATTAAGAAAGATTGTAACATTGTTTATCATCTGGAGTATAATTTATTCTTTGAGGTAATTGGTAATTTCCTATTTTTTATTAATGTTGAAGAGTAATTTAACTATATGAGAGAATATTCACAAATAGAGAATATTTTGCAAAAAAAAATGATTATAATAACATTATTCAAACAAAACCACATATCACTTTGGAGTATTGTCTTCTGGTATTCTTTAATGTGCATCTTAGTTTTAGACAAAGGATTTGTGCAATTTTATACCTTAATCTTTCTATTACTATATTGCAAACATTTTCCCATGTTGCTATTTGATCTTCACAACAATCTCTGCTAACTGCTAATAATAATGGATATTTATTGGATATTCATGAATAACAGCCAAATGAATAACTGTAATTTACTTAATTGTTCAATTATATAAGAAAGCTGTGAAGGCCCCTCTGAGCCTTCTCTTTTCTGAGCATAAACATTCCACTCTCTCCATACATTCCTCATGAATATGATTTAGTTCCCCATTTTCCTAATAGTTGCTTTTTTCCTGAATGCAGCCTACATTTCACATCTCTCACAGTATAAGCACAAGAATAGAATACAATTATCCTAGAGTGATAAAATAGTATAAAACAGAATAGCATCATAATTGCCCTTAGTCTATTTCAATGGTTATTAAAGTTAATTTGCATAAGTACTGCCTTGGGAGTTTTTTTTAAATGCAGATTTCTGGGCCCCAACCTTAGAGATTCTGTTTCAGTGAATAACTTGTTGGGTCCTGGAATGTATACTTTAAAAACCTTCCAGGTGATTTTGATGCCATTGGCCACACTTTGAAAATATTGACCTAGGTAATATATTAAAGTAGCCAACAATTGTCATCGCCTTTTTAACAGTCACATCAAACTGTCCATTTACACTGAGCTTACTGGTGCATAAAATCCCTAAAATCTTTTTTGCTGAATCCAGCTGCATCTTCCTTATTCTTCACTTGTGCAATTCATTATTGTGGCACAAGTACAGAACTCTTTTTGTATCCTTGTTAATTTTCATCTTGTTACACTGGCACTTGCTACTAGTCTGAAGGTATTTTGTAAATCCTCATTCTGCTACCTTACTTTGCATAATCCATAAATTTGATAAGCATGCCCTCTATGTTTACCCAAGTCATAGACAAAAATGTTGCACCACAAGAGCCAAAAGTAAAGGGTAGAAGCATGATCATGACTGTGTTTTACAAATGTCATCATTCCATCTAGACTATTTTTATCTCAGAGAAATATACTGTCATGCTTTGGACATTATTATTTACTTCTAGAAAGACTAAAATGGAAACAGTATTTCTGTAATATATTTGGGTTTAATGCACATAGTAAAATTTTCTTGACATACTATAATTTGACCTCTAATGAATATTTATCAAAAAAAATCTATATTTTAACTTTTAAAATTTCTGCTTATACCCTCTGATAAAATAAACCAAACAAATGCATTGTCCGTGATGTCTCAGTTCTAAAATCCTTAAATTCTTTCCCCTTGAAAAATTAACACTCACAACATCATTTGATTATAAATTCCACTTATCTAATATGCCTTAAATAGAAGAAATTTGTTAAATTCCCATTTCTGTTACGTTAATCTTATAGTTCAATGGACTTGCGTTATTAACATTTCATGGGCAGAAAAGCAGCAGTATCTCAAGGGCTAGCAAGTAGTCTCTCACCATTAACCATTCAGTAAATTGTGAAACTCTCTTCCATGGATTTCATGATGGCATTTTTTTCTTGCTTCAGTCCCACTTTTTTCATTACTCCTTCTCCATCTCTGGCTTCACTTGCTTGGAACCTCCTTGTATTTTACAGACCCCAGGATGTACTGACCCCAGGATTCTGGCCTCAATCCTTTTATCATATTATGAATTCTGTATTGTTCGAGTTTCAACCAATTGATACACCTTGATTGTTCCCAAATCTATAACTACAGTTGAGATTTAACTCCTAAACTCCAAATCCTTACATTCAATTTCCTATTGAACTTTTCTAACTGAATGCACTTCAGACTCCTTAAACTCAGTATGTCCCAAAGTGAATATGTTATTTGCTCCTTCTCTTTTATTCCTCATTGTTATCCTGATTTTCCTACTTTCATTAACCAATGGCACCATAATCCAACTTGTAAACCATTTTAGTAACCTACAAATTATTCTAACCTCTTTCTCTCTCAACCAGTCACTGAGTATGTTGAATCTGCCTCCAACTTCCTTGTTGAATTTAGCTCTTCTCCATTTTTAACCTGCAATATTTCAGGATTTCTTTATCAGTCTCTGTCTCCAATTCCAGCTTCTTCCAGTCTTCCGTCATGCCATCTCCAGAGTAATTACAGTGGATATAAACTCAAGTTTACAAAAGTCATAACTTTCCTTTTATTTTTCTACAACTAAATCAATATTCACTGGGCGCCTGAACTTGAGAGCCTGTCTCACTTGCCCCAGGCACGCATCTAAATTCCAAGGGATTTAAATGGTGCCAGAGCAGAGCTTGTTTAGTTATTAACAAAATCATCTACCTATACTTGCATCTCATGAGATATTCTCATTGTCTTCTGGTCTGAGGCTCTTGTTTCCTTGCAACTTGCTTCTGGGTCCTCGTTCTCCTCAACATCTTCAGGTGTCCTGACAACTAGCGCCTAATCTGTACCACTCCCAGGCATATGGGAATCAAAAATGATTATAGGCATGTAGGTCAGAGGAAACATAGTCTTGCTTCTGTAAAAATTTCCACTGAAATACCTCTGTAAAGAACTATGAAAATACAATGTCGACACTCAGTAAATATTATAATTTACTGATGGTGCAAATTGCCCATTTTAAAAATTTGAATGTCACTTACATGCCGTGTGATGCAGGAAACACTTCAAAGATCAGCAGTCTTTCTAAGAATAGTTGCTGAGAATGGAAAAGGCATAGGCATAGGTGGAGAGGGTAGAGATTTAGGTGGGCCATTCGAACCACTGGGTAGTGATGCATTCAACAAAATCAGGCTTGATTTTCATTACAGTGTGAGCTGACAATGCAGTTTGAAGCTGGGCAGCATGAAGTCACACATACTAATTCTCTTTTTTTTTTTCCAGAAAACCTGAGATAAATCCCCAAACAGAAATGAGACATGTAAAAAACTATGGAAAAACTGAGTTCTTTTTTTTTCTAAATCAAGCCCTGGTTGTAATTAAGACATTTGCTCCTTTGGAAATTATTTCTGAGTAGAAAGCAAGAATGATAACTTTCAGGCCACCTTTGGACCTGACGTAATGTGTTTCTGTTAAACTTTATTTAACAAAATAAAAATAAATTAAATAACTCAGTTAAGTAAAACTCACTTTGAAGAACTACAGCTTCCTAAAAGTATGAATTTAGGCTTGCTGTTTATAGACTGTAACCTAAAGGGCCAACAAGACTGAAGAGACACAAGCTAAGGGAACTGATGTGGCTCTAACCTCTAAGAATCCTAAAATCATGTATAAAGAGGAAAGATGAAGTTGAGCTTAAGCAGGACTGGAGTTGTTATCCAAGAGTCTGTTCCATGCTTAGGAAAATAAACATGAGATAGATGATCAGGCAGGATGCAGTATTATTGCTCCTTTTGGATCAATACCCTTTCCACGAACTATGAGTTGGTGTTTTAAGGTATATGAACTCAGTGCCCTCAGGAGAAGGAACTGGCCAGACCTAAGCAATGAGTCATGGCTCAGCCAAGCAAGTGTGCAGTTCCCCACAGAGTTCTAGTTAAAGTGGGAGGAGGAGTGGTGGTGAAAGACTGCAGTGCTAATTAGAAGGCTGAGTCTGATGCCAGGTCATAAGGATAAAGCAATCACGATGGGTTAACAAGAAGCCTTCGTCTAATAATTGTTAAGAGATTATCCTTTCCTCCCACTTCCCCCACTGTCAGGCCCATAAATCAATAGCATCCATATGGATAAGACCAAATATAATCTAGGAATTTATTTTTCGTGAGTCTAGATGATGTTACTTACATGCACTGTCCATTATCTAAGGCAGCTTTAAGTTGGAAAGCCACGTAGAAAAATGTCATCACTTTATAAGGATGTAGATTTATCTGAACTTATATTTCAGTTAGTTTTCCAAAGGACATACTACAATATTATTGTATTACTGAGCTAGCACAAATCAGTTGTAGACTGTAGTTCTTTATTGCTAAGGAGAAACATTCTCTGGGTAGCTCACTCAAAATGAGCAGGTGTATTAGTTATAAGTTCTTCCACCTTACTTGTCCCTTAGTATTCTTCAAAGTGAAAAATAAGTCTGCAACCTCTAATTTATATATTAAAAAAATCTTTCAAGATAGAAATTTGAGTGCTTTTGAAGATGATTAATATCTACTGATGTAGAAATTTCTTCACATCATGATGATGATGGCATGGGATAAATCTGGACATGTTAGCAGCTTCACATTTTTTTGATGATGGTGTAGCACTGACAAGTTTTACTAAAGGAAACTTGGTTAGCCATATTATTATGTAGGAAATTTAAAAATCTGTTGAACTCTTTCAGAGTGTAAGTTTATAGAGGAATTTAGAGGTTCAGGGACTCAGATTTAGAAAGTACTTAGATAAATGAACAAACTATTTGGCGATATTGGTGTAGTTACTGTACCGCAGAGATAAAAGTATTTAACCCAAGTTCAGCCTTGGTTCCACTACCACAATTCTCCCAACTCACCGTCTGAAACAAAAGCCACTTTCTTTGAGAAATCTTCCTGGGTCTCTGGAAATGGATGACATTGATCCTTCCATGATCTTTCATAGCACTTTATCTGTGCCTCCCTCATGGCACTGACCACTTTCAATCTTGTACTATAATCATTTGTGTACGTGCCTTATCTCCACTTCAACAGTCTACGGTTAAGGTCAGAATCTAGGTCTAAATCTTTCCTATATCTCTGTCCTCACTCCCAACACCTAGGAGCCATGCCTTGAATGCAGAGGGTACTCAATAAATATTTCTGGAAAGTAAGTATGGATAGGACTCTGACAGACTGAAGTTGAGAGTGTTATACTAGAACAATTTTTTTAAAAAATGAGATAATTCTTGCCAGCCTGAAAGTGCTCTGGATTTGGAATCAAAAGACCAGAACTAAGATTAATCTTTGCTGCTTGTTGATTTCATGGGTTGGGCAAGTTAATTATAAATCAGCTTTCTTGCCTATAAACTAAGGCAACTGTGTGACTTGATTTCCAATACTGGTGGGCCCATTTCTATAGCAGCAGTGATCAAAAAGATCAATGATAATGCATTCAAATAATATACACGGAAAATTTCCTCAGGTAAGGAAGTGTGGGGCATATGGAAAAAAAAAGATATACATAGACTCTCCCCTTGAAATCCTCTAAATACTGAATATAATGCTACACTATATTTTGGGGTTCTAGTATTAAGTATGATTACTATAATTTTATATCTAAGTAATTCCTCTTCACTCTTTATTAAATACTAATGTCTTTTAAGCAAACTTTTATAGATCAAATATCCTTATTTTAGATATTTTTATTTGAAACATATGTATTTGTTTTTCCATCTTCCCAGAATAGAAGGTAAGCTCCTTGAGGACATGTGGGTTTTTTTCACCCTAAGTGCCCGGCACATGGTAGGTACACATTAGATATTTGTAAATGAACGAATGAATAAATTTGATCTCAAGGTCCTATTTGCTTTAAATAGCCCTTAAATATAGGGCTGATCTGTGTGTGTGTGTGTGTGTGTGTGTGTGTGTGTGTGTGAGGAAGATTAGCCCTGAGCTAACACTCATTGCCAATCCTTCTCTTTTTTGCAGAGGAAGATTGGCCCTGGGCTAACATCTGTGCCCATCTTCCTCTACTTTATATGTGGGACACCTGCCACAGCATGGCTTGATAAGCAGTGTGTAGGTCCACGCCTGGGATCCAAACCCATGAACCCCAGGCCACCAAAGCAGAGCATGCCAACTTAACCACTATACCACTGGGCTGGCCCCAGGACTGATCTTTTAATAAATTGTAGACATTCTCTTGTGTTAATGATAAGAAAAATTGAAGTCCATAAAAATGGAGACACTGGCTTTTCCAAACAATGACATGTATATAAATGATGTTGTTCATGAATAAATTACTTATATGGCCAGATTTATTTTATTTTAAATAATCATAATAAACTTTTTCTAATTTTTAGTAATAGTTCTCTTTCATAATTTGATTCATAATATTCCAGTCCAGTGATTTTTAAAAATTGTTCCTTCAATCTATTTTAGTATATTTTACATTAATATTACACCTAATATCCCAGGTCATTATTTAATTTTAAGCAATCCTATTGTGGAAAAATCAAATCTCTTAAGGGAAATAAAAACTATGACTTTGGTTAAGTGCAGGAAACTCGAAAACATTCAAGAGGTTATTGTTTTTAACTTTTTATTTTTATATAAATTATAGATTCACAAGAACTTGCAAAAATAATACATAGAGGTCCCTTGTACCCTTCACTCAGTTTCCTACAATGGTAACGTCTAATATAATTCTAGTATAATATGAAAACCAAGAAATTGACATTGGTATAATCCACAGGCTTTATTCAGGTTTTTCCAGTTTTTACAAGCACTCATTTGTGTGTGTGTGTATAAATCTATACAACCTTGTTACATGTATAGTTTCAGGTAACCACTACCACAATCAAGATACAGGCTGTTTTATTCCATCATCAGAGAGGAATTCCCTCATCCTACACCTATATAGTTGTACCTACCTCCAACTTGCTCTTATCTTTTAATACACTATATTTATAGAAGAAGTCTGTATTTTAATTGGCTTGTCTTTCCATAAAGGAACAATTTTTTCTAGATTCATAATACACGTATAGGAAAAAAAAGATGTTTTTTCCCTAAAAGGCTGTTTATCTTGTTTTCTGCCAGAATCTTAAATGAAAAAAGTCATTATATGCTCTATTTTCTGTCACACTTTCTACTGAGGAATATGACTTTATAAATCAGAGAACAGAAAATTTTATTTTAGAAGATGACAATGGGGGAGTTCTGAGAATCTGTGTTAAATAAGACAGCACTTAGTTTAATCACTAGCAATTAAAAAAAAATTACTAGGAAATACGAATGTGTTTTGATAGTTCAATTTACCTGTCAGTTTTTACGTGTCGATATCAAAACCATTGACAATTGGAAAAAGCTAATACAAAATTCAAAATAGAAAATCTGATTATCCATGACATTCATATAGCAAGGATTATTATTGCAAAGTGAGTTCTAAACCAAAAAACAAGAAAAAGTTATCTTCAGTCACTCAACTTTCCTTTTAGCCGTATTGTATATGATAAATGTTCATAAGCATGCTATCTGATACAAATTCTATCATGTAAATGTAGAACATTCAACAAAAAATAATATTTTCTTTGGCTAGTATGTAGACTGTTCTTGAAGTTAGGCATTTTACATTTAAATAGCTATTGTTGTTAATATTACAAGCATGTAACACATTAACCTTGTCTAGCTAACTTTCAGCGCAAACACTTTTCCTAATAATTTTTCCTTATAAGAAAAAATAAAGATAGATAATCAGTTCTGAATCTAACCAAAACATAGTCATACATATATATCATATAACCAATGGTTTTATGACAATAATCAAGGAAAATAGATTGCTCCATTAATTTTTTATTCTTGTCTGCCTTAATATAATGGATTTAGAGTATCATTAATGTTTTTAGTAGAATCACATTTTATTTGGAATATATAATCAATGGAAAGATAGGAAAATAGTTCATTTTTACTACACTTATTATTTCAAGTCAAAAACATTAATCTTATAATGGCATTTAATTTTGAGAATGTAATCATTTCTCAATTGATATAGATTAAGTAATTTATTTTGTTTTTTAGTTTATAGTTCTTTTTAGTATATTACAAAGGAAATGACAGTAGCTAGTTAGTTGTAATAAAGAATTCAGAGTCTAGGTAAATGCTTATCCATTGGATAATCACTCCATCTAGTAAATGAGTTCACTGGAAAGAAATTTTTGGGCCACTAAAATGCATGTTAGGAAAGCTAGCTGTTTTGTTTCAATAAATATGTGTTATTTTTAAGAGATAATATAGAAATACTAAAAAACCATGTAATGAGATTTAAAATTTAAGTTTCATTTGAAGAACAAGACACATTCCATCTGCTATATCTCTTAACTACTCATATACATGGGAGCTTGAAGGGGTAGGGAGTTGAAGAAAGAGCTTTTGGAATCAACTTTCTTATGCCTTGGAGTCATGGCCCCTTTAGAGGGGTGGGAAATGTTTTCCTCTTCACCGAGTCAAGGGAAAATCTTCACCCTTCAGTTTGTGGGGAAAAAAGGATATACTGCTGTCTGATTTATAGCTGAGTAGACTGGCTATCTGGGGAGTTCTATAGCCAAGCAAAAGAGAGTTTACTATTGCATTGCATTGGTCCCAAATTTTATTGGAGCATGAATGGAACAAAGGTGGGCTGTGTGTAATAAAGAGCTGCTGTAGGTTCACCTTAGGTCCTGACCAAGAGGAAACTTTGGGAGGGCCACAGACCTCAGTAGAAAGGCGTGAGAAGAACTACTGAATGCCTGGAAGCTAAGGGAGGAGGTGGTAGTAAGCTAAAATGGAGCTACCTTGCCCAGTGAAGGAAGTCACAGTTGAAAGGTTTCACTATGGGGCAGGTAGGTGCTGTCTCTGAAGAATCCTGTGGACCATCACCACAATACCAGTTAAGTAAACACTCTACTACTCTCCTCACCTCTTTTTCCTCCCTGCACTCTAATCATGAGGAATCCAAAACCAAGTAAACAAGATGTAGAAAAATGTATAAAAGTGCATGGCAGAGAAAGAAAGAAGAAACCAAACCACATCTTCCAGCTTGCCATTGGGCCACACAGGGGGGTAACAGAGAGATGGAGAAAGAAGCCACTACTTTAAAATAAGTTTAGAGTTTTGATTATTACTGGACACGTTAATTACTGAAAAGAGGACCTTTTATCTTCCGAAGGCAATCCAGAGGATCATGAGATGTGCACTAAATTTCATGGAGAACATGCGGAACAACAGCCCAATAGTCTTAAAATAAGAGTAGGTGGTAAGGTTGATTTATGATTGTATTATACAAGTAGTCCTTGTTTACTTAATCCTTACAACTATTAAATCACTACCTTAATAGTTAACATACACCATAATGAGTTATATAAAGAAACAAGGAAGCCAAATACATTTAACCTTGTTCAATCAGTGCAAACACAAATATATACACACATATACATATTAGTTTGCAAATATACAAAACTATTATTTTTTTCTTGAAAGATAAATGTTTCTTAATTACGTACAACTTAAATTCTGAGACTTCATGAAATATATATGCACTTCAGAAAATATAATATAAATACAGCCAATTCTAAAAAAGTATTTTTTTCCATGCAAAATGATTCATATCATTTGATCTTCTCTTATCACCCACCTCAATTAGAGACATAACAAGTCCCCAACACACAAGTATATAACTGAGTTGGATACTACATTTTTTATTGCGGTAACATCGGTTTATAACATTACATAAATTTCAGGTGTACATTATTATATTTTGATTTCTGTAAAGACTACATTGTGTTCACCACCCAAAGTCTAATTGCCATCTGTCACAGTAACATGCGCCCTTTTACCCCTTTAGATTTAAAATAATATTCTTTATTACGTGTATAAAGGTCATTACAAGATTCATCATGCTTTCATAGGGAAAGAGTTCTGACTTAATGCTAAATGTATTAGCATAAGCCATAAATGGTACTTAATTGATAAAAGGATTTCCATGAAGACCACTCAAATCTGTAGAGGGCAGAACTAATTATAGTTCATAATTATGGTTCAACACACATTGGCATCAGTTACCAAGTATCTCTCATCCTTTTCGGCAAGGAACAGTCTTTTGTAAGTTTTGCTTTACAAAAATGGTTCTTGAAAGAATATACAAATGGGCAAAATCTATAAAGTGATTGGTGTATCCCATCAACTATGCTAAGTGCTTTACTAGCATTTTGTCAATCCATCCTCACAACAGTCTCAACTAATCCTCAGTACCAACCTAAGTTAATATCAGTAAAATCCTTCTGTGCCAGGTACCACAGTCTGATACTTAACGCAAGGAAAGTGGTTTCTAGTGAATTAGATTTGGAGAGTCAACTAATAAAATTTAATCTTTCTTATGTTTCGATAGTACTTCCTAAAAACCTATATTATCAGAAATTTTAAATCTAGCCTTATACCTAATTTTGTATGTGCCTATATTTCCCACTTCATTCTAAGTCCATACGGACAGATATTTTGTCGTATTAGTAATAGCTGCCATTTATTAAGTATGCATTAAGTACCAGTCATTATCTATCACACTTTGCATACATTATCTCATCTTACAATGACACTGTGAATTAATAAGTATTAGCCACATTTTAGAGATGGGGAAACTGAGGCTTGGAGAGTTTAGGTGATTTATCTAAATTCAGATAGTAAGTGATAGTCAGGACTCAAACAAGATCTGCTGAACTTCAATCACTTATTTCTTAAACTGTGGTCCATCATGCCATTTGCCTTTTTACCTTTCCTAATGCCTTATACCACGTGAGATCCATGTCTGGATTATATTATTAATGGCAGTACTATATTAGTTGTATAAGGATCTAGTGTTTTGAAAGTGCATTTCCCTATATACCAATATGATAGATAGTATCAGAATAGAGATAAAATATGAATCATACATTTTTCTAGTCAACTTTTGTATGAATCAAATAATTCATAAATTTATATATAAAGAGAGAGCCTTTAGTGTAAAGCTGTGGGAAAAAACTGGGTAGAGAAACAGATAATGCCCTTTCCCTCTCCTTGCTATTTCCATATTTATAGACAGTAATTAAATAACTACTTTCTCAAATGAGAGATGCTGAAATTATTGAAAAAAATAGAAATTTATCTTTAAAAAACTGTATACAGATATCCAATTCTTATGAGAATTTATATCACAAGAAGACTTGGATATTTATTAAGGTAAAAAAGGAACATGAAAAACTGAAGGAAAAAGGAAGTAAGAAAAGGAAACTAATATATATGGAGTCCTACACACTGATTAAGGTGTCTTTTGATAAATTATTTCTTATTTTTCTCACATGAGAACCGCAAAATAAGTAGTATTATTGCCATTTTAGAGATAATAAAAATGAGTCTCAAAGAGGTTAAATATCTTGCCCAAGATCATATAGTTAATACATGCAGAGCTTATCAAATTTAAGTGTGGTTGAGTCCAAAAGCCATGCCCTGACATGACCACACATTGGAAAATGCACATACACGTCTTATATTTTGCCTCATCCTCATTCAGACCAAATAAGTTTTATAAAGAAATTCATAGGAAAGTGGACTTATTTGACAAACAAAAAAACACAGACCATCGACACTCAACTAATCCTGAAAAGGACCAAAGTGGAAAAAGAACCCAAAATTTCTCCATTGCTTCCTTCTGTGGCTCACAATTGTATATTAAACCCATTACAGTAATAACACTTCATGAGCGATAAAGACTCTTAAGTTTCAGGGAAAAAATAGTGCTTTAGGAAACATGACCTGAAATATTGATTCAAATAGTGTATATTTTAACCCAATTATGGTACTAAACAGCTCTTTCAATTTTTAAGAAAATTTTAATTTTACTGTACCCCTCTTTCTTACACAATCCTATTCATTTCAGTTTTGTTCTACACTAGATTTCTGTTTCACTTCAATAATCTCAGCACTTCTAGTTTGAGAAATTATAGATAATTAATTACTCTGTCCCTCCAGATTGACTTAAATTATTACAGAAAATGGGATTCAAAGTTTTTAATGTGCACTAGGGAAAAAAATCATATTGGCGGTAATTATTGGTAATTAAATGCTTTTAAAATTAGGAAGATAAATATAGTGCTATCTTGCCAGTCAAATTCCTCAGAGTCACAAAGGAAGAGACATGCAGAGATTGCTTAAAAGAATGGAAGTTTATTTCAAAGACACAGAGAGGAACATTCTGTGGAAGGAGAATGATTCCAACCACATGGGTTGAGTTTGTAAGGACTGCTTCAGCAGGAGCTGGATGACCCACCCCTACACTTTGCATTTACAAAGAGAGGAATGTGTATGGGAACTGCATTTAATTGGCTCCATTTAGCACTACAGGTAGAGAAGAGTTCTACAGGGCAGTTCAGACCACATTTTCAGAAATGGCCATGTTCCTTTGTGCCCAGTACATGTATGATTTTCTTCCAATTTCAGCCTGGTCAATGTCAGTATGCCTGTCTTGCAGCTAGAATTTCCCCTAGGAAAGCAAACTGACACCTAGGCCAAAAAAGGATGAGGATAAGGGAGTTGGGGGATGAAGAAGGAATGGGTTGGGGCCGTATTCCTAAGAATGCATTTATGCAAATGGAAGGTATTAGGAGACAATTCTCCACAGATCTCTCACAATTTTGTAAATTTTGCAACAGAGGCACTTTGTCTCAGACTATCTTTTTAAAGATGTCTGTCATAGCGGACAGCCTTGGAAGATAAAGATAGTATCTCCCTCCAGAGTAATGGGCAGGCATGTTTACTGCCCAGTATAAAAGATTTGGTTTCCCTAAACACAGGGTTCCTCTCCTATAGTGCAACTCACGGTACAAACAGGTGTCATCTGGCCTTCATGCTGCACTGGGGGAAATGAATTTTGGAGAACTGCTACTTCCATGAGTAATAAGGCCCTTTTCATCTCTGATCCAGGAGTCTGTGTCTTCTGCCAGTAATTACAAACCTGTGGTAGGCTGTCTTGTTAGCTTGCAAGTAGGGTCAGATCTCAGCCCAGTCACAATTCTTAGCAGAAGGCTATGAAGAATAGTAAATGCTTTCATAGTATATTCATTCACTCCTCAATTTATAAGCCAAGCACCATGCTAGACCCTGCAGTCTAGAATAGTGGATGGCTAAATATTTGCTGCCATACAGAACAAGCTTCAAATTCTGAATCTGTCACTTATATGTTGTCTCAACTTCCTTCCTATGAAATGGTTATTTTTTAAAAATCTACCTGGCAATGTAGATCACATACACGAATACCTAACGTAATATCTGTCATATATTAGTCAATCAATAAATAACTATTATTATCATTATAATTATTAGTAGTAACAGAAATATATATATTAAAGATATGATACTAGATCTTACTAGTATATGTCAGTTTGGAGATGAATTTTCTTTTTCAGATTACCATGGTAACATAATGCCACAACTACAGGAAAAGGATTACAAACAAAATTGTCTTTCCTCCTCCTTCTCTTCTTTATATTCTTTCTTTCCTGTCTGTTAGACCACTTCTGCAAAAAGTGGTCTTTTCTTTTTTTTTCTTTTGTCCAGGGTTTCCCAACCTCAGCTAACTCCTTAATATTCTTACTACTGTAGAGTTCCTAGCCTTTGTCACAGACTGGACTAAAGGATGGTACTCATAGTGTCAAATTGTTTTCTGGCATCCTAATATTTGATTTCCACAAAACCAATCATACTGGCGAGGCATTCTGTCCAAGTTGGTCACAAAGCAGCCTTATGAGGCCAATTATATCATTTTTCACTCCAATATTTTTGTTACATGCTTTAAACTTTGCTGCATGTACCTAGCTGCTTAAACAATGGATATGATAATCATTCATTTTTATAGCATTGTTATATTTTGCATATGTCATAAATTTTTGTGAATGAAAACAAAATTTCCACATGTCAACTTGAAATTAAATTTTAAAAGTTTATCACAGGCTGTTATGAAAAAGTCTATTAACAGTGAGTTTTTTAAGAGATGTGAGGGGGCAAAAATGCTAAAATCAATAGTAGAGTGACCATTTAGACTCAAACTAAAACTGTTTACTTATTTAAGTACTCCTCCCACTTTCCCTCTTTTTAGTCATTTTCCACTCCTTGCCTGGAATACCTCTTTATCACCTTTGCCAAAATTAGATCTATTCTTAAATACTTAACTAGAGCCTTTTCTTGTCACCATCTCCTTGATATCTGAGCCCAGCTGGTGAATGTCATTTCTCCTTTCTTCATACACTTGTCACACATTTTACCTTCTTAGGCAATTAATCATCTTCTTCCTTGTAATTAATTGTAGATTTGTCACATCTCCATTTCATTGTAAATCACCTTGAGATCAAGGTTTGTAGTTTAATTATAATTTTTTATGACTTACAGTAGCAAGGAGTCAGCAGTATTCACAAAATGCCTCCTAAGTGAATAGCATTATATTATAAACAACAAAGCAATAGGGATCCAGAACAAATAATGATACTTACAAATAATATTTATTGGGAATGTATTTAGAGCCAGGCATTGTGCTAAGTGCTTTACCTGCATTTTCATTTCATATTCACAACAACTCTCCAAGATCACCAATATTATTATTCCCACTTTAGAGTTAAAGAAAGGGAGGCTTAGCATAGGTAAGTAATTTCCCCCAGGTTATACAGCAAGTTAGGGTTAAAGTCAGGTTAAGAGCCCATGCCATTAAGTTCCTCTGTGAGACACCAAAATATAAGAATACAGACGTCATTAGAAATTTACCACCATGCTTAAGAAGAAAGCTCTAAGGAATGTTTCCAGTCCATTAAATATTCTGTAATTGTATGAATGATAAATGCAAACTTTTACTTAGTGAGTCACTTGACAAAAAGCTTTTCTTATTGCCTTGACACCTAAAAATATTATTTTTAAAGTCACAAATTACCCATGATCATTTAAAAAGTATCATTAAAAGTGGTAAAGATGGCAGGTTTTTAACAGAGCACAATTAACCCAAAGAACACTTTATCAGATCCTCATGGAATAATGAAAATCATCATGGCTTTGGGAGCAACATATCTTATAGTGACTAACAAAACTTTCTTCTACAACAAGTCCAGCATAGCAATAGGAGGTGATCTACATAATTCATTTTGACATGGGAATATTACTTTATTTGTACTCTCACAAAATACAAGAAGCTTCTCATCAAGAAACTTGGGAATAAATAGAACAGGATCACAGTTCCAATGAAGACTACATAACTTAAACCACTCAATGTTATTCTACAGGGGTATGTTAAGTGGAGACTTGCAGAAAACAAACATTGGTCTAATAATAATTTAAATATCATTTGTTACAGCTTAAATCAAGGTATGATATTCATCAAATGTCATCATATGGGCTCAGAGGAGGATTGGTTAATTTCATTCATTCATCAAATCTTTACTAGGTGCCTACTACTCACTGAGATAATGTATTAGTTGCTGGGAACACAGACTAGTAAAACACCATTCCTGCTGTTTAGGCACTCATGGTCTAGAAATGTGCAAACAACTCAGGGTGATGGTGTATACTTTATAATAGAAGTATTTTGTTGTTGTTAATGTTACCGAGTCTATTCTGACTCCTAGCGACCTGTGTACAGCAGAGTGAATCCTGTCCTGTATTTTTGCACCATCCTCTCACCTTTCAGCACTATATCAGACAATGCCCTACTGCTATCCATAGGGTTTTCATGGCCATTTTTTTCAGAAATGGGTGGCCAGGTCCTTCTTTCTAGTCTGTCTTAGTCTGGAAGCTCCCCTGAAACCTGTCCACCATGGGTGATCCTGGTGGTATTTGAAATAATGGTGGCATAGCTTTCAGCATCACAGCAACATGCAGCTACCACAGTATGACAACTGACAGACAGGTGGCATGGTTCCCTGACTGGGAAACAAACCCGAGCCATGGTGGTGAGAGCACCAAATCTCAACCACCAGACCACCAGGGCTGGCTAATAGAAGTATATACAGGCTGAAATGGGTGCCAAAAGAACATGGTCAGTTCTAACTACAGGGATAAAAATGTTTCATTGGGCTAACGTTTTGAAAACAAGCTGGGACTTGAAAACAGGAAAAAATGATTTTTTTGAGGGAATGGGGGTGTGGAGAAGGGAGGAGGTCATCTCAGACAGTAAGAAAAGCTTAAGCAAAGAGACAGAGACAAGAAAATAGCATCTCATGTTCTGTGGATGACAGATTGGACCATGGAGTGTGAGAAGGGATAAAAGTGTGATGAGAGAGATGGCTGGAAAGAAAATCAAGAACTAGATCATGGAGGGCTTTGTCAACGAAATTATCAGGCTTGCATTTTACTCCGTAGAAATTTCAGAGGCCATGAGGATGCTTAGGTAAAGGAATAACAAAATCAGATTTAGATACGAGAGAAAATATTTTGGTAATCCAGAGTGGAGAAGCTGGATCGGAGGTATGAAAATTTGAAGAATGGGGAAATGCTGGAAGTCTATACTGGTCCAGATGGGAGATGATCAGTGCGAACTGAGGCAGTGGCAGTAGGAATTTAGAAGAGGGAAAGACCAGAGCAAAATATCTCCCCAGTGGGCATTTTAGAACTATTTGATTTGATGTTGACTGGAAAGCAATACTGACAGTGGTTGGAACATGTATCAGTCTTGTCTTGATGCTGGAACAAATAACCATAAACTTAGTGGCTTAAAACAGTACAAATTTATTATCTTACAGTTCTGGAGATCAGAAGTCTTAAACAGGTAGGCAGGGCTGCATTCCTCTGGAGACTATAGGGGACAATCCATTTCCTTGCCTTTCCATCTTCTAGGTGCTGCCCACTTTCCCTGCCTCATGGCCCTGAATCACTCCAATCTCTCCTTCCATTACATCTTCTCTGACCTTCCTGCTTCCCTCTTGTAAGGAGCCTTGTCATTACACTGGGCCCACTCTGATAATCCAGGATAATTTCACCAACTCCAGATCCTTTTAATCATATCTGCAAAGTCTTTTTTCCATATATGTTAATGCATTCACAGGTTCTGGGGATCAAGATGTGGACACCTTTGCGGGACCATTATTGAGCCTGGCACAGGGCACATATGTTAAAGTTTTGTAATATGTAGGCCATTCCCAAAAGATAAAGGATTATCCCACAACTTGCATGACTTTGGAATGTTCCTTTGGACACTTACAAAGGTGAAAAAAATATTTATAATTACATGAACCTAGAACCTAACTCCATCTAATATGAATGTGCAAAATATTTTTTCAAAGTTTAATATACATTGATTTTTCTTGCAATTCAACTATGTCCAATTCAGACGAAGATTTTGCTTTGTTTTCTTTGCAATTTTACAAAGGCTTTTTCACCATTTTAAAAAATCACCTCATGTTCACTCTGCCACTTCTAGATTGGAGTCACCAGTGCTACACACCTGTTTTCAAATCAACAAACACAAAACTTTATGCTTTGGACATTACATAATGGAAGAGACCGGGGTGGGGTAGGTCTAGCTTAAAGCGGAAGCATTTAGCAGGGTACTAGATTCAGTTTCTCTGTCTCTGGGCTTGGATGACAACTACTTTCTGTAGTGGGTGACTTCATTCTCATAATCTACAACCAGCAGCAGCTCTAGCTACACAGCTTCTCAGTTTCAAATCCAGTTGGATTTCTTATCACTCAAACAAAAGCAGGGAAGTAAAGTTCACTGATCTTCATTGGCAGGTTTAAGGAACATGCTTATCACCAAACTAATCAGTGAGGCTTGGGGAATGACTGTCTTGAGTAGTTTAGGCCAAAGTCCGGTGGTCCATGCCCAATTCCAGTATCTAGCCACATCTAATACAAATAAATCAGAAGTGGGGCCCCAAGTGGATTCCAGGAGGAAAATATGGGTACTGTTATAGGAGGGTGATGGATGCTGGTGCACAAAAAGCTGATGTGCATTATGCTGATTAAAAACTCAAAATCTGTCATTTAATGTGTTTGAGATTTTAGATTTCAAAAGTGCCTTATAGCTAATTTATTAAAAATGGTGAAAAGCCTAGATAAATTGTAAAAATGAATGCAAATTGTCTTCAGTTGCACTTGCTTTACATTATGAGAATTTAAAAAATTTGTCAAAATCTGAAAGATTGATAAAATTGACTTATTGGTTATATAAATGTAATTGCCATTCTTTATTTTATGCACTTTTAAAAGCAACCAATACACTAGAATATAAAAGTCACAGGGACAGAATTTTTTATCTGTTTGGTTCACTGCTGAAACCCCTCTCCCAAAGTGTGTGGTACATAGTAGGCATTCTATAATTACTCCTTGATTGAATAAGTCAATAAATGCTTCTACCTAATTCTTTCTAAACTTTGCCCCATCAATGAACTTTAGCTGAAATGACCAAGGTGTTCATAGTACAAGTAAAGTACCTTTCAAAATGAAGAGTTAGGGGCTTCACATCTACATCTCTTTTTAACAGTAATAGTAATACCTAGACCATTAATATATAAACAGTAATAGGTTAAGATTCTGAAGCAAAATATTCTTATAGTCAAAAGATTCACTCGGAGCTCTATGGAGACACAACAGTGCTATTTTACAAATCCAAGTAGTGAGAACACAGTGTTAAATAGCTGAGATAGTCATAAGTAATTGTTATGAACACACAGTGTGCTAAGAGCCTTACAAGTATTATGTCATTTAATCTTCATCAGAACCCTAGGATGGGACTATTCTTGTTTTCAGTACAGATGAGGAAATTAAGACTAAAAGCTGTTAATTAACCTCCTTCCTCTCACATGTTAGCACCTGACAAAGCCAGGATTTGAATGTAGATCTGTTTCCAGATCCCATGTACTTAATCACCATGTAACCCTTTCTATAGAATTTTAAATAGCTCACACAGTGAAACTATAATACAGAGGTTTTTTTAAATAATAATATTTATCCAAAGAAGGAAAAACAATGAAAATATAAATGCATTTTTCATGAGATTAACCTCTCCTTTTTTGCTTCATAGAAACAATTTTATATAGACACAGACACACTTGAGTATGTGTGTGCCCGTGCACACCTACACACATACACACACATAAAGATATAAAGATACAGGAATCTAAAACTCTGCTGTAACATATAAATTCTAAGCAATATAGCAAATTTCAAGAAAGGAAATATGTTTGTTTTGGGTAGCGTGGATCAACTGAGATAGAGGGAAAGATTTAGAAACAAGAAGAAACAGCCTAATTGAGATCCCACTACTCCCTTAAAAATGAAAATAATCTCTTCTTCTTGAAAAAGAGGGATAAACAATACTTAAATCTTACCTACCTCAAAGGGATACAAAAGGATTAAAAATATTTAAAAATAAACCTTAAATATATATGCAGATTTTCAGAAGTGCTTAATATAAAACATTATCCTTTGTTGCTCAATTTATTTCCTTCCTTAAAGTCAGTAGTTCTTATTGCACTGACAAACATTGTTATATTGGAAGTTCGCCACTGTAATGTGAGTTATTGAATAAGACGTTTAACGAAGGCCTTCAAATGCTAGGATTAGTAAAATCTTGAAAGAAAGAGAAACTGTTTTGTTGTTGTTAACTTGATCAAAGCCTAAAGGAGATATTTGTTTCATTAACTTCAAAGATGAAATGCTATTTGGGGCCACAAGTGCTCATGAATGGATTACACAGTCCACTCCTTCTCAAACTATAGTCCCCATATCAGTAGCAGCAGCCTCACCTGGGAACCTGTTAGAAATGCAAATTTCTGGGCCCTATGCTAACCTTTTGAATCAGAAACTCTTGTTTCAGCAAGCCCTCCAGGTGACTCTGGTGCAAGTTAAGATTTGAGAACCACCCTTCTAGTCAGCAAGGAGGTAGAAACATCCTTCTTCTTTTGCACAGTCTGATAAGGATCAGTTACTGAAAGCTACTAAAAGAATCCCATTCATGTTTAGAGGTTGGTAAAAAGGAAAAAAAAAGTCACAACAGATCCTATTCAAATTCAGCATGCATTTAATAATAACATTTATTACCAAAGCCTTACTTAGACAGAGTTCCTTCTCTGACTTGGACCCTCCTGCCTCCCCCTTATAAGCTTTGTGATTATATTGGTCCCTCCTAGATGATCCAAAATAATCTCTCCATCTCAAATCATTAACTTAATCACATCTGTAAACTCCTTTTGGCCATGTGAGTTAACACAGTTCAGGTTCTGGGGACTTGGGCATCTTTGAGGAGTCATTTTTCTACCTACCCCACTAACTATCCTAGAACATACAAAACATAAAATTTAGACTGGTTAGGGAGAGGGTGTTTTTTAACCATTTTAATTCAGTTAAACAATACAATACTTTAATTTTAAATGTTGCATTTAGGGCAAATGTGTTTTTATGTGTAAACAGTGACTATGACATTAGAAGGAAAGCAAATATATTTCAAATGAAATTAACCACTTCTGCTCTGGAAAAGAACGGAGCATTTTGTGAAAATTTTGCAGTAAATAAAATAGGTCTATTTACCTGGAGACAGCACTAGATTGAGAAAAGTAGAGTGTAACTGTAGTGAGGAAAAACAGTTTGTTAAGAATATTTATTGTAATTCTGAATGTACTGAAATGATCAGATAATTCAATAAATCTTCAAAATTAGTCAGTAAAACAAGTGATTTAAAGCAAAACAACTCTGTTCTTTCTAAAAAAAAAAAGAGAGAGAGAGAGAGAGAAGCACCCCAGCCCCATAGCCAGCAATGCACCGTGCATCATGGAATGTTCTCCAATCGGCAAAACTGCTTATCCTCTTTTTTTTTCTTCTCCACTGAAGCAGAATTCAGCTCAGTTGACTGTACAGTCATCTCTGTTTTCAGGCGAAGGAAGATGCATACTACTTGACAGAGCCCCAGTTCCTCTGGTGCCAGCCTTCAATTTAATTGTAAAGAGAGTAAAGATGCTGAAAAGATTGATGAGTCAGGAACTATCAAGACCATAATATCCAAACCCTAAGAACAAAATGTTGAATCATTTTGGAGTCCTGAAATGGAATGCTTTCTGGTCTTCATTAACATCATTTGAATCCCTGTCCGGCCTCCTTCTGATTGTCAATGAGAGAAATCTGAAGACATACATTGGCCAAAAGCATTGATGACTTTGATAGAGGGGGAAAAACACAATACAGCAGAAAGTGTGCACTTTTTCAAACTAATGCCCATCCATCATACAGAAAGGCTATTCACCACGAACTGAATTTTAGTGTCTTTGTTTGCAAGCCCAGATACGATCATCAGATTTAAGCATGGATCCTTTACCTAGTTAAATTGCTAGAGAAGAAAAAAATTCGAATGAAACAAAAATTCTTCTTTCACTAATTCCCATAAAACTTCAAGAATTTTCACTGAAAAAAATTTAAAGGTAAGAATTCCTAATAAATATATTTATAACAGTTGAGGAATCCATTTGAAGATTCTTTTTTTTTAGGTTTGAAATTTGCATATGAAAGACTAGGACAGTGGTTCCCAAAGTGTGGTCCTTGGACCAGCAGCATCAGCATCACCTGGCAACTGGTTAGAAAAGCAAATTCTCAGACTCTACTCCAGAGCTACTGAATCAGAAACTCCAGGTTTGGGACCCAGCTGTGTATATTCAGCCCTTTAGCTAATTCCGATACGGGCTACAGTTATAGAATTACTAAGCCAAAGTAGAGAAAAGCATTACATGAGGCAATACACTATTTCAAGTAAAAATTTTAAATGTGCCCATGTCTACATGGAATATATACTGAAATCTCATTAAAAGAAGCTCCTCACATGCAGTTTCCAAATTCTAGCAACTATCATTTTTCTATTTCCCCTCTGCATGGGAAACTCCAGGGGGCAATATGTGGCATTTTCAATTATTGCATTGCATTTTGCTTTTACTTGTAGCTACTAAGCTCAAGAAATAATAAACTGATTAAGCTCAGCCCACTCATAACTCATTTGGTTGGCTTTCCAAAGCGCTTAGATATATATTTTACATGGCATATTGTGCTTTGCAATAAGGCAGTGGAAAAAACAAACAAACCTGAATTCAAAACATAAATAAGTAGTGACTTGTCACTATGATAAAAGGATCACCATCATTTTTCTTTAAAAATTAATTATCCTAGAGCATTTTAAGCACAATATGACAACCCATATTAATTTTGAACATGAGGTCTTTACTTGGTACATAAGCTGAGACTCCTGGATTTTCTTTATGCCTCCTTATACTTAGTATAGAACTTCATCTACTGAGTTTAGTAAATAAATCCACCACAATTCAAATAAATCAACCCTCATGCATTTTCAAGTGAGAGATTTTTTTTCTGTACTTTACCAGAATAAAATATCCCATATTATATATCATTAAACCACATTTACTATAAATCTACTTTTGAAGTTTTGTGAGTTTTAAATGACAGCAAAATATTAAATAAAACCATAAACCACTGTTTGCCACCTTCCCGTGGAAATATGATGATTATTTCTCACTATGCTCAGAAGCCATCATTTGATACGTACTAAACTTAGCCATGTCTTCACAAACAAGACAATTTAATCTAAATATCACACGCATTTTAAAATAAAACTTTAATATATTTCATTTTTCTTTTTGACATATTTTCCTCCTTGGCTCCAAGTCATATCACAAGTTACTGGTTACCATCAGCCATGCCAAAACCATTTAGTAAACACAGTATATGTCATTATAGTTCCAAATTGCACCATCTCTCTCCACCACCAATTCACGCTCATAGCTTGAAAATGATAATTGAAGTAGCCTCAGCTTCCAGGCTGCTGGAGCAAATTTACAGGAATAGAGTGGCTTTATAATCACCATTAGCAATGATAGGGAAAGTGCAATCAGATCAATCAAAAATTGAACAGATCAATCAAGAAAAGACTTCACTTAGGGTAGCTACCGGGCCATAGATGTATGAATTTCCTGTTCCTTTCATAAAGGAGAAAGCTAGAAAACCATGGAGGGAGTAGCCATTCATTATTATTAACAATATAAAAAGTCCTTAGGTACTGATTCTGTTTAGTTCATTAAGTGAGTGATAGGAGACAGTGACAAAAAGAATTCCCTATATATGTGGATTCCTAAAATCTAAATACCTTCATTGTATTAAAGAAACTTTAAATTTGAAAAACTTCAGTCATACAGCTAACTTAACCTTTTGAAAAGAAAAATGTAGTAATTTTCTTGATGCTAAAAGGAACCACGTGTGTGCTATTAAGCTGAATTTAGTCAAACCAGTTAAATGGCTCGAAAAACTGAGTTATTAAACACATCTTGAGGTTATTATTGACAAAAAATCATTATTTTCAATTTAGTAAGAAACTTAAAACAACTTGAAAAGCATTATTTGATCACAAATTCACATTCTCTCAGTTAAGAAGACTCTATTTTACCCACAAAAAAAAAACACAATAAGCGTTCAAAAGCATGTGGTGATATGCTGAAAGCAAAATAAATGTTCTTTTCTCTCCCTCTATTTGCCATTTGTACTGACATTTAGAAACACAGACATGATATTTAGTTTGCTCTCAGATAATTATTTCTCTATGTCTACAGTCTTAATTTTGCATGCCTAATAAATTACTGATTGAACACTGTATTTCCCAAATTTTAACGAACTTTATTTTTGCATTTCATAACTCTTGATAATGCTTACTTATAGCTATAGGATTTATCCTCACCTCGTTTTCAGAAATTCCATTTGCTTTATGAAATGCTTCTTTTCTTTACTTTTAATCATACTCACACAAAGGCAAAAGAAATTTTGAATTGTCTAGATATTGTAGTACATGATTTATATTTTTTGACTTTATGAAATAATCATGACACCATCCGTACCACTTGCTGTGAAAGTAAGAATCTAACACCCACTTTACATGTGAAAAAATTAGGGTCCAGAGTAGTTAAGGTCATTCACACAGACCTGCACTTTAATTCCAAAGACAGTGCTCTTTCGATTTTACCCTATGATTTCAATGTAATGAGTGTACCATTCAGTAACAGGAAGTAAACCACCATCGACACAAAATTCAAATCATGGTCATACTTTATTAAATATAATTTCTCACCATTGACTTAATATTTTTGTCTCATATTTTTGTGTCCTTAAAGCATCTAGCTGAAAGCATAAGATGCTTTTTAATAACAGCATTCCCCTGAAGTTATCTGAGTTCAAATATAAATAACATATATATCTCTAATACCAAAAATAACTATATGATCATATTGACTTCAAAGAAATTTTATCAAGGGGTTGTAATGTTACACATTTCTTCTTCATAACTATAGTGACTTTTCACTGTGATTTATTAAATTGATATAAACATTGTGTACCAATCTCTTCCACATATATGTTACACATTCACTAATTATATTTCCTAAAAAGGACACTTCCAACCTATTCATCAATCAACACTGGGAAGGTTTCTATAATCCAAAATCATATAGTTATATTGAACTTCTAAACTGAAAAAGAGAAAATACACTTGCAAGTCAGCTCAGTACCAGCCTTCAACTTCATATCTAGTCTTTGTCAAATTCCCATAGCAATCATAGAAAATATATCTATTCCCTTACTGATGAATAATAAGATGTATAGGTGATGTCTAGTTTTTTCTTGTCAGATAAGGAAGGTCCTGTGGGGCACTGCATGAGAAAACTCCAAGAAATATTGGCTGTTTTCAGATAGGCATACATTTCTGGGCAAACTGATTTCTATATGAATTGCACTTTAGAAATATTGTGGAAAGAGAGATTCTACAGGAAGTTGACTAGAAAAAGGAAAAAGATCATTGTTGATAACACAAAAAAGTACAAATATCCACTATGTAAAGTGTTTTATTTCCATCTAAGAATTAGCATTATCCAATGATTTGTTGAATTATATGTAATCTGTGTAGAATTTTGTTCTATTACTAATATCAGGGTACAAATTGAGCACATTCCTTATAGAATTTCCATTTTATATTAAGATAGTTGCTTCAGGTTACATAGGAAACATGGTTTGAACTGTGACCTATGGTATATAAGAAGGACTCCCAAGAATAATTTGTATTGTCTCTTTCATAGTTTAATCAATATTATTATGGGGACAAAGTTTCAAAGTGACATTCAATTTTGCCATGAACCACATGTAGATATTAAATATAATTATTTTATCACATATTTTCTTCCCCTTTATTGCTTCATTTAAATATGTAAAATTCCATTAGTAAAACTTTGGGAACCCTGATAATGTTTCGAGTTAATGATCCAGTTTATTTACTCAGTTTCCAGATAACAGAGAGATTTGGTAATTATTTTCATTAAAATTAAGGGAGGCAACAATGAACACTCTTTTAGAAACGATGGTAAGAATAATTAAATTAGATCCTACCAGGTAGTTTGAAATTGCCTTTTAAACTAAATGACCATCTATTCTTTCAATACAGAGTCATTCAAGATTTATTATTTTTTTCTGATGAATTTTTCTGTCTTCTTTTTCACATGAGCTTTTGGCTTTAATTGTATTTAATGAAGTCCTGAAACTCTAATTTACGGAAGTCAGGCAAATAAATAAAGCTGCTATAATATTATCACTACAGATGACATTTTGTTGTTGTTTAAAACACAATGACACCACAATATGAAAGTAAAGTAACCTCTATAGTGAGGCAATGACTATAATTTAAGGCAATGCCTACAGTATCCATTAAAAAATTAAAAAGAAAGAAAGAAAACAGTCACAGTAACATAAAAGTAGCCAAAAAACCACCCTTTGCTGCATACTTCAATTTAAAAGATTAGAGGCAAATGTGATATTTAGATAAATTTATACCATTACATCTAATAATCCATTTGGATATTTGCCAGTAAGCTAATTTCTTGGTCTATTTCATTTTACTCTACTCATGATAATGTAGGCGAGGTGAGGAGGTTGACATTTAATTTTAAGTGTCTTTTATTCACCCTATATTAAGTACTTAGCTATATTGTCTTTAATATGAAACTGTTATTGTTTTGTCCACTACCCTTCCTTTGGTAAGTAAAATAAATGTTTTTTCCAAAAATTATAATGGAGCAATTTTTAAATTATGGGATAGAAATTTTAAATGATAAAATAAAGATACATTCTAATATTTTCTTTTGTGTGTGTATGAGGAAGACCAGCCCTGAGCTAACATCCGTTGCTGATCCTCCTCTTTTTGCTGAGGAAGACTGGCCCTGGGCTAACATCCGTGCCCATCTTCCTCCACTTTATATGGGACGCCACCACAGCATGGCTGACAGGCAGTGCGTCGGCAGGTGCCTGGGATCGGAACCCGCGAACTCCAGGCTGCCAAGCACGAACTAAACCGCTGCGCCACTGGGCCAGCCCCAATATTTTCTTACTAATAAATTCTTTTTGGGGTCCCTTGAAATTCAAAACACCATTTTGAAGACCACTCTCCTACAATGTATATATCAACCTGAATTTCAAGTCTAGTAGGAAATTGAGCTTTCAAAAGCAATAGCTCAAGAGATATAACTGAGAACCCACCATGTTCAAAACAATATGCCAGATTCTCAAGACACAATGGTGAATAAAGGAAATATGGCCTTATTTAGCATAAATCTAAAAAAAATATAAAAATGTATAATAAATTACATGATTAACTAAATATATCTATGACTGTTGCTATGAAGCAGAACTGCACAGTGTTAGAAGGTATACAAGTTCTAACATACTTTTTGAAGTGAGAAAAAGCTTTCCTAAGGAAGTGACATTGAATCTGAAAATTCATGCGTGAAAAGGAGATAATTGGCTGAAGCAGTGCTGATAAATTGGCAAAGAATATTTTGCAGATAGAGTGAACAGCACGTGCAAAGGCCCTGAGATGACAAAGCCAAAGCATGTGCTTTCATGAAGGGTAGAAGCTAAGAAAGCAAGAGGGAGAGGAGAAATGGATGGGATGAAAGATGGGAGAAAGAGAACAAACCAGGCAGGGATCTGTTGGACATAGTAAGAATCTGGGAGCAATGGGAAGTTACTGAATGGTTTTAGGCCAGGAAGTGACTGGATCAGATTTGTATTTTTAAAGCATAGGCTTGAATGCTGCATAAACAATGGACTGAACAGGGCAAGAGTGGATGCAGTTGCAATTGTTCAGGTTATGGTGGTTTGAAGTAGGTTGTTGGTAGTGGAAATGGAAAGAAGTAAAGATTCAAAGAAGCTTTAAGAAGCTCTGGGTTCTTCAAGCCATTAAGATTATTTTATGATGGTAAGCAGGTAGAATTAAAGTCAATGACATATTGCATGATAGCCTCCTTTGAAAATGGAATGAAATAGGGTGTATAAAAGGTTGCCTCATTCAATCTGTTACTGCCAAGAATGAAGGCATTAAAAGAACCATGTGCACTGGCCTGCCATTATCTGCCATTATCCTGTGAAATGCCATAGACTATAAGCATTAACAGAAGCTATATTCTACATACCGATGACTACATTCCAGCAGAAAAATACATGATAGCACAAATTATAAATCAATTTTCAGAATTTGTATTTAGATCAATAAACTCATGCTGAACTGAACAGTAAAATTCCCATGCAGATTCAAAGTTATTTTTATATATAGACAATGTGTAGTGACAAAATTTTGGACTAAAGTATCACTTAAGTAAATATTGTTCTTATTGACAAAACTTAGAAAAATGAATCTAGAAATTTGGTAAGTCTTTTGGAACATCAATAAACTGGGCGGGATCAAAAGATTCCAGTCCAAATTTAAGACATACAGTGTCATATAGGAAGTGATTCTTCAAAATATCTTTTGCTTTTATCATATCTAGGTTTCCAATGGATCCAACAAATGTTAACAATGAATCAGGCTTGAACGTGAAACGTGTTTTCTCTGCCGGCCACAGGGAAACTATAAAATTCTTTAATGATGTAGTAGAGCATAAGAGGAAATCACTGTGCTGGGGCTTTGGAGGATTTTCATTTTTACTCCATTTTTGCCAACAACCAGCTATGCGTCCTTTGCAAAGTGACTTCACTTAAATTTTTATTTCACCATCCCAACTACAAAAGGATTCTACTAGATGGTCTCCAAGGCTTTGCTCGTATCTATGATTCTTGAAAATGTAAACATTTAAAGGAATGGTGAAAACTAATTTAAAACAATGTGCTATAATCCTGGAAACTTTGGAAACAATATAGCAGCATGAGTAACCAACCTGATACAGAAACCAATCTGAATGTAAGCCACTTTTCAGCAAAAACTATGGGTCAGTTGTTAGTTTAAAAATTTATATACTGATGAGCTAACCACAGCTACAATTACAAGTCAGAGGCTGTGCATGCACAGTGCAGAAAGAACTGATGGCGACAGTCCTTTGTCCAACCATGTTTATGCTCACTGATAAAGATTCCCACATTATACTACCGAGGATAGTAATAAAATGCCCACCAAAGAGGTTAGTGTCTTTTCTAACATACATATACAACAATAATGGAGTATAATGAAACTATCTTAAAAAAAGAAAAACGAGAGGCTTAAAAAGAAGATAAAAAGTCTAGTGAGCGAAAAATGGTAAATTGATCTGATGTAAAGAAATGTACCATGTTTAAACTAGACTATAGTGCAAGGCACATTAATTATTGGCCCATAATAAATAAAATTTAGATTTGGCCTTTTGATTTCAAAATCACTATATAATATGAAGGATACTTATAGTATGTGGACATGGATGAGTGAAATATTGATTGCATACTTTGGGTTAAATAAGATTGGTACTTATCTAGCAATAAAGTAAACAATCTGGAAAATGGCCATTCTAAGGGCTAAGTCAACATTCATTCTTTCCCTCACCCACTTATTCAACTCATTCATTCATTTCAAAGGGGAGTTTCTCTGTGTTCACACCTGTGTTAGGTTCTGGGCTAATTCACCCATTCATCCAAAAAAGTCAGTTTATTCAGCATCTGAGCTGGGATCTGGGGATACAGAATGAGTAAGCTACAGCCTTGGCTCTCAAAAAACTTATCGTCCAGTAGGGGGGCGCCAGACATAGACACATACAAGTAAAATGAATGTAACCATCTCTATGATTGATAATGTTTGCGGCATCAAGTCAGGTCACAAAGGAAGAAGTGGCCAAATAGCAAAAAGCAGCTTTGGAAATTCAGAGTCTATAATGAAAATGCATTTCTCCCTGTCATTTCAGAGATTTTTATGTGAATTTTAATGTTTTTTCACCTGGGGCAGATTAACAGGAAACGTTTCAATATGGATAAAGCACTATTTACAATCATTGAGATTTATTGGACCTGTTTGGACATATACTGCCAGGATATGCATTTCTTTCTAGAAATAAAGATCAGAGAAGATAAACACATCCAAGGCCAGTTGTCCACTTCCAGCATTTTGATTTTATTTTGTGATCTTTTCTACCCGAAATTTTCCCGTGTTTGGCTGAACACATCATTTATGCATATATATTCAAATTTATGAAAATTCAAATTTCCAAATTACTAGATGAACAGAAAGGTCAGATTTCTCATTAGTTTCTCTAGCCCTCAATTTAATTTGTTTTATATATCATACCTGTGTTAGTTTGTTATCTCTCTTCTCAGGTTGATTCTGCCTCTACCATGTCCTTCAATTTTATCTTCTCCTTCCCGTTTTCACCGCCAGTGTCCTAGTTCAGAGGCATTATTGCCTCTCACCTGTACTATTGTAATAGCCTCTAGACTTATCGCTCTCCCTCCAGTCTCAGCCTGTTCCATTCCAATCTATAAATTATTGCTAAATGAATTTGCCTCGAGTTCAACTTGATCATATTGCCCCCAGCTGGAACACCTTTAGAAGCTGCCTACTGCCTACCAAATTAAGTACAAACTTTTCACTTTAGATGTGAAAGTCCTCCAAAGCCTTGCTTTCAAAGTGTGGGCTGAATACCAGCAATAGCAGTGTGACCTGGGAGCTCATTAGAAATGCAGACTCCTGAGACCCAGCTCAGGTCTGTAGCTGATTTGCAAGCACATTATTTTATTTTAATTTTTTGCTGAGGAAGACTTTCCCTGAACTAACATCTGTTGCCAATCATCCTCTTTTGCTTGAGGAAGATTTGCCCTGAGCTAACATCTGTGCCAATCTTCCTCTATTTTGTATGTGGGTCACCACCACAGCATGGCTGCTGACTAGTGGTGTAGGTCCGTGCCCAGAACTGAACTCGGGCCATCGAAGCTGAGCATTCTGAACCACCAGGCCATGGGGCCAGCCCCAATAGACACATTAAATTTTGAGAAGCACTGCTCTAAAGCACCGCCAAGCTGCCTTCCAGTCTTTGTTGCCCATTACCCCATTTCTTTAGCCCCAATATACAACTAAATTAGTCCTGAAAACACCTTTCTGACTTTGAAACACAACTGCTCCAACTTCGAATACCACAGAGCACAGCATTCTGCTTCAGTGAAATTGTCTTAGTACCATCTTGTTACCTCTTTGAAGGTAGACATTAATGGATTATTCATCTTTGCCTCTCATAATGTGATGGTAAGCAAAATGACTTCCCATTCCCTGGGTGACAGTCAAGATGTGTGCAATAGGACTATGAGAAAAAAAATTTACAACCTCTTTTTCTATTCATTTTTATCTGATTATTTTAATTCTCTATGTTATTTAGGTTTTTAATGTGTATTATACATTAATACAGTAATTTATATGAATTCCTTGTTAATAGGCAAATATACATCTATTGTTCAAAAATATTTTGGCTGATACGATTGCATGATCAAAAATGTTTGGAGATCACTGCCTGACACACCAAGTACATGTCTTCTGAAGGAATTAAGCAGATATTTTTGAACTGAACTGAAACTTTACAAGTGGCCCACTACAGCATGAATAAGACTATTTGATGCAGGTGAGATCTTTTTATTTCTTTCATCAGATAAAGTTTCCAAGTTTAGGGGAAAGCTGCTGCAAAGTATTAAAGAAAACATCAGTATTTCATTTACCTACTAAATAAAAGGTAAGCCTAGAGATGTTGGTGAAAATTCAATTGGGTAAGTCATTTAACCCAGCAATAGGAAACATCTATTCAAAATATATTAGCTTCAGTAATCATCAAGCAATGAGAATATTACAATTTAAGATTGTTTCCTGGATTATGATTCCTATTTTGAACACAGCCTTAGAATATAGGTTAATTTTCTTACTCTGGATTAGAGTTCTCTATACAGGACCTTCTCTTCTGCGTCACTCCATAGCTACACTTAGGCACGTTCATTCACCTGATTTAGTCTTTCCTGAAGAGGCTGTTCCGCCCTCTCTCAGCTCAGGCTGGGTATCCCCGCTGTAAACTCATATAGCAACTTTAACTTGCCACATCAAAACACTTATCACACTTCTTTGTAATGTCTTGGCAGACTGTTAAGTTTTCTTATGGACTAGAAGCTCTCTCAGGGCAGAGGTTATTTCTATCTTGTTAAACGCTCTCTTTACAGTCCTTGGCATAGCTGTTGGCACACAGTAGGCACTCCATAAACATTTGTTGAATAGATAAATGAACCACCGAACATATTCATTATAAGATTTATAATGGAAATTTGGTCTCCTGGCTTAGCCTTTAGATTTGTTATCTGTAAAATGAGATAATACCAACTTTGCAGGATTCTTTGATGATTATATGAAATTAGGTATGTAAATCACAGCTCAGTGCTTGGAAATACTACACATTAAGAAAATGGTAGCTATTTGTATAATGATCAATATATTATTACTATCAGTTTAGTAAAAGTAAGAAATCCATTCACAATGCTTTAAAGAAGATACTTTAATGGAACACAAAATTGTAAAACATAAAAACCATCTATCAATATTAAATCAGAATAAAACTGTCATATCTAATGAACAAATTTTACAACAATAATATATTATTCATTAAGAAAAATGAGGGGGGCCGGCCCGGTGGTGTAGCAGTTCAGTTTGCACTCTGCTTTGGTGGCCCGAGGTTCAGATCCTGGGCGCAGACCGATGCACTGCTCATTGAGCCACGCTGAGGTAGTGTCCCACATAGAGCAACTAGAAGGATGCACAACTATGACATACAACTATCTACTGGGGCTTTGGGGAGAAAAAAAGCAAAAAAGGAGAAAGATTGGCAACAGATGTTAGCTCAGGGCCAATCTTCCTCAAAAAAAAAATTAAACTAAAAAAAAAAGAAAGAAAGAAAACTGAGACGCAGGGTCCATATCATAGTAGAGTTACTTTCACCTCTAACTCACTATAAAGATGACAGTAGTTTCGCTATGAGCATATTCAAGAAAAACGACGCCATCCCAAGACCAAAACAGAAAATATACTCTGCACAGTTCACACTGACCAAATTAATAAGCGATATTTCAGAAAATGTAACATTCTCCCACATAAGGACATCCAGCCCCAAGAGCAATATTGTGATAATTTCCTTGAGAAAGACTTATTTAAAGAGAAAAGAATGTTGATGTACTTAAAAATGGAATCTGGAAATTTGTCCGAGAGTAGATTTATGGAGGGCCTCACTGATGAGCTATGCCACGTAAATCTTATAAGTATGCTTGGCTACCCACTTGATGTGCTATTATAAAATGGCAGTTTTATTTCAGAAATGTACGTCACTTCAGAAATTCGCAGACATTTCTGGACTGTCTGACCCTTAGCATATTAAATTATGAACACATTGACCTCTGATCTGGTAAATAATGCATCTTTTATATAATGCACTTAGCTACCATCAGCCAAAAATTATGTACACTGTGACATAAGCTGTAGATTAAATACTGGTAGAGGAGAGTTAAAAAGGAATTTTCATGTAAATTGAATTATAGAATGAAGACATGCCAGATATTAACTTATCCAGTGAAAACTGGCCACATCATTGAAACGATGTTATAATTTTAGTGGTTAAGTAACTAAAACATAAACTTTTGGAAGACTAGATTGCCACCTTCTCTGTAATAGGCACTCTAGAAGCATTTCAAAATGCATTATTTAGTTAAAATCCTGAGGATAATTCTGTGAAGTAGACATTTTTATTCTCTTGTTATAGATGAAAAAAATGAAGTGAGATTAAGTGACTTACCCAAGACCCCAAAGATAGTAGAAGATGGTGCTCATTCTCTGGGATAGGCATCTTTGAGATGAAAGAGCAACAGAAAAACACAGATTTCTAAAAGATATGTGCCAAGTGAGATAAGGCTCCTCTAAGCATCATTTGGAGGATTTTTTTTCCATAAACATTGACACCACAGATTGCAATATTGCTAAATATCACTACCAAATTAAAAGTACATATTTTCTAAACAAGGATCCATGCTGGCTAACTGACAGATGAGGTATTCCGAACGCAGTCAGCAATCAGAATCATTTTGCAGTGATTCAGAATTGAGTTTGGGACTCAGGGTATGCTTTCCCATGTTTTCCTCTAATTAGACAAAGTGCAAGTGTTTGCAAGAGATATACCGTAGAGTCCTTTAGGTTGGGAGTGGAGTAGGGGGCAGAAATGCTTCTAAAAAGTGTACATTGTTAATGAAATAAGGAAAGAATTCCTTGAGGTCATGCTAAATAACCAAAGGATTCAGGGTCAAAGTAAAAAATTAAAGTCAAGGGCACAAATTTTCTGCTTTTAATCCTTTATTTATTTCCTTTCTTCTACCATATGGGACTCTGGTCATTATAATATTATATGTCTTTTATTTCAGAAAATACCTGAACACATTACCCTTTGGACTTTCTTTTAATTTTTCATATTAACCTACTAGGGGAACTAATTTTTTTCTTTAAAAATGCTATTTAATATAATTACAATAATAACATTGATAGCTAACCTTTATTAAGCATTTACTACACCAAGTGCTGTGCTAAACTCCTCATGTGCATTCTGTCATTTAATCCTGAGTACAATGCTGTGAGGTAGGCAACATTGGTGTGTTACTTTCTTTGAAGATAAATCTGAGACTTTGCTAAATAGAATAATTTGCCCAAGATCATGCAGCTAATAGATGAAAACTTTAGAATTCAGATCCATTTCTGCTATGTTATCAGAAAAGATCCCCCCAAAATAATAATCCACTAACAAAGCTACACCACCTAATTCCCTACATCAACACTTATTAACATTCCCTATATTAACATGTTATCCCCTACATTAGCACAAACAGTGTGCTTGTTCTTGGTTTGATTTATTACAAATCCTAGTTACATTCACAACTGATCCACAGAAGTGGTATCTGATGCATATATACAAACACGGCAACGTTTATAAATTCATGTGTAAATTGTATTTTTCCCTTACCATTAAATACCTTTGTACAAATATTTCAGAATATTTCAATGAATTATGAGACTAAAAATTGGAAACTAGAGATAGAGTAGGTGTTTCCCTTGCTCTCAATTGCTTCTTCCAACTGAATGTCTTTTTCTTCCTCCAATAAACTCAGCTCATTTGAAGTTCATAACATCAGACTTCATCATCCACCTTCCCTCAAAGCTACAGTCATCTGCAGACCTCCTTGTCATTCCCTCTCCTTTAGTAAGAGTTCTACACCCTGAGTCACTGTCCCATTCACCTCCCCACATTTTGGTTATTTCAGCATACACAAAGGTGCTCCATCTCACACCTTGGCCTCTCAATCTTTTATCTCCTCAATCCCAAGGATTTTTACCTTCACCTCATCTCAACCATCAAGTTTTGAGGTCATACCCAAATATTGTCATCCTTAATAACATAACTAATCCCCAAATCTACTTGTCAAGAACCCCACAATTTAATTATTTTGGGTAAAGGGTTACCAGAACCCTTTGACCTTCTGCATTAGAATCTGATGTTTGGTTAACTTTCCAGCTCTGATCCTCTGGAAACAGATAAAGGTGGTATATCAAATATGTTATAATGCCATATGACAATGGTAAAAATGAGTCCTGATTGGTAAATCTCGTGTAGACTAGAAGAAACCATAAACGAACTATAAATGCCTGATCTAGATGTTATATCTCTGGACTTCCCTAAGTGTGGTGACTTGTAACTGGACATGTTACCAGAGGCTATGGCTACAGATCTGATACAAGAGATATTGGCTACTGGGGAATGAGGCTTTTAAGACTGGGTGATTCCCATACCTGCCCAATGTGATTCTTGTTCCATGGTATGGGGAGTGGGTGGAAGGGGTGGTTAAAATATAACACTCTCAGATGGCTGTAGGGACCGCTACATAGACTGCTGTGAGGACAACTCTCAAGGGAGAAGGACACTTGATGCTAATTCCTGTTTTATATCCTTCTAAGTGAATATAATGCCAACTGTGACCTATAGTAGGCTTCTGAATCTGTCTTTGGTTCTGAGAAGGCTCAATCGTCATCTTCTCTTTGCTCCCTCATTTACTGTTGTATCTCCCCTCCAAAACATGCTTCAACTCAACAAGGCGCACTGTGCTTGGCTCATGGAAAATTACAAGCATGTAGCACATTAAAAAGGAATTATATCCATCTTTGGAGTCAGACAAACCAGGATTTGAATTCTGCCTAGCTGAAAGTCCTTGGGCTTATTTGCTTATCTTCTCTTAGCTCTGATTTGTCTCTGTAAATTGCATTAGTAACACATATCTTGTAGTGTTGTTGAGGGAAATAGATGCATTAAATAAGTTAAATAATAATTTCTAAATATTTATAATAGTACAAATAAATTATTAGATTTATATATGAATTTATATTAACAAATTATTGATGCATAATTAAATTAATAATTTGTGTGCCCATCACATTATAATAATAAATGCTAGAAAAATAAAAGCAAAAATAAAATAATGACTTATAAAGAGGCTAGAAATATAATACATGCTCTGAAATAGTAACTACTAATTTCATGTGAGAGTGAAGGTAGAATGTAACAAAATTCTTTCTTACAAGAAACTTACAATCCACTCAAAAGCATGTATATTTGAAATTACTATATTCACATTTAAAGGAAAGACTCATGAAATGGATCACTATGCCAAATTTTAGTAAGAAATCTGCACAATTTTTTACAACTCAAAAATCAGCATGTCATCCACTTCTGAGTATTTTTGGTGGACATGTTATATGAATGGTATTTCTAACAAAGGCAGTTAATGAAGACAATGAACACATGTGAGGGCTCCTGTTAAACTGGGCTTTTTAGCCAGTCCTGGAAGAATGGACTTATTTAAAGACAACAATGGAAGTTTCACTATAGAGGGTCCAAGTCAAAAAACAAATGATGCCTCATTCAGTTAACTTCATTTCAACAAAATGTCTGAGCTCTTTGTCAATTAAGAGTGGATTTTATTTTACACATATATTTTTATAGCATACCTCATCTCAGAAAGCATTTAAGATTGCTACAAAAGTAGGTAGAATTTATGAAATGAGGAAAAACTCTTTTGGCACTAAGTGGGTGAACAACAGGTAGATTTGGTTTAAGATATTACATTAATGTCAGGGTCACTGGAATAAGAGCTCGTCCTCTCAAAATAAATGCCTTGAAGACGAAAACACCCTAAGATTACTGTTGAAGTTCTAACCTTTTTTGTTTAAAAACTTACCTTAATTGTTTTACAACCACACTTATCCAGAAGGCAACTGGTAATATGCATTCTTTATATTGTTAGAGAGAAGAAGAACAGGACAAACTATTATTAACTTTTCATGCATTAATTTTCCAGCTTAACTAGTAACAATTTTGATTCCAAGAAATGAAAAAAAAAAAAAAGAACTCAGTTAAGAAGTCATCAACTAGCCTTTCTTGATTGAGAAAACTAGGAATGTCCAAATCCTGAACAATGACTGGGAGATGAAGACTCAAGTGGGCACCATAGGAAACACATGTGTGTAAGGCCTTGTTGGGACGGGGAGTGCAAAGAGAGATCACAGAAGATAAATGTCCTCTAAACAATGTGGATCATGAGCATGCAACGCCTAACAGGTGCTGTTTCTGATGACAGCAGCCACTTCCCAAGAAAAGCAAAGAGCTTATGAGAGACGGTTTTCAAGTTTCCTCTCTAATTGTTCTACAGTGTACATTTCCTTCTTGTGTTCAGTTTACATGTTTATCCTGTGATTCAATATCTGGATTATTTTGTAAGGTCTCAGTCTAATGATGAGCAGCATATCCTTCTAATATCTTTTAACCACTACTGGAATCAAGTACAAATGTAATATCCACACTTTATGATGTATTTCCATAAGCTAAATGGCTTAATTTGTTCGATGTGGTCAGTATAAGTAATTTACTTTATAATCAGCTATGATAATGACACAAAGGACAAGTTTATTTTGGAAATGCTAAAAGTAGGCCAATAGCCGAACCTTGGGTAGCAAAACTATTATGCACACACACAGAAGTTCTAATTTTCTAAATTAACTTTTCTCTTTCAAAATGAAATATCCATATTGTTTTACGATACATGAGACTCCATTTGTTGAAACCATAACTCAATCTCTAGCATCAAGGGCTTTTGGATTGCATCTTAAATATTTTACCAGATAAATTCAAACAAATAGGATTATTTTATTGAGTTGGGGGAAAAGTGAGACATCCCAAATGTGGTAAGCAGGATAATGGCCTCCCAAAGACATCCATGTCCTAATCTCCTGAACCTGTGAATATGTTACCTTACATGTCAAATGGGAATTAAGGTAGCAGATGAAATTAAGGTTGCTAACCGGCTGGCTTTACCACATGGAGATATGCCTAGATTATCCGGGTGGGCCCAAAATAATTACAAGGGCTTTAAATGTGGAAGAGGGAGGCAGAATAGTCAGTGTCAGAGTGATGCAATGTGAAGAAGACTTAACCAGGTCATTGCTGGCTTTGAAGATGGAAAAGTGCCAAGACCCAAGGAAAATAGGCAGCCTCTAGAAGCTGGAAAAGGCAAGAAAACAGATTTTCCCCTAAAGCTTCCAGAAAAGAATACTGACATTTTGATTTTAGCCCAGTGAGATACACTTTGGACATCTGACTTCCAGACCTGTAATAAATTTGTGTTGTTTAAGCTACCATGTTTGTGGTCATTTGTTACAGCAACAGTAGGAAACAGACACACTGACCAAAGATTATTTTACTCTAAGAAGTATTAGTTGTCAAATCCTCATAACAGAAAGCTATCTGGAAGTACAAAATATTGTAATTGACCAAACTGATTGCTATTATTCACTAGGGATTAATTGCTAGAAACAAATCTAGTTTGTATGCAGCAATTTCAGAAAGTTACGTATTTAGAATTTTTGTTTTATTTGAACAATTAAAAAAGTTCACAATTTGGTATGCATTCGGACAAGTCCACAAACATTGATTAAGCCTCTGTTATACACAGGACACTGTGCCAGTGGATGACATGAAGCTATTATAGAAAATAAGATAGTATATAATCACAAATGCCTACAACGTGTATCTTGAAAAATGGGTAACATTTTACTGCATAGATTTGGGAGTAAATGTGAAAACCATACTCAAGAAAAGTATGAGAAAAGGCATGAAGGTTGGAAGTCACAAGGCGTACTGTGAGCAGCCTAACATAGCTTCTTCCAGCAGAGATATACACTAAGATTACTTTGGAAGCAACATATAAGCTAAGGGAGCAGACATGGTCAGTGTCCCAGACACATTCCCCTGGCTGATATCTTTTCTGCATGCTCTGGCTTGACTTCCAACTGTCAGACCTCAGTTCTTTGGCCTGAGGGCTTTCCCTGGCTTCCCAAGTGGCTTTCCACTTGCACTATAAGCAGAAAAAGCTGAAGACTTAAAGCTCCTGGGGAGTAGCCCTAAGCCAATGACTGATGGGAGCTGGTGTATGAATGAAGCTCCTGTGACCCTCAGATAGAACAACTCTGAGGTGGATGCTCTACACTGGTTCCTAGGATTCCTCATTAGGAACTGTCTACAGTGGTGACTTTCTTGATAACACACCCTTTATCAGCTGACTTCTTTTTCTGTCTCACTTCCCCATTCTCTGACGGGTGTGTCTGGGGCTCACGTTTCCAATCAACTACCAGCACCTGAAGCCTTGTCTCATGATCTGCTACTGGGGAGATGCAAACTAAGACAGTTGGATCAGGCAGGTGAGGGATCCAAGCCAGCTGCCAGTTTGGAGCTCTGGCAACAATTACTAGAAGAATTAGCCAGGTCAAAACCACACAGAAGCAGCAAGACTAAAAACATTGTCAAAGTGAAATAGACGTCTTTCACATAGGATGACAGATAAAGATGATTCAAATTTGATTTTAAGCCTGATGAACTAGGTAGGATTTTGGAACCATTCATAGACACAGCAGAATCAAAATGGGGAGTAGTTGGTGATATGCTGCTGATTGGGATAGTTTGGTTTGTTTCTTTTCAGGATTGAAGCTCTTGCTTCATGTCCCGGATGCAGTCAGCATCTTGGTGTGGTGGGAGGAGCCTGGTACAATGGAGATAACCCAGGCTTTGGAGCCAGAGTGTCCTGGAATCAAATCCTTGCTTTTCCACTCATTAGCAGTGCCATCTAGGGCAAGTCACATGGTGATTTTAAGCTTTAGTTTCTCAATTTATAATATCAAGATAAAAACATCTACCTTGTATCTACTGAAAGCAGCTCATTATGATCATATGACTCTAAGATGCTTACCACATACAGAAAGGAATGCCCAGATGATTCATTTGCTTCTGTGTTATGGTTCCCCCTGTCTCCATTTTGTCCTTCTTTCTACTCCACCACATAGCTGTATTTAAGCAACCCGAAACTCTTCTTTTATGTTCAAGGAGTAGGAATGTTAGTTGTTGTTGTTTTGTTATTATTATCACTATCCTATCTGCCCAGTAGTGTTAAGCTCAAGCAGGACAATGAATAAGCAAGCTTCTGGTAAATTCTAGAATGCCATACATAAGTATTCATTTTACCAGAATGAAAAAGTTCTTAAATTATGATCAGGTCTATTTTGTTCAGTACTGTATTCCCAGGACTTTGCACAATGTGTGGAATAGAGGCATGCCACAGTAAATATTTATTGAAGTGCACTACTTCTGTAGCTCAAGCTCTGTACAGATTAACAAAGTATTTGCAAATAACAATTTTGATTCTCTCAATCTTCCTGATGGTAGGCAGAGAATGTATTATTATTCTTATTTTTATAGAAAAAGGAATACAGGGTCAGGGATATTTAAGGGATATGCCATAAGTCACATATCTAGTTGGTGGTAGCACTGAGACTTAAAAGAGCAATCCTGATGCCAAATCCAGCACTCATTCCACCACAATCGCCTTTCCACTTCTGATGCCAAGCCACGTGCTTTTGCCTCTAAAAGTGCACAAAATACATTATAATCAATAACTCCCCAGGTTGTGTGATAATTTTAGCCTCCACATCTCCATCTTCTGGACAATTTTGCAACTGAATTACCTGATACTGCTATAGTGCTTGCTATATTTCAAGATGCTTTCAAACTCTGTACAATCCAGATTTAGGCCTGGCTTTGAAATCAACAACTTGTGTGACCTTAACAAGTTACTGAACCTGTTTAAATTATTGGTAAAAAGAAAAAAAAGGTAGGGGGAGGTTGGGCTATATGGTTACTCAGAGCCTTTCAAATCTGAAATTTTCTTATTATTCTATCTGTATCAGTCACATCTATTTCCCTATTTCAAAGGATCTCTGGTCTAGAATGACTCCAAGGAGCAATTAGATGATAGGATAGTTGGTGATAGAGCAGGTCTTTTTTTTATTTTCACAATCTACCACATTTCTTTGGAAATTATATCAAATGTCAGATAGGGTGGGTCATTGGACAACTAACATCACCCACCTAATATCAATTGTTCCAAACCACTGGTTTTCATGCTTCAAGGTAGAGACCTTTGAGAGGGCATCTTAACTATTGAAAAAATTCTGAAAATCCAAACAGACTAGATAAATAACATGTATTAGTATTTTTAAATATATGTAGATGATGTAGTAATAAAGCATAATAGATTTTTGTCATTATGCATTTCTTACCCAATGGCTACTACAAGTGTCATAATTATCTTCTGGGCAGTCTACAAAATTTTGATTGTATAAAATAGCCATCACAGTTTGGTATCTTCTGATCTAAATAGATTCTTTGTTCTGTTCCTAAGTAAAGTAGTGATAAAGTAATTACAGAGACAAATGCTTACCAAGCAGGGCAAGATTTCAGAGTGCTGGTATTGATAGCAATGAGACAGCTATAAGCATCTGAAATTAAAGGATTATATAAAAACAAATCTGGAATTATCCAACTACCTGGAACTACAGCCTGTTCTTTTCATGAGAATGTTAGGTCTGTACCTATCAGAATAAATATAACCACCCCAAAGGCTTCAAAAAGTCATTAGCCTCAGGGCCAGCCCGGTGGTGTACTGGTTAAGTTCGCATACTCTGTTTCAGCGGCCTGAGTTTGCAGATCTATTCCCGGGCTCAGACCTATGCACTGCTCATCAAGCTATACGGTGGCGGGCATCCCACATGCAAAATAGAGGAAGATGGCCACAGATGTTAGCTCAGGGACAATCTTCCTCACCAAGAAAAGAAAAATCATTAGCTTGGAATAAACTACATTCCAGTTATCCACCATACAATTGCTACCTCCAGTTATTGGAAGAGGTTAACTCCAACAAGTGCAGCTGACTCAGACTGACAAAAGGGAATATGATTGTTTAAAATGTATGTTTTCTGTTGCTAAGTGGAGAAGAAGGTATCCTGCTAAGAGAGTAAGGGTGTTTTCATAGACTCTATAAAGAATATTCTTCAAAAACAAAGAACCATCTTTGAGTGTTTGAATGGACAGTTACATGAGAAATCCAATTTTAAACCATTTAGATATTGACTAAAACATCTTTGTTTAATGACTGATGTTTGCTTTAACTTCAAATAAGTGACTTGACTGATTGTGTCTTCGCCTAGGAGGTTGTATCTTTACCTTGGAAACTGAGGTGGCAATGGTGAGCTCATCTGAGAATACGGCATGTTTGGTGACTGTATATCATTGAAATATTCTCTTATTCTCACAAGAATAGATGAACGATCGGTGATTAATAAATTCATAATTCTTCTACCAATAAACCTACGCAGTCACCAAAACAATTAAAATAACTTGAAAATATGGAAGCTCTTTATATCTTCTAGAGATTATATACAATATACAAATACTATATATAGAATATATATGTGTATATATATGTTTATATATGAGTATGTTTGTATACAGTTTATAAACATATGTAACATATGCATAATCATAAACACAGATAAACATACATGTATGTAAATGTATATATGTGTATGTGTACATGCTCTATGAGACAAACTCTCAAATGGAGTAATTGAATAATTGAGTAGCATTATATAAATCTCTTACAAAATTCTACCATCTAGTAATTTACAAAAGGTGCCTTATGTTTGTCGTGTGACTTATCCTCATTGAATATAAAAATAGTACTGCATTGCCCCTGGAAAGTTCTGCTCCGTTGGCAGTGATCACACACTTTGAGAGACTTCTGTCATGGCTGTATGTATATCAGAAATATTTAATATCTATTTTTCTATGGTGGTAAGATTAATAAAAAGACTAATTGGCCTGTTTGAAAAAAATATTCTGTATGTGGTAGAGTAATGTGAAAGGCTTTTGAATGTGCCTATGAGCTACAGCCACATGATTCTGAAATAATAAAAAAGCTTATGACTGATGAAGCCACAGGGCCTAAAGAACTTACACAGAATGTAGAAAAGAATAAACTGTGGCAAGAAAGCATAACAATGATGAATTTGTTGAGGCATTCTTCCCCTTTGTGGTAGACAGGGTACAACCATTACTCTTATAAATGGGAATTTCATCATAGTTTTGGTCACTGTGGTAATATCACCTCAGTCTTGGCAACAAAACATACATACACCCACACATACCAACCTCAATCCTATAGAAAAAAGTGACTAAGAATCTTAAATCACAGATTTATTAATACAGACAAATTTTAACTAGGTCCACTATTTTTTGTGTGAGCATTTTTGACCCCTTCTCTTTTATATCTATGAATATTTGAATCAGAAGAATCCTGAGCTACAAATAAAATATAAATCTCTACTTTAAAATGCCCAAGAGATTTCAACTGCTCGTGTTGAGATGGGAATGTGACCATAACACATAACAGCCAATTTTGTTACTTCACAGAGTCCTTGGGCTGTGGACTGATGCAGAAGAAAATGAAAGAGACAGAACAATTGCTGCCAGCGTATTCTCATTCTGTGTCTCCCACACTCTAGCAGAGTCTGCTTATGTGAAGGAATTGCCAAACCCTCAGCCTGAGGAAGCATAATTAAGAATCGTGCCAAACTTCCTTGGAATGGCTGCTTGTCAGGGATTGTGACCCACCTTATAGAAAACCATCTGAATGGAAACAGAAAGGTAAATTTATTTTATAACTAAGACCTCAAGCAGAACTGAAGATCATCACCTTGATTTTTTTTCTTCTTAGTGTTGGGTCACTTCTGCAAAACAATTTAAGCAACTTCTTCTAGTTGGTCATTTGCTCTACTGCTTCTACAGGGTAGTGCTGGCAGAATACAAGTAAGATTAGAGGCTGTGAGATATTTTACTGCTGAAACTAGAGAGTGTA
This sequence comes from Tapirus indicus, assembly GCA_031878705.1. Taxonomy (NCBI): domain Eukaryota; kingdom Metazoa; phylum Chordata; class Mammalia; order Perissodactyla; family Tapiridae; genus Tapirus; species Tapirus indicus. Next base: position 23,555,712 of record CM062942.1, on the reverse strand, counting down.
AACCCAGATTTTACTTTTCCTCATATAACACTGGACTATAAATATCTTTTTTCCTGCCTGTTCCCCAGGAACCTAAGAGATCCTAAAATGCATTGTATTCTTATGTCCAAGTCCAAGCACATAAAAGGAACTCAAAATATTCTGTTCAATAAGTACATTAATAAGAAAAGCAGGGCTGACTCTGCGTAATATTTCCTACTAAATTCATTCAACAAATATTAACTCATAATATGGTATTTAGGATAGAGCCATTAAAAAACAAACAAAACTTATTGCCTCAATGGAGTTTGCATTCTAACTGGATGAGTGCGTGTGAGACAAAAGACAAAATACAGAAGCAAAAACTGTATTAAGTGTGATGGTGATAACTGCTAAAGAGAAAACAAGAGAAGGAGTATAGGGATTGGAAGCGGGTTTCAAATTTTAGACAGAGTGGCCTGGAAATGCCTTAATTATAGGGTGATTTGAGTCAAGACCTGAAGGAGGTGAAGGAGTGAAACATATGGATGTTTGGAAGAGCAGTTCAACCAGAGGGAAGACCAAGTGCCAAGTCCCTGAGGCAGGAATATTCCTGAAGGGTCTGTAGAAAGGTAAGAAGGCCAGTGTTGCTGAAAGAGAGGAAGCAAGAGGAAGAATGGGGGTAGATGAGATCAGGCCAGATCAAGACTTTGTAGGGCTTTAGTGACCCTTGTAATTTGGTATTTTGGCTTTTTCTCATAGTAAGGTTAGAGATCTTTGGAGGGTTTTGAGCAAAGAAATGACATGCACTAATCTCTGTTTTAACAGAATCACTTCAGCAGCTGAGAATGAATTGATGGGGAGCAAAGCAGAAGTTGGGAGTCAGTTAGGGGGCTCTTGCATTGATCCAGGTAAAATATGATAAACAGGGATGCTAGCATTGGAGCTGGTAAGAAGTGGTCACATTTTGGATATGTTTTGAAGATAGAAACAATATGGATCAAATGGTGGGTGAGAGAGAGAGGCATCAAGAATTACTTTCAAGTTTTTGTCCTGAGTAACTAGAAGAATGATGATGCAATTAACTGAGACCAGGAAAGAATGGTGCAATACATGGTTTGGGGGGATGATCAACAGCTTGGTTTTCTACACGTTAAGATGAGGTTGAGCTACCTACTGAGAGTCCAGCAGGTAGTTGGGTATATGACTCTGGTCCTTCTGAATTACTGTCATTGTCTCCTCTCTGGTCTCCTGGCTACCCATCTCGCCTCATTCAAATTTTCACTTCCTACTGCCATGAACTTTGTGAGGCACAGCACTCTCATGTGGCTCAGTCATTCACAATCCTTTGATCAGTTAAGACTGACTATACAATGAAGGCTAAATGCCTTAACATGGCATTAAAAGTTAGTCACAATTGGATTAATTTGAGACATTTCTCTCCATTTACACCTAAAAACTCTAAGCATGACTCATTAGTCTCCATAATCATATCAATACACCATTGTTCCCCCCAAACTCCAAACTAGAGTTAGATTCTCCTCAACATTTTGTCTGTATGGATCTTCTAAATTCTGCAACCATGTGTCCCAGATTCAAATGCTCTCTTTGATCATCGTATCAGATATTGTGATTGTTCATGTCTTTCAACATTTGTGTTCAGATATAATATTAGATTTTAACAAATGTCATCATTGGTAATTGCCAAACTGTCTTCATACAAGCATTAAAAATAAGTTTTCTCCAGTTCTCTGTCTCATACAGCACCTTGTAGGATGCCATGCATAGTAAATACTCAGTTTGTGGGCATAAATATGCTCCACGGAAGAAATAAACATGTTCAAATAAAAATAGCTTCGTTTTATTCTGATTCCAGAGGTTGTAGTTTTTTGTTGTTGTTATTTTGGTTTTTTTTTTTTTTTTTTTTGAGGAAGGTTGGCCCTGATCTGTTGCCAATCTTCCTCTTTTTTTCTCTCCCCAAACCCCCAGTACATAGTGGTATATTCTAGTTGTAGGTCCTTCTAGTTCTTCTATGTGGGACTCCACCTCAGCATGGCTTGATGAGCAGTGAGTAGGTCCACGCCCAGGATCCAAACCGGTGAGCCCCGGGCCTCCAAAGTGGAATGCGGGAACTTAACCACTGTGTCATCCAGGCCAGCCCATGGAGGTTATAGTTTTATGTTTGTTCCCCAAGTTAAATATATTTCTTTAGCTTTTTATTTTAAAATTATTTTAGACTTACAGAAAACTTGCAAAAGTAGCAGAGAATGCCTGTATCCCTGCACCCAGCTGCCCCTAATGTTAACATTTTATATAACATTGAACAATTATTAAAACCAGAAAACTACAGTTGATACAATATGATGAACTGATTTACAGATCTTATTTAAATTTCACCAGATTTCCCACTAAGGTTCTTTTCTGATCCAGGGTCCAACTGATCCCACATTGCATTAGTTGCCATGTCTTCTTCTCCTCCAATCTGTGACAGTTCCACGGTGTTTCTCTGTCTTTTCTGACCTTGAAACTTTAAAAAGTCCTGGTCAGTTATTTTGTAGCATGTCCCTCAATTTTTCTTTGTCTGATATATTTTCATAACTAGGTGGAAGTTACACATTGTGCCAAGATTATTACAGAAGTGATGTTGTGTCCCTCTAAGTGCTTCAAATGAGGGAGCCCAATCTATTTTTCAGTTAATTTGTATCTTAATAAACATTACTTTCTAAAGATTAAGATTGGACAAAATTACTAGATAAATTATCCTAAATCATTTAATGATTTTTATATGGCATAAATCAAAATTGACAAATTAAATACTGTTCATCCATACTGTATCAGAGGCAAATGCAATAAATACATAAATCAAAACCTTATTTATTTTAAGGTCTTCTGACTGAAAAGATGTCATACAAGAGTTTTAAAAAAACTATCAAGATTCATATGTTTTTAACACAAAACTAAAAAAAATCTGTCAGAACTACTAGAAATAATCTCTCTTCACTAAACAGTTTTAGTTTGTGAAATACTAGCATATCTCCTAACGGTTTTGTTCATTTATTAGCTATTGATTGCCTGTTGTCTTACAGCATGCATATTTGATAATAAAAATATGCTCCAAACAAAGAAATTGGTCCTTTTTAGACAATAGAGATATACCATTTGCAAGTTAGAAGAGAGTTTACTGCTTTAGAACAATGGAATATTTACAAAAAGACCCCTAGGGTAATAAATACATAAATGAACAATGATTAATTGTACCACAGTTTGTCCTGAATATTACATTTTTCACATAGAAGATACAGTACACAAATTTTGCTCATTAACAAAGCATTATGTAGAAATCTTTGTCTCCTTACACTTTTTTCCCCTCAAAATTCTACTCCTCACTCACATAAAGGATATAGGCAAAGGATGGAGGTGGGTTCAGCAGGAAATAATGATAGAGGCTATACATTAATGGTAAGAATAAAAGTAACAGGATGTCAAAATACTTATTAAAACACCATCAATAGTCATACTGTTTTATTTTTCCCCAATATTTCTTATAAAGAAATGTAGCATCTCTTCAATTGATTCTACCCTTAGGACTCATGTTTGTAAGTTTTACTGAAATTGCTTTGCAAATAGCCTTTGATCACATCTGTTGGAAAATGTCTTTTTAGCTTAGGCTATGAGACCATTCACAATATTGCAAGAAAACAAGCATGGAAACGTTTCTAACTTTTGTGTACACACATACACACACATACACACACACACACACTATTAACCATAACAGTTTTATGTTTTGTAAACTGAACATAAACACCTTTTCACTCTGTGTTTCACTTGATCTGCCCTTGCTCAGCAGACCTTATAAATAATAATGGTCTCTCAATATGTCTATGTCTTTATATTCTTCTCTGCAAAATGAGAATCATAATTGTACATGTCAAAAATCTATTGTGAAACTATATTGAGATTTTTTAAGCGCTTGATATATAGTAAATGCTCAATAAAGACCATCTAGTCTTACTATATCATCTACTATCATCATCTAACAGATTCTCACACAGAAACTATCCTAAAGTTTTCAGAATTCAGTGGTTGACAGTTTATCTACCTCATGCTTTCTGCAAAGTAGCACCTTTTTTATTCCTGAAGAAAGCACTCATCAGTGGATGCATGTATATTGGTTTTATATATTTTGCTGTATTCCTCACTGAAATGAATGCATTTCAAATGTAGCATACAGGTATTTACTAATCTTTGCTTATTTCCAGTGTCTTCTATATTGAAGATGCTTGATAATAATTTAATGAATTAAAACCATCCTCATCGTTGTTTATAAAGTTTCCACCATAGTGGTATCCCTTTACCCATATCAACTTAGTTAATGTTACTATACTACACCTTATTCCAAAAGGATTTTGGTGGTAGAGTAGATTGTATTATTTTTTCAAGTCATGCCCAAGCATAAATTTTAAAATCCATTTCATGTTTCCACCATTGTTCTTTTCCTTCTGCCATGAAAATATCATACCCCAGATGGCAGTTATTCCTTTATCCTGGATCCAAGAATGAAGACAACCATAGACCGCAGCTACAGGTGCCACAGGGCATGTAACATGAGAGAGAAGAAGACTAAAGCCTGAGGCACTGAGATTTGGGGGTTATATATTATCATAGTATAACTAAGCAAAAACTGCTAACAGAAATGGCTTACAAGAATCTATTCAATAACATAAAGATAAGAATAGACAAATCAAGGTAAATAGAGAATAAAGATGAAATTATAAGATAAAGCCAGGAAAAATGAGTATAAGGAGTTGTATATTATTGAGTTCTATTTAAAAATTGCAATATTATTTTTCTCTTTAACATGTCTGCCTCAATTTTTACCATTTTCTATTCTTTTTCTCATTAGTAACTCTTGAGACTATTCCTCTTCCCTTTCCACCTGTCATTCTTCCCTCCTGGCTATTATCATGCTCCATAAAATTTTCTCTGAGGGCAAGAAGATATTTGAAAAAGGACTTCCCCTATGACACCAGGTTTTTTGGAGGCCTTTACTTTCCTCTCTCATACTTCAAATGGACTCCAGGGAAATGGGTGACCACGGAAATCCACTGCTGCTGCCTGCCCTTCTGTAGCTGGCTGCAAGAAATGGGCAACCAGGTTCATTGGAAAAATACACAACACCCTTTCTAGAGTTCCTTTACACTGTCTTGAGAGTGGAGCCATTGCCAGGCTGGGAAATAATTCTCCCCAATTTTACATTGTGTTTAAAAGGCTCCTCCATGATGTTACTGGCAAAACTTCTATTGTTATTATTCAATATAGCCTTAATAACTTAAACACCAAAATACGTTATAATGTTAAAAATATTAAAGATTAAGTGATGACATTTAGGCAATTCTCAATTCTCCCATAGTCTTTTTAATGTCTTTTAAATGTTAATCTGGTTTTATCCAGTTACTGCAGGAAATTGATACAGTTTTACCTAGCTGTCAACTTGTCAATTCTCCTATTAAATATTTGTAGGTAATACTAAAATGCAATTTAGCAACCGGCGAGTTATTTGTGGACCAGCAAGATTTAACCACTGACACATTTTTATAGTGAAATCACTAGTGTCATTCTGACATCATGCACTGAAGGGTGACAAGTTCTCTTAATACAAAATCAAGGATTATTTTTTAAAAAGCTGAATCAGCTTTGGAAGTAATGATGTCTGGTTGAGGGGATGTTTTAATGCATTCTAGTTATCTCAGAGAAAAGCTGATAGCTTATGGTTTCAGCTTTTTGTGTGTGTGTTTGAAAATGTAAAGTAATAACGTATGGAAGCACATGAAGGAAAATATGTATTTAAATTTTAAGGAAGAGTCAGACATACAAATTAAAATTGCTTCAGTGATTTTTACTGGGAAAGCTAAAAGCAAAAAGAAATAACACTTCACAGTTGCTTTATAGAGTTCTTATTAAAAGTCAACAAAAACATTAGGGTAATCTAATATACTATGTTTGTTGAATCTGGCCCATGACTTATAAAAGGTCACAAATTATGTCAACATTATCATCATACACTTTAACTTTTAGCTTTGGCAAGGCAATAGTGGTTGCTTTTAGTAATCATGCATACAACATTTAAGAAGCTACAGACAAGAAATTCTTTTCAAACAATTTAAGATTTTAGATATGTTAATTAACAAAAAGGAGTAAATAGTTGTTAAATAGAGTAGACATTTAAAGTTGAGAAAGTACTAAGGAAAGACTAGAGTAGAGGAAGAGTAAAGTACATGTATCTACTACCTACTCAGGAGAACTAAAGTGAAGAAAGAAGAAAAATCTCAAGAAATTTTTACAGCAGTTTAAGTTTAACTCAGTTACAGTACCACTTGATAAGTGTGGTTCAAAGGAAAAAAATCTGTATGGAGGGCTTTTGTAATTTTTTATCCAAATAGTAGTGAATGTAATTTCTATTACTTAAGTTTCACCACAAACAATTATGCCTTCAGCATACTGTATGTATCATTTTAACATTTGCCCAGAGAAGGGAAAACCAGGAACTTATTTGATATGTTTTGGCAATGAAACCACCCCCCCCCCCGCCGTATGTATACGCATGTGTGTGTGTAATTTTTTTTTAACAAAACTAAAACAATCTTAGTCTAGCTGAGGGCAAGGTAAGCAGTAAGCTGTTTGGAGTAGCCCAATGGATTTTACAGCTGTATGCAATTGACAATATCAGTTTGATATTCAACTAACCACCTGCTACTTCCATATAGCCTAGAGCTAAGTAGGTTCCTGCCTTCACAACATTAAAGGTACTTGCAGGGTCAGCTCTGGTACAAGAGACAGGCTGTTATGCTAAGTACAAATATATTACATACCAGCTATGTAATATTAGGCCAATCATCCCCACCCTATCTCTGCCTCAGTTCCCTCCTAGCAATAATTCCCTTGCTTATAGTTCCCAACATTACTGAGCATTTACTATTATTCCCCTGGCATTGTACCAAGCATTTTCCACACATTATCTTTATTGAATAATCAAAACAACTCCATAAGGTCATTACTGGTAGAAATGCCATCTGGCAGACTGAGAAACTAGGTTCAGTAACTTCTTCCAGATCAAATAGTGAGTACTCTAATCAGGATTCCTATTTAGATGTCAGAATGAAGAGCCCAAACACTTTAACTACCAAGCTATATGATTATGTAGTGATAGTATTTAAGTAATTATTATTTTTTTACTAGAACCGCATTACATAGCAAAGAGAATGTTCTCCAAATGTACTCCTTGATTTGCTGCTGCAGGAAATTTAAAACTTATAAAGAGGCATGCTATTTTCACAGAGCTAACAGAAAGCGTAGAGGGAAAGGGAATTTGATTTAAATATCTGGAGTCCAGGGTTCTAGTCCCGCTATCTCATTAATTAGATGTCCAACACTGTGAAAATCTTTACATAATTTATCTAAACTTTATTAAAAATTTCATGATTAGCATAAACTGATCTGCTGGTATGCCCTCTAGGGTTAGGTTAGGAGAGAACCAATAATGAACTCGCATTAACACAAAGCAAAAAATTAAGTTATAGTAGTCATGTCAAAATAAATGAAACTTGTATAAATGTTCTACTCATTATAGGAAATATAGAGTACAGAGAAACATGTTAAACTACATCTCAGGGATGCAATCAGTAAAGATCAGATTATGCGAAACTTTATAGAACAAATTACTTTGATTCTTCAACAAACAAATTGCAAGGGGGCAAAAACATAGAGAGGGATTCTACAGATTAAAAGAGACAAAATATAAATCAACCAATCACAATGCACAGACTTCATTGGATCCTAATTTAAATTTGAACAGCCTAGATATTTGATGATAAAAAGGAATTACTCTTATTGTTTTAGGTGTGATAATCATTTTATGCTTATGTTAGAAAGAGTATATATATATACCTTCCTCGACTTATGATGGGGCTAAATTTCAATAAAACCGTAAGTTGAAAATACTGTAAGTCGAAAATGCATTTAATACACCTATCCTACTGAACATCATAGTTTAGCCTAGCCTAGCTTCAATGTGCTCAGAACACTTACATTAACCTACAGTTGGGCAAAATCATCTAACACAAAGCCTATTTTATAATACAGTATTGAATATATCATGTAATTTATTGAATGTTGTACTGAAAGTGAAAAACAGAATGCTTGTATCAGTACAGAATGGTTATAAGTGTGTTGGCTGTTTACCCTTGTGATCTTGTGGCTAACTGGGAGCTACAGCTGTCCAGCATCATAAGAGAGTATGGTACCACATATCACTAGCCCAGGAAAAGATCAAAATTCAAAATTTGATGTACAGTTTCTACTGAATGTGTACTGCTTTCACACCACCATAAAGTAAAAAAATTATAAGTCGAATCATTGTAAGTCAGGGACCATCTGTATATATATTCATATCTATGTGTGAAATGATATGATGGTGTCTAGGATTTGCTACAAAATAATACAACTATGGGAAAAGTGAATAGGGGAGAAGATATGGCAGGACTTGCCATGGGTTGGTGATTTTGGTTATTGTCGGAGTGGGTGATAGGTACATGGTAGTTCATTATATCATTCTTTATATATTTTTGTATGTTTGAAATTCTCCATAGCAATAAAAAAATAGTAGACCCAGAAAATTAGAAAAGATTTACCAAAGAAGCCTAAGAGAGAAGACTTATTTAGGAAAATGGAGTTAGATTAGGACTCATTGACATCTTAATGCCACTTTTTGAGTTCTGAGGGAAAGGAACATTGTCTCGGGGTTCATACTAGACAACAGAGAGGCAAACACAAGAATGGAAGTTGAATGTGGGAGTACAGTGAACTGACAAGCAGGGCCATCCACAGACCTGTTGAAGGAAGAGAGAAGAGTGAACTCTGGAGGGGCCTAAAGTGGGTAGAAAAAAAAGTAGGGCTATGATCTCATATAACCAAGAGGATATACATGAATAATTAGAGGAAACGAATGTAGTGAGCACAAATTGCTATTCGTTGTGTTAAAAGTAAAGCATGGCACACCTGTTAGAATGGATAAAATCCCAAACACTGACACCACCAAATGCTGGCAAGGACGTGGAGCAACAGGAACTCTCATTCATTGCTGGTGGGAATGCAAAATGGTACAGCTACTTTGGAAGACAGTTTAACATTTTTCTTACAAAGCTAAACATAATCGTACAATACCATCCAGCAATCACACTCCTAAGTATTTACCCAGATGAGTTGAAATTTTATGTCCACACAAAACCCTGCATACAAATGTTTATAGCAGCTTTATTCATAATGGCTAAAAGTTGGAAGCAACCCAGATGCCATTCAATAGGTGAATGAGTAATAAACTGTGGTACATCCAGACAATAGAATATTATTTAGTGATAAAAGAAATGAGTTATCAAGCCATGAAAAGATATAGAGGAAACTTAAATGCATGAAGTGAAAGAGCCAGTCTGAAAAGGCTACATACTGTATGATTCCAACTATATGACGTTTTGGAAAAAGCAAAACTATAGAGACAGTAAAAAGATCAATGGTTGCCAGAGGTTGAGGCAGGATGCGGGGTGATGAACGGATGGAACACAGGGAATTTTTATGGCAAAGAAATTGTTCTGTATGATCCTGTAATGGTGAATACATGACATTATACGTTTGTCAAAACTCAGAACTGCACAACACAAAAAGTAAACCCCAATGTAAACTGTGGACTTTAGTTAATAGTAATGTATCAATATTGGTTCATAAATTGTGGTAAATCCACCATACAAATATAAGATGTTAATAGGATAAACTGCGGGGTAGAGGGGGAGGGAGTATATAGGAACTCTCTGTAGTTACTGTCCAATTTTTCTCTAAGCCCAAAACTGCTCTTAAAAATAAAGTCTATTACTCTTAAAAAAAAAAAGGGGGGGGGGGAAAGCACAATAACTACTGAAATATGCAATCAGAATTGTTTTCTATTCAGGCTGATAATTCAAGACCTGAGGGGAAACTCAGTGATTTGTCACTTGTCTTCTTTCTCATGCTCTAAGCCACTGATCTGCAGCAGGAAAGCAACACTATGGATGAGTTTCCCCCCCGGGATCCTCTTATTCCCCAAGAAGAGCTGACATTGCTGTTGAGGGCGTGTCACTTTTCATCCTAACCACTTACAGCAGAAATAACTTTTAGAATCAGAACCACAACTTAAAAGTCTGGAATTTTCCAGACTGGAGGGATTTAAGTGTTTTTGGTGGATAGATGCTCCTGGAGACTTTTATTAGGGAAGGAGAGTATGAGATTGCTGATACCCGGTCTGACACCTACTAATAATCTAACGTAGCAGGAAATGTATGCTTATTATTTCACTGGGAAAGCTACCCTCAGAATTAAAGGTTATTTTATTATGGGGAGAAAGAGAGAGGCAACGAAGGTAGTTATGCCAAAGCTTCCCCCAGAGAATGCCCCAGGACCAGTAATTAGTGTATTTATCTATCTTATCAAGTCTATCTATCCAACTAAAGGAAGAACTAATTAATTTATACACATTCAAATTAATCCTAAAAAGTTGGATTATAAAATGCATTCAGCAAAATAATTATAATTGATAATAATAATGATGATGGATGAAGATATCAAGACAAAGAAAAAAAATGAGAGAGTTAACAATGAAGGCAGAATAACATTACAGGGCTCTTGACCAAGGGAAACCAAAGGCTTGGCTTAGAGTTCTCCAGTGTTTGCACTTACAGGGAAGGATGGCCGGTCAAGTCATTTGCAGTGTCCATGGAATAAAAACAAGCCAGTTCTCCAGAAGAAGCACAACATTATTAAGCACATTGTTCATAATCTTATCTGAATCTTTGGGACCAAGATATGTTTTAAAAAGCAGATTTTTTTGGATTTTGGAAATGAATAAGTATATGTAACAAATATTTTGAAAATTCCCTAGCAGACTCTGAGGAAGCACCCTAGAATTAAACATATTAATATTTTTGTACTTATACACACTGAAACTTCAGGGAATAAATAAGTTTAGCTCAAGTTACCCTCAAATGAACTTTGGCATCAGACTTAAAGTGTTGTTTTCAGAAATTTGTGGATTTGAGGATTGTAGATACTAGGAGGATTGTTTCTTGTACAGTCTCCCTCCAGTAAAGCCATAAAGCCCAACGGAATTCAGTATAGCTCTACCACAGTGGCTGGGGGTCAAGGACAGCAGGCTGATGGGACAACTCACGCTCTTTGAGCTTCTATCTTCGTCAAATAATGTATCTTTTTCATTTGATTATCTAGAGCATTGGCTCTCAAACCTGAGTGTGTTATCAGAATTGCCCAACCTGTAGTAAGATACACTCTGGGTCTTTGGATTTTTACAGAGTTCTCCAGGTGATTGAAGCCCACCAAATTTGATAGCACTGATCTAGAGGATTGGAAAGACTGCATAGCCTTAGGCCCATCTCACCTAAATCTTATTATTAGAGACATGGAATTCAAGGTTGTAGGGCCAGAACAGTCCCGAAGTGCTGATACTCTGCACCACTAGTTAAACGGAGAGGTTAAAACAGCCATCGGTTAGGTTTGCCTTTCCTCTTTAAAAAATTGAGAAACTTTAGGGGCCGCCCGGTGGCGCAGCGGTTTAGTCCACGCTTTGCAGCCCGGGGTTCGCGAGTTCAGATCCCGGCCGCCCGCCGACGCACTGCCTGTCAGCTACGCTGTGGTGGCGTCCCATATAAAGTGGAGGAAGATGGGCACGATGTTAGCCCATGGCCAGTCTTCCTCAGCAAAAAGGGGAGGATTGGTGACGGATGTTAGCTCAGGGCTGGTCTTCCCCACAAAAAAAAAAAAAAAAGTTGAGAAACTTTAATGAGAGCATGAGCAAAAAATGTCCCTCCCAACAATTTAGAGGGGTGGCAATCAGAGGTATTACATTAAGGCAAGGTAAAGAGAGACAGTAATAATCACAGTTACAAGATATTAAACAAGATTCTTTGATTAGTCTGCCCAGGATGGTCAGCTTATCAATATTGCCAGCACATTCAGGCTCATAAACTAGAGAGTGTGCACAATTCGATGGCCTCCATGAATTCAAATTCACTCAATAAAATGGAAAACTGTATATTTCTTCTGTTACTATGAAAAATGGCAAGAGCCTAGCACTGAGATTTACTGCACTGAGTTGGCACTGGGCGACTATATGTAACATGAAATGCAGTAACACATCATGCAGCAGCTGAATATGCATGTAGAACATTGCTTTCTTCTCAGCAGTGGCTGACATGACCACAGTCAAATACTGCTCTTAATTATCACAGACTCCAGTGGAAAGATATGTCTGATTAATCAGCCACAATCCCCAATTACCACCAAGATGTGGCAAATTTGACTTTAAAAATCCATGTTATCGGGGCCGGCCCGGTGGCGCAGCGGTTTAGTTCCGCTTGACAGCCCGGGGTTCGCCGGTTCGGATACCATGAGCCCGCCGATGCACTGCTTGTCAGCCATGCCGTGGCAGGGTCCCATATAAAGTGGAGGAAGATGGGCACGGATGTTAGCCCAGGGCCAGTCTTCCTCAGCAAAAAGAGGAGGATTAGCTACAGATGTTAGCTCAGGGCTGGTCTTCCTCACAAAAAAAAAAAAAAAAATCCATGTTATTCATGCTTTGACATTTTCAGAATAAAATGTATTTTAAAACACTGGTAGCCAAGTAAGTAATTTTTTTTTTAAACTCTAAGTAAGGAAAAGAGGTAAAAGGGAACAAAGTGGGAGAGGGGAAGGAAATTACTATCAATTGAGCATCTGTGAAGAGTTACTTTTCTAGATGCTGTGCATGTAATAGGCCTCCTACTCCTCTCAAGTGAACAAGGGAAGGCCCAGCTGATTTGGCCACTTATGACGGCAAACACCAAATTTAACTGTAAATTCTATATCTTAGTCCAAAAGGGTGAATCATAATGCTGGAATATTCACTGAATGTCACTATCAAGTAGTAAAATTAAAAGGAAGGCAGTGTTCAATTATATAAAGAGTAAAGTAGCCTGGAGTTCTGAAGTTGCAGAATGTTTGGCTATATGAACAGTGACCTCCATGCTAAGCCAAATAAGAAATGTATATTTTGGCAATTATCTTAGTCAGTTGTTGGTAAGTGACAATGTCTTGACTCATTAGTAGTCCTTTGCCACTGGATACCATAAATAAGTGTGGATAAAGGACAAATGTATTCAAGAATTAAAAAAAAACCCTAACTACAAATTGACATTCAAAATGAAATTATAAATGATGTCTAGAAAGCTTTAAATGTGAACAAAAAAAAGAGTCAACACTTTCCCCCTAGTGATGTATCAGCATTTATGTACAAAAAAATCAAAGGAATGCACTGCTGTATTTTGGATAATTAGTATCTCTGAACACATTGTTTTCTCTTTAATGCTTGCAAGCACGAGAGGCTATTGTAAGGGCAGGCCCCCCATATCATCCCTAATAAGAATACCAGAGCTTGAAGCACTTAGTAAATTTTTCCTGACAATTTTGTGAATCAATTCACGTTACACCCACTTTACATCTGAATCTGAACTATCGATCAATTCACTTTACAGATATAATGAAGGTTAGTTTCAAAAGGATACAAAAAATCTTCCCTTTCCAAAAAAGAAAAAAATAGAAAGTATGGAGGTTCTTTAAAAAACATTATTGTTACACCTTGGCTATTAAAAAATTCTACACTGGGGCCAGCCCTGTGGCCTAGTGGTTTAAGTTTGGTGTGCTCTGCTTTGGTGGCCTGAGTTCAGTTCCTGGGTGCAGACTTATACCACTCATCTGTCAGTGGTCATCCTGAGGCAGCGACCCACATACAAAATAGAGAAAGATTGGCACAGATGTTAGCTCAGGGCAAGTCTTCCTCAGCAAAAAAAAAAATCCTACATTATTCCTTCATATGAAGTTAATTTGCATTTATTGTAGAAAAGTTAGAAAATGAAAGAGAAGATTAATTCTACAACCTATAAATAAAATTTTATTATACATATGCTTTTAGTCATTGTCTCTTAATTTTCCCTAAACATACAAACACAAAATCATGAGTATATGCATTTATATCTGTTATTTTAATATAATAGATTAGTAAATTATTCATATCTAAAACATTCATATAATAATTCCATATGAAAGTAAACTGTATTTTCCCCCATTTTTTCAAACCATCTAAAATAGTAGAGTGGAAAAGGTCCCCACAAGTAGTGATTCTGAATTGCAAATTAGATGAAGAACATGGAACAGATTCAGTTGTCTCTCTCCAGTAGTGAGTGCCAAATATAAAACTAAACATTATTGTTCATTTCTTGATTCAGTGTTCCACTAAATAAAAATGAAGATTTAACCATTGATGTATGGCATTTAAAAAATTTTCCATCCATTCATTCATTCAATATACTCATTAAGAAGCTATTTCTCAACTAATACTGTTCTAGGAACTGAGGAAACAAAGATGAATGAGACAGTTCCCACCATTCAAGAACTCACAGTCAAGCCAGAGAGACAGAGAACTGAGCAGGAAATTACAATACAGTGTGATAACTGCTATGATAGCTCTAAGTATGACAGAGCTGCTAAACCATCCACAAAAGGGGAATCAACAGGGAAAGTTTCAAAGGAAGGATAATATTAATTTTAGTCCTGAAGGACCAGTTGGTTTTAACTAGGCAGAGACAGAAGATGCTTGGGGTGGGGGGGAGAAAGGATGAGCCAAGAAAAGGGAGCAGCAAGAATAAAAACCCAAAGCAAGAGAGAATCTGACACGTTCTTCACTATTCAGGTAAAGCAAACTGGGAAGTGGGAAGTGAGGAGTGAGGCCAGAAATTTAGGCAGGGGCTTCATGTGCTACAACATGGGTTTGAGTCACGTTCAAAGAGTAATGAGGTGGGGCCGCCCGGTGGCGCAGCGGTTTAGTTTACGCTTGGCAGCCCCGGGTTCGCGAGTTCGGATCCTGGGCGCCCGCCAACGCACTGCCTGTCAGCCATGCCGTGGCGGCATCCCATATGAAGTAGAGGAAGATGGGCACGGATGTTAGCCCAGGGCCAGTCTTCCTCAGCAAAAAGGGGAGGATTGGCAACAGATGTTAGCTCAGGGCTGGTCTTCCCCACACACACAAAAAAAACAACAGACTAATGAGGTAATGTATTCTCAGGGCATCTCATCTGCAGGCACACGGTGTTCATTAGCCCTCCTTGGTGATGGTATTTTTGATCACCCCATTCGAGGTGTTGCTCAGTTTCTCCAATGTATATTTACTATAATAGTTATTATTTTTTTTCCTTTGCAACTGTAATTAATTTGTGGGGAGATCGTTTAAGACCATATGATATAGACCGAGTGTTTGTGTCCCTCCAAATTCATATGTTGAAGCTCTAATCCCCAATGTGATGGTGTTAGGGGGTGAGGCCTTTGAGAGGTGATTCGATTTAGATGGGGTCATGAGGGTGGGGCCCTCGTGATGGGATTAGTGCCAAAGAAGGGACCAGAGACCTTGTTCTTTCTCTCACTGCCATATGAGAACACAGCAAGAAGGCAATCTTCAAGCCAAGAAGAGGGCTCTCACCAGACACCAAATCTGCTGGCACTTTGATTTTAGACTTCTCAGCCTCCACAACTGTAAGAAATAAATGTTTGTTGTTTAAGTCACACAGTCTGTGGTATTTTGTTATAGCAGCTTGAACTGACTAAGACACCATACAAATAAACTCTTCATGAAAATTTGATGATTCTTGATTGAAATGATCTTTCTGGGGGTTGACTTATGAGTTCCAGTTTGGACATGTTAAATTTGAGAAGACTGTGGGTTCTCCAAGTGGAGATGTACTATAGCAATTGATAGACTGGACTGAAACTCAAGAGAGATCAAAGCTGGTGATTTATTTGGGGAGTTCACAGAGATAGGTGTACAGTGAGGCAAAGAACAGTAATATTGTACCCGTGGGCATATCAGCCTTAAAAAGATAGACAAGAGGATAGATAAGGAGACAGAAGCATTTCCTAGAGGAGTGATTCTCAAAGGGTGGTCCCTGGACTAGCAGCACTGGCCCCACCTGAGTACTTCTAAAACCCCATCTCATACCTACTGAAGCTGAAAATCTGTGAGTGGTGCCCAGCAGGGTGTGTTTTGACAAGCCATCCAGGTAATTTTGATGTCTCTAGAGTTTGAGCACCATTGCATCGGACAACCTGTGAAAAAGCATTTTGCCTGTATCTAGTAAGTTTAGATGATGATAATGATGAACAAGAAGAAAATGGAGGAGAAGGAGGAAAACAAAACCACCACCACCACCACTACCATCATCAAACTGTAGGATAAGCCTAACTTCCAAGTTGTTTTAAAAAGACTGCTTATAGAAAATAGCGTCTGCTTATAAAATGAGTCATTCGGATTATCCATGTATTTTACTGTAAATTCAACAGGTGTTTGAATCACGTACTAGAAATTAAGTTGATCTTGAGGAACCCCAGATAGTACTTACATATTGCCGTGCATGACCAATGGTACAGCTTAACTATTGTTCTTCATCCTTTAAAGAACCATTATCCAGAATTACAACTTCCTGGATATTTGTTATTTGCCTATTTCATGAGAGAAATGAATTATTCAAAGGTTCACACTATAGCTGAGACACTATAAAAATATAAATTTACTACTCAATAGATACAAGTGATGACTTACTAATTATATTTTCAAAATACCTCTAATTTAAATTCATGGGTGATTGATGTAGTAAGACAAGCAGCAAGCACAGGAGATAATTTAATCAACAAATGACCCCATGAAAAGTGGTGAAGGTAAAAGTTTCATTTAATTTTATGTTACTTTTTCATTTCTAAATTGTTCATTTAGGCTCTCTTCATAGATGGGCATTCAATTTGTTACTTGCATTCATTAGAAAATAACTAACCACATTAAATGGTCTTTTAAGGACCATGAACCATGTTTCACTATCTTCTTATCTTTTCATTTTGCTTTGAGTTCCTGACCAGCTATGAAATATAACTTTTTCTGCATAGTTTAATATGTGAAAGTGTAACTCCCAAGGAGCCTTATGAAATTCTAATTATATTTGATGCTGTACATTATTGAGAATAAAATTTTTAAATGGGAAAAATTAATCACAGACTTTGTGAAAATGTTTTTAAATTATGAAACCCAAGAGTGATTATAATCAAACTTTTAATCACCTCTAGAAATTATCCCTCTGTAAAAACATATTTTCGACTAAAATGGGCACTCAACTCACAAAGCCATATATGAAAAAAAGTTGAATCTGAAACCATTCCATTTTCTCTTGACGTCTGTGTCCATGTTACTACAGTCATGCATCGCTTAAAGACAGGGATACGTTCCGAGAAATGCATCCTTAAGCGATTTCATCGTTGTGCCAACATCATACTTACACAAACCTAGTATGAAATAGCCTACCACACACCTAGGCTATATGGTACTAATCTTATGAGACCACCATCATATATGAGGTCTGTCATTGTCCGAAATGTCATTATGCGCTGCATGACTATATACATACTGTGAAATTAGCTGTCCTTAGAAGCAGCCACTCTAACAAACTGAGCGTTTAATATATGCCAGGCACTCTGTTAAATCAATTCAATATATTATGCCCTTTAATTCTTCCACCAACATCAAGATGTAGGTGGAATTATCCACATTGTACAGATGGCATATTTGAGTTGTAAAAGGTTATGTTTTGACTCCCAAAATCTAAACCCTCAGCCACCTTTCTCTACTTACCTCACTTAACTCATTTCTGCTTGCCCTTTTTTTCACTATTCCAGAAATTTATTTAAAAGGAATTCCATACACATTTCTAAAAGGTCTTTCTTACTGAGTACTTCTGTTTCATCTAATCCCTGTCTCCCCTTCCATTCCTTATCAAGTGATACATAGCAAAATGATGGCAGTCAGAACAAAAACCCAAGTCTCTGAACTCCTGATGTTCTATTCCATAGAGTAAGATAACCATGCGTTGCATAGCCCAAACCTAATCCCAAATAGCAAATGGTGAATAAGGGACTAGAGAAAGGAGAGACTTTCTGAATCTGTGCACATATATTTCTCATACACATTCATCCTAAGGTGTTACTAAATGCTTTCAAAATGCAGTGTACCTTACACAATATTTGGCATAAAGAGTACCTTTATCATCTGTAGTTTCCAGGGGAATGTGTAATATAATAATGATGAACACAACAATCAATCCATTTTAAGACATATGTTAAGCTGACCATGACGCTTTCTGGGGAAAGAAAAGGCTTCAAAAGTCAATTTTAAAAGTCATTTACTTAGGACTGCCTTTGTACTTTCCCCGTATGATGCTTTTAACAACTGAAATCTACAAAGCTTGAAATTCTACCAATTAACTGCAGATATTGGTAGGGAGTGGATATAATTATCAGTATTAGAACAGCAGTCTGACTAATTTGGCCTATGATTCTTAGAAATGGTGCAGACAGCCATTTTATAAAAACATGCTACTCACCCCAAGGTGCTTAAAAAATAAGGCTGGTTTAAGAAGGCAAGGGAAGGCTAAAGGAATTCATGCTGGAAAAGCTAAAAGGCATGAAGAATAAATCGTGGTCATTTTTGGAGTTTTAGAATTACGTCCTTTTTCTCTGTCTTCTCTACTCCCAAGCTTGTCTGTTGATATTTAGTTTGCATATATAACACCAGTCACTGATTCATTTTTTCCTTTCACAAAATGCTGAGCATTGGGTTAGGTTTTGGAGATGTATTAGTGTACAGTACACTATTCCTGCCCCAATGTACCATTTATGAGCAATTTGTCCTTTATGCCTACTTATCACTCAGTACCAAATCCATTATCATAAACATCTATGTATTTAATTTTATTGTGTTTTATCATTACTTCCTTATTCTTTTATAGGTTCTGTGTTTTTTTTTTTTTTATAGAAATGATCTGTTTTTCCCCCAGGGAAAAAGGTAACATGTGGCTTGTCACTTACACTGACATTCCAGTTCCAATGATTTGTTTAGTAAGACTAACAATTTCCAATGCCAATTCATGGGTCATCTGGCAAAACCCTTCCCAGCACCTGTTGTCATTTTACTAATCCTTTTCGGCAAGTCTTCTTGTTGAATTTAGATTATGTGGATAGAATACAGAGTCCGTTTTATGGCCATAGGGTGATTAGAATGAGTTAGCTTTCACATGTTCTAAAAAAATAATAATAAAGTTGATAGTTAATTCCTTGCTAAATCTTTTCTCTGCAATTTACTTTTCCGTAGGAGATTATAATATAGCAAATGGTTTCCTATGATCCACAATAGAATTATTATTTATTAGTGACACAGACTTTTCTGAGTAGAACAGATTGGAGGACAGGATCTAACACATAGAGCTCCAGTATCTTGTATATCCCTCTCATTTTTGAATAGTGGACACATCTGTAAATATACTTTGAGCCAATTCTCTTACACATCTTGACTCAAGAATAAAATTCAATGGGGAATTTTGAAATGGTAATTTTAGTATTGGAATATTTTACCGTATCTTTTAATATGTTTCTTTTTCCTTGTGTGGTTTTATCACTAACTTATAAATTAAAATTTCATCCCAAAAAAGAATAGGAGGAAATATTCAGTAATTAGGAAAGTCTGGAACAGCACTGTCTATCAAAAATATTGTGCAAGCCACAAATGTAAGCCACATATAATTTTTAAATGTTCTAGTAGTCACATTCAAATAGGGAATAGAAATAGCTGAAATTAATTTTAATAATATATGTATTTAATGAAATACATCCAAAATATTACCAGTTAAATATGTAACCAATATTAAAAACATAATAAAATATTTTACTTCTTTTCATACGAAGTCTTTGAAATTCAGTGTGTGTTTCACACTTACAGCATGTCTCATTTCAAGAATTAAATAGCCACATATGGCCACTGGCTACCATATTGACAGCACAGCTCCAACATAAACCTAAAATACTTTTAAAATGTATCAGTTACATCACTTAAAAAAGCACCGCATTTTCTCTTTTTTGCTTGATATAATTGCTCTTCATTTGTGTATTGTAAATAGAAATAATGCTATAAAGACATAACAAATAATAATGAGATATTCCATAATTTTAAAATCACATTCATACACATTGCCTGCAGTTTACCACAAAGTATGTCATAATGACATTTATTGGACAGAAGTCTTAATCATGCTTTACAGTTGAATATTTTCATATGTATCATCTGAATATTATCGAATTTGATTTTAATCTGTTTACAAAATTTCCCTTTAAACTAGTTAAAATTTCAAGGATCTTTCTTTTCTTTTTATGTTCCCTGAACAAAAAACTACTCTACAAATGTGCTATTCTATAATTGGCATTATACATTTGCATTTATAAGCCTGAAATGTGAAACTACACATATACTCCGAATACTGCCTACTCTTCTATTTCATATCGCCCCTTCGAAATTTCTAGTGCTTACCCCAAGGGCATGGCTAGTCAGTAAGAAAAGAAAGCACTTTCTGAGCATGTCCTTCAGGACAATGTCAGAGCTAGGATCTATTTATTTCAGAAATATGTTTCCAAGCAGCAAGCCAGAGTAATATCAAACATCAGGAAGCTCTGCAACCAGTACTCTCTTGCAGTGATTCTACTTCATGTTCATCTTAATCGTGACATCTTTTAGTTTTTCCACTGTTATTAATTGCTACTTTTTTCTGCCTTTGCTAATTTTAAAGTCATAAATATTACCAAATTTGGATAAATGAATACTTCAAAATGTTTTCCTAGGAATCTAAGATGATAGAAATATACAATGGTTTCCCTTTAAGCTCATGATGGTGTATAGAAAAGCACCCAATTTAAAGCCAAGCAAGAGACAACTTAAAAGCAAAAAACATTCCAACCCAAGTAAACCAATTTTAAGAGTATTTCTTGTGAAATATTAATGGCAATTAATTCTCACAACTAGAGAGTAATATTTCTTCTAATCCGTTAATACAGGTTCACATCATAAATGATGCATATTTGAAATGGAGATTTTATTACAGTGACAAAAACACATATGAAAGTATTAATTAACTCTGATTTATAAGAGTTTAAATAATGACAGTCCACTGCTGAACAAGTCATATTTCTAGTAAAATTTAAAGGAAAAATATTTCCCTACGATACTGGATGAATACTTCTTGCTTATTGAATAAGAACTCTGTGGGAATTATTATATAGAAATATAGAGATGTTACTTCAGTTAAATAACAAGTGGTAACCCACCTCTGTATTTGTTTCTTAATGCTTATTTAACTAATTTCACAGGATATTTTAAAGTATTAAATATCACCTAGCCTGGAAAATATCAAGTGCTCTATAAATCAGTTTTTAAACTGGAAGTAACCACATGGACGTGGTAGGCAGAACAACGCCACTCCAAAGATGTTCCCATCCTAATCCTGGGAACCTGTGAATATGCAATCTTACATGGTAAATGGGACTTTGCAGGCACGATTATGGTTAAGGATTTAAAATGGGGAGATTATCCCGGATTATCTGGGTTGGCCCAACCTAATCACATGAGTCTTTAAAACTGGAGAACCTTTCCCATCTAGGATCAGAGGAACATGTGATTACAGAAAGAAGAAGGGTCAGAGACATGTGGCTTTACTGGATGTGAAGATGGGGAAGGAGGTCGCAAGCCAAGGACTATTCCTCATAACCCATTTGGTTACCCTAAGGTGTTCTTTGACCTGGAAAGGAAGAATAAATACTTGAATTTTTATCTTCACTTATTAGTGTAAATAATAATAATGTTTGGTTCTCTTGCATTCTCCAAAAACATCCAATGAATTTTTTTGTGTCATTAGGAATTTAGGGAATTAAACATATTTTTATGTATTTAATTTCATTGAAGATATTAATCATTTTGATGCCAAACTATTTCTGCAATTATCAAGTGTAAACTCCTTCAGGTTGGCTCCTTAATTTTTGGCAGTAAATCCAATAGTTTTTCATAGCTTTCTTGCTTTCTGGTATGATCAGATGTCCCAGGTTTATCTTGACTATTCTTTGCCCCAGATCTGGAATCAGCCATTCCTCCAGATAGATCTGTTACCTTTTTAGTAGTAAATGCTTTGGTGTTGTATCTAAAAAGATATGGCCATACCCATGATCATCTAGGTTTCCTCCTATGTTATCTACTAGGAGTTTTATAGTTTTCCACTTTACATAGGTCTATGATCAATTTTGAGTTAATTTTTGTGAAGAGTGTAAAGTCTGTTTCTAGATTCATTTATTTGGCACATGGATGTCAAGTTATTCCAGCATTATTTGTTAAAGAGATTATTTTTGCTTCATTGTATTGACTTTGTTCCTTTGTCAAAAATCAATTGACTATATTTACATGGATCTATTTCTGGGCTTTTTATTCTGTTCCATTATCAATTCGTCTATTCTTTCTCTAATACCATGCTGTCTTGATTGCTGCAGCTTTACAGTAGGCCTTGTGTCAGGTATGTCATCCCTCTGACTTTGTTCTTCCCCCTTCAATACTGAGTTGTCTATTCTGCATCTTTTGACTTTCCATACACATTTTAAAATAAGTTTGTTGATATCCACAAAATAACTTGCTGAGATTTTTATTGGAATTACATTGACTCTATAGATAAAGTTGGAAGAAACTGACTTCCTGACAATATTGAGTCTTCCTATTTATGAACATGGATTTATTTAGCTCTTCTTTGCTATCTTTTATCAGAGTTTTGTATTTTCCTCATATAGATCTTATACATATTTTATTAGATTTATACTTAATCATTTCATTTTGAGGGTGTTAATTTAAGTGGTAATGTATTTTTAATTTCCAATTAACTTGTTAATTGCTGTTACATAGGAAAGCAAATGACTTTTGTACTTGTATCCTGCAACCTTGCTGTAATTGCTTACTAGTTCCAGGGTTTTTTTGGTCAATTCCTTCAGATTTTCTAGACAATCATGTAATCTGCGAACAGCTTTATTTCTTCCTTCTCAATCTGTATACCTTTTATTTCATTTTTGTCTTATTCCATTAGCTAGGGCTTAAGAGTGTGATGTTGAAAAGCAGTGGTGAGAGAGAACATTCTTGCCTTATTTCTGATCTTAGCATGAAATCTTTGAGTTTCTCACCATTAAATGTAACATCAGCTGTAGAGTTTTTTTTAGATATTCTTTATCAAGTAAAGTTTCCCTCTATTCCTAGTTTGCTGACAGTTTTATCATGAATGGGTATTGGATTTTGCCAAATCCAATTTTGTATCTGTTAATTTTTCTGCGTCTATTAATATCATGTGATTTTTCTTCATTAGACTGTTGATGTGATGAATTACATTAATGGTTTTTGAATGTTGAACTAGCCTTCCTTACCTGGGATAAATCCCACTTGGATATGGTGTACAATTCTTTTTATAACATTGTTGGATTCGATTTGCTAATATTTTGCTGAGGATTTTTCCATCAATATTCATGAGAGATATTGGTCTGTAGTTTTCTTTTATTGTAATGTCTTTTCTGACTTTGAAATCAAGGTAATGCTGACTTCACAGAATGAGTTAGGCAGTGTTTCCTCATCTTCAATTTTTTTGAAAAGTTTGAGAAAGATTGATATTAGTTCTTCTTTAAATGTTTGGTAGGATTCACCAGTGAAGCCATCAGGTCCAAGTCTTTTCTTTGTTGGGGGACTTTTGATTACTGATTCAATCTCCTAACTAGTTATAGGTCTATTTAGACTGTCTATTTCTTTGTGATTTAGTCTTGGTAGGTTTTGTGTTTCTAGGAATTTGTCCATTTCATCTAGGTTATCCAATTTTTTGGTGTACAAACATAGTACTCTCTTTTAATCCTCATGGTACTTTCTGATAATCCTTATTTTTTCTGTAGAATGGGTAGTAATGCCCCCACTTTCATTTCTCATTTCAGTAATTTGACTTTTTTTCTCAGTTCATCTAAATAAAGGTTTGTCAATTTTGAGGATTTTTTTCAAAGAACCAACTTCTGGTTTTATTGATATTCTCTATTGTTTTTCTATTCTCTATTTCATTTAGTTCTGCTCTAATATTTCTTATTTCCTTCCAGATGCTATCTTTGGGCTTAGTTTGTTCTTCTCTTTCTAGTTCCTTAAGGTGTAAAGTTAAGCTGTTGGTTTGAGATTTTTCTTGTTTTTAATGTAAGCATTTATAGCTATACTTTTCCCCCTTAGTAAGACTTTCACTGCATACCATAAGTTTTGGTATGTTGTGTTTTCATTTTTGTTTTTCTCTAAGCATTTTCTAACTTCTCTTGTGATTTCTTCTTTGATCCATTAATTGTTTAAAAGTGTGTTACTTAATTTCCACAATTTTGTGAATTCTCCAGTTTTCCTTTTGTTACTGATTTCTAACTTCACCTTATTTTAGTCAGAGAAGATACTTTGCATGATATATATCTTTGTAAATCTACTGAGATTTAATTTGTGGCCTAATATATGGCCCATCCTGGAAAATGTCCCATGTACCCGTGAGAAGAAAGCATATTGTGTTGTTGTTGAGAATAGTGTTCTGTATATGTTTGTTAAATTTAGTTGGTTTATTGTGTTAGGTCTTCTATTCACTCACTTATTTTCTGTCTGGTTGTTCTATCCATTATTGTGAGTGGGTTACTGAAGTCTCTACTATTGTAGAACAAATGTAGAACTTTGGGGCAGTGTTTTGCCCCGTGAATTTACTTCTCTGACATTATCTTATCAAGGTCATATTGGCTTATAACACTGCGTAACTTCAGGTGTACATAATTATATATCAGTTTCTGTATAGACTGCATCATCCTTACCACCAACAGTCTAGTTTATATCCATCACCATACATGCCCCTTTACCCCTTTCACCCTGCTGCCCAACCCCTTCCCCTCTGGTAACCACTAATCTAATTCTCCTTATCCACGTGTTTGTTTATCTTCCACATATCCATGAAATCATACAGCGTTTGTCTTTCTCTGTCTGGCTTGTTTCACTTAACATAATACCTTAAAGGTCCATCTTGTTGGTGCAAATGGCACAATTTTGTCTTTTTTTAAGGCTGAGTAGTATTCCATTGTGTGTGTGTGTATGTGTGTGTATGTATATATATATATGTATATATATATATACACACATATATATATACACCACATCTCCTTTATCCATTCATCAGTTGATGGGCACTTGGGTTGCTTCCATGTCTTGGCTATTGTGAATACTGCTGTGATGAACACAGGGATGCATAAATCTCTTTGAATTGTTGATTTTATGTTCTTTGTATAAATACCCAGTAGCGGGATAGCTGAATTGTATGGTGTTTCTATTTTTAATCTTTTGAGAACTCTCCATACTGTTTGCCATAGTGGCTGCACCAGTTTGCATTCCCACCAGCAGTGTATGAGGGTTCCCTTTTCACCATATCCTCTTCAACATTTGTTATTTTTGTCTTGTTAATTATAGCCATTCTGACAGGTGTGAGGTGATATCTCATTGCAGTTTTGAATTTCCCTAATAATTAGTGATGTTGAACATCTTTTCATGCCCCTATTGACCATCTGTATATCTTCTTTGGAAAAATCTCTGTTTATATCCTCTGCCCATTTTTTGATTGGGTTGGTTGTTTTTTTGTTGTTGACTTGTGTGAGTTTTTTATATGTTTTGGAAATTAACCCCTTGTCTGATATATATTTTTAATTGAGGTATAGTTGACATATAACATTATACTAGTTTCAGGTGTAAAACATAACGATTCAATATTTGAATACACTATGAAATGGTCACCACAATAAGCCTAGTTACCATCCATTACCATACATAGTTACAAATTTTTTTCTGGTGATGAAACATTTTAAGATTTACTCTCTTAGCAACTTTGAAATACATCATACAGTATTATTACATTTAGTCACCAAGCTGTACATTACACTCCCATGATTTATTTATTTTATAACTGAGAGTTTGTACTTTTTAAACCCCTTCATCCATTTTGCCCTCCCTCTAACCCCTTCTCCCCTCTGGCATCCACCAATCTCTTCTCTCTACCTATGAGCTTGGTTTTGTTTTGTTTGTTTGTTTTGCTTTTTAGATTTTACATGTAAGTGAAACCATATGGTATTTGCCTTTCTCTGTCTGACTTATTTCATTTAGCATAATACCCTCAAGGTCCATCCATGTTGTCACAAATGGCAATATACCACTCTTTTTTATGGCTGAGTAGTCTTCCATTGTGCATATATACCACACCCTGTTTCTCCATTCATCCATGGATGGGAACTTAAGTTGTTTCCATATCTTGGCTATTGTAAATAATACTGCAATGAACATAGGGGTGCATATATCTTTTCAGATTAGTGTTTCCATTTTCTTCAGATAATTACCCAAAAGTGGAATTGTTGAATCATATGGTAGTTGTATTTTTAATTTTTTGAGATACATACACACTGTTTTCCTTAGTGGCTGCATCAATTTACATTCCCAGCAACAGTGCATGAGGCTTCCCTTTTCTCCACATCCTCACCAGCGCTCGTTACTTCTTGCCTTTTCTGATAATAGTCATTCTAACAGGTGTGAGGTGATATCTGTTTGTGGTTTTGATTTGCATTTCCCTGATGATTAGAGATATTGAACATCTTTTCATGTGCCTGTTGTTCATCTATATGTCTTCTTTGGAAAAATGTCTTCAAATGCTCTGCCCATTTTTAAGTTGAATTATTTTTCTGCTCTTGACTTATGTGAGTTCTTTATATAGTTCAGATATTAGCCTGTTACTGGATATATGACTTACAAATATTTTCTCCCATTCAGTAGGTTGCCTTTTCATTTTGTTAATGATTTCCTTTGCTGTGCACAAGTTTTTTAGTTTGATGTAATCTCACTTGTTTTTGTTTTTGTTGTCTTTGCTTTTGGAGTCAGATCCAAAAATTTAATGCCAAGACCGATGTCAAGGAGCTTCCTGCCAATGTTTTCTTCCAGTTTTATGGTTTCAGGTCTTACATTCAAGTCTTTAATCCATTTTGAGTTAATTTTTATGTATGGTGTAAGATAATGGTCTACTTTCATTCTTTTGCATGTGCATGTCCAGTTTTCTTAACATCATTTATTGAAAAAACTGTCCTTTCCCCATTGTATATTCTTGCCTCCTTTGTCATAAATTAATTGACTGTATACATGTGGGTTTATTTCTGGGCTCTCTATTGTGTTCCGTAGATCTATGTGTCTGTTTTCATGCCAATACCATATTGTTTTGATTACTATAGCTTTGTAATATAGTTTGAATTCAGGAAGTGTGATGCCTCCAGCTTTGTTCTTCTTTTTCAAGACTGCTTTGGTTATTTGGGGTCTTTTGTGGTTCCATACAAATTTTAGGATTGTTTGTTCTATTTCTGTGAAAAATGCCATTGAAATTTTGATGGGGATTGCATTGAATCTGTAAATTGCTTTGGATAGTATGGACATTTTAACATTGTTAATTCTTCTAATCCACGAGCATGGAATATCTTCCCATTTATTCATGTCTTCTTCAATTACTTTCATCAGTGTCTTACAGTTTTCACTGTACAAACCATTAACCTCCTTGGTTAAATTTATTACTAGGCACTTTATTCTTTTTGATTCAATTGTAAATGAATTTCTTAATTTCTCTTTCTGATAGTTTATTGTTAGTGCATAGAAACACAACAGATTTTTGTATGTTGGTTTTTTATCCTGCAACTTTACTGAATTTATTAGTTCTAACAGTTTTTTGGTGGAGTCTTTAGGGTTTTCTTTTTTTTTTTTTGTGGGGAAGACCAGCCCTGAGCTAACATCTGTTGCCAATCCTCCCCTTTTTGCTGAGGAAGACCGGCCCTGAGCTAACATCTGTGCCCATCTTCCTCCACTTTATATGGGACGCCGCCACGGCATGGCTGACAGGCAGTTCGTCGGCGGGCGCCCGGGATCCGAACTTGCGAACCCCGGGCTGCCAAGCGCGGATTAAACCGCTGCGCCACCGGGAGGCCCCTAGGGTTTTCTATATATATAATTATGTCATCCACAAATAGTGACAGTTTTACTTCTTCCTTTCCAATTTGAATTTCTTTTTCTTTCCTAATTGCTCTGGCTAGGACTTCCAATATTATTTTTAACAAAAGTGGCAAGAGTGGGCATCCTTATCTTCTTCCTGATCTTAGAGGAAAGGCATTCAGCATTTCACCACTGAGTATCATGTTAATTGTGAGCTTGTCGTATATGGCCTTTATTATTTTGAGGTACGTTTCCTCTATACCCACTTTGTTGAGAGTTTTTGTCATACATGGAAGTTGAATTTTGTCAAATGCTTTTTCTACATCTACTGAGATGATCATATGATTTTTATCCCTTAATTTGTTAATGTGGTATATAATGTCGATTGATTTGCAATTGTTGAGCCATCCTTACATCCTAAATAAATCCTGCTTGATCATGGTGTATGATCCTTTTAATGTATTGATGAATTTTTTTTGCTAATATTCTGTTGAGGATTTTTGCATGTATGTTCATCAGTGATATTGATGTGTAATTTTATTTTCTGGCAGTGCCCTTTTCTGGCTTTGGCACTGGGTAATGCTGGCCTCATAAAATTAGTTTGGAAGTGTTTCCTCTTCTTCAATTTTTTGGAAGAGTTTGAGAAGGATTAGTATTCTTCTTTGAATGTTTGATAGAATTCACCAGTGAAGCTGTCTGGTTCTGGACTTTTGTTTGTTGGGAGGTTTTTTATTCTGATTCAATGTCCTTACTAGTAATCAGTCTATTCAGTTTTTCTATTCCTTCATGATTCAGTCTGGAAAGGTTGTATGTTTCTGGGAATTTATCCATTTCTTCTAGCTTGTCCACTTTGTTGGTGTATAATTGTTCATAGTAGTCTCTTATGATCCTTTGTATTTCTGTGGAATCAGTTGTAATATCTCCTCTTTCATTTCTGATTTTATTTACTTCAGCCCTCTCTTTTTTTCTTGATGAGTCTAACTACAGGTTTGTCAATTTTGTTTATCTTTTCAAAGAACTAGCTCTTAGTTTCACTGATATTTTTATTGTCTTTTCCATCTCTATTTCATTTATTTCTACTCTGATCTTTGTTATTTCCTTCCTTCTACTAACTTTGGGCTTCGTTTGTTCTTCTTTTTCCATTCCTTGAAGTGTAGAGTTGGATTATTTATTTGAGATTTTTCTTGTTTCTTAAGGTAAGCCTGTATTGCTATGAACTTACCTATTAAAACTGCTTTTGTTGCATCCCATAAATTTTGATATGTTGTATCTCCATTTTCACTTGTTTCAAGGTATTTTTTTAATTTCTCCCTTTATTTCTTCACTGACCCATTGGTTGTTCACTAGCATGTTGTTTAATCTCCACATATGTGTGATTTTTCCAGTTTTCTTCTTGTAATTGATTTATAGTTTCATACCATTGTCATAGGAAAAGAAACTTGATATGATTTCAATCATCTTAAATTTATTAAGACTTGTTTTGTGGCCTAACATATGATCTATCCCAGAGAATGTTCCATCTGCACTTGAGAAGAAGTATATTCTGCTGCTTTTGGATGGAATGTTCTGTATATATCTGTTAAGTTCGTCTAGTCTAATGTGTTGTTTAAGGCCAATATTTCCTTATTGATTTTCTGTCTGGGTGGTCTATCTATTGATGTAAGTGGGGTATTAATGCCCTCTACTGTTATTATATTGCTGTCAATTTCTCCTTTTAGGTCTGTTAATATTTGCTTTATATATTTAGGTCCTCCTATGTTGGGTGTATAAATATTTATAAATATTATATACTCTTGTTGGATTGACCCCTTTATCATATGTAATGCCCTTCTTTGTCTTTTGCTACAGTCTTTGTTTTAAATTCTATTTTGTCTGACATAAGTATAGCTACCCCAGCTGTCTTTTGGATTCCATTCGCATAGAACATCTTTTTCCAGCCCTTCATTTTCAGTCTGTGTGTGTCCTTACATCTGAAGTGAGTCTCTTGTAGACAGTATATATAAATGGGTCTTGGATTTTTATCCATTTGGCCACTCTATGTCTTTTGATTAGAGAATTTAGTCCACTTACATTTAAAGTAATTATTAATAGGTATGTACTTATTTCCATTTTGTTAATTGTTTTCTGGATCTTTTGTAGTTCATCTGTGTTCCTTTCTTCTTCTCTTGCTCTCTTCCTTTGTGGTTTGATGAATTTCTTTAGTATTATGTTTAGATTCCTTTCTCATTTTCTTTTATGTATCTATTGTACGTTTTTCTTTGTGGTTGCCACGAACTTACATATAACAACCTATATTTATAACAGTCTATTCTATGTTAATAACACCTTAAGTTTGAACACATTCTAAAACTGTACATTTTTACTTCCCGCCCCCATATTTTGTTTTTGATGTTACATTTTACATCTTATTTTGTGTAGCCCTTAACTAATTATTGTGGTTATAGTTACTTTTACCACTTTTGTCTTTTAACCTTCATACTGGCTTTATATGTGATTATATGTAAATATTACTATATATTTACCTTTACCAGATAGATTTATACTTTCATATGTTTTCTTGTCACCAATTAGTGCCCTTATTTTCAGCTTAAAGAAGTCCCTTTAACATTTTTTTAATTGAGATAACATTGGTTTATAACATTGTATAGGTTTCAGGTATACAACATTATAATTTTCCATCTTCATATACTACAGCATGCTCACCATCATAAGTTTAGTTTTCATCTCTCACCATACAATTGACCCCCATTATCTCTTTCATCCTCCTCCCACCCCCCTTCCCCTCTGGTAACCACCAATCTTTTGTCTACTTCTATGGCTTTGTTTTTTGTTTTGTTTTGTATATTCCATATATGAATGAAATCATATGGTATCTGTCTTTCTTCGTCTGACTTATTTCATTTAGCACAATACTCTCAAGGTCCATCTATGTTGTCACAATTGGCAAGATTTCACCTTTTTTGTGGCTGAGTAGTATTCCATTGTGTTTGTGTGTGTGTGTGTGTGTGTATACACACCATATCTTCTTTACATATATATATATATCTTCTTTATATATATATGTGTGTGTGTATATATATGTATGTGTGTGTATATATACACACACACACACATACACCATATCTTCTTTATCCATTCATCTATTGATGGGCACTTATCTTGTTTCCATATCTTGGCTATTGTAAATAATGCTGCAGTGAACATGCAGGTGCAGATACCTTTCCAATAAGTGCTTTCACATTCTTTGGATAAATACTCAGAAGTGGAATAGCTGGATCATATGGTAGTTCTAGTCTTAATTTTTTGAGGAGTCTCCATACTCCCTTTAGCATTTCTTGAAAGATTGGTTTAGTGTTGCTGAACTCCTTTAGCTTTTGCTTGTCTGGAAAACTCTCTATCTCTCCTTCAATACTGAATTATAACTTTGCTGAGTAGAGTGTTTTTGGTTGGAAGTTTTTTCCTTCCAGCACTTTGAATATATCATGCCACTCCCTTCTGGTCTGCAAGGTTTCTGCTGAAAAATCTGCTGATAGTCTTATGGGGGTTCCTTTGTACATAACAAGTTGTTTTTCTCTTGCTGCTTTTAAGACTCTCTCTGTCTTCAACTTTTGACATTTTAATTATAATGTGTCTTGGTGTGGATCTCTGGGTTCATCTTATTTGGAACTCTCTGGGCTTCCTGGATTTGGACATCTGTTTATTTCCCCAAATTAAGGAAGTTTTAAGCCATTATTTCTTCAGATACATTTTCTGCACCTTTCTCTCTCTCCTCTCCTTCTGGGACCCCTATAATGCAAATGTTATCCCAATTGATGTTGTCCCATAAGTCCCTTAAATATCTTTACTTTTCTAAATTCTTTTTTTCTTTTTACTGCTCTGTTTGAGTGAGACCAACTGCCCTGTCTTTGAGATCACTGATTCTTTCTTCTGCTTCATCTAGTCTGCTGTTGAACCCCTCTGGTGTATTTTTCAGTTCAGTTATCATATTCTTCAGCTCTGTGACATCTCTTCATCACTTTCTTAATTTTCTATCTCTTTGTTAAAGTTCTCACTGTGTTCATTCATCCTTCTCATGATTTCAGTGAGCATCTTTATGACCATTACTTTGAATGCTTTATCAGGTAAACTACTTATCTCCATATCATTACAGTTCTTTTCCGAGGTTTTGTTCTTTCATTTGGAACATATTCCTTTGTTTCCTCATTTTGCTTGACTCTCTGTGTTTGTTTCTATGTATTAGGCAAAACAGTTAACTCTCCCAGTCTTGAAAGAGTGGCCTTGATTAGGAGATGAACCTTATCATTCAACCTTACTCTAGCTCCTGGTTGTCTCTTGAACATTTACAATTTTCCAAGCAGCCAGATTTGTTTTTAATAGTTCCAAGTTGTTGAGGGTGTTCCAAGGCATGTCAGTGTTCCAAAGTAGGGATCTTAGTCAGCACCTAGTTTCAGGCTGTTTGGAAGCCAGACCCTCAGGCCACAGCTTTTAAAGTATGCAAATATATACAGTCTTGTGGGACCACAATCATAAACCCTGCTGGCCTCCAGACCAGGCAATCAGGAGGTACCCCCTGTGTGCCATTTGCAACAGTCAGGTCTCCAGTCGAGTGTATAAGCTCCTTTCTGGGAGGTACTAATGAGCTGTAGCAAGGCAGAGGGAGAGTATAAAGATGCATCTTCTGGCCTATGTTCCCTGAGAGCACCTCTGCCACCTCTAGACATATGGCAAACCTGAGGCCTCCCCCTCAGGCTGAAACTCCAGAACAAGTAAATAGGTCTCCTTTACAAAAAGACTAGGGATGTGTTTCAGTCTGCTGTCCCTGCAGTGCTCTGGGGCTGGTAGCCTGCCAAGAACTGTCTCTTCAATTGTTACAGTCCCATGAGACCCAGGAATGCAAGCCCCCTGGCCACAAGAGCCAGGCAATCAAGGAGTGTTCCCTGTGCGGCGGCTGCAAAAACCAGGGCAGCAGACATGAAAAATGGGACACTAGACCCATGTAAGAGCTCCACTCCAAGAGATACTGGTGCCCTGGAGCACAGTAGAGTTTGAAGATAGTACCTGCCTTCTGTGGTCTCTAAAAAGGTTTACAGTCAGCCATTAGATGTGTGTTTAGTTAGAAGCCTGCCCCTCAGGTTGCAGCTATTATGATAAGCTTATAGGCCTCTTTCACAGAAAGACTGAGCTCCTGGGTCTGTTGCCTGTTGCTGTGCCCTGAGGGTGGCAGCTGTTTAAGAACTCTTTCTCTGTTGGTGGTAGTCTTGTGGGACCCACAAGCAAAACCCCCACTGGTTTCCAGAGCCAGGTGATGCAGAGGTATCCCTTGACAGAAACTGCAAAAATCAGGGTGCTAGACAAGGGTATAAGCTCCTTTCTAGGAGATATCAGCAAGCTGGAGTGAGGCAGAGGGAGAGCAGAAAGGTGGCATCCACTTGCCTCCATTTCCTGAGAGCACCTCCGTAGGCCTCTAGGAGTATGCCAGACCAGGAGCCTGCTCCTCAGGCCAAAGCTCTTGGACAGGCAAACAGGTCTTCTTCTCAGAAAGACTAACGGTGTGTTTCAGCTTGTCATCTGTGCAGTGCCCTGGGGGTTGTAGTGTGCCAAATATTGTTTCTCTGATTGTTACAATCATGGTACTCAGGAAAGTAAGCCCTCCTGGCCTTCAGAGTCAAGCACTCAAGAAGTGTCCCCTTAGGTGCCACTACAAAAGCTGGGGTACCAGACATAAAAAAATAACCGGGTGCCAGATGTGTGTAAAAGCTCCCCTCTGGGAGATACTGGCACTGTGGAGCATGGCAGAGGGAGAGTGCAAGGATGGTTCTCACCAGCTTTAGCAAGGTAGAGGGAGAATGCAAAAACGGTGCCTGCCAGTGCCTCTGTCCCTGGAGAGAATCCCAATAGGCCCCT
This sequence comes from Tapirus indicus, assembly GCA_031878705.1. NCBI lineage: Eukaryota > Metazoa > Chordata > Mammalia > Perissodactyla > Tapiridae > Tapirus > Tapirus indicus. The sequence goes on along the minus strand of CM062942.1, from coordinate 23,521,790 downwards.
GCCCCTCCAGCAGATGCTTTAACAAATGAATCTCCTTCACATATAGTCTGGGCGCTTTTCAAACTGCTGCTTCTGCGCTGTACCCTGGGATGAGTGAGTCTGCATGTGGGTTCTTTCAGAGCAATTTCTTGGCTCGCTTCAGCCCTTTGGGTCTTGTGGAAGCAAGCCTCTTGGCTTCCAAAGCCAGAAGTTTTAGGGGCTCCTCTCTCAGGTGCACGTTTTAAGAGTTGGGGTGCCTGATGTGGGGCATGAACTCTTTGCTTCTTGGGGAGAAGCTCTGGATTTGTGAGATCCCTCCCAATTGTGGGTCGCTGGGGGTGGGGTTTTTGGCAAGACTGCAAGACTGCATCTCAGACTCTCCTACCAGCCTTAATGTGGCCCTTTTCTCCTTTGATTTGAAGGAGCTGATCAATGAGTTTTCAGGTCTTTTTCAGAAGGAATTGTTCCATATGCAGCTGTAGATTCAGTGTGTCCATGGGAAGAGGTGAGTTCAGGATCTTAGGTCACCATCTTGGACATTTATATGTCATCCTTCTGACATTTCTATGAAGAGTTGTTTTTTTTAATTTGTTCAGCTTTTTACTTATTGTTAGGACTAAGTGAAGACTTCTAAGCTCCTTACTTGCCAGACCATAAACTGCAAGTCCACCTAACTATTGGCTAAGTCTTTTGTTAGTGTACCTATGAAATGTTCTTTTAACTTTGAGGAACTGTGGTTCATAAACGATCTTGACAAGAAGACGGTTCCTACCTCTGGATGCTTGTAGAACACAGAATAACAAATGTACACATAATACCTGCCTGCGTGTTCTTTTATTATTTAAATATGTTAAAAATATATTTATTCCTCCTTTTATATATTTACCTACTGTATTTAAGATATATTTACCTATATTTATGACTAAATATAACACATTTTAAAAAGTTGGTCCCAAAGACTCAGATTTGGGTTGTTTCTTATAAAAATTATTTTCTTATTTGTTTAGGTTAACACATGTACTCTTATCTAAATATAATGTTCACTGACTCTTGATCTATGTATTTTTAAAATAATATATTATGAATTATAAAATATTGCATCATATATGCTAGAATATAATATATGTGCATAATTAAAGCTAACAGTACTTATTATATTCTGTTGCAAACCTAGGTCAACCTAAGTAAAAATCTCTTGACAATTTTATAGTTTTCTTCAAAACTAATCCATTTTTTTAAAAGTACAGATTCCACAAAAAATATAACATTTCAAATAATGCTACCTCACCTGGGTATAATAAGTTTTGGTACTTGAGTGTATTATTTCAAGCTATATACACTAGAGTTTAACTTGTTTTTACAACCTAGCAATATATTGTGATATATACTGTTGGCTTACATGATTATTTTCTTATGATATAATCATAGGAGGGGGAATTTGTAGATTTGTTTTTATTCAGGAAAATAAATGGTTAGAGATAGGAACTCTTCTCAAAATTTCTGCATCTCTGAATTTCAACTAATATAAAATCACAATAGATTCTGTTGATAAGAGGTTATACATTGAGGTAAGCATGCATGGCTTAGAATTGCAGCTCCAGAACTTCCTGGCTTTGTAATCATGAGCAAACTATTTGAATTTCTCTATGCCTCTTTCTTCACCCCCTTCTGTAAAATAGGAATAACAATATCTTCCACATAAGGTTATTTGAGTGTTTTGTACAATGATACCTATACATCATTTTGACCAGAGCTTGGCACTTAGCAAGCAATCAATAAATGTTTCAATTGTTATTATTATCAATACCTCATTGCTACTACATTTATGTAAGCATATAGAAAACACATTTTAGTCATTCAGTACTTATATAGAAAATAAATATCATGCAAATATGTCATACTGAACAAGACAAACGTTTATGCAGCACAAATTTTGGATTTTAGATTAAAATCTGAAAAAAACACAAATTTTGGTACGATAGTCCATTTTGCAGTTGTTGATATTTGAGTCAATCCCTATTTGAAAGTAAGCCATTTACATGTGTCAACAAATTTTTATCTTGCTAGTGAAATCACTTTCAATAACTACTGCAATGCTGAGATACAGAAAAAATCAACCTGGATAAAACTGCTTTGGGGACTTTAAAAGCCATCAGGAATAGGTACATTTAAGCGAACAACAAATAACAGTCATGTGGGATCTGCATCAAGTGTTTGGTGTTATGACTGGAGAAGATGTGTTTTTAAAATCAGAGATAAAAAGGGGCTGCTAACATTTGAGATGAATTATAAAGTGCTATATTAAGAACACCTCTTCTATGAACTTACATATACATTTTCAAGTAAAAATCTATCTTTTATCAAAATTTATCTCTCTTTGGCCTTTTAAATAGCAAATGCCAATTGTTATTGATAGCAACTTGCCATTTCTTAAGTAATGTTTTATCAGTGCTTGTTTTATTTTTCTACACTTGCTGTACATTTAAAAACATGTATAAAAAAATAACAAAATGTCCAGAGCTTATGCTTTATCTGTGCAATTTCATGAATAATGTTTCTTAGATATTGTTGGAAATTTTAAACCATAGAACTTATCAATCCAGTAACTTTCAATTGCTTATCTGTCCTTCCCTCTGGATCCTATTTTTCAAACTCTGAACATTTAGTTTTTCATTCAAAAAATATTTGTGGAGTGCCTATTATGTATAGACAGTATGCTCGTCACATAGCTCATCTTTTCTATTTTAAATCAAAAGCATCTTCTCTAGCCTTGCTACAATCCTTCACCACTGAATTATTAAATCTTGTTTGCATTTCAATGTTCACTTGCACAGGATTCATTCTCATATCAAGTCCTTACAGTTTTGCTTCCATCTCTTCTAATCGGAACTTATTCTCTGCACAACTCATCAGTTACATTCTAATGACACATTCCTTACTCCTTAATTCTGATTCTCTACTTATTGCTTCTGCATCATTTGACATTGCTGAACACCTTGTTCTTTTTGAAACATTCTCCTCTGCTGATACCATACCAACTCATTAGACAGTTACATGAGATAATATATATGAAATGCCCATCTCAGTACCACATATAGATGACATTCCACAAAGATGAATCTCCCTGACCTGAGTTCTGTATATGCAGTGCTGACTTTTCTTGGGCTTTCCTAATGTGAACATTTTCTTCAGGGTATATCTATGATCAGTCTTACACAAAGCACTTTCATTTGACACATGCATCCTTTCCTGCATCTGTTTCCATTTACTACCTGTATACACTTACCTCTATAATGTCTGTTCCCTCAGTCTTGTTTTTTCCTTTTTTTAGATTGGCCCTGAGCTAACATCTGTTGCCAATCTTCCTCTTTTTTTTTCTTTTTTCTCCCCAAAGCCCCCAGTACATAGTCATATATCCTAGTTGTAGGTCCTTCTAGTTCTTCTTCTATGTGGGATGCCGCCTCAGCATGGCTTGATGAGTGGTGAGTAGGTCCACGCCCAGAATCCGAACCTGCAAACCCTGGGCTGCAGAAGCGGAACGTGCCAACTTAACTGCTGCCACCAGGCGGGCCCTTTTCCTCAGTCTTAATTTCTCTCCCTAGTACTCTGTTGTATTTGGAACTCTGTTCTGAGTATATCATTGATATATGCCATAGGCATTGCTTTATCTTTCTCTCCAAGCGGCTCTTCTCTCTCACTTTCCTGCTTGCTAATATTTCTGCCAACCTTTTAATAACCTGGCTTCAAAAAAACCTCATCATCATTTTTTGTTTTCTTCACCATTTCACATCGAACCAGTTGTTAAATTCTATGTATTCTTCCTTCACAGTGACTTTCACTTCTGTTTATTACTCCCTTTCTCCTTAACCATCCCACTAGTCCAGAACATTCTTTCAAATTGTTGCATTGTTGAAATAGCTTTTAATTTGTGTCTCTATTTTTCATCTCCTTCTCCTTCCATTCTTCTTTTGACTGCACAAGATAAGTCTCCCTAAAGTATCATTTTGAAGATGTCTTTCCTCAGATCAAATATGTCCATAATTCCCCCCTTACTACTGGGTAAAATCTCAATTCTTACCTAAGCATTCTAGAAATGGTACACAAAGAGTGTGGTAAACATGTGAGTAAAGCTAATTTAAATGTATCTTATACACCTATAGCTATAATATCTAAAATTGAAGACTAACATATATACAATAGAACTAAACACCGGATAATGAGAGCAGGTAAGATGAGAGGAAGGTGATTAACCATAAAAGTTCTTACTTTATTTGGGAGGAAAAACTAAATAACTGATTATTTTTTAGTTTATGAAATAATCCATAGTAAAATTTTAAGAGTAACCACTAAAATAATAGAAAGAGTGCATAAATTCCAAAATGGAAGAGGGAAAATGAGAATAAGAATATAAAGCTCAATGAATCCAAAAGAAGGCAATAAAGAAGAAAAAAAAAGGAGCAAAGACAAAACAAGTCAATAGCAGAAAATATTATGCTACAAGTAAATTCAATTATAACAGTAATTATGAGAAATATACACAAAAATATGAGTAACCTCAACTCTCTGGTAAACAACAAACATGGTCAGGCTGAATATCTATCTATCTAGATACATACATTTTTAAATCTAGCAATACACTGCTTAAAGAGACAGACACACACCTGGATATAAGAGCAGAAAGCTTGAAGATAAAGATAAAGATATGCAGGAAAATACAAACCTAAAGAAACCTAAGATAACTATATAATAATGTATCAGACAGAAGGCATTTAAAACTAAAAAGGGGTCACTACATAATAATACAAGGATCAATCCTCCCCGTGAACCAAACTATTTTAAACTTTAAATGAGTTTCTTAAAATAGCTTCCCTATATATAAAGGGGAAGAAGGCCTAAAAGAATTACAGGATAAATGTTGAAATCCACAAGCTTAGTGGTTGATTTCAACACACACATATGAAAGATCCCATCGACCTAATTAACAAGCCCGATTTAATGAACATGTAAAAACCATATTCCCAAATGTGTTCCAACACATTCTTCTTAAGCTCACATGAAATAGTCACAAAAAGTTGCCACATATTGTGCAATAAAGCAAATCTCAGCAAATTTAAAAAATCTTATACCGTACAATACAATCAAGTTAGATATAAATAACAAAAAGATAACTAGAAAATACATTTGGAAATTTTAAAACACAATACTAAATAATTCATGGGTAAAAGAAGAAATCATATGGAAATTTAAATATACTTAGAAGTAAAAGAACAAAGTATTTGAGATACTTTGAGGAACTTTTATATTGTTAATATTTACAGTAGAAAATCTAAATACACTAAATACACATCATAAGCAGTTAGAAAAAGAACTAAATAAATTCTAATACAGGAGAAGGAAAATAGTATAAAAATAAGAACAGAAATTAATAAAGAACATCAAAATAGCAAAGATTTGGAAAAAACAGATCAAATGGGGCCGGCCTGCTGGTGCAGTGGTTAAGTTTGCACACTCCGCTTCAGCTGCCTGGGGTTTGCTGGTTCAGATCCCGGGCATGGCCCTATGCATCACTTATCAAGCCATGCTGCGGCGGGTGTCCCATATAAAGTAGAGAAAGATGGGCACGAATGTTAGCCCAGGGCCAGTCTTCCTCAGCAAAAAGAGGAGGATTGGCAGTGGATGTTAGCTCAGGGATGATCTTCCTCACACACACAAAAAAGCCAGGATTTGGAGAGAAGAATAAAATTTTAAAACTACATGGAAAATTGATCAGGACAAAAGGGGAGAAGACACAAACAGAGGGAAGAGGCACGCATATATTCATAAAAAAGATTTTAAAAGATATTAAGAAAGTATGCCCATATATTTGAAAGCTAAAATACATTAAACAATTTTTTGAAACCAAGAAGTTATAAAAACTGATCTAACAAGAAATGAAAAAACTGAAGAGTTCCTTAACTATTAGAGAAACAAAATCACTAGTTCAAATATCTCCTTAAAGAAATCACTAGGCTAAAATCATTTTATGGACGAGTTCCACTAAACTTTTAAAGAACAGATGATTCCAAATTTACAAAAACTCTTTTAGGAAACAGAAAATAGGAAAATGTCAATCCCAAAATGAAGCTGGTATAATCTTAATACCAAAACTAAGTAGGACAGTATAAGAACAGAAAATCACAGGCTAACTTTACTTGTGAACATAGATGGAAAATTTTAAACAAAATATAGACAAACAGAATGTAATGCATTACAATCTGCAATGTATTACAACAGACAATGCATTATACAATCTGCAATGTATTACAACAGACAATGCATTATAAACAAAAATCTATAGCAAACATTATCTTGGATGATGAAATGTCAAAATAATTTCCTCTAAAATCCGGAACAAATCAAGGATGTCTATCATCACTTTTATTCAGTTAGACAAGCAAGAAAAGATACAAATGGGAAGGAAAATAAATCTTATCATTAGTTATATATAACATGATTTCCATATACAACTCCCCCCAAAAATCTGAATGCAAATTATTGGAATTAGTAACAAATCAAAACAAGATTTCAAAATACAAGGTTTACATACAAAAATCAATTGCATGTCTATGTATTGGCAACAAACAGAAAACAAAATTTTAGAAAAGACAGTTTATAATATTAACAAAAGGTAAAATCCCTAGGAATAAATCTTAAAAAGTTATGTAAGACGTTTTTGAACAAGACTATAAAAGATATTGAAAGACATTTAAGCCCACATAAGTAAATACAGAGATACAATGTTAACGGATAAGTAGACTCATTATGTAAACATTTTGGTTTTTTCCAGCCTGATCTGCAGATTCAATGCTTTCCAATTAACATAGCCAATTTTTCTTTGTAATACTTGACAAAGGGACAAATAATAGCTTAGACACAATGGAAGATCAACAAGGCAGAGGGAATTGCTCAACCAGACAAAAAGAGACCCAATGCATTCACAGAAACTTGATGTAGCTGAGATAGCTAACTGAACACTACAAAACTGTACTCTTCCATATAGTAGAGATTCCTCTGGGAAGCTGCTGTCCATCAGAGAACAATGTGTCCCAGCACCCTTTTTGTTTACATAGGGCTACATGACTAGTTTTCACCAATATAATATCAGTTGCAACATGATCATTTTCTGACCAAGGTGTTTAAGAAGTTGGCATATCTTCTCCAATCTTTCTTCCTCCATCTGCCATCTGGATGCAGATGACTATAATGCCCTAGTGGATGGTGGAGATGCATCTGGGAGGGAGCCTGGGTCTTTGAGCAATCAAGTGGAGGAAAGCATTGTCCAAAACCAGTCACACTGTGTTAGGCCACTGAAATTTAGGGGATTATTTTTTATAGTAGCTGGCTTTATTCTTGAATATTTGATATAGAACAGGGGTTGCTACTGCAGTTTAGTGGGGAAAGAATATATTATTCAAGGTAAGGTGCTGGAATAACTGATTATTCATACTGAAAAAAAAAGAGATCAAATCGCTCTCTCACACCATTCAAACACTCAATTCATTTTTGAACAAAATATTGGAGAATATTTGTATGATTTTATGGTACGGAAGAATTCTTTAAACAAGACTCAAGCACAAACCAAAAGGACAAGGACTACAATAAAATTAAGAGCTTCTAATTTTGAAAATATACCATTAATAAGGTGAAAGTACAACCTACAAACAGGAAGAATATATTTATCAACACAAAGCTGACAAAAATTATTATATAGAATATGAGGCACAGATAGTTACCTACACAAAATAAAATAGGAATAATTAATGTAAAAAGATATTCAACATCTCTATTAATCAAGGAAATGTAAATTAAATGAGATAGCATTTTATTATGGCTTTATACAATACTAAGGGTTGGTAAAGTGTGGAAATATGTGAACTTTTACACACTAACGATTTTAGGGGTATTTGTGGACCATTTTGGAACAGAATATTGCATCATCTTAAAGTTTGTGCACATGTACAATGACCTATCAATCTCACTCCTAGTCACTGGCTCTGAAAAAATTCTTGCTCATGTGCATCAGGAGACATATACAATAATTTTCATAGGAGTATTGTTTGTTAGAGCAAAACCTGATATCTAGCCACTTCCCATCAACAAGAGCATAACTACAAAGTGTCATATGTTTATATCATAGAATAGTAAATAGAAGTCAAAACGATGGAACCAAAACTATACTTGTCAGTGTGGAGGAACCTCAGAGAAAATGTTGAACTATAACATGAGTCAGAAAAGATTACATGCATTACAACATTTATATAGAGCTCAAAAACACGCAAAACTATTTTGGAATACATACTGAAACAATTTTTTTAAAGGAAGAGAATGATAAATACAAAATTCAGAAGAGCAGTTATCATTGCAAGAGAGGGAAAAGATTAACATTTTGTAGCGACACATGGGACTTCAACGTATCAGTACTATTCTGTAAGCTAGGTCATCACAAGTGTGTTCATTTTATTATTCTTTATATATGAATATATATATTCTTTTGTGCATATGAAAAATTATATAATAAAAATATTTTAAAGTGAGTTATAATTCAACCTGTAAAGCGCAATACCATTTTAATTTTCTAAATATATGCCTATGTATAGAAAACATATATGGGAAAGATATACTCCCAAATGTTAATGGTGGTTATCTCTGGAATGCAGGATTATTTTAATTCTGTACAACTCAGAAGAAATTAAACACAAAACAACTTCCCTTACTAAATAAAAACAGTATCAGATGAGCCCGTTAGAATCCTGGCAAGACATAACAGAAGAAGGTATAACTTGAATAGCAATGAAAGGAACTTAAGATTTTGGCAAAGAACTGAGTGTCTCACAGCAACTACACAATAATGTCCCGTGTGTGCATTGCATTCCTCAGTACTTAAAAAAAATAGAGCTATTTCTTAAATCACCCCCAGAAAAACTCATTCAGAAGTATGTGAAGCTCCAAGTCAGCTCAGCATTACAATTTTAGCAATATTAAATCAAGGCCAAGTTGATCTGGCACCTTTGGAAGAACAGACACTAGGAAAATGTCTCGAAACCACCTTACAATACCTAAACCTAATCCAGTCTTTACAGCATTTTAGTGCAATGCTCTCTGGGGACCTGCTGCATAAAACCCAGCTTATCAACGTTTAACAGACTTCAGTACATTGTTGAATATAGGATTACAAACAAATAGAATCACACAAGGTAAAATCGTTAAGTTCCAGACCATTGGCAGCTAATTGAGGAGAGGGGAATGGGAGGAGATAATTTCTATATTTGGACCAACAGAAGTAAAAACACTCTTTAAAAGTCAGAGCATACATACAAGATTTATGTTGCGTTATTCTTTAGCCTCATTTTAGAAAAATATTCAAGAAAATGGTTCATCAATATAAAGGAGAGCATAAGAGGAGTTGATCATTACGTAGACAAAGTCAGCAATATTAAATACTTTGTTGTTGTTGTTCAGGCCTAAATTCAAATTTAAAGAATTTTACCGAAGGCTTTTTTAAACAAAAGGCCTTTGGTAATACAGCTCAAGAGCACAATGCCTGAGATAAACGACTTGATGTTTAGAAAGTTGTTCCTTTAGGAACATCTTACACAAAATGGAATATTCTTACAATAGTTCTGTGAAACATTAAAAGTATAAAAGGCAAAAATCTTCCAGTAAAACTCTTTTATTTTTCTTTTCAGTCTAACCTAATATTGGAAATTATTTTTCTTTCTCATCAAAGCAAACTGAACTGCAGTTTTCTCCAAGCCAATGTTTCAAAATACGATTTGACTTTCTCACTTAAAATGACATTGAAGAAGACTTTTTGACAGTGAGAGGTAAACTAAAAGAATATCATTGAACTAAAATTTTCTTTGAAAATTTTTAGCTAAATCAACTTAAGTACAAACTGGCCCTTTGTACTCAAAGTAAACACCTCCCGCAGCTCCAGAAAGGTTAATATGCAGGAGACAATGCTGCTTTGTTCCTCTACACTCAACCTGGAATTGGTTCATTCAAAATCTATTAAAAATTATATCCAAACTTTGATGTTTCTTATGATAAAATTAGGTGTCCCAAAATAATTAAATAATATTAAAAAGTGAAATATAGGAAACTTGAATATAGCTACAAATGTTTTAAGTTAATGATTTAACTTTACATTAGAAAAATTGCAAAAAGAAAAAAAGCAGTGTTTGGGTGGCTAGAGTTATCTCCTGTGATCTACTCCAAGTTTAATCTTCATGTTTTATAGGTGGATTTTATTTTCCACAAAAAAAGAACAGGTATGTTTTCTGAAATGACAAGGATTTATTTTCCCCTCAATGACCTATCACATTCTTTAAAAGAGAAGAAAAAAAATTAGGTCACTTTTCAAAAACCTGGCTTTATCCTTTTTAACTCTTTAATGCACTCAAGGTACAATTCTTTGCTTTTTTGAATATGTTCTTTTGTGAACTAATATATATACTCTTTCCCCTTACAGTTTTCACATCTTCATTTTCAAATACATGCAATTCACTGCACACATGCTTTAGTTTACATATTATATTTTTTCCTGATGATTGGGAAATATATTTATAAAATTCAAAAAAGGATCCTCAGAATGAAGAAAAAGATGTCTTGCTCTAGAAAACTGGTTGTCAGTATCTATTGAAGCTCAACATAGGTACGCCTTATAACCAAGTAATTCCTCTCTTACATATATATCAAATAGAATTGCCTGCCTATGTTTACCTAAAGACATATACCAAATGCTCGCATAGTGAATACTGATAGTAACATTATTAATAATATCTATAAACTGGAAACTACTCAAACAATAGAGTGTATATCTAAATTACAACATATTTCCTACACTGTAATACTACACAGTAATAAGTACAATCTTCAATTACATGCAACAAAGTGGGTAAATTTCACAAGCATAATGTTAAACAAAAGAAGCCAGACACAAAGGAGTACATCATGTATGATCCCACATATAAAAGGTACAAAAATGAGAAAAGTAGCCTTTGCTGTCAGAAGTCTGAGCAGTGGTTGCCTATGGAGGGTAAAGTCTACAGCAAAGCAAAAAGGGAGTTTCTGGGGTCCCGGTAACATTGTTTCTTGAGCTAATTCCCCAAGGTGCGTTCCACTTGTGAAGCATCAGGGAGCTGTCCACCTATATATGGGTACCTTTCTACTGTGGAAACACCCACCCTCAGGTTTCTTTTAAATAGTAACCATCCTCATGCTCTAAATCTCTAAGAATTGACTATTATGTGAAACCAAATGCATCCTGATAGATACTCTCTGTGAAAGATCCAAGTATCCCAACCAATGGCCAAAATTTTAGCATTAAGTGTAATAAATTCAGTCTTATTCTGAATATAAATGGATCAGGTAAGATAGAAAGAAAGGTTTCTTGAAGGAGGAGAATATTACATTTTCAAATAGACTAGGAAGAACCCTCCTTCTGTGGACCCTTTAAAAATGAAGAGATCATCTTGTAACATTTCTTTGTTTTAAAAAAATGGGCAAAGGTTCAAGGTTGCTGCTGTTCTTTTTAAAGTACTTACTGCTAAATCCTACTGAAACCTCTTTTGGATGGAAATGTTTTCTTTCTTTTCCTACCGGTAACTATAAATTGAGCTGAAATGTCCCAATAAAGCAGGGAAATTCTCTCAAATGGAAAGTGTTTTCAATGCAGATATCACAAGGAACATATGCCAAATCAAAAAGCATCATAAAAGCTTGAATTCAGTAAGAACATTCCAACTTGAAAAGTTTATTTTTAAAAACGCTCTCAAGCCAAATGTAAGTTTGCATACATTAAATGCTTTCAGCAATAAGAGAAAAGGTTTTGTAATTTCAACGAGTGAGATCTTTGAGCCAATTTATTATTTAAATAATAATTTAAAACTCAAACACAAAGATTCTAACTTCTTGGGAAATATTACAGATCACAGAAAAAGATTACTTTACAATGGAAGAAAACAACTACTTACTCTTAAATAAGATGAAAAAGATTCATTTACAATTTGACTTGATTAACTAGATGTTCACATAAAAGAATGGATCATGAGCATTCAGTTTCCACCCAAGGGTATAAAAGGAGGCACTCTTTACATATGTTTGATCATGAACTGAGACACCGAGTTGTACCTTTTTTGTGGGACCTAATACCCCTCCATGAGTAAAAAAAAACAAGGTAAACATAATAATTGAACAGTGGCAAATGTGTGTTTCAAACCAATAAATCAAAAACAAGATGTTGCAAGAGAAACAAGAAAATATGGAATAATAAAGGTCTGTACAAATAGAAAATATCAATTGTTACTTATTTAAAATTTTTGATACATTTTGAAGAACACGGTATATTGGAAAAACACAGAACTAGGAATAACCATCTTTTCTCTCTACTTAGATTATGCTCAAATTTCTACTCTGCTACCAAGTAGTATAACAACATCACACTACATACATACACTGGAAAAGATTATTAATGTCTATTATTTTTGATTTCTGAAGTTTAAAAATGATTTTTTCATGAATTGAATCACATTGTATGATATTTTATTGTGTTACTTTCTCCCAAGTTAAGAAAACAGTTTGTCCTTATCTCACTCCATCTGAATTTTTTTCAGATATTTCCTCAGAATATTTTAGAACAGCTAATTTTTATTACAATCCTATTGTGTCCTTGTCTTAGAGGATGTAACGCCAAAAGAAGGAGGTAGAATGAATCCCTCTTGCCCTTAAGAAACTTTCATATCAATGTATGTGTGCATTGGGGCAGGAGAGTGACAGAAAGGGAGAGTAAGGGGGTTGATCACCTATACCTTAAAACTTCAGAAAAACTAGAGGCTATCCTAAGAGTAGTGTAAAATCATTCTTCCCCCAAAGATTGTAACCTCCTTGACAAGACACCCTAAGTTCTTCATTTCCATAAATCCTATGTTTACCAAAAGGTTTGGCATAAACTTGATGCTCAAAAAGTATTTGCTAGTGAATTAGTGAATGAATCAAGGAAATCAACAGACATATTGACAAAGAGGAAAGAATGGACAGAAAATTTAATGTACAGCCAGTTTAGTTCCGGTCATCTTGCATTAATGAAAGATATTCTAGGTCAAGGGTATCTATCTAAAAGTATAACGAGGAGGACTTTTTGTAGGGACAGAAAGGAGAGGGCCTTCATGAATGTGAGGCTACCAGAGTATGGAAAGGGGAAGAACAATGAGATCTCCCTGCATTGGGTGCAGCCTATTGATGGCTTTCAGGTAACTGTGCCTGGGATGGGAAGCATATAGCAACGTTATGAATGGATGGGTTTGAAAAGGACTGACCAGAGAAAAGGAAGCCAGGTAAGAATTTCCTGAGATCACACATTCACAATTAACAAAAGTTTGAGTGGTTACCAAGATGGAAATGGTGATAACTGAGCTGTCACAGAGACACTGCAAAGAAAGAAGCTACAAAACATGACAACAAGACTACGGAGGTTAAAAAGCAAACAAGATCTCTCCAACACTGTAAAGAAGAGAAAGATTTGTATTTATCTTTTGCACATTTTAATTTCTGGCAACTCCTGTGATTATCTGTAGCAGCAGAAACACCTCTGAGTATTTGCTAAAAGCAGTTTTTTTAGGGTCTGTTCTAGGGACAATTTTTTTTCCTGTCACCACAGCAACACTGCCAAAATAAATTATCTCTGTAAAGTTTCATTCCTTACTTCAAACACTTTAGTGGCAAAATACTGGATAAAAGGGAATCATCATGTTTAAATATATATGGATTTTATTTTATATAAAAAGGCTTGATGCATTCTATTTAAAGGATTTCATGTTACCTTTTTTCTTTGGTTCACTGAATGACTGATTAATGAGTACTATAGTGGATATTTTGGATTATTTACCCCAAAGGCATTCAGGACCCGCTTCTCCAATGCTTTCTTTTATATAGAAGCTAGAAAGCTCAAATATGTACCTTCCTAGATTTTCTTGCAGCTAAGGTTAGCTATATATCCAATTTCTTGCCAACAAATTACAAGCAGAAATCCTTTGATAGGAATACCAGGAAAGATTTTTAGCATGGATAGATTTGGCTAATATTCTTCACCATTATCCCTAGCCTTTCTTCTTTTGCACTTTTTCCTCACATATTTCTCGAATGTGAACACAATGTCTGGCTTACTGCAGCAATTATATAAACATGAGAATGAAATCCACAAACTAAAAGCTGGTGGTACAGAAAGACGGAAGAAACTTGAATTCTTAGTGGCACATCAGTGCCCAAATGCCTGCTCTGGATTTCTTTTTATTTTATGAGAAAAATATACCTTTATGTTTAAGCTACTGATAGGTTTTCTGATGCTTACAGCTAAACATATTCCCAAAACTACCCATCATGTACCAGAATTGGCATATAAATGGATGTATATGATAAAATATACGAAAATAAAATATGAACATTTATTTTGAAGATGTGAAAATCAAATAATATTAATAGCTACTATTTATTGAATGCTTAATTTTTGTGTTAAGAAATTTGTATAAATTATCCAAATTAAACTTTAAAACAAAACTGTGAGATAGATGCTCTTTTATATCCCCATTTTTTTGGGGGGGTGGTGAGGAAGACCAGCCCTGAGCTAACATCCCTTGCTAATCCTCCTCTTTTTGCTGAGGAAGACTGGCCCTGGGCTAACATCCATGCCCATCTTCCTCTACTTTATATGGGATGCCACCACAGCATGGCTGACAAGCAGTGCATTGGCAGGTGCCCGGGATCCAAACCCGCGAACCGTGGGCTGCCAAGCGTGAACTAAACTGCTGCGCCACTGGGCCGGCCCCTATATCCCCATTTTAAAGATGAGCTCTTTGAAGTAGTGAAGGTTAATATGCAAGAGGTACCATAGCCAGTAAATGCTGGGGCCCAGATGAGAACCCAGAAAGTTGGACTCTAGAACTAAGGGTTTAACTACCATGTCATACTAGGAGGGAGAAAAACTAATACACAAATAATTACAAAATTATAAAATAAAATATATTAATAAATAATAATACATGAATAAAATGTTTGGGGGATTTTAGGAGTTATGGAGGGATTGTGTCCAATGTAAAAAGACTAAAATAACAGGAGATTATTGATTCCACTGTGACTTTTAAAAGAAATATCAACCTTTCATTCTGAAAACTTTACAGATGTCTATAATTTGCTGCTATTATAGTATATATATTTTTTTGCTAGTTCAACTGATGAAACAAATTGTGCATTGTTCACTATGGGAGGCAGTATAAGGGGAAGTTTACAAATTGAAGTCCTAGCAACAGATCAACTTGTGTTTAAATCCCAGCTCTGCCATTGATTAGTCTATGAAACTTGGCTTTAGTTTACTCTTCTAAAAATGAGAATTATAACTTTGCTATCTAATAATGTTGCCATAAGGACTAAGTAAGCTAACTTCTATAAAGTGATTTGCACACTGCTTGTCAAATTGTAAACTTTCCACAATCACTACCTATAATAATAATTATTATCAATAGTCAAACATATTGCTTTATCCCCCAAACATAAACATACTAAAATTTATGGCCTGCAGACTTTGAAGGATATAACTGAAGCTTAGTTTTCATCTGTGCTCTTAGTTTATATACATATGATAAATCTTAATGTTTTCAATACTTACTGATTAAAAATGTTCCTAGAATGACAGCTACCATAATATTTTAAAATTTTAAGAATATTAAATACTTAAGAAGAATATCTGTGTCCCTACAATTCTTCATTTACATAAAAAAAGGACAAACTCTTTTAGCCTCTTTCCCCTTAAATTACAAATAACTAACACTATTTTCTAAACCCCTTTTTTAATGCTACTTTACTATATGAAAAACATATTCCAACACAGTGTTTCTCAAACTTTCCAGTACATTACAATGACCTGGGGATCTTGTTGAATTGTAGATTCCGATTCAAGGTCTGGGGAGAGACCTGAGGTTTTGCATTTCTAACAATTCCCCAGGTGATGTCCAAGCTGCTGGTCCAGGGACTATACTTTGAGTAATAAGCCTCTAATATCAAACTTGGTAATGAAATGTTTAAGTGGTGATACATTATAATTTAAAAGTGATGAAGTCATACCAAAGGCAAATAGAATAATCAAGGAAAATACATGTTTGAACTATAACAACAACAAAAATATAGGAGACACAGGGAGTAAGTGGAAGATGCAAGACAGAAGAAAAGGAGAAGCGGAAAAGGCAGAGAGGTAGTTGTAGTGGGGAATGTGGATGCGTAGCTGGATGCCAAAGGGAACAGAAAAGAGATTTATCAGAAAGAGAGAAGAAAGCCTGGGGAAACAGAAAGAAGGGAAAGATTAAAGAACTGTAGACTCAACTCTCATTCATAGATGATAAGCTCCTCATTTAGTACTAGTTGGACAATTGTGAAGTTTCATTACATCTTTCAAGCCTTTCTAACAGACTACAATTAACTAGAAAATTAGTGTCCTTTCTAGTAAATTGGACAGAGAGGTTTCAACTTTCATTTGACCAACTTTTATAAATCCATACGTAGTTATATTTCAGAGCAAGTGCATATCAACTCTGCCCACGGTCAAAAGAAGAGTTTAGAAGTTCATTTAAATCTAGGCCATTCATATTTAGCAGGTTTGCTGCGCCTATGATCTGGTTTGGGATGGTTTAAGGACATGATTAAGTCCATCACATCTGATCAGTTCAAAGGCAACTGTGTAAGAGATGGTGTATAATCAGTAGAGATTCAAAAAATAATGAAAATGGTGGAAGAAACCAATTGCTTCATATCTACTCTTTTGGTGAAACTGCTTGTGCTTACTCTTTTCCCACAAGTCATAAGTTCAAGACCAATTCAATTTGTACAACAATGTGAGAGATGAGCTGAAGTGTGTGTATGTTAAGCTGTACAATAGTTGCTGAAACCAGCCTCTGAGTGTTGCAGGGTAGCACGCTTAACTTGAATCAAGTGATTTCAATGTAGGTGAAAATGTCCTGGAACTAAATACACAATAAAATATAGACCAGTAAAGAAGAAATGGGGATGACTGGTCTTAACTACTGTAAGGACCAATTCATATTCATATTGGATGGAAATGCATACAGGGCTGAAAGTTTAAACAACTCCTTGGACACCTTGGGAGTATGAACAAATGGCCTTAACAATAGATTTTTCTTCTTGTTTCTAAGTAGAAAAGCTTCAGTACCTGCTCTGCATTTTTGGAAAACAGACCTTGTCTTATGCATGTATTTAAGGCATTTAAATGTGTCTACAATTACTAGAGTATAAAGAATGAGAACCTTCTTTTTAGTTGCAAGAGTCCATCTAATATTACAATGGGTTTATGATAACCTTATGAAAGAACAGTCAACGTGGATGTGAAAACAACAAAAGCAAGAACAACAACACAAACTTGGGCAAGCAGGTCAGGGTTACCTGGTTGATGTTCTACTCCTCTTCTGCCTCCCATGATGCATTCATGATAATTAGTAAAAGTGAAAGAATTGTCGAAGTGTGGGTGTTCCAACACTTTCTCAGTCTTAGGCAGAAATTATGAAGTATATTACTGACACCCGACTGAATAAATTAGCATATCAAAGTTACACTTAAGGATGAGCTTATTGACTAAGTTTACAGCTTAAACGACTTGTTTCATATTTATGTTGCACTGATCCCTTCTGACATGGAAATCATGGAATGGAAGGGTATGCCCTATCAGTCCTTTCTTTTCTTTTCCATTCCTGGTTTGGTTTTTGTTGTTGTTGTTTTGGGCAGAACCAAAATTAGTCTAGAATTGAATCTTTCTCATGACTGTAAGAAAGATTTCTTACATGTTTTTCAAATCATTCGCTTTCTTTAAGGAAGTTTTTATTTTCAGGGAAGGAATATTTTGAATTGAATACTAGCATCTGAATAAATTGTTAAGAAACAACCTGATCAAATGTCATTGTGTAAGCACAAGTAACAACCACAGTGGGTGAATACTCTGGGTTTCCATCTAAACGATGCTTTATATAATTGGCAACTGTTCTTACATTATAGGTATTTTCCTTGAGGGATTGGCCAGTATTTGAAAAAAATCAGATTAAAATTAGTTTCTTTATGGGTAGGCATATCTATATTGAAATTATATTTACATCCATATACACAGACTAATTTTACATCTATCTTGGCTGAACCAATATTCCTCTTTAGGCAGAAGACTTACATGAGCAGTTGGATTGTAAGAACAATGGCCATATTTGAAGGTGCTTCAATAAAAATTTTCCGTATTTCTTTTTCAACTTAAAAAAAATTTCCCTTACCAGGGCACAATTAGATAAAGCAAGCACAAGACAGGTTTTTTTTTTGTATAGTATTGCACTGAACAGTATATTAATAAACATTGTCTGGCATTCTAGTATCAAATAATTATTTTTCAAGTGAATCCTAAAAATCTTCATGGCGATTATCAAAAGGAATTAAACATTCAAAGAGTGTTATACCTCTCTAAATGTAAGAGAATTAAAGTTTAGCAATCAATCAATCCCATTTCATGGTGGTACAAAAAAAAAAAAAAACGCTTGAGGCAGTTACTTGCCAAATAAACAGCCAAACTTTTATCAGATATGTCCAGGATTTGGGGATTTTATTTGTATTGCCATTAAAAACAAAACAAAAACTGCTCTCAAGGCAATGGCAAAAATACAAAACATCGCACTTAATTTATCTCCAGGCAGACTTCTCAAAAGATAGTAAAAGAAGTGGCAAATGCAGTGTTGCCATGAATTCAAGTTACATCTAGAAGCTCACAGTATAAAACCAATACTTTTGGAAATGTTCCATTAGTCTTTGAGAAAACTGTGAGCAATATACAATTTATTTCTGTACCAAAAATTGGGGTCACCAAATAACAGTGCTCTATGTACTTTCTACCCCATACTTTACATGGATAAATCTTGCCAGAATTCTGTTCATTTAAAACATATACATTTCTTGAGCCTACCATGTTTCAGGTATTATGATATGATGTGGGCTAGTGGGATTGGTTCAATCAGGGGGTTTTCAACCATGAAGCATTGGTAATACTTTGTGGATTATAGTTGAGGTGGAGCTTGAACATTTGCTGTCTCTAAAATGCTATCATTTTAGTGATTCAGTTATTCAGCCAGTTTTGAAAACCACTGAATTACACCAATGTCAAACTACTAAGAAAGGGTCTCTGGATTTGCAGACTACCATCAAGTGAGTGATGTGGTGAGAATCACCTTCCTACTGTGACTCTAGTCATTAACAAGAGCAACCTAGCAAGAAAGGGAAAACCAGCACTCTCCTAAAATTTAGCGGAAGAGAAAAGATAAGTCTGTGAGAGTCTTTTGCATGGAAAATAGCATCATATTTTGCTGAAATATATGATTTCCATACCTTCTTGGGGAAGCAAGAATACTTTGTCTCTACTAAGAATAAAAAAAAAAAATAACATGACCCATAAAAAATAAGGACTTCAAGAGGACTGAGTGTGAAATTCTCACCTAAGGTAAAGGAAACCATTCCCTTAAAGCAAAAGCCATGAAAAAGAAATGGAGTTCTCATTTAACTGAAATTAAAAATCAATGCAAATGGAGAAAAATACACACAAAAAATCATAAAAGTGGTTATCTCTAGACAGCGAGATTAATAGTGGTTTAATTTACTTCTTTATTTTTTTTAGGTGTATTTTCTAAAATTTCTTAAATAGGCATTTGTCTTAAATAAAACAAAAAAAGTAAAAGAAAATCAAGAAGTTGTCAACTAAGATACAACTAAGAAACCACCCAATAACACAATAATGCCATACTGAATTGGTAGGCATTCATTGTAATTTTCAGAAATGCATTAGATATTTTAACATTTTAAGATAACTCATGTCTATCATGTACAAAAATGGGCATCTATACACAAAAATATATAAAATAGCTACATTTATTTCACAGGAGTCTTGTAAATTTGGAATTGGTTTTACTGGTCAGTGTCCCTGAAGTGGGTATGTGTACTCATGGCACAAAAAATAATTTTCAAAGTTACCCAGACTAAAGTGTAGGTTCTTAGTCTGTGAGGGTGGAGTGAAGGGGAAGATTGGACCAGGTGGAATAGACATCAAGCAAGAATTAGAGAAAGACTGGCATTCTTTCTTTGCCTGGCTCCTCCTAATCACACTTACACATCCCTGATCAGGCTCTCTGCCACGGCATTTCCAGAGGAGGGCTGGGCAGGAAAAGTTGGCTGGGTACTTGGGAACGATCCCTCAGGACTGGGATAGCCTGCCTTCTGGCTCCTGGGGAGGACCCACAGGCCAAGCCTGGAGCCAGAGACCATAACCTTTGGGCATAAGGCAGAGCTGTAGCATGCAGTATATTATCATTGTTCACCAAGGTAGCAAGTTCAGCTAAGAGAGTCTAGTCAAATCACTTCACATGTCTGATCCTCACCTTGTTAACTGCAAAATGGGAATAATAGTATCCACATGGGAAGGTTATAGTGCTGGGTTAAATGAGATGAAAACTAAGATAACACATTTAGCATAGTGCCTGGCATGTAATAAATGTTCCCTTCTAGGAGGTAATCATTCTGCATTATCTCAGCCAGCATCCTGAGAATGTCTTCCTAACATTTATATATTCAATCCACCGACAATTATTGATAACCGAGGTTGCCTGATTGGCCAGTTGTGGAATCTTCTTAGGACTTTACTGAAAATATTCCGTACAAGAAGAGATGGTTAAGCAATTCTATGTCATTTTTTTGTATTTTCTAAGCAACATGGCGGCAATGAGTGGTTAATCCAGATTCTATCCTAAGAGCAGATGCTTTTCAAATGGCTTTTTTTTGTGTGTGAGGAAGATTAGCCCTGAGCTAACATCTGTTGCCAATCCTCCTCTTTTTGCTGAGGAAGATTGGCCCTGGGCTAATATCCATGCCCATCTTCCTCTACTTTATATGTGGAATGCCTGCCACAGCATGGCTTGATAAGCGGTGCATAGGTCCACGCCCGGGACCCGAACCTGTGAACCCTGGGCTGCCGAAGCGGAGCACACAAACTTAACCACTATGCCACTGGGCCAGCCCCTCACATGGTTTATTAACACAAAAGCTCAACACAAATGTTTGTTGAATCAAAGTCATTTACAACACGTTTAGGATTGATTTCAGTGTCCAACATTATCAGAAAAATTACTTAAATGATGTTTACCCTTTCCTAGAACTTACATATGCGAGTTGTGATTCTCACTACTAGTTCACATTAGAGCTAAAAAATGGAAACTTTCCATTGACCAAGAATCTTACTTTAACGTGAATTAAACCAAATATGCCATTATTTCTGGCTGATGAAATATAGTTCAAGTTTTCTTCCTGAAGAAGGTATTTCATTTTTGGTAAATAAATTAGATGTAATAATGGTTATTTAATCTATTAATTATTACAATATTATGATTATTTTTCAATTTTTAAAAATGATAACCTAGTATTTATGGAAATTCTAGCTTCTCATTTATGGAAGTATTATAAACTTTACCTTTTTTTGGTGAGGAAGATTGGCCCTAAGCTAACATCTGTGCCAGTCTTCCTCTACTTTGTATATGGGATGCCGCCACAGCATGGCTTGATGAGCAGTGTGTAGGTCCATGCATGGAATCCAAACCCGCAAACCCCGGGCTGCCGAAGGGGAGCACATGAACTTAACCACTTCACCACTGGGTCAGCCCCTAACCTTTCCTTTTAAAATATATTTTAGTAAAAAATGAGAGTCAATTTAAAGAAAGATGTTAAGCATATAAAGCACAGGTCATAATCAACACGGCAGACATGAAAAGCTGGGGCTTATAGTACCTAAGTTTAGGAAACAATGTGCCATTTTATATTTTCAACGAGGCGGTGGAAACAATACAATAGGTTCTTCTAACTTGAATCTTCTTTCAAATGAGCCACAGTATTCAAAAGTGTTTGTTTGAATAGAGTCTTATTAGTGTAAATGTTTTAAATGAGAAAGACTTAGTCTTTACTATCCTCAAGTAACATTTATGTTGCATAGCAATAATTACAATTTGACAATCAATTAGCCAAATTACTAATCAGTAGCAGTCAGTTGAAGTGCCACCTAGAACCCCCAAGAATTAAAGTGAAAAAATTGATGAAAATGAGAGGAAGGGAGTTACTTAAACAGAAATGATACTTTTTTTAACACAGATTTTTCTATCAGCAATGATTATTCAAAAACTACATTATGCATATACAACTATCAACATAAAATTAAATATAACATAAGAATTCCTTGAACCAATTATTTTATGTTATATACTTTTTTGCCATCTTTGAGGAAGTCCAGGAAAAATGCATCCCTATTTACTGCATGTCAAGATCTGTATTCTTTTGCACTTTCTCAATATTCAAGAACAAAAATCATTGGGAACTAATTACTTCATTAACTTTTAGCTCTATTTTAGGTGGACAATTTTGATATCTTCATTGTTTTTAGGTTATTGTACTTCTGAGCCCCTTAATATTATTTGAAATAATATGGGTACTCCCTCTATATTTTCTGAATCACATGTAAAAATTAGTTATGTTTATTTTATAATCTAGACACTATCTTTCAAAATGATCACATACTTTTATAACTGATTTTGTAGGACACATCTTTTAATGAACTTTAAAAGCAAACAAAGAAACTAAGACAGCCATAATCAAATGTTTTATTCTTTTCCCAAACCAGCCAAAATTTCTTTCACACTCTGGGTTGTAATATCTAGATGTAGAATTGATTCAGCTCAACTGAGAGAAGTCCCTGTCCTGTATGCTTCTCCTATTCTAAGTCTGCTCAGGAATCACAATAACTATTGGGATGGGGAGGAGTGGAGACTAAGACATGAGTAACATATTGAAAGAACAGTGCTGTCTGTTCTGATAAAAATGCATCCTCCTCTATGATACCTAGTAGCCCATAGACAGACAAAACCCAGCTGCTGTAAAAATATGATAAGAAAAGCACATCTTCTAGCATAAAGTAGAAGACTATTGACAATATGTGTGAGCATATCAATATGCATTACGCTTATATGTATATGTATATGTATCATGTATAGTTCTTCATTCAAGAGTAAAGCACATGAGAAATAGCATCTGTTCCTTTAATGAGTTTCTATCATCATGTTCCAAACTGCTCAACTCCCCCTTTTCAGACATTCCAAACAAGCTGTGGTCAGTGCCATTCCTTGGAAGCCAACAGATGGCATTGTTGTACCAGGCAGCTCTGTCTTGCCTTCAAAACACAAGATTTTCCAATGTTATCCAGGTCTTTGTGAATTTCCCCAATATCTTTATATAAATCGTTTGAAAATCCATGTAGAGAAAGTTCTCAGCCTCTCTGGTTTTGACTTGATTTTCCACTAAAAGTGGAGAGGAATTGGGTTATCTCCTTCCTGAGTTACGTAAAAGTCACAGAATCAAATCTTTCAACCTTCAACATATTCTAATTTTCCACTTTTTTCTTTTCACTTTATTTAAACCCTAAGCACAATCTTTGTACTAGATGTAGAGGAGAGTTCCGGCTTTCCACAGACAGGTTTCTGAATGAAAGAACAGCAGCCATTTCTATAATGCTCCAGGTCATTTAGACTCAGTGAAAAACTCATTTCTGTTGAATTAAATATAGTTATCTTTAATAGCAAATGTATGATCAACTTTTTTGGTCATTTTCACTTTAATGAAAGCAAAATGTCTTTCTTTTCCTCCCTAGAGATGGAATCAGATTATATAAGTATTTAAGTTTCCAAAGTCATCAAACTTTTAAAGGGTTTAATTCTCATTAATTAAATGTAAAAGATTTCCTCTCAGTTGGGGCTTCATAAAAAAGCATTTAAGGGCTTCTCCTACTGGAATTGCTTTCTTCCTATGGTTATAATTTGGGGGGAGAAGTTTTCAATAATCTAGGATAATGGGGGAAGGCAAAGAAAATATGAAGAACATTTATGGAATTTAAAAAATCCGTTTAACAAATCTCCCTATTTCTTGTAAGCTTTCAAAACAGCTTTAAGAAAATCACGTTTCAAACTATCTAGTTCCCTGATTAATAGGAGGTATTACTGAACAGTAAAAGAGCTAAAAGAGATGCAGAAACAAACACAAATAAGGAGCTTGAGAATTTTATAGAATGCAGTAGAGTTGAGATCACTTGCAGGCCACTTAATTCCAGCTGTACTTTCATCGTGACTGATCCTGTTGACACCTAGCCTCAAAACTTAAGCGATATAAAGGCTTCCATCTCCGTGGGATGACATGAGTAAGAAAAAGATCTCAGAAAACAAAGCTACACAATTTGTTTTGAGCATGCTAAATTGAATCATATGGGTTTCCCCTCATTTTCCATCACATTAATTCACTATCAACTTAGGGCAAAACAGAGAATGCAGAAAAGTAGAAAGAAGCTGCCCTTCTTATGTATATATACATTCCTATGTCTCTACTTGCAAGTAGAAATACTAATAATGACCATGAGGAAACTAGAGGAATATATTTCAAATTTAAATTAAAATATGCTTTTGAGTAATCCAAGCTATGTCTACCTCCCCTAAACTGAGCAGTGTTTTTTCTACCTCTCCACTGCTCCCCTCTTTACTGTTCCCTTCCCATGCAGAATAACCTGAAAAAAATAACCAGTTAAAAAACATGATCCAGATAAGAACACTAATAAAATGCAGGTGCATTTCTAGGACAAAAGGCATCAATATCAATTTGCTTACAGGTAGGACTGATCTCATTTTCTCAGGGTACAAACATTTTTCTCTCACAACTGGTGAACACTGAAGCATGACGTGCTGAAGTCTGTAGAGAATAATAGTAGCAACTAAAATTTTCAGGGCCACAGACTAAGATTACAATGCAGTCTATGTTATTTCTTCATAAGGGTATTCTATAACCCTTTGTTGCATTAAATATAATTGTTTGGGGATTTATTTTGACTTCATTTGCAAAGCTCTATGTGTTAGTTGGTAGTTATTTAAAATCTGCTCCTTCTGAAGACAATTATTAGGATTTTCTACAATAGCCTAGTATTTTCTTAACATAAACTTTCAACAAAAACCACTTATATATCAACATTTACCTCCCAGTCACTTTGCAATACACCCCAAGTCAGAACTGTGCAGTGAAAGCAAAGAAATGACTGAACATTAACCACATAATTTAGAATAAAAAACAATTTTTTCTTGAGTAGTATTAAATTGTCTGATTTTCCCAGAAAATTGTCACCTTTTGATAACATTGCTTAAAATAGCGAGGCAAATATATTTAGGACAAACTATTACCAGGTACAGAGTGCTGACAGACATAATATGCATGCATTTTAATAGCTTTATGGAAGACCCAAGCAAGGAGAAAGCACTATGAAGACTTTTTGACCTTAAAAATAAGATTATCTGGGGGCCGCCCGGTGGCGTAGCGGTTTCGTCCGCGCTTGGCAGCCCGGGGTTCGCCGGTTCGGATCCCGGGCGCCCGCCGACGCACTGCCTGTCAGCCATGCTGTGGCGGCGTCCCATATAAAGTAGAGGAAGATGGGCACGATGTTAGCCCAGGGCCAGTCTTCCTCAGCAAGAAGAGGAGGATTAGCAACGGATGTTAGCTCAGGGCTGGTCTTCCTCACCAAAAAAAATAAAATAAAATAAGATTATCTGGTAGAACTGGTCAATTTATAATGTGTGGAAATATATATTAGAGGGTAATAGTTATGGAAACATTGTGATGTTTTCTTAATTTTTTCTCTAGACGTATTGGTTTTGTTGCTCAATCATTTGTTATTTATCAATGTATTGAGAAAATAAGCTCAATACGACAAGAAAATGTGACATTTATATAGCAACGAACCCTGGGTCTCTATTAATGTTGATTTATGATATAATCTGTTTTATTTTATAGTTAGTTTAGATAAAATGGTGTCCTCTGTAATAGCACAGAAATCATCTTAAATGATGGCATTACTTCATATTAATAGTTTTTCTCTAGACTTCTTGAGACAGAGCACACATTTAGAGGTCAATTAGTTCTGTGTGAAAATTCAGGAACTTTATACCACTCTCTTATACTACTTTTTGAGGTCTGCACTATGCTATTTAGGTAGCACTCTTTATGGATATTTTCATTTATTCAACTAAAATCTAACTCCATCGCTTCCATCCTTTCCAAGTCAGAATAAGCTCTCAAACTAGCTAGTCACTAGAACTTTTTCATTGCTGACCTTCTGAATATTTCAAAACAGCTATCATATTTCCCCTAAATATTCCTTTTTTCCCTGGCTTATTTAAGTATTCCTCACATGGTATGGTGTCCAGATTCTTCACCATTTACATCACTCTACCCAGGACATTTTGTATCTTGTCAATATGTTTTTATAATTTCAATCCCTTATGTTGTAAAGTAGCATCTGGTACCAAAACAATCAAGTTATGATTGGATTAGACATCAAGGATAACAATATTAAGAACCTAGAAAACACAGAATATGAGCAAACTGGGTAGGGATAAAAGAGAGAAAGGAAGGAAAAAGAAAGCAAGGAAGACAACAAGCAAGCAAGAAAACACCTGGCATATATGTCAAGTTTTTGTTGAGATATTTCACAGCATTTGACATTATCAGAAATATGAGCCGAATTCTACCTTGAGATTGCCTGATACAAAGATTTAATATCGTCATATGGGTTTCTAACAGGGCTTCATAACTTATTCTTTGAAGTAAGACTTTTCTTTCTTCCACTGATCTTCATAATCTGGTATAAGAGACATGGACTGAGACAGCTATAGCTCATGAGAAGTTAATCAGAGTAAACCTAGGGATGCTCACAGTGTTGGAGCATAACGGCTAAGGCAACAAACTAAAAATACGTCGCTGAACTTTGATTTTACATGTTCCTATGTTTATTCTTAAAACAAATATTTTAGCACTGAAATCAACTCACTAAGCAATTAGGAATATTAATATCGAGTGAAATGACTTTCAACTACTGTGTATTTTGTTTTGAGTTCAGCCTACTAGAAACTTGGGAAAGTCAGTAAACGCCTCTGTATGATGATAGAATGGTGCAGTGGTGGCTCCCGCACCACACTGGGCTCTGTGATTGATGTGTTCTCTGGAGCCCATCTAACATTTTATCTTAAAAAAGCTTTAATTAATTGCCAAATATTTAATAATTTGGAGGTTTCTCTTGCCAGATACTTAATAATCTGGAGGTTTGACTTACGAATCTGCATTTCAGATATTTTACAAATTTGGATGATCTGATAACACTGGGACAGCATTGCTAGAGGGCCACAGTCAGCTGGGGTTCACTTGCCACATGTAGATGGGTTGTAAATTCTCCAGTTTATCATCCATCCTCTCCAGTTTGCCATATTGTGTACCCATCCTTGTTATGTACCATATTGTACACATTTCTCTTTGACCACTGTAGATATTTGAGTGATGTAAACCATCAACGCATCTCAGTATTTCTCTGGAATATTCACATTCACATTCCATGGGAATACCCCAATTTTAACAGCAACGATACACTTACTGTGTGGCCTTGGGCAGGCTAACTCCTCTGTCCCTGAATTTCCTTAACTGTTAAATTGGACTAATAGTACATATTTCAAAGAATTGTTGTGTCGATTAACAGTTCACATATGCAAAAACTTTTAGAAAAATGTCTAGCATGCAGTAAGTTCTATAATATCAGTTAATATTCTTCTTTTTTTCCCTCCTTCTTTTCCTTCTCATTATCGCTATCATCATCATTCCCACCACTACTGCTGCAGCTCTTTAATATGCACAATTGCCAGCTGTCCACTTGTAAGTCCACAACTGACCAAAACACATCCGGATTATTTAGATGGATTCTGAAATCCCTCCAAGTTCTATAGAACACAACATTATACCTTAGTATGTTATATAGTTATGTTATCTATTAATAAGCATTATCATTTTATAATTCTATTACAATTCTGTTAGTCTATTCTAATAGAGTTCTATTATTTCACCACTGAAGTTAAGCATCTCAAGTGCAGGGTCCTTACTCATCTGTGTATCCTTTTAATTTAAGTGGAATCTCAATATATGCTATTGAAAAAATAACACCAGATAATTCTGCACAATACAGAAATAAGCCCTCATTACCTAGACTTCTTTTAATTATATAAACTTAACTATTAGGACTCCCTATGTGTTTAAACTAATATAAAAGTAAAAGTTCTCACGTATGAATATCCTAAAATAACATTATATCGAATTAAAAGCCTTACATTCAATAAGATAGTCCAATTCTTTTGTTGCCTTTAATTGGATATTCTCCAAAGCAGATTTCTTTATTTTGGAACCCAGGTCCAGTCATTTTTATAAAATGTGACTATTTGGTTATACTTAGCCTAACAAGCTCTCTCACTGGTTGTTAAACTATTTTTGCAGTTAGGTTAGTTTTATTTCATTGATAAAAATAATAGCTCTGTTCATCCAAGGACTGTTTCATCATAGATTTTGTTCTATAAATGAATAATCTAATAAGACAACTTGATTATCTATTGCATACCCCTTTTTATTGGATTGGCAGGTATAGGTTTAAAAAATAAGTATAATTTTCCCAGGGCTTAGGAGAGCAGAGTTGGTAATGAAATGTGCAGTCATGCCCCAATTTCACTGCTCCCATGCTGAAGTCAGCACATAATAGCTCAAACAGAAGCGAGTGCTGAGATGCAAGCCTGTCAAAGGCTAAACCAGGGATTATCTCAGCAATGCGTCCATCCCTTTGAAGAAGGCTCCCTTTGGTGGCTTTTCAAGCAGTTGCTTGGCTACCTGTTTCCCAACAATATGAGTCTGTCTGGTCTCTCTCTTTGTCTCTGAAGATATAAGCACTACCTTGGAAGGATTTATCCTGGTAACTCTCTTTGATTTCATATAATTTTTGTCAATTCTTTCTTGAAAAGAATTCTGAGGCTGTTTTCTTTATATAACCTTTATCTGAATCACCAAGTATACTCTATACACTCACCACAGGACAGGGTTGTTTTCTTTACTATTGTCCTAGTGCTAAACTAATCAAATTGTTATCCGTTAAGAACATTAGAAATCATTTAGTCCAAGTCTCTCTTCTCATAAACTACTGTAGTACCAGGAGAGTTTAAGGGATCGTCCCAAGTTCCCTTGGCTAATTGGTGGCAAGGCAAGTCCTCAAACTTTCTAGTACATCACATCAGATACTACTGCATAAATATGAAGTGCTGAATAAAAACATGCCAAGCAGCAAAATTCTGACTCTCCAGGTACATGCTTTTATATTTAACTTGGGCAACCCCTCACTTTGATGCTGGCCATGAATATGTTTAAGGATTTATTAGAGCACCATGATCTCCTGTGCATTATAATTGCGTGCTAAATGGGTTTCTAATTTGGTCAACCAAGATGGGATGGGCTGGCTCTTTTATTATCAGGGCTTGCTAATGCAAGCCCCATTTGTTAAGGAGACTGTGTATCTTCTGGTCTTTAGAGTTTTATTCTCTGGGATTTTCATGAGGTTAAATTTGGATATATGTATCACTAGTACATACAGAAATAAATATAAGTTTTTCCAGTAATATTTGCATCATTCCCAAACAATGTTTCTACTCCCTAAATACCTTCCAGTTTCCTTTAATTGATTTCCATTAAGTAAGCAAATGCAAATCAAAAACCTTCCTAAAGAAAATGCCATACCAGCATTCACAAATACAAGAGCAGTGATTATATGATAGGTTTATTCCATATCTATAGAAGATTCAGCACTGTGTTAGGCCCATAGAGATGGCTTAATACATAACTGTTGAAAGAATATATATCTATATTCAACAATGTAAAGAACAAGAATATGTTACATTCTCTTTGGATTTAATTTAATCCCAGATCAACAGTGCCAGAGCTCTGAGAATTCAGACAGATATTTATTCCCATAACTACACATAAATATCATGATGAGAACATTAGGCAGACAATCATACAGCTTTGTTTACAGCTGTGTACTGACTCATGACACCTGCCACAATTTTTACACATGGCAGAACAGGATTCCAGGTATAGGCAAAAGCAAATTGACCAAAATTTCATGTGCTTTGGGTATTTGATTTGACCCAGACAGACTCGACAGCCCTTCAGCAGTATACCATGGAATGGATTGTAGAATTTTCAATTTAGAGTGTATGGTTGCCCAAAGCCAGGCAATGATTTGGTTTCAGCTGAATGATAGGTAACAATTGCAATATGGTTGGTTTGCTCCAAAGTAATTTTTTATCAGAGTATACTTTAACCCTATGCTATAAATCTTTATTGGTTATATATTTCACCAGGTTAAACTTAGCAAAAACTACTGCAGCTTCATTATAAATGTTCTCATATTTTTAAAAGTAAGAAAAATGTTATTTTGGATTTCCTGCACGATATCTGTACTAGAACAAATGATTACACAGTCACTCTTAACCTATGGGAACATCATGAATAACCAAAATACTGTGGTAAAAGTCAAAGGCTGATGACTTCACCATTATTTCCAAGTAACTCTCACTTAGAAACTACTTCTAACAATGGGCTCACAAGAGGACTCAGATTCAAAATTATATATATGACTGTAACATTGTGAAATCAACATTCTATTTTCAGAGGGTCATGATAATGGTTGTTTAGCAACATCCTATTATGAACTCACTGATGATGGCATGGTAATCAAGAATTTAAAGTTTGGCAAAGCCTGTTAAAGAATTTCCATTTCAGAACCTCTCCTATAAAAAAAATATCTATTATGGGAGCTCCAATAAAGATGTGATTTCGAAAGAGTTTCTTATGAGTAGGTAGTCTGCACTATGGATATCCACAACAGATAGTCTGCTTCCTATTTTGATTCCCCAAACCAGAGTGAAGCCATATCACTGGCAGAAGAAGAAGGCAAAGGCATATTACATCCACTTCTTACATGGTAAGAATATAGATGGAGGTTTGAAAAATTTCAGAGGCAGACAAAACTTCTAAAATCAAAACTAAACAATTTAAAACCAGAGCAATAATCTTTTCAATATGTGTGTCATTCTTAATTGCAGCACTATTGTACGTTCTCTGCAATAGCACAAAGACAATCAATGACTCAAATAAATTAACAACTTCCTCTTAAAAAGTGGACAATATTGATCAGAAAAAAACGTGTTCCTGATGTACCTTCCTAGGGAGCAAAAGCCTGCTGGTACCTTGGACAATATAGATTAACTCTTATACAAATTAAGCAGGATATTCAGGCCAGAAAGTATTTGCTCCAAAGAATGACAACTGAGGGAAAGTAGGGTATCCTTTGAGTGCAATATAAGTACATTTTTATGTTCTTTAGTGACTTTCTTTTAAATGTCTTTTTTGTGGTTTAAAGTGAAAAATAAGGTCAAGAACTTTCTGCGTGCATTTATATCAGAATCCACCCTTGCCTCCATCCTTCCTCCTTCCTGCTTCAGATAAGGATGAACCCTCTATCTCATTCATAGATCAAAGCCACTTATTCCTTCTGTGCTCTTAATCTGACTCCTCTCATTTCTTCAGGTACTGAAAAATATATATGAACCATACCACGTATAAGCATTCTTCCCTCTACTGTATATAAACATGTTTAAATACTTACCATAGAAACAAAATGTAAACCACACAATAAAAATCCTTAAAGCAAAAAATCAAGACCCTGAACACCACTCCTCTTGCCTTCACTATGAGGGTTCTTGGAAGAATGGTTCATAATTGTTTTATTGGCCTTGTCACATTCTCCTCAAGATGGTTTTCATTTGTTTGTATATTTTTACTGAACATGCTCTCAGGAAAGTTGCTCATGACTTAATTTTCAAATCCACTGGACTCTCTCACTTTCATCTCACTTGAATTCTATGGAACACTTAGCCTTTTTAACAGTTGCCTTCTTAAATTTCACCTTCTTCATATTTAGAAAAAAATATGCTTTTCCTTTTCTCCTTTTCTGCCTTAACTATTCCTTCTTGTCCTCCTCTTATGGTGTGTTTTCCTCTGCTGGCCCCCTAAATATTGATATGATTGCCAATGGATGCTTTTGCTTAATATCCTTCTCAAATCATATCCTCTGTAGACAATCAATAATTTCACTACCGCCTATATGCTGATAATCCCCAAGTCCAAGTATCCTACCCACACCTTTTCTCTAAGCTTTAGATCCATGTATCCAACTTCCTCTTAAATATCTTCATTGAAGTGTTCTCGGACAACTCATAATCAAATATCCCAACTTAATTTATTATCTTCTCTCTAAATGAACTCCTTTCCCCCCATTTTCTCAGTGAATAACACCACCAGGCATCTAAGCCAAAAGTTGTGAACCATCCTTTATTTCTCCTCTTCCCTTACCACCACATCAAATGGATAACCACATTAAAGATGCAAACTGGAAAAGAATGAAAAGTTCCCATATTTTTCTCAGATTGCTCATTGGCCCTTTGACTTTCCCATTTCAAATATTCATCTTATGATACTATAATTATTGATATCTGATAAAATCAATACTTAGATTTCAATCTAAGTCCATGTAATAATATCTACTTCATAGGGTTGTTACAAACACTAAATGGAATAATACAAGCAAGCATGAGCAGAATGTGTGACACACAGAACATGTCCAATACATGTTGGTTATTATTAATTTATTATTAATGCATTGATATTGTTTCTTCCTTCACACTACTGCTAGAGTAATCTTTCTAAAATAAAAACTTAAGTCACTTTCTTATTTCATGCACTTTTAGTAGCCCTCCAGTACTTATACAATCACATCCAAAATCTTAAAATATGGCACAAAATGCTCTTGATGATTAGGTATTTGTCTTTTGCCCTGGCCTTACCCTTTGCAGCTCTCTGGACATAAATAATTACTTTTATGCCAAGAAGATTCAAATCTCGCAGGCTTTGCTCACATTGTTCCCTCTTACTAGAATGATGCACCCTCTGCATACATGTACACACATATGCATGTGCACACACTTACAAACACATACAGATACATACGCACACACATTCACCTACCACTCTGGTTGCCTAATGAACACATTAAAACTTGGCTCACCCCAAGTGACCTTGCCCCGCCCACTCATATAAAATTGTGCCTCTTCTGCACCCTACTTATATTTCCATTATAACACTTGAAACACTCAGGGCTTCCCCATTTTATAATGTGAATGATTCCCCCTGGAATAGGACCCCTATGACAATTTCACACACTTATTTGTCTACCTCTGCCTGTTGGATGGCATGTAATGGTAGGACATGTGCATCATTTATCTTTGTGGTCACCTAATTTAGCCCCATGAATAGTGCATTTTTGGTCCTGAATAAATATTCATTGAATGAATGGATAGATGATGGTGTCCTTCCTTCTGAAATTTTAGATTTCTGGTTATAGCACTCACATATCTCCCATGATGAGCCCTTGAACAATAGTAAAAAAAAAAAAAAAAAAAAAACAACTATGGACCAGAAAAAATTATGAGAATACCACTAATTCATTCTGATCATTCGTCAACAACAGTCTTCACGTATGTCATACCTGATCTTCGGTAATAATGATCTATACTACAGCAGTACTTCTTTGTATGAAAGCAAGAATCGGGTAAATATATCTTTAAATTCTGAAATCTTTCTTATAAAAATACATTTTAAATTCACTTAAGACGTTAAATTCACGTTCATTTTTTTGGAAGGTATTACTATACCCCTCCTGAGTTCTGAAAGTGACTGTTTTGTGAAGGAGCTGTTAAACTACTGAGTAAATAACATGGCTTTTGAAATTATCATAATTACACATATTTACATAACAGACCAAAATATCTTCAAGGAATTGTTACCATAATTACATAAAATCCCACATTTGGAGTTTCTATTTCCTTTATTCATGAGCTATTTTTTATCTTCATGGTGTATACTCAGTATAAAATAAATAATGATCTATTATCTCTCCATGGAATTTTGATAGGAAGTAAATTGTTATCATGAGTAAAATAACACTTTGAATCTTTGTGGAACAAAATGTACTTCAAACTAGGTAATAACTAATCTATGGGACACTGATTTTATAACTTTTGTTGGCCTTCGAATCTATGTCATGACTTCATTTTTTTTCTGGGTAACCAAACGTATCTGGTTGTAATCATATGTGATTAGGATTCTACTCTAAAATGGATGAAATGTTAGTTACACATCTTCAGTTGCCTTAACTTTTTTAAAACCACCATTGACAAATCTTTCTTTTTGCTTGCTGTTCATTATGTTGAAGTTCTGCAGGGTCTTATCTCAGAAGGCTTTTTTTCTTTATCTATGCTTACTCTCCTCCCACTCCCAGCTCAGATCCTCCCATGGATTAGTCTATACCTCTGTGACTCTCAGAATTATGACCATCACCCTCTCTTCCTAAATGTTTAATACTCCTCTACTCATGCACTTCAAATGCAGCTTGCTTCAAACTAAACAGTATTCCTCCCCTAGATCTGTCCTCTCTTGTGATTGCTCCAATATTGTCTGTTGTCTCCATCAGCCATCAAACCAGCTACCATAGCCTCCAATACATCCTGGTTTGCTTCTTACTCTTTATTTCCTCTCCATTCACTTGGTAGGTTTTCTATCATTTCTCACGGGACTATTGCAACAGCTTTCAAACTGGCCTTTTGCTCCGTTAGTCTTTTTCACCCAGCCAACTCTGCATACTCACACTAGAATAACCTAATTGTGCAGCTGCTCAAAATCCTCCAATAGCTCTCCATAATCGTTCGGGGTACTGCCCAAATTCCTGAACGTGGCTTCAAGGCCAATCACTATCATCTCTTTATTCACTTATCTCAACACTTCCCCTTTCTGGAGTCAAGATGTCCTGAAAAGTCTTTTCACACCCAGAACATAATACCTTTTCACAAGTTCTTTTCACATTGCCTGGACTATTCCTGTCTGCCCCTGCCCCTCCACCATTAGCTGCTTGGAATACCCATAGTAATCCTTCAGGATCACCTCATCCATGAAGTTTTCCCAAATCCACAACACAGCTATGAGTGGTTGGTTTTTTTTTTTTTTTTTTGCTTTTCATTTCCCTTTCACACACTTAAACAATCTCATTTATCACACTGTAGTTTAAATATGTATTTCCATGCCTTTTCCCATGAAAACATGCTTCAAAGGAGAAAGAATGCTATAAATTTTTATATTTTCCATGACTAATGAAGTTTATGAACTAAGGCATGTGAATAGTAGTGTTTGTGAATGAATGAAAAGTGAAAATCCATCATAAAAACATAATGAGAATTAGATCTCCAAATATAAAGACGAGATTTCACAAGTTATGGGGGGGAAAAGTTTCCTTTCCAAGTTAAAAATTATACTCAGTGATTTGAAATAAAGGAAAGTTGCCTGGCATAAGTTATGACAATATAGTACAATGCGCCCCAGGAGAAATACTGAATTGGTGATAGGCATCATAAGGTTTTATGCCTTCATGGCAATAATAATTATTTGGAGCTAGGTATACACTGAAATGCTCTTTTATCTTTCTGACCTTTCCTCCTGTGGTATCTTGGTAGACACTTTTTTTAAAAAAATAAAGGAGAGTTGTGTAGAATGGTGGAAGAAGATAAACTAAAGAAAAGGTTATCAGGAATATACAGTGTTAATGTCAAATATTAAAATGAAGTTAGCAAGAGTTGGAAACAATGAATATGAAAGAAGATAAAGTATTTTCTTTTGAAAATTAGGAAAGGAAGAGTAACACTTTTAAGCACTTCAATATGATTTTAATAAATCAGTCCAACTTATTCAATCTCTTTAGTCTCATTAGGCACTTTTGAGAAGAAACTATTTCTTATACAAGCAGTACCAACATTTTTCAATGGATGAAATTACTTAGTAATTGTAATATTTAGGTATGTTTGTTAAAATATTTAAGATGTACAGTGTGAAGGATATACCAGAGAAAATAATTTTTAAAAAGCAAGATAATAGGAATCATGACCTTTTTATTATAGGTGCACCTAGAGAGAAAGGACTCTGAAATATATATATACACACGTAAACATCAGATAGATTTTTCTTCTTTGAATCAAACATGGGTATTGCCAAACTTGTCCTTTTTTCTTTTTAACAACAGTGGAACACATTTCAAAGATGACCTGTGTATCCAAATATTAAGACAACAAGCTCACTTATACCCCTTTTCTATATTGAAAGTGAACAAGAACATTTCATCCTTGAGAAAATATTACTCTTACAATATTGTCAAGATTGTACTAAATTTGATGAGAAAATGGCAAGCCTGTACCATAAATTCAACATTTACTGAAGTGTTTTTTCTAACATTTTCTTCAAAATCTTCAGTTTAGTTTAGAGCTAAAGGATGTCTTATTCCAAGAGTAGTAAGTATTCCTTCATAAGGAATGTGCTGTTGCTCTTTTTCAACCAAAGTAAATTTTGAGTACAGTAGTTACCATCTTCAATCAAATAAGTACATTTCTCTTGCTTTCTTCATCCTAGTTTGTGAGCTCTTCCTATTTATAGTCCACAGAACCTTCTGAAATACAAGAAGAGACTACTCAATACTTTTATTTTCCAAGAGTAGAAGTGTTTTCCATGTCTGAATACATCTGGATGTTACAGAGAAATCTAACATCTGCGAGTCCTCAGTAACTCTAGTATACACATTTCCCTAAAGAAAGAATCTAGCAGACTGATCATATAACCACAGAATATAGCAACTAGAAAGAAACAAGACATCATCCAAACCAATCTTCTCATTTTATTTACGTAAAATCTAAAGGTAGTGTTATGTCTAAATCCTTAAATTTTTGTAAGAGAACTATAACATGGACATTGATTGAAATAAAAAGCCTTGATGATTTACAGAATCTACATCTTGTTTGCTGGGGTTCAAATCTCTGATGAACTATTTGTTCTAAACAACTCTAATTTTATTATATTCATGTCAGGCTGATTTAGCTTAAAACTCAATAATGAGATATTGAGAGCCTCTCTTCAATGATGAAATATAAATATGAGTGAATAATCATGGTCAAAGTTGAGAACCAGCATGTTGCAAATATTCTAAGTTAATAATGTAGATAAAATGTTTGGAAATGAACATCAGAAATACTGCTTTATGATTAACTGAAGACTTACTGGTGTTTCATAAATAAAATTTTGCACAGTCTAATTATTTGGATCACAATGTAATTACAGTACAGTATTGTTGAACTCACACAATTTTAAATTGTAAGAATAGCACATGCCTATTAATGAAAACATAGAAAATAAATCCAAAGAACAGCATAGAAAAGCAATATTCCTATCATCCAAACCCATGTTTTTCTGTATGTGCTTTTATTTTTAAATTCCTTTTCAATTTTGTTTTAAAAAGTATATATTTAGTGCTCAATACTGCCCATTAGACATTGTGAAAGCAGAAGAAAAATAGTAAATATGATTCTTGGTTTAAGATGCTTAAAATTGAGTTAGGAGGAAAGATATATACCAAGTAAAGAGAGAATACTAAAACTTATAATGTCTTTTCAAGATATGTTCTACAGATTAAATTCTCTACTGAATCTGTAGAAGGAAGTGCAGTTATGGAGGGAGTCAGTTTCACTAAGGTGTGTGTAAGGCTAGGCTCTGAAGAAACAGACAATGAATGGATGTCTTATCAGTAAGGGATAATATGATAAACAAAGGCATGAGGAAGGAATAAACTTAGGGGGATGCCATCAGGAAATTGCAATAAGAAAAGGTCTTAGGACTCAGCAAGAGTAGGATTGAAAGAGAATATTGATAAATGATGAGACATAATTCTAGAGTGTCTTAAAGAAAAAAAAATGGTATAATCAAAGCAGAGCAATCAGATGAAAAGTCTGGCAACAGAATGCAAAGTAGCTTGGATTGGGAAGAGAAAAAGAGACAAGAGACATGTTAAAAATTATTGCAATAAATCAAACATAACAGATTGAAGCCTTAGTGAGAGATAAAGGTGACAGACACCACAAAAAAACTTAATAAAATTTCTATAATTTCTATTATCTACTGATAATGTAATAAGATTAAGATTTTTGAAAATTAAGAATGTAGTTTTTTTCTTTTTACTGGAGGCTTGTGGGAAGAGGACAGGAAACAGATATAGGTGAGGGAGCTGCATATCTCTATTTCTCCTTTTTATGCTTCAGTCAAGATGTATGTTCCATAAATTGGGAGAAGTAGTGAGGACATTTCTGTCTCCATTTTGAACACTAGGAGGAAACTGCTGTGCAGGGTGACTGTGGAAACACAAGAGCTTACAACTTAGCTTATGAAGCAGACTGACATGATTAGACACAGAGATGACTTAGTTTGCCCTCCCAGGCCTTCCTCAGTTTTTATAGGCCAGTCATTGTGCCCATTGTAAAGAGAGCCTGGTAACCTTCCAATAGCAAAATAGCCTGTACCTGGAGAAAGAAGGAAGACATGGCAGACACTTTTTAGGGATGGGTTTACAGTGGCTGAATAAGCCAGGGATCTTTACAAGACCTTAACCAGGCTAAGAGAATCTAGACTATGAGTTTTACCAACTGTCCATTTCAATCAGCAAATGCTAAGAGAACACCCAGTAAATGGATTCTGCTATTAATCTCCAAAGAACCAGCATGAAGTGAGGGGATCCTTACATTCATGACACAATGTCATGAAAGCCATTTCTCCATACCTCAGATGCTATTTTAGAGAGAAGTAGAAGAATCTCAAATAGAAAGCAACCTTAATGAGACTGAGTTAAAGCTAAAGAAATTGACTAAATTACAGTATTAGAATGGGTTTAGATCAGATAAGATCAAAATTAGTTTACCTAAACCCAGCAGGAGGGGAGATCAGAATAGTTTGAGAATAAGGGACTCTAGGTTACTCGACTCATTTATGAGTGAAGTGTCAGTAATTTGAGATTCCATTACTAAAACAGTAACTACTGTTTTCCTATTATGGCTAAGCCATGCTGATACTATAAACCAATGATTATACGAGTCTATAGAATAATTTTCTTTCCTTAATGAGGAGTCAGAGAATCCATGTGAAGAAAGGTGGGCCCTTGAGCCAGGTAAAGTTTTACCATTTTTTGTGCATAATACCTACTTCAGTTAACTACCCTGTTGTGGGTCATTGGATGGGAGCCATACATTTAAACAGAAGTTGACTGGGAGCAAAGAAGAGACTCTAATGAATAGACTCTCAAGATGGTAAGACCCAGCATTTGTATCTTGTAAAACTACACTAAAGACAATGGAAAGAAGAGGAGCATGATTTAAGGATAATACTGGAAAACCTGGTGAAAGTACTTCAGTCAAACAAAAAGACATAGCTTCCCTTCTTTAGTGTTCTAGCAACCAAAGAATGTGCCTACAGAGCTAGGGTATCTATAGCATCTTTCCAGCTCTAATAACTAAAATATTTTACTTACCCATGTCATTCTTTCCATTTCTAGTATCACTGCCCTCTCTAGGTCTTCATCTTCACTCACCTAGAATACTATGGACTTCCTAACTGGGATACCAAGCTCCAATCTCTCCAATCAGATTATAATAATCTCCACAAGGCTGGACCACATTAGGTTTATCGTCTTATCCCCTATAGTGTCTAGAATAGAAAAATGAAAGTGTATGGGAGCTGTACCCATACTCCCTGTCTTCATTCATGACAGATGCTATAATTGGTTCTGGTGTTCTTTCCCTCACAAGTCTCAGTACAGCACACCATAAGCCTCCACTGATTTATCAGAGTTGGCACATATGATAAAAAATGTTTACCATTTCTGGACTGACACATAATAGGCCTAAATAATTGTTAATTGAAGTACTGCACAGACCCAGAAATGGAATTTGGGAGTGCATGAAAAAGAATTCTTAAAGATAGTTAGGAATCAAATTTAGAAAGAGAACAAATATCCAATCATTTCTAACCTTGATACCAACCCAAACATATCTCTAGCTAAATTATTTAGATTTATAGCATCTAAATAAAAGTAGATTCCTAGGGCAAAAACTAGCAATTCCAGTGGGAATAACAAAGCAGACAAAAAGAAGAATTGAGATGATAAAGTGTATTAGCACATTTGCTTGTTTTTTGAGGATCTTTTAATTCAGTTTATAAATTCTTAAAAATACAAAAGGATAAAGTGATCATTTCAGCAGGGAAGAAGTTCTGTATCCTGCTCCATTTGAGGTCATGGAGACTTGGGCAGGAATGTAGTTCAGCAGTTGGGAAAACAAACAAGCAAACAAACAAAGACAAGCAATGCCTTTTCTCAATTAATGGGATCCCGGTGGTAGTGTCAACCACAGTGTCCTCCTCCCCACATCAGTCCAAGGGATGTGCATAAGACCCAAGCTTGGTCAATCAGACATTCCTCTGGGAATTTGGAGGGAAAATGGTTAGAACGGTTTATCTTGATTAGAATGTTCAAGAGAGACAGTTCATAAAACTCTGTTATTGCACTTCCTAGAAATGCCCTTTTCCTGTCCATCCTTGAGGCCTATGATAGACAGCAAACAACTCTGTGACTGACCCAGTGTCCTTCTGTTATATTCTCTCTTCTTTATTAAGATAGGCAAAATTGGGTTCTCTTTCTTACAACCCAAATACAAACAATAATAATAAAAATGGAGAACTCGCTTATGATGGAGACTTCAACAGGATCACCTCGTAGGACTTCTCAGGACCTCAAAAGTTTTAGTAGTTATTCTTCTAATCTTCATACACCTCAAATCTGTTCAACACATGGTGATGTGATTTTTAATATTTTCACTTAAGTAATATAAGTATATTTTGCAG
This sequence comes from Tapirus indicus, assembly GCA_031878705.1. Classification (NCBI taxonomy): domain Eukaryota; kingdom Metazoa; phylum Chordata; class Mammalia; order Perissodactyla; family Tapiridae; genus Tapirus; species Tapirus indicus. The sequence continues at coordinate 23,480,900 of CM062942.1, read as the reverse complement.
ACTGATATTTATGTTAGATATAATTAGAAATCAGTAAGTAATTTCTCTGTAAAACTCTAGGACCCTGAATTTTTGTGAGACATGGTTAGAAAAGCAAAGACAGACATAAGTAAAAGCTTTGATTAACATTAAGTTATTATTAACTGGATGCATCAATATTTTGAAACTTTTTCTATATTAAAATCATTTTTAGACTATTTTCTACTACCTTTACAAATTATCAACCACTTATTTTCCAGAGTGTAACAAGTGTACAGAAAAAATATTAAAAACCTTGAAGTGTTAACATACCTTTTCATACTTCCTTCAATCAATCACATCCTCATTTCACATTAAATGTACCAGCAGGCCCAGACTTATGTGGCCACTTGCTAATTTGGGATCATGATGTCTCAGGCTTGAGCAACGAACATGGGAAAACACGGCATTGAGGGACGGGAAGCAGGATTCAGGGGAATTATTGCACAAAATAAATTTGGAAGAACCCCAAGGTCATGCAAGACAATTGATGTCCATCTGTGTCAGGTCCGTGTTTAGTATCCCGGCCTCCGTTCCATTTGTAGTGCTGCCAACTTCTCGAGTACGAGGAGAGGAATAGGGGAAGGTGTTAATTAGGGTGCTCTGCTGCTTTGAAGAAAATTATAAACACTTTAAGGCTCAGACAGTAAAGACAAAATTATGGCTCTAGAAGCACAGTGTAGACAATAGTCTACTCAGTCTGGAAGCAATCTATATCATTTTAGTGCCTTTGACAATTAAAAGTAATATGTCAAAATGAAAAATGTGTTTTTTGGGGGGGATTCTAACAGTCTTCAGGAAACGAGAATATGAAGAAAAGAAATGTGTTTTACACTGTTAAGAAATTAAAAAATGTTTTTCCCTTTTAGGCAAATTACAAGACAAACAAATGAAAGCAGGACTTAGACAAGAAATTCAGAACCCATCTGAATATCTTCTATTTTAATAATAAAATTTTGCTAATGGAAACGATTTAAATTGTCTATGTTATACAAAAATATAATGAATTATGTTTATTTTAATATAGTGTTTGAAACAATAATGTATAAATTAATTTTATTCTTATAATTATTATTAAAATCAAGATTCTTTGAATTGCACCTAATAAAAACAGCAATGTTTTCCCCAACGATAACAGAAGAATTCATAAATTTCAAGACAATCCCATATATAGCAAAGCTTCTAGGCATGGTTCACATCCCATGTACTCTAACAACATTAACTGATTCCTGAACTATAAGAGAAATGAACTGATATAGGACCAGATGGTCATGGGGTGATCTGTTCTTTAGCAATGTAAGAGCTATTATCTCTAATAAAATTTCATTCCTACTTGTAAATCTACACACCCCATGTGTTAACTTGATGGCAACATAACAATGGCTGGTGGGGCTGTTATTGGTAATGTTTAGGAAAAGAAAACACTTTTAAAAGCACCCTCCAGCATGGGAACAAGGTGAGAAATGAAAATCGGTTGCTGCAAAATAATATATGTCTTGATAGAATTGCATGACAGAAGATTATAGGTTTCTCTGAAACATATCAATAATGGCAAGGAGGGGTATGTGGGTGTTTCTGTAGGAAAAATCTGGAGAAAGAAGGGCATGGTGAGTGAATGTGTTTAGTGAGCTATTTAGTGACCTTGGCAACAATCTGTGGCTGAAGATAGAAACAACATAAATTAGGAATAGCCATTGGAAATCATTTATAAAAGTCATATATAAATCTCAACTACCAAATCAAGTGAGTACTATATATGCATCAATACATTTTTTGCACTAAATTTCTTTGGTTTGGAAGAAAAGCTTGCTTTAAAACAACCTACACATTAGATTTAGCTCCCAAATATTTACCATTTTCCTCTCATTATTAGGGTGTAAGAAACACAAAATTAACTTTATTTCTTCTAAATGTACATTACATTATGTAGGTAGTAGATAATATCATTAGTAACAACATTTCAAAACATTTCACTATGTACTTCAATTTCCTTATTGCACTAAAATACACAATTTCAAAAGCATCTGATATATATTTCCCAAATTAGAATATGCTTCCCTTACAATATGGACATCATTAAAGCAATTCACCTGAGCTGGCTAAGAAAAGAAAGCTGGGTGGCTGAATCTTAATAGCTTTACCAGTTTCATAAAACAAGACTAAATGTATTGCTGGGGAAGAGGGGGAATTAGGGAGGAAACACTCTATTGCATGGAAGAGAAAGCTGTCTTGTACCTAGCTATTTTTAGCTAGCTCTGACCTACCCTGACTTAGACCATTACAATAGAAATGTAAGCACCATGCCCTTCAATCATTCACAATGCAGCCAGAGTTACTGTTCTAAAGACCTAACTGACCATGTCATTCCTACTGGTTAAAATTCTCTCTGGCTTCCCTTTGCCTACAGAATGAAGTCCAAACTCTTTGAAAAAGCATAAAAGTTCTTTAGACCTGGCTTTGACCTGCCCCTTCTATTCCATCTCATTGTCCTTCCCCATCCCATTCACTGGACTTTCCAAATACCTGAACTTTCTAGCATCTCTTGAACAACACAAGCACTTTATAATTATTTCGTGCTTTTATATCTGTTGTTCTCTGTGCCAGAAATGGCCTTCTTGCATCTCACCATACCTGGAAAATTCTTCACTGGCTTTTTATAAGCAACCTCAGATAACTCTTGTCCTCTTTAAGGTTTTTCCAGGGAGTCTTTGCTTTTTGAGTTTCTACACCACTTTGAAGTTATCGCACCAAGAGCACGTATCAAATCTAGTAGGGCCACCCTTGTGGTGTAGTGGTTAAGTTCATGCACTCCACTTTGGTGGCCTGGGGTTCATGGCTTCAGATCCTGGGCAGAGACATACACACTGCTCATCAAGCCATGCTGTGGCAGCATCCCACATGCAAAATAGAGGAAGACTGGCACAGATGTTAGCTCAGGGCCAATCTTCCTCAAGCAAAAAGAGGAAGATTGGCAATGAATGATAACTCAGTGCCAATCTTCCTCTCACACACACACACACACACACAAATTTAACTTAGTAGGTTGCTTACACGGCTATCTCCCTCTTTTGGCTGAAGAAACCATTTCTCACTCATTTCTGCATTCCAAATGCTCAACAGAGTGCCAGGCACAATAGAAGGAGATTGGGTAAAAGGCATTCAATGAACAGCAGAAGGAAGAAAGCCTAGCATAAAGGTTCATCTCATTTCAGGGACTACATAGTGGGTGTACACAAAACATTTTGAGTTCTTAAAAAATTATGTGACTGATAGGAGTAAAGGATACAAAGACATCTGGCATCAATAGTTTCATTGCTTAATTTCTCTACATTGATAAAACAATTTTATGTGGACTATGCTAATATTTAATAAAAAATTATGCATTCTCATAGAGAAGGTATGTGTCAAAATTGACTTTAGTGGAGCCATTTTAAAATGGAGTTGGAGCTGACTTCCCAGAGAAACTGTCTTATCGTCTTAAACCTTGGACTGGACCAAACCTTTGGATTGGGTCAAAATAGCGATTGCTTAACAAAAAATTGTTTGAGAAGTCACACATCCTGATCACAAAGACTGATGACTATGGACTTTCTGAATATAGAATCAATAGTCAATGTTTGGCCAAGACTAGCTCTGCCTCCAACTCCAATTAAAATTCTTTGTAATACAACCTCCTTTCTTTGCCTTTGAAAGCCCCTGGCTTTTACTCCCTAGTGGGACACTACTTGTATCTCTACCTGAATCTATGCTCCTCGAGTTGCAATTCTTTGATCCCAAATAAACGCTTTGCCTCTTAAACTAGTTTCTGTTTTTGAAGGTTGACATATGGTGTCAGCAAGTGGGACCTGAAGTGATCTCACCTTAAGAGACCAGTGTCCCCTGGAAATGGGTTCAGTATCAACACGAGTTCCTGTGTTCACTGCTTCCACGGACCACTGGCTCCTCCAACTGTGAGTCTTCCCAGGTTCTGACCTGCTTCCCCTTTGGTTGAGATCTTTGGAATTCTGGGGCAATAGACCAATCTGGGGTTGACTGACCAGAAGATAATTGCCTCCAAGCTGGCTCATAGCTATTGCCATCTGGAAGAGTTTCTGTTTGAACCAGCTCATAGCATCTCACATCATTGCCATCTGTAAGGGTTTGTTCCCTATCTGGTGAGTACTCAAATTCTGTCCTTTGTGTTGTTTGTCCAAACAGCTATAGCCAGTAGGTCAGAACCACAGCTGACAAACTGGGGCTTACAATTGGAGTCTTCCTGTCTCTTTGTCCAGCCATGCTTTAACACGGGAATTTCATCTTCCAAAAGTTCCTGAGAAGTTTGTCCGTCAGGAACTCCAGCTTGGTTTATATTTAAGAACTACAGTCCTTCCTCTTGTAAATTTTTGTCCTAGTGGACCGATAATACAAAAGATGATTTAAAATTACAGTGGCCACTTTGGGGTCCTTTGAGCTTCCAAAAACTTGTCTTTTTGCACACTAGACTTGAGAACTATGGACTAGACAAACTAAATGCAATCTTCAATTTCTAAAGAATCAAGTGTCCCACCTTCCGGCACACCTGCTTGCAAACTATGGTCCTAGAAGCTGTAATATTTACAAAGAACAGCAAAATTTTACTAAGCTTGTTTCATGTCCTGAGAGTGTGGCTCAGTAATTGTCAGGTTGGGGGCCCAAAACATGGTCGGACAGAAAAGTGAGTTGCACCCCATTTGTGGACAGATATGGCTGGGCAGAAATGCTGGTTAAACTCCATTTGCAGCTAGGGTCCTACCAAACTGCTGCCATTCCTGAGGGAAATAACAATGGTATATGAGAACGAATGTTCCAATTAGATAAGATCATTTAAGAAGTGCACGTAAAAGCAAAGGCTTCAAAATTCCAAAATAGCCTTATTGAAAGTTTCATTGCAAAAAGCTAATAAAAAATTAAGATATAAGAGGTACCTAAAAGAAAAGACTACACAAAAGTCCATTAAGATAACAGCTTTACAAACACCCTCATGTCTACCTTTGAAGGAGGGCCTGTATGAGCCCCTCCCTGAGTTAATGAGACTCTAAGAGATTTTCTGGTAAATTGCTACATTATTCCCTTAAAGAGTCAAGGGGAAAAGAAACTACTGGAAGCTGATATTCAGAGCCTGATTGGAATATTTTTTAGGCTTTTTCCCCTAAGGTAAAATAAAACTATGTACCCAGATGGAAAGAAAGAAATGAAAGATAATGTAATCGGATGGGTATGTCAGTCCTTGACAAGCAACTAACCTCCCTTTTTTTTTTAATCTCAAAAAGCTTGTAACCTCTCCAGGAACTGCTATTTAGACCATCCCTAATTCCTAAGACTGAAGGAAAAAAAAAAGGGGAGAAAGAAGCTTTTGGAGATGTAGACTGCCATGGAATCACCTTGCCCAAAAATCTAATTTAAGGAAAATTTAAAAACAGAGGCTATAAAATCTCTGTTTGGATCTGCCTGTGTGTGTCTATATATGTATGTTATAAATATGTGATATTTTTCTACCTCCGGATAGTATTATCAAGACTAGTTTATAAGACAGCTCTATTTAATTGGCTTAAAAACAAACAAGCACTATGTAAATTGAGTACACTCTAAAAAATATAACAGAAACGAACACAAATTAATTTCAGGATCACAAGATCTAGGAAAACATTCGGTATTAAAGCTAACTTAAGTTTGTTGGTTTAATTAAGATAGGCATGTCTTTAGAGTTATCAGCATTAAAAATAAAACTTGTTCTACTTAGATTTACCAAAGGTCAAACAAATTCATCTTCTCTCTTACAAAATTTGGCAGCAAAAAAAAATGATGGTTGAATTTGTCTAATGTCTCATGAAGTTCTTATAGGTAATCTAAACATAATTATTAAGAACAAGAAAATAGATGTAAGATAAAAGGTTTTTAGGTGAACTTTTAAACAAAAATTATGTATTATGGTATATGTACTTAAAAATAACTTCAAAACCTTTTGGTAACTTGAAACCTTAGAGTTGTGCTAAATTAAGTTAAATGATAGAAATTTATTGAGTATCTATATCATTTCCAAATAAGATAAAATATTAGACATTAATGACTAAATATAGGTTTATATACTTTTGGCTTCATATTACAGAAAAAAGGATGTTTGGGTCTATTAGTAAACATGTCCTATGAGACATTAAAAAAATCATGCTATGAGAAAATGTATACATCCAGTAAAAGAAGGTATAAGAAATGGAGATATTTTTGTTAAGAAAGTAAATTTGTCCTAAAGTAAAACTGGTTATGGGAAAGAAGAAATGACAAATTCTGAGCGTAAAAAAGAAAGTTATAGAAGGTTTGTGGAAGACGAACCCTGAAAAAATAGTTTTGTGCATGGTCAAGCTGGCTAAGATTAGAATGAATTTAATTAAGTAAATGAGTTTTAATATCAAAAGTAAGCTGGTGCAAAATTAGAATTTGGTTTTCTCTATATGAAAAAGATAAGGTTTTCTTGGGCTTAGTCTACTCTTGATAAAGAGATTATACTTCTTTGTCTTTACTTTTGAGTAGTCAACCTAAAAAGCAGGGATTTTATATTTTATCAAAATAATTTCCTATGTTCAAAAAGCTGAGGACTCTCTATTAAGAGAGCTAAGGGTTTTTTTTTTTTTTCAAAGCTTAACTTTCTGTATTTGCCTGAAAGTCTTTAATTGTAACTTTGGTTAAATGGATAACTAAGTATTGTTTCACAGTGGTGTATGATCCTATTTGATCAAGTGTTTTAAAATCTTTTGATATTTTGACAAACTTTCCAAAATTCAAATCCTACAGTCTTTTTTTCTTTTTTGACCTGAAAGTAACCTTGAGAATTTCTAAAAGGTCCCTGGGACTTCTCAAGGAACTTGTTTTCTCTTCCTATAACAAGGGAAATATTAAACTAATCAGGCTTATTTGGTATGTTAAATCACATGGGAAGTGCTGCCAAATAAATGATGATAAACCTTCCTAGGTTATAGTATGTGGGTAAATGTTATTAATGTGTTCTAAATTACTTGATATTCTTAAAATTCTGATATGTCCTGGTATAATGTTATCAGTCATAATTCTAGTCACTATCTTAAAATGTATGTCACAGATATAACCAGATTTCCTTGTCAATTGCTTTGTAATCAATGCAATTACAAATTACAATGCAAAACCATGCCACTTTAACTCTTTTGTCATTTACAGACAGCTATTGTTTTACTCTGATGCTGTTCCAAATATATTTCGTCTTCAAAGAGATTCATGGAAAGAACTCTTACACTCACTCTGGAATACCGGTTTCTGATAAACTTTCAGATCATAAAACTGAACTGGGTAAGAAATTACAGAACTTTAATGGAGAAACTGATGGCTTCATAAAACTGCTAACAAAAGATCAATAACAAATCTTAATTCCATGGAACTACATGAACTGAGGAGGATGCGCTAATATTTTGTTTTTCCAGATTTAAGGGAATCTTTTCTTTCTTAAGCTACAACAATTTCGTAAGATATACCTTTGAGAACAAAGATGAAACATTTACTTTTTCTCCCTACCCGCTCTCTCCAGAATTCAGAAACCCTCAGTGAATATTCTTATTCTCACTTAATCAGGCCAAGTTTTTAATATAAACAAACTAGTTTTACAATGATTATTTTTGGTTAAAATAATTGAAGGTAATTGTAGGGAGAAAAATTGTTTGCACCTTTGTAGATATTAGATTGCAGTCCTGTTAGTTGTCTTTGTGATTTTGTTATACACCTATAGACTGAACTCCTTTGGCCTAAGATATTGCCTTTGGTCTCACCAACTGTTCACAGTACCCTCTTTGGAAAACATAGACTCACTCCATTTGAGATAGTCACCATCAGATCAATGTCTATTGATATACAACCTTCTGCTGATCCCTTGCTGTCTTATGCTAATATGACCGGCTACCATAAGTCTCTAATGTCTTATACTCAAGCCTATCATCAACAGGTTAAAGAAGCTTTCCTGGATCCCAATTTAAAGGATCCTGTTGGTCACAGTCTACAGCCTGGTAACTGAGTACTCTGGAAGCATCATCAGAAGAGAGCCCTATTGGAAAGGACTATACCAAGTGCTACTAACCACTGACACTGCTGCAGAACTTGAAGGCATTTAGCCTTGGAGATTCATCTCACAGCTTAAGAAGCCTCCACCTGACATCTGGTCTTATACAAAGGCTGGAGGCTTCCAAATCAAATTGACTAGGAAGAGAAGCAACTGATATCTGAGGCAGACAGCTTTTTCAGATGGCCAGACCAGATCTGTACACCTTTTGCTTGCAGTTGCTTCTTACCTTATTTTCTCCCTCTCTTTCTTAGAAAGACAATATTCCTGTCTGCATCTCTCAATCTACTACAAAAGGGGAAAACCTTTCTGATTGTTGGTTTGTCATCAGAAGCTTCATTCTGTACATGAATCTAGATAATCCTTTAGTACATTTAATTACCAATCTCTCTGCCATTCCTCTCCTAATTCCTCGTGCCAGATGTATAGAACTCCTTGCCTTACAAATCAAATCCTGCTTTAGTTGATTTTGTTATAATGACTCCATGATTTGTGCTCCCTTAGGGTATACTTTCACTTGTACTTGGCAGAAAGGTCTATGGGGAATACACTGTTTAAGTCCCTATTAAACTAGAGAGTATTATGCAATTGGATTATTGGTTATGCCTATTTTGTTATATGATCAATTAAAAACTCAGCATTCGTTATCACCTTTGAATCTACTGCACTGACTAAAACATGAAACTGGTTGCACGCACAGTCAAGGGTGTTCAGTGCCTGGCAGTATCAACTCCAGCGAAGCTACAAAATTTGGAAAAATACTTTTTCCTTGGGTAGGCACTGCCACAAATGAATATATGATTGGGAATTTATCTAAAATCTGGGGAATAATGCTAAATCTGCTGCTAAACCAATAGCCACTCAAGAAAAGTCTTTGGATTCCCTCACACGAGTTGTATTAGATAACAGAATTGCTCTTGATTACCTCCTAGCTGAACAAGATGGGGTTGTTCTGTGATAAACACTTCTTGTTGTACTTGGGTAAATACCTCTGGTGAAGTAGAAACTGAACTAGACAAAATCTGAGCACAAGCCAAATGGTTAAATGCTATGCCCACTGACACTCCATAGTTCTTTGAACTCTCTCGCTGGCTACCCTCAGGAATTGCCTCCTGGTTCAGATCTATTCTCCAATTTGGACTTAGCATTTTGCTTATTATTATAGGAATTCTTGCCATTGTAAAACTTTGTCTCCTCTTCATGGCTCTGTTATAAAAATGCCACTCCGATAATGGTCACTCAGCACTTTTAAATGATTGCTAAGGCTTATAAGCATTCACCTGAGAAAGTTTGAGCAACTACAGGCAATGTTTGCCCTTAAAGGAACTTGATGGTAAGGCTCTTCTCTGCTCTGGCAACCTTGTTGCTCAAAAGTGGTGTAAGGCTCCTAAGGAAACCACTTTCCCTCCTACATGGGACATGACACACCAGGAATGAGCCTTCCTGGTGACGAGGGATCAATGATGCTTCGATGACTAATCAGCAATGCTTTCTAACAGTCGATCAGCGATGCTTTCAGATGATTGATCAATGATGCTTTCAAAGAAAGATCTTGATCAGAAGGGGAAAATGTCAAAATTGACTTTGGTGGAGCCATTTTAAAATGGAGTTGGAACCGCCTTTCCAGAGAAGCTGCCTTGCTGTCCTGAACCTTGGACTGGGCCAAACCCTTGGACTGGGCCAAAACAGTAATTGTTTTACAAGCAATTGTTTGAGAAGTCAGCAGGAGAACAGACATCCTGATCAGAACGTCCACAATCATCAGTCTTTGTGAAGATAGAATCAATAGTCAATCAATGTTTAGCCAAGACTAGCTCTCTGCCTCCAACTCTAATTAAAATTCTTTGTAATACAACTTCCCTTCTTTGCCTTTAAAAGTCTCTGACTTTTACTCCCTAGCAGGACATTATTTGGGTTTCTACTTGAATCTGTGCTTCCTGAATTGCAGTTCTTTGATCCCAAATAAATGCTTTGCCTCTTAAACTGGCTTCTGTTTTTGAAGGTTGACATTAGAAATATACAAGGTTTAAGAAAATCCAGTAAATTGAGACCAGTGAATATAAGAGCAGTTAGACAATTCTTGTCTATTACTCAAATCTATAATTCATTAAACAATAAGGTCTGTAGACTTCAATTTTCTATTGATTATGTCAAGCTGCAAAGGGGATAATATTTAATTAACGATTTTATGATTTCTTATTTTTATTGTTAAACTTATGATTATACATTAGGTATTATTATTACATATATGTATTATTAGTCATTAGGGATTGCTTAGCACTTTATATGAATGATAGATTACCTATAATGTTCATAATACCCCTACAACCAGGTCCTATTATTGCTTCTATTTTTAAATGGGAAACTGAAGCTTGGAGTAACCGGTTCAAAGTCCACAGCACATAGTAGTGAAACCGGGATTCAAACCCGAGCAGTCTGATTCCAACATTATGCTATGCTCTAACAGTGAAAGTTGATGAGGGGCAGAAAATTATATAAACAGTTGTCCCTCCCACCCCACGATCTGCATTATAAACATTGTTATTTGCATTCATTTTAAATTCTAGCTAGGCTCTTAATTGGTATGAAATAGGCTGTTTCAGGAAACGTTTCAATGATGAAAGAGTTTTACCCTAACAATGAGGGAATATTTTCTTTCACTTAACTTTAACAAGCCTATATCCAATGGTGATTGAGAAGCTAGCACATTTCTCATTTCACCAAGACTTTAATGTTTTGTTTTCAGTGTGTATTATTTCCTAATCTTACTCAAGGATATTGGGAAAATCCTGTTTTACTTTTCTCACTGTCTGTAGCATGAAACACACAGAAATATTTAACACTTACGTGTTCTTAATATTTATGTAACAAGGATTCTAGAAGGCCTTTAAAATATATCATGAAGGACTTCCACTTCCAGAAGGCAATATGAGGAGCTCTGTAGTCCCACTTCTCAGGAAACAACCATAACTGGTGGAAATTATTAAAACAAACAAACAAAAATCCAACCATTTCAATTGTGCTAAGGTGGGGCTGGCCCGGTGGTGCAGCGGTTTAGTTCACACTTTGGCAGCCGGGGGGTTCGCAGGTTCAGACCTCAGGCGCCCGCCAACACACTGTTTGTCAGCCATGCCCCCATGGTGGCATCCCATATCAAGTAGAGGAAGATGGGCATGGATGTTACCCCAGGGCCAGTCTTCCTCAGCAAAAAAAGAGAAGGATTGGCAATGGATGTTAGCTCAGAGCTGGTCTTCCTCACAAAATAAATAAATAAATTGTCCTAAGGGTACACAGCAAATTATCCTGAGGGCATACAGCAAATGAAGAAACATTTACTCAAGAAACTGTACTAAATCTCAGTAAGAACTAGAAGAATCTGTGGTACCTGTGTCATCACCTCCTCCCTCCCTCCTCCTTTGCTATCTCAGCACGATGATGGCAGCTCCAGTCTGGGCAGGTGTGGCCAACAAAGTAGTGCTCCCTCTCTCTCCAGCTCCCAGTCAAGGGCTATGGTATCTTCTCAAGATGGGCAGGACACCAGCATATTTCATCCCCTGCAGTTCCATGACTGCAGGGGCTAAATTCCTGGTGAGTGTGGCTGAGAGAATGGGGGTTCTCTTGCTACACTTAGCTCCTACTCATACGGCCGAGGCTCTACTCCAGGTGTGACATGCTGAGAATACTGGAGCTGGGCCATGATCACCCTTCACCATATCTCATTCATAGGGCAGAAGTTCCATACTAGGAGAGGTAAACTAAGAAGACCAGAGGCTACAGACTCTGCCCAGCACCCTGATCATAAAGCATGTGTGCTAGTCTGAGAGAAGTATCCCACTTGTCCTTTCCCCAGATTTGGAGCAAAGGCTCAAAGATATTGTCCAAGGGGAGAATCATTCAATAAGAAAAGAGATCCCAAAAGCATTCTCCAAAGGAACTGACTTTATTTGAAACAGAATGTGGAGAAGTTCAAGTATAAGAGCATTCTTGAAAACAATGGAGATTTTGGTGGTAAGCAATTAAGAGCAACAAGGTAAACCACAGGATAGCAAGGGTACCAAAGAGAACCAGGGAAAGAGACAGCTAAGAAGAGCCCTTCCTAGGTCAGGAACAAACTCAGAGACATGCTTCAAAAACTGCCTTGCAGAGAAGCATGAGTTTAATTGAATCAGAGTGTGGAGTGATTTATACCTCCAAGTGTTGTCCAAAACAATAGAGCAATCAGTAGGCAATTAATGGAGCCTAAAAACTAGGTCTGGCAAAAGAAAGCAGCAGCAAACTTGAAGTAGATCAATAGAAATTACGCAATTAGAAGAACAAAGGGAGAAATAATGAAGAAAATTTAACAAAGCCTCAGAGAAAGTTGGGACAACATTAAACACACAACATACATGTAATGGAAGTACCAGAAAGAGAGAGAGGGAGAGAGGAAGGGAGAGAGGGAGGAAGGAAGGAAGAGAGGGAGGGAGGGAAGGAGGAAGGAAGGAAGGGAGGAAAGAAAAAGGAAGGAAGGAAGGAAGGGAATGACAGGTTCCTGGTGCAGAGAGATGTGTTTCTTCAGGTGCTGTGTGTGCACCACAAACACAACATGAGCAAAGCATATCCTGGTCCCTGCTCTCATAGAGCCTGGAGGCTAGCAATCAGTCTCCCTAGAGTAGAGGTACTGGTGGTTCATGACAAAAGCTAACATTGATGTAGGGCCCATGATGTGCCAGCCCTATGTGAAGGAAGGAAAGGAGGGAGGAGGGAGGAGGGAGGAGCGGGGAGGGGAGGGGAGGGAGGAACAGAAAAAATATTTGAGGAAATAATGGCTGAAAACTTCCCAAATTTGATTAAAAAAATAATCTACACATCCAAGAAACTCAACAAACTCAAAGTATGATAAACACTAAGAGATCCACACCCAAACATATTAGAGTAAAAATGCTGAAAACTAAAGACAAAGAGAAAATTTTGAAACTAGCAAGAGGAAAACAACTCGTCACTTACAAAGGAACTCCAATAACATTACAATTCGCAACTCAACAGAAACTATGGAGGCCAGAAGGCAGTGGGATAACATATTCAGAGTGCTGAAAGAAACAAACCAAGAATCTTATCTCCAGTAAAAATGTATTTCAAAAATGATTAAACGTGTCTTTCTTCTTTCTACCCTATTCTTGGGTGCGAGGCAATGATTCTCCATGCAGCTGGTTGAGTATATGCCTTCCCCACAAACTCATTTTTCTATGGTGGATTTCAAAGATCAGTAGGGGAGGTTATAGGAAGCCAGATTGGGGCAGCAGTTCTAATATTACAGGGAAACACTCCTACACAGTAACTTCAGTGTTTATGTAGTAAATAATTAGCAATGCCTAAAATTCTATCCCCAACTACCTACTGAAATACACATTAAAAAAACACTAGATTTTAAAAATACAATTGGGACAAATGCTAAATTTAAGGAGAATTAACATTATCTGAAGTATTAATTGGGTTAAATTGAAAAAATACAATTCTGGACTATGCATAGTTTGCCTTCTGGACAGGAACTACCAGGATGTTGTCAAGGATGTAAGGCTCCATTACTCTGGTATACAGCACTATACTAACCACAAATCAGGCATTTATTCCTCCAGTTCTTTAGGGCTAATGAAGTCTTACTCATATTTCTTTTTCCTTTTCTTCCTGTGATCTTTCTGTATTAGCTTCTCTCTTCCTACATCGACTCCAATATTCTAACTCACAGATCAAAATATAGTTGGGGAACAAAAGTGGATGGTTGATCATATTGTATGCTCAGATAGGTAGGCACTTCAGGAAAAGCAGTATAAGTGTGTGTAAAAAGAACAATCTAGAACAGCGCATACTGGGAATGTATACTTCCATGTATAATGCCTATACAAAAGGTAAGTACAAAGATTGGTAAAATGCTTATAATTATTGAGATTTGCTAATGGGTATACGAGTCTTCATTTATTATTCTCTATTTTGTATATATCTGGAAATTTCCACAATAAAAGTTTAAGGTAAAAAATATATATAAGTACAGAATGCTTCTGACTTTCTAGTATGGCTAGAGGATATGGCAGTTTTATTTAGAGAACACTGCACAAACATTAAGAAAGCAGCACTAGGTAAAAGCTGACTAGGCACCGGAAATAGGTTTAGATTGTGTAGCTCAATCTCCACTCATAAAGACAAAAAAGAGAGGAAGGTTCATTCACACAAGCCGTTACTAAACACTGGGCCTACACACAGCTCTTCTACTTTAAGGCTCAGGGAGAACAACAGGTGCCTATAGAAATTTTCTAAATCAACTTGAATACACTAATCTTGAAGCTTAGAAAGTGAATGAGTCTGAATTTTTTTCCACAGAAACAAGAGAAAATTTTAGAAAACCTGCTAATGCCATCCATGAAATACTAAAATGTGTGGACTTCACAAAAGAATCCAGGGTGAAGGGAATCATAATAGAGAAAAGGATAAAATGAAGGCAAAAATTAAAAGGGAAGTTTAATGAAATACAATAAGAATGTGGTAAAAATCCAAAATAGAATAGATAGATGAAAACACACAATAGAGTTTTAAAGAGAATTTATACAACATAAAATCAAATCAGCATGAATTTCTATTGTTTGAAATTTTATTGCTTTTATTATTTCTTCACATTAAGCACACCTCCAAGTACTGTCAATTATTACTTTAAGAAAATGCCTCTACATATTTTGCTGTCAATTACCATTGCAATATCTATATTCTAGAATCTTACCATTTCATAACCGAATCATGGAGGCAACCATTTACCTGCTCATAATTAGTTATGATTATAATTGGTTATATATATGGTTATAATTAGTGGTTAATTATACACTATCTTGTACTATTCTTTAACTGATTTATGTTTATCATTATTCATAATTTTTCCAGAACAAATTTCATTAAATTAAGATTTCATTATGATACTCTTCAGTATTAAGAAAAATTATCCAACACTTGGAAAAGAGGCTTTGCAGGAAAATAGAATACAAGCATGGCTATTCTATGTCACTCCACAAGTCCACTCAAGGATTATTTAATTTTCAAGAATAATATACTTGTGCTTCATATCACACTTTTACTGGTATAGTAAAAAATATTCAAATTACCTATAACCAATTAGGCAAACTGAAGTTTCCTTTCACACTTGAAATTCAGTTCCATATCTTTGTCTTTAAATAACTCTGGTGTAATAGCATTCTCTTGTCTGAAAATATATTAACTCAATATGAATTACTTATAAAAATATACACAACACAGATCATGGAACATAAATAATTTTCTCCTTACATCACATATCCCTTGTATTTAGAATTCCTGATATTATATATCTAAACTTCAAAAGGGCTCAATTTTTGAAACTGAAAAAGTTCTAGTACTTAAGCTGTACTTGAATCCATATTGCTAAATTTTGTGCATTGACTAATTTCATTAAGTTTTTTATTTTCTAGTATACAATTTAGCTTTCATTTTGAAATGACAACTAAGGAACAATCATACAGTACTACCAACAAAAAGCACCATAGTGTCTTACCCATTTTTTGAAGGCTAGTTTATAAATAAAATATAAAATACATGAAATTATATAGTTCCTTCATTAGCAGAAATACATGTAGCTTAGCTACCTTTACTATCTGACTTGTAATTGCAAGGAAATCTATTCACTCATAACTTTAATGTGGCATATCATCACAACCTGCATATATTCAATTTAAAACCAGCATGCTCATCAGACCAGGTGTTATGATTTCCAACTTGATTAGTAAAAATGCTTTAGAGTTTGATATAGTGTTTTATAGTATGTAAAACACTTTCAGAATTATTGTTCAATGGTTCAGTTAGTATTAAATAAACAAACATTTACTTATAGTATGTATTAAATATTACATTCTAATAATAAAAATACTGTATTAATGGAAATAATTTAAAGCATGGGTTAGCTTTCTTCAGAGACTAAATTAAACCTATATTTATTTAAAAGGCACCGCCATAGTAAAACGTTTCATATGTACAATATAAAGACTTGACATATTTCACTCCATTATAAAAATGTGGAACACACTCTGAAATAAGCCAGTCTTTTTCCTTTCATCCTAAGTGAACATAACCTTATATAATAATAGCTGTCTATTAAAAATAATTAATGTTATAAATAACTACTACCAAAATCACTTTAACAGTAATATTTGATATGCACTATATTTACTTGAGAAATACTGATAATAGCACTGTGTAACATACCTATTGAACATTTGATTTAAAAATATTTTAACTTTTTGTAGTATCTTATTTAGTCCTCACAACAATCTGAGGAAATTAATAGAGGAGGTATATATGGATTTGGTCACAGTTAAAATTTAAGGTATTTGAGGAGGAAGAGTTCTGGGAGATAAGTTTCAATGTGACCATCAGATTTGGTCTTGAAGTACACAAAGAAAATGAAAATGGGGGATTTGTAGGGGGAAAAATGCATTATTTCACTCTTTTATTCAATCATCTATTGTACACTGAGAAATTAATTTGTGTCACGAACTGTGCTAGGTTTCTTGCATTTTTAGATTGAGAAGAAAAATTAGGATAGTGAACCAAGGTGGATTAAAGGGGCAGAGAGATAAAAAGGAGCCAGTAAAAGGTGAGGTCAGAGACTTGAGCATGAGGTTCTGTTAAAGTCAAGAAGCACACAGGATGTAGAAAATATTTTTTCTTCTTCTAGATAGGGGACATTTGAACATATTTAGGTGCTGACAAAAAAAAAAGAACGAGACGAGAGGGAGGATTTGGAGATGGGCTCCAGACCCAAGAGAGAATACCTCAGTTTAGACTGGAGAAAGCACACCAGAAGGGAGGTGATAAGGATGAATGAGTGTGTAAGCCTGTGAAGGAAATGAAAGAAATACCCATCTGATGGCTTCTATTTCCTTTGATAGGTTCGAGGTAAGGTCATTTGTTAACAATGAGGGTGGAGGGAGTAGGGTAGAGGCTTGAAGAAGAATAGAGACTACTGAAATGTCCATGGTAGAGAATGGAGATGGGCCAGGAGGAGAATGCCATGGAAACCTACAATGGCTGACCATATTAAGGACACAGATGAAGGAAGTGACTACAATTTACAGGGACATTACTTTTCATGGTCATGTAGTTTTTCTGTGTCATTATTCAGCTGTCAGGGTATAGGCCTGGACAAGTAAATACATTTATTCGACTTGGGTTTATGCAGATATGTGCAAGTCGATGTGATGGGGGAAAAGGAGCAGCATTTTAGAAAATTTCTTTTGAAGAAGTTGTCTGAATGGCAAAGATAACATAGAAAAAAGAACTTGAGTCAGTGTCAAAAGCTTAACTGAATGAAGACTACCACCAGGAGGTCAGTACCACACAGCAACAAGGAAGAGAAGAGATGTGAAGAAACTCAAAGGAGGATGGGCTACTGTGTGCTGATGGGAAAGAAACTAAAAGGGCAGTGAGTAAACCACAGCTCCTTAGGCAATCTGAGGACAAGAAAGAATAACAGATGTGTCCATTATGAGACAGCTTCCGATGGCGAGGACCATAAACAACTACCATTTCACAAGTTGAAAATTTTGAAGTACTCCCTATTTATAAAGAATTGACTTACCTTTCCTTACATTACCTTCTTGTTACCCATGCTGGCAGGTCCAAAGAACGGATCATGTGTTATTTCTTCTAGCAAGTTTGGGAAAGTAATTTTATTTCATGTCAAGGAACAAAAGCTCATACAGAATTTCATAAGTTTAGAGCTGAAAAAAAGTCTTTTCTTTTTTCCTTACTATAAAATTATACTTTTAATTATATTTTAGCATGTCAAAACTGTTTCAATACTTTATTTCCAAATTTTAAGTGTCTAGCATTTCTCTGAGTTCTAAAAAGTCTTCAATTGGTTTTCATATATTTCCAATGTCAGTTTGTAAGTTTACTTCAACCAAATTTGAAAATTTTACATTATGTTAGGAGCTGGTATTAAAAAAAAAACGTAGATGCCGCCATAGTTTCCATAGTGATAAAGATATTTTAAACATATTTATATCATTTTCATCTTCCCTTGCCTAATTATTGCACAGCAATAATACAGATGCTAGAATTCCTAAATTAGGGTCAAAAGAATAAAATATTTTAAAAATGGCTTCTATTTAAAGGAAACTCTTATTCAAGTGTTTATGTTATAAATGATTTTGAAAAACTAATTTTTAAAAAATATAAAAATATTTTTATATTCTTAGATTCAAAACTCCAGAAAAATTAAGTATTTTCAAAATATGTTTAATTTAAATAGTTGTGTTGGTTGTCTCAGCATTGTTCATAACATTTAAAAAATTCGAATGATGTAACACCAGTCATGCAGACATATTTATCATGCATACTTGAAAGTAAGCAATTTATCTTTAACCACGTTTATAAAGAAAATGTACATGCTAGGTAAAGCTGATCAGATTAAAGAGATGGCTTTGTAGTGTTAGTCCAACTATTCCCAACAAAATTATAAATATGAGGAGAAAATTATTTTGCCCAACTACATTGGTTGTAATTTTGCATGCCTCATGCCATACATATGATTGGATTTTATATTGAGATCAGTGATAAATGTTCTTAAGTGATTAATGATGCATACACTTTCTGCTTTCAAAACTACATAGCTTTTATTGATAGTCTAAAACATAACTGTGAATCTATTTAAACCTACCTCTGAAATGTAGTCCGTCAATTTAAGTCAATTTGACAAACATTTATAGTCTCTCCTCTATAAAAGTCACTTTGCTTAGTTCTGGGGATAGCAACATGAATAATACCACTGTCCACACCATCACATATTAAACAGTCTAGGAGAAGAAACAGCCAAGACATAACTGTTCAAGGCAGACAATGCACCCAAAGAATAGGCAAAAAGTTCAGAGAACACAGAGAAGGGTACAGACAATTCTGACTTGAGGAATTTAGGCATCTAAGCTGAAAAAACACTGAATTTTGAATAATGAAAAGGAACAGAACAAGGGGAAAGGAGGAATCTGTATCAGTAGCATATGCTGAATAACTGTGATATACAGTAGATTGTGCTGAGGGCAAAAGTTATTTAAAAATGAGTCTTTCAAACTTTCTCCCATTTCCCTGACTTTGGCAGAAAAGAACTCTTGCTTATAGCATCAGCATCTGAGATTTCCTTTATTGAAAAAAAACATAACAAAACAAAAAACTGAGTAATGAGTGAAGCAGATAGAATACTGAAGACAACAGACAGGCTAACCTTATTTACAACTAAAATGATAAAGGGGATAGAGTAGAAAAATGAAGCAATGACTGCAGAGTTTCAGAGAATGGGAAGGGTTCCTGTGGAAGAGGGAATGAGAGACTGTCCTTTCAATCAATATAAGACACTGGGGAGGCACTAATGGTGAACAAGAATACTTAAGATGTTAGCTGTGAACTATGAATAGTTCTTCCTACCACTTTGGTGTTTCTTTGTGAGGTAGATTAAATAATTTCGAAATACTTTTATTTACCCTTTGGATATCAGACTGTTTCCTCGAACTTGATACCATTTAAAGACTGGGCCTCATGAAGCCTGGGGATTATTTGTGTTACACAAGATTGGAGGAGCTACAAAGGGGAGTGACAGAGAAGAATATGCACGTGTTTGTGTGGGACAGACTGTATAATTTTGAATGCCATTTCAAGAAGCTTAGATTCTATAGGCAATGGGAAATCATGAAAACTGTTTAAGCATACATAATCATATGACCAGATATGTGTTTTAAAAAGAGAAATCAAGCAACAGTGTATTATTTCTTACAGAAATAAGGAAGATAATAGAGGTCAGGGAGGTAAATATTAGAAATAAAAGGTGATAGGGATTCCAGATACATTTTGGAGATATAAACAACTGGTTATAGCAACGGGTAAGACTTAGTTGATGAAGAAGAGAAGAAAATAAAAAATGACTATTTCAGTCTCTCCAACTGAGTACAATTCATTCTGGATAACCAAATATGACAAAATTATCTTGGGAAGTTATCAGTCATAAATTTATAAAAATATTACTCTGCAAATTGAATATTTGTCCATTAGCTCTTCCTCAATCACATTAAATATTTTACCATAAAGACAATCCAAAAGTGCCATCTTATTTTTTTGCAGCAGTTCCCAACATGAAAATGGAGTGGAACCTTGCTTTTAAAAATAATAATTAAATAAAAATCTTAATTTCCATTAATAATAGCACTTGAATGTAGAAAAATAAAATTATCAATGGAAACCTAAAATATGGACAGATTTCAAAATGTTGATTTCAGTCTTTTAAAGTAGAAATAATATTAGCATGTAAGTTATCTATATGCCCCAACTCCTCATGTTCAGAATTCCTAACTCACAAGAGGTTAAGACTTAGCTCATATCAATCAAAAAGGTTTCACTGGTACCACCAGCTAGAAATTTCCTTCCCCTACTCTACATTCATAAACCTTTACTTTTGCATTCTTCTGAGCATTCATTTGCCCATTAATTCAACAAACATTTAAGTGCTAATCTGTGACAGCACTGTGGAGTGTTAGTCATCAAGAAGTCATAGGGAAATGTAAAGACATGTCAATAAACAAGTAAATGCAATTAATTATGTGAACAAATTAGGAGATGGAATCATAAGATTTAACACTTAATTGAAGAGGCCAAAGGTGGGGAAAATAAGAGAGAATGAGGGTAAAGAGAGTATTGAAATATGCCCAGGAGTATTGAGACTGAGAACTTTTTAAGTGTAGGGGCCATGTGTTTCTAACACTCAGGAAGTACTTGGTAAACACTTCAATGTATACATTCTCTCACCAGACTAAAAGCCTCTTGAAAAGAGGAAGCGTGGATACGTTTGGAATTTTTCACTATACTTCTCAATATATATTTGCTAAATATGTGCAAAATAAATTTAACAGCTAGTGGGTTTTGACATTCTATTTCTTTTGATAGTTTAGTTTTCTATCTGGGCTTTCAAAATGACCAAAGTCACGGTTCCCTTTTTTTTGGTGAACTCTCTCTTACTGTCCTTTCTTTATAGCTTTATATTTTATAGCGTTTATGTTCACAGATATTTTTCCTTCTTACTGTGGTAACACTGGTTTATAACATTATGTAAATTTCGGGTGTACATCGTTATATTTCGATTTCTGTGTAGATTACATCATGCTCACCACCCAAAGACTAAGTACAATCCGTCACCATACACATGTGCCTAATCAGTCCTTTCACCTTCCTCCCAGCCCCCTTCCCCTCTGGTAACCACCAGTCCAATCTCTGTCTCTCTGTGTTTGTTTGTTGTTGTTTTTATCTTCTATTTATGAGTGAGATGATACAGTATTTGACTTTCTCTCTCTGACTTATTTTGCTTAGCATAATACCCTCCAGGTCCATCCATATTGTTACAAATGGCCAGATTTCATCCTTTTTTTATGGCTGAGTAGTATTCCATTGTGTACATATACCACATCTTCTTTATCCATTCATCCCTTGATGGGCACATAGGTTGCTTGAAAGTCTTCAAATAATGCTATTGTGAATAACACTACAATGAACATGGGGTACATATATCTTCACGCATTAGTGTTTTCATGTTCTTTGGATAAATACTCAGCAGTGGAATAGCTGGATTGTACAGTAGTTCTCTTCTTAATTTTTTGAGGAATCTCCATACTGTTTTCCACAGTGGCTGCACCTGTTTGCACTCCCACCAGCAGTATATGAGAGTTCCGTTTTCTCCACATGCTCTCCAATACTTATTTCCTGTCGTGTTAATTATAGCCATTCTTATGGGTGTGAGGTGATATCTCATTGTAGTTTTGATTTGCATTTCCCTGACAATTAGTGATGTTGAACATCTTTTCACGTGCCTGTTGGCCTTCTGTATATCTTCTTTGGAGAATCGTCTGTTCAGATCTTTTGCCCATTTTTAAATTGGGTTGTTAATTTTTTTGTTGTTGAGATGTATGATTTCTTTATATATTTTGGATATTAACCCCTTATCAGATAAATGGTTTGCAAATATCTTCAACCAATTGTTAGGTTGTCCTTTTGTCTTGTTAATGCTTTCCTTTGCTGTGCAGAAGCTTTTAAGTTTGATGTAGTCCCATTTGTTTATTTTTTCTATTGTTTCCCTTGCCCAGTAGGACACACTACTTGAAAATATGCTGCTAAGACCTATGTCAGAGAGTGTACTGCCTGGGTTTTCTACTAGAAGTTTCATGGTTTCAGGTCTCATATTCAAGTCTTTAATCCATGTTGAGTTAATTTTTGTGTATGGTATAAGATAATGGTCTACTCTCATTCTATTGCATGTGGCTATCCAGTTTTCCCAACACGATTTATTGAAGAGACCTTCCTTTCTCCATTGTATGTTCTTAGCTCCCTTGTCAAAAATTAGCTGTCCTAGATGTGTGGGTTTATTTCTGGACTCTCATTTCTGTTCCATTGATCTGTGTGCTGTTTTTCTGCCATACCATACTGTTTTGGTTATTATAGCTTTGTAGTATATTTTGAAGTCAGGGAGTGTGATACCTCCAGCTTTGTTCTTTTTACTCAGGAATCCTTTGGCTATTCAGGGTCTTTTGTCATTCTGTATAAATTTTGGGATTCTTTGTTCTATTTCTGTGAAAAATGTCCTTGAGACTTTGATAGGGATTGCATTGAATCTGTAGATTGCTTTAGGAAGTATGGACATTTAACTATGTTAATTCTTCCAAACTAAGAGAACAGAATATCTTTCCAATTCTTTGTGTCTTCTTCAATTTCTTTCAACAGTGTTTTATAGTTTTCAGTGTACAGGTCTTTCACTTCTTTGGTTAAGTTTATTCCTAGGTATTTTATTTTTTTGTTGCAATTGTTAATGGGATTGTATTCTTTATTTTTCTTTCTGCTACTTTGTTGTTAGTGTATAGAAACACAATTGATTTTTATATGTTGATTTTGTATCCTGCAACTTTACTGTATTCATTTATTATTTCTGAAAGGTTTTTGGTGGATTCTTTAGGGTTTTCTATATACAAAATCATGTCATCTGCAAATAGTGGCAGTTTCACTTCTTCCTTTCCAATTTGGATCCCTTTTATTTCTTTTCTTGCCTGATTGCTCTGGTTAGGACTTCCAATAGTATGTTAAATAAGAGTGGTGAAAGTGGGCATCCTTGTCTGGTTCCTGTTCTAGAGGGATAGCTTTCAGTTTTTCTCCATTGAGAATAATATTAGCTGTGGGTTTGAAATATATGGCCTTTATTATGTTGAGGTACTGTCCTTCTATACCCGTTTTATTCAGAGTTTTTATTATAAATGGATGCTGTATCTTGCCCAATGCTTTTTCTGCATCTATTGAGATGATCATGTGATTTTTATCCTTCATTTTGTTAATGTGGTATATCATGTTGATTGATTTGGAGATGTTGAACCTTCTCTGCATCCCTGGAATAAATCCCACTTGATCATGGTGTATAGTTTTTTTGATGTATCACTATGTTCAATTTGCTAGTATTTTGTTGAGGATTTTTGCATCAACGTTCGCCAGGGATATTGGCCTGTAATTTTATTTTTCTGTGTTGTCCTTGTCTGGTTTTGGTATTAGGGTAATGGTGCCTTCATAGAATGAGTTAGGAAGCTTCCCTTCATCTTCTAATTTTTGGAAGAGTTTGAGAAGGATAGGTATTAAATCTTCTTTGAATGTTTGGTAGAATTTGCCAGGGAAGCCATCTGGTCTTGGACTTTTATTTTTGGGGAGGTTTTTGATTACTGTTTCAATCTCCTTACTAGTGATTGATCTATTCAAATTGTCTATTTATTCTTGATTCAGTTTTGGAAGCTTGTATAATTCCAAGAATTTATCCATTCTTCTAGATTATCCAATTTGTTGGCGTATAGCTTTTTGTAGTATTCTCTTATAATCTTTTGTATTCTGCAGTGTCCATTGTAATTTCTCCTCTTTCATTTCTGATTTTATTTATTTGAGACTTCTCTGTTTTTTGCTTGTTGAGTCTAGCTAAAGGTTTGTCAATTTTGTTTATCTTTTCAGAGAACCAGCTCTTAGTTTCATTGATTTTTAGTCTCTATTTCATTTATTTCTGCTCTGATTTTTATTATTTCCTTCCTTCTACTGTTTTTGGGCTTTGTTGGTTCTTCTCTCTCCATTCCTTTAGGTTCACTGTTAGATTGTTTACTGGAGATTTTCCTTGTTTGTTGCTATAAATTTACCTCTTACAATCACTTTTGCTGTATCCCATAAATTTTGGCATATCATATTTTCATTTTCATTTGTCTCTAGGTATTTTTTGATTCCTCTTTTCTTAGTTGATCCAAATCATTCAGTAGCATTTCATTTAATCTCCATATATTTCTAGCTTTTCAGATTTTCTTCCTGTAGTTGATTTCTAGTTTCATACTGTTGTAGTTAGAAAAGATGACCACATATTAGCTTGTTAAATTTATTTGAGACTTGTTTTGTAGCCTAATACATGATCTATTCTGGAGAATGTTCTATGTGCATTTGAAAATAGTGTGTTCTGTTATTTTTGGATAGAATGTTCTGTATATACTTACTAAGTCCATCTGTTCTAGTGTGTCATTTAAGGCCGATGTTTCCTTATTGATCTTCTGTTTGGATGATCTATCCATTGGTGTAACTGGAGTGTTCAAGTCCCCTACTATTATTGTGCTGCTATTTCTCCTCTTATGTCTGTTAATAATTGTTTTATATATTCAGATGTTCCCCTGTTGCGTGAATAGATATTTACATGTGTTTTATCCTATTGTTGGATTGTTCCCTTTATCATTATGCAGTGCCCTTCTTTGTATCTTGCTACAGTTTTTGTTGTAAAGTCTATATTATGTGATATAAATATTACTACCCCAGCTTTCTTTTCATTGCCATTTGCGTGGAGTATCTTTTTCCATCCCTTCACTTTCAGTTTGTGAGCGTCTTTAGGTCTGAAGTGTGTCTCTTGTATGCAGCATATATATGGGTCTTGTTTTTTTATCCAATCGGCGACCCTATGCCTTCTGATTGGAGCATGCACTTCACTGACATAAAGTAAGTATTGATAAGAATGTACTTATTGCCATTCTGTTACTTTTTTCTGGGTGTTTTAGTAGTTCTTCTCTGTTCTTTTCTTCTTCTCTTGCTCTCTTCCACTGTGGTTTGATGGCTTTCTTTAGTATTATGTTTAGGTTCCTTTCTCTTAATTTTTTGTGTATTTCTTATAGGTTTCTGGTTTGTGATTACCATGAGGTTCATGTATAATACCCTATGTATATAGTAATCTATATTAAGTTGATGGTCTATTTAGTTTGACCTCTTGCTAAAAGCTCTACACTTTTACTCCCCTCCTCCCACATTTTATGTTTTTGATACCATATCTAACCTCTTTTTGTGCATATCTGTTACCCTCTTATCATGGAAATAGATAACTTTAGTACTTTTGTCTTTTGACCTTCATATTAGCTTCATAGGTGGTTGATCTGCTACTTCTACTATATATTTGCCTTTTGCAGTGATTTTATTGCTTTCTTTTTATAATTTCCTTATTCCTATTTGCGGTCTTCTCTTTTCCACTTAAAAAAGTCCCTTTAGCATTTCTTGTAGGGCTAGTTTCTTGGTGATAAACTCCTTTAGTTTTTGCTTGTCTGGGAAACTCTTTATCTCTCCTTCCATTCTGAATGATCACCTCGCCAGGTAGAGGATTCTTGGCTGTAGGTTTTTTCCTTTCATCACTTTAAATATATCATGCACTCCCTTCTAGCCTGTAAGGTTTCTGCTGAGAAGTCAGCTGATAGCTTTATGAGGTTTCGTCTGTATGTAACTTGGAGCTTTCTCTTGCAGCTTTTAGGATTCTCTCTTTATCTTTAATTCTTAACATTTTAATTATAATGTGTCTTGGTGTGGGCTCTTTTGGTTTATCTTGTTTGGTGCTCTCTATGCTTCCTGTACCTGGATGTCTGTTTCCTTCCTTAGGTTAGGAAAGTTTTCAGCTATTATTTCTTCAAATGGATTCTCTGCCCCTTTGTCTCTCTCTCTTCCTTCTGAGAAACCCATAATACAGAAGTTAGTGCACTTGATGTTATCCCAGAGGTCCCGTAGACTGTCCTCATTCTTTTTAATTCTTTTTTCTTTTATCTGTTCAGCTTGGGTGACTTCCTCTAGTCTTTCATCCAGCTCGCTGATCCATTCTTCCATATCATCTACTCTGCTATTGAGTCCCTCTGGTGAATTGTTCATTTCCATTTTTGTATTCTTCATTTCTGATTGGTTCTTTTTGGTATTTTCCAGCTCCTTGTTGAAGTTCTCACTGAGTTCATCCATTCTTCTCCCAAGATCAGTGAGCATTCTTATGACTCTTTGAACTCTTTGTCAGGCAGATTGTTTATTTCTGTTTCATTCAGTTCTTTTTCTGAGGTTTTTTCTCCTGTTCCCTTACTTGGAACGTATTCCTTTGTTTCCTCATTTTTCCTCTTTCTCTGTGCTTCTATCTATGTATTAGGTAGGTCAGCTATGTCTCCTGATCTTGGAGAGGTGGCCTTATGTAAGAGATGCCTTATGAGGCCCAGCAGTGTGCTTCCCTCTCATCACCAGCTCCAAATGTTCCATGAGTGTCCCCTGTGTGGGCTACATGTGTCCCTCTGTCATTGCAGGTTGCTCTTGCTACAGGTGCCTGAGGAGGTTACGCTGTCCCCCTGGCTGGCTGGTTGTAATGCTCAGCTGTGTGTGACTGCTATGGCCCTTTCAGTCACTTTATTGGGTGTGAGGAGCCTCAGCACAGTTGGCTGCAAGGTCTAATAGCACATTTCTGTTGCAGTTTTTCTGTTAAGTGAGTAGGTCCCCAGTGTGGCTGGTTGTTAGGCTCAGGGGCTTACAATTGCTGCAGGCCTCTGGCCTGCAAGGCTGTTGTCAGTTCTCTCAGTGTTGCAGCTGAGTGGGGTTGGACCCAGGCACAGGAGCACCCAATTGTTTCAGGCTTTAGAAGGTGGGGCCAATCCCCTATGTGGCTGTTTGAGAAGCACAAGTCTGATGCAGTTGACAGGTCCCACCGCCTGCAGGGCCACACACCCCATCAACACAGTCCTGCTCCATGCATGCGCCCTGACCCACTTAAGTGGACTCAATCATGCCACTTCAGAGGCTCCACACACTCCACCAGTGCAGGCCCACCCCTCGTGCACATCCTGCCCCACAGAGCTGGACCCACTCACCCAGTTGCAGATGTTCCAGGAACCCTGCCTATGTGGGCCCACAAGTTGCCCGTGGGCTTGCTACTGTGTGGGGCCAGTTCCTAGGGCTGGCTGCCTGCCCGGGCTGAGCTGGATTAAATCAGTGTTCTAGTGGGTGGGGCAGACCCCTGCACTAACAGGCCAGGGGAAGAACTCCAATGGCATCTGCCATCATCTGTGTCAGCACTCCTGTACTAGGTCACAATAATGGCTGCTGCCAATGTCTCAGTCCCTGGGGAGGTCTCACCTCTCACTGAGATGCACCTAGAGCCTATCAAGAGAGTCTCTTTTCAGCAAAGGACTGTGCACCTTCTTTCTGGTGATTTTAGGTTGCTTTCTGAAATGGGTGAATTTGTGCATGGGCCCTTTAAGAGCAGGCTTTTTTCCCCCCTTACATCCAATAGCTCTTCTGGGTGTATTCCCCATTGTAGTTAATAGCCAGCAAAGCCAGGTATTATGACACTTGTCTAAGTTGTGCTGAGTACAAAAGCTGCTTATTGTGGTAATTCTCCCCTGCTCAGATTCCCCACTTCTCTGGGGAAGGCTTTGTACCTTAAGGTTTCTCCCAGCTAGCTGTGAAGCATCACAGCTAAAAGGTGGCTTTTTTCCTCTCCAGAAAGGAATTTCCCTCTCTTCCACCTCAGTCAGCACTGTCCCTTCTTGTGTTTTTTTTTTAAATCCAGTTTTCAGTTCTTTCTTAGGGGTAATTGTTCCAAGAGTAGTTGTAAATTCATTGTATCCATGGGAGAAGGTGAGTTCAGAGTCAGCCCACGCTGCCTTCTTGACACCATCTCCCACAGATTGGTTTTTATAAGCAGTTTGTGCAGACAAGATATTAATCATCTGTAAAACAACAGATCAATGCATTTTACTTAACACACTGTGCATTCGGCTGGCATTAGATGATGTTTTATAATTTATTTATCACATATTTCCCCTTGATTTGTGGCTACTCCTGGTCTGACCCCTCTACTTACTCCCCTCAGTCATTGAAAATCTCATTGAAACTATATTGTTTAGAAATAAAATAAATAAATAATTTAAAAAGTAATAGTGAAGATTTTAAATAATCTTGTGATTCAGTTGTATAGGGATGGAACAGTCAATGAATCAGGGTAATTCATGAACAGCCGAAGTAAAGCAGTTTCACTGAGGTCAGGGTCAGGAAGCAGACTCCTTAGCAGGCAGATTTAACCCCAGAGTCATTTTTTTCACACACATGCAAAATCCCTTCCTACTTCTAGCTAGAATAATTCTAATTGTCATGTGCTATCTGATATCTCAGTGAGGTATTTACCTGGCTCTTTAAAAATATGCCAATAACTTCAGGAAATTTGAGGATTTCCAATGATTATCTCACTGGAGTGAGAATTCTAACCAAAACCCTCCTCCCACACTTAAGTGATCAACTAAATTGTGGACTTGAACATTGTGATCAGAAAAATAGAAGGAGAGGGAGTTTGGTGCACAGAGTACTTTAATAGGTAGAAGTGGCCTGGAACAGTAGAATTAGATAGTTTATGGAACTGTGGGCTAAAAATGTAAAGATCACCCTTAAGTCACAGAATGACTTACTTTTTATTGTCATGCATAATAAAAATGAATGTGGGGCTGGCCCGGTGGGATAGTGGTTAAGTTCACAGGCTCCACTTTGGCGGCCTGGGGTTTGCAGATTCAGATCCCGGGCGTGGACCTATGCACTGCTTATCAAGCCATGCTGTGGCAGGCATCCCACATCTAAAGTAGAGGAAGATGGGTGTGGATGTTAGCCCAGGGCTAATCTTCCTCAGAAAAAAGAGGAGGATTGGCAACAGATATTAACATGATCATTGATGTAAATATTTCACTTATCTGAGGGCTAATCTTCCTCACCAATAAAAAAAAATGAGTGTGTGTGTGCATGTGTGCATGCATGAGAGTGTGTATACTTATTTGAATATAGCTTTATGAACTAAAAAAATTACAGCTATAATAAAATGTGCAGTGGTTCTTAACTACTCAAACTGCCAGTTGCTTATTCATTTGCAATCCTATCAAGTCTATAACTACATTACTTCATCTGCCTCTTCTTTCTTCCATTTAAACAACTAGGCTTTAGTTTGAATGTGTAATTCTGTATGGGAAGTTGAAGTATTCTAGTGTTTTTGCCTTTGAAATAAAACAACAACATTATCAAGTAACATTTAGACCACTTCTAGATTTCCACAAACAAGGAAAGTTGTTACCAACAGAGCCATTTGAAATTCAAGGGTATAGCATACTAAAATCAGGAATCAAACTCCTTTGTTTTGCCCTGTCGGTTTTTTTAAAGACCACAGATGCTACTGGTGATAATAAATGTTCACATAACCCTACTAAATCCACATGTAGGTATGTTGAGATTTCATTTAGACCATTTATGGCATGGTAACTAGTGTCTTTTGATTTTGGTAGCTATTCTGATTAGACATGAGCTCAATACTAAAAGTCTTACCAAATTATGCAAAGACATCCCAACATCATTCTTTCAACAGGATAATCAAGTTTCTTTATGCTTGATCTTTCAGTTGAAATCCCAGAAGTTCAAGTTCTAAAGTTTTATTGTTTTTCCCCCAAAATGTTTATTTAGCAAGCTTCAGGCAATTCTCTATTATTTTCTCAAAGACTTTTTGCTTTGTTTACCTTTTTACATTAAGCTCTACGAAAATCTATATTTTTAGATTCATTATGAATGAATCAGGTTGCCATTTACAGAAATGATGGTTTCTTTTATTCGGAACCTGTTTTCCTCCCATTTTATTTATTCTACTTGTTTTCGTACATAAAGCTACTGCAGCTAAAAATGTGGGTGTTGAGGAGGTTGAGAGGAGGTTCTAAAACAAACAGGAAATTCTGCTGGCTCTGGAGTTCATGTACAATAGTTTTTCTGGCTTTCCATAGAATAATACACAAATATGTTAACCTGGGAAAAATATATTGTTCAACATAAAATCTGAAGACTATAAACCAACCATAGAGAAAAAGAAAAATCAACCTCATCTCCATCAACATAAAACAAAATGATGGTAGCCTTTCATTTCTGGGTTGCACAGTGAAAATTTCCCTGGAGAAATTTTTTCATAAGCTAAGTTTCTGCCCTATCCTTGCTCTTCAAACAGTTTCTTAGCACGATCATCGATGTAAATATTTCACTTATCAAAACTTTCACAGACACAATTTTTCTTTTTCTACATTTCCCAGATTCCGGACTGGCCACAAGTAATATTCTAAACCCTGACAGAGTTGGGCAAATCAAAGTAGTAAAGGAGCTATCAACTGACTTTTCAACGGGGACACAAACTATGAGTCAAAGAGAGTCACTTTCTACCTAGAGAGTGGAACAGCTGTAGGAGACATATGGAGCTGCTTTGGAAGAGAAGCTGTCTGGTTCATGGAGTGAGACCCTAATCAAAGTGATTGATGCTGGATAAGATGCAGAAATTCAGCAGATTCTCTTCTGAGGAGAGTCACTCTGCAGATAAGTACAAAATGTTCTAATGAATGGGACAGGCTGTAGTACCTGGAATACCCCTAGGATAAATGTTAATTTTACTTGAATGTTATATTAGCCTCAAATCACTTTCTGCTAGTGCTAAATACAGAAACCAAAGACAAAGTGATTTTTTTAAGGTTGCCATATTTAGAAATGTATACAGAGAACTGAAATTCATAATGCTTTCATCCAAATAGGCATTTCAATAAGAGATGTGACATTTTACCTAGGAATGCTGAAAGTGTACTTTTCTTTCATATTTTTAACATTAATATTTTGGCCATTTTCTTTAGGGACAGAACATGCTTAATAGCCACATCAATGAAGATAATAATAAACATAACTTATAAGTCTTGATTAACTTATATGTAATTGCATCAAAGATAGAGAATAGGGTTTTGAGAATTATCAGGTAACACCAAATGTTGATTCACAGTGTTTATTTTAAATATTTGTTTGGCTTCTACTTCTATCCTAGAAGCTGGCTCTGCTGATACTTTCCAACTCTCTACTCAAATCGAAACCATTTTGAACTACCCATTTGGCCAGGACCTGCTTGATAAATGTGAATCAATCATAAAATTAGGCTAAACAAACACGATCTGCTTCAAACTCTCACAATTCGTTCCCAAGACCCTGGGTTAGGCACTTCATTAGATTATATCGCTACCCTGCAGTCCATTTGTATAGATTATCAAAGACTGGAAAAAAAAAAGCCCAGGAGATTGACTAAACTGCATTAGGTAAAAATAAGCTATAAATCAAAAAAGAAATGGATAAATGTGCTGTGTGAATATCAGATGAGATCATCATTTTTATTTAATCATTGGATCCTGAACAGATCTCAATAATATGCCATCAATTTACTTAGACATAATAACCAAAAAATAAAATGAGAATCCTTTGGCGCTTTAATTGTCCTAATGTGCACACAGCTGCCAGGATAGAAATTATCCCCTGGGTGTAATTTTTGGAACTTCAATTAACATTTTCAGATCACGAGGGTAACACTTCCTATACTAACATGGCCATTTATGTAAATGAATCCTACTTGCTTGAAAGAGGTAGTGTGATAATTTCATCTAACTTAGTTAGAAAATGAAAAAACAAAACCTTCTATTCATGTGCATGGGATTTTGAAATACTCTCACAGCCTAAAAAGTAATGCGTTATTTTTAAGTTTCAGAATAGCTAAACTGTCATGACTACAAGTAATGTTTCCTTGTGTCTGAAAATGAATAACAGATTCACAAATGAAGAGAAGAAAATTATTTAGTGCAAGTAATGTGTGTCCTATTAACAGGTGATATAAAGGTACTCTTCTGTTATTCTCAGTGACTAGCATTACTCAAAGAAATTTAGAATAAGCACTTACATTAGAGATTTAAACCAAATCAGCACTAGTATTTTATTGACATGAGGTATTGTGGTAACTGCAAGCTGTAGAAGAATGCACATGCCAATGTACAAATCTCTATTGTTAATATCATATATACATAGATAGATAGATATGTATGTGACAAGATATGTCCCTTTCTATCACTCTGTGATTCAAGATCAATTGTAAATTGACTCAAATCTTCAATAATATTAATTATCCTCGGCTATGAGCTTCAAAAAATATATAAAAGCAGTGATTCTAATTGGAGATTGATCAAAATCCCATTTCTAATGAGCTTATGTCCATATTGAAGCATCAGTTTCTACAGACTCTAATATAGAACTCAATATACTAAAGACCTCAATTAACAGCAAAGAATGACAAATAGCTTACCAAAAGTTTGTTATCTGGATAAAAAAAGAAAAAAGTCTAGGCCAAATGTCAATATAGATCATTAAATGATTCCTTGAGACAAAGTTCTTATTTATGTGAATAAATTAACTCCATGAAACACCTAAATTAATTACTCAAGTGAGTTTATTCTAATTTGCCCAAGGTAAATCATTGTATGATTAAATCTATCCTAAAATAGATATGGAGAGTCATATCCATGCATCTAAATTAGAACACCAATTTCTACTAAGTTAAAAAGTCAATCTAATAGCACGACTTCTAAGCCATATATTGTGCACATACAAAACTATGAGTCTAAACTTAAAGTATGTGTCATATAAGTTTTGTTATTTTTCTAATTTTAATCATATACACAACTTTAAAAAATCATCCTCTTACAAATTTTACTTTGAGAAAAATAAAAAAACATGAAAACTATTTTGCTGCTCAAAATAGACTATGGCATACCCTTTGTTTTCTCACTCCTCTAGGCCATGTTTATTTCTGCTACTGAATGAAATGACTATTTTTAGCAAGGCATAGTCAATACTATATTGTGAAAGAATGTCAATATCAATCTAATACCATTAAATGTTTTGTCAAGTTCTATTGATAGTGCATTTGACAATGATGACTGAAACAAGTAATAGGAACATAGTTACATTTTCAGTTCATTTGCATTACATCCATGTTAATGTGAACCATAATCTTTGACAGAGAAAACACATTCTGGAAGTTACTGAATTATATGATAGTTTTATAGGCCCTGATCTGGACTACAGTTAGACTTTATAAATTCAACAAGATATCAAAACTACAGTAAAATAATTTTTACAACTGCCCTGAAGGGAATGTTCAATAAGCAAAAGAGATATTAGATCTATAGAAAAAACAAAACTGAGAAATAGTAAAAGCTCCATGTAGTTTCTCAAATGCTGTCTGAGTTAAAATAATGGACATCTTTCCCTCTCATAGCAATAAATGCTTATTTAGGGAATTTGAAAGTAGGTTCAAAGACTAGAATTGAATATCTGTAAATATAAGCCATGCTATATACTGTTGAAGATTGGTCTAAACATGTATTTGCATAGTCCAATTTAATGATAGTCTGTCTTTAAACCGTATTCATTCATTCAACAAGTATTTATTGATCTCCTATATATGCCATGTACTATTCTATGCTTTGGTGATAAGGCAATGAAACTAACAGATATATTCCTGCTCTCATGGAGCTTATATTCTAATGGGGGGGTGACAGAAAATAAAATAAGTATGTTAGGTGGTGGTAAGTCATATGGACACAAAGTATGATAAGAACGGTAGAGATTGAGGCGTAGGTTGGAGGTGGTGGCATTCGGTTTGAGATAATCAAGAAAGGCTCCTTCGATGAGGTGAAATCGGAACAGATACCATGAAGGAAATAAGGTAGCAAACCTTGAGGATGGATATCTTGGAGAGGAGCATTTTTGAAAAGAGGAATAGTAATTTCAAAATTTCTGCACAGAAGAGTTATGGTGCATTCAAACACATCACGGTGGGTGGTGTGGCTAGTGTGGAGGGAGAGGAGAGAAGAAGAGACCACGCTGTCAGCCAGGTAAAAGGAGAAAGACTTTCTATATATGGCATGGAATTTGGATTTTGAGCTGAGTGAGATGAAAGAGAGACATGATTTGAAAGAATCATTGTGGCTGCTTGTGGAGGACAGAACACAGTTTGTCAAATCTGGACTCAGGCTAAGCAGAAAGTTCTTAAAATAATCCGAGAAAGAGAAGATGGTGGCTTGGACCAGAATGCTAGTAACAGAGATGTGAGAAGTGATCAGATTTTGGACATATTTTGGAGGTAAAGCTAACAGGATTTGCTGATTTGGATGTGGGATATGAGAGGAAGAGAGGAGTCAAGAATAACTCAAAGGTTTTTGCTCTGAGTAATTGAGGGAACGGAATAGCCTTCACTGATTTGGAGCAGACTGTAGGAGAAGCAGGTTCAGCAGTGAGAAATAAGGAGTTTGAGTTCATTTTTGCAGAGCAGAAAGATAAACATGCTTGATTTGATATAATCCATCAAAGACACACAATGTAAGCCTTGTGAAAGATTAATAAAGGGAGTAGAATCCCATTTAAAATTGGACATACATTTCTTTCTCCCTGATATAGAGGGAACACAGGGAAGGTATCCACAGAATCTCATTCATTTACAGACATCAAATCCCAATATCATTTTATACACATGGAGTGAGAAGTCTGAGCAAATAAATAACATTTTCTACTGCTTGGAACTACTAAGAGAAACCTAAAAATATGAACTGCTGGACAAGGTCAGTTAACCACAACTACATGAATTATAGGCCACAGATGTAGCATCACATAACTTGAAAAATCTGAATAAAGCCTACTTATTGATCTTTCCCAAGTGTTGAATGCCAGCAGGAAGTCTGACTTCCAAATCTTTGAGTGATGACAGAGCTTTGTGATTACACCCCGGTCACTTAATATCAGAGAAACTTCAGATTTTAGAGTTGGAAAGCACCAAAAGCTCACCAAAGTCAATATCCCACGCAGTGGGGGTATCTGCTATGTGATCCCTGGTCAAACTGCTTTCTATCTCCAATTCGGGCATTTTCTTATGGTATATGAAGTTTACTTTTTAATATTGTAGCTCAAGAGCATCAATAGTCTCATAAGAGAAAATGTTTGCTTTGTTACATCTGACAAATACTTTTTCAAGCATTATAGCCTTTTGGAAGAAAATTCTGTATTTACTGCAAAGTATGATCTAAGACATAGCACCAAGGAAAGTGCCTTGCCCATAGTAGGAACTATGTGAGATTAGAAACAAGGATGGTCAATGTTGAGTTGATAAAACCATTTTGGAGTAATTTTTCATATTTTTAAATGAAGTGAACACATCTCATACCTATTTTATTTTTCCTCAATTCTCACTTCAGGGAATGATATCCACACTTTCATGCACATGCTAACCTACGAGACGTTTTCCAGTTTGAGAGGGAGGGATTACCATTTAACATTATTGGCATAGAAATCCTGGTATTGCGAAATGCCAAAATATAAGCTTCCAAAGAACACGCATAAGCGTATGTACAGACACAGTCTGCTAAGCTAACATTTTTGGAATTTTCTTCAATGTTATTTTTTTTTTTTTTTACTTCTCCAGCCTAACTCTAAAAGCGTCTATTCCTAGAAATTCTAAAAGTTCATTTGGAAAGTGGCCTTACCTTTTTCATTGATTCCCAAACTTGCAGGGACTGTTAGGGTATGCATCTTTTCTTCCTCTGTACATGGATTGCGTTGCAGAAGTCACAGAGCACTCTCTCCCTACACATAAGACACCTAAACAGAGTGCCAGCACACCTCCTTTGAGAAGCGAGATAAAGGTCAGAATCAACAAAATTTATGATTTCATATCTCCTGCAGGTTCACAGAATTGTGATTGTGCAACTAACAAAACTGACATAGCTGGCTTCCTGAAAAATAATGGCAATACTAACAGTGAACATGTTCCAGAAACTTAGTACACCCAGATACTATGGTAAGCATCATCATATGAGGTAAGTAAAATTATTATTACTGTTTCACAGATGAGTAATCTGAAGCCAACAATATTAGAGAGATACTAAGTAGTAATTCAAGATTCAAATCTAGGAATTCTGACTCAATATAACACAGCGGTTATGAGCTCAGGGTTTATAATCAGACTTTCTGGATTCAAACCAAGGCCCTTGAATTACTCAAGTATTCTCTGCCCCCAGTTACCTCATCTGTAAAATAGAATCATAATATATTATCTTGTAAGTTGAGGAGAGTGCATTAGTTACTGATAACTCCAGTCTAAGCATGGGAAGAAGAGCAGGCAAACCCTAACTGAGGGACATTCTACAAAATACCCAACAAGTATTCTTCAGAAGTGTCATAGTCATGGAAAACAAGCAAAGACTGAGAAACTGTCACTGACCAGAGGAGGTAAAGGAAACATGACAACTAAATGCAATGTGATATCCATGATTGGATCCTGGAACAGAAAAAGGACATTAGTGAATAAACAGGTGAAGTCCAAACAAAGCCTGGAGCTTAGTAATGTACCAATGTTAATTTTTTAGTTTTGACAAACGTATCACAGTTGTATAAGATGTTAACATTTGGGAAAACTGGATGAAGGGTATATGAGAACTCTATATACTATATTTTCAACATTGCTGTGACGCTAAAATTAATCCAAAATATAAAGGTTATTTTTTAAAGTAAATCAGTTAAACTGATTAATATATGTGAGATAGAATAGTTCCGGGCACATAATGAATGCTAAATAAATATTAGCTCTTAGTAGTTAGTAGTAGTATGTGCTAGACACTGCACCCATAGCAGAGATCAAGACAAACATGGGAGAGAAAGACAACATGAAAGTAATTACAAAGGATCACAGGGGTACACCTGGGCAGTTTGCTGTCCTGCAATTGAAGGACTGAAGGTAAAATATGTGTAACAGAAAATAGCAGAGTTTAGGTTCCCCATCTTCACTGTCCTATTGCACCACAGCCTTCTTAGTCTAATCGTCTGCCAAGAGGTGTAGTCATACTCTCTTTGACTGCCATTAAAACTTAGGGGGATTGTAAAAATGTTTGTTTTGGGGGCTGGCCCAGTGGCGTAGTGGCTAAGTTCAGTGCGCTCCACTTTGGTGGCCTGGGTTTGTGGGTTTGGATATTGGGCGTGGACCTACATCACTCATCAAGCCGTGCTGTGACAGCATCCCACATACAAAATGGAGGAGGATGGGCACAGATATTAGCTCAGGGTCAATCTTCCTCACCAAATATATATTTGTTTTGTTTTTAGCTAATTGAAAGTCAGATGCTTTAAAACCCTAGATAGTGGAGAAACTTAAAAGGCAAAATTGTGACTTGTGAAGAAGAGAGGAGAACATTATACTAACATTGGTGAATATTTTTAATGTTTAAGAAAATTCAACTTTCTGTGTAGAACAAACTGCTTTGAGTTAGCGTGCCACAGGATAGGCCAATGAATTCTATGAAAAGTGTCTGAAAAAGAATTTGAAAGCTTTGTGGGATAGAGGTTACCTTCTGGAAAGCTGTGGCAGCACATGCTTTAAGTTTGTACGTAAGAATCTGAGAAAGTGAACAGATCTTCACACATCCAGAAATTAGAGTTGCAGTGACAGGTCTTGCAAAGCACACTAGGCTTTAGACAGATTCCTAGAAGAATGTGTGTCATGAACACACTGTATATCTCCTCCCACCAAAAAAGAAGGATATCAATGTTAAAATATAGAGTATTGAATATGCACTACATAAACACTGAACACGTACCATATTTCATCTATTCTAAGACCCAGACCCTTAATCCATTTTAATCCCTGAAATCAAGATATAGCTTACGATCAAGATCATCATTGTTTAATTTGGCAGCATTTTTTCTTCCTCCGTGGTTCATAAAATAGTAGCGCATTTTGAAACTGATGGCATTCTACATTTGAAAAAAACTGGTGGCCAATTCTTTATGCTTTTCATATCTAAGTTGGTACTATTATATCTAGCACTAACACAGAACCACTCAGGAGAAAATGGTTGATGCAAATTACACTTGTGAATGACTTTCACTTTTGTCTTACACATGGGATTGGCATCCTTCCCTAATTTTCCTCTCTACTGGAACGTCAATAGAGAAGCAAAGTTGGAATTGATAAGATATTATGTAGAATATTCTAGAAACACAATGAACATTCTATTTTCTTAACAAATAGGCTAAGTGTGTTCATAGTAAATAAAAGATTTGTATACTAAAATTGGAAATCACATCGAGAAGCATATGTAAAAGCCTGGGAAAGACTCCCTGAGCACCAGGACACTAATATTCAACATCTGATACCTACACTCAGAGATTTGGGGTAATTATCATTGAAATCAATCATTGATGAGTGGAAGTTTTGGCATGGAATGCTAACAAAACAGTTGGCTAGGAATTCTAACACCTTTATACAAAAAAAGAAAAAAAAACATTTATTAGTAATATGGTGGTTTTGATCCAAATTATAAAACTTAGCTTGGATGGCCTGCTTCACTTGGTTCCACATAGTAAGTTAAACTACATTACCCAATCAATTCATTCCTCATTAATTCATTTCCTCATTCAAATAATGAGACACTAATATGAGACAGGTCCATTAATATGTGACAGTAATATGTGCTAGAGGCTGATGACAAACATACATACAAAAATTGCACAAGCCCTTCCCTCATGGAAAATGCAGTTTTCTTAAGGAAGGGGGTAGGGGTGGGACAGAGGAATAAATGGGAAAGTTTGATACATAAATAGTTCCAGTACAAGGGTAGAATATGATAAATATGTAAAAAGATGCAGGACATATTATGTAAGAGATCAGAGGAGGAAAAATAATAGAGGATGTCCAGTTCAGTAAATGGAGGGAGCTTTAAGAAAAAGGTTGAATTTATATTGCAAAGTTTAAAACAGGGTGCCTTAATTAAACATTATTCAGGCTTGATAGTCACAGGTAGAGTTATGTGTTCACTGTTCGCTATTCACACCCTGTCTAGTTCAAGAAGTGTTAGCTAACTTTAGTTTCATTCCAAAATTCCTCCTTCCCATCAGTGACTTTTAACAACAAATGTCCTTGCCATTTGGAAAATGCTGGTAATAAAAGCATCTGTAACTCTCAAGCAGTTCATCTTAGATCGAGAGCAAATGAGAAGACTTCAACCATGGCAGCATTTGACAATGTGCTATCTGTGTTGTAACGCTGCTATAGATTGTTAGAGTGCATTTTTAGTCATAAGCACAAGACACGCCAGTGAATATCTAAAAACCTGTAACGTCAATTAATTAGGAGTAGTGGCAGTTGTGTGATATCGTATTGTCATTCTTCAAACAGCTGTGGTTTGGCTTGAAAAAACTTCACTACAAGACTTTTTTCTTTTGCCTTCCCCTGCCATTCTTCATTAACACATCATGTGCAGATATGCCTTTATATAAAATGTCCCTTTTGATGGATTAAGAATGTATCT
Source organism: Tapirus indicus (assembly GCA_031878705.1). Classification (NCBI taxonomy): domain Eukaryota; kingdom Metazoa; phylum Chordata; class Mammalia; order Perissodactyla; family Tapiridae; genus Tapirus; species Tapirus indicus. Next base: position 23,441,201 of record CM062942.1, on the reverse strand, counting down.
GAAATGAAAGATATTCTGAAAAATATACAACCAATTTTTATTTTCTATTCAAAGGTATTAGCAGCCAAGCAACAACTACAAGAGGCTCAGGCAATGTGGATGGGTGGAGATTACACTGCAGTTACCATTAGGGCATGTGGATTCAGTTCCAGACTCTGCCACATAAAAGTTGTGTGTGGTTGGATACACACCTCGATCTCTCTTAACTTCAGAGGGTTTTGTAAACTGTAAAGTGATAGCTACTTTCCCCTCCTTATCTCTAAGTGGCGGCAATTAGCAAGATAGGATGATGGCTGTGACTCCTTTTCTCACTCAAACCTGTTGAGCGCATGAATGAATGTGGGTCTTCCCTCTGCTACCGGCAAGCCTTCCTCCACTTTAGGACAATGAAAATCAACACTGCTGTAATTTTCCTTGCTCCAAAGGTGGTGGTAAGACAGAGAATCTGATGACACCAACTTTTGGTATCTGACAGTGTTGGGCAAGACTGAGGCCAATTACTAGTTCTGGAACTGGAGGTAGGAGACAGGGTTGCTAGCTGATCCAACTATGTCATCACAGTACACAAATTCAAATCTAAGTTCAAATCTAAGTTCTGTGGCTACCCTGGCTAAGTTACTTGGCTTCTTAAAGACTTGGTTTTGTCATCTATATAATGGGGTGATTCACTGGATTCTTGTGAGAATTAAGTGACAAGTGCTTGGTCTGACATACAATAGTGCTTAGTAAGTACGTGCTCTGCTGCTCTCTACACCTGTTCGCACCTTGTTCCATAAATACATTACTTCAAAGATAAGACAGCAAATCAAATGACATGCCACGTGGGAACAAATTTTAAAAAATGACCAGAGGAGTAACTGAATTTTAGGAACATGATACACCAGTATGTAATAAGTAGCATGTTGAAAGCCAGCCTTAAAATAAATGGAAAAAACTTCAGCTGGCCTATGGTTTTAAAATGTGTTTGCATATGAATATGTGCATGTAAAAGGAAAGGAAACTTAATAAAGAACAATATTCTTACTTGGCAATCACACACTCTGCTAACAAAAGAATTCATATTAGTTTCTATTACTATGTTTTGATTTACCCATTCGGTTACCATATTTTGAGAACCTACAGTGAACTAAAAAGTATAGTGAATTTTGAACTGGGTGGCAGGCACAGAGACCCTAATGGTTGAAGTGTCCAAGTTAAAACAAAGCTTTAGCTTCTGTTTGGATTGATATCTACCATATGTGGCTATGGCAAAGGCTATGAGCCCTGCCTGTCCCATTGCAATCTGGTTCACTGTGAGACCAGGAGCCAAATGAGGTGCCTTGAACCATTTAAGTTCCTCTGCCCCAGTTTTATCTACCATCTTTCAATCCTTAACATTATATGATAGTTTCTGCCTCTTCTATTAAGCTGCCTCTAGGGGGCAAAATAGTCCCAATCTGCCAAATATCTAAGCGTTTTATTCATCACATACATGCATTCACACACACAGCCTGCTGCAAATTGGAAAACCACCACGTGTCAAATACAGTATAGGCAATCTTGCCATTCATGAGAAAAAAAATAAATGTTCTAGCTAATCACTATTAGAAACCAATAGAGAGTCAGAGGTTTTCTGGTAATATTAGTTCATTTCCACTGCTAAACTTCCACTGTGAGTATTAACAAGTTTCTAGACTTATTTTGTTTTTGTTGTCCCATTTTTAAAAAACCTATTACTTGTGGATAATGCCAAATACCTCCTACCTAGCCCCTAGCATTTGTTATGAAGATTGATAAGACAATGCTGGGTAGCATTTTCCATTACTCTGAAGAAATAAGATCTGCAAACTCAAAAGAACACTATTAATTTGCATATGCCGTGGTTTGGCTGAAAGAGTCTCTGTTATTGGTCACATATTAATCTTGAGGGTTAAAAAAGAACAATGAGATCTTTCTGGATTTTTAACTTGAAATAGGAAAAATCATCAATATCTTTCAAATGGTTTCCGTAACAAAAGTTCTAAGTCCCTCAAAAAAACCAAGAAAGTTCTTTCAAAGTTCCATCTGGTTGGTATTTTAATAAAAATACTTTGTCTAATTCAGCTTATGCAACTGTCTTAACAGTGGTGCACTGCTATAACCCAGGGGAGCCATCTGTCAGCAGACACATTCCAAGCTCCAGAAAGATAACACTTAAAACATGATACCCTCTGTGCTCCCCTAAGACAAGCATCCAGCTTGACAGTTTACAAGACATTTGGGTTTGTTCCCTCCACTAACCCTGTCACAAAAACCAAAGGAAGCCTGAAATTAAATAAATAAAAGCCCTATTAAGGCCAAAGTACCTCACTTTGAAAGACTAGGTTTTAAGATCCTATTGGGTGTCTTTACATTCATTTTCAATTAGCTATTTTTCTTTCAATGAATTTCAGGAGGGTTCAGATTCATACATTGGCCAGGCTAATGAAGGCCATTGGCATTCTGGCACGGTCATGTTTTCATGAGGTAAAGAACACTTGGGGTGAATTTGTGATTCCTGCCCAAGGGGAGAGATGCCGTAGAGGGAAAGATTTTAACAATAGTGGCGAACTTCAGCACCTTCGGGGATGGATTCTGGTCAGGGCTTTAGATCCTTTACTAAACAGGTGCAAACTTCCAAGAGAACAGGTGGACTAGGAAAGAAAAGTAAGTAGCAACATGATATGTCGGCCTTTCAAGACACAATTTGCTGGATTTAAGGATCTGAAAGGAAAGAACAGCATATATATGGCCACACCCTTGGTAAGAGAGAGAGATTCCTATGAACAGGAAAAAGAATGGATGAAGTTTGAAAATGAAATCCGGGAAATGAATTTTCAGAAGAGGGCAAAGGAAACTGATTTTATAGAGAAAGAGATCACAGGGGTAAAAGATCCCAAGTCAACATAGGCCGCCATGGCAGCCACAGAAAAGTGTAGTATTTTACACAGTATTTACCAACAGTGCTGGTTCCCTAGAACAAGAGTTTTGGTGACCACCTCTGCTTCCTTTTAATATCATGCCTCCAACTGAACTGCTCTAGGGAGAAGAACAGGTGTGTGACACCCATAAGACTATTTATATCAATTTGCCTACTTCTACCAGGTAGGAAGTGTATCCTAAGGCAATTTTTAGCTTTACATTAAATTATTCCTAAACACTTGTTTTTTTGTGTTGTTTTTTTTTGCTTTTGCTTGGAATAAAAATACCAATTAAAATACATTACTTTCCTAAGTTTTCATAGAAAGTTCAGAGTTATGAATTTTCTTCCTAATTAATTTTTTATACCTAACAGTAAGATAATCTGCAGAGAAATATCCATTTTAAGTTTCATCTATAATATATACAAATCTAGAAAAGGAAAAGATAAAAGTCCTATGTCTCTTCTGTTTTTCCCCAGTTCAGTAAATTTTTTTCCTATAATGAGAACCAATAATACCATAATTACAAATATAATGAGGACTGAAAATGTACTGGTCCCTTTACTAGGCACTTTATATACACGAGCTCATTAAATCCTGAAACAGGTCTATCCCCGTGTAAATGAGAATCTGTGAAAAGACAGTTTAGGAATCTTGCCCAACGTTACAAAGTCACTGAACACATTTATGTTTAGCTTCAGAGTCAAAGGGAAAATGTCTTCAATGCTTCTTAGAGTCATTCTTACAATGGAAGTTCCAATGGGAATTAGAGAACAGAGCCTAGTCACAGTTAAACATGTCGTGTGTATAACCAGTAGCTGTCTTCCTACAGGAACGAGTGGAAGGAATCATGGAGAGGCATTGGTGTGACACCAAGTTCCGTCCGGCCTTAGACTCCAAACCCACTGGGTTTTTATGGGGTAAAAACAAGCTGAAACATCTAGTTTTTCTGTTCATGGCAGAAATGAGCATATGGGTCTATGTTCTAAGCCCCATCTATTCACTGGTTAGCTGGTAAAATGAAAATTGGTATCTTTGTGAGGGGCTATGTATCTCATATCCAATGAGAGAAACTACAAGTTGGGTTTCATTTCTGATACTGTCCCAGAAAGTCCTTTTAAGCTCCAGCTCGTAATTTTTTTCAATCTCCCTTCTCTCTTCTTCTTAGTTATTATTGCATGGAAGGAAAACCAGAAATCACTGGTTTCAGCTCATTGCCTTTAGACAAGCAGGACATTATCTGTTTTTACAGATGAGGCAACAGAATCTCAATGTTTAGGTGAACTGTTTATTAAGACAATATTCTCATACTGAATCTGAAATATACTGTTATCATAAAACTGTGATCTTTTTTGCACCTAGTAGGTGCTCAATAAATGTGGAAGAAAGGAAGAGCTGATGCACAGTGTATGGGTTATTAGAATTCCCATTACCTCTATTCTAGTGTATTTCATTTTCTCCTTCCACACACTCTCACTTATTGCCTAATCTATATACTGTTTGATTATTTTTCCCCAGAAATGTTAATGAAGATAAAAGTAAAATTAAATCTTGAAAGTACTTCAAAAGTACACATCTTTTTTAAGTGGATAATTTTATTTTCAGTTGCTTGTGTAAATTGAGACAAACTGGACTGTAAGCGCCTTAGGGGCAGGGTGTTTTTCTCGAGTCTTTAAGGCTGTATCCGTGGGCACAGCACACTGCCTAGCATGAGTGAGCCCAGCAAATATTGATAAATGAAGGTTGGTATCTACATGCAAACGAAGAACAGCAGATAGTAGCAATGAAGATGAGAGTAAATTCTCCCCAGTGGATATTTCCCACAGGATCTTGGGGAAAGCAGATTAGGATTTGATGAAGGTTTACAATGTTCACTGCATTATATGCCTTTTTATAAGTGGAAAAGAAAGAGAGCTTTTCCTCAATACTCAAGGGTGCAGATATTCACTGGGCTGCATGAAGACAAACACAGTGACAACATTCACTAAAATATTTATGCTCTTTGAGGAAACATGGGAGCACAGTTATCTCTAAGAAGGATTCATACACTCTGGGTTAGAATTCAGTCCAAAACTCACAGTTCACTATAAAAGAGAAAAATTCTTATTATACTAGAAATGCTACACCAGTGATAATACATTGAAAGAAAAGCAAAATGCCCCCATTATGTCCACCATATTTGTGCATTCACACTAGCTAATCATTTACAACTTCTACAATTAACAAATAACCCTGAAACAAATAAGTCATTGGCATTTAGTGACATGAGCCTGGAGGGGAAACTGTTTGCAGGTGGTTAGCTCCATTAGGAAATTAGCTGATGTGATCTCCTCGATTACAGAGAGCTGACCCAGTTTCTGGTGTTCACAGGCAAAGAGCTGACACCATTAATGGTCCAGCATGAATACATCCCACACTTCATCTCTTCATTTAAAGTGACAAAAGATTTTATCTTATTTTATTTTCCGGAGATTTAATTCTTGGATGGTACCAAATAAATTTTAGCAGTTTTAAATGGAAAACAAATATCAGAGAAAATAGACCTAAATTTTAATGCCAAGAAGATGCAGCTGGTGAAAACTCGTGGCTTTATGATGCTTAAACCCTGGCTATGCAGTGTGATCCCTGGACCAGCAGCAGCAGCAGCAGCAGGAAGCGCATTCAAAATACACAGTCTCAGGCCCCACCTCAGACTTACTGAATCAGCATCTACATTTAACAATCTCCTCCTCGCCCCTGACCACTCCCAGGTGATCCTTATGCACATTAATGTTTTGAGAAGCATCTGGTTTAAGCAAGAGCACGCTTTTGGGTTTAGAGGGAACAGCAAAGAAGCCTGGAGGAGAGGCTGCCACCCTGGCACTCATTCACTGAGCTGACCCCTTTTTTTCCCAAACTGATTTACATCAGAAGGTGTGTTCTTCAGAAGCTATCCTAAACTAAAAGGCACATCCATATGTAAAAGGGTAACATGTATCATTTAGAAACTCACTTTTCCAAAAATACAACTGTGTTTCATATATTTATTCCAGTGACTTTTCAAACTTGGCTGAACATTGTAATCACCCATAGTGTTTTAAAAACTAATTCCTTAATCTGGGACCCTGCTCTGGAATATTCTAATTTGGTAATTATGAGAGTGGACCCAGGTTTCTGTGTTTTCCAAACTTCATGTATGATTTTGAAATACAATTAGGATGGGGATTTATGGCTTTATTCTTTGGCTGTTAATATGCAGGATATGGTGGAGGGGTGCCTCCTGAGAGATGCCAAACTTGGCAATTTCAATCTCTTAAGTTGGTCTTTGGGCAGTGTCTATCAGACTGCCCCAAGGATTTTTTTTTTTCTATAAGGATTATGATTTCCGGGGCCTCCTCTAAAGTTCAAGATGCTCACAGCTCATCCTGCTTAACTTGAGTTGCAGCCTCTGAAAACATTCTGTGATAGACTGAGTGATTTACACCACTGAAAAACTAGAGCAGGAAAGAGGGTAAAGCAGAAAAACAATACTGAAGAGAGTTTCTTCTTTGGTCTTCCCTGGGTTATGCCAGGCTTGTAAATTCCTGGGCAATCGGGAAGTGATCCTTCTCCTTAATAAATAGAGCACATCAAGGGGCTAGAAAATATCCATGGATTCCATTTCTATAGGAAGAAGAAAGCAATTCATCCAGGAAGATGGCAATATTCAACAGATAGTACTGACTGATTTAAAGTGGTGGTTCTCAAGGAAGCAGGTGAGTAGGAAAGCCGAGCAGAGGACAAGGAACTAGGGAACTAGGAAGGACTTATCATAAACTCCTGGAAGGAGGTTTTGAGGATAGGAGTTTTTTTTTGTAATAGACTTGCTAGATTAAAAAGCATCACTGCTCCCTCAACATTCTGCATGCTTCCTTGACCAGAGAGTTGTCTACTTAATAACGGTCTGCTGAGCTTGTTCCAGAACCTATATTTACTAGTTTACTACATAATAGAATTATGCAATTACAAACTATGAAAAGAATGAAATGTGAGCGCCAAAAAAAGGTTATTTCTATAAAAACTAAGTTGAAAATTTTGCAAAGACTGGATTAAAGTGAGTCACTACACATAAGTGAGATCATACAGTATTTGTCTTTCTGTGTCTGGCTTATTTCACTTAGCATAATGTCCTCCAGGTCCATCCATGTTGCTGCAAATGGCAGGATCTTTCTTTCTTTAAGGTTGAATAATATCCCATGGTATGTATACACCATGATTTCTTCATTCATCTGTCAATGGTCATTTAGTTTGTTTCCATGTCTTGCTACGGTGAATAATGCTGCAACTAACATAAGCATGCAGGTATCTCTTCAAGATCCTGATTTAACTTCCTTTGGATAAATACCCAGAAGTGAGATTACTGGATCATATTGCTAAGAGGGTAGATCTTATGTTAAGTGTTCTTACCATAGACCAAAAAAAAAAATGACAATAATAGTAAAGAGAGCATAAGGAAACTTCAGGAGTTGATGAATATATTTATGGCCTCGATGGTGGTGACAGTTTCATGGGTGTATACTTATCCCCAAACTCATCGAGTTGTGTATTCATTAAATATGTACAGCTTTTTACATATCAATCATGCCCCAATAAGGTGTTTTTTAAAAAAATTAAAAACGTCCTTCACCATCTGGGCACAAAAAAAAAACCTCACTAAAACAAACTGCTATTAAATTAGGTGTGGATGAGTCAACTCTTAAAGACGGGAGTAAATTAAAAATATAGGAGGATTCTATAGTCATACTGCTTCACAATTACATTTACGTTTTCTTCCATTTTAAAGAAACTGAAATTGGAAATTTTTGATGATGCATTAAGAATAGAGTCTTTTTGGGGGCCGCCTGGTGGTGCAGCGGTTTAGTCCGCGCTTGGCAGCGCGGGGTTAGCAGGTTCGGATCCCAGGCGCCCGCCGACACACTGCTCATCAGCCACGCCGTGGTGGCGTCCCATATAAAGTAGAGGAAAGACGGGCACGGATGTTAGCCCAGGGCCAGTCTTCCTCAGCAAAAAGAGGAGCATTGGCAATGGATGTTAGGTCAGGGCTGGTCTTCCTCACCAAAAAAAAAAAAAAATAGTCTTTTTGAAAAAAAGACGTAAAACCTCAATCAGGAAACCAATACTTAAGGCAAAAAGTCTTGGCCCTACATGAAAAGATCAATAAATGAATGCACTTGTATTTTTTATGAGTAAAATGTTTAATTCCAGTGTGTAATCTATTTTTATGATTTCCTGCTTTAGCCTAACAACCATTGGTCTTGATTATGTCAGATAACTCAACTACACTCTGGAAAAAACGTCAACAATATATTTTCAAACTTTGTTCCTCTCCACCCACAAAGACCGGCACCAATGGCCCTCATTCCAGAAGCAGTGTGTTGAGAGAGAATATTACTGATGGGAATGTGCTGGGTCATGGTATAACTGTATATTACATGTGCTGAGGAATAAAACAGTGTTGAGAACCACTAATTTAAAGACAAACACTTGCTTATTTCATGCTTATATTTTTTAATGTTCCATTACTATTTGTAGCACATTTAAATGGCCATATATGTAGTTTACCACCATTTACTTCTGATATACATCCAAGATATATGTTTTCTAGATGCAGATATTTACCTGCATTTATGAGGATAAACAGCAAATTACAAAACCTTGCAGAGTAAGTATAAAAATGAAAAGGTTTTAATCTAGAGTTACCTTATGCTGCCCACAAACATTCTAGAGCTCTGGATTAAAATGTTACTTTCCATAAATTGTCAGAAGAGTCTCTCACCTGCATTACTTCGACATGTGTGTAGTTGACAAGACATGAAGTCTCAAAGTATCTGAAACATTGCCCCTCTGAGAAAAAGGAGCTCTGTTTTGAAGAGCAGCTTTCCCTGGATCTTTTTGAACGTGAACAGAGAGAAGCTATCATAGGGGCTGTCCTCCACTGACTGGACCTAGACTGAATTTGTGTACAAGCCAAAGGGAAGTCAGGGTACTAGAAGGCCAATTGCCTTTCTGAGATACCTTGATTTGAAACCTCGTTTATCAGAGGTGTTTCATATAGGATCACAGAACACTGACCCAATCATGTCTTCTTAATGGAAATTGTCAGAGATAGATGAACAACAAGAACAGGGGTCACTTAAGCTGGTGTTATGTCCCAATAAGGCAGAGCTATAATTTCTAGTTCTCCCTGACAGCTGATGTACATTCCTGTCTCAGAAATACTATGCCTTTGTATTTTACAATCCTCAAGGTAAACCGTCATAAAGTTAATTTGTACACTCCTCTTCCTTGCAGCCAATGTGCTATACTATTTATTATAAAATGAATATTATCCTTCATTTTGAATACATGTAAAATATAATTCAAAAACAATGGTAAATACTTTGCAGACCATAGAAATCACTATCTGAGTCAGAGATAAATTGATTCCAAAATAGAGATTATATTTTATAAATTATTTTTACATAATTCCATTTCTAGTACAGTGAAACTCACATAAAAGAAACTCACAAGAAATTGGAAACAAGTTAAACAATGGGAGAAAACTCCTGTGTTAATCCTTGTCTAGAGACCAACCTTTCCCATACCAAATTTTGAAAGTGGCAATAATCAAAACATATTAATATAAAAGACATTGAAATGAATTCAGACTTTACTTATTAACCACATGTACAAAGGTAAATAAGGAGCTAAGACCAATGAACTGCCTTTTTAAGTAAATAATCCAACATAAAATACCCTTTTAGATGGCATGAAATTGCTTTACCTGGTCATATTCATTTGTGTTCATATATGAAGCATTGGATCTAAGCCATAGTATAAAGCTGAAATAGAATAGAATTCTAGTTACAGAGCCACTCAGCCTGGCACCTTCAAGGGAATGTCCTCAATAAATATTATTTAAATGAATTAATAGCAATAGCTATTATCACATGATGCACAGATTTTCATATTGCATATTCTATAAGGCCTTGCGGTAGCAGTTTCCAAATTATGTTCCATGTAACACAAGTTTCTCAATATATATAAATAGATATTGTGTGCAAAAAGGTTTGGTTCCAAGTTCAAATGCTTCTAGGACATGCTCGATGCTATGAACGTCCCTTGGAACATCAGAATGTACATTTTAAAAAGTTTTGCAGGCATTTATTAAATTTACCTGTATTGATTCCAGTTTTTCCCAAAATTGTTTGACCATGAACTATTTACCAAGCAATACTTATTAAGATCTCATAGAAAATAGACATTCTATGATATAGTCCATTTGGCCCATTGCCATACAGACATTTGTCATTAGTCAAATTTTGGTGAAGTAGATAAGATCACTTACATTTTTGCAGGTAAGAAAACTAAGGCAATCATTAATTCCCAATGCTTACTCAAAGACTAAAAGAAAAAATAATAAATGATCATGTTTCTACCTGTATGGACTCCAAAATTTAATATGCTAGACTTTGATTAAAATGACTTCCCAAACTTGACAATATTTTCTAGCAGCAATTAAGAGATTTAAGAAAATCTAGAAGTAAAAACAAATAGTTTTAAATAACTCATCTTTAAACACAAGAGAGTTATAGGATTTTGCTTCCTTTTGTGTACTGATGGTTGGAAATGACTTCAGTTGCTCTGTTTTAATTGTGAATTAAATTATTATTTGCTGCAGATTCTTAAATATTTTAAGTTATCTCAGAAACTCAGTGTTTTTGCCCTCTTTCTCAGTTTCTGCAGAATTCCTTCTTTAAATTACAAGCAGAAAGAGTACACAGTTAGTAATCATTCTTATGATGTTTGTGAACATTGTGTAAAAACAGGAGAGGAAAACAGTATGTGTTCTTTCTTTAAACATCATTTTTTTTCAAATGTAACTGGACAAGATTATGTCTTTTCACTAAATTGTGATCATCTTTCACAGCCACTTAGATGCCAAAGATGAAGTGTTGACAGCTTCTGTCTCAAGTCTTCTTGAAGCTAATAAGAGAGTTGATGCCAACTTGGCAGCATCAATGCCCTGTTGGATAGGCGACGAGAGTCCCTGAGTCTGGGTGAGAAATTTGGCCCGGCAGCTGGGGGAATTTCTACAGAAAGCAATCAAAGGCAGAAAAAGGAGCTGCATTTTGTATTGTTAAAACAAAAACCTATCTTTTAAATATGACAAGTGTATTACAATAAAGATTAAAATTTCTACCATGGACTGTTGGCATTCTTGGATTTAATATCAGTAGTTCAAATATTTAAGAACAACCCTTATAGGTCATGATATAGTTAAATCATTTGTCTTTTTCCAGTATGGTTTTCTTCCTTTATGGTTATTTTTTTAAAGCATTTTTCCATCCCAATTTTCTATGAATATTCATCTAAAGTTTTCTCTAGTAGTTTGGTAGTTTTGATTTTATCTTTACATCTTTAATCCACCTAAAGTTAACTTTGGTGTATGCTATATAGTAGGGATCCAACTCTTTTCTTTCCAAATGGTAATATTTGTCCAAACACCATTTGAAAATTAAACTATTTTTTGCCATTATTTAAAATAAATCTTTATAAAGTGCTACATTTGTGTTTAAACTTTTTTCAGTTTGTGTATTCATTATTCTGCTTCATAGTTGTGTCTGATGTGTCTGTCTATCCTTACAACAATACCTTAAAAAACTAATTGGAGCTTTAATATGTATTTTAATAAAGTCATGTGTCACTTAACAATGGGGATACGTTCTGAAAAATGCGTCGTTAGGTGACTTCACCATTGTGCGAACATCATAGAATGTACTTACATAAACCTAGATGGTATAGCCTACTACACACCCAGGCTATATGGTACTAATCCTTTGGGACCACTGATGTATATATGGTCCATCATTGATGGAAACATTGTTATGCAGTGCATGACTGTATTGAAATGTAAAATTGATAATTTTATTCTTTAAAAAGTTGAACCCTTTGCATGGTTTTAGTCTGGGATATTTTTTGCTACATTTTGGGAATTGGAATCACTGTTGAAGAAGTTCCTCTAATAAAAGCCTAGGCTTCAATAACTTTACCAGCAAATATTCGGGAAGTTTCACAGAAACAAAAGATTCCAAAGCCAATGAAATTATTACAAAGCACTAAAAAGATGAACTCCCGACTTATTTTGTAAAACTAGTATAATAAATGTTGTACTAAAAGATGACATGGAAAATAAATCAGTCTCATGTCGAAAATATTAAATAAAGATCTATTAAAAGAACTTGATAAAATTCAATGTCTATCTTGAGGATTCAAAGTAAACTGAGAGTACAGGTACCCGTTCTTTATCAAATGAAAATAATCTAAAACATCCTGCTTAGAGAAAGGCAAATATTGTATAATCTCACTTACATGTGGAGTCTAAAAAGGCTGAACTCACAGAAACAGAGAGTAGAACAGTGGTTACCAGGGGCAGGGGTGTGGGGTGGGAATGGGGAGATGTTGGTGAAAGGGTACAAACTTTCAGTTACAAGATGAATAGGTTCTGGGGATCTAAGGCATAGCAGGGTGACTATAGTTAATACCGTATTGTATTCTTGCAAGTTGCTAAGAGAGTATATCTTAAATGTTCTCACCACAAAAAAGAAATGGTAATTACATGACATGAGGGAGGTGTTAGCTAACACTATGGTGGTAACTATTTTTCAACCTATAAGTGTATCAAATCAATACCTTGTACACCTTAAACTTATTCAATATTACATGTCAATTCTATCTCAAAAAATAACATCCTGCTTAATGGTATAAGATTAAGTTAAAAGCAAGTAGCCATATTTTATGGCTATTATTTAATATTGCTTTGGAAGTCCTGGCTAATGACATGACACAAGAAAAATCAGAGGTATAGCAATCTTGGAAAGATGATTGCCTGAAAAAATATAAAATGGTAACTGGAAAACAATTAGGACTCATTAGAGAACTCAGTTGCAAAAGAAAAATATTAAAACAAATCAATAAATTCCCTTTATAACAGTTTTAGAAAAAAAAGAGAAAATCCAGAAATACCTAAAAATCTATATACAAATAAAACATAATACTCTGAAACACAAAAGATGGCATAATGAATAGAATAAATAGAAAAATAGGCAAAATTTTCATGTGAGAAGAGTCAATATTTTGACACGTGTGTTCATTTTTGTCAAAAAGTGTTTTAGGGAATAATATAGAAGATTGCTACAGTTTCCAAAATAGCCTTGCTTGATGTCTTTCGAATAAATTTACATTATTTTTGCAGGTATTTTCATTTCTTATGTTGTATATCCGTCAATTAATCTAATTATCTTTCGAGTGTGTGTGTGTGTGTGTGTGTGTGTGTGGTGTAGCGGTATCCCCCACTTTCTTTCCTTTCCGTTCTCACCGCTACTGCTTTCACACATCTTATATGTCCTGAGTTTGGAAGGATAGTTTCGCACATCCTTTGCCTGATCTCTATTTCATGATCTTGCTAATATTATAAAGAACCCCATAAATGGCGTTTCTATTTCCTGTCTCTTACACCTTGAATATATTCCACATATCGCTAAAATAACATTTCTAAGATATAGATCAGCCGATAGCACTGCCTTCCTCAAAAATCTTTAATGGTTCTTAATTGCCTACAGCATGTCATTCCAAGGTTTTGGATTGTCATGTGATACTGTCTGGAATCAAGACCCAATTCCCCTCTCATGCATATCCCCCTAAACTCTCCATCTTGCATCCATTCCCCAGCCAAACTACACTTTCCTTTCTCCATAGCCACATTTTAACCATCCTTGAAGTCCCAGACCAAATTCTACCTACTTCCATTGTGAAATCTGACCCCATCACTATCTGAAATCAAAAATCTTTCTCCTCTGTGTTCTGATAACAATTTGTTTGCAAATCTACACTAGCATTTATTCTATTATTCCATTATGAAATATTTATTGTATGTGGTTATTTGTGGACTGTATAAATGGTAATGTCCTTCAGGGTAGAGCTAATGTAATATTTATGCTTATGTTCCCTACCGCACCACAGGCACAGTATCTTGTATTTAGTCAGTAATCAATAAATGTTTGATGAATTTATTAAAATTAGTAACTTTATGGAATATAAGGGGGTACATATTAGTCTCTTCAATTTAATTATAGCTATCATTTTCAGATGTTCAGCATGTTCCACATAATATGCTAAGCAACTTCCATTTTATTCTCACACAGCTTGATGAAACAGGTATTATTAGCCTCATTAGTCACAGGATATACTAAGCACCTTCCATTTCGTTCCAATTTATTCTCATACAACTCTATGAACTAGGTATTTAGTGGCCTCACTTTTCAGTTAACCAAGAAAGTGTATCTTGCCCAAAGGTGACAGATCACAGTTCAAACCCAATTCAATTTGACTCTAAGCCTCTGTGTGTGTGTGCATGTATGCATGAAAGCTAGTAGAAGAAAAGATAGATATTAAGCCCTAAGGATGAAGGAATGTGATGAAAGCTATAGAAGAAATACGTACAATATGTACAAACATTTGTTACTGTGGAGCCACGAAGAATCACAGAGAAAGAAAAGGTCAGGGGACTCTTTTTTTCTGGCAAAAGGCACTAAACTAGGGAATCAAGAGAGCAATGGTTCAGTGAGCTTAAGAATGACTTGGGAAAAATCAGTGAATTGTATGGTATGTGAATTATATCACAATACAGCTATTAAAAATAATTACTTGGGGAGCTTTCTAAAAATTCTGATCTATGTGTTCTACCTCAAGGAATTCTGCTTAGGCAAATCTGAAGAGGGACACAGGAATTTGCATCTTTAGAAATCATTTCTAGCTAATTCTGATGCAGGAGTTTAACTGCTTCCATTTTGAGAAGCACTGGCATAGAGGGTTAAAAAATGCAGAGACACTATGTTTAGTTTTTCAGATCACCTACTACACACCTCCAGTGCTCCTATTCACATTATATGCTTCACGAGCATCACCCTCTGAAATTGTGCAGTGTACAAACTGTACAGATGTGAGCAACATCCCTGTAAAAGTAGATGATGTGATGGGAAAAGGGAGGGTTAACATTTCCTCAGTACCGACAATCTGCCAGTTATTGTGCTAGGCATGGTAGATAGGTGATAGACAGACAGATAAATAGATAGAGAAAGCTTATATAAGTTATGTAATAATCTTATCAACATCATTTAAAGTTAGGTATTATCACCTTCGTTGTACATATAAAGAAACTTACATTCAAAGAACTTGAATAACATTCCCCATGTTGCCCAGCTAGAAATAATTCCTTCCTTCATTCAATTTATAAATAGCAATTAATATTTAATACTTGCCCGGCACCAAGGGAACTAAAACCAAATAATTGAAGAAAAATTTATTAGAGGAACGATCTCACAGGGAGAAATCCCATCTGGTACTCTATATACCAATGGGTACTCTATATGGAATACAGGCTGAAGAAGTCACCTGTGATCAGGTGGTACTTTGTATTGATATTAGAACCAGGAACATCATAAAAGAATCCATGTCAATATATCACAGTATGCTCTCACCATAAATATCATCATCTTGCAGCAATGACTAAGATAGTCATCAAATAGCATTTCAATTTTTTAAATCCA
Organism: Tapirus indicus; assembly: GCA_031878705.1. Classification (NCBI taxonomy): domain Eukaryota; kingdom Metazoa; phylum Chordata; class Mammalia; order Perissodactyla; family Tapiridae; genus Tapirus; species Tapirus indicus. The sequence goes on along the minus strand of CM062942.1, from coordinate 23,425,678 downwards.
CAAACTTTCACTGAGCAAACAGTGTGTGTCAAACCCTTGATAAGGATAACAAGAAAGAGCTCTGTACTTTTGATGCAACCTCAAAGGACCCCACTTGTAAATTAGGACAGCTTTGTAAATGGTTTGATAAAAATCACAAGGCCATTAAAATGTTCATTTTCACTAAAAGCTTAACTGATCCACAGTGACCACTCTTCTCCATCTTCTTGGGAGAATTTGCCTTTTCCTCCACTCTTCTTTATGTCATTAAGCAAATATAATACTCCAAAAAGAAAACTATCTTCTAAAGGCACACATTGCCATGGGCTTATTATGGTAGCTTTTAAGGATACTTAAAAGATTTCTTGATTTGGAGTAGAATTGGCAATGATTGTGTTGAACCACTTCTCCGATATGGTTAGTAAAATTAGAAAGGGAAACTAAGTCATTTAATTCTTATATCCAAGGGGCACTATCATAAAAAAACAAGAAAGTATGGCTCAGCTTTAGCTTCCTAAGCTGTATGGTGTTTTCCTGTTTTTGTAAAGAATATGCTATTACCTTTATTAAAAGTAAACCAATAATAATCAGGAGATAAAGAAGTACATGTAAATATTCTATAAGTTCAAAAAAGGACGTCAGGAAGTGTTTTTCTTGCAAAACCAAAGTAAAATAATTACCAGGTTAAATACATCATATAAAAAGCTAGCACTTACCAAAAAAGTTATGCAAGATGATGAAAAGGGAAGAAAATATGATGGTGCAATTGAGAAAGGATTTAAGACAGTCTGTCACCCAGAAGGAACAAGTCTCACTTTCAATCTCATCAGTTTTTTGATATAATATTCAACTTGTCTTTGGCCTTCTCACAAACTTTGCTTTTCTTCTGAACACCCGACAGCACATTTCTACTCTTCAAATAGCAGTATTTCAAGATCACAATGGCATTATCATTACACTCAGTCTGGTGTCTTTGCCAAAGCCCTTTATCACCAAATCCCCACATGCAACATTAATATTCAATCCCCCTGATAGGAGCTTTGATATTGAAAATTCAAAATATCAATGTCCTATTTGAACTTTTGCCCTGTCCTTGCCAAAAAAATAATAGGCAAAAATACAAAATATTTTACCACTTTATTACGGAAAAAGTCAAACATATACGAAAATAGAGAAAGAAGTAAAATGCTCACCCATGTACCTATTACACAGCTTCAAAAAATAACCAGTAGACAATCTTTTTCCTCTCAATTCCCATTCACCCTCCCCATATTATTTTGATACAAATCCCACACATACATCTTGCATCCATAAAGTATTTCAGTTTATATTTCTAAAAATTAAGGAGCCCAGTTTTAAAAATAACCATTATACCATTATCTCACCTAAAGTAAGAATAGTTCTTGAATATAATCAAATATCCATATATGATCAAATTACTTTGAAAAAATACAAATATTTGATGAAATTTCAAAACTATAGTAGTAATTGTACTCACATGAATAAAATTGCAGTACTGTAATTTTGGATAAGCTTTGAAAACAACTCTTGCTGTGGATTAGTGGCTTGTAGAATTTGATAGAGAAAAAAAGAAATTTACTATGTCTTCTCATAATCAAATCGTTTCACTAGTCACACTACCTATCATTTGATTCAATTTATTTAATTTAAAGTACTAGAGTTATCAATAACATTAGATCACGGGTTTTAACCAAAAAGATGAGAGAGGATGAAAAATTAATTAGGAAACTAAGGTTCAAATATGATCACAGAGCCTTCCATGCCTTCATTTACCCACTTCCTACTTTTCCTTCCCTTGGTAAATGTGAAAATTTAAAATAGTTCATAAATTTTCTGGTAATTTTATAGTAAGTTTAGAATTAACTTCAACACATATTTATCACCTTTAGGAGAGCAAGTGTTGTGCTGTTGATTACTTATCGAGTCTCTAAATTTCTACATGTAAGATAGAAATGAGTAATTCACCATTCTCGTGGGATGTTGCAAAGTCCACATAAAATAAGCATCTCTGTAAGGAGACATGCAAACACAACATATATTTATAATAACTTGTCAACAATACAACTTGGAAAGTGATGTAATTGAGTATCTTTTCATATTTATCTTTATTCTTAGGCACCATGCTGTAGTGAAAAATAGACTGAAATAGGAGTGAATGGTTTTGTTTTGTTTTTGCTGAGAAAGATTCACCCTGAGCTAACATCTCTTGCCAATCTTCCTCTTTTTGTACACGAGCTGCCGCCACAGCCTGGACACTGAGGGACAAGTGGTGTAGGTTCATGCCCAGGAAGCAAACCTGGGCCGCTGAAGTGAAACACACTGAATTTAACAACTAGGCCACTGGGGCTGGCCTGGGAGTCAATTTTTATCAAAGCACCTACAGAATTTTGATTTTGATTTTAGTAGTAATTTATTCTAACATGGTCTGATTTCAAGGGTGATGCATGATAGTGCATTTGTAATTGTCTAGGATTTCGATGTTGAGATACTATTCTTTCAATTCATTCTTCCAGGAATGATTACCTCCTTCTGCTGGCAACACACACTATAGAGTAAGTTAGGGTTCTTGCTATAGGTGCTCCCAGTCTAGTGGCAAAGACAAACAAATAAATCATCTATTATAATGGAATATGTTGTGGGTTCTGATGTATGTTTGAAGAGCACATTATGAATCAGTAGAGAAGACATGTCTATATCTTAAGGGGAGAGGATTGGGGAAAGAAATCTGTGCCTGGGAAGACTTTTCATATGAGGCATTTGCTTCAATTGAATTTTGAAAAACATGGAGGTGTTACCAAATTGAAGGTGGAAAATGAACAAAGGCTTTCAATTCTGTTCCACTGATTTGTTTGTCTGCTTTTGTTCCAGTACCATGCTGTTTTGATTACTATAGCTTTGTAGTATATTTTAAATTCAGGGATTGTGATACCTCCAGCTTTGTTCTTTTTTCTCAGGATTGATTTGGCTATTTGGGGTCTGTTGTTTTTCCATACAAATTTTAGGATTCTTTGTTCTATTTCTGTGAAGAATGTTGTTGGGATTGCACTGAATCTGTAGATTGCTTTAGGCAATATGGACATTTTAACAATGTTTATTTTTCCAATCCATGAACATGGAATGAATATCCCTCCATTTCTTTATGTCTTCTTCTATTTCTCTCAATAATGTCTTGTAGTGTTCAGTGTATTCATCTTCCACCTCCTGGGCCAAATTTATTCCTAGGTATTTTGTTATTTTTGTCACAGTTGTAAATGGGATTGTATTCTTGATTTCTCTTTCTGCTAGTTCATTGTTAGTGTATAGAAATGCAACTGATTTTTGTACATTCATTTTGTACCCCGCAACATTACTATATTCGTTGATTATTCCTAATAGTTTTTTTGGTGGATTTTTTAGGGTTTTCTATATATATAATCATGTCATCCACAAATAGAGAGAGTTTTACTTCTTCCTTTCCTATTTGGATCCCTTATAAAACCACACATCTGTGGACAGCTAATCTTCAACAAAGGAGCCAAGAACATATAATGGAGGAAGGAAAGTCTCTTCAGTAACTGGTGCTGGGAAAACTGGACAGGCACATGCAAAAGAATGAAAGTAGAACACTATCTTATACCATACACAGAAATTAACTAAAAATGGATTAAAGACTTGAATGTAAGACCTGAAACCATAAAACTCTTAGAAGAAAATATAGGCAGTGCACTCTTTGACATCAGTCTTAGCAGTATCTTTTCAAATACCATGTCTACTCAGGCAAGGGAAACAAAAGAAAAAATAAACAAATGTGACTACATCAGACTAAAAACTTTCTGCATGGCAAAAGAAAACAATCAACAAAATGAAAAGACAACCCACCAATTGGGAGAAAATATTTGCAAATCATATATCCAACAAGGGATTAATTTCCAAAATATTCAAAGAACTCATACAACTCAACAACAAAGAAACAAACAACCTGATCAAAAAATGGCAGAGGATACGAACAGACATTTTTCCAAAGAAGACATACAGAGGGACAACAAGCACATGAAAAGATGTTCAACATCACTAATTATTAGGGAAATGCAAATCAAAACTACAATGAGATATCACCTCACACCCGTTAGAATGGCTATAATTAACAAGACAAGAAATAACAAGTGTCAGAGAGGATGTGGAGAAAAGGGAACCCCCATACACTGCTGGTGGGAATGCAAACTGGTGCAGCCACTATGGCAAACAGTATGCAGATTTCTCAAAAAATTAAAAGTAGAAACACCATATGACCCAGCTATTCCACTGCTGAGTATTTATCCAAAGAACATGAAATCAATAATTCAAAAAGATATATGTATCCCTATGTTCATCACAGCATTATTCACAATAGCCGAGACATGGGAGCAACCCAAGTGTCCATCAACAGATGAATGGATAAAGATGATGTGGTATGTACATATACAATGGAATACTACTTGGCCATAAAAAAGACAAAATTGTACCATTTGTGACAACATGGATGGACCTTGAGGGTATTATGCTGAGTGAAATAAATCAGACAGAGAAAGCAAATGCCATATGATTTCACTCATATGTGGAAGATAAACAAATACACAGATAAGGAGAACAGATTAGTGGTTACCAGAGGAGAATGGGGTGGGGGAAGGGCAAAAGGGGTAAAGGGGCACAAATGTATGGTGACAGTTTTTATATGGACTGTTGGTGGTGAAGACAATGCAGTTTATACAGAAACTGCAATATAGTAATATACACCTGAAATTTACACAATGTTGTAAGCCAATATGACCTCAATAAAATATTTTGAAAAGAGAGGGAAAAAAAAGAACAAAGGCATAGCCAGAATGGAGATGGCAAGTGACAAAATGGTAAAATATTGAAGCAAAATGAGGACATAACTTAAAGGTCCATCCACTAGAATGTGGACTACACTAAAGCAGAGATTTTTGTTTTGGTTGTTTATGTATCCTCAAGCATCTAGAAAAGTGCCTAGGACATAGTCGGAACTCAATAAACATTCAGAGATTAAATGCACATCAAGTTAAGATGTTTGTAGTTTATTCCCAAAACAACAGAAGACCCACTAAAGGCCATGAACATGATACTAACATAATCATATTCAAGATTCAAAAAGATCACCCTGGCAGGAGTGTAAAAAACATTCACAAGTTGATCCAGGCCAGAAGCTGGAAGACCAAGTAGAAGGCTATTGTGGGTCTCATAATACATAACCAAAGCTGTTAATCCAACAGTTCCATTCCTGGGTATATACCTAAGAAAAATGAAAAAAAAATGTCCACACTCATACATGAATGTTCATGGCAGCATTATTCATAATAGCTAAAAACTGGAAATAATCCAAATGAACATAACTGATGAACAGATAAATAAAACTCAGTATATCCAAACAATGCAGTATTTTTCAGCAAGAAAAGGAATCAAGTACCAATACATACTACCACAGGGATGAACTTTGAAAATATTATGCTAGATGAAAGAAGCCAGGCACAAAAGACCACATATTGTACAATTCCATTTGTATTCAATGTCCAGAACAGGCAAATCTATAGAGACAGAATATAGATGAGTGGTCGCCCAGGGCCGGGCAGGGAGAGGAGGAAGGAGAATGCAGAGTGAGTCCTAATGGACACAGTATTTCTTTTAGGAAGAACCGAATTGTTCTAAGATTAGATTGTAGTGATGGTTGCACAACCCTGTGAATATATTAAAACCATTGAATTGCACATTTTAAATGGGTGGATCATGTGCAATGTGAATTATATCACAATAAAGCTCCAGAGAGAGAGAGAGAGAGACAGAGAGAATGAATCAAGGTCAGAAAGGTAGGGATGGATACAGAATGGAAAGTAGGTACTGAGGGGCCTGCCCGGGGGCATAGCAGTTGAGTTCGCGCTTCGCTTTGGCGGCCCAGGGTTTGCCGGTTTGGATCCTGGGTGCAGACCTATGCACCAGTCATCAAGCCATGCTGAGGCAGCGTCCCACACAGAGCAACTATGGCACACAACTATCTACCAGGACTTTGGGGAGAAAAAAGGGAAAAAGGAGGAAGATTGGCAACAGATGTTAGCTCAGGGCCAATCTTCCTCAAAAAAAAATTTTTTTTAAAAAGCACATCTCCTATGATGCCTTAAAAAAAAAGAAAGTAGGTACTGATATTAAGGACATTGCAGAGCTAAATGGGAGATTTATTCCCATTCATAGTAAGAAATATATATCTCTTACTCTTAAACTGGTAAGAGAGAGCTGCTGTTTACTAAGCAGTTACTATATTGCGGGCCTTGTTTCAATCGCTTTATACTTATTACCATATTTAATATTCACAATAACCCAATATATTTATGCCTATTTTACAGATCATTAAACTGAGGCACAGAGCAGTTAAGTAACTTGCCTATCATCACACATCTAGAAAGTGTCAGAGCCATCATTTGAACCAAAGCAGTTGGTATACAGAATCTGTGCTGTTAATCACTGTGAGATTCAACCTATTATGTTCTGTATAAAAGAATTGCCTATCACATCTTTAAAAAATAAATATGGGATTTCATGAAAGTAGATAGCTCATCCCTAATTAAGGTGCTTTAATGACGTAGGTAAACACACCTGACATCTTTCAAAGTAATATCTAAGATTTTCCTTGAGCAAATGCTCTGAGAGGCAATGCTAACCACTGCATAATGGCTGAGATTTCCAAGTCAGGCACACTTGGGTTCAAATCCAAGTTTTATGACTTACTAGCTGTGTGGTCTTGAGAAGGGCATTAAATTTATCTGGATGATAATACATACCTCACAGTGTTCTTCAATAGATGACATGAGATAACATACAGTGTCTGACACAGGAATAAACTCAATAAATAGTGATTTATTATTATTTGTGCAATCAGCCTTTGTATCACCTGGAGTTTAAATATTTTCATGGTTAAGCTTCTGATTTCCTAATTCTTCAAGGGCAATTGTTACTGAAGTGCTAGATAAACAGGGCACATTGCTAATGTACTGGTTTTAACTAAAAATCCTATAAATGAGAAATCTAATGCCACTAGATTTTGTAGGATAATCTGATGGACATAAAACACTGTTCTATCTAGTTTTAATTTGAATATTCACCTAATTAATGTAGATAAATCATAGATTCTCCATAAGAAGGTATCAAGACATAAGTGGCAATTTAAGTCAAATAATAGATGCTATCAGTGCAATTCCATTTCACATCCATTGTAAGTAATATCCCTCTTTTGCATAACACATCAGCGACAGCATCTAAAATTAAAATAACTATTTAAAGTTTGTAAAGAAAGCCTTTTAAGATCCAAGGTTTTATTTGTCTAGGAAAAAAAGAGTTGGATGTCCTGTTATTTCCTATTGGCAGATGCATAAAGCAATCACTTTAGAAAATGAACACTTTGTTAAATTTATAGCTGGTCTGTTCTCATTTAGATTAATCTATGCTGGCTCAGCTTAACTACTGCATTGTCAGTGCCTGTCTTGCTAAACACACCCAACAAATTTCACAATGTCTAACTTTGTACCAATGCATTATACATATTTTCCAAACATCACAATATAACTGCACATTATATGGAAAGGGAACAACAGGAGAAAATTAAAAAGGAGAAAAGATGCAATAAAGATGAATTTTCATTAACAGCCAGGTACCTGAACATTGACATGGTTACTTATTTCCTCATTTGGAGATTAATGACAGTGTTTACCCCTTGATATTGACAAGGACATAATACATCTTGACAAATGATTAAAGAGGCTGCAGTAGAGTTTATTTCTTGGTAGTGTCAACTGCCCTTCCTTTGGCGTGATGTGAAAGGCTTACATCAGCTGTAATTTTTACTAACACCCTTCTGTGGGGTTCTCTTACAACTTTATAAAATGAGCGTGATAAATTGATTATGCTAACAAGTGGGGGCTGCAGTGAGTGGTTTACTGGAGATTGCATCTGGTTTTTAAATCAGAAAAATTATGACAATGTTATACATTAAAATCAATAGTTGTTTAATATTCCCATAAAGCCTAAAGGTTTGTGATAAAGAGTTAAAGATAATCTATTCTGTCTTGTAATACTTGTTTAAGAAAGATCGTTGCATTAAATAACTGCTCAATAAGGAGACAACTAATCAAATGATGTGGAGTTTGGGGCATTAGTTGAGAAAAAATAATGGCAACTTCAAAGCATAAGTCCTTTAAAGAGTAACTTTTCATTTTTGTTTTTTAATTTGAAAGTGGGATTTCTAACCTAATCCTCCACTATTTAGAATTCTGATAACTCAAAATAAGCAATGATAAACTTTTAATATCATTGTGACACATTTGCATTTCAAGACTAGGCAATATTTGGAACTAAAAAAAGAATTTCAAAAGAATTTTTATTCTCTCAATGTTTATTTTTCATTCTGCTTTTCTATATCCTAATCAATTGAATTCTGTATTTGAAATAATATTTGTCTTGTGCACATTGTGACTTTTATTGAAGCAATCTCTCTATCAAGCAAGAAATCTGCCTATCTATCAAATATAGCTTTAGGCATATCAAATCTAAAGTTACATTTAGGAATAAGTGAAAGTACTCAGGCAAAAGCGGGAGAGAGTAGATAGAGTCTAGAAGGGCGTCAAAGACTAGGAAGGGATATATATTGCAAAATTGGTGACACAGAGGTGGTGAGAAGTGCCTTGAGAATGGGATGGGGGGAGGCTGGACTGAACAGGAGAAAAGTGCAGAGGGTAAAAGCTACAACTGTGGGTACATAGACACTGGAAGAGAGGGAGAGTGAAGAGCACCATTGAAGGAGCTGGTGGAGGTGCCTATGGAATGCACATAAAGAATCAGGAGATCACACAGGTAAGAAAGTCCAAAATGTGGGGAAAGAAGTGATTAACTGTCTCTACTTTTTTTTTTGCCTAAAATTCAACGAGAATGAAGATTTATAAAATACCACTAGATTAATAATAAAGAGATCGCTGCATTTCAAAAGCACAGTTTAATGAACAATTGTGAGCAATGAGTTAAGGAGTGAGTATATATTTTAAAAATAGGAGCAACAGTTGTAGACATAATTCTGGAATCCTCCACCCTGAAAGGAAGGAAAGGGAAGTTGGAAACATATGAAAGTTTCATATAAAACTTGTTGCTGTTGCACAAAACAGAAAAACAATCACAGACAAGGAAGACACTGAGTAAAAGGATTATAAATTTTTAAATGATAGAAAAAAGGGTAGGATCCAGGGAAGAATGAAAGCACAAAGTAGGAAAGGGAAAAGGGATCTCTCTCTATAACAGAAATGCTTGTAGAAATACGTGAGCTTAAATAGTGTATAAGGAAACATTTTTAAATGTCAGTATGTATAACTTTTATAACAAATACCTGTGGAACTTCTATTTCTACCATTTAAAGCAGAGATTTACCAAGAATAATGAATGGAATGGAAAAGACCACTGCAAAATTGCTAACAGTGAAAATGTCATCAACTTGTGACATGTCTCTTACAGATATGACACCACAAAAGTCCCAGCTTTTATCAGTAAATTCTACCGCAAAAAAAAATGATATGCGAATTTAACCTCCAAATACAGGGTAACATGGAATACAGAAAAAGATGGCATTTTGAATGGACGACCTCATAACTACCTCTAAATTATACAAATTAAGAAATGAAATGATCAGGAACTTTGGTGCAGTTTAATTCTGGTTTCATAAGAGAATTAAAAATTGGTTAAATAGGATTCCTGAATAATATCATAGAAAGTCTTGAAGAATGACTTGATACTGGAAAAGTCGTGTTAAATCTTCCTCCTCTCATCCAGAGCCCCCTATGTTCTCAGTCCCTCTCCTTTATCATCCACATTTCTTTTTTTAATTGACACAATGTTAATTTATAATACTGTATAGGTTTCAGGTGTATATTATAATTAGACACTTGAATATACTACGGTGTGCTCATCACCAAAAGTATAGTTTTCATCACTCACAATATAATGGACTCCTTTTACCCTTTTTGCCACACCCCTCCTTCCCCTCTGGTAACCACCAATCTGTTGTCTGCTTCTATGAGTTTATTTTTGTTTTGTTTTCTTTTCTTTTTATCTTCCACATGAGTGAAATCACATGGTATTTGTCTGTCTCCATCTGACTTATTTGACTTAGCATAATACCCTCAAGGTCCATCCATGTTGTCACAAATGGCAAGATTTCATCTTTTCTCTACAGCTGAGTATTCCATTGTATATATGTGTGTATGTGTATGTATTATATACATATATATTATATATATATGAATGGAATGGTGAATGGAATGAAAAAGACCACTGCAAAATTGCTAACAGTGAAAATATATATTATACATATGTGTGTGTGTGGTGTGTGTGTGTGTGTGTATCACATCTTCTTCATCCATTCATCTGTCAATGGGCACTTAAGTTGTTTACATGACTTACCTATTGTAAACAATGCTGCAATGAACACAGGGGTACATATATCTTTTTGAATTAGTGTTTTCATATTCTTTGGATACATACAAGTGGAATAGCTGGATCATATTCAGCTATTCTTAATTTTTTGAGGAAACTCCACACTGTTTTCCATAGTGGCTGCATGAGTTTACATTCCCACCAGCAGTGTACGGGGGTTCCCTTTTCTCCACATCCTCTCCAACACTTGATATTTCTTGTCTTTTTGATAATAGCCATTCTAATAGGCATGAGGTGATATCTCATTGTGGTTTTAATTTGCATTTTCCTAATAATTTGTGATGTTGAACATCTTTTCAGATGCCTATTGGCCATCTGTATGTCTTCTTTGGAAAAATGTCTATTTAGAGCCTCTGCCCATTTTTTAATCAGGTTTTCTTTTGTTGTTGTTGTTGAATTGTATGAGTTCTTTATATATTTTGGATATTAACCCCTTATCAGATATATGATTTGCAAATATCTTCTCCTATTCAGTAGGTTGTCTTTTGTTTTGTTGATGATTTCCTTTGCTGTGAAGCAGCTTTTTCGTTTGATATAGCTCTACTTGTTTATTTTTTTTTTGCTTTTGCTTTGGTTTCCCTTCTCTAAGGAGATATATCCAAATAGATATTGCTAAGACTGATGTTAAAGTGGGCACTGTCTGTGTTTTCTTCTAGGAGTTTTATGGATTCAGGCCTTACATTCAAGAATTTATTCCATTTTGAGTTAACTTTTGTGCATGGTATAGATAATGGTCTAGTTTCATTCTTTTGCATGTGGCTGTCCAGTTTTCCCAACACCATTTATTGAAGAGACTTTCTCCATTGTATGTTCTTGGCTCCTTTGTCATAAATTAGGTGTCCATATACGTGTGGATTTCTTTCTAGGCTCTCAATTCTGTTCCATTGGTCTATGTGTCTGTTTTTCTGCTAATACCATAATGTTTTGATTACTATAGCTTTGTAGTATAGTTTGAAATCAGAGAGTAGGATAGTTGTGTTTTGTTCTTTTTTCTCAGGATTGCTTTGGCTATTGGGGGTCTTTTGTAGTTCCATACAAATTTCAGGATTCTTTGTTCTGTATCCGTGAAAAATGCCACTAGAATTTTGATAGGGATCACACTGAATTTGTAGATTGCCTTAGGTAATATGGACATTTTAACAATATTACTTCTTCCAATCCATGAACATGGAATTTCTATTTCTTCGTGTCTTCTTCAATTTCTTTAAGTAATGTCTTATAGTTTTCATTGTACAGGTCTTTCACCTCCTTGGTTAAATTTATTCCTAGATATTTTATTCTTTTTGTTGCAATTGTAAATGGGATTATTTTCATAATTTCTCTTTTTTATAGTTCATTGTTAGTGTATAGAAATGTAATAGATTTTTGTATACTGATTTTGTACCCTGCTACTTTACTGTATTCATTATTTCTAATAGCTTTTTCGTGGAGCCTTTACTGTTTTCTATATATAAAATCATATCGTTTGCAAATAGTGACAGCTTTACTTCTTCCTTTCTAATTTGAATGACTTTTCTTTCTTTTTCTTGCCTAATTTCTTTGACTAGGACTTCCAGTACTATGTTGAATAAAAGTGGCAAGAGTGGGCATCTTTGTCTTGTTCCTGATCTTAGAGGAAAAGCTTTCAGTTTCACCATTGAGTGTGACATTAGCTGTGGGTTTGTCATATACAGCCTTTATAATGTTGAGGTACTTTCCTTCTATACCCATTTTATCGAGAGTATTTATCATAAATGGATGTTGAATCTTGTCAAATGCTCTTTCTGCATCTATTGAGATGGTCATATCATTTTTATCCTTGATTTGTTAATGTGGTGTATCACATTGATTGATTTGTGGATGCTGAACCATCCTTGCATCCCTGGAATAAGTCCTACTTGATCATGGTGTATGATCTTTTTAACGTATTGTTATAGTTGGTTTGCTAATATTTTGGGGATAATTTTTCATCTATGTTCATCAGAGATATTGGCCTATAATTTTGTGTGTGTGTGTTGTCCTTGCTTGATATTGGTATCGGGGGAATGTTGGCCCCAGAAATGAGTTAGGAAGCATTACCACCTCTTCAACTTTTTGGGAGAATTTGAGAAGGATAGGTATTAAAACTTCTTTGAATGTTTGGTAGAATTCACCAGTGAAGCCATCTGGTCCTGGACTTGTGTTTTGGTGTGGGGGGGTGATTACTGTTTCAATCTCCTTACTAGTGATTGGTCTATTCAGATTTTCTGTTTTTTAATGGTTCAGTCTTAGAAGGTTGTATGATTTTAAGAATTTACCCATTTCTTCTAGATTTTCTAATTTGTTGGGGTATAGCTGCTTATTGTAGTCTCTTATGATCCTTTGTATTTCTGAGGTATCTGTTGTAACTTTTCCTCTTTCATTTCTGATTTTATTTATTTGAGGCTTCTCACTTTTTTTAGTGAATCTAACTAAAGTTTTATCAATTTTGTTTATTTTTTAAAAGAACTAGCTCTTAGTTTCCTTGATCTTTTCTAATTTTTTTTGGTGAGTAAGATTAGCCCTGAGCTAATATCTCTTTCCAATCCTCCTCTTTTTGCTGAGGATGATTGGCCCTGGGCTAACATCCGTGCCCATCTTCCTCTACTTTATGTGGGATGCCGCCACAGCATGGCTTGAGAAGTAGTGCATAGGTCTGGGCCCAGGATCTGAACCTGTGAAGCCCAGGCTGCCAAAGCAGAGCACGTGAACTTAACCACTACACAACCGGGCCAGCCCCTCTGTTGTCTTTTTAGTCTCTATTTCATTTATTTCTGCTCTGACTTTTATTACTTCCTTCCTTCTATTGACTTTGGGCTTCATTTGTTCTTCCTTTTCTAGTTCTTTCAGGTGGAAGGTTAGATTGTTTAGAGATTTTTCTTGTTTCTTGAGGTAGGCCTTGATTGCTATAAGCTTCCCTCTTAGTACTGCTTTAACAGCATCTCAAAGATTTTGGTATGTCATATTTTCATTTTTTTCCACATATTTTTTGATTTCCCCTTTGATTTCTTCATTGACCCAATAGTTTTCCTGTAGCATCAGGATTCAGTAGTTTTTTAATCTCCACATATTTGTGATTTTTCCAGTTTTCTTCTTGAAATTGATTTCTGGTTTCACATTATTGTAGTCAAAAAAGATGCTTGACATGATTTCAATCTTCTTAAACTTACTGAGACTTGTTTCGTGCCCCAACATATGGTCTATCCTTGAGAATGTTCCATGTGCACTTGAGAAGACTGGGTATTCTTCTGCTTTTGGATGGAATGTTCTGTATATATCTATTAAGTCCATCTGTTTTAATGTGTCATTTAAGGGCAATGTTTCCTTGTTGATTTTCTGTCTGGATGATATATACATTAATATAAGTGGGGTGTTAAAGTCCCCTACTGTTACTGTGTTGCTGTCAATTTCTCTCTTCAGGTTTGTTAATAGTTGCTTTATATATTTTGGTGCTCCTATGTTGGGTGCATACATATTAATAAATGTCATGTCTTTTTGATGGATTGTCCCCTTTATCATTATATAAACATCTCTCATTATCTTTTTTATCTTGAATTCTATTTTGTCTGATATAAGTATAGCTACATTCACTTTCTTTTGGTGGCCATTTGCTTAGAGTATCACCTTCCACCCCTTCACTTTGAGCCTATGTTTGTCTTTAGAGTTAAGACTAGTCTCCTAAAGGCAGCATGTAGTTGGGTCTAGTTTTTTAATCCATCTAGCCACTCTGTGCATTTTGATTTGTCAATTCAATCCATTTAGATTTAAGGTGATTATTGATACATGAGAACTTACTACTGCCATTCTATCTTTTGTTTTCTGGTTGTTCTATACCTCTATTGTTTCTTTTCTCTTTTGTTTCTGTCTATTATTTCAGTTTGGTGGTTTTCTATCATGTTTTCTCAGTTATTTCTTTTCTATGTTTTGTTCTCTACTCTAGATTTGTGTTTTGTGGTTGCCATGAGGTTTGTATACAATGTCTCATAGATAACATGTCCTTTTTCTGCTGATAGTGTATCTTCATTTGCCTACACAAGTTCTGTCCTTTTCCTCCTCTCCTTTTATGTTTTTGTTGTCAGTTATCCCTTTTTTATTATGTGAGTTTATTACCGTATTAAAGTAGTTCTGGTCATTTTTAATGCTTTTTCCCTTTTAACCTTTTTGCTATAATTGTTTAATAGCCTACTCTGTAATAGCTTAACAATTTTCTGGTTCTATCTATCACCTTACTCAAAGTTTCTGTATTTTTGCCCTTTTGTTTCTGGTAGAAGAGTTTCTTTCAACATTTCTTTTAAGGCAGGTCTAGTGGTGGTGAATCCCCTCAGCTTTTGTTTATCTTGGAAAGTCTATTTCTCCTTCATATCTGAAGAATAACTTTGCTGGATAGAGTATTCCTGGTTGACAGTTTTTGTCTTTCAATATTTTCAATATGTCATTCCATTCTCTCCTGGCCTGCAGAGTTTCTGCTTATAAACCTGCTGATAGCCTAATGGGGATTCCATTGTAGGTTACTGTCCTTTTTCCCCTGGCTGGCTTTAAAATTCTTTGTTATTGACTTTTGACAGTTTTAATATAATGTGTGTCTTGGAGAAGGTCTTTTTGCATTGACATAATTAGGTGTTCTCTTAGCTTCACATACTTGTACATAAGTTCCTTTGCCAGGTTTGGGAAGTTCTCAGCTATTATTTCTTTAAATAAGTTGTCTGCTCCCTTCTCCCTTTCTTCTCCTTCTGGAATACCGATTATCCTCATGTTGCTTTTTCTAATGGAGTTGAATATTTCTCACAGAATTTCTTCACTTTTTAAAAATCTTAGTTCTCTCTCCTCTTCCACCTGAATCATTTCTAGATTTCTATCTTCGCTCTCACTAAATCTCTCTTCCATATGGTCTGCTCTATTTCCGATGTTCTCTGCTATATTCTTCATCTCATTTATTGAGTTCTTCAGCTCCATAATTCCTGTTTGGATCTTTTAAGAGTTTCAATCTCTTTGGTGAAGTACTCCTTCTGTTCATTAATTTTATTCCTGAGTTCATTTAACTGTCTTTCTGAGTTTTCTTGTAGCTCACTGAGTTTCTTCATGACAGCTATTTTGAATTTTCTGTCAGTTAGACTGCAATCTTCCATGACTTCAAGTTTGGTTTCTGAAGAATTGTCATTTTTGTGTGTGTGTGATACTGTCTTACCATATTTTTTCATGGTGCTTGATGAGTTGTTCCTCTACTGGCATACTTGTGGTAGTAAATACCTTTCTTATTTAGATAAAGCTTTGTTTACTTTGATTTTGAGCTGCTTCTGGTTGTATTTAAGAGCATGCACTTTTCACCCACCACTGCCTCAGCCAGAGGTGTGGTCGGTGCCCTCATTGTGTTGCTTTTGCCTCCAAAGTTGCTGGTGCCTTGCTGCTGCTGCTGGTGTACCTGTGGTGGCAGGCATCACCACTGGGTCACCAGCCTGCTGAGTGTCTTTGCTGCTACCAGAGTCACTTGGGTTATGAGTTTCCCCACTGTGGAGAGGAGAAGGATGGGGCAGGAGCCAGATCACAGGTGCGTCTTCCATGTCCAGCGTTGTTAGGTCCAGAGCCACTGCTGCTACAGGTAAGAGGGGTGGGGTTATGGGTGCCACTGCTGCTGGGAGCAGGGGACTGGGGTCATGCACACTGCCTCCGCTGCTGCTCCTGGGTTTTCTCAGGGTGCAAGTACTGCTGTTGCTGAGGGCACTGTGTTTGCCGGCATCACCACTACCACTGATACCAGTCACAGTTCCTACTACCAGGCAGGCCAGGGTCACAGGTGCTGCCATCACTGCTATGGTGAGGGGTACCTGGGTTGTGGGCATTGCCACAGTTCCTGGAGCCTCTGGGCACAGGCACTGCCATAGTTCCTGGAGCCTCTGGTCTTGGGTACCCCCATGGTTCCTGGAGCCTCAGGTTGCTGAGGCACCACCACCACTGCTGGGGGGGGTAGGTTGTGAGTACTGCTGCGATTCCTAGAACCTCAGGTCACAAGCAGCACCACCACTGCTGGGGGCACCAGGATCTTGGATGCAGCTCCCACTGCCACAGGGTTGTAGATGCCACCTCCACTGTCAAGGGAGGGGGAGGGGCTGGGTTATGGGTGCTGCCATAGTTCCTGGAGTCTCCAATCATGGCACCATGGCAGTTCCTGGAGCCTCTGGTCACCTGCATTGCCTCAGCTTCTGGAGCCTCCAGGCATGGGGGTTGCTGCAGTTCCTATAGCCTCTGGTCTTGGGAGAGGCCGCTGGTTCTCCTCTGGTTCTGCTGCCTCCAGGAGGCCCAATCCGCCCACCTTCAGATGTATAGATATATGGATCTTTCAGGCATTCTGGTCTGCTGTGCAGAGGATCCTTTGTTGGTCTGTTGTCCTACTGGTTGTAACTTAGGAGGGAGATACAAAGGGAGCAACTCATGCAGCCATGATACTGACATCACTCCTCTATCATCCACATTTCTTAAGAGTATAGTCCACACCCACTGCCTTCCCCCTCCTCCTCTCCTATTTCACTAGTCCTCCCTGATATTCAACTTACTAAGGTCATTTAAGCCCTCTTAATCATCAAATCCAATGGATAGGTTTCAGTTTTTATCTTACTGAATTTATCTCTTGATTTTGAAATATTGACCATTCTATCTTTCCTGAAATTCTTTCATTGGTTTCACTGAAATCACACTCATTCACTTATTCAATCACTCAAAAAATACTGATTTTAAAACAATGATTTGCCAAGAATCTTTCCTACAGTTAGTTTTAATTCTTTAAGCGAGCATTTTGGTACTGCTCTTCCTTCTCTGATCCCCTAAATATTCTCCTCAATTGACATAAAACTCTAGGTGATTGCACCTAACCTTAAGGTTTTAGCCATCACTGATATCAGTAATTTCCAGTGGAGAATATTGGAAGCATTGACAAAAATCCCCTATGGAACACATCAGCATCTGTGGTAGGCTGATCTTTTAAAACTATAATCCTCCACATGGTAGATTCTAATATACTCCACTTCTGGAATGAGAATCGCTGGCATGCAAAGAAGAATGCTGCTAATGAGATTTTGTTGTACTTCTGGAATATGTGGAGGCAGAAAAATTGGGGGAGCCATTGAAACTCTAGGATAGGTGTTACCAAATTTTTATCTACAGAGTAGGCCAACCACCAGTTCAAGTATAAGTGGATGGTACACAAACTTCGAACTCTTTAAAACTGAAATCAATACCACCCATCCCCAATTTCATCCTCGCTCGCATCCCACAATATCTCGTTCTCTGGTATCCTCTATCATATTGGTAGCCTAATTATCTATCCAATCACCAAAGAAAGAAACTTGGGAGTTTTCTTAGGTATCTCCATCTCCCTCCATTTTGCATTTATCACTAAGTCCTTCTTTTTTTTTTATGATAGCATTTTGAGATATAAATCACATACCATAAAATTAACTCTTTTGAAGTGTGCAATTCACTGGTTTTTAGTATATTCACAATGTTGTGCAATAATCTCAACTATCAAATTCCAGAACATTTTCATTACTACGAAAAGAAACCCTGTACCCGTTAGCACTTACTCCCCATCCTCCAGCACTTCACAACACTAATTTACTTTCTGTCTCTATGGATTTGGGGCAAATATGTGGTCTTTTGTATCTGATTTAGCCCTGTTTTAACATAATCATTTCTAGAGTTCAAATTCTCATCTCCATCCCTGCTTGCCTGGACTATTCTGAAGATCTCCTAACACACCCCTGTGACACATAGCCAGTAGATTTATCTAAAGTGTAAACCAGACCAGCTTACTCCCCTGCTTAAAACCCCTCAGTGGTTAACGACCACCCAAGGATGAAGTCCAAACTATTTAACATGGCGTAAAGGTCACTCCATGATCTGACCCCCGCCTAATGCTCCTGAGTCTCTCTTGACATCAAAATGCCTCATGCTTTAAGCTTTGCCAATACTGAATTATTAATAGTTTCCTGCAAGCACAGTGTTGCTCTTCCCTTCTTTGCCTTTGCTACAGTGCCTTCATTGCAGAATGTTCTCCTCACCTGGCCAATGCTTACTTGTCCTTTAAGAACCAGCTTTGGATTACTCAAGAAGTTTGTCCTTATACCATAGGATCATATGCTCCTCCTGAATGCTTCAAGAATATTCTGTGAAGATGCATTTTATAATTATCTGCCTCAGCGTCTCTTGCCCTCACTACACTGTGAGGTCTTCGGGATGATAAGACCAACATTGTCATCTCTAATTCCCAAGTTCTCTGTAGAATTCTAAGAATGTGGCTGGCCTTCCAAATGTATTTGCAAATGCATGAATGAATGAGTGCCTCAGTGGATTAATTAATATGCAAACTTATTGAGGAATGATTAATTGAGTGACCTTAAACATTACTGCACATACTTTGAAAAACTGGTCTGGCCCACGAAGCAATAAATCAAAAGACATTGATGGAGGAAAAGAGTGAAACAGTGAGAGTAGAAATTTGTAAATTAGCACACTGAATTTTCTTTAGTCAGAAAATTTCAATGCAAAGGTAGATAATCATGAATTGGAGATAGTGAATGGGGGAAATTATACTGAGAACTGAGTAAGATTCAATGATTTCCATGATGATGGAAATCAGAATCCTATTATTTTATTATGGAACAACAGATGATATGTCCCACATAGATACAGACAATTTTGAATTGGGAAAATGGAATGTAATGAACATAAAAGCAAATTACTAACATGGACATTCAACAGGGTCATAATTAGAAGACAGTTTGCCTAACATATTTTTAAAGATTATCAACTGTTTTTAAAATGATCCTGCCAACATTGATATGATGATAGATACAGATCCTCCAAATAATATTATGTCAGAGAAAACTACAACCCTGTATGAATACTACATTTCTTCAACCATCCAATACTGTTCACTATATGCATGAACTGGTGGTCATCCTTAAAAGAAAAATTGAGATTCTCTTTAAAGTTTGGTTTTTTGGTTACACTTAGATTTTGTTTACCTGCATAGATTTAAGGTTCCTTCACTTCAACATCCACCATGGCCATGGTGACACTCTAGAAAATCCTAACAAAGCCTTCAAGCCTGGCTTTGTAAACTTCTGTTGCAACGGAAAATAAAGTAGAGGTATTAAAACCTTATAAAAGAAAGTAATCACGTGTTGCTATGGCAATGTCTAGTTCATAAGTGCTCAAAGAAAGAACGCTTTTCTCCAATTCACCTAGATCCTGTTTTTGCATTGGTGGTATTTAGATGATTAAAGGTTTTTGAGAGATAAGCATTTGCGATAAGCAGGTAAAGACTTCATCGTAATTTTTAGTCTATAGAAGCAGACTGTGGGCACAAAAATTCACATTCAATTAATTCATTGAGGCAATATGCAATGTGTGGTCGTGATTCACCACTCATTCAGAATGCTCCTTCTATGTATTCTCTCCTCTAAAAATGTCCTAGTGCAACTAAACACTTTTTAATCTTTTTTTCATTATTTGATTTGCTTCTAACAGATTCACACTGAATCATATCATTTGGTCAGTTTATAAGGAAGAGTCATATTCATTCGATACCAATATTAAAAATAAAGGAAAACTGAAGTGTTGATTCACTATCAAATATAATCTACAACCCCCAATTTTTTTTTTAAAAAATTAAAGCATAACAATTTTGCTTGTTTCCAATTCACCATTGGTTCTTGTACAATGAACATACGACTCTAGGAAGTATATAGCTTTCAGACACTTATTAGATATACATACATTTCTGTGTATGCATTATTATGTTTAGAAATGTTTTCTAAATATCACAATGAATTGTATAAAAATCTGTTTAAAACTTGAAACATATCACAGAGTTACTATACTGAAGCTATAGTAACATACACACACACACACACACAATGTTTTTTGAATACTTGATATGTAAAAATCTCCATAGCAAATGGTACATTGGCATGCTTGAAGGGACCGATCATTATTCAAAATGTACATTTGTTTCTTTTCTATAAGAATATACATATAAATATAGCTTACGTTTCCTAGAAATCCAACCTACAATGATGTTTACAATAAAATGTTTAATTTTTAGTTATTTTGAAGGGTGTATAAATGCTGTTCTACAGTAACAAATGTTAGCAAATTTTAAGAAGAAATATCTTAAATTTATTTATAGTGTTTTTACCCAAAATTCCATTGGACTAAATATCTCCATATGTTCCCTTAAAACACACCCTATATTGTAACCAAGGCACTAGAAACTCCTCAGGAACTTCCCACCTCGTCAGAAAGAGAATGGGATGCCTCTGCCCCTATGTTCCCTGTGAACCTTCTAGTATAGACTTTATCACTCTATACTGCATGTGTTGACCTCCCACTTTACACTGTGAGCTCTTTGAGACCAGGGACCACGCTTTAGGCATTTTAATCTTCCCAGCAATAGAGCCGGGCTGTAAATATTTATTGAATTAATAAATGGTAATAAATGAATGGCACTTACCACAATCTACTGTGTATTATTATCAGTTATGTACATGTCTAATGACTACTTTCTCTGTCCACTAAATAATAAAATGCTTGAGAATCACAGGACTGTTCTACAGGCATTTGTATATGTTTTTCCCTGGCACACTAACCAGGTGTTTAGTAAATATTAAATTTTAATTAGAGATGTGTAAAGTTTAGGAGTAGTAAAAGTATAAACCACAAAATTTCCTATTGTTGTTTCAATGACTTTTTTAGACAGTAACAACTACTCCCTTGTCTGTATTTTCTTCTGAGTTACAGTGGAGAATTTTGTCCCCCAGAAGCACGAGGCTTTTGATACACTTGGCCCTAGTTTCCAAGATGAGCTTCTCTTTGAAGATAATATTTCTTGTCCTTTCTTTGGGGGATGAATTTGAGAGGCCTTTCATATATACTAGATACTGCTCTATCTTGAAACCTCAGGAATATTCCCCAAATAGACTACAAGTCCTTTGGTATCAGGAGAGATTTAAGTCTAATATAAGGTCTTTCTTAGTACTCACCTTTAATTATCCTGTTGAGACATTTGCTTCTAATAATACACCTTTCAACTGAACCATTGTGGCATCTACCATCACTAAAGTACTTCTATAATATAGTCCAAATATTACACAGAATTTTATACAATTCACTGTGATATTTAGAAAATGTTTTAAAACAGAGTAATATGACCAGTATGAAATTTCAGAGTCAAAACTCCAATGTCATACTGACCTTTGAAACTTAGGAGGCTTCTTTATAAAAGAATGTTATTATCATCATAAAGTTAAAATAATAGCAACCATTAAATTCTTTGAGAATTCATACTGGATTACCAATATGTAATTTCTGAGAATAATAAAGACTTCAGATATTCAGGCATCAATCTGACATTGTTAGCTATAGTTTAGAATCAAACAAAGCATTTTATTTAGAGTTCAAAACTCACAGAACCTTGTGAACAGGTCAAGCAGACTCTGATATACTACATCTGCTCCTGTCATTGCTCCATTTTTTTAGATAAAATGTCATTCAAACAGTGTTTTTCCTATTCCCACTTGAGTTCTTAGACTATTCAGAAAACTCATGGGGAGAATAATTACTTATTCATGAAAGCAGAGTTTCTTTGGTCATCCTAGATTTGATTGGCATTAGAAGCAACTATGTCTGACTCCAAAGATTTAAATATTCATTACAGCATAATCATGGCATTTAAATATCTAAGCATTAGAAGTTTCAAAGTAATTCTCATTTTGGAATAAATGTAGCCTATTTTACATAGATCACCTAACATAATGATAAAGTATTACATTCCTGACAACTTTACTATTTGGCGAACTAAAATATAGAATATTTACAACTCTGTTAAAATATCCTACCAAAAGTTGCTTAGATTATTAACCAATTTTATCCAAAAATTGACAAAATAAGAAATGAATCCTTATAATAACTGTATGTATATGCCTCCCCTTGAATGAATTGTCTCTCTGTAATTATATGCATAAATTAAAATTTTATGACTGGATCACTGTATATAAAAGCAAGGGTAATTCAATCACTCTTAGAGAATGCTTCCATAAACTGCTTCCCTCTCCATAGAACTGCAGTATAGACATAAGTGTGGGGCTGATGGTGTATACAAATAAATAAATATTTCCATTCATTGAGCTTGCTGAAATCTGTAGGTAACAGACACAACATACTCAAATATTGTATTATAAAATATCGCTCTCTCTAGTTTCTAATTTATTACTGGGAACAAATAATATTTTACAGATTGTAAGACATCATTTGACAGTGAACCTAAGCTGAAGTTTAGATTTTAGTGAGAAAACTCCAATTGAGTACACTATTAAAAACAAGCAATAAAACAACTCAAGAAAACCTAAAATTTCTACATCAATTTAGTTTATGGAAGAAATGTATTTTTTAAAGAAGCTTTGTTGAGCTATAATTGACATACAAATATAAATGCCATACACATTTAATGGGTAGAATTTGATACATTTTAGTATTTGCATACACCCAGGAAACCATCACTACAATAAAAATATCCAAAAGTTTCCTCAAGCTCCTTTGTAATCTCTCCCTTTCCACTCCACCTCCACTGGCCTTAAGTAAGCACTCATCTGCTGTCTTTCACTATAGATTAGCTTGCATTTTCTAGAATTTCATATAAATGGAATCATACAGTGTGTACTCTTTTTTTGTTTGGTTTCCTTCACTCAGCATGGTCACCATGTTGTTACATATATCAATAGTTCATTCCTTTTTATTACTGAATCATATTACATTGTATGGATAAACCACCATTTTAAAAAATCCACCTGTTCATAAGTATTTGGCATGTTTCCAGTTTTTAGCTATTACAAATAAAGCTGCTATGCTCATTCGTGTACAGTCTGCATGGACATATGCTTTCATGGGCAAACACCTAAGAGTGGAACAGCTGGGTCATATGGTAGGTGTATTTTTAACTTTTTAAGAAACTAACAAACTGTTTTCTAACGTGGCTGTCCTATTTTACATCCACATCAGCATTTGGTCCCCATGGGCTGCATGTTCATTTATCAGACAGCACATGGGCCCTATGTACATTTACCAGGACATAAGCATCCCTTCTCTGTGCAATGTATATTACATATGGTGAGATCCACTTTACAAGAACTGGAACGTAAGTTGATTATTCTAAATAATTATAAAAATGGATTTTTTCTTCCCTCTCACAAGTAACAGATTATGATGAAGAAAAGTACATAAATAAGAATTAACATGTATTGAGTACTTACCATGTGCCTGCCTCTAAGTGGTGAATATGTATTACATCATATAAATACCTACAATAACCCTATGAGGGTAGATACGAAAACTGAATCCATCTTATAGATGAGGAAACCGAAGGGACGAATAAGTTGCTTGTGGTGATAAAACTAAGTGACAGAGCCAGGCTTTGAACCTGGTAGTCTGAGCCCAGTGTTTTAGCTCTTAATCACAACATGATACTCCCTGCTATCATCTCCACATTACTGAATACTTGTAATTCATACTGCAAAGCTATGAACTATCCCTCAGATTACTGCATGGCTTTGGTCAATTTCCGAAATGCTGAATTGATTCTTTTCATCAGTTCTGTCCAGTTTTATTGTTACTTTTTGGGGAAAGGGTTTGCTGATCTTTATACTCAACCATAGCCAGAAATCTTGTCTCCAAAAACGTATTTTTGAACAGACAACTGTAAATTTAGGTTTTTATTTTGACTTATTTTTGAGTAATAATATTTCTTAATATGAAAAATGTTAAACACCAACATCATACTCCATACTCAGATTATAAACTGCTAAACAATTCTGAAGTCTTTGTGCCTCTTATAATTTTTCAAATATTAAGTAAATGTAACTGAAAACTTTAATTTAGTATTACTAGTAACAGGAAAAAATTCATTCAACGTCTTCTCTCTAATAGTCACAGCAAAACTCAAATTTCCTTTCTTTAGTCATCACTTTTCCAATTTATATATATTTATTCTACTAGAAAAATTGTCAGTGATCTTGATTGTGTTAAAGAGTGTACAACTTATAAATGTTAAACCTAATTCCAAGATCTTTACCTAAAAGATATTTTACAAGCAGAGAATAATTCTTTAGCAAAACACATACCAATTGCCATATACAGAGTCAAATTCCAAATTTTGAAACAACTCACTCAAAACATTTTATAAAGCAGATAAATGAATGGTCTTCCTTTAAAACCACTCCTCAACTACTTGATATATATTTTATTATGATTAAAAGTGAATGAATATAGGCATTTTATAAATATGTAAATGATATTAATTTAAAGTTTCAATGTGTTTAGAATTGAGCCCCAACTGCCACTGTAAGATTTTCAAAGCCAATTAGAAGTAGATTCCAGATATTTTCCTGTTTCCAGAAAAAAAAAAAAACAGCATAAATGAACTGGGAAATCGGAGGAGAGTTTAATATAAAAACAATATACAAATGTTGTCAAGACAAAGCAAAGGGATGGAACAGATATCAGAACTCAGAGATAGAGGGTGAGCTGAGTAGAGAGGACTTTCTGGCAGGAGCTATAATTTTTGATCTGATCACTAGTTCACTTCAAAAGCCACCTTGCAGAAAGGAAGCCAGAAAAAAACAAATGCCCCACAGTCGGTTGTCTCCCTCTCACTGATGTCCCTCTGGTGTTCCTCACTGGCTATACCCACCTGCAAGATAGAGGACAGGGAGGCCCTGATGTATCCCTTCCAGGTCCTGCTCCCAGGGCACATAGCATATTGGAGAAGGGTGGAGATGGATCTAGGGGAACAAACTGGAGATATCCAAGATATTGCCTTTGAGTTGATAACTGAAACATGACTCTCATCTCTCTATACATGTTTACAAGATTTATTTAAAAGAGTATATTGTAGTAAATTCATTTGTTAAATTACAGGCCATTTACAAGATTTTATTTTAGTAAATTACATTTTCTAAAAGGCTAATGTCAAGACAATGACTGGGTGTTTTGTATGTTTTTACCATGTTGTTTATATGTACATTTACAATCTGAAGGAGAAGTATGATGGTTAAGAAGCATGCTAAAGAAGTATTTGGTCCTTTACTGTGATTTTCCCATATTTGTTTCAGTCGCATATTTAAAACATTTTAATTAGGATATGTCTTTATTCACAAACATGGAAAATCCAAATGGGGAAAAACGTGGACCATTTTCTTCCCTAAGCATTTTGTTTTAAAGGTAGCAGCTACTAGAATAATGTTCAAACATCTTTCTTGCTGCTACAAGAAGAATGACTGTTGATTTTTGCCACTCTGTATCTATAATGAAAACTCTAGAGTTATAGAATTGCTTTCTGCAATTGCTTTTATGGAATTCTCACATGCTAAGTTTACTTTTTAAAAGAACTGATAAAACATGACACAAAAGACTCATTTTATAAGGCCTTGAAGGAAAATATACTCATCCTTGCCAGTATTAGGTTTGCTAAAATTTCAAATGGGAGAAAAAAACACCTAATTCCAATCTCATATGTTCTATACTAATATATACAGTGTGCATTTAGCTTCATTTTAAGGAATGCTATCTATATATAAAACACATTATAACTTTGGCATTTTATCACATTTGTTTTACAACATTTCTTATCATTGGCAAACTTGAGGGAAATTTTTACTACACTGTTGAACAAAACATGTAAAACACCAACAATAATGCATTGTTAACCAGATCATGTGAGTAAAGACTTCATTTTTGCATAATCAGTTCTAAGGTGGTTTAGTCTACCAAATTTCTTAACTGCACGCTATTCATAATTTTTAAGTTTGTTTTCTCCATATTAATGGAAAGAGTTCAAAAACCCAGTTGATTTCAGACGGATCAGATTAATTCATACAGTTCAATACACTATTAATAGCTCTATTTGCTGTGTCCTTAAACAAGTTGAAAATGTCAAATGGAACCCATTAAACAACACGATTTGGCTCATTTCGATGTTTCAGTAGGTCAACAAGCCTCTCTGTACCTGTCACTACCATGAAGAATAGCCACAACAGGAGTTGACTAGGAATTTTCTCTTTTCGCTCAGTATATATCTCATGAGATGTGTAAGAATTTTCCCAAAGATTTTAAATAAAATTGAAGGTGTGTTTATTAGTAATGCTTCATGGATTGTTTCATCCTTCTATGAATATTTTCCAGTGTTTCTACCAAATACTCAAAAATAATTTATTTCCTATTAATGCTCACTTTGGTAAGACTTGGACCACATTCCCTATGCATTCACTGCCTGAGAAAATTAGATTTCTCCAGATAAATTCATTGTAAGATATTGAGTACATTTTACATGTCAAGTCCTTTACCTACTCTGGCTAATTTTTAGCATTTGCAGGATCTCTCAAACTACATTTCTTTTCTCTTTCTATTTTATTATAGTACACACATGAAACTAATCCTCTTTCTATAAAAACTTTGATTTCTAAGATCTACTATCATTTAGAAATCTATTAAAATATTTAATGAACATATGCATCTTCATTTTCAAAGATGGTAATTCATCCTATGCATTTATTAAACCAACTATACTTTTTTATGTAACATAGGGACTTCTTTCAGAGTACACAGTTGTGTTTTTTGCCCATTTTCCAAATTAATAGGTATTATGAGACCTATGATCTATAATACTGTTACATTAGCATACAAGTAATCAGCTTACTGTCAGGCATATTTTCATTTTCTATTAACTGAACAAAATAACATGTACTGAGGCTGTGGAATTAAATAAAATCGCTATAGTTCCAATCTATATTTGACCTCATGCAAACGTGTTGAGTAAAATTTGAGAAGAACCCAGATCCCTTTAAAAGCATTTCGCCGTTATGTCTGTGAAATACCATGGACCAAGTCTTGAAAAATAAAACCTCAGAAATCACCCTCAGTGACTTCTCTGCCACCTGTCATCCACGTCCTATCAAAATACAAGTTCCATCAATTTTATTGTCCAAATATTTTTCACATGCATCCTGATCACTGCAGGACACATCTTGTTTAAAGTCTTGAAAGGTCTTTCTGCTTGCAGGTACCCGCCACCTTGATGTCTTTCCCTTGATTCAAATCTCTAAGAATCTGCGAGTCCCTGAGTAAATAAAGTCCAAACTCTTTAGCAAATCAGTCTTGATGATATGACCCCTACTTACCTTTCCATCTATATTATCCACCCTCACACACCCACCTCTAGTACAGGGAAGAGTCTACGCTATTTCCCACCTCCATAGTTTGTTACACAGTATACTTTATGCTTAGAATGTCTTTCCTCATCTCCTTATTTACCTTGGAAACTCCTTTTATACACCAAAAATCTTACACAGTCTCCTGGGAGAATTCGACTCTGTTTTCCCTACCTCCTATAACAATATTTAATTTAATATTTTCCTTCAGGCAAGATCCATTTTTTTCCCTTTTTGTCTCCAGTGGCTAAAACATTTCTCTGTATATTGCACCCATTTCATCAGTATTACAATGAACTCTTTACTCTATGAGATTGTAAATACAATGAGTATGTGTGTGTGTGTGTGTGTGTGTGTGTGTGTGTTCAGACACACATGATAACTAGTTGAACTTAGTTTTCAATTAATTATTTCATGATGTACAAGGGCAGCTTAAGTTGGTAATTTTTTTAACAGTGCTGTCACCAGAAAAAAAAATGCCAGTCATCTGATCTTTCTAGTAGGTTTAACCAGTTTTCCAACCCCACAACTCATCTTTTACCAGCACAATTTTCTTTAGATATTTTAATTGAAACATATATCCTATACTCTGCCAGATTTCACAATATCTAAACAAAGAATTATGACAATTTTTAATTTTAAGTTCAAATTATAACACTAAAAAAGCCAATACTATTCAATAACTTTCCCCATTATTTTTTCAAAATTTTGGTGTTTTTTGAAATATACATACAGAAAAGAGCATAATCATGAGCTTAATAAATTATCACATCATGAACATGTCTGTATAACCACCAACCAGGTCAGGAAATAGAATATTACCAGTACTTATAAGCCCCCCCATGCCCCTCCCAATCACTACTCCCTCAGGCATTCCAGCAGTAATTACTATCTTGATTTCTAACCCCATAGATTTGAACTTTATCAGTTTATATAAAAAGAATCATACAATAAGTACTCTTTTGAGTTTAATTTCTTTTGATTATGTTTGTAAACCTCATCCATGTTACAGCACATAGTTGTAGTTCTATCATTTTCATTTCCAAATAATAGTTCTCAATTGTGTGAATTTATAATTTCTTATCCATTCTACAGTTGATGGACATTCAAATTGTTTCAGTTGGTAATAAGAAGAATAAAGCTGCCAAATGCATTGTTTTAATATTTGACGATCTCAGAAAGAATTTGCAATTAATGTCATTTTGAATAAGTTTGCTCATTTTCCACCAATTCATATAATTTTTCTGTCTTCTAGATGAACTTTTTAAGGACTTTTAAAATATACTTATTTAAGCTTATTTTCCTAAGCAGTTTTTTAAAATTTCAAATCCACTAAGATTGTATTTAAATGTAAAAAATAAATGCATGTTCCAGAAGGTATTAACTCATTTAAGCTGTACAGAGACTACCTTCTTTTTTTCTGTAACAATCCACACAATTAAATACAAGATCAATGTGAATAAAGACATGGGTCGGCATGACCGATATGTGGCCTTTTAATTATGCCAGAAGATCTGGGCTATATAGTCACTTTGCCACTGACTATTTGTGTGAACATGGAGTAATTTCCTACCTTCTATGCATCTTATTTATGTGCCAAGTAATTTTCCTAAGGCTCTTTCCAGATCTCGTATTCAAAGAATCTATTTCTTCCCTTGTTAAGTGAGGGCATTTTAGGTACCAGAGAGGATTGGAAAATGATCATTGTAAATATAATTTTCCAGAAAGTATTTTTGGATTACAATGGAATTATTCTTGCATGTGTTATGCTTATTTTCCACAGCATGCAATATATATTATGTCATGTGTGACACTGCTCTTAAGGAGCAAACCTTCTAGGGTAAATGAAGATGAATGTGTGTCTCACCTGAGAAATGTGGAAAGATAGGTGGAGGTGACAAAAGAGCGCAGAAGGCTAAGAGACAATGGCACTGTGATGCACAGATCCTATGACAAGCTAAAAACTATCTGAAGAGAGGATGGAAAAAGCCTGAAAAGATCATGTGGCGATCAACTTCTACAAAAAAGAAGTAAGCAACAACTATTTATCAAACATCATGCTAGGTCCTGGAAATACTGAGAAATAGTCTCCTTTTTGAAAAAAAAAATCACAGTCCACTAGGAAGACAAACTTTTAAAAAGGGAACTACCACAAAATGGGATAATTGCTCTCCATAAGAAAGAGAGAATCAATGTCTTTAAGACTAGTTCAAAAGAAGAAATGATGAATACCTGAGCAGCTATGTTCATCCACATTTTCTGGCTTGATGGAATAGGGTGCTGTACTGAGAGTGGTATTACACTAGTAAGGCAAAGTAGGATAGAAAATCTTTTTGTAGAATAAAAGGAAATCATTGGAGTCCATAATATAGACTAGTTTTCGAAAATGACTCAAGTCTGTTCAGCAAACAGTTATTGAACACCTGTTGTGTGTAAGGCACAAAGATAACTGTAGGCACACAAAGGTAAATAAGACATAGAATCTGTATTCAAGGAACTCAGAATTGAGTAGAAGAGAACCAGGAAGCAATGGAGAAGAAGAAAGATAGCATGATATTATTGCCATGCATCTATAGGGCTTCTAGCATAGGAACGAGAGAGAGAGAGCATTGTAATTTGCAAGATGGAAACATGGGATATGAACGGAAATCCCTATTAGCTTCACCAGACTATGTCTTTCTCCCATGGTGAAGCCTAACCCTTTTTCTAGTCAAAAGAACACTCCATTGGAAAGGATGCTAAGTGGCATCTTGCACATACATTGGCAGGGAATGGAGATTAATTTGCCCCCACTTCTTGATCACATCATAGGGAAATTCAGGAAATGTTCTCTTTCTTTGATCAATGCGAGGTTTTCAGCACCACTATGAACCAACAGACTGATTTCTGAAATCTTTTTGTAGCAAGCAGCACACTCAAAATTTTCAATGGCTTTTAAGGAACATAATTTCCACAAGTACTCTGGAAGAACTAGGGACTGCAGTGGGATTGCTGAAGTTTAGAGTTAGTGGTTATTCACTTCTTCAAGGATGCAAACTGACCTGGTTTGAATTACATTTGACGAGGCATTGAATACCAATTGCGTAGACAGCAGAGTAACTACCCCTAGAAGGAATTAAAATGAGCTAGAATCATATTTTCTTTAACTAAGGAGTCTAAGATATAATTGGTACTATAGAGTAAAAACTTTGTAGGGAGTTCAGCAGAATGTACCCCCCCCCTCACAAAAAACGACAAGAGTTATATTACTAGGTGAGGCTGGTCTGAGGAGGATTATGCAAGAAGATGCTTTTTAAAGTACACCTGGATGGAAATAAATGTTGAGGTTGAGAAATAAGAGATATCCACATTAGAGAACAAAAAGAGAGAAAATGTACAAGCCTGGACATAGAGTCAGAATGGAGACAAGATAAGAAAAGAAACCACTGGGGTTAAAATAAAGGACACAGGGAAATAGAGAGGTTGTATGACCTTGAGATGGGGAGAGTCTCTGGAGCCTAAAATAACTCAGGGATTGGAATAACAGAAAGCTAAGGTGGTAGGAAGAATATAAAAGAGGAAAGGAAAACTCCCTAAAATATTTTGACCAAGGAATCAGTAGGCCTGATTGACTGGCTTTATATGAAGAAAAAATGAGACAAAATTAAATAGAATTAGGCTTTGATTCTGGATTATCAAAAAATAGAGAATAGACTGTGTGTGTGTGTAGGGGGCAGGCAGGGAAGTAGGAAGAGAAGGAAAGAAAGAGTGTAGAAAATGTTTTAAGGTATGTCTATGTAATGTAGGGAGATGATTCTTCCTCTTCTTTCTCTCCAACTGCAGAGAGCTCATAATTATGAACTCGTCGTACTGTAAAGCTCTAACAGCCCGTTTCCTTCTACGTGGCTGAAGAGTCAAGTTCATTATGTCTGTAGGGACTTGGAAAGCTCACAAATAACAGTGGTCATTAATCATGCTGGCTAAATTCCTGAGCTAGAGACAGGAAGGTATGGAAAAGTATGAAATTCTAGGCTTTCCCTAACATTATTTTAACTTACTTTTTGACAGATAAGTTCAGGCCCCAGTTTACACTCTGTTGTTGAAAGAAGGCTTGGAATAGCACCTGCTTTGTCTTCCACACCATAAATCTCAACAGCACAGAACACTGCATGTTTCACACACAACAGAAAAGATACATCATAGCTATTAACCTTCCCCTTACTTGCTGATAAAGTAAAATAGACCTATTCTTTACAGAAACACTTATGTTATGTGCTCAGATCAATATTCCTCTAGCTGCAATAAGGCCTATTATTTTATAACTCCAAGATTATTTTTGCAAAAACATTGAATGTCAATTTAAAATCCATATGATGGGAATACAATAATAACACTTTAAAGGCAAAAGTCCAACAGTTAATTACATTTAAACTTATCACATAAACAGAGTGAAAGTTCTCTCTCCCTCACCTTAAACATCAGAGAATTAAATGTAGAATCCTCATTAGTAAATCGAAGGAGATTGAAGATGACATATTAGAAAAGGAGAATTGTAGCTGTCAAATGACCAAAGCTGGCAGAAATAATTCTCCTTTGCAATCCTTTTGAATCTAGGAATCATGTTGAAGTTCCCTTTCTCTTTTGGAAGAATGTACTTTTTGTTTCCTGAACAGTCTCAGTTGTTATTTCTGATGCTGGACAGAAAAGGCCTGCTAATAGGTGAAAACTTAAGAAAAAAAGGCAATTAAGCCATACCAAACTGAAAAAAAATTAACATTGGCTCATGTGTATTTTTGGTCAACTTGGTTCAACAGAACTGGTTTAACCTCTCTAAGTACAACAGACTTGCAAACGCCCAATGTAGAGAGAACACTGGTCTGGGAAAAGCCTTCCTTGGACAAGCCCAGCTGCACTGAGGGAAAAGGGGATTTTTCTGCCATGACAACTTTTTCACTGCAGAGACCACCTGCTTTAGCCAAAGTAATTATAAACTTTGTAGAATGGTCTGCACTCCATCTGGCTCCTTTCAATGTCTTGGAGACTCCTTCAAAACTGGCTTTACAAGTGAATATTTTCCCTTGCATATTGCCTGGAATAAATCTTGATGGGGCAGGGGGGTGGGATTGGGATCTTGGAAGGGACTCAACTTTTTCAGAAATAGATGGAGAAACTGCAAATTGTTAGGATAACAAAGATCTTGGTTTTGCCCTCACTTCCTTTTCAGTTTAATAATAACTGTACATATCTGTAGTTACCCACTTGCAAATAAAATGAGCTATCCCACTCTCTCACTTGGCTCAGTCCCCTCACTATCATTTATATTATGACAGTATGCCAATAAGATGATTTCCTCTTTTTGAAATCATACAAGAATAAATGATAAATGTAACAGGGGGGAAATTCCCATCAGATATCCCAAGTCTCATCTTGAAACACATTCCATTTAAACTGTGAAAACAGAAAGTTCCATTCAGCTCTGAAAAACTATAAACCAAATGTCATCAGCATATCAACTATTAGAGGCATCTTGCTAAAAGCAAATCCATGTGAACAAATGTGAAATAATATCTTTTTATCTAATACTTTCCTCAAGACTATGATTTAAGAAAGGACCTCTTCAAAGCATTCTCTGGTAGCTTATAACAAAACAAATTCATATTCTATAAATTAATGTTACATCACAAATGCTTCTGTCTTTTAACGTATTTATTCACATGTGTTTTTCAGAGACGGAAGTTCTCAGAGAGAAGGGTGTGAAAGCGTTTGCTTTTTGCACAATTTCTTCCACACACTATTGTGAACATATAGGTACCGAATCTAAATGTTCTGATGTCATAAAGATGTCCAATATGCAGATTGGCTAATCCCAAAATCACTGGCAAATACACTTAAACTGACAACATGAGGTGGTTGAGATTTTCATTTAATACATTCATAGTTAACTTAAGAATGAGTTTTTTCCACTATTATAACTCAATAAATGAAAAGACAAATAACCCAATTTAAAATTGGACAACAGATCTGAATATACATTTCTGCAAGGAATATATACGAACAGCAAATAATCACATGAAAAAATGTTCAAAATCCTTACCAATCAAGTAAAGGAAAATCAAAACCACAATGAGACACCACTTACCCCCCATGACAGCTGTAATCAAATAATGAAAAAATTCTGGAACTAGGTAATGGTGATGGTTGCACAACATTGTGAATGTACTTAATGCCACTGAATTGTACACTTTAAAATGGCTAAAATGGTAAATTTTATGCTATGTGTATTTTTCCACATAAAAAGACAAATAATAACCACTGCTGGTGAGGCTATGGAGAAATCAAAACTATAATGCACTGCTGTGTGGAATATAAAATGGTTCAGCCACTTTGGGAACAGTCTGGCAGTTCCTCAAAAGGTTAAAGATAGAGTTACCATATGACCTAGCAATTCCACTCCTAGGAATATACCCAAGAGAATCGAAAACATATGTTCACACAAAAATTTGTCCAGACATGTTCATAGCAGCATCATTTGTAGTAGCCCAAAGTGGAAACCCCAAATGAACATCAACTGATGAATGGATAAATAAAATGTGATATATCCATACAATGGACTATTATTTGACCATAAAAATGAGGGAAGTACTGATACGTGCTTCAACATGGATGAATCTTAAAAACATTACATTAAGTAAAGGAAGCCAGTCACAAAGGACAACACATCATATGATTCCATTTATTACTAATGTCCGGGATAGGCAAATCCATATAGACAGAAAGTAGACTGGTGGTTGATTAGGGCGAAGCAGGGAGGAGGGCTGTTTTGGGGGAAATGGGGCGTGACTGTTAATAGCTATGAAGTTTCTTTTAGGGATGATTAAAATGTTCTAAATTGATTGTGGTGATGGTTGCACAACTTGGTGAATGTATAAAAATCATTGAATTTTACATTTTATTTATATTTTGTGAGGAAAACCAGCCCTGAGCTAACATCCGTTGCCAATCCTCCTCTTTTTGCTGAGGAAGACTGGCCCTGGGCTAACATCCGTGCCCATCTTCCTCTACTTTATATGGGACGCCGCCACAGCATGGCTGACAAGCAGTGCATCGGCGGGCACCTGGGATCTGAACCCGGGAACCCAGGGCTGCCAAGTGCAAACTAACCTGCTGCGCCACTGGGCCAGCCCCAAATTTTACATTTTAAATGGGTGAATTGTATGGTATGTGATTTATATCCCAATAAAGATATTATTTTAAAAAAGAGAATGAGCCTTTTTCTGGTTGGCAGAAGTTGATAAGCGTTGTGTGGGAGTTCATGTCAACACAAAAGAAGCTTTTGGGGGATACATCTGCTGTACTGATGTTCCCCAAAGTTAGCTTTCTACACCTCTCTAATCGACAGTCTTTCTTTTTGCCACTACACACTTTCCACACTATTGACCTGAGAAGAGAAAGAACATCAAGGTAGGAGGACAGGAAATTGCCAGGTACATTAAGAGGACTGATAGTAGAATCATTTGCTTGGCACTGAGATGTTCTAGAAGGAGAGCCTCAGATCCATCACTTGTCAAAGAGTGGGGGGAGGCAGGTGGGCCAGGTTATTTATGAGTTTGCCTCTCTTTCCGAATTCCTATGCTAATGATTGGGAACTTACAACACCTTGACAGCAATGATATGAATATTAGTTCAAAGATCCTAAGTGAAAATTCAGAGAAGAAACTTTTCATCATTTGATCAATGCCACAAAATCTCTATGGAAGCAACTGCTCCTAATTTCCCTCTTTTTCTTCTACCTCTTCTTTCCAAGTTCATATATAGGTTGATTCCTGTCCAAGAGTAGGGTTAGTAATATTGACCTCCTCCCCAACCCTTACTTAAATGTCTAAGCCTTTTTATTTGCAAAAATAATAATCTTTCCTAGCAAAGAGAGGTTGATAAGAAAAATAAGAGCTCTCCTTTTCATAAAGTATATTTTCAATGAAGAATTTAAATATATTCACATTTATAGGTATAGAGCATTATTTTTATCTTCAAACTAATTAATATAAATATGTATATAATAGCTGGCATTATTGCCTCCATGCATTTGATAGGAAAACAGAGGGCACACAATGGCCCAATGGCTATCTTGGGTCACATTCACATGCAGAATTTAGTTCATATACACTACTACGGGGTTTAATAGACAACTCCCAATCAAAGGCTTCAAAGGTGTCAAGTTGGCATAACACTGCTTTATGTATTGCTTTTTTTCATCACATAATAACAGGAAGAAGAAGTGATCTTATGTTTAGTCTTCCATAGTCTGTAAAAACAAGTGCTGCTAAAGACGTACAATTTGCTTTAAGAAAAAAGCCCCCTACTATGATCATTCTCCTATAAGAGAGTAATATTTCAATTAAATTTACCACATGCTTAAGTCCCTATTCTTTTAATAATATTAATGTAATTAAGCTGTGTTTGATCTTCCAGATTCTTTATTGAAAATAAAATTATTCTGAACCAAATTCTCATAAGAATTGAGAAAATCAGTCTTCAATGCACTTAATCCTAACAAGACCTTATTTTTATATAATAAGTTCTTGGCAGCAACAACAAAAACAAAAATTATGTGAAATATAATTGCTAATTCAGTGCAGCAGTATTTGCTACTCAGAAATCTGGTTCTCTGCTCATTTTTGTCCCTATATCGTGTGATTTAATAGCCATTTTGCTTATTGTGTAAACTGTCTATTTTACCCGTGTACCATACACTTAAATTATTTTTTTAATTGTCTGGTGCACCTCTACTAGAATATACTAGAATGCAAATTCCATCAGGGCAGAAATTTCAGTCTGTTTTCTTCATTGGCACCCCCAGTAATTAGAACAGTGCCTGGTACAAAGCAGCCACTCCACAAATACTTCTTGAATAAAATGATAAATTACTTACAGATGTAAAAATCCATAAGAGCAAATTAAGAATATCTGTTGGTATTGTTAACTATTTTCTGTAATATATTTCACAATTTCATGTTTTCAAAAATGCATTCAATTAAATATCTCAGGATAATATGAAAATACCCAAGTGAGTTAATTTATTTATAGCCAATATAGCGTTCACCAAGCTAAAATTGTCACTAAAGCTACTAATCACAAATACTCATAAAAATATTGCAAATTGTCTACTTAGATTTATCTTAATAATTTGCTTATAAAATTAATCAAGCGTCATTATTTGTCAGCCTTCTACTTCAATCTTTACCTTCTCAATAAGTATCACTGGCATCAATCCAATGGTTCCGGCCTGAAAATGTCATCCTTGATCTATTTCTGTCACTCCTTCTCAAAACCAGTCCATCAGCAAGCCTCTTCAATCAGACCTTCAAAGTCTACTGTCATGGATCTGCCCACAGCTCTCTCCACCACTACCATCATGCCAGACCCAGCCATCACTGGACAATGGCAACAGCCCCTCCACCGGTCACTGCCTGCACATTAGTTCTCTCTTCCAAACCATTTTCTACAGCACAGCACAAATATTTTTCTTAAAACACAGACTATATCCCAGGATTCCACTGATTCCATTGCTTAAAACCCTTCACTTTGCTTTTACAGTTGCTCTAGTTACTTTTTTAGATTTTCATTGGCAAACATTTTCAGACTTACAGATAACTGCAAATATAGGACAAAGAGATCCCACCGTATACTCTTCATGCAATTTTCCCAAATATTCACGCCTCACTTAATCCCAGTATAACTTTCAAATCAAAGACATTTTTTAATTAGTCAAGGACAAGTTAATTAGTCAATATCGTGGTCTTGTTAGAATACAATACTAATAACTAATTGGATGCAGAGGCTGCTGGTCTGGCTATCACACACTGAGAGCTGCTACTCTAGTCAAATGTGACTTCTCTCCAATCCTTGAAATGCCAAGCTCATTCCAGTCTCAGGGCCTTTTCACTAGCTTTTCCCTCTGTCTCAAACATTCTCCCCCACATCCTGGCATGGCTGACACTTTTAGTCAATCGGGTCCATTTGGGAAAGATTTCCCGACTAGTCTAAAGTAGTTTCCCTGATTCATTTTCACCCAGTGCTTATCACTACTTGATATTTCCCACGTATACATTTTTTGGTTTTTGTCTATATTTCTACACTAGAACTTGAGCACTACGAGAATTGGGACTTTGTTTTCTTGTTCCTGACAATATCCCCAAGATTTCAACCTATGCTTGACAAACAGTAGGTATTCAATAAATATCTGTTAATCATGTAAATAAATTTACCAAGGAAAATTAAATCAAATTGAATAACAATTAGAAAGTCATCTGTTATTTTTATAATACTTTACAGTTTCAATTCACTCCTATATACATACATATATATATGTATATATATTCTAATCTAGCATAAAGGAAAAATTATTAACTTAAGGGTCAGATAAGTTTGATTTCATTTCTCAGCTGCATCACTGACCACCAAGTTTTAAATCCTATCTAAGCTTCAGTTTTCTTATAAGGTATTCAAATTCAAATTCATCCAGTCAGTAAACATTAAAGTCAGAATTCAACCTATGTTTGGTTGAAAGAGCACCAAGTTTTACGGCACCAAATTTGAGTGTAAGCTCATGAGGTGAATAATTGTGTCTGTTTTATTACTCACATAATTACTAGTGCCTACTATAGTATCTCCCACAGAAGAGACACTAAATCAATAATCGTTAAATAAAAGATAGGTAAACACTACTAGTGAGTCATATGGTGTGCATCTATATATTTGAGTTTGTATTTTCCACACTTTAATTTAATGTATAAAAAAGTAGTATCTTGAACTTAAAATTCTATCTCAGTATTCTCATTAACAATGTTTTGTTCTTAATTTCTATGCCATCCAAATAGACTTATGTCTCTATATCACTCCTGAAAACAAGAACTCCAATTAAATATCATCTCAGTTCTTCCAAAATAATTAGCTTTGGTCAAAATATTTGCATTTTATTATTTCCATTAACTTTCAGGAATTTTTATCTCAATATATAACATTTCAGAAGGATCTAGGATGAGATACACATATGATATGGGATTTTTAAATTTCATTTATCGTGAAATCAAAGGTTGTGTTTTAATAAAATATAAGGTCAGAAGAATAACCCCCTCTCACTATGTATCTTTCCTTGATGCTCTTTTAAACTATATTAATGGGATCCAGTTATATTTTTATAACACTGTTTCATATTTTATCTGATATACATAGAGTTCTCAGACTTTTGAAGCTCTTGATAGTCATGTTTTAGTGCTTATAGTTTTAACATTTTCTGGGGAAGCTAGTTAAAAAGTATTAAATATTTTGTGCATGCTCTCATATATAAACACATCCACACACACAGTAGAATCTATCTGGTTTTATTTTGATATGTGTTTCTGTCTCTTTAAAAGATTCCCAAAACAAATTCAAAAGGAGAGAGAAGAATTACATTTAGAATAGAATCATGGTCAAATGTAGGTTGATATAACAGCAAACAATGTATTTCCAATTTCTATGAGCAAGGCTCCATTATCAAAATATTTGTACATGAAGATGTATGTGTCCACACACATTTGTTTAGCCATCTCTTTTTCCAAATTATAATTTGTACCCCAAATTATATGAGAAGTTAGAGCTATGAGTTTCATACCTAACTGGCATTTGGGTGTTTGAAATTATAAAAGAAAAAAATCCCTGTTCCAAAGGACTCCAAAGAGTTAATATGAAAATAATCCAAAATAAAACCATCCTACATGTGCATATCATCACTATTGGGTGAAATCACCCAAGAATGCTCAAATTTGGCATTTTGATTCTACACTTCGAGACGTCCAAGGTCTCTCCCGGCCTCATATATCTTTGCAGTTGGTGGATCCTGAATATGGAAAGACATCAGTGGATGTTCACTGGCAGAGTGGCTGGCCTCAGATTTCACGTACCTTGTTTCTCCTCTAGCAACTTCATGGTATATAGCTTTAGCCTCAGTCTTACACATGGCTCAAAAGTGAGCAACAGGGGGAAAAAAAAAAGCATGAAACTTAAGCTTGAGATAACAGACTGAAAAGAAACAGTGAATACTTGTCTGTTTCACTGAAATAGAGAACTATTTAGTATGTCAAAGGATTTTAGATTAATTCACATTTGATGCAGATATCTCCTATTCAGATCTATGAAACTTTACTTACCAATGATAGTGTTCCTGATTGAGCTTTAAGAAACTTCTGAGATCTAATACAACAAGGTAAGCTTATTCTAGATATGATCTCAAAGGGATGATGGAGGATTTGGCTCAGAAATGGGACAGACTGAAACAAAGACTGATGAAGTTTCAATATAATGCCCAAAGCAGATTAAGGTTATGTCCACTCAGGAATGAAACAGCTGATCAATTGGAGAGTGGGGGTGCCGACTTGGTGGCTACTGGTCCGTCTGACTTTTTATTTGTGTTTGACTCTGGAGAAACAACTCTTTGAGATTATAAACTTTGAGAGGTAAACTCTTAGAGAGGTGAACTTCGTTTGGTTGCTCTGATGTAGGTTCAACACATTATAATTCAAAGCATAAGGAACAATATCAGAAAAGACATCTGCTTGTTAAAATACAAGAATTTACCAAATCACTGAGCATCTTGAAAATATTGCACACTTGATTTGTTTTACCTGACAGTCATTGTTTTTGTCATAATTGTTTAACATACCTACCTAGAAATGATTTTTCTACCATAAACTATATTAGAATAAAGTTGAATAATACATTCTTAACACATTTTAAG
Source organism: Tapirus indicus (assembly GCA_031878705.1). Taxonomy (NCBI): domain Eukaryota; kingdom Metazoa; phylum Chordata; class Mammalia; order Perissodactyla; family Tapiridae; genus Tapirus; species Tapirus indicus. Next base: position 23,385,178 of record CM062942.1, on the reverse strand, counting down.
AAAGTTTCGGTTTTTACAAGCATAAATTTATTTTCCCAAAATATTTACTACACAAGGAAATGATGGAAATTTCCAGAAGGAATAAACATCGACTATTCTATATTTTCTGTTCACATGGAAATCCTGATTAAATTGCCTAAGAACAGAAATGATATTAGTTGTGTTTACAACTTTGTCTTTACAGACATTTAGAATATATATAATTGTTTGATACAAAACTGAAATGTCACAGTCAATACTCTACAGTAGGAATTTCATTGAACCTTGTGTATGTATCAGTACATCTATACAGGTATAAGTCTTTTACAAAGACTATTAAGTTATCTTAACGTGGCACCTTGAACACAAATTAACACCTGACCTGGTTTTTCAAATTTAAAATTAGGATGTCTTCCAGTGTGTTAAGGTGGCTTGTTCTTATATTAATAATTAAATAACATTTTCAAATTTATTTTCTGCCATTTTCAATATTAATAGAACAACAAAAGAATGAAGCTTTGGGTAATTTAAGAGCAATGAGTAAGTAATGGACAGATTATAAGGAAAGTGAAAAGCACATGGCTTCCATTACAGCCCATAAGAGATGTCCTGGGATAGAGCCATAGAAACAGTCCACAAAATCTTGGCCTTGAGACCAGCCATTCCACTGGCCAGAATTCTGTGAACAGTTGTGATGGCTCTATCCCAGCGCATCTCTTTCAGCTATAGAAGTCAGTGATAAAGCTAAGACAATGGTGAAATATGCCTTTACAAGGATTATCTCAGTGCTTGAATAAAACCCAGAAGCCAAAATCAAATCTAAACCATACACAGAAGAGATCGTGTTTCACTGGGGTGAAAACTATAACAAAACACTTCCAGATGTCTTGAACAATTGGTGTCCCCATGCATACATTTTTGATGCCTTATGAAACTTTCTTTCTTTTATATCTCAGTTAAATGTGAAGTGATAGTTACATATGCAGCCCAACCAGACAAAAGCACTCAGTGATAAATTTGAGATACTACAATTACTTGTGCTGTAAGAGTAATAATCAATACTATCTCTTTGAGTTTTTAAAAGCATCTTCCATTTGAATTTATACACACTAATGTTCCAAGACGAACACGTGAAATACAGAGATCTGGCTTTTTCAGTCTCCGTTCTTCAAACGCAGACTAGTTAAAAGTACAGCTAACCACAGGTGTTCTGGGACTTCCTCCCAGGTCTCTGGATTCCCAGTGCACTAGCAGCTCTTTCCACTAAACATCTAGCAATGACAGATACGTAGGTTGTAGGTGAGAAATCCATCCTGAAGTGGCTGCAACTTCATGTATACTCCCCTGCCCCCAAGCTGTGAAATTCTCCAGCCTGCTTCGGGAGGTCCTGGAGGAGCTATACGTGGGGGACCGTGAGAATGCCAGATGGCGGTTTGTGAGAAAATCTGGGACCGAGGCAGTCAGCCAAAAACAGTGGACTGAATAAAAAAGGATGATCACCAAGAATATGCCCCCCCAATCACCACAAATGAATGGAAGATGAATTAGGGCTCTCTTCCTCATGTAGGTAAAAATCCTTCACGCAGCTTTTCATCTATGTGCACAACAAATAAAACAAGAGTTGCAAAAATTAAAAAAGGTTTTGTATTATGCTAATTTATCTTACTATCATTTTCTCTTGCTTCATTAGTAGTAAAAAAAAGAAAGAAAGAAAGCAGCTCATTGACAAGGAGAGTGTAGGCAAACTTAGAAATAAGGTGTTTCAAAATTTTTAATTTTATCATCAGAAGTAGATGAGAATGCTTCAAGGCACCACTTTCTCCTTGATTTGTAAGTAACAGGAGTATATGCATTGTATTGATCGTTATTGTGTGTCTTTATCACTTTTATTGTTTGCTGCAGTATAGCCCTTTGAAGGTCTGCCAAACCACTGCGGCTTGCTCAAAAGCAGGACTGAATTTTAATTAAGCTGAGCCAAATAGACACAGAACAGTTGAACTTGATTAGACCACTTGTCCTGATGCACACACAGAGGGCATTCAGCACACTTATTCCAATAACTGACAAAGTCAATTCACACATTTAGTGAAATTATCAAGACAAAAACCACCGTTCGTCAACATTTTCCTTCTACATACGACTTCTACTTCTCTATTTTAATCCAATAAGCCACCAAGGAGAGCTGCAAGAGAAGGTAGCCAGTGAGGATATATGTGGCACAATATCTTGATAACAATAACATTCTATATTCCCTGGGAAGAAGCAGTATATGAGTTTAGTAATTAGGATGCAACAGCATTGTTCAATAAAAGAAATTAATACGTGTGTCTATGTGTGTCTGTGTGTGTGTGGTGTGTGCACTGATTTTCCTTTCAAATATTTCAACCTGAAGAAAAGTTCACCACAGCATTTAGCCCAGATAAGGCAGCAGGTAAGATGTCAGAATTTCATGAATTTTGATTTTTGATACTTCAAGAAGAACAAAGCATCCAGGTTTCTGGCTTGAGCAACAGAACTGTGCTAAAATGTGTTCCCACAGTAACTTCTCCTGAAATCAGCCAGTGTAATTTTCCCACACAACATGGAGAACCAAGTCTCTGACAGTGCCACGTTTCTGCAAGGCAAACTACTGTATACATAGACTTTGCTGTTAAATTAGACCAAGTAACCTCTGGAATATTCTCGTAAACAACTTTCCTGTGTAGACTTTCAGACTCTTAGCAAAAATCCCACCTTCCCTAAAGGTGGAGAACTGATCATAGGCAGTATTTCAAAATTAAATGTACAAAGGAGATACTCTTTCTATATATGTATATCCAGAGTGATGGACAGATAGATCCTAAAATATGAATAAGCTAATATTTCTTAAGCTATCAGTGAAAATTCAAAGATAAGGTCTAAAAGTTGAAATAGAACTTTGCATATACATCAAGGTGCAAATGCACTGCAAACAGTGGCTCTTCCTTTGATAAATTCAAATCACTAAGTCTTTAATAGAATTCTGTACTTTACTTCCCAACATCCTAATACCAATTGACTATGCTTAATCCTAAGAAAATAATCCTCCCCTCAGGATTAGCAAAATAAAAATTTAATAAATTTCTAAATATAAATGGATGCCTTTTCTGTGCAGGAAAGCAAATTGGGTTTTAAAAAGAAAACAGAATCTAAAGTTCTCATCCTTGACAACAGTAAGAAAAATGAGCATATTTCAACTATTCCTTTGACTGTTGCAATTTCACTCTTTATTCCTGTCTATGTGAGTGAAGGAAGAAAACAGTTTCATGATGATTCAACTAAAATCCTTGAGAAATATACTTTTGAAAATAAGTCATTCACTAGAAAAAACATGGACTTTGAAGCCAAGTCATTCTGAATATGAATCCTACCTATGCAATTTCCTAGCTACATTATGTTCTGCAAGTTACATAACCTTCGTTTTATCAGGTATAAAATGGGAAGACATAACACCTTGGGAACACATATAATGTATAGGAAACATTCATTCCATTTAATTTCTACATAACAAATATTTATTTATTTTTATTTATTTATTTATTTTGCTGAGGAAGATTCACCCTGAGCTAACATCTGTGCCAATCTTCCTCTGTTTTGTATGTGGGTTGCCACCACACATGGCCACTGACAAGTGGTGTAGGTTCATGCCCGGGAACCAAACCCAGGCTGCTGAAGTAGAATGCACTGAACTTAACCACGAGGCCATGGGGCCAGCCCTACAACAATTTTTTTTTTTACTAACAAACATTCTCCCTAAGCTAACATCTGTTGCCAATCTTCCTCCTTTTGCTTGAGGAAGATTCACCCCCAGCTAACATCTGTTGCCAATCTTCCTCTATTTTATATGTGGGTCACCACCACAGCACGGCCCCCTGTGAGTGGTGTAGATCCATGACTGGGAACTGAACCTGGGCCACTGAAGTGGAGCACACCGAACTTAACCACTAGGCCATGACAAATTTTTAAATGAAGTTTTTAATGTGAAAAAGTTGAATAGACTCACATGATACGAAGTAGGATTCCATTCCATGAGACCTAGCATATATTTTTAAAATACTCAGTTAGGTCTTAACTTTTAGGCACAATTTTGAGGATGCTGCAGTGTTGGCATGTTGTATGTACTCTTTGATTTTGTTATTTTTCTTCCCAGTGGAGCCCAGTATCTACCACTTTATGTCTAACGTATTTAGATCCACCTGGGGCTAATACAACACGTATGATTTCTGTGGGTCTATCCTTCCTATCAATATCAGCATTTCATTTTTCAATTTCTACTCATTTTCATAAAATAAATGGACAACTTTTTTAAATGCAAATAATTGTACTGCTAGTACTCCTTTGGCAAAGAGGGAATGTTACTCAAGCTCAATGGTTGATTGGCGGTCAGCACGTTCATGGAATAACCTGAAGTCTTCATTTCACATCTGCCATTCAAAAGGTCAGACTGTAGTTTACCAAAAGCCATTTATGGATGACAATGTATAATATATAAAAAGATAGATTATACCGAATTCAAATCTACAAAACATTAAGGAAAATCTCTGTCCATATGTGTTACTCCGTATTTTAGGTAGAACTGAGTTTCTAATGATAATGTATTAGTATAACATCCCTATCCTGCTATGCTCTATCATTCAAGCCCATTCATTCCTTCATTACATGGACCACAATGGGTAATTTTATATTTATGTTATAGGTTTTGTTGTTTTCTGTCTGCCTCCCTTATAACTTATAGGCTCTATATGGGCAAGGACCACTATCTTTTTTATTAGCAATACATATAAATTATCTTAAAACAATGCCTAACACAAAGTCAAGGCTCAATGAATACTTGCTGAATGTCCCAAATGAATAAAACCTAAAGTCTATAGGATAAGCTCCCAATTCACGAAAGATGGAGGGCATCTGTTTATCTTTCACCCTGCTAATTACTCTCACTTACAAAGTAATTTGCTCATTGGTTTGAATCATATCCAGTGTATATTTATTATTCAATTTTTCATCAGATCAAAGAGGTGGAAGAGTCCCTAAGATGTTATTCTTGCCTTAAGGTACTGCTACTACTCAAAGCATTCAGTAAATATTAGCTTTTTCTTAAAACCCCAGAGGCCTCATAAAATTCAGATTAGAAATAATCTTGCCTAGAGGGCAGAAAAAGAATGACATCTATAAATGATTTTTATTTATAACCTATAGTTAGACCTTACAAATATTTATTCTTATGGCAGATAGCAAATTATGAACTTATAATTACAGCTTGCCCCATCCTCTCTCTGGGGATGAGGGTTCTGTGTTTAGTGTTCCCGGTCAGGGGCCTCTTGATGTGTTGGTTGGGATAATGGGTACAGATGCAGAACTGAAAAGGTCTAGAGAAGAGGTGGAATGAGGGAGCCAGTGAGCGAGGTAAGAAACGTGTGTTATCAAAAGATCAGTTGAAGGGAGTGTTTGGAGGGGAAGTGAGAAAGTGCTCGAACAGTGAAACATGGTGAGACGTCTTCAAGGAGAGGAATGAGTGAAGAGGATCTTTAAATATTTGGGACATTCTTTCAAAAAATTAGTAAGTATCAAAATTGCCTTTCAACGTTTGTTTTGTTTGTTAAATGTAGGACTTGTGTTTCTTGTAGGGTAACACTGGCCTGAGGATGACAACAAGCTGACCCACCCTTGTGTAGATCACAATCTTAAGGGTTGTTTGGAAGTCTCTAAAGTCTTACTGTTCTGTCCAATATAGTAGCCAATAGCCACATGTGGCTATTTAAAATTAAATTAATAAAACAAATAAAATTAAAAATTCAGTCTCAGGTCAGTTGTACTAAGCACATTTCAAGTGCTCAACAGCCACATGTGGCTAGTGACTTCCATATTGGATAGCACAGATATAGAAAATATCCATCATTGCAGAAAATTCTATTGGGCAGTACGTTAGAACTTTAGGCTCATATCACACACAGGCTATTCAAATACTTTTGGTCCTATTAGTGGCATAAAATATTCCAAGAAAAATATTTTACCGTTATTTATTCTATGTCAAGTAGTAAATATAAAATATTGACAATGATGATGCATTTTTATGTCTTCAGTGTACTAATGTCCAGAGATCTCAGAGTTGTTTCCACTTCTGTTGTTGAAATTTTTATCACACAAATTTGTGTGACATACTCTCATTCTCTCTATAAATTTCTTGGCTACTTAATTCATTCAGGATTATATTTTTTAATGTATTAAATAACCTGAAGACTTAAAATATTCTAGTCAAAGTTACCCAGTGAATAAGATAAATATCAAGAAGATAATAACTATATTTTGTGTAATGACTTTTTGTTTACATCAGAATAATATGATATGGAAGTAAATGTAGTGTCGATTAAAATATAAAACAAATGGATGAACAAAAATGCTCTCAAAAGATGAACCCCAAGGTCAGTGTGAACTGGAAACTTCTAAATATGGCTAGGACAGGAGGAAGTACATTGCTCCTAGGCTAATGCTAATCCTTAGTAAATCATAAGTCACTAGGGAACAGAACCCAGGAAGACATGCTTTAGATTAGTGCAATTGCTACAGGAATATCAAAAGTAGAAATTGGTGGTGATGAACATTTGGATAACTTTAATACTTTTTTACACAAAGAAGAGGAAATTGCCAAGAGAGTTGGGAAGAGGTAAAGGATGAGAATCCCAGGGCCTCCTTGGAATAGAATACTCTGATATCTATGTACAGAAGGGAGAAAATTCCCACATTAACAAGTTCCAGTGGAAGGACAATTGGAGATCTTCTAGTCTGAGAGTCATCTTGGCCATCCAAGTAATTTAAATAATTCTAAGGTGGGCAGGAAGATGGAAGCTTCAGAAAAGTAAATAAAAGTCAAGGATCCATCTAAAGTAAATGATATGTGTGTTGACTTAATATATGGAGAAGTTACTTAAAATGGTTGAAACATATTTACATTATATGTAATAATAGTTAAACTCAGGATTCTTTATAGTTAAAATGTATTACTCTCTATTTAAGAATGATGTGGATATGTTTAAAACCTGTGAACAAGAGTAACAAAGTAAAGAATCAGCAAAGTTGATGACATCCAGGTTTGGTGGCAGAAGCACTGACTCTGTGGTCAGATCTTTGCCTTTCAGTACAGATCTTATGATCCAGGGTTCATAATTTAATGTACTGATGCCTCTATTTGTCTTTAGGCAATTCTGAAACATATCTCAAGCTCCCTCAAAAGCAAAATGCTAAAAACAAATGAAACACATACTGTTATTTGATTAGAAGCTTCCATAAAAGAAAGGTACTGAATACAAACAGTGTGGTGTTACATTCTGATTACTGAAGAACACCATATGAAAAATAATATTTACTGAGTGCTTCCTGTATTCTAAGTGCTTTACATGCAAGGACTCCATTAATCCTCACCATAACTCCATAAGGGAGGTACTGTAATTATCCACATATTATAAATGAGGAAATTGTAAGACTGAAGCCAAGTTTTGACTCCAGTGCTCATGGGTTGGTTCCTAAAGAGTTTTCTCACAAATTATTTATAGCAAGCTTCCCAGAGGACCTAATGAAAAGTATGGATATCAGCAAAGAGGCAGACAGCACTATTGGAAGACAACTGCAAATCTAAGTAGGCAATGGATACACAGCATCTACATTGAACCTGTTGTGGTATTTGGAACAAGGAAACTGAAAGAGAAACCAGACACCCCACACCTCCATCAGATTTTGTTTAACTGATCAGTTCTCAAGAAAAATAGAGAAGAAAGAACCCTCAAATTAGAGGAATAGCTGCTTTATATCTCAGTTTTATCAAAGAGCCTGATGTACTATAAGCTTTCAATAAATGTTTAATGCATATGCATAGATAGGATGGGATAGGACAGGGACAGCAGCTGGGGTGGAAACCCAAAAGCAGTCATGGGAGAGGGGTTTGGCGAGTGAGGCAGGCAAGAGTGCAAGGGAGAGCTATATGGAGGAGACAGCACTACTTGCTGGGCCTTAAATGATTAGTAGGGTTTCAAGAACTGGAGAAAATTAGGGGTTAGTATACTTCAAGACTAGTGAAGAGCATGCTCAAAAGGGAGAAGGTGCAGGCTTGCCTTCAGTCCTTCCTCTAACTGCAGTGAACACTGACTCTGGGTGAGGGCCTATTCCACCACTGGGAAGAAGGGGAGATCTACATTTTCATCACATTTAGGAGGTAAATAGGAAGAAAAGGCTGGAAGAAGAAGGGAAGGAACCACAATATGGACTATCAGGCAATATAGACATCCTGCTAAGGAGTATGGGAGAGGCACAAAGAGTTTGCATTATCTTGCCAATTAGATGCTAAGTGCCTTGAGGGAGGAACCATATCTTTAAACACTGTAAATGCCTTAATATGCTTTCTTGCACATTGCTAGTAATCAGCAAATAATTATTTGAGAATCAGTATGGTATAATAGAAAAAGCATTGCTTTAGGAATCTTGAAATAGAACTGTTTCAAATTCCTTGTCTATAAAAAATAAAAAACCAAAGGAGATTGTTAGATCATTTTAAAATTCTTTTTAGATGTATTCATTAAAAATCCATGATTAGGATTGTCAATTATTTAGCATCACTGATAATAAGGAGTTCTCCTTTGTGTGTGATGGCTGAGAAAGTGCATCTGGCCTCTTGTCACGTTAGCTTACTAGAAGCCCAGCTTCTACCTGCAACACTGGGGTAAGCACAGCATCTTATCAGATTTCAGATACGTGAGCCCTGAGGCTTAGCAGCTTTGCCTGTGAGGTGGGCTGGAAATAACGAATATGTATGTTGCAAAAAGACAAGAAAAGAAACTACCCAGGTGACTCAGATATGCATCTGTTCTCAACTCACCTGCAAACCCCTCTTGTCACAAAATTCTTGCTCTGGAGTATTTCACTTAAAAGGTCGAATCTACAAAACAATTACCATCATCATAAATGAGCAATCTCACAGAGTGAGATTGGTGATCTGTACTAGGAGACTCCAACTCCAGGTTTCAGGTGTTTGAAGAAGCACTTCCGTAGGAGAGTCATATCAGAAATGAAACTGTTAATATAGGTAAGATAATTTAAATAGAGAATGTAGCACAGAATGAATATAATAAACCTCACACCCGTTAACAAACATTCGACTTGATATATAAACATGAGCACCTGAGACTGGTCAGTAACATTTAGTGGAATGGGAGTGTGATCTAGATTAATCCATACAGAGGTGCTGGAAAGACAACGGCAATTTGAAGAGGTGAGTAAATGGGGGTGGCAGAGAAATTGGTCTGTTCACTGAAATAGCCTGTGTAAAAGATTGGAGATGGAAGAAGAAAACTCCCTCCAAGTGACAAAGAACCATTCTGTCTCAATGAATCAGCCACAGCTCTCGTGGGAGTAGAGATGATTTGCATGTTTAGTGATTGATGTGGAGCGAGGTGGTAAATCACATCAAGTCTTAGCTCAAAGGCTCTGCTATCTCAGACACAGAAAGATGAACATTTGCACTCTATACCTCAAGTATTCACATTGTTCAAATGTGCTATAATTTCTGGAATGATCTGAAAACATCCATCAGTCAGCTCTGCTGAACTTGGAACACAGAGAACTCTATCACTGGGAATCATTTACCACTTGATGTGGTGGATTAAGGGCTTCAGGTATTTTCAAATTTTGAAATATTTAATAGGCTTTTTATCAACATGCTGCATTTTCCCCATAACATGTTGCCATAACCAAGGGGAAAACAAAAACAACTGCCACCACAACAAACTTGCTACCCAGGAGATTGAAATACATATCCAGTGTGCTGGTAATTTTTCTGACTCTCTGTTTTCAGAAACATAATTATTTTCTTTTTGCTTTAGGATTGCTCATTTTGCTTTCAGATTAAGGCTAACATTAAAAGTGAGAGCAAGAGAAACAAAATGTATTCTCCATGGAAATTAATTCTATTACCATTGCTGGGCCAATCTTGTAGCTAAGAGGTATATTCTTTCAAGGTGAAAAATTGCCTCTATCCAAACAATGACTGGATATTCTATCTTTGAGTGTAAAAAGCAATGATGACACAATTAACCTTAGAAACTAGTGAATCACTAATAGCCAGCATCAAATAGGGCAAAAAAGGAAACTGCTAACACCTGGCTACATGTGAAAGTATCTCGAATAAAGTACAAAAAAATTCATATTGTTGCATTGTTAAAAATGTTGAAAGAAGAAACAACCTCTGTCAAAGGAGAACGAGGAGCTCACACACTCACATACCAAGTGAGTATGATGTCCCCTTGTTCCCCGAAGATTTTAGCTCCTGCCTCACTGTCACTGTCTCCAACATATGACTTGTCATAATTTTTGGTACTTTAAGTATCCACTGAAAACAATTCTCTCACCATTTTGGCCTAGTAATTCATTGAACTCCTTGATTCCAGAGATCTTGTCTTCCACCCCACCTTGGCCACTTGGTCTCATGGTCATACCCTAGATTTTGCCAGAAGCTCAGCTTTAAGCATCACACTTTCTAACCCCCACCTCCTAAGTTTCCAGCTGACTCCATTTAGTACCCCATCCAACAATTCTTTGATATCACCATGCAATCTATTCATTCTACTAGCTTTTCACCATCCCTCACACCCTTCGTGTCCTCACTTCTCTTCTTATCAAGCATAAACTCCATGGTTTATCTTTATAACCAATTTCTTGCATATACTCTCAAATCCCTTTGCCCCCTCTAACTTCTGGTGCTCACTTGATAAATTTCAAACCCCGGCTACAGCCAACTCTCCATTCATTCCTTGCTTACTCTCATGCTGTTGAATCTTCTAGAGGAAAGCACACAATCAGTCTGACTAGTCTCTCTTTAAATTCATAACCACTAACTTCAACTTGGCTCTTAGCATGACCCAGCAATCTTACTATATTCTTAGTTGACACATTCTCCTGTACTCCTAGATCAGTGGTTCTCAAATTTACCTGCATATTGAGGAATGTTTAAAAAGTGCTAAAGGCAGGCATCAGCCCAAGATTCTGAATTAATTGGTCATGGTCACAATCTAGGCATTGGAATTTTTAAATGCTCCCTCAGGTAATTCTCATGTGAAGGAAAGTTCTAGAATCCCCCTTCTTGATGACTATTTCATTTTCTTCTTCCTCATGCCTCCAAGACCTCCTTCCCCATTCTCAGTTGATGACATCACTTCTCATTTATCTGAGAAAATTGAAGCAATCAGTAGAGAACTGCTCCCCAGCCTCCTGTTACCACATCTGCCCACATGCCTGCATTGGTGCCCAACACTGAGGATCACCAGCGTGTGTTCCTATTACAGACCACACCTCATTCGCTCTAGATTCCATCTCCTCTCGCCTACTCAAGAACATGGCTCCAGCAATTAGACCCACTCTCTCCTTCATCACCAATTTCTCCCTCTCTTCTGGATCATTCCTGTCAGTATTCTATGCTATTATTTTCCCCATCTTAAAAACACTCTTTTGACCCCATTTCCCACCAACAGTTAAAGCCCCATTTCTTTGTTTCCCTTAAAAGTGAAACTTGTAAAAACAATTTTAGCAGTTGATATTACTTCCAATTCTTCTCCTCAATTCTCTCTGGACACAAATATGTCTTTCAATTATGCTTTTACTCCCAACGATCTCTGAAACTGCTCTTGTCAAGGTCACTAAAGGCTACCAAGTTGTTATATCTAATGGTCAGTTCTTAGGTCTCATCTTCTTTGACAAATCAGCAGCAGTGGATACAATCAACAACCCCTTCCTCATTGAAACAGTTTATTTATTTGGCTTCTTGAACAGGGATCTGCAAAGTACAGCCTGTGGACCAAATCAAGTCTGATGCCTCTTTATATAAATAAAGTTTTATGGAACATAGCCGTGCTCATTTTGTTTACCTGTTACCTATGGCTGCTTTCTGCTAAAAGACCAGAGCTGTGTAGTTGCAAAAGAAACCTTTTGGCTGGCGAAGCCTAGAATATTTACTATCTGGCCTTTTACAGAAGAATTTCGCCAATGATCTGTTCCCCCGTGCCTGCTCCTTCTGAAGTTTTTCCCATTTAAGTAAATGACAATTCTATCCTCCCAAATGCTCGAGCCCCAAATCCTGGATTCGTCCCTCATTCTTTCTCATCTTTTACACCATACATACAGCCTCTCAGAAAATTCTGTCCTATTTATCTTCAAAATATATTCACAATCCAATCACTTCTCACCACCTCCACTGCTACCACCCTGAACCAAGCCATCATCATTTCTTGCCTAAATTATTTAATGGATTCATAACTAGTCTCACTGTTCTTTCCCCTGTCCCTCTCCTCAGCCTTACACACCACCCTCCCTCAGTTTATTCTCAATATAGAAGCCAGAGTTATTCTTTAAGAATATTAAGTTGGATGATATTATGCCATTTTCAGACTTCTACTCACTTTGTATTTTACTCATATTAACTAACACTCTTTTAACCTATAAGAGCTTTCATGATTTTTCTGACCTTATATTTATTCCTCCTCCGTCCTTCACTTTGCCCCATCCACTCTGATCTCCTAGCTCTTCGTTGAACATGCCAGGCATCTTCATTCCTTAGAGCCTTGGCATTGTTGTTTCTGTTGTCTGGGAAGCTCTTCCCTGAGACTTCCTCATGCCTCAATCCTCTATCTCCTTCCACTCTTTCTCAAGTATCACCTACTCAGTGAAGCCTTCCATGTCCATCCTACTTAAAACTGCAAGTCCCTCCCAATATTCCATATCCTACCTTCCTGCTTTATCTTTCTCTAATGCATTTATCACCACAAAAAATATATTTTACATATTTATTTATCATATGTCTCTTTACATTAGAATATGGTCTCCATGAGGCTAAGATCATTATATATTCTTTTTGTTGCTGAATTCCTGGTGACAAAATGGCACTTAACAGGTGTTCATGAATATGTGTTGATTGAATAAACACTTGGAGTTGAAAGAAGATAATCAATGAGAAAGTTGGTCAATTTTCCTTCTTTGCCTTTCAACTTTCCTTCAGTAAATTCCCAAAGACATTCATATCCTAATTCTTTTGAGTTCAGTTCAAAGATTTATTGATCTCACATTTGTGCCAGGTTTTGTGCTAGGACTGAGGAATGCCAAAATGACTTAGATCAATGCCATTTAATGTGATAGGACAACTAAGTATTATGAGGTCCAGGAAGTGTTTGATCTAGAGAGCTCAAAAAAGGCTCTTTTTTGAGGGGGCAACCCATTTGCTATCTTCAAAGATAAGCCAGCATTTCCCAAGACAATCCTGGGTTGACAGAAGGGCAGGGAAAGTGTTGGCAGAGTGAATATCACAGGAAAAGAAGTAGGGGTGTGAAACAAGTGTTAACCACAATACTTCTGTACAACTGAATCATACTGTGAGTTTGGAAAGGGGAGCAAATGGCAGGGCATGAAACTGACGAGATGAGCATTGGTCAGATGACAAAAGGCCTTATCTTAAAAGTTTAAGGGGTGGGGACATTATTTTCTTGAATGCAAATTAACTTGACATTTATGGTTAAATATCTCTAAATAAAACACACTTTGAGTTGATGTAGAAAACTTACACATTTCATTTTATATGCATTTAAAATGTGTATGCACATTCTGTGTGTGTTTATTTACCTACCTTTATATCTATACACTTAGGCCGGTACTTCCATCTACATCTCCCTATACTCCTCTCCATATAAATACACTATATCCATATTATATTACATAAGGGAGCTGATCATTCTCCAATTTTAAACTGACCAACATTTAGGGAGGAGAGGCAGAAAGTACAGGAGTAAGTAAACCTGAGTTTCAGGAGTGGGCCTGCCATTTAAAACCTAAGTGGGATAGATCAAGTCTCTTAATCCCTCTGTGTACTAGTATCTTCTTTTATAAAACAAAGGAAATAATACCAGCTCTCACAGGAATTGCTCTAAGGATAAAATGAGGTAATGGGAAAATTCTATTAAAATATAAATGCTATAAAAATAATAGTAGTAGTAGTACTAAAGGAAACATTAACTCAGAATTTCCATATATCAGATTTCGATAGAGTTTTCTTTAGCTAAAACTCAAAGTAGAGTTCAGTTTTTATAACTGTGTCAAAAATTCAAGCAAAGAAATACACATGAAAAACATCACAGTAATGTCTGTGTTTATTTTTCATTAATTAATTAGACAAATATTTATTGAAAACTACCCTTAATAGTCAAACAGCCAAAATTTAATGTCTATCAAGTGCCATATACTATTCTAAGGTTACCTTGGTTATCTCATTTACTCATCACAAAGTCCCTTTGAGATAAATACTACTATTATTTACATTTTAGATTTGTTGAAAATGAAGCTTAGAGAATTTCAGTAACTTGCAGGTGTCACACAGCAAGCTTGGTTAAAAGCCAGGAGTCATAGCCAGCATCTGTAATTACTACACCAGATTATTCTAAGTACATGTTCCCTTCTGCAGGCCCATAGTATAGGCCTCAAGAAATTTGTGTTTAAGTGGAATTATATGGTTAACTCACAGATCATAGCACAACCATAAAACAAATATGAATTCTCTCCAGAGAGGTCTCATTCAACTTTTCAAAATTAACATTTTCTTTGTGCCCTGAGGCAGACCATAAACCAAAGGATACACTGTGAGTTTCTCAAAAACAAGGAAAGAACTTGACTGCTCTTAGCTAAATAGTTTGCATATAGTAGACACAGAAAATATTTCTGGAATGAATAAACCAGAAGCTAGTCAAAACCCAGATACGTGAGTTTTAAAAACAGTCATAATTACTACATACCATCAGTTGGTAGAAATAAACCTGGGCTGATAGGCTCTGCAAAATTACAGAGATGAATATTTGTAAAAAAAAGAAAGAAAGAAAAAAATTGAGCCAAAGACAGAACTAGCATCAACAGTGCAGAATAGAAAAAAATTAATGAAGAACCACAAGTCCAGCTCTAAAACTGTTTACCTAATCAGTCAGAGAGGTGCAATCAAGCATATCTGGTCTACCCAAGGCCAGAATTAAGGTGTTCTTTACAACCAAGTTGATGAGTTATACTGGAAAAATTTTACATAGGGAGCTGTGATGTTGGAGCAGGAAACAAATCTTAGGAATAACCAATTTTCAACTATTGCAGCACATGCAAAATTGCACTATTAATTAACAAGAAGATACTATTGGTTTGATTTTCTAAAGTGAGTTACAAAACCAAAGAGTGGTGTGTATATTTTAAGGCTATTCCCAAAATGCATTGAGTTGAGATGGATAAAGAATTCAACAAGTATTTATGAGCACATATGATAGGACAATCATTGTTGTGAAAGAGAAAGTAGAGAGACAAGTGCTCTGTTCTCAAGAAGTCATGGTAACTTACAAATACATAAATGAATAACCATGATAAAATGGGATAGGTACAGCAATAGTAGTATGAACCGTGTGCTCTGGAAACATTGCAGGAGTAGAGGACAAACTCAATAGGGTGAAAAAGACTTTAGAGAACAAGAGACATTTGAAAAGAACCTTGATAGATGAGTAGATGTTATCTAAATGAGAAATGACTACAGACAAAGGAAACACCAACAGAGGGAAGGGCATGACCCATGGGAAAAAGTGTGACAGATTTAAATCATTGTGGGTGGGTAGGTCTGCATGTGTACAAGATGTATGAGAAGGTGAAAGTGGCAGGTGATGAATCTATAAAGGTGGGATGGGTCAAGTTTAAGTAGAACTATGTTGTAATGGAAAATGCCTGTGCTCTGCAGTCACAGGACGTGTTTTGAATTCTAGTTCTCTTCCTTACACCTGGTCTTTTAACTTGGAAAGATATTTAACCACTCTGTCTATCAAATTCCTGTTCTACAAAACAAGAGATAACAATACCCCACACCTCCAAAGGTTAGTTTGGGAGTTGGAGATAATTACATTATGTGCCTAGCAATATAAGTTTCTTAATAAATGATAATAATATTTATTAAGTGCTTTCAATCCATGCTAAAAATTTTGCATTTCATTGGGTAGACAATGGGGAGCTCTGGACTATTTTTAAACAAGGAAGTGACTGCTTTAGGAAGATCTCCCTGACACAATATGAATCATGAACTGAGGAAAATGACAAAGCAGCCAATCGGCAGATTATTAGTTCAGGTGAAAATACAGGTGGCTTTGAAATAAGAAGCCAGCAGTAAGCATGGAAAGAAGGGAGTAGACAAGATAAAACTTGATGGTAGAATTGACAGGATGCAGTGACCAATCAGATGTGAGGTTCGAAAGTTGACTATATTGATTATAGTTTCTGGAAAAAATGGAAACTTTAAACTTACAGAATATATATGTATACACATATAAAGAAAGAGTTCTTTGTTTTCCATTTATCCTGTGTTGTCAGCCACGAGTATAACCCCCCTTTCATCCTCAAATACAGTCTAATTTCCACCCTCAAATACAGTTAGGTCCAATTAATTTCTATGCTAAAACCTGCAATTCTCCTTACCTCCCTCTTCAAACGTACACACCCCCTTTCGTTTATGTCTCATTGATCGTTCTGCCAAATCCTAGGTTACATTTTTCTTCAAAGCTTAAATGATTAATGAATTCTTCCAAGACTAATGAGCTCGATATAAGAGAGACCTAGTGTTGCTCAATAATTTGGTACTCTACTCATGTATTAGTGAGAAAACACATCCATACATTGATTATTGCTAATGATATCATGTTACCTGAGCACCTGCAGTCCTTGTCTTCTGCTTATAGGTCATTGGGATTTATAGATTACCTGCTAGAGATTACAAAGGAGAACCTTGAGTAGCAATGGCAGCACACTCCCTTTGACTCCAATGGATTGCTTCACCAAGAATTCTGAACTTCTTTCACCAAAAACATTTGTCCTTTTTTGTCCATGTATTTTAACGCTACAGAAAAAAAAATCACTCAGAATTTTCCAATTGCTTGCTACATTATGAAAACTTTATAAATAGCTTAGAGGTGAAGATAGGGCAGGAGGACAACATCCTGGCTTCCAGTGATGGTTTTGCCTTGGTCGAACAGCACAGCTCTGTAGTGGGCAGTTGCTAGTTACCAAAATGGTTGTGAAACAGCAGTCCACCACTTCAGCCAAGAAAACAAGTTAAACCCGTGGCTAAAGGAATTTTTCAAAATCAGGGAAAGCAATGTGCCTTAACTATATTGAAAACTCTATATTTCTCTTTCCTTTTTGATTTCTTTTTGTGAGACTGGATACGCAAGGTAGTTGAGTATGCATACCACATATAAATATTCTACATGTACTTTTTTTAGACTGTTGTTGCGTGGTTGAAAAACAAATAGGATGACTGGAAGGGATGAAAATGGTATATATAAATAGTTTTGATAAAATATGGCAGGATAAGTAGGATTTTTTTAAGGATAAATCTTTGAGAACATTTTTTAAGGGCTTGTAACTTCAATGGTACTGTTGCTTTTTATTTCACATCCATAAGCTTATACAAGCAAAATGGAATTTTAATTATTCTGACATTCAAATTTATTTAGATTTAAAGATTTATTAAACTTATGAACACTAGAAGTTAATATTAGTTAGAATACCAAGAGACAAAATCAGAACTTTTATCTTCTAATATAATTGGCATGGCAACTGATACACAGTACATAGTCACCATTTGTTGAACGAATTAATGTTCGTTGAATAAATTAACTAGCTGTTCTAGGTGTACCAATCTGATTAATTTCTAAATTCTTATAAAGGAGTGAAACCTGCTTAAAGAGTTTATTTTTTATGTCAGTAGTAAGTTTTTAAAGATTAATGGAAATAAATAAGCAAAAACATTGTCTATCCAAAGTCTCAAATATACAGTGCTACACAGAAAACGTGTACTCCTGAATACCTGAGAATAAAATTTCTCAGTTTTATAAAGAAATTAACACTAGAGAGAAAAACAGCTGATGCTACCGCTGTGACAGTCTAATAGCTATAATTTTTTCATCTGCCTTACCAAGGCCAGCCCAGATTATAAGGCTAACAAACATCATCACAGAAATTAAAATACATGAATAGGTAGGGATTAAGAAATCAGCATGTGGCTATTCAAGTATTATGTTCTAAATCTTCTAAAAACTGGACAAAAATGCCTACATGGAATAAAAGAGTTTCTATACAAGTACAAGTTGGCTTGTAACAATACCCTGAAATTCAGTATTTTGCCTGAATAACTCAATTTACATCTCCAAGTCTCTTGAGATTGAGACTACAAAGCATGTAACTTTAAGAAGAAAATTCAGGAAGCCTGATTGAGAAACAGCATGGGTTAATGGTACAGGAAAAGTTCTAGGATACCAAAATTAATTTCAAACACACATTTTCCCTGTAGGTTTTGATAAGTAACCGAAACCTAGGCTGGGAAATCTTTCTCAAATGAATAAATGATTAAATCTAAAAATACACCTGCTTCACACTCAGCAAGATCTAGTTTAAGGCAGGGTGGAAACTATGTGTTTTAGACTTCGTCCCTACTGCATCACATATCCTCAATTAGTTGGCTTGGCCATATAGCACATGGTCTTAATACAAAAGCCAAAGTATGTTGGATGGATGGATGGATGGATAGTTGGTTAGATAGACAGACAGCTTTTATTAGAGAAAAAAGTCTAATTGTTCCATTGTTAAAAATGACTTCCACCATTGCTACTGGTTTGCTATTGTCTCTTCAAACTTTTCTCTCTCCGCGTGTGTGTGCATTGCCCATGCATGTGTGCACACATATAATCCTGCTTAACATTTGTAGAATTTTGATTCCTGCATTTTTCACATGAAATTGAATTTTAAGCATTGCCTCCATAATTATTATGTATTTGAACTTTATTTTGCTTCTACATAATGTTTAACTCTTAACATGTTATGCTATGGAAATACCATGATTTAATAACGATTTCCCTTGGTTATTATAGAATCTTCTTACAAATGTATTTTCTAATTTTATCCTCAGAGTAGTCCTGTAAGGCAGACCTTATTATCCCCAGTTTGCACCTAGGCCAAAAGAGGCTCAGGGACATAAATGCCTGCCTATAGTCACAGTCAGGAAATGGCAGGATCAGAACTTCCATACAATGAGTAATAGATATGAAGTAACTCAAGATTAGAATTTCTGAACTTCCATAAACTTGATATATCTGATATCACTTTGTATTTGAACTCCTCATATTAATAAACTACACATCATTACCTAACTAATACTACTATACAGTAATAATTAACTAATGACTCATGGAACTAAGCTCTTGACTAATGGTTGTCAGAATTCTAGGTACATCCAAAATAATCTAAGGGATAAAAAAAGGCCAACACCTTGTAACTACACATTAGGTTTTATAAAGGAAATCTTTGCCTAAAAGACATTCACAATTATATTTCAGATAATTCTTGTAAAGATGAAATTCCCTTTTGTTTCTCCACAAGCAGAGAGCATGCCATCTGGCCCTACTGCCCTTAGCAAAACCTGAGAAAAGAATGCGGGTAGCCACTTACAGTAACTCAGGGCAGACATACCTCAGGGACCAACGTGCCTGACACTCTCCCTCAGGCACAAGATTTCTGTCTGCTTCATCAATATTTATTTGTTTTCCTCTTTAAAAATTAAGAGGTAAGTAAAGATGTTTTTGCTCCCCTTAGGGGTTATTTGAAATAACCTTTTAAGTGGAGGATTTTTATTCACTTCAACACAGATTTATTGAATATATCTTGCTTGTTAGATTTAGGCTGTGCATACCTGCACCATTGCACTCTCAATTATACATGTCAATATCTAGTCAGACAACTGGTAATGTTCATCAGGGAATTACAAATTGGGCTGTGAAACTCAGGAATGGTTTGAACTAGGTGTTTGGAAGTCAATTGCTCATAGTGAGACTATGAAAATAGATAAATTCCCCAAGCAGTGTGCCCAGAAAGACAAGGATTTAAAGATCGAGGCTTGGGTGAAGATCTTTAATTTAAGGGATAAGAAGAAAATTATTTATCTATCGAAAGCAGAAAGTTTTCAAAAATGGCTTATCTTTCTCACAGGCCAAGGGAATTAAGTTAGAGTTTTGACTTAGTAAGTAGATATAAGGGTAAAGAAGAAAAGGAACTTAGATATGAATCTAAATGCCAGATTTGATATTGAACATTTGTAAGGCTGAAATATAAGGCTTAAGAAATTGATTCTGGCCATTGATGTTGTCACACCATAGAGCATGTTTTATATCCCTTGCATGATTTATGATTGGACCAAGTCCAGTGGGATGGAGCTACCAAGTGATGTGTGCAATGAAAGCCTCATCGTTGGTAGGGAATCCCCACATATTTTGAGTGGTAGAAGTCAGATACTATCCAAGTGTTCATAGAACTGGCCAAAAGAGATCATTGTTTGGTTACTGCTTTGGCCTAGATTTTTGCCCATTGGTGGTTGTGTTATATCACAGCAACAATAAATTTACAAGCCAAAAGATGGAATTTGCAACCAAAAGAAAGCTGATAAAAATTGGATAACTCCTAATTGAGTAGGCCACCTTCTGTGGAAGCCCATTCAGAAAACTTGCAGTAAGTATCATCACTGGACTATAATTACAAAGTTTTTCATTGTGATGTCTAAATGGATTACAGGTAAGCATATAGAAATAATACTTAATAGGAAATATTACTAATCTCAGGGGAAAAAAATACTGAAAGTGTTTCCCTCAACTCAGCTGTAATTGTTCCAGCAAAAGTTTTATGTAGATGTTCACATTAAAATTTAGATGATGACACTAGAATCAAAAACAGTCTTTTAGTATTCAATATCTGCAGTTATAGCAACATAACTTTTGGGTTTGCTTAATTGATATACTGCACCATGATATTTATATAAGAAATTACCCAAAAAAGATTTTAAAATAGTACTTCATCATATAGACTTACACCTACAAGGGGAGAGAAGAAAAGTTGGCATAGGATCACCATTTTGAAAGGCCACATATGGAAGCCAAAGCATTGACTATTAGAATGTATATAAATTGTTCAAGAAATAACAACATCCTGCCTTCCAGCACCAAAGTTTGGCACTCTTTCAGTCACCCCTCTTCCCAGCTGTAGATGGCATCTGGACACCTCAAGGTAATCTCTCCTTTAGAATTCTCATTCTGTCAGCTAACTGGAAGAAGAAGAAGAAATAAGAATCGCAAGAGTAGTAACTTCTGTTTATAAGTGACTGGTAAAGAAAGGAAGTTCATTTGTGCTTCAAAAAACAAAGCATAATCATTTCTTTTCCCAGGAAAGCGGAGAAGCACAATTTGGCCCTTGAAACGCTAAGGATTTGGTTTATGACAAACATAACAAGTTTCTTTGGAAGCCTGACTATAAAATAGCCAGTTTTGCTCTAAATTGGGACCTATGGGTATATATGTTTGAAAACCAAGATAACCCATCTTAATTACCTTAGTATTTATTTACTATCTGTGCCATTATGTGGTCTATCACCTACCCCATTCCAAAAAATTACATGGGTTATGCAGGTCTTTTTAGTACCTGCCTAACATAGTGCCCCAAGAATAAAACACACAAAATAAATGTTTATCAAAGAATGAATTGTTATGAAAAAGGTTATTTTTACATCATTCATCATGAGAAAATTATATTTCTAACAGTACTCTTGATGATAGATGGCTTTACTAAATAACTTCATGGAATAAAGGAAAAGGAAATCTCACAAGGACACAACTGCTAAGAGTACACAGATTGCTTTATTATTTTTATTGTGTTAGCACTCGCATTCCTGATAGATATTGCTACCCAGGCCCATATGAAAGTTACACTGAAATCAATGTGAATCCTATAGGCAAAGAACTAGAGGATTTAAAATGAAATCAAGTGCAAGCCTCTCTGGTGTTATGCCAGTTCAATGACTTGTGAAGTTTTGAAGCTGTCCTTAGAGACTATAAATTAATTCCTAAGGATTATCTTCCTTGCTAGGTAACAGGCAGAACTGAAATTGAGGGGAGAAAAAAATTTCTTCAATTAAGTAAATTGCTTTATGCAAAAGGAATTTCTTTCAGACCTTCAGAGTTGTTGCCCGGCTTTTGAGAGAGAAAAAGGCCCACATTCCTTCCACAAGCTCAACATGTTTTTAAATAAATGATGCAACTGGAACCTGCCTAAAATTCTGTATCTTGAAATGCAGGTGTCGAGTGCAGGATATTAAATACAAAAAAAAAAAATGTACTGATACGTACACTAATAGCTATTTTACTAAATCAAGTTAAATTCTATTAAATGGGCTGCTGAAAATAATTTTCAAGTTCTTTCTCAGCTCAAATACGAAGAATGAAAGTTTTCTAAGTACAAATGTAAAAGAAACTGTTCTTTACTACTTCTTGGCCTATTTCTTAATGGACTTTGAATTCTGAGTTTATGTGAGAACACGATTCTGAGTTTTAATGGCTTGCCTTTTTTTGGAACATTCTCTTACAATTCTACACAAGTGGACGGTGCACATAGCCAAGAACAAGACAAAAAAGCTCTCTTGTGATGAGCACCAAGCCAAGGTGTACATTCCAGGAACAGTAAAAAGGAAAACACACAGACACTATATAAAAAAAAAAACTAATGCAAAACCATAGAATGGGACCCTCACCCCAAACCTTAGAGAAAAAGCAGAGTTGTGGAAATTATTTCAGAACTACTTGACTACTTTATGGAATGTGAGAGAAGACCTAGGCACCACAAAAGGGAAACTTTTTGAGATGCTAAAATGAGAAAAAAAATCAATAAAATAAATGGGAAAATTAAAATTCACACTGTAAGATCAAACAAGCAAATTTGTACCATGTAAATTAGTATAATCTCTTAGGAAAGTAATTTGGCAATATCTAGCAACATAAAATGCACATAACCTCTGCCCAAGGAAGTTGGCTACTAGAAATTTATTCCACAGCTAAATTCCCACAAATATGCAAAAATATGTGTAACTGTATGTGTGCCATAGCATGCTTCATAATAACAAAACTTATACACAACCATTCACGAGGAAACGATGGTTAATATAGCCATTAAATGGAAAACAGAGCCATTGTATGAAACACTATGCAGCACACAAACAGTAAGGAAATCTATATGTGCAGAGATAAATCTATATTTTTATGTGAAAAAGAAGCGAGTTGCAAAACAGAATGTTGCACAAATAAATAAGGACATATGTCTGCATATGCCTAGGTAATTTATGGAAGAATAGACAGGCAAGTCTCAATTGTTTATTCTTGGGAAGAAAAATGGCGGCAGCAGATGGGAGTGGAAGTTTAGAACGGCTTTTTCTTACTTTAGACTATTCTGTACTGATGAATTTTTAACCACTAGCTTTTATGTATAAAATTAAAAATACCGTTTAATACTGTTTTTCTTTAAATATTATATTAAATAAACACTCATGAAAAGTTTTCCTAGATGTATTAGGTCACAATAATAAGACATAGAAAAATATGTAGAGTATAATTATATAAAATATATATGTGTATATATATATATTTATGCACAAATACACAGAAAAAAACTGTCCAGAACTCTACATACAAAAAGATCATAACTGTGAAAGGAATAAGATTGTGCCGGTGGGTGGAGTAAGGTGATGTAAGGTGTGACTCTAGAGTTTTATCCTGCTATACTTCGCTGTTTTGACATTTTTATTTATAAGGCACATGAATTTCTGCATTATCTTTGTAATTTTGAAAGATAAAATTAAAGACAGCACTGATATGTAGGAATGATTTGATTAAGCTTCTAAAGCACAGAGGGAAAAAACTGTCAATAAATAAGAAAGATGCCACAATGTGAATATACATAACACTACTAAATTATACAATTAAAAATGGTTAAGATGGTAAATTTTATGTTATGTGTATTTTACCATGATTAAAATTTTTTAAAAAAAGAAAGAACAGAGAAATAATAGAAGATGATAGAAGTGGCGCACAGAAAAATAAACCAACCTAGGGATTACAGGGGTTTTGGAATGATGCAAAAACATACTACCAAAAACTTTCCATAGAAGGATCCAAACGTGTATTTAAGGTTTCTCTATTATCCGGAATAGTGGTCTTCAA
The DNA here is from genome assembly GCA_031878705.1 of Tapirus indicus. NCBI lineage: Eukaryota > Metazoa > Chordata > Mammalia > Perissodactyla > Tapiridae > Tapirus > Tapirus indicus. The sequence continues at coordinate 23,361,065 of CM062942.1, read as the reverse complement.
AGGGGGGTGAGTACATTCCTAGAGGTGTTATTGATCAATCTCTTGCAGCATAGGAAGAAAACAGTGGAAGTTCTATTTTCATTCATTTTAATCTCATCTTCTTGTGCATACATTTTAATGTCTACATATTAATTATTGACATGATTTATGGGTACATTAGAAGAGAAAAACATGCAAATAATTCATAAAATAAATATACATATGTTGGAGGCATGATGAGAAAGAGTATATAATATAAAAATTTGAAGATCACCTTTTTTAGGCAACATTTATGAGAGGCAACCACAAATGGACATATTCTGACTAGATAGTTCAACAACAAAGAAAAACAAAAACAAAAGATTTCTAGGTAGGAAAAACAAGCTACATGCAAAAGCATAAAAATCCAACTTGTTCTCATTTTCCTCTGCAACATTAGAAGTTAAATAACCTTGAATCAGTGCCTGCAGATTTTTCACAGAGAATTGTTGTGATTCAATAATTGTATTTCCAGGTAAGAAATTACAGAAGAGGAATATAGTTTACAGCATCTTAGAAAATATATTACCCGTGTATTTTTCTTGAACAAAATACTCGAAAGAGTACTCCAAATAACCGAGGGACTTATCAGAATTACGGATCAAAAACTGCCAATTATAAAAGGTTGACGGCAGCTAATGAAGCCAAGAAACGATACATATAAAATTAAAATCAAATGTAGTCCTTGAGAGAAAAACATTAACAACAAGTCTCAATATCAGGAATCTGGGTCTTAAACGTCAAATTTTACTAACTAAAACTTGGAAATGTGGGACTGACAAGATAGGAAAATTATCTAAAAATACAGTGGTACTGCGAGGAAAAGAAGCTAAAGATGAAAAAATAAGTGCAAAAAGTTTTGGTTTTAAAGCCAAAAAACCTTCATCGTCATTAAGGACTACATTCATAATGTGCAAATGTATTCAAAATCATAACATTGTTAGATAACTTTACACGAAGCTCAGTTACTTCAATGCTTGTGTTTGCGAATATAGAACTAGATTATTGACATCAAAACTGAATTTGTTTTTCCAAAGAACATAGGCATCGTGGCAAAATATTTGATGCTCCTAAATTCCAGAAAAGAAAAAAATATATCTTACTATGACATTTGAAAGGTGTCTTCATTTTTCCCCCAGGCTAAATCTTGAGGTCTAAAAGAATGTTAACGTGGATTTGAACAGTTTATACTTTCTTAAAGTAAGAGTAATACTTTCTATTAGAAATGTAGGATGAAAAAATCTAGTTTATGCTTTGGCTGAAGCAAATGCTTACATGGATATAAATGTTCATAACATCTTCTCAGAACAACTGAAATTATATCTACATAGATCAGTGGTTCTCAGAGGGTACCAATTTTACTCCCCAGGGGACATTTGGCAATGTAAAGAGATACTTAGTTGTCACAAGTGGGGAGGAGAGTACTACTGGCGTCTTGAGGGTAGCTGCCAGGGATGCTAATAAGCATCCTACAATGCACAAGACAGCTCTCCAAAACAAAGAATTATCAGGCTCAAAATATAAGTAGTGCTGAGGTTGTGTAACCCTGATCTAGATAGATGGATATAATTTCAGTATTTTCTACATACCTATTGTGTGTGTGTGTGTGTGTGTGTGTGTGTGTGTGTGTGTGTGTGTATGCAGGAATTATTGCAAGGATAGCATATTTTGGAGACGGAAGGTCATTTTTTTATTATTCTATTTATAGCAATAAAAATGACTTATTAAATACAACTAAATGGTTATTTTATTCCTGTCAGCATTGTCTATTAAGCTATTCTTAAATGTATTAAGAGAATAAAAGGTTTGATAACTTTGAGTGAATTTTAAATGGCCCCAAAAGATTCAAGTCACAAATAAGGTGGGGCTCAGAATGGAAGTCAAAATGGTACCCCATTAAATTATTTATCTTAATTTGAAAATGAGGCATTTGAGTAAAACCTTAAAATATAGGTAGGATTTAGATTTGAGATATCTAAATAGCACTGGAAACAAAAGCAAAAAGATAGTGAAACAGTGTGGCGGGCACTAGGAATATAGGAACCGTGAATAATTCAGTTGGTCAGAAACCAAAGCAGGTAAACACTTGCAGCCGCAAGAGGCCAAAAATTGAAGAAGGACTATATATAGATTAGACTTTACAGTATTCAAATACTAAGCCAAAGCAATTACAAATAATTTCGGGGGGGCAATGGAAAGTCATTTGGATGACAAAATCAGCTATTGAAAAACACTCCCCCAAACTTCTTTCACAGTTACCTTTAGATTCTATTTTCAACTACTTTTATTGTCGTGTGTTTGCACTGCTATGTGGTCCCAATGAGGGTAACAATAGAACCAAGTGAGCATGTACAAGAAATACTTTCACTCCAACTCTTTCTCATTCCCCATAAAATGCAGAAAATGAAATCAGTGATTCAGAATTGAGGAAAAGACAGAGCAAATGAATCATTCCTAATATTAAAAATTAAATGTATTTACAGGATAGATTCCAATGATTCAATGCATATCTCACAGAATTGTTTCTACAGAGGTATTGAATGATTCTTAAATAAATAAGTACATAAATAAATGAGAAAAAGAATCTTTGATGGATAACTGAGCAGGCACCTTGCATTTCAGACAAAGTAAAACATACAAACAAGCACACAATCATACCAACAGAAAGGCACATTCTATTATACTTCTAACATTTCTAAGATGAAAAATCATAATATTTACAGAATGTAAAATATTAGTGTCCTTAATATATAAACAATTCTTACAAATAAGAGAAAATGAATAAAAATGCATAAAGAACATAAACTTGAAATCTACATAAGAGAAACACATTTCCATTAAACATGAAAATATGGTAAAGTTCAAATGAGGTATTAATCAAATGATCAGGAATTATAACAAAATACTATTTTTTACTTGTCAAATTGTCAAAAGCTAAAATAATATTGGTGATAATAGGACGAAACACTCGCTTATGATACTGGGAAGTGCAGACTGGTACAACTTTTGTGAAAGGATACTTGACAAGAATTAAGGGTATTAATTATATTCCAAGGAATTTCCTCTCATAATTAAGGATTCATGCAATGATTTATGTCTGAGGATATTCATCACATTATTATTTATAATAGGGAAAATTATAAAAAATATATTACTAAGATGAAAGACTGCACCATTATAAACAAGGTTCTTAAAATATTTAAAAATATTAAGGAAAGCTCACTGGCACGTAAAAAGAGCAGGATATGAACAGTTTGCATTAAATGATTCAAATTTTATATTTTATAAAGAGAAAAAGAAACAGAAAAAGTTAGGAAGATATACAAGAAAATATCATTTTTAAAAATCTCTGAGCAGTAAGATGAGTGACTTTAACTACTTGTCATTACTTTTCCATTTCAAAAATGATGTTGCATTCCTTTATAGTTACAATATATTGATTGCCATGTTTCTCTATAAACATCAAAGAAAAATATACAGGCTAATTTTATAAGAGCTGAAAATATTTACTTTCAGATTTTTTCTCTGTAACAAGAAAAGACAAACGATAGTGAACAACACTTATGCTCCCATCTTATTACTAGATAGGCTTTTTAAAAATCACTTTTATCATTTTCCTTTCACATCCTAGAAATTGATGCTGGCCTCCTCTACTACTCATCACTTGCTCTCCTTTATTTCTAAGGCACAAAGTACAGACAGTATGTAGCTTCCTTTTCCCAGTATGGATTTGAAAGCATGCCCATAGAATTTAGCAAGGAAAAGTTATTACCCAAGAATTTATATATATTCAGGCTTTTAATCACATCCATAGGAAAGGAAAAGACACTTATACAATGAGACGTGCACAGCCTCCGAACAGTTGCCATTCAAATGGATGTTCTACAAAAAGTGATCAGAAATAAATTCAAAATCAGTGATAAGCTAGCAGAAAAGAATGAATCTAGGGTAGTTTTGTAGGAAAAAAATAGGAATGAGCATTGAAACCAGTAAAAGACATAGAAATAAGTAAAATACATGCAAATAATCATTATATATTAGACACAAATAAATATGTAATAATATTATAAAATAAAAAACATATCTTAAAAGAAAGGATGAATTAAAAAATATTTAAATCTCAGTTACAATTAATGGAGATTAAAAATGAAATGTCAGGTGGGAAATAGCAATGACCAATTCAATACTAGGTTAAACTATATGACATTGTTGTTCTTATAGATCCAAATTAATTGGATGTTAGAAATTTCAAATGATTCAATCTAATTTTTTGGAAGAGCAAGCTTATTAGATAAATGTCTAAGATGTGTAAAAAGCTTTAATGAAAACCCAAAGTGAATGTGAAACAAGTCGACTACTCTCCAAACTATCACAAATGAAAGAAGGAAAAAAACACAATTTATCAAGAAAAACAAATAAAAAATAGCACAAAGTTAGAAGTTAGAGTTTATTATCCTGATTTCATTGTTAAAATCTGTCTGTGGTTACACATGAAAAGATCATTTCGATTACACTTAACTTTCATTATCTCAACGTAATCCATTTCTGTCATGTGTTGGAAATTTTTGGTTAGAGGCAGTCTATATTTCATTATTTTAAATAATAAAAACAATAATGCCTACTCAGTCCATCCAAAAGCCTCAACCAATTTTTCCAAATATTATGTAACTTCTTAATACCTACGTTAACAATCCACCAAGGATTTCTGCATAATATAGAACATTTAAATATCAATTATAAATTTAGCATCATTAATAAGCTAATATTTCTAAAATGTTAAAACATTAATTAGTATTTATATGTGGTATACAATGACACAATGCAGTTTCCTTCCAATGACCATATAACTCTAATGTAAATAAACCAAGAAAATACATGACTGCTTTATCACTTCCAAATTTACTTGTTATTCATCGGCATTTCTAGGCCTCTTAGGCACACTTCCTTTCTTCATAATCTTTTTTACTGTCTTCTAAGATTTTTTTCTTAATTTTGTGGGAAAGGTGACAATGAGATTGTATATGTTTAAATAATATGAGCATGACATGTCAACCTATTGATGAACAGCTGACATACTACTGCAGACACAGTATATTCCTTCTTCTGGACTAGTGGGCAACTTAAATATTTTTGCTGGAAGGTAGGTGAGAATGTATTATAGCAGGTTACTGATTCAGATTTGGGCTAAATATTTTTGCACATCATTATAATTAAAATTCAGAGACTGAGATTTCAGATAGCAATGGACATCTTTTCTTTAAAAAAATAAAAGTTTAATTACATACAAATAAAAAATCTATAATTTAAGCATTCTATAAATATGCAAATTCTGTTAACATACTCACAGAAACATCACGTAATTTAGAAGATCTACTTTTTGAGAAAGATAGAATACTTGAGAAAAATAAAGTGAGAGCAACTCAGTCACATACAGTACCACAAAATCTCAGAGGTAGAAAAAATTAAGAAATTATACAGATATCTCTTTCTCTTTCATTCTGAAGAAGTAAAATGATACTTGAAATTGCAATAAAAGTGGAACAGAGCTAGAATTCAAATCCCTGGTTTTCTGACTCCATGTCAGTGCTCATAAATCTTGTAACATGAAAGAAACTATATGAAACTACTGGCCTGTCCAAATTGCTGAGTGTTGACATTTTCAAGGGTTTTAAAATAAAGAACACTGAAATTCAACTTTTATACTATGCCAATTGCATTTCTCTGGTTGTGAGCAACTGACAGCTATCAATGGTTGAGGATTTGAATATCAATAGATAATCAAAATATTTTAGTTAACAGAGTTATCTATACAAAATACACTATACAAAAGTGACTAATTTTTTTAAAAAAATTAGTTAAATGTAATAGCAAAACTTCACGACATAATTCAACATCTCCTTTATGATTCATGAGGTACTTTCAGATCTTGAGATAATTTAATGTTAATTATTTTAAATATTGATTTCTTTAATCTATAGATACGTAGAAACTGTCAGCTGACAGGCAGTTGTCTTGGATGAACTCAAAATGCATATATTTTCTGAGGATGCACTTTCAAAATAACTGCCTTTAAATGGTCTAGCATTAAAAATAAACTTTTTTCTAGAATAGAAACTTTGAACTTCAGTAATGTATATACAAAAAAAATAGTTCTAATTCATGAAGGTGAAATCATGTTAGTATATGCTTTTGTAATGAGTACTAAAAAGCTCAGGGCAGCTTCATTTCCAGCATCAGTTTTCTTCCTAACACCTGTCCCAATTCCCTCATCTACTTAGTCCTAACTTGTATTGTGTGCATTTTTGTAAGGAACCTTTTGGAAGGAACCTAAATCTTTTCAGGAACAAGGCAGAAGTATAAATAAACAGTCAAGCAAACAGTAAAAATCATAAATGAATGCACGTTTTCTTTGGTCTTTGTAGGTTCAGAAATATCCACCACTCTAAAGAAGTGATTCTATTCCAAATGGAATAAAACATACTGGTGTGGTCATCCCAATGTTAGTACGACTGCATGCCATACAGACTAGTAAGCTTAAATCCCATTTCTTCTTTCACGGAAATCTATTAAAACATGATTGGGCATTTGATTAGCCAACATGGTTGTAATATCAATTATTGTAAGATTTTTTTTGAATACAGCTGAAATTTTGCACATAAACATTAATTGAATAGATTTGGATTTTCCTTGTGTCATTCATAATATGTAAACATCATCAATTTCACATAACTGACTGCTATATTCCATATTCAAGAGTCCATACTGAATACAAATGAGCTTTACTGAACAATTCAATATGTTCCCAGTAGAGTTTTTTGAGGGGGAAAGTATTAAAACAGTACTTCAATGTTTTATAAGCGAAATGAAATCCCATTAAATGAATCAACTTTTCAAGGAATTAAACCATAGCAATGGCCTTTCATCATTGTATAAAACTATTTACAATTCTAGCAAAAGTATATCCAATTTTATTATGACTCTTGCTTTATACTGCTACAAACACATCTATGCATATATATTCCTGTAATACCCAAGTGAAAGCCAAAAATAAAATGGAGAGAGATGTCATATTGAAGATTTTTGTTTATGTTTTTTTAAATAACACTAAATGTATTTTATCCTAAGTCTGTGAATCCCTACATGTTTCCATGAATAGAGTTTTCCTTTTTATACAAAGATGGCTGTAGTCAAAGATGGTTTTATTTTCTTAAAATTAAACATGTCAATATTAGTTTTCTTGTTTTTAGTGACATTAGCAGATTGTATTCTCTAATATACAACCTGTATTTTCTCCAAATGGAAAAATTTACAAGAATAATAACTTTCTAAAAATACTGAGTTAGATGAGAAAATTTTTATTTTATATTTCCAATTATTTTCTTCCTTGTTAATGGCAGAAGGCTGACCTATGTATCTGAAGGAAGAGCATTTCTCAGAGTTTTAGGTGGATTAAAAAGGTTAAGAAGTAAAATTTCAGGTTGTCATTACACATATGACACTTGAAAATCTCTTTATGTGCACATATAACCCTACATTTCCTAAACTCAAGTTTTGAAACTGCCCGTTAAGTATTCTAAATTCCAGGTTCCCTTCAATTCTTTGCTTTGGAAGCACATCAAAACCCAGGATATTCACCATCTTATTAAATCCCAGATTTAAATAAAAAATACAAATTTTTAGAAATGTGTTTTTAGGTTTAAATAATCTTTAAATATATTAATATTTAAAATGAATGCTTTCAGTTTTTATAGGCAGTATCAACTTAAATTAAGGCAAATGAAAGCTTGTAAGGGAACTCTCTATGATGTTCTATCTCTTATAGGTATATTGTAGCCATTATGTACAGGCGTTCTTGAACTGGACTCCCTGGCCTGAGTCAGCTTCCTGGCTCCAACACTTATGGGCCTTGCAACCTTGAGAAAGTTATTTAATCTATGTCTCAGTTTATTCATCTGTAAAATGGAAATACTAATAGTACCTGGCCCATGGTGTTGTTTTGAAGATTCAGTCAGATAATGCATGAAAGTACTGAGTGCTTGGCATAAAGAACAAACTTAATAAATATTAGCTATCATTATTTCATTTTATACCTTTCTAGTCTTTGGTTTTAAAAGATAATTAGGGAAATATGCCTGGCAAGATGGTGGCATAGGAAGACTCTGAACTTACCTCCTCCCACAGACAAACTAAATCTATAGCTACATATGAAATAATTCCCACTGAAAGAGAACTGAAGATTAGCTGAACAACTCCCTCCACAAGAGATAAAAGAGCCACATTGAGACAGGTACGAGAGGCAGAAACGTGGTCTTGCCGAAAATCCCACCCCTCAGGTAGCAAACCACAAAAGAAGAGATCTCACAGATCCGGAGGTTCTCCCTGAGGAGTAAGGGATTTGTGCCCCACGTTGTGCACTCCAACCCTTGGGACCTTCCCCAGAGAGAGAAGGCCCCAAAAACGTCTGGCTTTGGAAACCAATGGAGCTTACCTCCAGGGGACCTGGGGAGCTGTGGTGATCTGAGATAATCCTTTTGAGGGGCTTAAACAGACTCACTTGTCCCGAGAGCCAGTGCAAAGGAAGCAGTTTGAGAGATTATTGGATGATATGTAAAGGAGATTCATTTGGTAACCTTAAAGAGTCTACTGGAGGAGCAGCAACCAGTTAGGACCTCTTTCAGGGATGGAGGCACTGCCCAGCACCATTTTTTGCACTCTCTCTCTAACTTGCTAGTGTAGGTGGGCGCCCACAGACAAAGCCTTGCTGGAGCCAAAGGCGTACCCACCCCCAGCACTAGTCCCAGGCCTAGCTAAAAGCCACAAGCATGTCCCGCCCTCAGCGCTCATCTCCAACATCCTTAAAACCACAGGCATGCCCCACCTCCAGCGATCTTTCCTATCGCTAAAGCTGCTGGCGAGTCCTGCCCCCAGCCTCTTCCCCTGCATCACTAAAACCAGGAACATGCCTCACCTTCAACACTCTCCCACAACCTTCCTAAAGCCAGGAGGTGAGTGCAATCTGCACAGAGGACTCCTCTTGATCACCTGGAACTGGTGGCCAGGGGGACTTAAGTTCCTGGGCCCCACAGGTCTGTAACAATTGGAAAGACAGTTCTGGGCAGGCTACCACACCCAGGGCACTGCACAGACAGCAGACTGAAACACTCCCTCAGTCTGCCTGTGAATAAAGCTCATTTACTTGTCTTGGACCATCAACCTGAGGAATAGGCTTCAGGTCTGCCACAGATCTAGAGGCTACAGAGGTGCTCTCAGGGAACGTAGGGAGAGAGACACCATCTTTGCATTCTGCTGGCCTCACCACAGCTGGCTGGTGCCTCCCAGAAAGGAGCTTATAATCTCAACTGAAGCCACGATTCTTGCAACTGTTGCCAGGGGACACCTCCAGATCTCCTGGTCTGGAGATCACCAAGGTCTATAATTGCAAACCCATAGTAATGGATATATTTCCATACTTTAAAAGCTGCTGAATGAGGGTCTGGCTTCCAATCAGCCTGAAACTAGGTGCTAACTGAGATAACACCCTTTGAAAGACTGACAGGTCTTGGTACAGCCTCAACAACTGGGACCTATCAAGAATAAACCAGGTTACTCAGAAAATCACAAAGGGTCAAGAGACAACCAAGAGCTAGGGCAAGATAGAATGATAACATTCATCTCCTACACAAGGCCACTCCTTCGAGACCGGAAGAGGTACCTGTCTCATCTAATACATAGAAACAAACATAAAGAGTCAAGCAAAATGAGGAAACAAAGGCATATGCTCCAAACAAAAGAACAAGGCAAAAACCTCAGAAAATAACCTTAATGAAATGAAGATAAGTAGTCTACCTGATAAAGAATTCAAAGTAATGGTCATAAAGATGCTTACTAAACTCAGGAGAAGAAGGGATGAACACAGAACTTCAACAAAGTGACAGAAAATATTAAAAAGTACCAAACAGAAGTCAGAGAGCTTGAAGAATACAATAACTGAAATGTAAAATACTCTAGAGGGGTTCAACAGCAGACTAGATGAAACAGAAGAACATATCAGTGACCTGGAAGACAGGGCAGTAGAACTCACCCAAACAGTGCAGCAAAAAGAAAAAAGAATTTTAAAAAGTGAAGATAGCTTAAGAGACCTATGGAAGAACATCAAGTAGAATAACATTTGCATTACAGGGTCCCAGAAAAAGGAGAGAAAGAAGGGCAGGAAACTTGTGTAAAGAAATAATGGCTGTAAACGTCCCTAACCTGAAGAAAGAAACAGACATCCAGGTTCAGGAATCACAGAGAATTCCAAATAAGATGAACCCGAAGAGATCAACACCAAGACATATTATAATTAAAATGTCAAAAGTTAAAGATAAAGAGACAGATTCTTAAAAGCAGTAAGAGAAAGACAACTTGTTATGTACAAGGGAACCTCCATAAAACTATAAGATTTATTTTCAGCAGAAACCCTGCAGGCCAGAAGGGAGTGGCATGATATATTCAAAGTAATGAAAGGAAAAAACTTCCAACCAAGAATACTCTATTCAGCAAGGCTATCATTCAGAATTGAAGGACATGATAAAAGTTTTCTAGACAAGAAATACTAAAGGAGTTCATCATCACTAAGCTGGGTTTCTAAGATGTTAAAGAGACTTCTTTAAGCTGGAACGAAAAGGTACTAATAACAATAAAACATATGAACATAAAAATCTCACTGATATATATAGCAAAGGTAGTAGATTAACCACTTATAAAGCTAGTATGAGGTTAAAAGACAAAAGTAGTAAAATTAACTATAACTACAATAATTAGTTAAAGGAAACACAAAATAAAAAGATGTAAATTACGATATCAAAAACATAAAATGTTGGAGGGGAGTAAAATGTAGAGTTTTTAGAGTGTGTTCAAATTTAAGTTGTTACCAACTTAAAATAGACTGTTATATATATATAGGCTTTTATATGTGAACCCCATGGTAATCACAAAGCAAAATCTACACTAGATACACAAAATATAATTAGAAAGGAATCTAAACATAACACTAAAGAAAGTCATCAAACCACAAGGGAAGACAGCAACAGAGAAGAAAGGAATAGAGAGGAACTACAAAAATAGCCAGAAAACAATTAACAAAATGGCAATAAGTACATACCTATCAATAATTACTTTAAGTGTGAATGGACAGAATTCTCTAGTCAAAACACTGGAGTGGCTAAATAGATACAAAAAAGAGACTCATCTATATGTTGTCTACAAGAGACTCACTTCAGATCTAAGGGCACACACAGACTGAAGATCAAGGGATGGAAAAAGATACTCCATGCAAATGGAAATGAAAAGAAAGCTAGTGTAGCTATACATATATCAGACAAAATAGACTTTAAAACAAAGACTATAAGAAAAGACAAAGAAGGGGGTTACATAATGATAAAGGGGTCAATCCAACAAGAGGATACAACATTTGTAAATATTTATGCACTCAACATAGGAGGACCTAAATATATAACGCAAATATTAACAGACATAAAGGGAGAAATTGACAGCAGTACAATAATAGCAGGAGACTTTAATACCCCCCTTACATCAATGGATAGATCATCCAGACAGAAAACCAATAAGAATACATCAGCAATAAATGACATATTAGACAAGATAGATTTAACAGATATATACAGAACAATCCAGCAAAAGCAAGAGAATACACATTCCTGTCCAGGAGAGATCTCATGTTAAGCCACAAAACAAGTCTCAATAAATTTAAGAAGATTGAAATCATATCAAGCATCTTTTCTGACAACAATGGTATGAAACTAGAAATCAATTACAAGAAGGAAACTGGAAAAATCACAAATATGTGAAGATTAAACAACATGCTACTTAATAACCAATGGGTCAACAAAGAAATCAAAAAAATACATTGAGGCAAATTAAAATGAAAATACAACAATCCAAAATATGGGATGCAGCAAAAGCAGTTCTAAGAGGAAAGTTCACAGCAAACAGTCCTGCCTCAAGAAACAAGAAAAATCTCAAATAAACAATCTAACTTTACACCTAAAGGAACTACAAAAAGAGGAGCAAATGAAGCCCAAAGTTAGTAGAAGGAAGGAAATAATAAAGATCAGAGCAGAAATAAATGAAATAGAAACTAAAAAAAAATAGGAAAAATTGATGAAACTAAGAGCTGGTTCTTCGAAAAGACAAAGAAAATTGATAAACCTTTAGCTAGATTCACCAAGAAAAAAAGAGAGAAGGCTCAAATAAATAAAATCAGAAATGAAAGAGAAGTTACAACTGATAACAATAACACGGAAATACAAAGGATCCTGAGAGACTACTATAAACAATTATACTCCAACAAACTGGACAACATAGAGGAAACACATAAATTCCTAGAAACATACAATCATCCAAGACTGAATCATGAAGAAATAAAAAATCTGAATAGACTGATTACTAGTAAGGAGATCGAATCGGTAACCAAAAACCTCCCAAAAAACAAAAGTTCAGGACTAGACAGCTTCAGTGGTGAATTCTACCAAACATTCAGAGATTTAATACTTATCCTTCTCAAATCCTTCCAAAAAACTGAAGAGGAGGAACACTCCCAAACACATTTTATGAGGCCAGCATTACCCCGATACCAAAACCAGACAAGGAGACCACAAAAAAAGAAAATTACAGGCCAATACCCCTGATGAACACAGGTAAAAATTCCTCAACAAAATATTAGGAAACCAAATTCAGCAATGCACTGAAAAGATCATAGCAGAATTTATTTCAGGGATGCAAGGATAATTCAACATTCACAAATCAATCAGTATGAAACACATTAACAAAATAAAGGATAAAAATGATTTGATTATCTCAACAGATGTAGAAAAAGCATTTTACAAAATTCAGCATCCATGTATGATAAAAACTCTCAACAAAGTGCATATGGAGGGAACGTACCTCAACAAAATAAAGGTCATATATATGACTAACCCATATCTAACGTCATACTCAATGGTGAAAAGCTGAAAGCTTTTCCTCTAAGATCAGGAACAAAACAAGGATGCCCAATAAAACTTTATTTACAAAAACAGGCAGTGAACCAGATCGGACCACAGGCCCTAGTTTGCCAATCCCTGGCCTAGTCCCCTAATACTTTGTTGACAACCTAAATACTTTCACAGAGATACTGTAAATGAAAACACACAAGGCTTATAAATGTTAAGCAAAGGAAAACACTTTTTCCAATTAATATTTTTCAGCAGTTATCTCTGAAGAAGTTTCATGCAGTATGGGTACACATAACATGGCCCAAATAAAGTGGATTTGTTTCTTTTAGAAAAGGCCATTTTGGAGACCATCCGTCAGTGTTGTTTAATTGTGTTCATTCCTAACCCAAAGCACTCCGGTATTCAGTTAAGATCTATTTACCAAAGCCTATTGGAGACTAATTATTTCATTCAAATACATATTAGTAGTAATGATAACAATAGCAACGTCCCTTTAGATATGTGTTGAATGTTCACCACATTATTGTTAAGGGTGCTTAATGCTACAGCTGCTTTACATGCACTATCTCAAGTTCTGTCTACGGCTATGGCCTACGGCTATCTGTAGGCTATAATAGTGGACTGCTAGTCAATCAGAAGTCATATTTCTTCTGGAAATGAGTCTTTAACAGTTAACTACAAACCAATTAACTCAAACTATTAACTACTTAATTCCAGCTGGGTCTCATAGGAAGCGTGGTGGTGGAGGAAACACTCATAGCCAGTTCAATGCTGCAGCCATGTTCTCTTGCTAGAACGTCCTTGTACTCCATTTTCCCATTTCTAAAACCTGTCCCATCCTTCAGTTTCTAGCACAAATGCTACATTCCTCATGAAGCTTTCTCTGAGCATCAAAAACAAATGTAATTTTTCCACATTCCTACTGAGGGTATTTCTCTATATAGTTTTCTTATTTCTTATAAACAGAACTAATAAATGCTTGTGTGTTTGATTTATTACTTCTACTAAACAGTAAGTTTTTGGAGGGCTCTCTGAGAGAATGGACCAGGTTATCCTCATCTTTGTACCTCTCACAGTACCTAACATAATGTCAGTCATTCAGTAAACTTTGAATAAGTGAATAAACTAACATACCCTCTGGTATGTAGTGAATCAACTCTAACAGAAAATTAAACTTCAGAGTGATGAAAATTAACACCCAGCTCCCCAGCAACCTCCACAAACACATAGGTGTGCACACACGCACACACATCCTTAGCATTGCTATGTGACTCTGTTCCTCTCATCACAGAAACTTCTTTTGCGTTTGAGACATATAAAACAGGCTAAAAGGGACATTTATAAAAGGAAGGGTATCCAACATTGTGTGGTAAAAAGAAAAACGGAACAATTTGATCACCTTGGTTCTGATTCATGCTTACTTGGCCTGCAGTTCCAGACAACTTTGTCAAAGGCTGTGAGTGCTAATTAGCATTCATTATTTTTCCCTTACTGTTTCTCCATGTTCAAAATTAAGTGGATAAAAGTATTGGCACTGATAAATACTCATTGAACTCTTCAGAAGGAAAAAGACATTGTGATAAATACAAGCAAATAGCACTGTGCTTTTTATTAAGTGTTAACATGCCCATGCACTTTACTACATCAAATGCTGCAGATCATCAAAATATATGGACACTGCCTTCAAGGAGTATACTAAATTATAAGAAATTGAGAGTGGAAACCCCATCTTATTCATTTTTATGTCCCTGATCTAGCACAGTGCCTTGAACATAACGGGGACCCAATAAATATTGTTTGGGTTGAAATGGGAAAATCTTTTAGATATCTAGTGTTCCAGAATTACCATACTCTGAAAGATAAGTTTATTCTCTTTAATAATTATGGCTAACCCGAATGCTTACAAGGAACCAGGCACTCTCTGAAGCAGTTTATACAGGTTATCTCACAATATTTTCTCATAATTTAATTCTTACAATAACAGATGAGGAAAGTGAGGCATTGAGAAGGTAAGTAATTTTTCCATAAGGAAAAATTTGCATACAAATGGTGGAGCCAGGATGTCAAATGAGGCAGCATCAATTCAGAGACCGTACTTTAAATCACCATACTTTCTTGCCTTCCCCTAAAAACTTTTACGAAAAGAAATTTTGCTTAATATTAAATAAGGTAAAAAAATTATTAAACTTATTGTACACATGGGGAAAAGACAGCATCAAATGACTGTTACAGATCCATCAATCAAATCAATATATATGCACCAATGTGTCAACATGCTGTCAATGTGTCAATATACATCTATCTACCTACCTACCTACCTATATATGTATTAATACCACATACAGACTTGGTGAAAATGCCAATCACAGACTTTAAATATGATTGGATAATTAACAATAATGAAAATGACATGCATTTATTAATTGAACAAGATTAAAAACTAGTCAGATAAAAAATGATCTTCTTCTGTTTTATCTTAAAAAGTAAATCCTTCCATCCCAACATTAAAAGACTTTTTTTCTATTTGAAGATTTTAAATAAAAATCCCATGCAGTTTGTTTTTACTTTGTCTTTATTCTTCAAATAAAATTCCAAACATGCTAACGGTTTGATGTAGACAGTTTTCATGTTGAATATATTTACTCTTTTAGTTACAATAATTGTTTTTTACACAATTGGGAAAAAAAATCCAAGAAGTTCCAGAAACCTCTACTTTATCACTGACATCATAAAAAAATTTAAATTACATGCAAATAGATTTCCAGTGATTTGTCATCTGCACACATAATGCACTGACTAAAAGCTAGAAAACAAAGTACATTGTAAAGTCATCTAAACTTCAGCTGCATTCCCAGAGGACATGAGGCATACTCATCAAAATGGTGCAGGAAGGGCAAGCATAATAAGATTTTCTTAGAAACTTTGAAATAGAATTCAAAGATGACACGTCAAAAGAGAACTTTCAAATTATAATCCTCATGTGTCATTACTTGTGACACCAAATACAAGGTTTAAGAAAGTATCATGAATTATTAGGTGAATTTACCAAATCTTAGCTTATCTGAGGAACCTGTGATTTTTTTGCCTTGTCCATGATTATTTAAAAATAATAATATTATGATCTTTTGCTACCATAACAAAAATTAAAACTAATTTATCCATGATTATTAAAAATTAATAAAATTCTGAGCTTATGCTGCCATAATTAAAAATAAAAACTAAAGTGACTTATATTTACAAAATATGTCCACATGAGCTAGTTTTACCTTCACAACAATTAAGGAGGAGTTGACTTGCCCAAATGCAGCAGTCCCAGAAGTTGCATGCAAGTGCTCTAATTTACATTTTGAGGTGAATGGTGAATCAAATTCAGGAAATACATTAAGGAAATAATAGTAAAGGTCAATGATGCCAAAGGGAACTGGGAAGAGGAATCAGCCTTTCAGCAGTTTCTGGAATTCAAACTAAGGTACTGAATGCATTTCACTAATCCCTTAGAATAGGTCCTTTCTAATCTGGTACATTAATTATACCCAATGGATTCATTGTTGTTTTTCCTTGGAACTTAATACCAATAACTTTTGTGCCTACTAATATGCTTGGCAACTCTAGACATTCAAGCATATATTAAGGAGAAGTTTTAAGATAAGAAGACATCCTATTTAGAGGCTGGGAAAATTTAATAAGAGAAAAAACTATCCAACCTCACTCTTCATCTCAGTGTAGTATATCATGAAATTATGCCAGTTCTTCCTCCATGATGCCTCTAATTGCAAGGGTTACAGCAATATCACTAGTTTCTCAGGCCTGAAAATTACTTCCATGATTACCACCCTCATTTAATGGTTTCTGTATATTATTGATCAATTAAACTCACTTTTTTAACCTTATTGTTCTGATCAATAGCTCACAATATTGCTAACTACCAAATTCAAATTCTTCAAAATGACACTCATACTATTTCTTTAACTGGCCGCACCTTAATCTTTTTTCTGCCTCTCTATTCCCTGCCAAGGTCTCAGTTCCAATCAGTTGAACCTTCAACACAGATTCCATTTGCTGTAATAAATTTAAAAAAAAACTGTTCTCATTATCAGTCCTTTCATTGTCAATTATATATCATGTAATGTATCTGAGCAATACAGAGCGAAACAAATTCAACTGGCTAAGAAATAAAAAGTAGCTCTTTCTTTTTCAAATTCTAAGTCAATGCTATATAACACACAGTCAAATCTTATGCATGTGAAGCCATCACAAAATATAGTGATCTACAGATTCCATATTCAAATGGAAAAACTAAAATTTTAAAGCACTTTCCTTAAGTGTTTTACTCACTTTTGTACTTTCTTAAATGGTATACACTGTTCAATTAACTTTATCTTGATGACGCTGAACATCATAGGAATTTAGAGGTCACTCTAATATCTCATCAGGTACTTGGATGTGTTCTACAGTGTCTTTATTACACGGTTTTTCTTTCTGTGCTTGAAAATATCTGGTAAGAAGAAACTACTTAAGGCAAAATCTTGCATTTTCAGAAAACTTAAATGTTAAAAATACCTTCCTTATATTCAACAGAAACCTGTACTTCTTTCAGCTTTGTCCCCATTATTCCTAATTCTTCCCTCACACAGAATAAGTTTTCTCTCTCATGTGATGCTTCCAACTCACTGGAAAACTTTGATTCTCTTTAATAATGTAGAATATTTTTTTGCTAGCAAATGTCTCATATTGCTACTATTTGGCCCAGTTCCCACTATCCTTTATTATGGTCAACATTTTTAGTTTATTCAGACATGAAAAACAGATAATCACACATGTTAGAATTATATGTGAAATAATTCAAAAGACTAAATAAACAACTGAGAAATTAAAAATGTGGCTTCAGTGACACCCTATTGTATTGGCAAGATCTTGGTTCAAAACTGTTAAAATAGTCATGAAGAAAAGGACCTAGAATATACTA
Source organism: Tapirus indicus (assembly GCA_031878705.1). Classification (NCBI taxonomy): domain Eukaryota; kingdom Metazoa; phylum Chordata; class Mammalia; order Perissodactyla; family Tapiridae; genus Tapirus; species Tapirus indicus. Next base: position 23,343,086 of record CM062942.1, on the reverse strand, counting down.
TTACATATAATCTCTATATATGCATTTATGTTTACAGTATATATTCATGTATAAAATTTTTTATAATACAATACCAATTATATATTTATTTTTTTTATAATCAAGCATCAATGGTAAAAAACAAGAGGTCAGTATACCAGCCTTCAATTAGATGATTAAATCCTCTCTAGAAAATTCCTCTGAAATACTTGCCAGGACTGACTGAACACTATTAGTGGAGAGCAGGCCAATATTTCCAAATGACAATTTATTATGGCTTTCAGCATACTAGATTTCATCTAAGCATAAGAAATCTTCATCTGTCATCTGACCCTCTTCCCCATCCTCTGTTCCTAGTTTACTCTGAGTCTTCAGAGCATTTTCCTTTCCTTTTCTATCTGATAGTCCTTCAAATTTTGCACACTCAAGTATTTAGTATCTGGGACAACCAAGAACAGAAGTCAGTAGTACTCTTGTTTAATTAGATTTGTTAAAGACTTATCGCATGCAAGTTGATGGAATAGTTACTGTCTACAAACTAAAGCTTTATAAAGCATGGTATTTCCCTATGGAATTTATAATCTAGTAGAGATAAAAGAACTTCTATGCAAATAGTATAAGCACACTCTTAAGCATAAGGAGAAAGCATGTGATATATATCTGAAAGGTTGCATGGAACCAAACTAAATACTGTGGTTATGTTTATCGAAAATTTTAATAAGCTTTCATCTTTAAAGGGGAAAACTTTACAATTTTTAAAGCATCTTCCTTAAGTGTTTTAGTCATTTCTGCCCCTTCTTAAATGGTGCTGATGTTGAGGTACAGATGTGTTTGCTTAGAATAGGGCATGAGTCTCTTCTACAATTAGATAGAGGCCAGTTGAGATGGAGCTAGATTAGATGGAAGTGCCAAAGAAAGTAGTACTAAAAGGTGATGTCAGAAGATTCCAAATTGTTTTCCGCCTCACAAATTTCTTTAAATCAACCAATTTCATCCAAATATAATTAATCATCTTGCAGGGAGTCTGTAACAAGATAGATAAGTCAAAAACAAAACACTTACCTCTACCCTTTGAAAATGCTAAGCATTCCCCAGGGCTTTGCACAGTGCCTTGCACAAACATGAATATTTGTTGAATAAAAGGGAAAAATACCCCATTGATTGCCAAGGCTAGCATACATCTAAGACTGTTCATTGGAAGATGCAATTTATTGACACCATATTTTCACATTAGAATGGCATTCCAAATATTTTTTTCTATTTAAAGCTATTAAAACTATTAATACTTTAAATATTTGCTTGGGTCAGCACCATAAATAAATTTGAAATAATAATATAAAGGAGAAGAAAAATTAAAAGAATCAATAGAAAAATTTATAGTGGCTCACCTTTTCCTGAGTGGGGAAAAATCATGCTTAAATCAAATATCCAGTCATGAATGAAGGCACTTATGAAAAATCTCTGTTACATTGATTGACCATGACATGACAATTTTCATCACTTGCAGATCTATCCAAAAATCAACGTGTAGGGTTTATCTGAAATATTTATCTGTTCCTCCAAATGGCAGAGCAAGGGCCAAAGGTGAGCACGCCATACAATCAAATGTGACTGGCAGAGATAGCAATACCTTGGCTGTGATTTTTCCATTTCCCCAAGCAGGGCATAATATAATCAACAGGTTGTTTCTTTCCTTAGAGATTTCTAAAACATTTAAGCCAACCACATCTTATTTGTCTAGAATGACACATAATGACATCTTCTAAAACTTCTAGAAAGAAAACCATCTCTGATATTCCAAGGTGCTGACAGGTTTATGTGATAAGACCATATTCCAAACTGTTCATAAGTAAAGGAACACTTCTTAAGAGAACAGTAAAAAAGAGGGGAAAAACCCCTTAGAAATAGGCTTTTATCAATAAATCATTTTTATTTACACTGGTTAAAAGAAATCAATTCAAATGAGTTTCAAGATCTTTTGGCCAAATGTTACTCAATAATTCTACTCTCATAAATATATGCCTTCTTTGCTCTTATTACTAAACTTCACAATAATTTACTGTTTCTCATTTTACCCTTATGAGAACAGTACCTTGAGAGCCACATAAAATGAACATTCCAACTGGTTTCATATTTTCTGCAGAGCTGAAGAGAAGGTAATAAGAGGTATTTATATGAATTTAATTTTCTTTGCATTTGGTGAGCATATTTATCTTTTTCTGTTATTTCTGTATCCACATATTAAACATAAGAAGATTCTCTTTTAAAGTGACTCTTTACTACGGGTGTTGAATACATACTGTGCAGCTGCACCTGCTTTTAAAAGGAAGACAAAAGTAAGAATTCATACATATGTGTATTCAAACCTCAATTATAATGGATTGAATAATCAGTGGAATTTTGAGTACTGTATTCCTATTTGATAAGCCTGTGACATAGTATGGAAGTTGAGGTCTGTCATTCCCTGTCTAAGTTTGCCTTTGGACATAGCAAATTTGTCTGATTCTGAGTCACACTGATGGTAAGATTCAATGTTATTTTATGTTCAAGGAAGCAAGAAAGCACTGTTAATTTACTGTAAAATGGTATTTCCCAGTTTCAGAGATGTTAAAATGTGAGAGGAAATAGTGTATCTTAGAATCTATGAAATACAGTCAGTGTCCTCTTCAGCCTGAGAAAACTGTATGATGGTAGTAATCAAGCTTTTATTCCAGACTGCAGGATAGCATGTATACACTGAAAAAGATTGTAGGAGGGGAAGAAATGCTTTCTCCCCTCTTACTGCCCTGTCACTAATTTTTAATGTTTTGGAGAGAGTAACTACCAACATTGTCCAAAGTGGCAGTTACATACCACCCATAGTGTTCTTAGATCAGTCCCTTTCATTTTCTACCTTGTAGGAGTTTCCTTATTGAAGTAGGCAGGGAAGTAAAATGCAGTCAGTTTCTCAGCCTAAGAACCCAAGTCAAATAATAGATTTTAACTTATGTCTAGATATGATATATCTGTACATCATGACAAATAACATTTGTGGATATTTGGCGTAGAGTACAGGTTCCTGTGCTCTCTGGGGTGAGAGAGGAACTCAGAGTAATTATTCAATATAAGCAGCAACACAAAGGGCCAAATGTTATTTACTGTTTTCAGAAAGTAAATTTTTATGCATATATAAACATAAATATATTTCCAAAGATGTGATAATAAATGAATAAAAAAGTAAACTGGAAAGTCTCAATATATTTCATATTGAGAGAATTTTTCATCAACTTTACACAGGATACAGCATACATGACAGTGTCAGACAATGGGGCTAAGATTAATAGTGTTAGACACAATAAGAACTGGGACAAAACCTATAAAAGAATGTTTGGTGGAAGCAGAGGTTCTAAGACGAAATGTCTCAAAAATTTAATTTGGCAAATTAATATTGGAGCCACCACTTTTTGCGGGGGGGCTAAATAGTCAAGGTAGCACGAAATGATGTGAATAATATGATGTCATCAGTCACATGATTGTACAATTGAAAGGAAACTGAATTCATGTGACACAAAATTTTCGTTGCAAAGAGGAGGAAACTGAAGTTCAAAGGAATTAAGTGTGTATCAGCCATTTTCATAGATAAAGCTAGCAGCATAGCCAAAGGTAAAACCACTGATTCTTAGTTAAGTTCTCCTTGTCTTTCAATCAAAAGCATTGCCATAATATGATATATATGCATACACAATCTGTAGTTATTATATTATTACATTATATTGAGGAACACACAGAACAGGCATTTTTCAGCATTCACTGTTGCAGTTACTATGATCAAAGAGTAGCCTACTATCTAGTCCATAGTCCTGAGAATGTTCTCTATGCTATTTTTCCCATAGAGGAAATCATCTGAAACATCTCATATGTCTTCAGATATGTAAGAAAGTATCAAACTACAGTGCGAACAATCTTATGGAAGTCATAGAATGTTTGATTAGGCATAAACCATACAAAATATAAATCAAAATTTTCTCATTTTTACAGATGAACTGGCTGTGGCTCAATAGTTAAGGGATTTGCTCAAGGAAACTCAATTAGTTCACAGTAAATCATTGTAGGTTACCTACATTTGGCTAATTATAAACATACCATGCAAATATATGTGAGATGCACTTCCTCCCAGACAAAGGTCAAGCAGCTTAAGTTCCCTTACATTATGCTTCTATGTCTAGGACCAAACCCAATCTGTATCTTAGGCTCTGCTAAACCTTTTGACACACAAGATCACCACAGCCCATACTTGGTATCAGATTCACTCAGAGGAATATAAGACAGAAGCACAGCAGGCTAGCAGAGCAGCATTAGGCATTCCTCTTCAATAAGAGTCTGTTCAACAGTCCATATAACCATCCATGAAGTATTCTCTTTGACTCTCCAGAAGAAAGCCAATGGCCATATTGGCCAGGTGTGTGAGTCTCCCTGGCTTAAAAGCTTCATGCCATATAAGAGCCAACATGTCCTGTAACAGGTCCATGGCAGAGCTTCCAGCTTTAAAAGTCACAGCACTCAGGGAAGCCCAAAGGTACTGCCTCCCTCTAAGCCAAGGAGGGCCTTCATTCCTTACTACTGACCTTAACAGAAATAAAAAAGGATTATAAGGAATACTATGAAAAATTACATGTCAATAAATTAAACTAGGAAATGGAAAAAATTCCTAGAATGATACAAACTACCAAAATATAAGACACACTAAAAATTATAAAAATGGTAGAAAAATTTAAAGAACTAAATAAATGAAAAGACATTCTGTATTCATGGGTCAGAAAACTTAATATTATTAAGATGACAATACTCCCAAAATTGATCTACAGATTCAGTGCAATACCTATCAAAATTCCAATGGCCTTTTTTAACAGAAATGAAAAAACTGAATGTAAAATTTATATGGAATTGCAAGGGACCCTGAATAGTCAAAATGATATTGAAAAAGAATATGAAATTTGGAGGACTCATGCTTCCCAATTTCTAAAGGCATAGTAATCAAAACAGTGTGATACTGACATAAAGATAGACATGTGGATCAATGATTGGAAGTGAGAATCCAGAAATAAACCCTTACTTCTATGAGCAATTGATTTTTGACAAGGGTAGCAGGCAATTCAATGCGGGAAAGAATAGTCTTCAATAAATGGTGCTAGGACAACTGGATATCCACATGCAAAAGAATGATACTGGATCCCTATCTCATACCATATACAAAATTAAACTCAAAATGGATGAAAGAGCTAAATTTAAGAGCTAAAACTATAACAAAACTTAGAAGAAAATATAGGAGTAAATGTTTATGACTTGGAGTAGGCAACGATCTCTTAGATATGGCACTAAAATTATAAGCAATAAAATAAAATGTGAATAAATAAGACTTCATCAAAATTTAAAACTTTTGTGCTTCAAAGGACATCACCAATAAAGTGAAGAGACAACTCACAGAACTGTTGAAAATATTTGCAAATCATATATATATAAAACTTGTATCTAGAATATATAAAGAATATTTACAACTTAATGATAAAAAGGTAAATAACCCGTTTTAAAAACAGGCAAAACATATGAATATGTTTTCTTCTCCTAAGAAAATATATAAAACACGAAATAATGCCCAACATCATTAGTCATCATGGAAACCCAAAGCAAAACCACAATGAGACACCACTTCACACCCATTAGATGGCTACAATTAAAAAAAAAGATAATAACAAGTGTTGGTGAAGAAGGTGGAGAAATTTGAATCTTCATACAATACATAGTGGAAATATAAAATGGTGCAACCACTTTGGAAAAGTTTGACAGTTCCTCAGAAGGTTAAATACAGAGTTACAATATAGACTAGCAATTCTACTCCTAGGTGTATACTCAAGATAAATGAAAACATACAACCACACAAAAACTTATAAATGAATATTCATAGCAGTATTATAATAGCCAACAAGTGGAAACAACCCAAATGACAATCAACTGATGAACAGATAAATGAAATGTGATATAGAAATTCAATGGAATGTTATTCAGCAACAAAATAAAATGAAGTATTGATACATGTTTAACATGGATGAACTTCAAAAACATTGTGCTGAGTGAAAGAATTCAGTCACAAGACATCACCTGTCATATGATTCCATTTATAGACAATTTTCAGAATAGTAGTTGCCTGGGGCTGGGGGTGGGGGCAAATGGAGGGTGAACTGTTAATGGGTGCAGTGTTTCTTTTTGTGATGATGATGATATCATGAAAATTGATTATGGTGATAGTTGCACAACTCTGTGAATATACTAAAAATCATTGACTTGTACTCTGTAAGTAGGTGAATTGTATGACATGTGAAATATCTCAATAAAGCTGTTACCAAAAAAAAAGAGTTTTTTAATGCCAAGGAAGAAAAATGTTCATACCAACAACCAAGCACGCTAATACAGAGAGTTCACGAATACTTTTAGATATGGGATAATAGACTATGCTCAGAGTACCATGGAGATAATTTTTTCAATGTGGTTTGACAGTGATTTATTTCTACTTAGAAGATTTCACTCTGTCTAATCTATTTTTCTAGAGAACTATTTTTAAATGACGGACGAAAATAAGCCTAGTGACCGAGTACTAGCTATGTTCAATTACAGTATGGAGACACTGGTAGAAGACATTCTCCAACACTGTCTCTACACAGTTTCAGAAAACTGAATATTCAGACAGATATTATGTTGGCCATTGAGCTATAATGGGCAAGAAAACTCCAGTGGAAAAGGACTGAAAGCTTGCTTCTCCAAGCTCTGCCTACCCAGTGAGCGGTCTGGGACAGTGAAAACAAACCAATGAAAATTAAGATGTGTAAATCCAAGCCGAAAATCCATTGACACTTATATGCCAAGTTCATGAGGAGATTGTTGACACATGATTAATGCATATTTGCCTCATGGAAATCAAAGAAGCATAAATTCTTGGGATTAACTAACTAATTAATTAGCTTTGAATTAATTCACCCAACAAATCATATGGAGAAAGGCATATGGTGTTAGGGTATGAACAAAAAAAAGGCACTTGGATCAAGCATTTAGGAGTGAAAGTTTAGGAGCAGAATTGCATGAGAAAGATTAGCAGCATTAGCTTTAGAATTTGAGATAACTTTGGCATTTTGAAAACAAAAACGTTCATATGGAATATTTTAAGAAAATAATCCAAATATGTATGCTATTATTTGGGGGCTGAATTTGCCCTTTTTACTTCTTTCCCATTGTATTTTTCTTAATGATTTTTTTCTACTTTACCTGTTAATACTACAAATAAGCTGAATTGCAAAAATTCTAAAGTTATATACTCAATGGTAAAAATTAGAAACATAAAAAGTCTAAATAACTCTTTCTCAGAGGACCCATAAAGACATTTTCCCTTCATTACACTGCCTTATATTTAGGTTAATTGTTTCTTTATTACTAACATTTAAGAGGAAAAAGAGCAAAAGCAAAATATTACTTTCCCAAAACACTAGCACTTGATTTTGATTATGTATTTATCTATATCAGTAAAAACACAAAATCATACATTTATTTTTAGTAGAATAGCAAGGATCAAGAAAAACCTTAAATTATAAAATTTTATGTATTCAATTGTGAGGAAATTAGGAGACATTGTTTGAAAGATGAGAGTCTTTAGAACTGAGACAGAAAGGAGAACTTGAAGACAGATATTTGCAAATAAGAGCAAAATACAATGATTTTAATATGACAAATGCAATTAAGAATATGCAAGTTACATATTTCCTTAGAACCTCTAACTCAATTTGTTTACCCACTGCATGTAAATGGGACTTAGGCTCTACCTATGTGAAAAATATGTTATAAAAATTCTATTAAAGGGGGCCGCCCGGTGGCGCAGTGGTTTAGTCCACGCTTGGCAGCCCGGGGTTCTCAGGTTGGGATCCCAGGCACCCGCCGAAGCACTGCTTGTCAGCCATGCCGTGGCGGCGTCCCATATAAAGTAGAGGAAGACGGGCACAGATGTTAGCCCAGGGCCAGTCTTCCTCAGCAAAAAAGAGGAGGATTGGCAACGGATGTTAGCTCAGGGCTGGTCTTCTTCACACACACACACAAAAAATTCTATTTAAAGAAGTGTTAAATATTATCAGGAAGTCTCTCTCTAGGTATAATTACATGTACTCACATATGCAAATACAACTTTATATTAAATACAAAACAGATAATACTGTTCTCCAAAATTGGTGTGGCTATTATTTATTTTGATAGACAATAAAATATTAAATACTGAATAACAATTCAACTTCATTTTAATCATTTTTAATTTATTATGTAATACTTCTCCAAATAAAATTTCCAAGTTTGATTTAAGAATTTATACATCATTAGCTAACTAATTATAACTAATTTGAAATAGTATGGTTAATTACTTATTAATGATAGCTAATGAAATATTGTTCAAAAGTTATATTTTATATTTACTAATTTTAATAATGGGATTTGAAAGAACATATTTTAATAATTCAAAAGTGAATAATTTACACATGCTAACAACTGCATTCATAATAAACCAAAAATAAATTATTTTATCTGTAAAGAGAAGTACTTAAATTCTAAGTATTTTCATACATAGCCTTATTGCCTGGTTGAATTGAAAATCTTTCCCATAGCTTTAGTTTTTAGAGTTAAAAGAGCTCAATTCTCAAACTTTCTAACAAAATAGGGCTCAATCATGGTGACAGGAGAGAGATAAAGGGCCCAAAGTTCTGAGACTTAGTTAAGAATTAATTGTAAAGGAAACTTTAAAAAAGAAATGATAGAGTACTGCAGGCTATTTCCTCAATTGATTTTATACTAACCAAGTTTAAACAATTAATCTAAATAGTTACAATGCCTATGCAGTAGTGCTCATTTATTTACACATATATTTTCAAAAACCCTACCCCACCAAAATATCTGATGATGTTATAGCACAGCCTACAGCTGCTATTTCCCTGGAAACCCAAACACCTTTCTCAATTCGCTTCTGCAGAAGAAATTCGTGGTCAAGTTTCTAACTTACATTCAAGAGTTTTCAATATTTTTATAATACTTAGAAATTAATTTCTTACATATGAGTTAAAGCTAATATATACCTTATACGTGGTGCCCGGGAGAAATGGAAGGACTACAGGATTGATGTAATGCTTAAGTCAAAGTGACACTATACACAATCTATAAAGTGTAAAAACCAATTCTGTAAGTCACACAACAAAATCAGTCTCATTAATTTATAATAAGAGAAGATAGATGTTTATAGATACCTACTTCAGATTAAATACTTTTCTCATTTCTTTCTTGAGAAATGCTTTTAAAAATGGTTACTGCATGTTATATTTTTAATTGCTGGTAGTTGTGGTCTCCATCTCTATCTCACATTTAGTTAGGGGGCTAAATCAAGAATTAGAATAAGGACTGTTATCATAATACTATGGGGAGGAAGCTTACATGAACTTGTCCCTCTATAAGATTTCCATAAGCTATGGAAAATAACTGGCAAGATGGACAGAGGGCCTAGTGTGGAGCTAAGCTGTCCACAGAATACTGACTCTCACATTCATTATTTAAGCTTTTCATAAGGTACCACTGCAAGAATACGAATTAACACTCTTCCTTAAAAAAAATTTTCTGTGCTTTCTCTCGGGATGCTAACTTAGGTGAATGAAAACAAATTAAACCAAAATACTCCTTTTTTACTTCTATTTTGTTGCACTGGAACACAGAAGAAAAATATTATTTGTGAGGTTAAGATGTGAGAAGTCCTCTTCCAACAACATAGCAATATTACAAAGACAGGATTGTGTTACAATTTCTTCATATTAATGATAAAAATGATTCACTATGTATTTTGAAATAAAAAGATAAAAATCACTATGTAAACCAGATGAGCTTCAAAAGCAAACATCTGTATTTCTGCAAATGTGAAAATCATTCCCAAGGCTTAAATTCTGGATGAGTTCTATTTATTTCTTGGTGGCAGAGATCAAAGGTATTATTCACTGTTGTTCAGTGAAGAAAGACAGCTACTAAATAATCATCAGGCTGTCTGGCTGCCTTTCAACATGTTTCTCAGAACAGTCACATATACCAAGTGGGATATGTTATAAGTCTGATCCCAGAGATTTGTTACCGCCGTGGTGACTTCAGTAAAGGATGAAAGGAGAGGGAGGTGATACATGGGAAACAGCCACATCCAGGTCCTAATGTAAAATTTTCACATTGCCAATGCTTGTCTCAGTAAAATGTCAACCAGAAAGAGGATCTTTGGTAGCCCCACAATATCAAATAGTTAGATATCACCTGGCACTTGAAAACCAACAGTGCAGCTTCTATTGACTTCACCCTTCAGACATTCATTCATTCAAAGAGTTCCAATTCTGGGATGCGCAAAGCTCTAGAGACTGGGAATACAATGGAGCTTATTTTTACAGATGAAGGTAAATCATAAATCAGTAAATGAGTAATACAAGAAAGATTGTAGAGAGTGTAAATTCCCCACCAACAATTATAATAGGTTTAAGTGCTTGAGAGTGACTTCTGGCTACTTTACTTTGGTCAGCAGCCATTTCTGAGAAAGTATCATTCAAGCTAAGCCCTGAAAAACAAAGGGAAGTCCACATACTAAATATTGGGAGTACATCTCATGCAGGGGGACACCTACTGTAGAAAGACTCTAAGGCAAGAGACAGCTTGGCCTGAGGCTAGAGCTAAGTGGGAAAGGGAATGATGTGATGTAAAGGGATAGGCAAGGGCCAGATCATGAAGAACTTTGTACACCAGGTTAAAGAATTCAGATGTCTCTGGGTGATGGGAAGTCGTTAGAGTAATATTATATGTTCTGTCTATTAAAAGGTTATTTCACTGTAGGGAGGAGAAGGGAAATTTAATTGTAGAGTGACAAAAGCAGAAAGACTTTATAGGAAACAATTGCAATAATCTAGGTGAGAAACAATGGGAGTAGAAAGTATGATAATGAACAGAGAAGTGGAGAGATTTGGGATACGGGTAGAGATGACAAGATTCACTGATAGATTATATATGAAGTTTATAAAAGCATTTATAAATTTAGCCATGGGGTCATAATAGTGCCAAACTGAGTGGAGTAGCCTGGAAAAGGAACAGGTTGAGCAGGTTTGTTTGCTTGTTATTTGTTTGGGGAGGTCTGCTGGAGAAAATCAAGAGGTCTGTTTGGATTATGTTCAATTTGAGATTCATCCAGGATGCATACCCCAATGGGCATGTCAAGTAGGCTGCTGGAGAAATACATTTCATGTTCAAGAGAGAAGTTAGTATAAAAAAATGTTGAGGGTCATTTGCATACAGTTGGCATTTAAAGCCATTAGATTCGATGAGCTAACTTAGAAAAGGTATGAAGAGGAGACCCACACTAACATTTGGAGGTAGAGAAATACTGAGGAAAGGAGATTGAAACAGGGGAAACCTAGGAAAATTCAATGAAGTTCAAGACAAAAGAAGAAAGTTTTTCCAGAAGGATCAAGTGATCACCTGTACCAAATTCAGCGGAGGGATCAAATACAGGAAGAACAGAGACATGGCCACTGGATTTGGCAAAACGATGGTGATGTGGCCTTAGGATACAAAAAAACAAAGAAAAAAAGAAAGAAAACCAATTTTCGTGAGGGAGGCAGGCCTATAAACTGAATTGAAGAGAGAATATGAGGTAAATAATGGCAATATAAACTATAAATAATTCCTTGAAGATTTTGAGTTAGCGTGTGTGTGTGTGTGTGTGTGTGTGTGTCAAGAGTTTAGCCAAGCTACTTCATGGCATTGCTGCCTTGGCATCCATTTTGTTTTGCCAAGATCTTCAATTGACAACAGCCTCCTCAAACGAGCACATGCCTTATATAGCAATCTGCAGTCACAAGCAAATGTAAGTTCCTGAATGACTTCCCCAACAGTGCTTGTGATTAATAGTCTCCCTTGCCTCCCAGTACCTGTATGCTTTATGTGCCCCTTAGATAAGATCTTCATGGGGCTTACCAAAACCCCACTCTTTTGGTTTGAATTGACCAATCTGGCCCTGGCCTGGGAACTCCAAAGCACTCTACCCATGGACCCTAATAAAGGCCTGTGTCCCAGGTCCTGCCTCTCCATCTCTGTACCCCGCCTTGACCTCCCCATGTGGTCCTTCAAGGTGTGCTGTGTACTTCCTCCAGGGCCTGTGAGTAATAAACTTCTCTATTTCAATTTCTCTTGTGGTCTGTTGTTGAATCATGGATCACCATCCAGCACCCTGTGCTCCACTTCACAAATTTTAATTAAACCAAGTTATAATTGTGCGTGTGTGTGTGTGTTAAGGAGAGTAGAAAAACAAGGTAATACCTGAAAGAGAAACAAGGATCCGAGCTTATTTTTGTTTTGATTTTTTTAAGTTAGAAGATATCAAAAGACATTCGTAGATACAGAGAAATTGATATTGAAGGAGAAGGATAATTTCAAGAGAAAATGCATGAATAAGTTGAGAAGAAATGAAACCCAGAGACCAAGTGGAAGCACTGGACTTGAAATGAGAAGCAGGTGTACTGTCAACCACAGTAAAATAGCAGAGCAAGTCAGATGTAGATTTAGAACCAGATGAGTTGGTAGATTTGCAGGTGGATGGATGAGGGAATTCAGGTATGATAACTATTTTTCTTAATGAAATAAGAAGCAAGGTTAGCCATGTGGGAAGCAGAACTATTGTGGGAGGGAGATTTGAAGAGACAGGAGAAGGCGTAAAATCATTCTGGAGAAAAGGGAAGAGAAATAGCATAGGATGCCTGGGGATGTTGAGTGCTCATTAGAGAATTGTGGCTATGAATTTAAAATGAGATCAGGCAATGATATTTAGATACTTGCATGCGGGAACTGAGATGGGTTGTTATAACCAAGGCTGTAAACCATAATTTACAGAATAACTTAAGGAGAAAAAAAACAATTTATCATCACACTATACAGGGGGTTTTCTTTTTTTTAATGACAAAGAATATGCAGTACCTGCACCAGTAATTCTTATTCATGAATGTGCTTGTTTTAAAATATTAAGTGAATATTTTTAAACCAACATCTAAAATATAAAATTGATTGTTCTTGTCTTGCAGATAACTTGGATCCCAAAAAGCTTCTATAACTCTCAAAACGTCAATGTGTTATATTTTTACAAGTTTAATCTTTAAACAAAATAGAGAAAAGCCTGGAAGAATCACTAACACTTGAGAACAATGCTGTTCAATAGAACTTTCTGCAATAACGGAAATGTCTTTTTGTGCTGTTCAATAGAGTAGCCATGAGGTACGTGGGGTTATTGAGCACTTGAATGTGGCTAATGCAACAGATGAAGTGAATTTTCTGTTTTATTTAATTATAATTAACTTACATTTAAATTTAAATAGCCACAGGTAGCTAATAGCTACTGTACTAAACAGCTAAGCTACAGGATCACCTATCTATCTCCATCCACCACTAAGTACTTGCTTATTATTTGAAAAGCAAAGAGTTTGACTATCCAAAGATCTGCAAAATAGACTTTCTTTCATTCTTGAACCTGATGGTTTTAAAACTTCAGTAGGCTTGATAATTATTGTACATGGTTGTATACACAAAACCCATAAATACTCAACCAGGCAATTCACAAGATTTTCTATGGTAATTTTAACTATTGGAAATTTTTACATTATAAATTCACATTAAAACCTGATTCTTCACCCCCTCACCCATCTCAACACTATTAAGTGATACGTGCTGAGAACTGACTTCAAAACCTAATACAGAAATATTTGGCAAAAAGAGATGAATCAGACGAACAGTATGGTCATGTATCATGAATGACTTAGGCCTCCAAATTATAAATATATAGTTAATTTTATATAATTATCTTCTCATTAGGAAATTTCTAATATTCATTCAAACATATTAATCTACTTTATCTTTGGTATTAAAATTAACATTTAAATATTAATGGCTCCTTCCAGCTATTAAGTCATACAGAAATTTTAAAACACTATAAATAACACTTAGAAATGCAGCCAAAATTTAAGCATTTGGTAGGTCTGCAAAATTATCATTCTTGTTCACATCGATTGGGTAAATTTTCCCATCATGTACATAATGGAATGAAAAAAATTCCTCCCAACAGGTGGTACACTAAAAGTCAAAATAGCAGAAGCAATTTGCAGTAACATTTGTCAAGATAAACAAAAGCCCAGCTAATATCACTATAAAGGAAATCAGAAAATGAAATAAGCTGGAAAAAATTTTACATGCCTTTGTTTCTTGCAAATTAAAAGTAATCTATTTCTCTCATTTGAATATTCCAATAGTATAAGTTAAATTTACTTTTCCATTTATATTTTCAGGTTTTTCTTGTTAAAATCTTTGTATTCCCAACATGTATCTAATCTCCTGCCAGAGGGTATTTCACAAGAGAGTCATATGATTCTTGCCTTTACAAATTTAGAAAACCCCTTTTGTTTTCCAGGGTCCATATTTGGAACATGCATTCTTCGGAAATTTTCTAGAAAGGTCCCTGTACAGGTAAAGCACCAAAATTGTGTTTATCAATCTGGTAGCCCGAGGCCTCTGGGTACCTCAGGGAAAACTTCATGAGTCCCACAATTCGGTATGCCATTCATCATTCGTAGATAGAACAAAAATATGGTTCACATGGACTCGTTCTCACATGTACTCTTTATCAGATGTGTTAATCAGTATTGTAATTAGTGACATTCAAATTAGGTTTAAGAGCTACTGAATTGTTTTCTTTATGGATTCTCTCCATAAGTGGGTATTAAAATTTAAGCTATTAACATGTGCAATATTTTTTTTAAAATACTATTAAAATGGAGTCCTTATATTTAAAAAAATTTGGTAAACCAAATGATGTACCATAGATCCCTTTTCCAAAGTTGGTACAGCAAATGAAATTAATGCCAACATGTAGTCTAACTCCATTTTACCAGGATTTTAAAGAAAACGGTTATGCTTTTTTGTTGTTTTTAGTGAGGGAGCTATGAACTGAAGTCTTGTATATATAAGTCATTGGAAGAAGACACCATGCTCAACTAGAGATCTCACCCTGAAGACCAAAGGTAGGAACAGTGCCAGGTGGTAGCTTCACTTGTTGGACTATTATATAACCTCTTTCAACCACCCCTCCCAGTGCTCTAGTGGCTGTGAAATGACCACACCGTTTAGAAGTTTAAAGCCAATTACTATCCTCAAACAATAAAATTAAAGCTACCCAATAAATATCAAGATTTTGCTAACAATATCTTTTCATTGATTATCACCTGAATTCAACAGGAAGTTTACTTATGAATCTAATGATAAACTGGTTCTTTACAGTTTTCTAATTGAAATAGTATCAAATGTACCCAAGATGTCCAAAGCATTAAGAAAATTGTTCATTACCAAGTGGCAGGTATGGCTCCATTAATAGCAGAAACTAATGAACAATGCGTCTTTAAACTTGAGTATACTGCACAATATCTTAAATTTTGAACAAAAGTTATACTTCTCCTACTAAATTAAAAAAAAATATATTATTTCATGCTTTCCAGACCACAAAAACCAATAACTTATGTGAATATAAGGAACTTTGATGAAGCATCAATACTTACATTGTTTTAATAGTCTTTACAGAGTTGTAATTCAAACAGGTTTTCAGTTTTCTCCTCACATTTTATTATGGAAAATTTCAAACATATAGAAAAGGGGAACAATCTCTACAGTAAACATCCCTCTACCCACCATGTAGATTGTAAAATTAAAATTTTATTATATTTGCTTTATCTCATATATGTATATCCATCTATTCATCCATCTATCCATCCATCACTACATTTTATTTCGGTGTAAGTTGCAGATATTGGTACTCCTCACCCTTAAACACTTCAGCATGCATATCATTAATGTGAAAAATATTCAAGCATTTTAATGTAAACTTTACATACAACCAAATGCACAAATCTTAAATTCACCATCCCATGAATTTTGACAATCTAGTATGATTTTTATTCATTGGCATTTGGATGGCATATAAATCAAAATGCAAGTTGAAAATAAATAATATTGTCATCAATCTGTTATTTTTACTCCTGAGGTAATCCAAATGTTTCCACAGAAAGTAAAAGTAAATTTGCTCTCAACCATTTAATTTAACAGATTTATAGGTCATATTTACCATGGAATACTTAAGAAATATATAATAACCATAAGAAGTACTCTCAATGTTTAATTACAATTTACATTTTTCAAATGTCATGAATTTAAATTCCAGCAAAATACAGTAGAATAAACTTTCCAAGTACAGATTTCAGGGTTAATCAAGAATATAGTCTCCTTATATAAGTAGAAGATAATATCAATTTAGTCATTCAAGAAAGGACTTTAATTCTTTAATAATTTTCTTCTCTGGGTTTCCAACTCTTAAGAACTGATCCAACTGAGACTATTACTAAAACTCTAGGGAGCAAAGGGTCAAGATGGTTTGAAATGATCAATTTCTGGCCAAATTATTTATTTTTAAAAATTCCAAAGGAATATAAAAAAGATGACCCATTTCTGAATGAAATCCAGTGAGAATTATACCTGGCAAAGGAAGTAGGAGTTTGTAATTGAAAATAGTGACAAATATTTCAAATTTCAGCAAAACAAAAAAAAAAAGAATTTATGAGTTTTTTCTTTTACTTTCTGCATTCACAAAGGTATTTACTATATGCTGAGGATGGAAGCTTCTTATTTTGCTTCTTTTTAGGAAGGAATGCACACATGAATTTCACATTGCATGGCTACATTGCCGAAATGACAAACCCTCGGTTTGTCACCTTTGGAGGCTTATGACCATTTTGCTTATGACCACTGAAATTTGGCACTAGCTTTTTGAAATGTGTAAATCCCATGATTGGTTTTGATCTTCTGCATTCTGTCAGGATAGAATGAAACTTGACAACCTGGTTTCAAACTACTTATACAAGAAACTGAGGCTGTGAAGGCATGTAAGTTACTCAACAGAGTACCTCCTTGGGTAAGAACACAATGATTTCTGAGAGTGTTTTTCTTCTCTTACAATGCTAGAAAGCTACTTGGGTGCCGTATTTAAAAACAACAAAGGCCTAGATACTATACCATATGTAAGACTTTTCCAGTTTTCCTTACAAATTAAATATGTACAGAATATTTGTCATGTATACAGTATTGTGCTAAGCAGGAAAGGGGATATAAAAATTTTTAGTGGCCACATTTTAGGTGGGATCAAATGCATACATATAAAAATGCAAGGAAGTACAGATAAATGTGAAAATTGAAGAAGTATAAAGGAATGAAGGTTAAATGTCTTCACAGAGGATTTAGGGATTTCACATTGTATTTCTACACAAGTAGTACCTAAAATTGAACACAATTTACATCCAATGATACCTTAAGACAGAAGTAGATTTAACTCATATTTTAAAGTCCAGGTACATTTAAAGTAAGGAGTCTTTAATGAATACAGTGACTTTTTAAAAAAGCTCCTTCAAAATCAAGCAGATTAAGACCATTTTCCTTTTTTGAAACTATACATATCCTGGGCTATACCACTCTCTTAACAAAAGTGCTATATCTCGCTTAACATGACATTCTTGCCCACATGAACCATGGAATTGGGGAAAAAAGTGAAGATGGGGAAAAAAGCAACTCCTTTGTCTTCTTAGCCACTGACTATTACATTAAAATCTAAGACAAGTTTTCTTCACAGAAAATCAATTAACAGGATCATAAAATAAAATCTCACAAGTATAAGGACTTGTTCACTCCAAACCAAGTTTTTTACCTTAGGAAAACTAACTTGTGTTAGTTGAGTCCAATTTGATACATCAGTTAATGGTTGAAATGCCTATAGGTTC
The DNA here is from genome assembly GCA_031878705.1 of Tapirus indicus. NCBI lineage: Eukaryota > Metazoa > Chordata > Mammalia > Perissodactyla > Tapiridae > Tapirus > Tapirus indicus. The sequence goes on along the minus strand of CM062942.1, from coordinate 23,325,183 downwards.
CACACAAATCAGTTCTCTCTTCAACAATGCCAGTGGTGCTTATTTTAGACTTCATAAACTCAACCAAAGGATTAGATGAAAAGAATTAAACTCGCAATGTGAATCCAAATATGCTCTTAGCAGAACACTTCACAAGGAGTAGGCAGGATAATGCTCTCACTTAACTTGAAAAAGCCCCCCTTCCTTTTTCCTCCAACCTGCTTCTCTATAGTTTGAATCTAGTATTAGCTTGTTCCTGGGACAGGTGGTTTCCTTGAACTAGCTGGACACAGCAAGGTGGTTTGTAGTGAGAAATCGGAAAAAAAAGAGAGAGAGGGCAGGGAGGAAGAGAAACGAAAGTGGGAATGTGGTTCTCACCAGACAGGGCATATATTTCCTAGTAATTTTGGAAATCTTTCAGTCTAACCTTGTAATATCTTAGAATTTCCTTCTTCTAAGAATCACCTTTGAAATTTTTTTCCACTTTAACATCTTGAAAAATCAAGTTGCATCTTGTAATTAGTATCTACCGTCTAATGTAATGGTTATTTCCCTCAAAACTGATTTACATTATGGTACAATCAAATTAAAGTACTATGGGTATTCACATTTACTCTTTAAATTGCAGTCTGTCTCAATTCCACGGACTTTAGAAACTGTAGTTCTATCGCTCTATTTTTCACTCCTGTTTCTAAATGAATCCACATAGCCTTCAGTTGTATAGAAAGAGAGCTTTCTACTCCTCTCTTCATTTTCTAGTCACAGTCCCACCCTCAAATAGGGCACTTTGGCGTCCTTCCACATCCATCTTCTTACCTGCCCCTCTCAAGAAGGCAACATCCCTATTCTTATTGGTCAGAATTTGACAAGCAAGGAGCTAGAATTTCTTACTGGATTCGGTTAACTTCTCTCAAAGTAAGAATCAGGCTAGGGGATTTCTTTTCCTCAAACACATACAAGGTGGTGCCTCTGTGTGTAAAAAAACCATAGAGAAACTGCTAGGGATGAGAGCTGCCTATTCATCGTTTGTACTTTATCATCAGCCACTGCTGGCCCATTTGTCTTCAATTAATGGGCAGGCAGCAGAAGGCCTTATTTTAGGCTCAGACAGAGCAGTTTGCTCTTGATCCAGCTATTGTTAACAGAGAGTCTTCCATTCTAGTAGGTATTGGATAACTGCCAGACATTAATAAATCAGGGGCTTTGGTCACCATTTAGCTATCAGCTCTTTGTATATAAGTTTTGAAGGAAGAATGGGTAAGTCTTAGCTTGGAACCACAACATCCAAAACTACAAAACCTGCGAGTCTAGTGGGACTGTTCTTTTCTCTCTCTCTCTCTCTCTCTCTTTGCTGCTGCTGCTGCTGCTGCTGCTACTGCCAGAAGAAAGGATTTTATAGACATTTATAGCTCTGGATGAGAAAAATAGTACTTTTCAAGCTGAATGATGTCTGAAAGACAATAGCGTTACTTCCTTATTAGGAGCAACTCCACTGCAAACACCCACATCATTGAAACTGTCATTATTAGGGCAACCTAGGAAGATTTGGAGGAGCAATATAGGTCAAACAACACATTCAAATCAACCCTCAATCGCATAGAAAAAAAAGCTGGTTTTACAGCTTAACAGAGTACCGTATTTTAACCCCATTTAAGCATAATTTGAATTTTAAAATATAGGTGTTGAGGAAGCTGTTGAGATCTATCACAAAACAGTTCTGCAAAAAGGCTGATTCAAAGAGAAGTGACAGACCTATTAGGTGCACAAAAGAAGAGAAGGCAAAAGAATTCTGATATTGTGCATTGCATCTCCAAAAAGATCAGGCATTAGAATTAAATTTTTCTTCTATTCACATTTTAAGTCTGGATAATTCAATTTATTGCTTGGCAGTTAAGTAATATAATAAGACAAATTTAAAGAATCATAAATGAAATATGTAAAGCTAGCCAAGTAAAGAGAACTATATTTAAACTTGTATTTTCTTGAGTTTAAAAATCTAATAGTCATTCTTGCCCCTAATATATTCACATGGTCAATTAGATATTATATTTTATAAAAATAATTTGTGTTGTAGACTTTAAGCACATTTGTCAGCTATAGTATCCATTTTTTATTTGTATTATTTGTGGATCTATCATTTATTGAATGCTTATTATGTGTCAGTCACTAGTCTAAGCCTTTTTCATAGATGGCTTTATATAAACAACTTTATGAGGTAGATGTTATTATCCCTATTTCCAGATGAGGAAACTGAGGTTCAGAAAGGATAAATACCTTACTCAAGTTCAAATGGTTGGTAAGTGGCAGAGCCAGAATTCAAACACAAGTTTGATTCCCAAGTCCATACTTTGATGAGAACATGTTAATTTTATTGGAGAAGAAGTATTTTCAGAGATACAATAAATGCTTTTAATTGCGCATTTATAAACGATGACTACAGAGAGCAGTCGGGCATCCCACACTCATGCAAAAATCACAGTAACACTGAGTGAAGGGATCACAGTCAGATATATAATGCCTTATGAAATAAGTTAATAAGGGTTGAAACACTGTATGCTTGATGAAATAAATTTCCTAAGGGCAACAGACATTAACAGCTGTTCAAGTATTGTTAATGTCCCTGTAGGCAAGTATATCACTTTCTCAGTTATTGAGCACATGTGGTGCTCCTGTAGTATCTTTCATCTCATTTCACCAAGAAAGAGTAAATAAGTATTCTCGGTTCAGTAAGAATGGCCTAACTTTCCCCCCATAAACATTCTCGCTTCCTATTCACCATTTAGAAGCGAGAGTTGTGTTTCTAAAAATAAAAATTTCTAAAAGTTAATTTCCTGCTTAAAATATTTCAGTGGCTTCCCATTGTACTTACAGATCCCAAAAGTTTAAAGCCCTCTACAAGGTTTTACACTATCTACAACCTACATACAGACCAATCTCACCTTCCTGAGTCAGCCTTCAGCCCTACTAACCTTCCTTCTGTTGCCTTCCTGACTCAGGGCTTTTGATCAGGCCTTCCTCTTTACCAGAAATGCTTCACCCTAAGTCTTTACTTAGCAAACATGTACTTAGCATCAAATCTCTGTTCTAAAGTTCAAGGAAGTTTCCTTGAAACTTGATCAATCCTTGATAATTCCTTGGAAACCAAGATAAAAGGTTCATCACCCCTGTTTTCACTTTCACAGCATCCTGTACTTTTCCTTCCCAGAATGCACATGAACTGTAATTGGAGAAGAGGATGTGACCAGGTCTTCCACTAATTGAAAGCCTTCCCCCAGGGCTGGCTGCTGGTGCAGAGGTTTAGTTCACGCTTTGGCAGCCTGGGGTTCACGGGTTCGGATCCTGGGCGCCCACCCATGCACTGCTTGTCAGCCATGCTGTGGCGGCATCCCATGTAAAGTAGAGGAAGATGGGCATGGATGTTACCCCAGGGCCAGTCTTCCTCAGCAAAAAGAGGAGGATTGGCAATGGTTGTTAGCTCAGGGCTGGTCTTCCTCACAAAAAAAGAAAGAAAGAAAGAGTTCCTCCAATAAAGTAACAAATACTTTAATTTCCTTACTCTGGAAAGTATCTTAAAAAGCTTAACTTGCATGGGTGTATTGGCCTGTTACTTCAAATTCCTATAATTTTATTGATAGCATCCATTTTAAATGAAAATTTATTCATTTTGGTTAATTGTCAATTTATTTAATTGGTTTGGCCACTGTCATTATCAAGGAAAAAGAATTTGTTCCTTTCTGAGTAAATACCTTAGTTCCTCTAATTTTGGAGTCAATATGATTTTTTTGGTGAAAATTATTAGTCAGAGGATTTGACACTATCAGTGTTAAAAGGAGATGTTCAATATAATAAGATATGGTGACTAATACTATTTGTTGAAAGAAGGAAATTACTCATGGAAAAAGTGGCATTTGCCAGAAGTGACAGCTTGTCAAATCGACTGTCAATATGTTTAAAGAAAATATTCCTATAAAAAGGAAGTCACAAGGAACAACAACAGCAAAACAGGAATCATATTTTTGAAAGTTAAATCTTCTCAGCGCCCTCAGACAGATGGAACTCAACTCTCCCACTTAAAAAGTAATCTCATAAATTTAAAATACATATACATTTAATTGAACATGAGTAACAAACTCTAGAAAAGAAGAATCTAACTGGAAAAAATCCATCTGAAAAAAGTTAAGTCAGTTCTGGAGATGGATGATGGTGATGATTTCACAAAAGTATGAATGCACTTATTGTCATACAACTATTCACTTAAAATAGTAAAGTTTAAGTTATGTATATTATACAATTTAAAAAGCCAATAAGTCAATAACTCTTTATTATCACATATTCATCTGGAAAAGCAGACCTTTCCAGCCCAGTTGCAGTGTATCTGAAATGTGGGGTCAGTGAGAGGTTGGATGGAAAGTATTGCCTTAACCTTTGAAAAATCTCCAGAGATAACTTTGGTTATGCCTCCTTGTCACTCCTACTAAGCATCACTGTACTTGAACCGTCATTACAGCCCACAATTATTGTAATCAAAAAGTTACTTGGTCTCAATAAATTTCGTGTAGGCACTAGGTCTACACCCGGCTAACATTCAAAACTTAAAATGTTGTTGACCCAAATTGTTACAAATCATGTGTCATATCACAAATGAAGAATTTAATTTGGTTTCAAGATAAAGCAAATGGGAATCTCTAAACTTATAATTTATATTGAAACAATGTTAAGATGGTAAATGAGTTGTGTTAACATTTTTCCTGGCTACAATGTCATTAAAGAAAGTTGGATCATATGAAGCTTATTTTATTTTAAAGATACAGTAGAAACACAGCTTCTATATTATCTTCTCTGTACCAAGAAACAAAGCACATGTCACTAATAATGCATCCTCCCTCGGGCAATGAAGAGAGTCTTGTTCAAGTTAAAATACATTCTGATGAGGTTATGATCTTGGCTTCATGCCTCAATATTGAAGTACTGTCGTTCCATAGTGAAAAAAATAATAGTGTTTATCAGCAAAGACTCAAGGAAAAGGAGTTTTTCAGTAGGGAAAGCAAACAAATCCCATACTCTAATGCTTATACATTGTGATTCAAACAATGATGATAAACATGGCTGGTGGACCTGAGGACTCAGTACATACACTGGGAATCATTTAAAGAAAAATTATTTCAGATCCAAATTATAATTAATAGAACATCCCTGAAATATAAACGACAGCTTAAAATACAGAACACAAATTAAATATACAGTGATCTGGCTCTGAGTATCTGACAAGACTGATCTTTAAAACTCCTTACGGATATATAAAACTCACCAAGGTGATGCATCATCAAGACTTTAAAGCCTTGCTATTCCAAGTACTGCATTATGTGATAATTTGGTGGAAATGTAGACGGCTCAGCCCCACTGCAGACCAACTGAATCACAATCCCCATAACAAGCTCCCTAGATGCTTCCTACACAAATTAAAGTTTCAAATGTACAGCTCTAGCACAGCTCTAAAGAACACATGCAGAGCATCCATTCATAGACTGTTAGAGCTTGAGAACAAAGGGCTGTCCTGGGCTGGAATGCTGGAGGTAGTCTCTACCTCCAGATTTGGGGTACCCTGGTTCCTGATTATGTTAAATCCAGACGAAGATGTGGCCCTAGCTAATGCTGAGTTTGTGACCACTCCCTTTAAATGCACATTCATACATTGTTAATTTATGACTTCCTGAATGGTGACATAAGCCCTGATAATAAAAAGCCAGTGTCCCAGCAAGAACTGAGCTTTCTAAGAATGGTGAGACAGTGTTTCTTGGAACTGTTTGCCCTCATTAGGGATACTAGGGGCCAAGGTGTATGCTACGTCTGCGCCTGCTCTCTGTGGTCATTCTAGATTTTATATTCTTGACTGACTAAAATTAGAAACTTCATCTAATTTAACAGTGAGTGTTAGTGGGGAAGAAATGTAGTCTCTTCCACACTAACAATCAGCCCATCATAAACACTACATTCTCTCAAGTGTACTTAGTTTAATGTTTTCATTCTACTGATAACAGATTCCACTTAGTTCTTTATTAACTACTTGAAATTAACAACTATCTATATTCTCTTTTTCTTCTGCACCGTTCAGAAGTAGTGCTAGTTTTAAGATCACTACCCAAGTTGAAGAAAATGAATATACTGACCATTAGATTGTCTGGAATATATCACTCTAATCATAGTGTTCAGTGCTTACAGTTGAATTGCTATTTATTCATCACCAATTGTCTCATTTAATGCTCACAAACTTATAAAACAGACAGACAGTCATGATCTCTTTTATAGATGAGGAAGAGAAACTGAGAGGTATGGTACAATGGAAAAGAGCACAGGCTCTGGTAAACATCATTGCGGTCAAATCTTGTCTCTACCATTTACTGTGTTACCTCAACTATCAAATAGGGACAATGGCAGTAATTTACTTCTAGTGTTCCTGAGAAAATTAAATAACCCATATATGTAAAGCATTTGTAACAGTGCCTGTGATATGGTAGGAATTCAAAAAATATTATTTTTAAGCAGTTTGTTTAAGGAAGCATCGTTAATATTGGGGCAAGGATGCAAAGGGAAATCTGTTGGACTCTGGAGCCTGAGGGCTTACCATTACATTGTATTGCCTATATTTTCCCTAACTCTTCCTAAAATGCAATAAAATACCAGAGACCTAAAACAGTAGAGCAAGAATCTACATTTTTCACTGTAAAATCTGGATTTTCACATGCTTTTAGTTCATATCCCTAAATTTGGGACAAATGAGATAGAAGAAAGATGAAACAAGCAATAGTCTCCTTGTTAAGTGATTAATTTTTATTAATGGAAAGTTCATGATGTGAATATTTTCATAGACTATATGAAGAATATCTCTAGCTGAGCTAACGCATTTGGCCAGCAGGCACCAACATTGAAAACATCCATATCAACCTTGTTTGGTTAAGCTGGAGTTAAATAATAATATCCAGTATTTGCACAGTGTTTTATATTTTCGAAGTGTCCAAATAACAACTTATAGGTAGTGTAGATATTTTTATACCTATTAAGTAGATGAAGACATGAAGGCTCAAATGTTGAGGTTAACTTAAAAGTTTGAAATAATGAGTTTCTGAAGCAATTCATTTCAAATTCAACACACCAAATGTTTCCTTTCATATAAGAAGTAATAAGATATAAAACTGGTGGAATTATTTAAGGCTATTTGGAAAATAAAGTGACTTAATAATGAGACGAACTTATTTAATGGTAGATGGCTATACGATGAACATTTTACATTTTTCAAATGATTTGACTCTACCTTTTCTGATATTTGTGTTGTATTTTTCTTTTTGCTATGTTCATCCCACTAAGTTTCCTAGGTCTTCATTCAGCATATCAAAAAATGTAGAAATACTGCAATTTTTTTTAACAGTCTGATCACTGAAAAGCATCTCTTTCAAATTATCTTCCTAAGTACTTTCCTATTCTGGAGTTTTCTGGGTATAAAAATGCAAAGTAGTATTCTCCAAGTTCTCTTTAGTATATACATCACATTACAGTATTAGGAAAAATTATAATAGCAATAACATTCTAAATGCTCACAAAAGTATCTAAAATTCACTTTCTCATAACACACAACTGGTATACTGTTGAATTATCACTATTTTATAGGTAAGGAAACTAAAATCAGATGGCTTAACCAGAACTTCAACTAGACTGTGACATTTCTTCAGATTTTCCCCCTGAGTTGTTTGATAGGAACAAATATCCCCGTCTCTCTATGCCACTAGAGATGTTGTCTTTACCAAATTCTCTGAGAACTATTTTCATCTGTATTCAGCTTATCACTGGGCATTGTACAGGATATAAATATTTGTAGAAAATGTAGCCAGGCCCTAAAGGAAGAGCTTGCCATGAATTTGAAGAGTCAAGCCATGCTTACATTGAAATTGAAATATCTTTCGAAGGAAACACACTATTAAGCATGAGACTATATGAGGTACAATATAAAATTATATGTGTAATTCAAAAATGCAAATATTCAGCATAGATTGGTCAGAGCCAATACTCTAGAGCTGCATCTCGAGAATTTACAAAGATAGACAAAGTCATTGCACATGTTCCCTTCTGGTACATTCATTTTCTCCATTCTAATGTGAAATAATCACCTCCAACATACTCAATGATTTATGATTGTAATATAGTTCTATAGAACTAACCTCACAGTCACTTTTCAATTATTAAGTCCCTTTTCTCATCTTCCTGGACCATTACATTGCTCATTAGGACCTCCCGTTAGAAGAGAAAGCAACCCACATTATCAGAATTGGCATTTTGTAAACAGCTATTTTTAAAGGCTTTAAGTTATCTGTCACCACAAAAAGAATCTGAGGGAATACATAAAACAGAAATAAAAATTAGAAGTTTACTTTTAATTAAAGTGAATAAAATAGCCACAAGACCTTTAATGAAAACATTCTGGATAATAAAACAACCATAATCTTTTACCGATGATTCTTATTTTGTCAACCTTACTACAAAAGAAAAATTCAGAAGGTTGGGGTTATAATTCCCTCCACGTGTCCTCCTATGGCTATTTTTAATCTAATAGAATTTAAATTTAGCAAGGTAAGTTTTTTATACACATTCAGGTTTATTTTAAATATAAGAACTTGATATGGGAATCAATTACCAATTTCCAACTTCAATATCACCCTGGAACCTTGTCTCAAAATTCTACCTGCTGAATATCCATACATAAGTTTGCTTTAACTTCTCAAATGCAACATATACATACACATGCACACACATATGTAATTATATATATACATATTACTATATTGTGTGTATTTATATAGCTTCTATCATTTATCTACCTTAGATCCTCCCTAACATGGCATAAAGGAGTTAGCACAAAATCCAGAATCAAATCCAAAATCTGACACTTCCTAACTGTGTGACTTTAGGCAGGTTTCTTATTCTTTGAGAGCCTTACCTTCCATAATGGTTAAAATGGAAGAGTAATACTGAATCCCTGCACATATTAGAAAGAATGCATACAGTGTCCACTATAGTATAAAAGATAAATTAAGTTCTCATTAATGAGAAACTCATTATCTTTATTCTTGTTGTCATTCCTCCCCAAACATGCTCTTCCTCTTGACTTGCCTTTTCTTGAGTATCGTTACTACCATTCATCCTATCCCTTAGCTTAAAATCTTGAAATTTTCCTGAATAATCCCCTTCCACACTGAATCAAAGGCAAAGTGCTACCAATTCTCCTCTTGGAATAAATCATGAATCTATTTCCAATGCCACCATCTCTTGCGTTGTGCTTGCCATATCATCTTCAAGGTGAACTGCCATAAGCAGTACTCTGATAGGCTAGTTACCTCCAGCCTTGCTACCCTCAAAGCTTTCTACACATACAATCTGACATGAGTTCTGCTTTCCTTTTGTCAATTACTGCTACAAATTCTTCATGACTCCCTAATTGCCTAGAGAAAAAGTATTTTAAAAAAATCCAAATTCTGTGATGATTTGAATCCAATATACTTTCTAGTCTCATTTTTTAAATTTCCTCCATCAATCATCCAAACAAATATTTACTGAGTGGAGAATACGTTCAAAGCACCGTTCCTAGCCATAGGGATACAACAGTGAACAATGTACTCATGGCCCATGCCCATGGGGAGCTTTCTTTCTAGTGATAATTAACCATTAAATAACTAATCTTTAATACTAGATTGATAAGTACTAGGCAGAAGTAAGTACAGTTTAGGTCCTGACCTATAAGAATGCAAGTTTGGGAATGCTTCCCTAAGGAAGTGATATTTGAACTAAAATTTAAAGATGAATACAATAGAGGGGAGATGATGGGGGAAGAGCAATTCTAGCAGAGAAAATGGCACAGCATGCGGGACCCACAAACCCTATGCTTTAAGCCAAATCAATTATTGATGTATGCAAAATCTGTATTTTTCTGCTCCCCAAATTTGTAGATATTTTCTTTTTACCTGGATTGTTAACCATACTGAAGACACTGATATTTGACCCAAATCACTTCCAGAAAGAAGGTGACTTATGAAGTAGAATACTTTCAGGAAAAATACTTTTTAACCATATAAGCAAAAGATGGCATGATTCGATAATATGAACTACTGTACTAAACTGAAAAATCAACTTACTCTACAGTGGAAATAGTAATGATTCATGGGATTCTTCTGGGCTAAGGAATTTCTACTTCATTTCAAACATTCATCATCTAGTTTTAGTATAACGCTCATTCAATGCAGAATCCATTTGCATTTTCTTTGCTAAAAAAATAATCACCCATTAGTATTCTATACCACCTCTAGGAAATTGTTGGTGTATGACTGTGTCAAGAGACTGAGCAACAGTAAGTAACTTTGATATCTGAAATTGCTTTGAAGAAGACATCTTTAATACCATTAGATACTCTTTCCTAATAAATTCTGCAACCTTTATGAAAATAAAACTATATTTTCCATTGTGAGGACCCAGGTGTATTTTGGTAAGATTTAGGCAAAATATGTTAGAACTGATTCATTTCACATTACCTCTAGTCAGGGCCAAAATCTTCCAACATGACAAAAACAAGACAGATTATGATTAAAAAAAAAAGAGTACACCCGAATTTTCACAATGTTATAAACCATTACTATTTCAATAAAGTTACTGAGGGAAAAAAAAGAGTACATATTTTCAAAAATTTATTTATTTATTTGAGGAAGATTGGCCCTGAGCTAACATCTGTTGCCCATCTTCCTCCTTTTTTCCTTTTTACTCCCAAAGCCCCAGTAGATAGTTGTATGTGACAGTTGTACATCATTCTAGTTGCTCTACGTGGGCTGCCACCTCAGCATGGCTTGATGAGTGGTGCATGGGTCCCAACCCAGGATCTGAACCAGCAAACCCTGGACCGCCAAAGCAGAGCGCATGAACTTAACCGGCATGCCACTGGGCCGGCCTCCAACATGTTTTTTTTTTTTAATGTAGCCACACTAAATCTATTAACCTTTGGACAGTGATGAATGAGGGTTACACACAAGCACACTTAACCAGTAACCCTTATCTACATTGCTCATCCATCTTAGAATTTTGAGGGTCAAGCAATTTTACAAAGACAAGTGTAGTAAGACTCATCTGACTCATAGTAAGACTCATCCCAAGAGCTTTTAGAAATATTTCACTTTTTGAATGAGTATGATTTCTTTTTGATTAATGAAAAAATAATGCTGAACTTAATTTAACACTGATGATTATTTCTGCCTTTTTGAAATTCTTTCCTCTCCTGGCTCTGTGACACTGTACTTAAACAGCCTTATTATATAAGGCTTATATGTAAATATCACTACTCCTTTTTCTATATATGCAGTAGGAATTTAATAAATATTTGGTGACCTATAAAATAAGAGCAGTGAAACAGATCCTAAGATTCTGTATATTTCTAACATCAAATGGTTTTTTTTGGTTGAAATCATAACAACCACCCTTAGGGATATGTGTTCAGACTGGGTTGAGAAAGGCAAAGGGTGTCAGTGATTCTTAGATCAAAAGAAGAAAATCCCTTGAAGGAGGTGAGATTTGGAATTTTAGAGAGAAAGGCTTCTTTTCAGGTCAGAGAGCCAAGAGAATTATCCTCAAATATCAGCATTCTGAATTGTCTTTCTAAATAATTACTCTCTGACCCACACATTCTCAAACTTCACAGGATGAAGAGATAATTACGGGTATTTTATTTGTTTGTTTTTAAAAATGACATTTCCTTGTGGTTGGTGAAGAGTTGGTAGAATTGATGATATTATCCTGGTTAAAATACAATACTCAAAATTTTCCAGGTAGTCATGAGAGCAAAGAATAATTTTAAAATACAGTCACCAAAATAAATCCAGACGGAGTTGATACAGGTTTCCAAAAAAAAAAAATCATACTTTTATTTTGAGAATTCAACAGCAAAATTCTGTTATATCTTTGTGGAAAAACAGATTGAGGGCTTTTGGTGAGTTTGCAAATTTGTGAAGGAAAATGAACCAGTTTTTATTATAACCAGAGAAAATTTCCCTAAAAACAAAAAGCTGTTACTGATATACATCACAATATTTTTGAAAAATCTTTTAAACTCTAAATATAAATGATTGTATTTTATAAAATATAAATGTGAGTGGTAAGTAAAAACAGCATCATTTATCATTTCTAATAAATATCTGAGTAACAAAGTTTTTCAGAAATCTATTATCTTTCTAAAAGGTTTGGTTAACCTTTGAATAAAGTTCAGAATCAAGTTAAATACAATGTTTAAAGTATTAAAATGTTCATAAAGGGAAAACAAGAAGTTAAAAAACCCTCTAAATTTAAAGATTACAGAACTGGCACAGATTGGCTTAAAACTGTCAGGAAGCAATGCTATATGAATATTTTCATGTTTGTGCATGGTCAGGGCTTTCTGATAAAAGAAAACTGGAAGTTCAAGAAAAAAGCTACTAGAGAGCTCTGGATACATCTCCCCTGGATCCATTAATTTATATTCCAAAGAGTAATAAACCTAGGGACTTTCACCTCCTCTCCCCAAAGAACAAATTCAATAAATAGAAAATAGTTACAACAAGATAGATATTAATCCAACTGTATCAATAATTACTTTAAATGGGAATGGTCTAAATATACCAATTAAAAGACAGGGACTGTCAGAGTAGATCAAAAAAAGACCTAACCATATGTTGTCTACAAAAAAAACAACTTTAAATATAAAGACTTAGATAGGTTAAAAGTAAAGGAATGAAGAATGACATACCATGGTAACACTAATTTTTTTAAAAAGCTGGAGTAGCTATATTAATTTCAGACAAAGTAGACTTCAAAACAATTACCAGGGATAAAGAAGGACACCACAAAATGATAAAAGAGTAAATTCTCCAAGAAGATGTAGCAATCCTAAATGTGCATGCACCTAACAAGAAAGTGTCAAAATACATGAGGTAAAAACTGATAGAACTGAAAGAAGAAATAGACAAATCTACTACTAAAGCTGAAGATGTCACTTCAATAATTGATAGATCAGAAGGCAGAAAATCAAGGACATAGTTGACCTGAATAGCACCATCAATTAATTTGACCTATTTGACATTTATGGAATACTCCATCAGACAAGAGCAGACAACACATTCTTTTCAAGCTTACCTGAAACATTCACCAATAGAGACCACATTGGGGCCATAAAATGCACCTTAAGAAATTTAATAGAATAGAAATCATATGGAGTCTGTTTTCAGACCACAATGGAATTAAACTAGAAACCCATAACAGAAAGGTATCTTGAAAATATCCAAATATTTGGAAATTAAACAGCACACTTCTAAATAAACCATGGGTCAAAGAGAAGTCTCAAGAGAAATTTAAAAATATTTTGAACTAAATGAAAATACTAGTTATCAAAATGTATGGGATGCAGTGAAAGTTGTGCTTACAGGGAAATTTATAGCACTAGGTACATGTATTGGAAAAGAGGAAGATCTAAAAACCAATAACCTAAGTTTCCATCCTAGGAAAATAGAGAAAAAAGAGTAATTTTTACCTAAAGCAGTAGAAGAAAATAAATAATAAAATTTAGAGCAGAAATCAATGATATAGAAAGAAAAAAATTAACAACACCAAAAGCCGTTTCTTTGAAAAGATCAATAAAATCGATAAACCACTAGGCTAGGCTAACCAAGAAAAAACAAGAAAAGACACAAATTACCAATATCAAAAGTGAAATAGGGTTCACAACTACTGATCTCAGAGACATGAAATGATAATAAAGGAATATGATAAACAATTATACAACCAATAATCTGATAAATTATATGAAGTGGACCAATTGCTTGGAAGACACAGACCACCAAAACTCACACAAGGAGAAACAGATAATCTGAATAGGTTTATAACTATTAAAGAAATTGAATGAATTATTAATAACCTTCCAATAACAAAAGCACAAGGTCCTGATGGTTTCACCAGTGAATTCTACCAAACATTTAAGGAAGAAATGATATCAATTCTCTAATCTGCATCAGAAAACAGAAGCAAAGGGAATACTTTCTAACTCATTCTGAGGTCAACATTAACTTAACACCAAAACCAGACAGACATTACAACAAAGAAAAAGTATACATCAATATCTCTCATAATATATATGTCAAAATCTTCAATGAACTATTAGCAAATCAAATCCAACAATGCATTAAAAGAATAATATACCAGGAACAAGTGGGATCTGTTCCAGGTATGCAATACTGGTTCAACATTTTAAATCAATGTAGTCTATCACATCAAAAGACTAAAAAAGGAAAACCATATGATCTTATCAGTTGATACAGAAAAAGCATTTGACAAAATTCAACACTCTTTCATGATAAAAACTCTCAGCAAATTCAGAATAGAGGGGGACTTCCTCAACATGATAAAGAACATTTACAAAAAAATCTACAGCTAATATACCTAATGGTGAGAAACTGGATACTTTCCTCCAGGTATCATCAAGGTTATTTTCATAACTAAGGCTGATATCTGCAACAGGAGAAAAATAACTTATTCATTTTACTCCCCGAACTTTTTCATTTTAGGTTGTCTTTCCAAGTTTTATTTTAAACAACCCTAACGTTGATTATTAAACAAAAGAAATATTAATCTAATTTTGGGGTGGATATATTAGACTTACATTGTATACTTATGCGACTGTAAGCTTGATGTGACTTTTTTGTCTTTGTCTTTTGCCACATAACAGATACTCATGAAATGAATGAAAAGAATGAGAGATTGCAAACAGTTATAATTTATTAATTGATTTAATTCAAATTCTTCTTCTAAATAGATTGGATATATAAATTTTTTAAACCTAATTTATTAATTTTCCTAAAAATATTCTGTTATCTGGGGAAATAACTAGTATTTTATCTATTTTTGATTGTTCTTTACCTATAACATGCAATTTGTGATTTCAGGAATTATATTAGTGTAGGAATTGTAGATATTCTTAATATAATTACACATTTTGATAGTTATTACAGAAATGCAAATTTATTCACAACATTCTAATTCAGAAGTACATAATAGAGAATGAAATCCATTCTGAATCTATCCTTCCACTCATTCCAACTGCAGAAAAATCATTATTAAATATTTGGTAGTTTTTCTTCCATATATTGCACAAAAAGAATCATACTGTGATTTATTTTGTTCTGCTTCATGGTAAATTCTCTGGCAAAAGGGAAAACATTTGAATATTCACATAGTTTATGTTTATTATAAATAATATATTCAAAAGCTCACTGAGATGAAGGTCCTCAGCAAACAGAAATCAATAGTTCTATAATACTTTTTGAAGATTCACTTAACTAGAAGCGCTTTTTATCTCATCATTGTCTAGATAATGTGATCCACAAACTTGGAAAAATACAAGTATTTACAATACTTTCAAATTACAGATTAGTGATGATAATTATAATGTACAGAAAATGATACTTTGTAACTGATTTTTAAAGATCTGGTGAAACCTATTACATTTCAGTAATAAATCAAATGTGTTTATCTCAGAGACTGGAAGAAAAATGTAATGTGAGAGAAATGATCTGAAACTAAATGAAGGTAAAAAACAAACTTCAAAGAAATAATGGATACTTCAAAACAAATCAAAAGAGAATATTAAGGCAACATACTGTGAAAGTCCCTATTTTACTACTGAATTCCTTAGAAACTATTTTAATTCCCGAAGTCACAACACATGATTTTACTTAAATAGTGAATATTAAAAGTTTGATTTGAATGTATGCATATAATACATGTTGAAATACTATGGAAAAAATAAGATATTTTTCTATTATATAATATATATTTATATACTATATTATAATTATTATATATAATTATATATGAACAATATAATAAAGTATAATGTATAAATAGTATACAAATGTATAATATATAAACATTATATACTTATATAAACGTATATTTATTTATTTTCCATTTTTTTCCTCTATAGGTCTACTGGATTTAATGCAATAGAATAGCCCATTGGGTTTAAATCTTATATTCTGTCAGCCTTTTAGAGAATTAGGTTTAGGTGATAAAATGTTAATTAAAAGGAATCACAGATTTGTAGAAATGGTAGAGCTATAAGGATCCTTACAGACCTAACAAATACCCCCATTTTATAAACAAGGAAACTGCAGCTAAGAGGTAGGACTTACCAAAGAACATATAAACCTAAAAAGCAAACTTTTATGTAAATATTTAAATTTTCACTTATTTCTAACATTAAGAATGTGGTAATAATGAATGTATTGTGCCAGTTATAAAGCTATGGCCTGTCAGATTCACAGCCTTCTTCTCTACTCTACTCAGTGACACTAGGGCTGACTCTTATGCTTGAAGTTCAAATACATATACATGTATACATATACACACATATTCTTTTATTCATTAATTTATATTTTAATTTTCTTCATAAATGATTTAAATATAATACAAAAAAACACACAGAAATTTAATTTTAAAAATACATATATGTATGCATTATAGGAACATGTTATATAATATGCTACCCATAGAATATATGCATTTAAGTAGCTCACAATAAATACCGACGTTAAGATATTTGATTAGGCATTGTCTTATTCACTTCCAATAACAATCTACTATACAACACATAAACATAAATTATTTTATTTGATTAAGCCACTGTCATGTATATTTAGGAGCAGGAAAAAGAGTACATGTTTAGGAAAGGAAGCCAGGAGAGGAATTTTCTCTAGAACTTCTTAAACACCACATACAGAAGGAATAAAGGCTTTGAGGACCAGTGGTAGGTGCCAATGACAATCTGGTTGTACTGCAAGTTTGTGACTGAAGCTGACCTCACAACTTGGATATTTCACTTAAAAGGAAGTATACCTGAGATATTCTTTCTCATTCATGAAATAAATATATTGAGGAATTGCTAGAGGTTAAGCTATGAGTAATAAAAATGCTCCCCACCCTCGATTTTTTTTCAATCTTGAAAGGTAGATAAAACACTATTACCAATTTATAAACTACTTGTTGAAAATGATATAAAGAAGACAGTGGTGGAAATTGTTATTTACTAGAAAGTCTCCACATGGATGTCTCACAACAAAAATCAGTCAGAGTGAAGGGTGAACTACTATTACCTGGAGGTTTCTTGAACTTCTCTGGGAAACCCAGGGATTGAGGATGAGACATGGAAATTTTGAGTTCTCTAGGAAGTGGTAAGTAGCAGAAGTCCAAATGACCACTTCCAGCAAGAAGACAGAGTTTCATGATGTGATAAAATGAAGGAGAAAGGTGAGGTGGTACAATCTAGACAACGAGAAAAAGACATGGACAAGGAGGGGAAGCCCGAGAGAGAATTTTTGTGGGTGACGTGAGTGTGGAATTTGGGGAAGATCTTAGGATTTTAAGGAATTTTCTGCATGTCATGATATAATCTAGAAAAAAAATACACATTATACTTTAAGATCATTGAATGCAGGTGTTTTGTTTTGTTTTTTGGTGAGGAAGACTAACCCTGAGCTAACATCTGTTGCCACTCCTCCTCTTTTTTTGGTGAGGAAGACTGGCCCTGGGCTAACATCCGTGCCCATCTCCTCTATTTTTATATGGGACTCCGCCACAGGATGGCTTGACAAGCAGTGCATCTGTCTGCGCCCGGGATCTGAACCTGAAAAACCCCAAGCTGACGAAGCAGAGCACGCTAACTTAACCGCTATGCCACCGGGCCGGCCCCTGGATGCAGTTTTTTTTTTTTTTTAATGTTATTCTCTATAGAGTTGGGGCCATGTGGAGCCATGGCTTATAACCTGAGTTATATATAAATTAACCCAAAGTACTTTAGGAGTTAGATGAAGAAAATTCTTCAAAGCTCAACTCATATTGGCAAGTTTCAAAGGTGGCCTTTGATCTAGGCATGAAGGGCTGAGTAATATTTCAGCAGGTGGGGATGGAAACTATCCTATCCATGGGAAAGTCTGTAAAAGAAAACAAAGTAAAATTTTACATGGTGAATTTGTGTAAAGGGATTATATTTCAAACTTCTGTGAATGTAGTGATACAAAATGTGAGACTGAAAGGTTGGTTGCTGCCATCTCTTAAAGAGCCTTGAATTTCAGCCATCAGAATTTCAGATGCTAGGAAAGGGAGCCTCACAAAAAGGTTGTTCTTAAAGAAAAAACTCTAATGGTAATATGCAAGAAGGGTTGAAGAAAAACAGAAATTAAGACAGAATGAGATTTTATAACACAGACAACAACACAAGCAAGAAGAATTAAATGTCCAAATAGGGTGATAGAAAGCAAAATGGAAAAATTTTTTTTTTTTTTTTGTGGGGAAGACCAGCCCTGAGCTAACATCCGTTGCCAATCCTCCTCTTTTTGCTGAGGAAGACTGGCCCTGGGCTAACATCCGTGCCCAGCTTCCTCCACTTTATATGGGACGCCGCCACGGCATGGCTGACAAGCAGTGCGACCACGGGCACCCAGGATCCGAACCCGCCAACCCCGGGCTGCCAAGCGCGAACTAAACCCCTGTGCCACCAGGCCGGCCCGGAAAAATGTTTAAATATACATTTTTTCAAAAATAACTGCTACCTAAATATTTAAACTAATATATTAATCCTATTCGAAGTGACATGATGCTTCCAAATTGAAATAAAGTAACAGTAAAACAAGGCAAAGTTAAATTTAATTTTATTAAAACTATTATTTATTTTCACCTAAAAATTTTAATTATATGGTATAAAACCAGTTGATATCTGTTAAATAGTGCCTAAAAGACGGCTCTATGTTAGTGTTTGGGCTAAGCATGTAAATCCACATTCTATTTTTCTTTTACTTCATTCGCAAGAAACCATGAAGATTTCAGACATAAGCTATGTTTTGTTACTCAATATAATTTCATTAGACTTTTAAAGCAATTAACTTCTACTGAAACCAGGACAATTTTCAATGGCACCATTCAAACTTAGCAATGGTGAAAGAAATTAAAGCCCAATTCAGAAGTCAAGTCATGTTAGTGTTTAACTAAGGTCAAACCCACACAGCTTAGAGTTGGTGCTAAGTGCAGGAGACTTAAGCACACAGATACCAAATTGTTCTGTTGTTTAGACAGAAGAAAAGTTAAGGGAAAGAACAATGCAATTTACATTTTCACATCTAAGTCTCTTTTCATGCACTCAGAAACCAATTCCAATCTCATATGCCACCTAATGTTAGCATCTTAGGAGACTTTTTATTTTTTACAAATTCCAAGGCAATAGGTTCTCACAGAAGAGTTAACTGGCATTGATTTGATACAGGGATCGCTTTTCTTTTTCCTTTAAGCTTCAATAAAGAATGGGCAAATTCCTTTCTGGAATGATTGTTCAGATTTAAAAGCATTGACAAATAGCAAAGAAATAAATTCAAATAGTTCCTAAATAAATAACATACTAAACTCTAGGCCTAAACTACCACTTGGCCTTTAATGGCAAGAAAACTAGAAAGTATTTTTAAATAAATTAAAGAAAAGAAAATATTTGATTTTAGAGTTAATTTCTAGGAACATTATCTTTTAAAGAAATTGTGCCAAATTACTAAGAATTTTCTATTTGTGATAAGTAAAGTCAAAACATATTAACCCTGAGGTCTATTTTTTCTTTCCTTTAAAAAAAGTTCATGGTTGTTATGCTGCCACCTGCAAGTGAAAGAAATATAACATTAAACAAAAGTGTTTAAAATAAAAGGGAAAAAAGTTTCTCCCCTTACTCTCCTTTGCCCACACTTCAGAGGGAACCACCCTTTTTAAAAATCAATTACTACCCCAATCTATGATAGCTTTTTTCTTAGTTTAGAAACATCGGCAATATCTTTAAATTTGTATTAAAGGTGACAATTTATTGTAGTCCCAGAACCTACAGCTTCTTTCTCTTTCTCTCCAGTCAACGATTTTAGTCATATTATTCTTTTATATTACCAAGATATATAACATTTACATTCTACTCTGTAACTTTGAGTCTCCCATACATGTGTGTAGATTAAATTTTTAAACTCTATAATAAGGGCATTTACAGTCTTATTACTATGTGTCAATGATTTCATTACTTATACATACAATGTATAAATAAGTAAACCCAGAAAACCAGGAACATAAATCTTTATCACCAAACTGTTGGTACTTGAAGGGAAATATTCTCAGACTCAGGGTCAACAGAACTTTTAATTTTTTCGTGTCTCTTTATCTCTAGCTTATAACCAGCTGACACTATTTTCTTGAATCTTAGGATCATCTTCATTACTGCTTTCCTTGAGTAAAATTGACAAAATAAAATTTTAACGGGAAGACTGGATAATAGATTGGACAAAGACAAGCAGGTGATGTGATTGATAATTTTAAGAAAAGTTTCCATAACTTCAAATGAAAAAGGCAAAACACATAAAAAATAAAAAGCAAGTAAAGAGACATGGAAAATAAATAAGGAGGTCCAGCACTTATCCAATAGATATTTTAGAAACAACAGAGGCAACACAGGAGAGAAAATAATTAGATAAATAATATTAAGAATTCCTCAATAAAGCAAGAACTTGTAGATAAATGATTGACTTGATGGAGAATAAAAGAAAACACTATGGATAAATTCAAAACTTCAAGAGAATCTTTTTTTTACTCTGGAAAATATCAAGAATACCTAAAAGAACTGAGTGAGGAAAATAAAAGTCTCCGTGAAGGAACAAAATTTAAGATTCTTAATCTTGGCCCCTAGAAGACTTGGGAAGCACTGGAGAACCTGGCAAGCATCAGTGATTTTGTACCTGAATTTTATAATCTACCCAAAGTATCAATCATTCATGAGATCAAAATAATATTTGGACATGGAAGGACTCACAAAGTTTAATACCTAGAGACTCCTGAGGTTGGTTCTTACCAGAAAATATTAACTGCAGTATTAAATACAGATGATATGCATTATGAAAAATAATGTTTTACCTAGCATTTGTAGAATTATTATGTTCATAGATGTCAGTGTAGGGGAGCAGAATTTGCTATCCCAAAATGTGTCTCTTTGGCCTATTTTTAGGAACAGAAGACCCAGGAATAAACTTTGACCTTCCCCCAAACTACCAAAAAGATTTAAGATAGAAGGCCGGTTCCAGGAAGGAGCTATCGCCACAGAGAACTATAGTATAACATGAACTAGGTGTGGTAGACAGGGAGGAACCTAGCAAGGCCCAGTTGATCAAAGTCCTCTCCATGTTCCATTGTCTCTGCAAAGCATGGCAAACATTTGTTTACCAAACATTTGCTTTTCCATCTCCGTGTGAATTGCCTTCCTCCCCTCTGAAGTTCCAAACCACTACCCCCAACACCCTCCTTTGTCTTTAGCTGAAGATGGTATTTAAGGTGGTGGCTTTGGCCATTTTGGTGATTTACTCAGTTTTCATGGGTTTCTCCCATGTATACATGCTATTAAACTTGTTTGATTTTCTCCTGTTATTCTGTCTCATGTTAATTTAATTCCTAGATCAGCCAGAAGAACCTAGAAGGGTAAAGGAATAGTTCTTCCTCCCCTACATCAGTATTATACATTCTTATAGCAATAAAAGATAATTTTGCTAAAACACAGTTGTAAGCTGATTGAATATTGATCATACCACAAAAAGCAGTTTAGAGTTTACCAACACAAAATCTGAAGCCAGACTACTGTATTCAAAAAGCATTTATGAGCTGTGTGACCTTATGTAAGTTTCTCTTTGGCTCAGCTTAACAGCTATAAAAGGGGCCTTGCATGTACTACATGGTATGTAAGGTTTGTTGCCAGAGTGATTATCATCATCATTATTTTCAGCCCCTGACAGGTGTGAGGTATTTTATAATAAAATTGTTAAAATGGGGAGACAATTTTTATGTGTGTGTGAGGAAGACTAGCCCCGAGCTAACCTCCATTGCTAATCCTCCTCTTTTTGCTGAGGAAGATTGGCCCTGGGCTAACATCTGTGCCCATCTTCCTCTACTTTATAGGGGACACCGCCACAGCATGGCTTGACAAACGTTGCATCAGTCTGCGCCCAGGATCCGAACCTGCGAACCCCAGGCTGCCAAAGCAGAGCGTGCAAACTTAACTGCTAGGCCACCAGGCCGGCCCCTGGAAGGCAATTTTTTAATTAAGTAAAAAATGGAATTTTTGTATCATTTTAAGTTTAAAATACATTTTTCTGTCTCAATAAAAATATTCAAACAAAATATCCATTATTATGAACCTGTTGTACACTTTGGGGAGCGTATTTGGTAATAAGGTTCATACTACTCTCATCCGAACAAACCAATTTTCTTTTGATACCATGTAAGCCAAGCCCCACTACTCCATCTCCAACATTAGATGCCCAATAGATGATGAGTGGATAAACGGATAAATCCTAGCAGCTGTCTTTAGCAAATTTATCTGCATGCTTGTCAGCACTGTAACAACTTATTCTTTGTACTGTGAAAGGAACCTGGCATATTTACTATGTGATATATAACAGTCAATATCTTTGCAGTAAGTTTGTTCACTCTTTTCACTAAAAAACTACTGGTTTCCATTCATAAGAGAGAAAAGAAGAGTGAGAGCAAAGAGACAGACATTAGATAGATGAAGTAAAATTGGTTGTTTAAATGTTTCTAAATTAAAAATCCCAATCTTGTCTCAATTGATCAGATACACAACTCTGAAGAGAAGGCAAATTGAGACAACCAATATTTAAAACTGACAACAGAGGCCAGGGATAAATATCTGTTTCTCTAAAATCTCTTAATTCTTAGATCATGTAAAAGTACAACAAAACTTTACACTTGGATTCTATTAATTAAGCTTCTTTCAGAAATGCCTTCTACAACCATAATTGAGTATGATGCTCACAGATTTTATCGATTAGTATCATAAGTGGTTGTTATCATAGGCAAAATAATGTACCCCTCCCCCCCAAAAAAGATGGGCCCAGGTCCTAATTCCTGAAACCTGTGAATATGTTAGTTTACATGACAAAGGGGAATTAACATAGCAGATGGAATTAAGACTACCAATCAGTTGAACGTAGAAAGATTATCCTGGATTCTGAAGGTGGGCCCAATGTAACCCAAGGGTCCATAAAAGAAGAAGAGAGAGGCAGCAGAGAACCAATAAAGATGCCAGAGTGATAAGGACTAGGCTGATGTTGCAGGCTTTGAAGATGGAGGAAGGGGTCTACGATCCAAGGAATGCAGGCAGACTCTAGAAACCATAAAAGACAAGGAAATAGATTCCCCCTAGAGCCTGCAGAAAGAACTCAGACTTTGATACCTTGATTTTAGCCCAGTAAGACCCATTTTGGACTTTGGATCTCCAGAACTATAAGATGATAAACTTGTGTTGTTTTAGACCACAAAGTTTGTGGTATTTAGTTATAGAAGCAGTAGGAAACTTATTTAGATTTTGATCATTGGAAGCAGGGTGCTGATGTAATAAATACCTAAATCTGGAATTGGGCAGAGGCTACAAGAATTTTATGGACCATGATAGAAAAAAGTATCTATCTTTTGGTGCTTTTTAAACATTGTCAGTTAGGTCATCCTGACACCGGCTCAATACAAGGTTGACATGAGGGAAGCCATATTGTAGAAAAGAAACCCTATTGTAACTTTGAATGACCTCTGACTAACTAACCAAGCTGGATATGCACCCTCCAGGAGATCTAACTGCTCTGTAGATTTTGTGACCCCTGCTTGTTCATATACCTCCCAGCTGTGATAAGATAATAACTTTGTTCTTTTGAGTTCCTTAGGAATGTGATGACCCCCGAACAGAGAATCTATGCTGACAGCCATCATCAATGACAACTGAAAGATCTGATGTGGTGACTCCCGGTCTGTAACATCAGTGGGTCAACATTCCTAACTCCCTCCCCTATTACCCACCGGCCTATATAACTGCTGTAAGATTTTGTTTCCCCTTAAGATGGTTCTTTTGGACATTAGTCAGCCATCTTCTCTCTTGCTAGCAAGCTGTAATAAAAAGTCCTTTCCCTCCTACCACCTTGCCTCTTGACTATTGGCATGTCTTGCAGTGGGCAGAAAACCCCTCCTTGGGCGGTAGCAATCCTCTTTTTCTTATTAGTCATTCTAAATAATTAAAATAACTTTAATGTTAAGAAAAGTATTTTCTCTCTCCTAACGAATTAGTACATTTTTTATCTTTATATATTAAGAGCTGTTTGTTTCCCTTTTTACCATGTTTACCAAGAAGCTCATAGTTAAATTTTTATTCACCTAGAGTACCATCTTTAGCCTTGATTTTGTAGAAAAACTATGTTCTCTTTCCATTAGATGGCTCTTGTTTTAAACTTAATTTAATAGCCCTATTATACTTGGTCATTTATATGTAAATCACAGAAAATCTTCACTGGAAGTAGGAAGGCAGGAAAACTAACATAGATTCAGCACCTACACTCTGTTCCAGAAACAAAGTCATTAAAATATCTCTGCGGAACAGCTATTATTCTCACTCTATAAAAGAGAAAGTCTCCACAAAGGCTCACTACCTTACCAGTGATTGCCCACTCCAAGGTCTTTGCACCAGGACTACCTGCGTTCCCATAAGAGCCCTTACTGAAGTCACACAAACCACCCAGCGTTGCTAAAGATGGAACGCGGAGGTTAGCTAGTAATCAAGGAAAACTCTATTTCCTCCTTCTCAGCTCAGAATTACTCATTAACAGTCATTTGAAGATTTTCTCACTCTTACTAATTACCATTTAGAAATTCTCAAATGTAAAGGTAAAAGATTTCCAGATATCTCTGAAATTAGAAGAGTATTCAGTCTCTGGCCAGCCTACAACCCTCTTCTCTGAGAGCTGCCGCCCACACAATGAGCCTTCTACAAGCCAGACCCCCAGCCATAGCTGACGGGTATAAGAGCTGAACACCTGGCTCCATTGTAGCTAACCAGATGATCTCTGCTGGGAATTAAAAACTCAGGCTTAGTGATGCTACTTAGCACTTCTCAGTTTATGGCTTGACCTAATGGAATGTGATCTTGGAAGCAATAGAGAAGTTATAGTCTCCTACTTACTGAGAACAGTAAGCTCAGGTGAGCTCAAAGCAGATACACAGTAAGAAGGCATTTGCAATTACTTGTTCAGCAGTTGTTTATCTCCTTGCTATTGAAAATATAGTCCCAGGATCACTACCAGCAACATCACCTAGAAGCTTTGTAGAAAAGCAGACCTTCAGGCCCCACTATTGAACCAGGATCTGCATTTTAACAAGAACCCCAGGTGATTCTTCTCCACATTAAAAAAAATTGGCATCAAGCTGGGAAAACTGAATATCCATATGTAAAAGAATCAAGTTGGACCTCTTTCTCACACCACGTATAAAAATTACCTCAACATGAATCACAGACCTAAATGTAAGAACTGAAATTATAAAACTCTTAGAAAGAAAATATAGGAGAAAACCTTTGTGACCATAGGTTAGGCACTCTTCCTAGCTACGAACTAAAGGCACAAGAGACAAAAAACTACCTACATCAGACTTCACCAAAATTAAAAATTCTTGTGCTTCAAAGACTACCACTCAGATAGTGAAAAGACAACCCACAGAATGAGAAAATATTTTCAAGTCATATATTTAAGGACTTGTATTCAGAATATATAAGGAACTCTTACAATTCAACAAGAACACAACCCGATTTAAAAATGGCCAAAGCATATGAATAAACACTTCTCCAGAAAAGATAAACAAATAGCCAATAAGTACATGAAGAGTTTTTTCAGCATTATTAGTCATTAGAGAAAGGTAAATTACAACTTTAACAGCATAACATTTCATATCCGCTAGGATGACTATAATCAAAAAGACCAATAACAAGTGTTGGAAAAAACCTGGAGAAACTGGCACATTCATATACTGCCAGTGGGAATGAAAAATAGCTCAGCTGCTTTGGAAAAGTCTGGCAGTTCCTCAAAAGGTTAAACATAAAGTTACTATATGAACCAGTATTCTACTCCTAGGGAAATGAAAACATATCTCCACACAAAAACTTGAACATGAATGTTCATAACAGTGTTAATAGCCAAAACAAAAAATTGGAAACAACCCAGATGTCCATTAACTGATGACAAGATAAATAAAATGTGCTATATCCATGCAATGAAATATTATTTGGCAATAAAAAGGAATGAAGTATCTTGGATGTATTATGCTAAGTGAAAGAAGCCAATAACAAAAGAGCACGTATGGTTCCATTTATATGAAATATTCAGAGTAGGCAAATCCATAGTGACAGAAAGCAGATTAGTGGTTGCCAGGAGTTGAGGGGAGGGAAGAGCAGATAGAGAGTGACTGCTAATAAGTAAAGGATTTCCTTTCTGGGTAAAGAAAATGTTCTAAAATTGTTAGTTGTGATGGTTGCACAACTCTGTGAATATACTAAAAATGACTAAATTGTAGACTTTAAATGGGTGAATTGTACAGTATGTGAATTACATGCTATATTTTTTAAAGAATCAAATCTTTCTTGTTCAATGATGCAGTTCCAGTGCCTGGCCCAGACACACGGTTCTTAATAACCACTTGTTGAATAAACAAACATATGAATGAATGAATGAATGAAATCAAGAGACCAAGTAGCCCCTGAGACTAGATCCAGAGTTCTTCCTTGGTTCCTGACAGCATTTCTATTCCACCTTCTCTCCTTTTTTTTAAATCCTGCCTCTGTTTGCCAACTTTGGATTCCATAGGATAACCCAAAAACCTATCATGATGATGAATTTAAGCATTTTTGAATTGGTTTTCGTACATGCCACCTCAAGTTACTTAACTGAGACAGTACTGACATGGTCGAAACCTTGTTTATGACCCGTTTTACAATTTCCAATTCTTTCCATGATGCCCGACTCAGTTTCCCCACTTACTCACTAGGATTAAACATTTCAGTTGCCTCCAGCTAGGAACGAAGGAATTTACCTCAGGAGGTGATCAATGACTTTAATCTCCTGCCTATGTGCTCTTTGAGGCACATCATACTTGGAATGCAAGATTACATCTCGTTCATCCACCCCCATGCCCTAATCTTTGAGACTAACCAGAACCCATCAATTTGTTGACCAGATCACCTAATACTTTTTCTTTTGACATTTCTTTCGAGTAGTAAAAATAGTTAAAATCCTATATAATGGTCCCACACAGACACTTGCACTGCAGCTCTTTACTGCCCATGGATCCTATTCCCATGGTGAAATAAACGTACATGAACAAAGGAGCGGCTCGTGTCTAAAAATTTTTTTTTTGACTTGCAACTCAGCGGCCCCACATCGGCACAACACCCTTAATTAATACATTTTGCAGATAAGTGATTCTGTATTTCATGAAGGCGTGCTGTCAACTAGGAATACAAACACCTTCACTTGTTTTCAGATATTATCAATTACAAAATGAAATATTGTCATTCATTCATAAAAGAGCTACCACAGTGCTTTCCATGAGGGTACAATGACTATTTGCTGCTTGACTGATGGACTAGAGTTTTTGCATTTACACTGATAGGAGCAATTTTCACTTCAACTAATATCTCCTATGAGGGACTCCATTATAAAATAACTAAAATGGATACATAAAAAGTACCCAGTGCCTTACCAATTATTCAGTAATGATCCAACAATACATTTTGATACCAAATATAATGTCAAATAAAGATATTGTTCAGAATTGTTAAGCTAATTGGAAACCTTACCTGATTTATCAAGGCCATAATATAGTTAAGTTAAAAAAGAAAATTTTCAGTAGAAAAACACCCATCCTATACTACTGGACTTCAAATCAATAATAGAAAGTTATTCTCTATAATTTTCCTTTGAGTATTTGAGAATACTCAAATATTTGAGTATTTGAGTATTTGAGTGCTTTGAGTATTTGAGAAATTTAAATATAATGAATCCCTTTCCAAAAATAAATTTAAGATAAGTAAATTGTTCTACATTAAAATTACCTATTTTTCTCTTGAAATTCTATTGCACTTAATATTGACTGAAAAAATATACAGTTACAGATATTTTATTAAGGAACAAAGTGGTAATACACAGCTCTGAAATCAAAAACACCATTTAACAATTCATGATCAGAAACAAAACATACCCTAAAAACGCCTGAGAGTTTCAAGTCATACTCAGTTCAAGACTGTGGACAAGTGCTCATACACCAAAGAACTTAAATATGTTAAGAGGCAGAGACATTTAAGCTAAGGTGTTTGTTCCAAACTGAATGAGGATTTCATGGCCTTTTAAGATTTTCTTTTATCTATGTTCCCTCATCACTTACCATTAAAGCTTAACAATTGAACAAAGTAAACAAAAAGGCAAGTTCTCTTCAAGCAACTATCAAGAGTTTACAAGGATTAGGAGAAAAAACTCTCCCACAACTAAACCCAAGTACTATGGCATTGGAATTGGATTCCTAACATAATCTGTTCTATTTAGGAAAATATAGAGGATTTATAGCAGTGAGAAAGGAGCATAATAGATGCAGATAAAAGGCTTCTTTCAGTGAGGAAGTATCTAGCCCAAGAAAAACCGGAGTCAGACATCACTAGATATTGTAAATTCCCTGTAGGAAAGCTTCCTTACAATGTCTCCTTCAGAAAGGTGAACAAAGAGGGTGACTCTATTAGGAAAGGTAGGAGAAACTGAAGCCAAGTACAAAAAGCCCCTAAAGAAGTTATTACAATTTTTTGGAGATGGTTTCTCCCTTAGGCAATCTGCTTAATAACTTGAAAGATGTTGGGGAGAGGAAATGAGTGAAAAAAGATATCTTCAGGAAAAGAAAAAAGATAAGTGCTTCATTCCAAATAGTACCAACTAGCTAATTTCTAGCCTAGCCTTTCAAATTCAGATGGAAATGTTTCACTCGCAAATATAACAGTTTCTTCATGTAAATAGTGATACCGTGCCAAAAATCCCCCAATTTTTGGAATATCTTATAACATTATTAAAAATTCTGTTCTCCCTCTCACCAAATCGTTTATTCACCTCAAGCTTGTAGATGTGGAATCTTCAACATATATTCTCATTTGAATATAACTTTGTTTCACCATCTGAGAAATATTAGGAATAACAATATGTTCTTTATGCAAATGCAGTCAAATATATGTTCTAATATCTATAGGCAAGAAAAATAATTAAATTCTAATATAGTACTAATAAAATAGTAAAATAACATAGTATTTTATATCATGTTATTTAACCCAATATAGGAAAATAATATAGTATTTTATAATCATGTTATGTAACCCAGAAAACACCAGAATAGGAAAATTCAGACATTATCTTTTTCTGTATAATCAGAAATACTGAAGTTGGGGTCGGCCTGGTAGCGTAGCAGTTAAGTTCACATGCTCTGCTTCGGCGGCCCGGGGTTCACAGGTTGGGATCCTGGGCGCGGACCAATGCACCGCTTGTCAAGCCATGCTGTGGTGGCGTCCCATATAAAGTAGAGGAAGATGGGCACGGATGTTAGCCCAGGGCCAATCTTCCTCAGCAAAAACAGGAGGATTGGCAATGGATGTTAGCTCAGAGCTAATCTTCCTCACACACACGCAAAAAACTACTGACGTTAATAGAAATAATTTACCTTTTTTAACCTAAAAATCTTAATGTAAATGTACTACAAAAAAGGCACTCTACAACAGAGTTTTTGCTATTTATAAAATAAGACTGCATTTGTCAAATGGTAAATAAAATGGAGATTGTTTTGGAAATAGGTAATAAAAGAGTTGTATTTGTTCACTATTATTGTCAGTTCTGGTTTCCTTTCCATCACAGCATAATCACTACCACATAAAACTCACGTCTAAAAAAAAGGAAAATCAAGTTCTAGATTGTAATACAACAGAATTATCTAATGTTATGTCAGCATTGAAACATCAGTGTTTCAAAGAAAACTGAGAAAGTTTCCTAGTAAGATATGACTTACACTGTTTAAAAAAAATTTTACATAATGGATAACATACATGAATGTCCATGACTCGCATCGGTGATTATCTGCAAAACTCCTATCGCCACAACTCCCACATTGTTTCTCTCATTCATGATGGAACATGGCGGGAAGAGTCGTTCTCACTGTGTTATACTCTGACAATTTAGTGTGCATTGTTTTACATGCCTTATGACTATACATAGCATGCCAATCAGAGGTAATTAGTAGCAGGTACTCTTCTCACACATTTCATTCCACTACCTGTTAGGGCTACGGAAGTAAGGGCTAAATGGCCAGAAACTTTTTCTGGGCTGAGATGCTGACTGGCTAACTGATTAGCTTTGTGAGATATCATTATGATTAACTTGTTTTTATGTTTTTCACCAGTGTGTGGCCAACTACGATAACACAACTCATTAGACAGGGTCCTTAGGCACATCAAACCAAGTCATTCGATCATGATTGAGACTAGAACCTCACTAGCAATCCCTAACCTATTTTGAAAGTCCTCTGCTTCATATCACTTATTAATACTGGTACTCATAGTTTCCCTACTTAATATATTACCTCCAAATTAAGTATAACTGAGATAAACAGCACCTTACTATTGAATCAGCACATTATTTACTTATTTTAAAATTACTGATGCAAAGGCAATAGGAAAGCTGACTTATGCTCATATTAAATATGAATTTTCTTTATTTCTTGCTAAGTGATTCGTAGTAAACTTATTTTAATAGTCCTGAAAGTAATCATACTAACCAGAATATTGTCCAAACGGATTTATTACCACGTTCTTTCAATTTCCTAGACAGGTGATCACTTAATAATAAATGTTGCTAAAAAATGGAATATCATATATCTCTGATAATGAATAAACTGGAACTACACATATCAACTTGAATGAATTTCACAAGTACCAAGAGCCAAACAAAACTATGTTGTAGAATACATATTTTATCATACCATTTACACAAAGTACAAAACTGCAAAACAATACTACATACTGTTTAAGGATACATACCTACATTTTTTAAAACTAATTTTAAAAAGCATGGAATGGACACCAATTTCATAATGGTAGCTATCTTTAGGGGAAAAGAGAGATGATCAGGGAAGGGACACAGAGGAGGGAATTTAACTGCTTTGGCCACCTTTTATTACTTAAGCTGGGTGATGACTATATATGTGCTTAAGTATGCCCTAAATATTGCATAATAAATTATTTAAAACCTATTAAGTGTTTTGAAGTAGTATCCTTCAAATTAAACATGCTTATCATTATAAATCAACCCATGCTACTTCTCATTGATAAAACTCCTTTTCATTAATAAGTTACATCAACACTTGTAAACTAAGTAAAATCACACAAAATTAAAATCTTCTCTAAAATTTGACAGAACTGTGAAAGATCACTAGAATTCTTTTTCTAACCCCATATATTTTAGAGACATTTTCTAAGACACACTCTTACTAAAGCGTCATTGCTCCAATGATACTTGTTCTCTATCTTACTCATTCTTTAGATCTGTTCTGTCCATTATGTGGCCACATGTGGCTATTTGTCTATAAATTAAATTAAATCAATCCAGTTTCTCAGTGGCAAAAACCACATGTCAAGTGCTTTATACCTAAACATAGTTAGTGATTATTCTATCGGTCAGTACAGATAGAAAATACTTCCATCATCACAAAAAGTTCTATTGAACAGAGCTATATTATCTAACATTATCTATATTACCCTATATTATCAATATTCAACTTTAACAAGATCAAACAAAAGCCCATATTTTCACTACAAATATCTGTTTATCCAGTACTACTTCATTTATTCAAAAAGAAAGGGAGCCTTAAATAGGGTTGTGTGAAGAGACAATTTGTTATAAAAGGTAAAACCATGACTCATACAGAGACAAAAATGAATATGTATTCAAGATTTTATTTCTACTCATTCAGTGAGGAAACCTGGCACATTATAACTAGTTTACAGGACCATCTTCTCTAGGTATTTCCTTCATGGTTACCATGGGGTACACATAAAACATATTAAAGTTATAATAATCTATTTTAAACTGATAACAACTTCAATCACACATAAAAACTGTACTTCTAGATATTAAATGTTCTCACTACAAAAAACAAATGGTAATTATGTGACGGGATAGAGGTGTTAACTAGCGCTATAGGTGGTAATCATTTTGCAACATATAACTGTATCAAATCAATATGTTGTGTACCTTAAACTTACACAATGTTATATGTCAATTATATCTCGATATAGCTGGAAAAAAACCTCTACTCCTTTACATCTCTGCCCCCTAAGTTATGTTCTTGATGTCACAAATTACATATGTTTATGTTATCTAGTAACATAGATTTATAGTTATTTTTTTCCTTTAAATCTATACCAGAATTAAAAGTGATTTATGCATCAACATTACAATACAACTACAGTATTCTATATATGTCTATAAATTTACCCTTATCAGAGAGTTTCTTATTTTCATGTAGTTTGCTGTTGCTGTCTAGCATCCTTTTCTTTCAAACTTGAAGAACATCCTTGAGTTATTTCTTGTAGGGCTTGTCTAGTGGTGATGAACTCCCTCAGCTTTTGTTAATCTGGTAACATCTTAATTTCTCCTTCATTTTTGAACAACAGTTTTGCTGAATATAGTGTCCTAGTTTGGCAGGTTTTTTCTTTTAGCACTTTGAATATATCATCCACTCCTTTCTGGCCTGCAAGGTTTCTGCTAAGAAATCCACTGATATCCTTATAGTAGTTCCCTTCTGTGTGACGAGTTTCCTCTTGCTGTTTTCAAGATTCTGCCTGGACTTTTAACAATTTGATTATAATGTGTCTTGGTATGGGTCTCTTTGAATTTATTATAGTTGGAGTTTGATGAGTTTCTTGAATATATATGTCCATTTCTATCCTCAAATGTGAGAAGTTTTTGACTATCATTTCTTCAGATCAACTCTCTGTCCCTTTATCTCTCTCTTCTCCTTTGGAGACTTCCATAATTTATATATTAGCCCACTTGACGGTGTCCATTAACTCCCTTAGGCTCTCTTCACTTTTCTTCATTCTTCTGACTCGATAATTGTAAATGACCTGTCTTTAAGTTCACTGATTTTTTATTCTGCTTGGTCAAGTCTGTTGTTGAACTAGTCTAGTGAATTTTTCAACTTAATTATTGTATATTTCAACTCCAGAATTTCTATTTGGTTCTTTTTTTATAGTTTCTATTTCTTTGTTGATATTCTCATTTTGTTTATGCATCATTTTCTTGATTTCACTTAGTGTTGTCTGTTTTCTCTTTCAGCAAAAATGAGCATCTGTAAGGCATTTATTTTGAATTCTTTATCAGGTAATTCATAAATCTCTGTTTCTTTAGAGTCAGTTCCTGGAGATTAGTTGTGTTCCTTTGATTGGGCCATGATTCCCTGTTTTTTTACATGCCTTGTGATCTTTCATTGACATTTGGGCATTTGAATGTACAGCCACCTCTCCCAGTCTTAATGGACTGGCTTCATACAGGCGACGACTTTAACCAACCAGCCTGATGGAGATTCTGGGGACCTCTCAAACCTCTTTTGAGAATGCATCTTCTCTGGATTTGTGTGTTTAGTTTAATTTCCCAGTTAAAGAGGCTTTCCCATTTCTACTCAGGAACCTGTAATCTCTTACTCCTCCTGGTGTCTTTCTGCAGTACTGCAGTCTCTCTGTTGCTATAACAAGCATGATGTGCACCTTTCTTCTCAACAGCCCACAACCTGGCGTCCAAACTGCTGTTCCCATAAGCACTCCAAGACAGCTGAGATAGAAACCAGTCCTTCAGGCAGCCTGACAAAAAGCCAGAACAATGGGTGCACGTTCTACTTTTCTTTTTCTCTACTGAGGGAGAAACCAGCAGTTGACAGTTTTCCCCCTATCATGCCACACTGTGCCAGAGAGAGGAAGGACCTAGGGAATACCAAATGTCACGAATTTTCTTACCTATTTAGATGCAGCTCTACTTGGCTTTGTGCTCACTTGGGATGCTGCAACCTCTCACAAAGTTCTCACAAAGGCAATTTTGTCCATATATTGTTGTTAAGTCAGTGTCCCTGTGGAGAAACAATGGCCTGGGGCTTCCTATTGCACCATCTTCCTGCATTTTTAATAATTTTAAACATTAAGTAGAAGTAATGCTTGTTATTCAATCAGTAAACCACATACATTTAGTAAAAATACATCCATGTAGAATAAACAATGTACACTTATATTATACTGAATGCTGATAACTTAGAGAAAACATAGCCTATTTTTATTAAACAAAACTAGTCTAAACTAGTTTTATATGCCAAAGATTTACCTAAATTATGTGAACTTAAAATCTTAAAATATCTCAAGTTGGTTTCTCTAAACATACTTTTTCTTTTTTTAGCACATTGAAAGTATTAGAAGTTCAATTTCTTTAATTTCTGGGAATTTTAGGAATGTTCTATTTATACAACCACTTGTTTAATCCAATCAAAACAGAGCTCCTTTAAGGTGATCTTACAGTCTAATTTGGAAATACCATCCAGAGGTAAGAAACTATCACACATTCAAACAACGAGAGGTAAAGGTCTTTCAGAATTATAGACATATAAACATACAGACACACAGAGAATGCTTATAACTTCAACTCTAAAATTTCAGCCATGGGTCAAGCATAAACTGAAATATAAAACTCACCAGTCTAGATATCCACTTTCAGGGGGGCATGAAATTCATAATTGACTTGAGCTCAAACTAGACAAATAAGACAAACAGAAAAGCCTAACAAACAAGATTCTCTGTCATCTTGCAACCAACACAGATAAAATCTCTAATAAACCATTAATGCATTTACAGAGCTCATCAAATGATAAAACTTTGAAGTCAAATCACCAACCAGTGTTGCCATTGATGGGGAGTAATTTCACTAAACTGTCAGATCATGAAATAAAATTCCCAACCTCTCTGGTCAGCAATGGGAAATAACTTACTGACCAAAAGTAAGGCAAAACACAAAATTAGTTAAGCAGGAAATAAAAACAAGAAAAACAGAGTCAACAGATTTCTACTGCGACTAAAGATTCACCTTTGGGAGCCAAGAAAAGAAACGGCCTGGATTTAAATCACACACGAGATGCCCTTCTCTGGTAAGGAAGTTTACCTGGCTCTGATATCCATTGGGCATCTTGTTGGAAGACCTCCAAAACTCTTAAAAGTTAATTTTCAGAAAAAGATAATACAATGACTAACATAGACATGAAAATGAACATATTAAAAATTTTATTTTTACTCATTAAATGAGGAAACCAGACAGATGTTATAATTGGTTCAAAGGAAACACCAAAAAGCACAAATTTCTATGGAGTAAATGAATTGATTTGCAAATGGAGGCAAAACTGGTTTATCTACAACTGGGAGGGAAGTCAACGAAAACTCCCTGAAACAAGATAGAATTTACTTAGTGTTGTACAATAGCTCAAAGGCAATGAAAGGCCAGAAGCATGTGCTATTTGTGACAATGCATACTCTCCCATTGAAACACATCACCCCCAAATTTTTTTGCAAACAAAGTGAAGTAGGAAAAACCTATGATACAGAAATTATGGTTTATGAGGGAAGCCGTATTAAGAGTCAATGAATAGTGAGTGAGGCTAAGGTTAATTCTGCCCCCTGGAGCTGATATTCAATTTAGAGATTACTTGATATGTTGCACTTATTTTCTTTTAGATTTTTAACGCACTGAAGCAAATGAAGTATTCTTCTTTTGCTAGGTCGCTATTTCTCAGTTCAGTATGAGAAAATTTTCAACAATTAGGGCTATTCAAAAACGGCATGTCTGCCCCTGGAGTGAGATTACCAACACTAAAGATATTCAAACAGTGCTCAAAGAATGACTACTTACTAAGAATCTCTTCCAAGGGAATTCCTGCACTGTGTGGGAGGTTGGATTCCATGAACTTTAAGTTCCCTCACAATTCTAAACTCTTTGGTTAGATGCTTGCTAGATGTTCTAATATTACATATCACTCTCCTTAAAAACAATTCAGCTTAGAGTCCTAGTCACATTTGAATTTTCACTTCGTTTTTAATTCAAGCAGTTTAAAACCATACATTGACAAAAATACAATCTGTAGGTTCTGGATACAATGTGCTCATTCGTATACGAATTGAATAATTCTAAATCCCACTATAAATGTCTGTTAGCAGACTGCAGAAAGAACTTTCTCAGCATGATCTCACAGCATGGTCCAAAGGAAAAGAACAGAGCCTGCCATAATGTTTAAAATCAAGAGAATCAGAGTTCACTTGGGAGGCGAATTCCCCCACAGCCATGCTTTTGCAAAGATTTCAGCCGTAGGGTCCTGTTCATTCGTGTCTCCCTCTCACTCAATCTCTGTATTTCAGAACGCAAAAATACTCAAGATTCTATAGAGCATTTTTCTTTGTCTCAATATTAAATTCAATAGTATTATTAAAGACTGAGTGATTTTTTTCTTGAATATGTACTCCACAACCTACAAGTTCGACTTGTATAGCACGGACACCCAAGTCTGAATTCCAGATCAAACAGTAAATCCAAATGTATGACATATGGGGTCTTTCTAAGCCTCCATTTCCACACCTAAAAAATGGATAATAAGTCATACCACAAAGGGTTGAGGTGAGCAAGTGCTCGGTTGAGGGCCAGGCCATCACTAAAGGATACCTATTATTGTATGAGAATCAGCTAGATTCTATTGCTTTATATTGATGATGTCGAACTTGACCTGAGCCCTGCAATCCTTGAAAACAGCTATGGTTAAATAACCCCCCCTACCTCTTTGGGTTCCAAAAATGTACTGCCTTCCCCATATGACTTAGATAAGACTCACAGGTGCCCCATCTTATTTACCTATGACAAGGCCAAAGACCCTCCAAATTCCCATTCTTTGCCTCATAAAAGATTAAACTCTTTGTACCCACTGATCAATCTGGATAAAATACCTACTACTTTGGCTTGACCAACTTAACTAAAGTTTCTCTCAGGCCTCTGAACTTTGACGCACTCTCAGCCTGAGCCAGCATACAACCTCTCCTTAAGAGTCCCTCCAGAACACTGACTGACATTAGGAAAAAACATTCCCTAATCAACTGTAGAATCATGCGATCATGCCACCCTTTCATCCCACTGCCCCACATCCATTTATTTCTAGCCTTGTTCACTCCTCCCTATAAAAGGAAGGTCTTTTTCCGCCTTACCATGGAAACGCTTATAGATCTCATGGTTGGAGCCTTCTCCCTATTGCAATAGTCCCTCCTGCAATAATCCTTTTGAATAAAGTTTCTCTTTATCTATGTCCAGATTTGTTTGTATTTGACAATATCAGCATTATGTGACTTAATAACTACTCACTTCTATTAACTGTTCCTCTACATAAATTGAAGAATATCTTAAAGCAAACAAAGAGATGGATAAGCGTTAAGATTCATTTGACAGTCTTTCATAGGATGTGTACTTTACCTACTACGTTGAACTATGGACAAGATAATGATTCACTCTCAAAATGACATGCCTGTAATGAGTAGCCTTGAAAAGCATGAAATAGATGTCCTTTTAAGAAAGAAAGAAGAAATTTATTACCACATGGATTCCTATAATTAGTGGCTTCATAATTGGAGTTTCCTATTGCTCTCTCTCTAGGAATCATTTTAACCCTAGTTTGCAAACCCAAAATATGATTTAAAAAACACATTTCATGTTTCATTGCAGTGTTTACAGAAAGAGATTACAGCAGGCAAATCAATTGTTAGCTACATTTTTTTCCACGATTTTAATGAATCATATATTAGGATAACAATGACAATGGGATCTAGATGCACGAAATATGATAAACACACACAATAAGTAAATATACACAATATAAATTGTGTACCACACTGAGACTGGGCTTATTCCCTACTCAACTGACTTTTAAACCAGAATATGAAACATACAGAGACTGACAAGATTACAAAACACTCTATGAATTATGTAAAAAGCAGTGCTTTTCACATAAGAAGTGAACCTGAAACATTGAAAATGTGGAGTCTGTTTTACTACATGGGTGGCCTTATTCTTAAGGTTGGAAGATGTTAAAAAATAAGATTTGGATAACTGTTTTAGAAAACAAGTTCAAAGTAAATAAGTTTGTCTTACATAACACTCTAGGGAAGCAGTTCTCAATTCTGGTTGCTCATGAGAATCATCTGGTGATATTAAGAATATGGATGCTTAGGCCTCACCCTAAACCTCCTTAATTAGAGACTCTGAAAGTATGGGCCAGGAATTTATGTATTTTAAAATCTCACCCAGTGATTTTGTTGCGTGGTCAGGATTAGGCAACCTGTACAGACACAAAACATTCTTGGCCTCTGCTAATCAGTACAACTAAGTTATTGTATTTTTTAGAGATACCTACACTTCTCTTGCCTTAAGCAGGAGTCTCTCAGGAAAACAAACATGGTATATTGTTGGTCTGCTCCCCACACTCAAAAAAAGCATCAAAAGTGAATCACAACTGAAAAATAAAATCAGTTTCAGGCTTGTGGAAGGACGGTCAGAATAATTAATAAAATTCTTGTAGATTTCTTGATTTAATAGTTGGACTAGCTTTTATGTTGTCATTTTTCTCCCAACAAGAATAAAATGAGTGTACATTTCATTCAATAAGAATTAAATTAGGCGTGGGTACTCAAAAGGGCTGCAGCTTGCAGGTTCTGCTGCTACCAACACTCAATTCAGTTCTGATCAGAGAAGCATTATCCATGTTTGCAAAGCCACAGCTGCCAGCTTTGGGTGAGTGGGGGGAATCAGGTCAGTATGAGCTCAGAACTGGCGGCTCTAGGGTTAATCACATTATGTTTGCCAAAGTAGGATGCCTGGACCTTTGCGCTGACAGTTAATTTGTTCCTCAGATGTGGTAGAGATGTCTAATGCTTTTCTAAGTCTGGTTCTGGGTCTGGCCACAAAGGAGAATTAAACTTTGCCACCTTGCCATTGGCAGGATCATGAGAATAATTCCAGCCAAAGAGTTGTGGACAGAAGTGTTGTAGGTCACTTCTGGACCACAGCATTTAATTGAAAGATTTTCCAGCACTCCCTTTCCTCCTGCCACAGTGACCAGTAGCATTCCACTTGGTGGAGTCTTTGTCCTCGGCCTGAGTCTGAGTGAGGACAAATACAGCACAGCCCACACCCCCCATCCCCATCCTGATATGGACATGTAGCCAGAGCCAAAAACAAGCACTTCTTTGGTTGTTTCATTTTAGCCCATTGATATTTGGGGACCATTTGTTATTGCAGTGTTAACTAGACTATTCTGACTGATACAGCAAGCCAGGCTGATAGAAACCCCATCACATGGTGCAAAGTTATCAGGAGCACATGTATCTACTTTTGGAGCATTCATCTCTACCTTTTTGGTAGAGGGAAGGGCTATTCTTTAGCTCTATAGAGGGATTCTCCCTCCAAAATCTAAAAGTCAATGCGAAAGGAAAGACCTGAAATTAATCATGTATGACTAATCATGAGTTAAAGCCAATGTATTCTCTTTAGCTAGATATTACATTTTATACATTATTCATAATTTTAATCAACCCTATTCCTAAGAACTGCACGATTAGTGCTTCCTAGAAATTGTTTTCTAGGTTGAATGAAATTCTTAACTGCTGAAAACCCACAATCATTAATGTATGGGAATATCATCATCTCCTTTCTCTGTGACTCCTTAATCAAAGCATACACCCATCAATAAATTGTGAAATCAACATGGTTCCTTCTGATTACATACTAAGAAATTTGGCTTGATGTTTGGATATAGGAAAGACATATCTAGGTAACCTCAATCAAAACTGATTACTGTTCTGAATTCTCCCCATTCTTTCCCTAGAGGTATGTGAAAAGCAAATCTAACACAAGCCAGCAGATTCCTCTTTACTGCTAATTCACGCCAACTTGGAAACGAAACCAAGAACATCTTAAATCTAAATGAAAGCATGAAATGAGAAAACACAAAGTACCACTTGTACTGCCAGCTTCCTTATAATAACACCATGTTCATTATAAGGATGCTAGTTCATTGAAAAATATTGCAGTGGATGCAAACATTACTGAAAGTGTGGCTTACACGCTAAACATATGGTTCTCACATAGTCACTTAATTTTGGCACAATATAAATAATTCAGGAGAACTTATGTGTATGATTGTCAACCAGATAATCAATGGGTGAAAGTTTCTCTAATTTACCATCATTTGCACATACCTAAAACATGTATTTGCAACATTATGATAGCCATGAAGATTGTAATTTATGAAAGTAATACCTGTAGAAGTTGTGTTTCTAATTTCCTTCTATATTTTAAATATCAGTAGTATGTGAATAAACATTATGAAGGATACGTCAGACTTAATGCTGTACTACTTTTTTAAAAGACTTTATTTTTTAGAGCCGATTAGGTTCACAGCAAAATTGAGAATATACAGAGATTTCCTATATAACCCCATATAATGCTCCCACACATGCACAGCCTCCTCCATTATCAGCATCCCCCACCAGAGTAGTACATGTTTTACAGTTGATGGTCCTACAGTGACACATCATAATCGCCCAAGGTTCATACTTTACATTATGGTTCACTCTTAGTTTTGTACATTCTCTGGGTTTGGACAAATGTATAATGACATATATCCATCATTATGTTATCATACAGAGTATTTTATCGCCCTAAAAATCCTCTGTGTTCTGCCTATTCATCTCTCCCCGCCCCCCACCCAACCCCTGGTAACCACTGATCTTTTTACTGTCTCCATAATCTTGCCTTTTTCAGAATGTCATTATCATTGGGAATGTACAGTATGTAGCCTTTTCAGATTGGCCTCGTTCACTTAGTAATATGCATTTAAGTTTCCTCCATGTCTTTTCATGGCTTGATAGCTCATTTCTTTTTATCACTGAATAATATTCCATTGTCTGAACATACCACAGTTTATTTATCCCTTCACCTACTGAAGGACACCTTGGTTGCTTCCAGGTCTTGGCAATTGTAAATAAAGCTGCTATAAACATTCATGTGCAGATTTCCATGTGGACATAAGTT
Organism: Tapirus indicus; assembly: GCA_031878705.1. Taxonomy (NCBI): domain Eukaryota; kingdom Metazoa; phylum Chordata; class Mammalia; order Perissodactyla; family Tapiridae; genus Tapirus; species Tapirus indicus. The sequence goes on along the minus strand of CM062942.1, from coordinate 23,284,039 downwards.
TTCAACTCCTTTGGGGAAATACTAAGGAGTGCAATTGCTGGATTGTATGGTAAGAATATATTTAATTCTGTAAAAAACCACCAAACTATCTTCCAAAGTGGCTGTACCATTTCGCATTCCCACAAGCAATGAATGAGAGTTCCTATTGCTCCACATTCTCTCCAGCACTTGTTAGTGTTCTGGATTTTGGCCATTCTAATAGGTGTGTGGTGGTATCTCATTGTTTTAATTTGAACTTCTCTGATGACATATGATGTGGAGCATCTTTTCATATGCTTATATGCCATCTATGTATCTTCTTTGGTCAAGGGTCTGTTCATGTCTTTGGCTCATTTTCTAACTGAGTTGTTTTTCTTATTGTTGAGTTTTGAGAGTTCTTTGTATATTTTGGATAATAGTCTTTTATCAGATGTGTCTTTTGCAAATATTTTCTCCCAGTCTCTGACTGGTCTTCTCATTCTTGTGACATTGTCTTTCACAGAGAAGTTTTTAATTTTAATGAAGTCCAGCTTATCAATTATTTCTTTCATGGATTGTGCCTTTGTTATTGTATCTAAAAAGTCATCACCATACCCAAGGTCATCTAGGTTTTCTTCTACGTTATCTTCTAGGAGTTTTATAGAGTTTGGAAGGGTTATTTTTGGCTTTTGGGGGTTTTTAAATTTGTATTTATTAATTTTTGACAAATAAAAATTGTATTTAAGGTATGCAACATGATGTTTTGATATATGTATACATTGTGAAATGATTACAACAATCAAATTAATTAACATATTCAACACTTCACATAATTACGTTTTTTGTGTTGGGAACAATTGAAATCTACTCTCCCAGCATATTTCAAGTATACAATATATTATTATTAACTATAGTCATCATGCTGTAAATTAGGTCTCCAGAACTTATTCATCTTATAACTGAAAGTTTGTACCCTTTGACCAATATCTCTTTTCCCCACCCTCCAGCCTCTGGTAACCACCATTCTGTTCTCTGTTACTATGAGTTCCACTTTTTTTGTAAATTTCACATATAAGTGACATCATGTAGTTTTTTTTTTTCTTTCTCTGTCTGACTTATTTCACTTAGCATAATGTCCTCTAGGTTCATCCATGTTGCAAATGGCAGGATCCCCTTCTTTTATAAGGCTGAATAATATTCTACTATATATATCACATTTTCTTTATCCATTCATCTGTCAAAGGACACTAAGGCTGTTTCCATATCTTGGCTATTGTGACAATGCTGCAATGAACACAGGGCTGCAGATATCTTTTTGAGATAATGATTTTATTTAGGAGTTTTAGAGTTTTGTATTTACTATTTAGGTCTATGATCTATTTTGAATTAATTTTGTGAAGGACATAAGGTCTGTATCTAGATTTCTTTTTGCATGTGGATGTATAGTTGTTCCAGCAGCATTTTTGAAAAGACTATCTTTGCTCCATAATGCTATATTATCTTGAATATTTTTATTTCCATGTTGACCACAAAATTCTCCACATTTCATTGAGAATGACACTTTTATTGAAAGTAGAATTAAAGTATTTTCAGAAATACAATGGAATAAGGCCTTGAATATGAAAATCTCAACCACTTATTCGCATGTGTTGATAACCAAGCACTCCAAAACACATTATATATCTGCTGTGTCACTTGACCTATCAATTCTTGAGTTCCTGTCTCTTAGATTTTCAGATATTGTGATTTATTTTTTCTCCTTATACCATGTTACTTGTTTTTTTCACCATTATCTCACAAGGAAGAGCAATAATTAAAGAATGGAGAAGTAAAAATCTGAATGGAGTGGAAAAAAGTCAATGGGTCAAATACATCCCAGGCTGCAGTCTTCAAATATACTGTCCACACGATGTTAAGAAGATTACCTTCAAAATTCCTCTTAATAATGGTATTAGACAACAATAAGAGCAGAAACAGGCTAAGAACTATATGTGCATTATCTCATATCTTCATACTATGATGATGAAGTGGACACTAATAATAAAAGGTCTTCATTTTACTGATAAAGAAACTTACGCTCAGAGAAGTTAAATAACTTTCCCTTCAGATAAGTGGCAGAACAAGGATTCAAACATAGGTCTGTCTGGATTGAGAGTCCAGGATTTTTATCTATCTATAAGAACAACCCCTGAACACCTCTTTCTCCTTGCTGAAATGTGCTTGCTTGGAACGAAAAGCAAATAGAAGGCAGCATAATGAGGGTTCCCATCAAGTAGTTAATAAGAGAAGAAAAATGTTATATTTCTCTTTTGTAAGTAATGGGGCTTATAGACAATAGTATTTGGTGTCACACTAGAGTTGCACTTTACAGACTTTTATTATCCTTCTCTTGAATGTTTTTCCCCCAAGGTCTATATTCCAAAATGCCTTTTAGCACAAGACAATGCCAACTGGCATGACCAAGCTAGTGAAAACAACGAAGACAAAACGACTTAATTTAAGGATCTTTTCCCATGGAGGACAAAACTAGCCAACAATTAATAATCAGTAACTTCCTTTCCATGAAAATTCATTTTTAAAGTAATTAAAGTAGTAGGCAATCCTGAGTATGCTGTTAAGATACATAAATAACCACATATTTTATTTGATTTCTTAAAAATAGCATTACTTACAAGAACATTTATCAAATATGTACTCTACGCCAATTGTGCTAAATTGATTACATAAGTTATATCATATAATTGCCACAATAAACTCATACATAGACATGCTAGAGTGATCATATAATTTATAATCTAAACTGGGATCATTTTGCGAATGAAGGAAGATGCTATTAATAATGGAGCAGAACTATGGTCTTAAACTTAGACTCTCTGAAGTAAATATGGAGATGGTCAACTTTTATCTCAAACTTTACAGCTGAAGAAAGTGAAGGCTGAAAGATTTTAAGTGGCTTGTCCATGGTTATATCTCAATGAAGTAACATCCAAGACTTGGCTTCAGATATGCCTGACATCAAGGTCTATTTTGCTAAACTGTAGTCACTACAAGCAGAGTGTACAGTACACTGCAGTGGTTCTCAAACTTTAGCATATGTGAGAATCACTCGGGGGCAACTAACAAAATTCACATTGCTGAGCCCCACCCAAGAGGTTGTGACCCAACAGTTACAGTGTAGCACTCAAGAAATGTACATTTTTGCAAGCACATCCCTCTTAGAAGATTCTGATGAAGCTGGGTTGTTGCTAAATTTGGAGACACATTGTTCCCTTATCTGAACAAGCACTTATGAGTCACGAATGTATTTTACTAAACTCAACATGGTCAAAAAGTGAAGAATAAAGGAAAACAAAAGAAGACAAGGCAGTAAAGATTTAGCCTGCTCCTACTGTAAAATACAAACCTTTGAAACTCTAAAAGATACAGTATAAACAAAAGTGTTTTGTCAACTGGGGTTAGACTAGTTAGCCTGTGTTATCTCATCTCATTAAGGTATGTCCTAAAGTATTTTAAAAAATAATTTATTTCTCTCCCACTCAGAAACTTATTGTTTACATTCCTTTTACTATTATGTTCCTTCCATTCACTCCAAGCAGAATCAAGCTGCTTTTGTCTTGCCAGCTTAGTGCTGGAATTCTTTCCTTTCTTACTTGCAAAAATTACAAACTCTGTTATAAATGATAAACTCCAACTAATGCCAAAGAATAACATTTACATTTTTATAAGATGCAAACTAAGCCATGAATTGATATTTTCACTTCCCCTCCTTAGTTTAGAGGCTTGCATAACACAGTGAGTAGGTGCTTCCCAAATATTTATTTATTTACTTAATTTATAACAAAAAGGTTTCAAAACCATCATTCCACATAGGACTAAGTTGAGAACAATTCCCATAAAATGTAGACAGTACCTACTTTGGTTATTTCCATCGTACTTAGCAAATTATAATGTTTTCCCCAGATTCCCCATGGAATTAAACAACACAAACTGTTTCACAAAGCCATTTAGTCAGCAGAGGGTTTAGCATAATATATATGTGTTCAGGGAAAACCTTGCACAGTTGAATTCTCAGCTGCATCCCATTGGCAAGCAGACATGAACATCTGAGTTAAGCCCAAGTATTCAGGGGCAGTATCATAAAAGAGATAAATAGAGAAAAGAAGTTACTAGAATGTTAGAAATCTAATTTTCCTTTTCTCAAAGCATAATCATGGGGATAACAGTACCTCTTTTTTGGAAAGTGTCCATCTCTAAGAATCACAAAATCTCTTCATATTTCTATTCCATAAATGATGTAATTTTCCTCAAAAGTTCAAGGAAGTTGCTACTTAGTGATGAAACCAAAACACAAAGAATTCAGGAGATATCCAATGTCATACAACAAATCTACTTGCCAAATATATAAGTAAAATAAAACCTACAATAAAAAGACAAATACCCCAATTAAAAAAACAGTAAGAGATCTGTTTGGCAGATCCTCAAAATGTTAAATATAGAATTACCACATGACCCAGCAATTCTACTTTTAGATATATTCCCAAGAGAACTCAAAACAGGTATTCAAACAAAAACTTGTACACAAATCTTCATAGTACCACTATTCGCAACAACCAAAAAGTAGAAACAACTCAAATGAACATCAACTGACGAATGGATAAATAAAATGTGATATATCCATAACATGGAAGATTATTCAGCAATAAAAAGGAATGAAGTCATGATACATGCTACAATATGGGTGAACCATGAAAACATTATGCTAAGTGGAAGAAGACAGATACAAAAGGCCACATATTACATGATTTCACTTAAATAGAATGTCCAGAATAGGCACATCTATAGAGACAGAAAGTAGATTAGTGGTTGTCTAGGGCTGGTGGGGATGGAGAAATAAGGAATAAAGGTTAATGAGTCTGAAGTTTCTTTTTGGGTTAATGAAAATGTTATAAAAGTGGTTGTGCTGATAGTTGCACAACTTTGTAAATATACTAAAAGCTATTACATTGTATACCTTATGTGGGTTTAATTGTATAGTATGTAAATTATACCTCAATAAAGTTGTTAAAAAGTAAAGTAAGTGGGCCGGCCCAGTGGTGTAGTGGTTTGCATGCTCTGCTTTGGAGCCAGGGGTTCACGGGTTCAGATCCCAGGCATGGACCTACACACCGCTCATCAAGCCATGCTGTGGTGGCATCCCACATACAAAATAGAGGAAGATTGGCACAGATGTTAGCTCAGTGACAATCTTCCTCAAGCAAAAGAGGAGGATTGGCAACAGATGTTAGCTCAGGACCAACCTTCCTCACTAAAACAAAAAAAAGTAAAGTAAAATAAAAATAAAACTTACATTAGATGTCAATGAATTGTTCACTTTAAAAAGGTTAATTTAATGTTATATGAATTTCACTTCAATTAAAAATATAAAATAAAATATAACCTACAATTTGTTTTCATTTTATATATGTCCAATAAGTTTTATTTGATCAACATATCCCAGTTTGATTACTCCTTTATTTTAGCCCCCTAGTACATATGCAATTTACATAATTATTCATACACATGAAGGTATGCAATGTTCAGCTATAGGCTTGACTATAATATATAGTAAAGAAATAATTAATAATGCATCAATTTTATGCATTATTAAATGCATAAAATTAAAAATGACTGACCTTCAGTTGAAATTTAGAAGTAATGTAAGTTAAATTAAAATTAAAAATTGGAAGCAAAGCTAAGGGAGATGTTGGGAATGAAACTTCCCAATCTACTTTGTAAGAATTTGATGATGGCAGTGTAGGCAATTCTGGACTTCAACTAAAGAGGAATATAAAAATTTGAATTTAGAGGAAACATACAGGGAAAAGAAAGCTAGGTTTAAAAATTTTTGAAGTAACAAAGACTTAGAGTTTAAGAAAAGAAGATTTGGGACATTTTAGTACCAATCTTCATTTATTTAAAGGCTTTTAAATATTAAATTCAACATGCATAAATTAATAAATTCTCCCCATAGTCATAGAACTGTAACATATGGTACACGGGATAGCAGAGAAGAAATTATTTTATCTTGCTTTAAATGAAGTAAGTTTTTACATCCTAAATGGATCTTGAAGACAAGGAAGATTTTACATCCTAAATGGATAATTAATACAAGCTTAAGATAAAATCAATAAGAAATTGGAGGATTTTAAGAGTATAAGAAGAGAGAGAGAGAGATGTATATTAGAGGAACTTGATGTAAGTAGATATCTCAACTGTGACGAAGCTAGTAAGTAAAGACCTCTGGGAGGACATGAAACAAATACAGTCTTGAAGGGAGTTACAAATACAGGCTAGTGAACTAGAGATTATTACATGCAAAGGAAAAATGATGCAAAAGAAAAGACTTGGGACTAGGTGCAAGTGGAGGATATTCAGGAGGTAGTAAGAAGGCAGACCTGCTAAGAGATGAGGAGCCTCAGTGTAAGAAACTGGAGAACTGCCAGGAATACAGGTAGCAGGGAGTGATTGCTAGCCAGGAATGCCATGTTGAAGACTTGAGAAATGGCTATAGAAATGGAGAGGGAGGGGCAAAAATGTGAGACTTCAGCAAATATTAACAGGTACTGATGGAGGTGGCACATGGTGTGAATTAAAGCAAAGACAGGAAAAGCTAAAAATATATAGAGAGAAAATAAATGTTATTGTACAAAATTAGCTCAATCTTAAATACAACTCACTCCTCCAGCTCTATTGATATATAATTGACATACAACATTGTGTAAGTTTAAGTCGTAAACAAGATGAAATCACTAACTCAAAGAAATATTTGCATCCCCATCTTCAATGCAGCGTTATTCACAAGAGCCAAGCCAAGAAACAACCTAAGTGTCCATCGACAGATGAATGGATAAGGAAAATGTAGGACATATACAATGCAGTATTATTCAGCGTTACAAGAAGGAAATCCTGCCGTTTGCAAGAACGTGGAGGGACCTGGAGGATATCATGGTAAGTGAAATAAGTCAGACAGAGAAAGACTAATGCTGTATGATCTCACTTCTATGAGGAATCTAAAAACATGGAACTCTTAGAAACAGAGAGGAAAATGGTAGTTGCTAGGGGCTGAGGATTGAAGAAAATGAGAAGATGTTGGTCAAAGGGTACAAACACAAATCATTTTATGGATAGAAACTGAGAATCGAGAGAAATCCTGACTAGCTAAGGGCCACAGAACTAGCAAATAACTAAATCAATTCTAGCACAGGTCTATCTGTCTCTACTTGCTATGCCTTTAGTGTTCACTCTAAGAATTTACAGGAAAAAGGCAAAATGAGAAACAGAGCCAAGAGCATTGGAACAGATCCATAGATTTGACAGAGTGTGTCATTGTTCACTTTGGTGACTATAGTTTCTTTGAAGTTATACTGTTAGAAATTGAAATAACTCTTTAAATAGGAGATAATGAGAATATAACAAAGTGAAAAAAGGTAAATATAAGCCAGTTTTAGATTTCCTATAATAGGTAGCAGTAAAGTTAAATAATACTTGAAAGATCTGACAATCCTAAAATTTTGTTAAAAATTTTAACTAAATATGTCTATTGGGTTTAGTATATAGGAAAATGGAAGTTGCATGAAGCTGTAGAAATATTAAGTGACATATCTGGAAGCAGTTCCTGAAAGGGAAGTTTGTTAGACACTGACATTTGTTACTAAAGGAGATTGTGCAATCTGCTTTTCTCTCTCCATTTTACTTACTTGAACAAAAACCCAGGCATATTTAAAATAATTTTCCCCATATTCCATGTGTACATCAGAACAGTGGCTTATGTTGAGAGAGTCTGCAACACCTGCATCTTGCTGCTAACCACCTGTTTGACTCCAGTAAACCAAAGTCATATTTTTAGGTTTTGTCCATTTAGCAATTCCCTTTTGGAAACAAATTCTGGGTAAGCTAGGATTAAGTTTGTCTGTGGGAAAGACAGACTCCCAAATAGGCTCACACAACACAGAAGTTTGTTTCTGGCTCACATTAGAAAAGCCTGTAAGCAGAGTCCAGGGCTGCTTCGGCACTTCAACGAAGTCATCAAGAAGCAAACTTCTGTCCGGCTCAATGTTCCACCACCCCAAGGGAGTGGTACTTATCTCCATGGTCCAAATACAACTGACCATCACACCTCTATCCCAAATAATAGGATGATGAATGTAAAGATGAAAGGCATGCTCTCTTTCCTTAGATTGCCTGTCAGTCCCGCCATTTATACTTCACTGGTAACACCTTGGAGTAAAGGCAGATGGAAATTAGCCCTCTGACTCATATACTGACACCACTAACTCAAAATAATGACAAAAATCTTCAAGTCTCCTTGGCACTGGCAAGTAATGCAAATCATTTCCATGGCCATTTTACCTTGTTCTAGACTAGCAAGTATTTCTTACCTTTTGTCTCCCTCAAATTGCCCTTAGCCCATGCCTCCTCCTCATTCTTAGATGATAATCTTGCTTTCAATTTTAAGGAAAATAGAATCAATAAGAAGTGTACTATCTCATGTTGTTATGACAAAATATTAAAAATTCCCTTAGCTTGACTTGTATAGTCTGCCTTTTTTCCAGCTATAAGGTATGAACTCTCTAGAGTGGTTAAAAGTGTAGACTCTGGAGCCAGACAGTGGATTTGGAACCCAGCTCTACCAATTATTAGCTTAATCCTCTGTGTTTCAGTTTCTGCTCATGTAAAATGGAGACAAAAATAGGACCCAGCTTATAGGGTGATTTTGAGGATTAAGTGAGTTAATACATGTAAATGACTTAGAACAGCACCTGATATGTATTAAAGGATGACTATTATTATCATTATCTGAGGTCAAACTGTCCACTTGCTCAATGGATTCCATTCCTTCACAGATAGTCATAGAATTTGTATTTAAAAATTCCCCTTTCTCTCCTCCATCATAAATTTCTCCATCTTTACTGGAACATTTCTGTTAGTATACACATATACTATAATATCGCCCATTTTAAAAACAAACTTCCCAGCTTCCATTTCTTTACTAAGCTCCTAGGTCTTTTCTATTCTTTATAGCAAACTTATCGAAAGATTTGTTTATAGTCCCTACTTCTACTTCCTCACCTCTGGTTTTTTTCTTTAAACATAATTTTAATTTCTCCATTGAAACTCTTCTTCTCAAGGCCAGCAATCTCCTGCATCTTGCCAAATCCAATGATTAGTTTTGTTATTACTCATATTACTCAAGCTTTTCTTAGCATTTATCAGTTGATCACATCTTCCATCTTGAAGTACGTTCTATTTGGCTTAGGGACTAAAACACACTCCTCGTTTTCCTTCTAACTCCCGGGCCACTCCTTGTTCCTCTGTTAAGGTTCATCTCTTCTGTTAAATACCTACAATTGGAATACCCTAGGACTCAGAATTTGGACTTCTCTGTCTACACTCACTGTCTTGACAATATTATACAGACTCACAGTTTTAAACACCATTTACATTCTGAGGGCTCTCAAATTTATATCTATAGTTCTGACCTTTTTCATGAATTTTAGATTCCAATGTTTAATTGCCTACTCAACAGCTCCATTTGGATATAGAGAAGGCCTCATAAACCTAATATAGCTAAAACTGAACTCTTGACAACCCCTCCCCCATAAACTCCCTCATCTTAATAAATTTCATCACAATTTACAAGATGCACAGACCAAACCAAACCAAACCAAACCATCCTGGAATCAGTTATTTTTCCAGCACCCTACATTCAACTCAACAGCAAGTCCTATTATCTCTACTTCTACACATATTCTGAATCACCTCCTCCCACTACTGTCACTGCTTCCACTCAAGTCCAATAACCATAATTTCCTAATGAGACACTATAACAGCTTCCTTACTGGTATACCTGTTCCCAGAGCTACTAGAATACTCTGGGAAAATAATTAATATTGTTCACAGCACTGCTCTACCCACAACCATCTCATGTCTGCCTCAGAGTTCTATGCAAATCTGACAGTGGTCCTCAAGGCCTTACATGATCACTGACCTTATCTTGGATCACTCTCTCATGTTCACCACTGGCTTCCTTCTGTTCTTCAAATGTACCACCTCCATTCTCATCTCAAAGCCTTTTACACTGTGGTTCCTACTATCTGAACACTGTACCACCAGATCTTCACATGACTTGTTCTCTCACTTCATTTAGAACTCTCTCTGCTCAAACACCTCCTTCTCTGAACAGCCTTTCAAGACCACCTTATCTAAAATAGTTCTTCTTTCTACTTTCCACAACTCTTTCCATCACTCTCTCCAGTTTTTATGATAACATTCCAAAGCGAAAATCATAACAAATTTTAAAAATGTATCTGTTATCTTACTCTATGAAAATGTAGCAAGAGCTACATGCATAGCACCTAGTCTGGGTATAGCACAGGCACTCAAAAATTATCTTTATGAATTCACAAATTCAAGTATTATATTTTCTACTTAATCTTACCTACAAGAAAGAAGATGGAATAAGAATCCTAAACGTCAACAAGACCTGTGCATTCCTGAAGCTTGGTTATGCTTAACTAAATCATTGCTGTTCCAGGCCACTAAAGCCAAATTTCTATATCTTTTTATTCTCCAAGTAGAATACGGTAGTCCAAAAAACTGGAACATTTTAAGTTTCAAATATTTCTAAAAATCTGGTAAAATCAAGAAGAGTGTACATGAGGTAAAGGGTTCATTGGGCGTGTCATTGTGAAAGAGAAGCATATTCAAGAATACTGGTATTCCATTGTCTTTCTTGCTTAGAAATACTTCTTTATATCTATACAATACAAAAAAATTAAAGAAGGAGTATAAACAGAAAACCAAAGTATGTCAGTTGAACAAGCCAATTGTTGGAAATGGTTAGAAGTTTACAGAATGTATGAATAGCAAATGAAAAACATTTTAAATGTATATATTATTGAATCTATTCATATCTATTGCTAGAGACAGCCCTAATATATGCAATATTCAATAGAAACACTGAACCATCTGAAGGTTTTCATTCACAAAATCCCTTACCATGTATTTGAATGATTGATACATTAACATCTAAGTATTCAGGTTTTAAAGAAATATGTATGCAAGATATATGTCTTAGAAATTTTCTAGATGTGTTTTTCTCCTATTTTTCTATTTAATAATAATAATAAGTGGCATTGCTATTATTAACACATTTATAGCATTTACTATATGCTAGACATGGTTCTAAGCATCTTATATATATTAAATCATATAATCCTCATAACAAACCCTTCACTAGCAGGAAACCTGTCACGTTCATCGCTTAATCTAGCGGTTGGCAAACAAAGGCCTATAGGCCAAATCTGGTCAGCCATCTGTTTCTGTAAATAAAGTTTTATTGGAATACAGACACACTCATTCACTTACATATTGTCTATGGCTGCTTTCATGCTACAATGGCAGAGCTGAGTAGTTGCAACAGAGATCATGTGGCATGCAAAGCCAAAGATATTTACTATCTGGCCCTTTACAGAAAGAGTTTGCCAGCCCCTGGTTTAATCTAATAATATAAGGCTTGGCTTAATTTTCCATGTACTAGTTGTATGGTGGAAATTTGGTTGATTGCTTTTAATAGTATCATGGAGTTGCAGTGCTGATTCTAAAAGTTGCTATCAACCACTAACTTTTGGTCTTTTTACACTGATAGCTTCAAAACTAGCCAAACCACTTGAACATATGAAAAATCAAATACTATAAAGAAAGCATTTTTTTTTCAGTTTTAATAATCTTGTGGGCAAAGCAATGCATTCTTCCTTCAAAGCAGCTAGTCCCACTGGAACCTGACCTGTCCAGTGGCTGGTGTCTGCCTTACCTATCTTTGCACCACCAGCATTAACACAGTGCATGGCATGAAGTTGGACCTCTATGAATGTGTGGCATAGATCCACCAACAAAGTAGATACTTTTCATATAACTAGAACTCTTTTCAATGTCCAATTTAATCATCAGATTGTACCACCGAATATTACGTGATATACTCTAGGGGTCGCATGCCCTGTGTCTGCTTATAAACTTGGATCTAGGGGGCCGGCCTGGTGGCTTAGCAGTTGGGTTCCCGCCCTCTGCTTTGGTGGCCCAGGGTTCGCCGGTTCGATCCCTGGACAGACGCACCACTTGTCAAGCCATGCTGTGTTGGCGTCCCACATATGAAGTAGAGGAAGACTGGCACGGATGTTATCTCAGGGCTAGTCTTCCTCACAAAAAAAAAAAAAAAAAGAAAGAAAGGGGCCGGCCCAGTGGCACAGCGGTTTAGTTGGCGCTTGGCAGCCCGGGGTTCCCGGGTTCGGATACCGGGCGCCCGCCGATGCACTGCTGTCAGCCATGCCGTGGCGGCGTCCCATATAAAGTAGAGGAGGATGGGCATGGATGTTAGCCCAGGGCCAGTCTTCCTCAGCAAAAAGAGGAAGATTGGCAACGGATGTTAGCTCAGGGCTGGGCTTCCTCACAATAAATAAATAAATAAATAAATAAATAAATAAATAAATTTGGATCCAACTAAGCTTTCCTGAAAGAAGACTTTAGTTACTATTAAAGGAAAAAATATTGATATGGCACAAGACTTGAGAAACGAAGACCAAATGTTGCTAAAGCTGATGACATTATACAATATCCCCGTATACATCTCCATATATAGTTTGCATAATGATATTTATAAGCACAAAATCAATTGTGTGAATGTTGTAAAATGATATCCCTTGAAATAACAAAAACCAAAGCTGTTGATTAATTGGATAGTGTTTTTTTAATGCTTGTAACATTTTAGATATAATCATCTTTCTAAAATTATTTCTTCAAATTTTCTTTTTGGCATTTATATTTCAAAAGCATCAAAAATTAATCAGTCTTAGTTTTTTTAAAAAGACTCTTCATTAATTGTATTGCTGCAGGATACTGTGAATTTTGACAGTCTTTGCCAAGTCATTTCTAACAACTTGCATGTAGAAAAAATCCTTCTTAGTATATGATTCCATGATCTAGGTCAAGGAGAAAAATAAACAGGAAAAAAACAGAAGGTTAACCAAAGTCTAAAAATAGTAAAACATGAAGAAGTTCTAAAACCTTAATAAACAAAGTTGGGGATCTTTTTGAGACAGTGGAAAGGGCTGAAGGATGTTGTGCATCTTTCGATTTTAGAAGTCCTAGTGAGGGTATGTGTGAGGAGAGATGGAACAAATTGCTCAATGAAAGTAATGGGGTCATCCCCTTGGTTGCCTTCAGGGTTGCTGTAAATCTGGATGTTCTTCATTCTGTTTCTATTCTTTTCTCTTCCTTATCTAGCTCCCAGCGATTTCATTTTAGAGTCCACCGTAGTTCATTAAAAGGTGCATTTCTCCTTGTAGACTGAAGTGTTCTTCCAGCCAACACTCACAATCTGAGTTTTCTCCTTTAAAGGACTATGTTTTCAGTTCAAAAATCCAAGTCACATGTCTTGAAAAAAGTTAATGCCTTTATAATAGGAAATGGTCTCTCTTTATTGGTCCCTCCAGTTTTGCCCTCTTTTTGTGTGTTTTATTCATCTTGAATCTTAGCCATGAGTCAAACATGACAACTTGTAACCACTGGGAAAGACAGAGAAATAAAGAAGGTAAAACAACTAAATAGGCTTCCTGACCTTACTATTATTAGTATGCTGTTCTCTTCCAGAGAGTCTCTTGTGAAAGTCAGGGGGATCTCCTTCACTTTTTACGCTGGGAGAAGACATGTTGAGAGCCCTTTTGACATTCTTACCTTATTCAGTGATACTGTAAGTGGCTATCTTGTTTTCTTAAGGAAAAATATTAATATAGCCTTTAAAATGAAGTGGGTTAGTTCCTAGTGTAGTTAATGCTATGTTTGGGAGAAAGAAAACATTTTCAGCAGTGTTATTGAGAAGAAATTTTACAAATAGATTTACTAACTAAATGAAAACTTACAACAGGGAATAATAAAATATAGCTAGCATATTTTATATATCATGCTCTAACAGTGCAGAAAATACGGCTAATGTGAATGTTGGAAATATCGTTGCTTTAAAGTATCTCTAGATTTGAGTGTCAGTCTGACTTTCTCAGTCAAAAAGAGTCAGATTAGTAAGGTCGCAGGGACAATCAGGCTAAATATGGAGCATTGCTCACTTCACAATACGAGCGAAGAGAGGGAATAAGTAATTAGTATCATACATTCTCTCCCAAAATAAATTACACATATCGAGTGTTTACAGTATGCTAAACACTGATATAAGAACTTTCCAAGTGTTTTCTTTCTTAACTCTCAACACAATCTAATGAGTGATGTAATATTATTAGCCCCATTTCACAGATAACAAGACTGAGCACAGAAGTTAAATAATTTGCTTAGTAGAATGGATGGAATTTTATCTTGATCCTCTTCTACCACAGACCATGCTTTGCACCATTACATTAATAGTTTGATTTGTGTTTTCTGAATTATAATAGACTGGAAGACGGTGACAAGGTAATCATTGTTTAGGCAAAGCAATTTATGTCAATATCTAGCTAACATCAGTTTTCTTAGAGGATAATTCTTTAAAAGAAACACACACAAATAATATGGAGTAAGTGGTAGCCTCAATGGAATAATTCAATGATTTTTAAAACAAACACCATAAATTACTCATAGTATTTCAAATTTATAACAATGATCTCAAATAAACTAAGATGGTACGAGGTAATTAGATTTTGAAATATATTTTTTACATAGTTGAGATCTTTTTTGTAAGAGATCATTATTGTATATCATATCTGCATGTATGGTTAACTTATATCCTACGTTTAAAAATTCATTTCTGTGTACTATAAACTACATAAGGAGTCAAATCTAACCAACAATAAGGTATACTGTCTACCCTTCACAGAATGATTCACTCTTTTTCTAATAGAATTTGGAAAACATGGGTAAAAAATATTAGTAAAGATGAAATAAAGGTTTGAGATCCTTTAAATTTTAACAATTTAGTGATCTTTAACATCTTTATTCTCTTAATTTTATCAGAAAAAAAGTTTAATTTTGAAGAAGAATGTTCATCACTTAAAAAGAGGTACATTTTCCCCAATAATACGATGCAGTTCCAAAGACTAGGCAGACGGAGCAGGCAATAGCAGACAGATTTTCTGTAGATAGTTTAAAAACAATAATAAAGTCAACTTAAGGTCAATCTGCTTTTTATAATCACCATGTGGTGCCAATTCTAAATAATATCCATGTCAAAATATTCCTCTTTGAAAAAAACCCTTTGTTGCTCCAAGTTCTAAACAATTGCTAATGTTCCTGTTGAGTCTTAATAACATTTTATACGCTTCAAATTATCACATTTTTATTACTTATCCCTGAATAAACACTGAACTCGGCATGGAAGTTAATTTGGGGAACTCCAGTTATACATTCGATCCCAACACAACAGATTTGGCTACACAGGTTCATTTCAGGAGTAAGTTCTTAACGGCTCAGAGTTGGAGTCACTGACGCTCCCTTTGGGTGCAGCTGCTGTCTCCAAACTCGGTTACTACATAATCTTGCTTTTAAAGGTAGATGTAAAATAAACAAGGATCTCACCATGATTGTGAAGACCAAGAAACAGAATATGAGCTACTTTAATACTAACACCTTATGTGACCACTTGGAGATTTTAATTGGTTTTTAAAATTCTTTGACTGGGGAGACATTTGAAAACCCCGAGAATTTATCCCAAGGGAAAAAAGATATGGACTGTATTGCAATTTCTAGAATTTATTGTGAAGTGGGATTTTTTTTAAATGTCTGCCAAGCTTATCGTTGACTTTTCCTAACTATTTGTATATCTGTTTGTTCATGTGAAAGATACGTTCCAAAAACTAAAATTAATAAAAAGGACTCTTCAGACGGTCTTTGACAACTTTGCAGAAGTCAAGGCTCAAAACTCCAAACCATAATGTTATTAAATACTGCAACAGATCAATAAATAGGTATACATTTTTTGTCTTTACTCAGAAAACATATTAATGCAACTAAAACGTATTATTCAATTATTCCCCCGTTTGTTATACTGTAATATTTAATTTATTCATTCATTTATTTTCCTGGAATAATCATATATATGATCATTTTTCTTTTCTGGGCATTATTATTACTTATTTCATTTCATGATTACTAATAAAACTAATGTTGTAGAGAAGAGGAGAGTGATAAAAAACTGATACACTGTGTGTGTGTCAAATACACTAGGCACACCACTGCAAGATAAAAGGATCTGAGACAGTTAGATTTGAGATCATCAAAGTAACTGTTGATTTGTGTGTAATGAAGAACCATTCACTTGATACCACCTTCTACAGTTGCTGACTCCACTTCTTATCTCTCCCTTTTCAAGCATGGCCATCAGATTTAGGTGCCTTCTGCTCCTGGGAACTGGTCTTGCCAAGGTCACTACTGACCTCATTTTATTTAATCTCTCTGTAGCACAACTCTCTACCTAGATTTCCATAACATCACTCTCTTACCCTGAGTTTTCTTACTTACTTGACAACTCCTCCTCTCACTCTCTCCCTGATGGTTTCTGCCCTTTAAATATCAGATTCCTCGGAATCTCTGTTTGGTCTCATCTCTCTCCACACATTTTTGGTGTGTTACTACATGCATTCTGAAGGCTTTGCTACTAACTATTTGCCGAAATTCACATATTCAACCATATCCCCTGAACCCATTCTCCACCCCTGATATCTATGCCTAGGTATCACCCAGGTTTCTTAAATATAGCATAACCAAAACTAAACCTCATATCTTGTTCCCTGAATTACTTCTATATTCTCTAAACCAGAAAACCTAAAGGCACCCCAGATTCCTTTATCTCCTTCATCCTGATGTGCAACTGATGATCAAATCCTGTTGGTTCTTTTTTTTCTGCATTTCCCATCCCCACTTTGACTACCGTAACCTCATCTTCTCTCACCTGAAGTAATTGGTATCTCCTCCTCCGGTCTCAAACCCTTCCAAAGGAATTTTTCACTATTTTCCCAGAGTAATCTTACCAAAGTGCACATCCAACTAATTTATCTTTATGGTTTGGGCTCCCCACCTTTCACTGCAGAAAATCAGCACTCCTTAGTAAGGTATACATATAATCAGACCCTGATCTGACCCTATCTCTTGCCACACCTGTGGGAAAGCCTAATACTTTACTTTTGTCAAATTATTTGGAGTTCTCTGAGTGATCCTCTATGTTTCGTATCTCTTTATCTTTACTTTTGTCCATGTCCTTCCATTGTCTACTCAATGAAAACCTCACTATTCTGATGATCAGATCAAGTGGTATCTGCTCTTTAAAACTTTACTCATTACCACAATTAGTAAAATTAAACACTCCCCACCTTACAGTTTCTATGACAGTCCCTACCACTGTCATAGAAACTACTGAAACCTTTATATTTACACATCTTCTAACTCTTTCTAAACTATAAACTCCCAGAGGGCAGCTACCCTATCTTAATTTTCTTTATATCTCTAGCATCTAGTATATTTAGTAGGTAGTTAATAAATGATTCCTGGATTAAAAAAATAAATCATTTATTTCAGCCTTATTTTTCTTTTCCAATTTGACTCTTTATTTTCCTCATCTTGGTTACCTCTACAGCTCTACTTTATTTCCTCACACAAATTATAGGCTAACAAACATAATTTACAGCTGCCTTTATTTAACAAACATTTTCTGAAAATCTGCATTATGAAACATACTTTTGTTAGGGGCACACGTGTGTATGTTGTGTGTGTACGCAAATGTGTGTGTGTGTGTGTGTGTGTGTGTGTGTGTGTTGGGAGGGGAGGAGGAGACGGATATAAAGGCATAAAAATTTGGTCCCAAATCTTTGCTTATTAACCTTGGCCCTACTCCTCACGACCTCTATACATTTATTTCATAGGCAAGGTGGATAATTTTAATGGGGTTGGCAAATTCCCTTTTCAAAGGCAGATTTATTGGGAAGCCAATGACACAAATTTCAAGGCCCTTTCACTAGCATGGGCCCTTCTCATGGAAACTGCAGTCATTTACATTCATAATTTATTTTATGCAATGGCGTTGAAGTTGCTGTAGGCACTCTGCATTCATAATTTTGTTTTCTTTTTTGTAAAGCGCCCCCCTTCAAAAAAAATGTAAAAGCTTCAGGGACTTAAAAAACCTGCATCCATCCCCTGCCTCTATTTTTAGCAGTAGCTATTATTTACTGAGCACTTCCTATGTGCCAAGCACTGTTCTGATTGACATGTATTTATGTCTATATATATCAGGATATTTGGCAGCCCATAATAATAGTTAAGAGTTCTCAGTGTACTAGATGTACTGTGCTAAATCCTATCCAAACATCAATGCACTGAATTCTCATAGAAACCCCGTGAGGAGGTGTTGTTGTTGTTCCCTTTTTACAAGTGAAGAAAGGGAAGCACAGAGACATTAAGAAACTTCCCCAAAATCATACAGCCAAGATCTGAAGGTATTCAGGGACCAACTCTGCATACTTAGCCACTACCCTATATAGCTTCAGTCATAATTCACCCTTTTGGTGGTTTTTGATGATTGCAAGTCCAACAACAAGAAAATGGCTTTCATTCCTTCAATATCTTACTTGAGACCTCACATAGAAATATCTCTGGGCAAGTAACACACTGACTTACATTTATGCATATAAACTGTGCCCATGTATAAAAATCAAGAGAATGGAAAAATCTGTACCAAGAAACTGTAGAGTGGGGTAAAACGCCAAAATGCAAGCTTTGCCAACCTCATCATATTAAGTAGTTTTGGTCCTAAATGTTGAAAACAGCAAGCTATCAAGGTTATTTAATATGGGAGTGAATCAAATCGGCCGTTAAGACCACAAACTGTCCACCATAAAACACAAATTTATTATATTCTTCCAATTTTAGGCAATGTATTGCAAATATCAGCAGCTAATATTTAGCAACTTAACTCCAGAGTTATGGGCTTCCCTGCTCTTGGGAATAAAATATTTTAAATGGTCGTGAATACTATATATCATACAGTCTTATTAGCCTCATTTGTATAAACTGCCATGACCTTGACTATCTTAAAATATGTGTTTGGGTGTTTTGGGTTTTTTTTTTTTTTTGCCAAAAGTCTAGTATCATTTACTTCTTAAATTTAGCCTCATTTCATATTTTACTTAGTGCTTCACTGAAATCCTTGTGTGTTCCTGTTCTCTGTTGTAAGGTAGCTGTTGCAATTTCAAAGGTCATGTGTAGCAACTGAGTGGAACAAAGGTTTCCAAATACCTCCCATTGCCATTTTAAGCAGGTGTTGCTAGATAACTATATTCCTAGCCGTCTCAGTGTGTCAGATTCAGGGAGATAATTTTCTTAAGCTATAATAGAATTTTCATTGAGGCAATTTGTCTTCAATGCATGAGATGTGAAGTGCTCAGCTATCCCCAGATTTTGTCTGAGAAATCAAGCAAAGATACTGTCAAATAGTGGCTTTGACTATTTTGAGCATAGGTACAAAGCAATACGATGATATTGTCATTTGGGGGTGCCATTTACATAAAACAAATTTATAACTGATGTGCCACTTTGTGGTCACCAGAGTTAATGGGCCCTTTAAGAACCTCTACTTAATAACAATAAAGTACCATTTGTACAAGATTTAATGTTGGAAGAATTAATGCACCTCATACCCTGACCTTCAACTGCTCCTTTGATAGCAACTTCTGTACTGTTTCATTCTCGAAGATTCTCCAGATTTAAAGTTGACATTACAAAAATCAGCATTCTCAGATGTTTTTAATAAAATTGGAGTATTACTTGTGGATGGATAGAGCAGGCTATTTAGTATGCAGATAACACTTTAATAAGGGAGGAATCTTGGCCAATATTTAGATAATGCTTAACCTCCAAAGCACCCAAATAATTTGTATTGATATCCAAGTGCTAGAAATGACTGTTAATGTACCGCCATAACTGATCTGGGAGGCTATCCACCAGTAAAATGTCTTTTTTTTTGGTAAAATAAGTATGCAGTTAAGGAGTTAATAGCTACCACCTTCCCCAGCCCCCTCACAATGATACCTGCCAAAATGAGATGCAGTCGGACGGTAAATATTCCATTGCCCCGATCGTGGACAGACACAACAAAACAAAGCACTGACGCACTCTTCCTAAATAGCAGGGTATCAAGACTCTTCCTAGGCAAGTGTGAGTCGTTAACTCAAGCCTCCATTACAAAATTGCATAGTAGGATCTAGTAGCCTGTGAAAGTGTTTTCCGACATATCAGCATCACAGGAGATCTGCCCAAGAGTCACCAAGTCATCTTGATTTGCCAAATAGGGTAAACAAACCTCCTTTGACTGGCAGATGCAGGAGAAACTATACTTTTCTATACTGGTTGGCAGAGTGCAAATTGAAGGAAAGTGAATACTAGGTTCAACAAAATAAATTAAGAGAATATTCAAGTTTACCTAACACTTTCCTGAAAAGTATAGGGGTATATAATCTATGATGAAAGACCAGGCTTTAAAACTTGAGATCAAATATGAATAAAGGGGCCTAAACATGTAATTATTTTGGAAGAAGCATCTTTTTTGTATGTGGTAATGCAGGTCCCCCTCCTGGAGGCGCAGACACAAAGATGGGATCAGACAGGCACAAGAGTTATTAGGGCAGTGGTGTTCGGAGGGGAGACCATCTATGAAAGAAAAGAAGAAGAAGCCAGAAGAGGCTGAGAGAGCTATCCCACTATGATGCATGTCTCGCCCCTATGAAGGAGAGAGGGAAGGGAGGGCAGAAAGGAAGCAGACTTTGCACTGTAGTACAATCTAAGACAGTTTTGGCCAAGCTGATTGGGGAGTCCTTGAGCCGAAGTCGCTGTCTGAGGAATCCCACATCTCGCAGGAATGGGCCTGCCTTAGTACCCCTGCTGCGCTCAGTCACTGGCTGGGATAAGCTCCTGGGAAGGGTGGCCTCAGCACCAAAGCCGTGATAGACAGAGTGCAGCATCTGGAGCTAGCAGTCAATTCCACTCCCCAAAGTAGGAGACGTGACAGGGTGTTTTCATGACCATCACAATTCATTTAATCAGTTAGTATGCCTTCATGAAACTAACCATTTTAATAAGAGTCTGAGCTTTGATTGGCTAAACAAACATGAATGTTTTTACTTCACACTTACAAAAATCAAATGCTTTTCTCTTACAGATAAATGACAATTACTGTAGAAAGTTCAGCTAGAATAAACAAAAGATTTCAATTGACTATAAAAATAGAAAACTGCCCTAATTAATCAGTCCCTTCAAATTTATTCCTTGTTTGCTGACATTTACTGCTTTTAGTACATGTAAGCACACATTACTTTTAAGATCTCAGTCTGATAAGAGACCAGTGGCGTCAGCTGAATAAAGCCAGTAGAGTACATCAGTGACACTGCTCAGATAATCAAAACAAAGTTTCACAGGACAAGGAACAAAGGTAAACAGAAATTTATGGGATTATCATGTGGAATATAAAATGTGTATGTCACTATCCTGTGGGTTTTACGAGGGACAAAGATGAGCAAGAAAGACATCTACATATTAACCTAAGTATAATAGGTGAGCTCCATTTTTTTCTGATACTGCAAGCTGTCAAAGGGCTGGCTTGAGTTGATGACATCTGTGTGTACTGGTAGAAACCTGAATAGATAGGCTGTTTAACATGAAAAACAGCTGATCTGGGACAATCTTTTTCCTGAGTGCACAGAAAGGAGCTCTCACAATCCTAATAGGAGCTAAGTGACATGTATGCTGTGGATATTGATAGTTTAGGGCTTTCAAATAAACCTGCTCACATGTTCTGCTACCTTATGCCATTCTGTGTATTTTCTGTGATATCCATAAATCTGAGCCATTGGTTTAAGGGGCCTCTCTGATGTAACTGTGGTAACCACATTCTGTGTGGAAGTACTGTCTTCCATGTAGAGGCACCTGAAGGTGATTTAGTGCAAAGAGTAGTGGAGATAGAGGATTTATCCCCAATCTTTCTGAATGATCTTTGGGGAAAATAAACTGTCATACCATGAATGCTAGTTGCCTGCCCTCAGCAAAAGGAAGAGATTAGACTAGATAAATTTTTCAAACAGCTCCACCGAGCCGTTGGAATTTCCCAGTATACCTCATGGGACCACTGTGGAAAGAAAGAAAAACTGAGATTGTAGGGCAGTGCTTATAAACAGTTTGCTGTTCTATATTTGCATTCCCTAAAAGATCCCATCTGAAGAAAAATTTTGAGGATTGAAAATACGTGCATTATGTGATTTCTAAAGTCTCTGCAGCAATACAATTCTAATCTTTTGATTAAAATTATGAATAGTGGGAGATTTACAAAGAGTGGGGTGAGGCAAAAAAAAATCATTTTTTCTACACCTGTTGTTGTAAGTGTATCCAAACAGCAGAAATTGGTGAACAATACTCTCATTTACATCTCATTGAGTATCACATGGTATGGGAAGCTGAAAAAAGCCCCCACAAAAGATATCTGCATCCTAATCCCTGAAGCCTGTGAATGTTACCTTACATGGAATAAAGGGATCTTTGCAAATGTAATCAAGTTAAGGATCTTGAGATGGGGATATTATCCTAGATTATCCAGGTGGGCCCAAAATACAATAACATGTATCTTTCTAAGAGGGAGGTAGTGGGAGATTTGACACACAAAGGAGAAGGTGGAACAGATAGATTTGAAGATGCTGCACTGAAGATTGGAGTGATGTGGCCACAAGCCAAGGAATGCTGACAGGCATCAGAAGCTGGAAGAGGCAATGAACGGATTCTCCCCTGGAGCCTTCAGAGAGAGCACGACCTTGCTGACACCTTGATCATCCCAGTGATACTGATTCCAGACTTCTGGCCTCCAGAACTGTGAAAGAATAAGTTTCTGTTGTTTTAAGCCACAACGTTTGTGATAATTTGTTACAGCAGACAAAGAAATCTAATATACATGGGGAAGGCTTTTTTTCCCCCAAAACCCTATTTTCCACTTTTTGAAAACAACACAGGCAAGCCACAAACAAAAGGAGATAAGAGAGTTATGCAAGGCCACCTGGAAAGATGACCAAATTAGTCATTTGGAACACATTAACCACTCATTTGTTGCAATCTCTAGTAACCAGGAAGGAAGAGAGGATTGTGTGTGTGTGTGTGTGTGTGTGTGTGTGTGTGTGTGTGAGGAAGATTAGCCCTGAGCTAACATCCGTTGCCAATCCTCCTCTTTTTGCTGAGGAAGACTGGCCCTGGGCTAACATCCGTGACCATCTTCCTCTACTTGATATGGGATGCCGCCACAGCATGGCTTGATAAGCGGTGCATAGGTCTGCACCCAGGATCTGAACCCGTGAACTCCAGGCTGCTGAAGCTGAGCGTGCAAACTTAACTGCTACACCACCGGGCCAGCCCCAAGACAGAGAGAGGATTTTTTTTAAGTAAACATCTTATTGAAGTAAACCATATATACAGAAAAGTAAACAAATCATAAGTACAGAACTAAATGAATTTTCATAAAGCAAACCTGCCTGTATAAGCCAGGCCAGGAAAAATCCTCATCCCCCTTCTAGTCACTAATCACACAAAGGTAACCACTATCTTGACTTCTAACACCCAACAGATTCATATTCCCTTCTTTTGTACTTTACCTAAATGGAATCATACAATATATACTCTTTTGGGTCCATCTCTTTTTACGTAACATTTTATTTTTGGCATTCTCCCATACTGTTGCATGTAGTAGTAGGCTATTTACTCTTATTGCTATATAAGATAGTTATTCTTATTGCTGTATGACTATACCACAGAGTATTTATCCACTGGTGATCATTTGGATTGTTTCCACTTTTAAATTATTATAAATAGCACTGCTATGAATATTTTTGGGGTCAAGTACCTATGTATTACTTTTGGGTGAACAGTGCCTGAGTTGAAAATGCTGGACCATAGGGTACACATATTTAGAAGAGAGGATCTCATAAGAATAAAAGTATAATTTCAAAATCACCATTTCATTATGCTGATATTACTCAATTATCTTTTTATTATTTGACCTTAACACTTAGGTGAATTCTGAACAACCTAAGTCCTTTGATTACATGTTCTTAAAGAAATTGGCTAAACTCTAAAGCCAGAGTTTTCTATTTATGTTTATCATATTTTTTAAAGTGCACCTTAATGTAGTAAAATATTTTTTTAAATCAGAATGAAAAACAAACAAACCCAGACTTGGTACCTGACACTTTTGAAGTTTCTCTTTCATATGATTTTCTAGGAGGAAGAATATTCTAAATAAAGGTGGCATGTTATCCCTAGAGGAGCATCTAAGGCATCTTGACAATCTTGCAACTTCTCATATAATCCAGAAGGATGTAAAACTACAGCGAAGTGCATGTTCTCAGACTTGAATGGGTGCAAAAAGATGAAAATATAATTAATCCAATTGTGTTTCTTTGAGACATTTCCAACACTTCCAGCCAGCAGAACAATGGTGATTTTTTTTCCCCTTTCCAGCAGAAATAGATTCTTTTTTAAACATTCTACTTTGAATATAGTTTTTCAGTGGTTATTTTTGTTTGTTTGACTTTTTTTTTTTTTTGAATTGCCTTTTTCTTCTCCAACCTAGGATAGTAAAGCTTTGAGCTCTACATAGGCGTGCATAAAAGATTTTATAAAACACAGAATGTTAAAGTTACAGAGAAAAGAGCTAGGTTTTAGACTATAATACTATCAGCTCCGGACTGAAAGAATCAGAGACCTAAAGGTTTACAGACTCAGAATGAAAGCACATATAACACCTAGCTCTGAAAATTGGGTCACGTTAACAGAACCATTTGACTGCTCACTTTGCATCTGAAAGTCCAATATTTGATGAAATATGACTCTTTTAATGGAAGGCTTGTGTCAGCAGTTATGAAAACAAGGCCTGACACTGAAAATAGTCTCCTTTCCCTGTTGTCTTTGTCCTTCTAAATTTTCCAGATTGAGTTGGAATTTCTGTCTTCATCCTACACCTTACTTCTCACCCAGCAGTGGTCCCTAATTCAGAACTAATTTATAAAGGTCAAACTAATGTCTGGAAGCATCCCAAGAACCCATGATTATGCATCAATATTTTGAGTAGCTAAAGGGTACACAGCTTTTGGCTAGGCACAGTGGATTTTTTTTTTAATAAACAGCCACAGTAAAGAAAAAAAATAAAATAGATGAATCTTCTAGATATAGAAAACCCAAATTAAACACAAAGAACTATTGATTGCTTTCTCTCCTGTGAAAGTACTCAGTTGAGAAAAGATTATACAGTAAATACTTCCCTAGCATTTAACATCTATTAGAAATAATTCATTCCATCACTCAACATTCATTAAGCAGGGCTCTTTTCTAGGCATTGGGGATACTGAACAAAGCAGACAAAAATCTTTACCCTCATGAAGCTTACATTTTAAGTGAAGGGAGACAGCCAATAAAAAATAAATGGATTATGTATAATATATCAGTGGTGATAAGAGTCAAGGGGGGTAGTCTGCAATTTTAAGTAGGTGATCAGAAAGGCCTCACTAAGCAGTGTACATGAGCAAATATCTGAAGGAGGTGACAGGGTGAGGGGGGTTGGGGGGGGGTGGTGAACCATGAGGCTAGCTGGGGAATGCATCCCAGGCAAAGGCAATAGCTAGTGAAGGCACTGACATGGGAGGAAGAGTAGTGTAACAGGGAAGCATTGTGCCCTGGAGTGGAACAAGAAAGAAGGAAGCACTGGGAGACTAACAGCAGCAATGAGGAGCTAGATGATCATACCCAGAATCTTATGAGCAACTGCAGGGAGGTGGGATTTTGTTCTTAGAGAGATGAGAGACTATTATAAGTAGACGCTGAACACAGGAATATAGCACCTAATTTATATTTCAATGAATCACACTAGCTGCTATGTTGAGAAAAAACTAAAAGGGAGCAATGGTGAAAGCAGAGAAAAGGGTTAGGAGACTATTGAAATAAAACAGGTGAGAGACAAGGGGGTTCGGACCAAGATGTAGCAGCAGATGTGCTGAGGAGTGGTCAAATTGTGGGTCTATTTTCAAGGCAGAATTAACAGAATTCATTGATAGGCTGGAGCACATGAGAAAGAAGAACTCAAGAGGAACCCTAGTTTTGGCTTGAGCACCTAGAAGGATGGAATGACCATTGAGGAAGACTGGGAAGGGTCAAATGTGGGAGGGAAGGTAAGGAATTTGTTTGGGGTTGGCTAAGTGCAATGTGCCTATTGAGACCAAAAGAACAGATGTGGACTAGGCAAATGGATATGGGAGTATGGAGTTCAGGGAAGACGTCCAGGGTGATGATGAAACTTTGGGAATCATCAGCATATACATGGTATTTAAAGCCATGGTACTGGAAGAGATGCCCAAGGCAGTGAGTATACACAGACAAGATGTCCAAGAACTGAGCCCTGGAGCCCTCTGGTGTTTAGTAGCATATGGTTTACCTGGAACTCATGACAAGAAGCATTCCACAGATGGTCTCAAAAAGATTCTGGATGAAATGATCCCTTAAAGCAAAAGATCGCAAAGTAAGATCATACGCAGAGTGGTGATTTTAAAGAGACGCTTTCTAAAATTCCTCCAAATGTTGTATGATTTTTATGACTAGAAATGAAATCTTCCTTTATCCTCATAAAATTTTAATATATGAGTATTTGATGTAAGTATGCAATAGAATCCCCTGGTTTATTTATATCTCATATATAAGGATCAATCTTTTATTGTTCAGATAATATTCTATAGTAAAAAATTTGCTGCTTGTATTTGAAATTTAAGCATGAATGTTTCAACAAGGTGCTTCAGATTCATGAGAATCAGTGATTTAAATATAAAAAGGATATTAATACACCTCGCCAAAGAAGATATACAGATGGCAAATAAGCATATGAAAAGAAGCTCCACATCATATGTCATTAGGGAAATGCAAATTAAAACAATAAGATGCCACTACACACCTATTAGAACGGCCAAAATCCAGAACGCTGACAATATCAAATGTTGATGAGGATGCGGAGCATCAAGGAACTCTCACTGCTGGTGGGAATGAAAAATGGCACAGCTACTTTGGAAGACAATTTGGAGGTTTCTTACAGAACTAGATATACACCTACCATACAATCCAGCAATCTCACTCCTTGATATTTACCCAAAGGAAGTGTAAACTTATGTCCTTTATTCATAACTGCCAAAACTTGGAAGCAACCAAGATACCCTTCAGCAGATGAACGGATAAATAAACTGTGGTACATCCAGACAATGAAATATCATTCAGGGCTAAAAAGAAATGAGCTATCAAGCCATGAAAAGACATGGAGGAACCTTGAATGCATATTACTAAGTGAAAGAAGCCAATCTGAAAAGGCTACATACTGTACATTCCCAATGATATGACATTCTGAAAAAGGCAAAACTATGGAGACAATAAAAAGATCAGTGGTTTCCAGGGGTTGGGGGGGAGTGATGAATAGGCAGAATAAAGAGGATTTTTAGGGCAATGAAGATACTCCATATGATACTATAATGAATACTATAACAGATATATATCACTATACATTTGTCCAAACCCATACAATGTACACCACTGAGAGTGAACCATAATGTAAACTATGAACTTTGGGTGATTATGACGTATCAATGTAGGTTTATCAATTGTAAAAAAGTTACCACTCCGGTGAGTGATGTTGATAATCAGAGAAGCTATGCATGTGTGGGGACAGGGAATGTAAGGGAACTTTCCGCACTTTCCTCTCAATTTTGTTGCAAATCTGAAACTGCTCTAAAAAAAATGAAATCTTTTTTTAAAGGATATTAATTAGACCAAAAGCACCCTGTTTTCTCTCAAATCAAATGTCAAGTTGATTTAACCAAGAGATGTAGATATACTGAATAGTCTCCCTTTAATCTGATATAGGTGGATATTTTAAGTAACGTGAGGAGACATTTTATAAGAATGATGATTTTCATAAATGTTTATCTTTTTAGTACATAAAATTAAACTCAGGTATGTCAAAAATAGTATTAAAAATTAAGAATTTCAGAAAAAAATCTGACAGTATTTAATGCTATACATACGTATCAATTTCAACATGGCACCTTTGGTTTGGACTACACATATCTTATGTCTGTGTGAACATTCCGTAACCTCTGTAAACCCTGGGGAAAAATGTCTAATATGCAAGACCCCACGTTATTCCTCCTGCATAGACTCTGATTATTTACCTTTGGAATGCACTTATAACAACATTACAAATAATACCTTTTATCCCTATTTCTACCCGGGTTATCTTTGAAATTAAATTCACCAGAGAAGACTTCCGAAAGATTGTGATATTTCAATTGTCATGTACACATCAATAGAACATCTTTTCTATCGTTTCTTAGCACTCACTTTCAAAATTACTCAAGATATATATCAAACTGTACATGATGCCATAAGACAATTTCATTAAGAACTACATCTCTCTTTTCTCAAGGAACACTATATCTCAATCAAATAACATGTTCTTTTCTCATTGTAGCCAGTTTAAGCCACATTTTCAAACATAAAAACATTTGATCCTAAAAAATTAAAATAGTCCATGGGAAAGTAAATTATCAACAGAGAAAATATTCTTTTTTAAAGATTCTTCCTCAGAGACAGAGTCACAGATAACTTTATGGAAGTCCATTAACCTCATATCTTCTTAGAGGAATTATAACAATACAAAGGTAAGAAGTGGCCATATTTTAAAATAAAACATGAATACCCACAACAGCTGACCCAAATCCTAAGTGAGCCTAGCCAGGACTAGGGGGTTTGTCAGTCTAGAATGACCTTACTCATGTCTGACAGTTGGCTAGCTATTGGCCGGGGTGAGTGAACCACATGCCTCTCTCATCATCTGGTGGTGGCAGTGTTCCAAGAGAACAAGTGGAAGCATTTAAGGTCTCTTGAGGCCTAAGCTGAGAAATGGCATGATGTTAATTTTACTGCATTCTATTCATCCAAGCGAATCACAAGGCCAGACACAATTCAAGAGGTAGGAAAGTAAATTCCACCTCCTGAAGGGAGGAAATGAAAACACATCACAAATGAGTGCGGATGCAGGAGGGTGAAAAAGTTACTAAGGTTAGAGCAAAATGGGAAGTGTTAGGAGATGAAGTCACAGAGCTAGGCAGGGAGAAGATCAATAGCGGAAGCCAGAAAAGCAGTTAAGAGGCTATTGAAACAATCCAGTGGAGAAATCAAACCATTGATTTTCAAGTAGCAAACTCCCAATATACACTGCCTGACAAAAATTTCACTGTAATGAGCAAGCATCTGAAACTCAAATAAAGCATGCCTTACCAAAACAGTATTCTAAATATCTTGTGTTTTCATGTCCTAATCCCCTTGTTCTTGCCATCAAGCAAAGTTAGGTTTTTTTCACAAGGCAAGATGTGCAACAAAAAAATAAACTAATTAAAATTTGAATCTGCAGCAATTCCTACAATTCTCAATTTATATAATATGCCCTTTAAACATCAGATATATCCAAATTTGAGGCATTGTAATTGTTTTCAGAAAATCCAAAGATTCAAGTTATAAAAAATATTCACAATAAATGATTCACTAAACAGCCAATCTAGTGACAAGAAAATTAACCACTGAAATAACAATAGGAACATAACAAGCTATTCATAATGATGAAAACCATACACTTGACAGCTAGCACATGTAGTAGCAGCATACTTTAACCGATGGTACTTGGGACATTTACAGTAATTTTTTAAATAGATTCACCTATCTTTTAATTTCAGTCCATTAATTATATGAGAAAATGATCCTGAATAGCTAGGAATTACCTTACACATAATTCCTTTATGGGTATAGAAGATATGTCAAGCCCTGTAAAAAAATTTTATAAGACAAAAAATTTGCGTTACATAACTAATCCCCAGACCTTTAAAATTTAACAAGTAGAAACTTTATTTCAACATTATTCATAAACATAAGCCTTAGAATTACTCGAGAAAAAAAGGTAAAAAAACTTTCTATAACTTGCTCTTCTTGTAACCCATGTCTTTATTGCTTCAACCTTTTCTATGATTCATATGTAATCTTGAGAGGTCACCATAAACACACCAGAATCTTTAAACAGAATCATACTTATACTGTATGAGGCAAAAAAAAAACAACACACAAACACACAAGAAAAAGAACTCTATTTTAGAGTTTAGTGGAACAAAATTTTGTAACTTACCTTGGAACCTTATCCCAATAATTCTCGTTATCACCAAACAATTGGACTTACTCATTTTCTATCAATTCATACATCCAAGCTTTTATTAAGTGAGTGAAAGACATCAGTTTTATAATACAGCAAATTTAATCCATGATTTCATTCATTCAACAATGTCAAGTGAGTGTCCACAAAGTGCAAAGCTCGATATGTATGGATTAAAAGTAAGTGTCTTGTGTGATAATTAGGGGAAAGGAGAATGGTACATTTGCTGATTATCTGCCATGTGTTCTACTGTTTTGGGGGTGCATTTTAATTTCTCATAGGAACCACAGGAGGTTCAACAGCTGAGTAATTTGCCCAAAGTCGTAGCTAAAATGTGGCAGAGCCTGGATTAGAGCACAGAACTATCCAGCGTCAACACCTATACTTTCTCCACTGAACCATATTTTAAAATACATGCTGGATAGTTCATAAGATAAAGGTAATAAAAATTATTTTTAAATAACCTTTGAAACAATTTTTTACATTCACACCATAACACATACCCGACAGCTCTGGTTACTTCAGCTCCAGGCTCCACACTTGCCAGGCCCCTCAAATAACATAAGCATAACATATTTATCCTTGAAATGCATAAATAGTTAAATACACGAGATTCCAAATTATGGCTAGAAAGCTTTAAAATCTTTCTAATTATTAACAAATATCATGGGAGCAGTGACAAACCAGAGTAAGCCATTAAGGTTACACCATCAGCTGAGAAAGGTTTGGGAAATCAGATCATTACATTTCTCCCCACATTATCCACTTTTGAGTCCTATGGCTACCACAGCTTATTGGTATGTCTAGAACTTAGAATTCGGCTAAATCTGATCACTACACTATTGTACATTATTTTATTTTATTTTATTTCCATACTCATAAGAATTTCTATTGAAATATGTAGTCAAATTTAAAAGTGTCTAAAGTCAAATAAATACAACTATTTAGTAATGCTTTTAACTCTTAAGTAATCTACAGCTTTAACACAGACAATGAAGACATTGAAATTATGATTGACATTGAAATTATTGATTCAGTCATCAATTCAAATGGAGACTGCAGCCAAGAAATCAACAGAAGACTAAGACTTGGAAGGACAGCAATGAAAGAATTAGGAAAGATTCTATTTTCTGTAAGTGTAAGGAAGTGTCATTAGAGACTAAGGCCAAAATTAGCCACACCAGCAGCCAAGAAATCAAGAGAAGACTGAGACTTGGAAGCACAGCAATGAAAGAATTAGGAAAGATCATCAAGTGTAAGGAAGTGTCATTAGAGACTAAGGCCAAGATTAGCCACACCCTCGTATTCCCAATTACTATGTACAGGTGCAAAAGCTGGACAGTGAAAAGGGGTGACAGGAAAAAAAAATGATTTATTTGAAATACAGTGTTGGAGGAGAGCTCTAACAGATACCCTGGACTGCCAGAAAGACAAACAAGTGCATACTAGAGCAAATTAAGCCCAAACTATCACTGGAGACAAAAATGATAAAACTGAGGCTGTGCTACTTTGGGCACATCATGAGAAGGCAGGATTCTTTGGAAAAGACAATAACGCTAGGAAAAGTAAAAGGCCACAGGAAAAGAAGATGACCAAATATGGGATGGATTGACTCCGTAAAGGAAGCCATAGTCATGAGTCTACAGAAGTTGACTGAGTAGGACTGTTGAGGACAGGACATTTTGGATATCACTCATTCATAGGGTCGCCAGGAGTCAGAGCTAACTTGACGGCATGTAACAACAGTAAATCTGCAAGCCAATCCTGGAAAAAAATACACTACATGGAAACCAATGATACCAGACTTGGCCTTTTGCCTGTCCTAGAAAAAACGTGTTTTATCTGATATGCTTTAGACTACCACTTACCAGGTTTTATTTGATGTATTCCAAAATCACTCCCCAGGCAATTACGATGTGCACCAAACGTAGAGAACCATGGCTTATATGATGATTGTCAATTTCATTGTCATTTCCTTCCTTTTTAATTTATACTAGAAATAAAGGATTTTGTGAGCATAAGGCTTTTCTCTGTTTATGAACCAATTTTAGGGAAAGTAATCTTAGTAATATTCTACAAAGATAAAAATATATATCATTTTTACCTTGCTTTCTTCTACTAACTTTATTTTTGCACTAAAAACCTTTTGCTATTTTCTGTAAAATGTGTTTGTGTGCTTTCTAACTTTAAATCTGTAATATGTAATTCTTGGTGATCAGTTTAGTTTATGAGTTGGATTTTTTCTTATGTAAATTACCCTGTTAAGTTATGCATTATGGTATAGTACTTATAAGAGGTTTTCAATCTCCTAGTCATAAAAGGCTTTGTGGTGAACATAATAAGTGTAAATGTATCTACTGGCAGACTATTGGAATATTAAGTATCACATACTTTGCTACAATAAAAATTGGAAAAGACATTTCAAAAAGATTTATAGTTTCCCTTCAAGCTTAGAATATTAGAAGAGCCAAATAGTTACATTTTGACAAACATTGACAATATTTTTCATATTATATTGAAAATTATTTTCCTCTGAAATAATCTGCTCACATTCCAGAGTTAATATTCAGTATATGTAATGTTATACTGAAGTAGATTTGTTCAGAAACAGGACTCCTGTACAAGAACACATACAAAACATATTTTCACTGTAAATTAGGTTCTATGTCTGTTGTCATTAAGAAGTTGATTTGGGGACATAACCTAAGGTTTCCCACAGCTCCTATTACTACGGAATCTGTCTTGTTCTAGCTTCTAGTGGTTTTAGTCCCAGTGGTGATCCCATCGGGAAGTGCAATTTGGACACGGCAACTTATATCTTCCTAAGACATGGAAAAAAGATGAAGTCCAACATATTGTACCTCATATTCAGAGAATTAATAAAGAAATATACATTTATTTATGATAAAGCAAATTAAATCTAATTTAAGTGTTTTTCCCCACACATATAAAAATAAGATTTCTACACAGAATGTTTTTTAAATCCTTTAAAAGTTTTAGTATTTAAAAAGTGTGTTTATTGGTGAAATTTGAATAAGGTCTGTATGGAGTTAACAGTGTTGTCAATTTCCTGGTTTTGATAATGTATGATAGTCATGTAAAATGTTGTCATCAGGGAAAAATTAGTGAAGGGCATGGGGTAACTAGTATTTTTGCAACTTCTGGGAGTACAATTTATTTCAAAATAATAAGTTTAAAAATGTTTTGTGAAATTTACTCCTACATAAAGTTGTTTTCAGACTTTCTATTGTTTTAGAATTCTATAGCCATGTCATCTTCAGGTCATAAGTAATCAGGGCTCCAATACCCAATTATCACTTTGGTGCAAAAAGATGTAACTAGTACTTCTTAATTTGTATAGTATTGTTTCCTTTTCTCTCAAAGCAACACTTACGAACAATTATTTCACAGTTTTAAATTCTACTATATTTTCTGAAATAGCTGTTAGTTAACGGGTCTTTTCAGAGATTTATTTAATGGATGTAATTGATATCATCATTTCTCCCTCATATTTTCCTAATGAGTTAATTCCCTCAAACTCTCTTTGAGTGAAAGACTTCCAATCTGAATTTCCCTTATGAAGAGAAGCTGTTGAAATATGCAGTGTAAAAAAATTAAGAAAATATTCCCCCATTTAAATAGAGTAATCAAAGGTTAAATAAATATATACGGACACAATATTTGCCATCTATTTGTCCTCGTCACTATAGATCAATCTTGTCTCAACTTGATGTTTAGACATGGCTTGTAGCTCTATCAACATGGGCTTGCTCAATGTCTTGAACACTGTAGTTGTTCAATAAAAATATTCTAGGGGCCGCCGGGTGGTGCAGCGGTTTAGTCCGCGCTTGGCAGCCCAGGGTTCGCAGGTTCGGATCCCGGGCGCCCGCCGACGCACTGCTTGTCAGCCATGCTGCGGCAGCGTCCCATATAAAGTAGAGGAAGATGGGCACGGATGTTAGCCCAGGGCCAGTCTTCCTCAGCAAAAAGGGGAGGATTGGCAATGGATGTTAGCTCAGGGCTGGTCTTCCTCACAAAAAAAAAAAAAAAAACTTTTATACACAATTTGATATTGTGTATAATTAAAAGTAGCTATTGTTTTGAAATATCATTATTTCAATACTGTTATTTATATTTTGCTTTACTACCTTGATAATACTTCATAGCAATATTTTAAGTCCGTCTTAACAATAATGAAATGCATTTCATTAATTTTTAATAATTAGGACAGTATTATAATGTAAATATAAGAAAATATATAGGCATATTAATTTTACTTCTAAGCATATTTTCACTTAGATACAACCGATTCTGCCTACCAGTGTCTAGAATATGTGCTAACATATAAAAAGATTACATTTAAATTTTAGAAATATTACAGAAATTCAGTAAAATATTTATGAGCGAAAATTTCTATTTACCAAAAAAATTCCACCTGGTTTGCACTGTTTCACCATTTTGAACTTTAAGCACATATAAATCTGTAAGTGGTCGGATAGAATAACAAGACAGAAGGAAGAAACTCAAGTTCTTTTTCCTCACCTTTAGAATCAGTGGGCTAACTTGGTTCATTTCAAATCTGTTTAGATGCAGGAATATGTAGCACAGGGATTAGAGACATGAACTCCATGTGAAACAAGTTCTAGTGATTCAAAACTTTTCTAAATTTACTCTCAAAATGAACATGCATAGCTGTGTGCATGTGTCGGGAGTTCTCTGAATAAACTTCTGGGTAGACTTCAATGTTTATTCGAGCATATAAGTAACAAATAAGTGTTAATTTGAAGATTACATATACATTTTTGAACACTGATCACAACTGCAGCAATTATTCAGAATTTAGAACAAAAAAGAATTTTTTTCAAGGAGGAATAGTTTATCACCGGCATTGTTTGGAATTGCCAAGTCATGCTAATAATAATAAAAGAAGCAGACAAAATTTGGGTTGCTTTTATTATTGTTTTCCATTGTTTTACAAAAAAGCACTCCTGGGACCAGCCAGTGGCTCAGCAGTTAAGTTCATGTGTTCCGTTTCAGCGGCCCAGGGTTCACCAGTTCAGATCCCGGGTGCAGACCTACTCATCGCTCATCAAGCCATGCTGAGTGGTTCTTCTATGGTTCCACATAGAAGAACTAGAAGGACCTACAACTAGGATATACAACTATGTACTGGGGCTTTGGGGAGAAATAAGAAGAAAAGAGGAAGATTGGCAACAGATGTTAGCTCAGGGCCCGTCTTCCTCAAAAGAAAAAAAAAGCACTCCCCTTTATTTCCTTTACCAAGGTCCTTTCACCCAGCCTTGGTACCCTATGGTATACTGAACCATATGCTCTTCCCTAAAAGAAACACACTTACTTCTCTTTCCTGCACCTTTGCTTTGTCTATTTTTTGTTTGGGGAATAGTCACTCCTTTTACCTTCCCTTACTTGCAGCTATCAAAATCTGACTTCTCATCTTTGTTCAAGTTGTTCAAATACTATAACCCAAGGATTAAATTCTGTGTAGCGTTGTGGAAAGTATACTGGACAGGGAATTACAAGACCTAATTTCTATCACTTCCTGTCAAAAAAATATATTCCACTGCTTACCAAGTGTGTAAGCCCTCTGGGCCTCAGTTTCTAGAACTTTCAAGTGAAGACTTTACAGATGGATTCTAAGATCCCTTCCAGTTTTTTGAAAAGTGTAGTTCTATGATATGTTATCTATCCTTAAAATATTTTTTTCTTTATTTCCACACAGCAAGTAATTGTTTGGAAATAAATAAATAATTCTTCCTAGAGTAATTCCAGGATATTTGTTTCTGGTGGTGAAGTAGAACTAACAACAGGAATCCATGAATACCTGAGGATACATAATCTATAGTTGGTGATCTGATGGAGATAACATTACCTAAGAAAATGAAGGTCGAGAAAGTCAGGGTAGTGTGTGAAAGCTTCATTGGTGAGAGGAGATTCAAACTAAATCAGAAAGAATAGCAGAGTTTGCAAGGAGCAGGAGATGGGACCTTAAAAAAGGAGGTGGTGTGTAGTGTTAGTATGTGGGAGAAGGAGGAATGGCAGTGGGCAGGGGTGTTGGAGAGGGCGATAAGGAAAGAAGGATCAAATTGTGGTGAAATGTACACTTGGTAAACCAAAGCCCTAGTATTCAAAATAGGTCTCAAAAAGAAAAGTAACATGAGTTTTCCATTAACTGTGATAGCACTCTGTGAGAGAACAGTGTCTTATGATCCATCAGGCGTCTCCTGCCTCCACTGGGAACTATCATCCTATTACCTATGAGTGGCAGGGCATGAAGACACAAGAGGAATAGTTTCCATTTGCCCCTTGTCCCACCTGTAACACTCTAATCAATCATTTCAGCTGTTCCCAAACTATAACTTATTTTCTTTAAAACAAAGAGACAAATGTTCGTAAAAAACATTTAAAAATTGTTTACAGAATTATAAGTAGGCCTTTTGTTCCCATTTCATGCCCCTTTTGAAAAACTGTGGCCAGCACTTTGAAAATGGGGAGTGTCAGTCATCCTCTTTCCAGCTCATGCTTAATAAGAAACATGAAAGCAGGTTTAAAACACAGTAACACAACATAAGATGTAATCACACACCAAATTTCCATTCTCATAAGTAAATTAACCTGAGTTCAGCTTGTAGTTTTATTAAATAAGAAGAAATTATTACTAATTCTTTTAAACCTATTCCCCACCCCCACCCCGTCTCCCTCTTCCTTAGTCTCCTGTTTTTTCAAGGAACCAACCACAGGCAAAATTGGTTAAAGAGAATAACATAATTTTCCCATTGCTAAGTTTTGGGTAAGATACTATCAATCAGTAAGGTGGTCTAGAGACCTAAGCAAAATGAAAATGAGATGCCAGGCAAGTAGCCTTTGAGTCATGACAGTAATAACTAATGGTGATGGTGGTGGTGATGATGATGATGATTGATGATGATGATGATGATGGTGGTGGTGGTGATGATGCCGGTCAGAGCACCCAGGTAGTGAAGGCGTCCCATTGTGGTAAGTATAAAGTTTCTTAAGGATTTAAATCCCTCGTTAAGAAACTTTCTTGAGTTTCCTTCTTGTAGATATGTGACCTTGGTGAAACATCAACTTCCTTTATTTGAAGCCTTACCTTAGCTATGAAAATTAGTAATATAAAAATGAAACATAATTTATCTACCACATTGTAATACTTTGTACAGCACCAAATAAACCCTTTTCTTTCTAAACCAGTTTAAATGGCCTATTTTCCTCTTAGCACCTCAACTTCAAAGAAAGAAGTGAATTAATACCCTGTAATTCAAGCAAATCACTTCAATTTTATTCATTTTTAATTTCTATTAGTATGTGTGTTTATATATGTGACACACATACACACACACACATATATATATAAACTGGGAAGGCATTTTATAACTTCCAAGCCCTTTGGCATACTTCCTGGAAGTCTCAGTAATGACTATAGTTACTCTTAATTGCCTTCAACACACTTACATGAATGCTACATTCAGTTGAATTATTTCCTGGATTCCCTCTAATTAATCTGATAGCAGCTGTTTTAAGGCCTGTGCTGATTAACAGTTGCAAGACAGCTAAATGCCTAGTACAAGAAAAGCTCTGTGAAGCTTACGTATGTTCATCCACATAATTTTGTCTTTTAAGGATCAACATTTCAAAGAGATCTATTTTCAGTTAACTGTATTATTTGTTTATATAACTCAAATGGTTTCACCCTAACATACTGAAATATCATCTCAATATAGTTAATAAATATTCTAATAGATATTATGGAAATTCAACATTTCAAAAATAAATATAAGAACATGTTTTAAAGATTTAAGGAAAACAACTGAGGAGGTATTATAATATGTATTTGTGCCGGTTTCCTTATCCTGGTTCAGAAAATATAAATGAACTTTACAACACAAATGATATATTAAGACTCATTTAAAGTAAAAAGCTACTAGGCAACAACTATACATACTTGTTGATATTTTATTCCTTTTGACCTACAAAAATGGCAATTTGATGCATCTCAGCCATATGTTCAGTTCAAATAACCACAATTGAATCAGATTTTCTGTAATTAGCGATTTTAGGCTACATTTTGCCTCTTAGAAAAGCAAAGCTCTCATTCTGTCATTCTTCTGTTAAAGCATTCAAAACACGAGATTTTCTAAGATATTGAGGCCAGACTTCTTGGTCTGGCACTGTCTTCCTCTCCATCCTGGTCTTTGGTCAATGCAGATTATTCCTACCTAATTTCCATTCCTTCAGCTCACCCAGCAAGTATCCTTCTTTCCTTGAGTTGTGCTATTTCCTCACTCAGCCAGGAATACCCTATTGGAATCCTTCAAAGGAAAGCTTACAGCCACTTCCTCGAAAAGCTACGTCAAGATTCACAAACTCACACGCCTCTCTGCAGGAAGCATAAATAAGCTATCATGGGCTGGCTGCAGGCTTAAGGGAGAGAGCTGAGGGTCAGCTCCAGATTACGGCAGTAGGCAAGGTTTTCAGATATCATGATTTCAAGCAATATGCCAGAAATCAAGAATTTAACGAGCAATATCCTGATTTTTAAGGGTTGGCAACAAATAGGATATAAATTCTAAGCACTTTGGAGGTCAAACAGTATACATCTGCTGACTGGCCTCTGCCTCTCAACAGTCAGTTTGTGGCCTCTGCCTCATGTAATGCACTGAAGAATAAGTGATCTCTACATGGTATATTTGGCTGATCTTTACATAGACTATCTGTCTACATTGTAGTACAGGGGTGGGGGGGGTGTGTGCGCGCGCATATACACCCCACTGGAGGCATATACATCTCACTGATGTTTGGCATATAGCAGAGTTAAATAAATATTAACTATTAGGATGCAGCAGCCATAGTATAATGCTTGACAATGCAAGAACTAGAATTCAAATCCCCACTTGGCCACTCACTAGGTGTGTGATCTTAGGCAAACTGCTTATCCTCTAAAATTTGCAGTTTACTCGTCAGAGATAACATCATAATCTACCTACTTTGTAGAAATGTTGTGAGGAGTAAATGGGATAAAACATGTGCAGTATTTAGGAAAGGGTCTAGCATGAGTGATCACTCAAACAAATGTTAATTGCCATTATTATTACTATTGTCCTTATTAGATGTGTAGTGTGTGTATGTGTATATACACACACATTTAACATGTGTTTACAGAATTATAAGTATGACTTCTGTTCCTACTTCATGCCCCTTTTGAGAAATCATGGGCAGGACTTTTTCTAAAACACTCCCAAACGTGAAACAACCCCGCCCAAATTTCCATTCCAAGAGGATGAATGAAAAATAACTATGTTTTGATGTGGAAAAACTCAATAAATAAAAATGAATGACTGACATACACAACAACATGGATGAATTTCAAAAATATCACATTGAGCAAAAGAAGCCAGACACAAAAGATTATCTACTGTATAATTCTATGTATATGAATTTCAATAACAGTCAAAATTAATATAGTAATAGAAATCAGAATATAGGTTACCTTTCCTATGCACGAATTGGCTGGAAGGGGCATGAGGGAAAGATGGGAAGTCATACAAATGTAATCTCCTCATTGGGATGTGAGGTACACATTTAGTAAAAGCGAAAAAATAATTCACTGAAGATCTACCTTTCATAAAAGGAAAACTTCACCTCAATACAAGAATTTAAAAGGTGATTACTGCATTAAATATGTGTTGCATTTTCCTGAAAACACCAATTTAATATTAACATGAATGCATTTTTTAATTATAAAATAATATTTGAACCCACAAATATAAAAAGTTCCTCAATCCCATTATATAATATAAAGGTCAGCAATAGGTTTTTAATGAGGGCCTAATTCTTCTTCATTAGTTGCTTACAAGCAATTTCACAGAAAAAGACCAATTGTTTTTTAGGTCAATCTGCTATCACTTATTAAGTTATATGTCATAGATGAACTCTACAGAATGCAGTTAAATCTTTAAAATTTTGAATGTACTGTAGGGATTGTGAATTAACTCAATGACATCTTAATATACAGTAAATATAGGTGTTTGAAATTGGATTGAATTGGTATTGATCTAGAGGCATATACTGGAAGTTATTTTGAACAGAAGAATAAAATTATAAGGTTTTCAATTGATTTTAATTCTCTAAAATAGAGCATAAAAAAATAAATCAGGTTGCTTTCTAAATAAAAGTAACTTACTGCAGTTTACCGTCATGAAACTCTATACTTTTCAAAATATTTCTGATGTAAATTTGACTTTTCTCAAGTTCAGATGAACTTGGAAGATTTTTTCAGGTCTTCTATTTCTAGTTCATTTTTATTGAATGACAACAGATGTTTAATTTTGGAAAGAAACAGTTTTCATGACCAAATGAATAACTATCTTAACAGGATTTTGAAAAAAGCACTTAGAGGAATTGCAAATCTTTATGCTCAACTGTAATAGGTAGAAGAAAACAATCAGCAAGTGTAGTTCTTCAAACAACTAAGTCCTAAACTTTTAAAAGTACGTCAAGTACACCCTAATGCATTGGAATTATTTTTAAAAAACTGAAAGCACTACTAGGTTTTTAAAATTAGGTATCAAGTGGTGAAAAAATTGTTTAAAGTATTGAATCATAAAGAAAATAAAAATATACAAAAGAGAAGCACCTCCACAATGGTAGAATATCGACCTCTGAAAATCCACTCCTCCATGAAAGTAAAAAGAACACTACAGAAAATTGTCAAAATCAACTTTTTCAGACCTCTGGAAATTAACCAAAAGCTGACAACCATCTGAAGAATCTTTATTCGAAAAATAGCTGCATCTCAGTAAGAGCAGTGAGTTTTATGGCATTTTAACTTTCTCTATTCGCATCCCCCTCTTCCCAGCTGTGTTACCCTTGAAAAAACAGTAGCCTAGCAGCCACTGAAGGGGGAAGGCTGGATTTGGAACTCCCCACAAAGCTCCATCTCAAGGGAACTATCACTATTTGATCTATCTTGAAACTCCTTTAAAAAGCCCCATTCGAGGACGTCTCTTTATTTGACCTGACTCAGAACTGGCTCAGTGAGGAAAGTGCTATCCCTAGAGTGTTTTGCAAAAATAACTAGCAGCAATTGCCTAATATTTCAGCTTGTGGAGGGGGTGAAACAAGAAGATAGCCAAAACACTTAAAAGGAAAATGTGGGGAATGAGATGGCCATATGCAGCTTTGAAAAGCCATGATATATCTCTGCAGAATTTTTAGGCCACATGCATGTGCAGGGCTGTGTGCACGCCCAGAAAAGACCTGTGATGACACTAATCTCTCACCTCTGGCTGACTTTGAGTTTCTGCACAAGCTGAAGTAAAGGCTAAGGCAGAGCTGTCAAATGCCAGAGTGTTGAAAGTGTGCTTCAACACGCACACAGAACCGTAGGCAAAGGGTAGGAGACTTACTGGTTAAAGGCATTTTCTTAAAATTCTGTCCAAACACTAGCTGACCAATAAGCTAACCAAACACACTTCAAGGGAATATTTGAAGAAATAATGGCTTAAAACTTCCAAATTTGATGAAAAATATTAACCTATATATCCAATAATTTCAACAAATTCCAATGATAATAAACTCAAAGATAACCACACATGGACACATATTAGTAAAACTGCCAAAATTCAAGGACAAAGAGAGAATCTTGAAAGTAGTAAGTGAAAAATGACTATCACATATAAAGGAATTTGAACAATATTAACAGCTGACTTATCAGAAATCACAGGGTCCAGAAGGCAGTGAGATAAAATATTCCAAGTGCTAAAAGTAAAACAAAGTCAACCAAGAATTCTATATCCAGCAAAACAATCCTTCAAAAATAAAAGAGAAATTAAGACATTTCCAGATAAACAAACACTGAAAGAACTTGATACTAGCAGACCTGCCCAGCAAGAAATACTAAATTAAGTCTTTTGAGCTAAAATAAAAGGACAGCAGACAGTAACTCAAATCCACATGAAGAATTAAAGAGCATCATTAAAGGTAACTACATAGGTAAATATAATGGATAGTTTAGATGTACTTTTGCTTCTAACACTTTTCTTCCCTCATCCCATTTAAAACAAAACTGCATAAAGCAATAATTATAAAACTGTGTTGATGGGTTCATAAGGTATAAAGAGGTAACTTATATGACAATACAGCACAAAGAGTAATTAAACTTAAGTTGATATTAATCCATGATAGACTGTTTTAATATGTTAATTGTGATACCTATGTAAATCACTAAGAAGATACTCCAAAATATATAATAGAATGGAAAATAATAGAAATATATAGAAATAATAAAATGCTCAATTCCCAATATGACACAAATGACTGAAATTGACTCAAGAAAAAATAGAAAATCTAAATGATCTATAACAAATAAAGACATTGAATTAGTAATTAAAAATTTCCCACAAAGAAAATCTCAGGCCTACATGCTTCACTGATAAAGTCCACCATATATTTAATGAAGAATTAACACCAATCCTTCACAGACTGTTCCAAAAAATGGAAGAGGATGAAACAGTTCCCATCTCATTCGGATATCCTAATTACCCTAAAACTAAACCAGACAAAGACATCCCAATAAATGAAAAATACTGATTAATATCCTTTATAAATACAGATGCAAACATCCTCAAGGAAATAATAGGAAATCAAGTCCAGCAGCATATAAAGAGAATTATATACCACCAACAACTGGCATATTTCCCAGGAAATCAAAGCTAGTTTAATATCCAAAAATCAATGTAATACACCATATTATAGAATAAAGGACCAAAATCACATAACCATCACAACTGGTAAAGAAAAAAACATTTTAAAAAATCCAACACTTTTGATGATAAAAAATTCAGTGACTTAGGAATAGAAGGGTACTACCTCAATCCAATAAACGGCATCTACAAGAAGCCCAGAACTAACATCATATTAAATGGTAAAAGACTCAATGCTTTCCCCTTGGTCAGAAATAGGACAAGAATTTCCACTCTTGCCATTTCTATTCAACATTGTAACATAGATTTTAGCTAAGGAAATTAGGCAAGAAAATGAAAGAAAAGGCATCCAGAATGGAAAGGAATAAGTAAAACTATCACTATTTACAGATGACATGATTGTATATAAAGAAAATCCTAAGATATCCTCACACACAGAAAAAACCTATTAGAAATAATACACAAGTTCAGCAAGGATGCAGGATTCAAGATCAATATACAACAACCAATTGAAATTCTATCACTGTGATGGGCAATCTGAAAATGAAATAAAGAAAATAATTCCATTTACAATAGCACTAAAAATAATAAAACACTTAGGAATAAACTTCACAAAACAAGTGTAAGACTTGTACACTGAAAACTATAAAATATTATTGAAAGAAATTGAAGAAGACCAAATAAATGGAAAGATGTCTCATGTTCATGGATCAAAATATGTAACCTTGTCAAGATGACGACACATCCCAATTTAATCTACAGATTCAAAGCAATCCCTATGAAAATCCTAGCTTCCTTTTTTCACAGAAATTGACAAGCTGTGCCTTAAATTCATATGGAAATGCAAGGGACTAAAATAGCCCAAACCATCTTGAAAAAAAGAACAAAGTTGGAGGACTCACACTTCCCAATTTCAAGTTACTGGAAAGGTACAGTAATCAAGAGAGTGTGGTACTGGCATAAGAATAGACATTCATATCAATGGAATGGAATTGAGAGTGCTAATATAAACCCTCAGATTTATAGTTAATTGATTTTTGACAAGGGCACCAAGACAATTCAATGAGGGAAAGAAGAGTCTTTTCAACAAATGGTCCAGGGACAACTGGATATACACATGCAAAAGAATGAAGTTGTATCCCTACCTCATATCACATACAAAA
This sequence comes from Tapirus indicus, assembly GCA_031878705.1. Classification (NCBI taxonomy): domain Eukaryota; kingdom Metazoa; phylum Chordata; class Mammalia; order Perissodactyla; family Tapiridae; genus Tapirus; species Tapirus indicus. Next base: position 23,239,862 of record CM062942.1, on the reverse strand, counting down.
CTTAACTGCAAATGGATCAAAGGCATGAACGTAAAAGCTAAAACTATAAAACTCATAGCAGAAAACACAGGTGTATATCTTCAATACATTGGGTTAAGAAATGGTTTCTCACATATGACACAAAAAAGCACAAGTAACAAAAGAAAAAAATAAATGGGGCATCATCAAAATTAATCACTAATCTTCAATTAATCATTGAAGAATGGACACCATCAAGAAAGTAAAATGACAACCCATACATTAAGAGAAAAATATTTGCAAAGCATAATTCTGATAAGGGACTTCTATCCAGAATATATAGAAAACTCTTTTGAGTCAACCCAATTAAAAATGGGCAAAGGATTTGAAAAGACATTTCTTCACAAGGAAGATACACAAATGACCAACAAGCACATGGAAAGAGGCTTTTCACATTCTAAATTATTTTATAATGCTGGAAAAGTGTCACATTAAAAATTACTTGAAATGGAAGGAGCATCCATTAACAGGCAATATTTTGTAAGATATTTCACTGTGATGGGAATTAATGTTCATATGGACTGATGTTCAGATCCTAGGATCTTGTTTAAAGATGCTAGTTCACATTTAATTTCCTCACATTAAATGCTGATCTTGACTGATCTTGTGTGAACTCATTGGCTGGCCGTCTGCAATGACTAATTCTAAGCCAATCTCTCAATTTAGAACAATGAAACAAGGACGCAACTCTAAGAGAAGCAAAATAATTAGTATTAGTAACTGTACAAACCAATCTAAGATCTAGTCACAGGCCAAAATAGAAGAGTAAACTGGTGAAGATATGTGAAGATATGTAAACATTGGAAACTCTCAGGCCCTTTGAAAAATTATAGTGTCAAAGAGAAACAAGCTGTGCATATAAAGATGTTATTACAGAAAACAATGTGAGGCAGTACATGAAAAGAAAAATATATTTTACAGGTAGATTAAACTTTTGGAATTACTAAAACATACAACTGTTGCTTAAAATAATTCAACTCAATTAAGTTAACAGAAGAGATACTAAAATGTTAATGACATTCAATATTTGTAGGAGAGCAAAACAACCCACATCTTAATTACTTCTCTAACTTCATCTTTGCTGCGAGTACTAATAAATGAATAAAATTTTTCAATACTGCTGACAGGAAAAATTAATTAAATGTACAAATAGCTACCACATAATATAAATTCTCTTCAAAGCCACTGTAGATGAAGGTAAAATTTAATTGCTGAAATTTCAGAAAAAAAGATCAAGACACTTGGGAGTTCTTTATATGACTAAAAAAATAAGCTAATCAAGTCAGAACAAAACCTATTTATAGCATACATCAAAATCTCTTCATATTTCATATTAAATATGTTATTTGGAAATATTTTATTTTTTATTTCATCTTAATTTCATAATGAGTGAACACTCAAGCTTTGTCCAGTATAGTCTTGATTAAACTAATGAATAAAAATCCAGCAAAGTTTCCTGTATATACTCTTATGTTTTCAGCTTATAAACCTAGTTAAGACTGAGATTAACTCAGGTTTTGAGATAATATAAATATTTAGGAATTTAAGAAAGTGGGGGTTATTTAAATAAAACTATGTCGCTAAATAAAATATTTATGCACCAAATATATTTCTACTGAGTGTGACAATATGGTACATGTAAAAATCTTCTTAGAAAGTGTCTTCATTAGCAATTTTTTTTGCACAAATAGCAACTTCGACAGCCAATGTAAAAACTGCCTATGTTCAAATAAACTCATTTTAATTATCCACACTGCTCTTCTCCAACATTTACACAGACAATTAATGATCTTCTCCACAGATTTAGGAACACAGACCTGCTTCTTATAATTGGGCTGCGTCTCAAACCCCTTGAATATGCAAAGAAACTTGTCATGTGAAATGTCCCAGCTCTCTCTCCCTATCCCCACTGCTCTACTATTATGGTGAAGGTAAGCTTGTCTCCACTACTAATGGGGCTGAAATATACATGCCTACAATAGTAATATAGTATCTGGGGACAAGAGTACTACTGCTACTGGAAGAGGGTTAAAGAAGCAGCTGAGTTATCTCCCAAAGAATTTGGCTCCATAACGTTATGAATCAGTCCTGGTAATGTCAAATTTTTAAATATGATATAACTTTCCCAAAAGGACACTCTGTGTCACTGAGGCATTGATTGCATGCTAGGATCATCACAAAAATCAGGACATCTTTCTCGGTTGCAAGGGGGTGGCAAGGTCTCAAAAATGACTGTTCATCTTGAAAGTTAAGTCAACTTCAGAGTAGGTCTGGGAGGTTAAAATGTGGATACTCCACGTACTAACAGTGCAAGTCAATAAGGTATAATGTTTTATGTACAGTGTTTATGTACAAAGTGTACTATCAAATACACACACATGCTACACTGTATTTAAACAAATGTTCTCCAAGTTTACAGACCTTCACATGTATTTTGTGCAACACCTATCTTACATATAGCCAGTGATCATTTATTAAATAGCAAATACTCTTGAGTTTTAAAAATTAAGTGGTATTCCTTGTGTTCAAAAACAAAATCTAGGTTAAATGCTCCTCTGATATAATTTTATAACCACAGTAACCACACATCACCTTTGACAGAATTTGTCCTGTGAAAAGAAAGTTTCTTTTATTTGTCCATAGCGCCCTTTACACTATAGATTTCCTGATGGCAGAGAACTTATTTTGTTTACCTTAGTACCTCCAGAGGTGAGCACTGGTCTACAGTACCAATTCAATAAATAATTCTAACATAAATTAAATTCCTTTAAAATTAAACTACATGAGAAAATAGAAATAAAAATTCACATTTTAGTCTACCAATGGCTATTCTTAGAGTTTACTTGAAGTTCACTAATCTCATGTTTCCAAGTGAAATACATCAACCCTACAGAGATAACCAAAATGATATCAATTTTCTTTAATAGTTGAATGGACATAACTAATGTATTTTTCGCATCTGACAAATCAAATAAAATTGTATGTTCTTAAGCAAATATAGAATTTTTAAACCAATAAATTTAAGTGGCAATTTTCAAAACCGTTTAATATTGGTTATTTGTGCCTATAAATATGCAAACTCATTCCTCCTCAGCATTTATCTGGTCTTTGTATTTCCATGATGGAACACAGCATTAGTACTCGGAGAAGCTGAAATTCAAATGTCATGCTATATTAATTCTACGTCACTCAATTCAGAGTCTTACCATTTCAAATTATTTAAAAATAAGTAATTCTTGAAACATCCATAGGTTTACAGGAATACAAATAAACCTCATTGAGTCATTGCTATTTTATTCAAAATATACATTAATACAATCAGTTACTCACTGCTTGTTATCAGAAAGCCAATATGGTTATTCAAAAGTACATTTTCAATATCTGAGGCTTTATTTATTTGAATATACATCATATATTGAAATGTTAAAGATTCTTAAATATACTTGTATATGCTTTCAAATGAAATAGCACCACAATAACAACTTATCCTCTTGAGTGTAAAGAGTAAAATGTTCTTCAACAGTAAAAGGAAAAGTGACTGACATAGGTAATTATGAAGTTTTGGGAAACTAATTTACATATCTGTCAACACCGCAAGAAGTGGCATATTCCAAAACTTGCATAGATATTCGAGTGTGAAGGGCAGTTAATTTCCTTAACTTTCAACTAATACTGCAAGCATCATGATGAAACCAGTATATTAAGCATCTTTAGAGAAAGCTCTGCCTCAGCAGAATGGCTATTGCACCATTCTCCATCAATGGCAATGCCTGATCAGAATGCCCACTGAGAGGACTATCTTACAGCAGCATAGAAATACTCATGCCTTCTGATGGCAACTTTATTTCTGATAAATATCAAATTAAAAACATTTTTAAAGAACTACATGCTAAAAGCTAGAGTTCTACAGTTGTGTAGTTGGAAGTCACATTGGAACGTATCTTCCTGGAAGCCTTAAGACGTTAGCCATCTTGGCATATACATCTTCATATCCTTCATAATATTTGGCACAGTGCTTCTCAGTTAATATGGATGTAATTAATGAATATACAAATAAAGAAAAGATGCGTTGCATAAAATACCCAAGATTACTTGATCTATTCAACCTAGCCATGATTGGTATTTCAAAAATAATTCAGAGGCTGTGTCAGAAGATGTTTGCTAAGATCAGAAAAGAGTCTCCCAATGAAAAACTTCGGGAGACAGTCATTTAGGTATAGTTTGCTGGCAGCTGAATCCTTCAACACATCTTAAGTCAGTGTAGCTCTGTATTCTGTAATTTTAAATAAGATCATGGTAATGCTATTACTGAGTACCTTCTATGTACAAAACATGGGGATAAGACGCAGGAGATACAAATCTGGGCAAGATGTGTTTTCTGTCCCCTAGGTGGTGGTAGGAGGATAGGATAGGATACCACACAGACATGTAAAACACAAAGCAAAGGAAGATAATTTAGGCTTCTCTTTCAGAGCATGCTGATTGTCCAGATGATGCGAAATCGGGGGTCACACTGGTCTACAGCACCAATTCAAGAAGCAATATGAGCTTAAATTGAGGTGCAGGTAAAATGAAGTAACTGTATAGATTTGAATAGTTTTGTAGATAATAAGTTTGTGATGCAAGAATTCAGGTATACTTTTGGAAGATAATTTACATTTTTTTAAAGAGGCAGAGAGTGTCCCTAAGATTGAAAAACCAAACTCAGCTGAGATCTGATGGTGGAAACCTAAGTGGGGTAGGCAGAAAAATAGCCCCTAAAGACACCCGTGTCCTAATTCTAGGAATCTGTGAAATTTTACCTGATATGGCAAAAGGGACTTTGCATGTGTGATTATGAAACTTGAGATGGGAAGATTATCCTCTATTATTCTGGTGGGCCCAATGTGATCACAAGGGTCCTTAAAGAGGGCGACAAGAAGGTCAAAGTCAGAAAAAGGAGATGTGATGACAGAAGCAGAGTTTGGAGTGATGCACTTTGAAGACGGAGGAAGACGCCATGAGGTGAGGCAGGCAGACAGCCTCTAGATGCTGGAAAAGGCAGGGAAATGGATTCTCCTCTAAAGCTTCCAGAAGGAACACAGCTCTGCCAACCTCTTGATTTTACCCTATAGGACCCATTTTGGACTTCCAACCTCCAGAGAAAAAGATACTACATTTGTGTTGTTTGAAGACACTAAGTTTGAGATAATTTATTACAGCAGCAATAGTAAACTAATATACTAAGACTACCCACATTTAGGGAGGGGAAGGAGGAATTAGAGCCGGCGGGGGGCGGGGTAACTATCAGAAAAATCAGAAGGCAAGTGAGAGACAGAAGTGTCATAGTAGATAACATAATTGGGGAGCTAGTTAACAGAATGAGAGAGAGAGCAAGGAGAATGAGATCTGAGAAAATTAATAAATCTAAGGACTTGAACAGGCCACTGGCAACCTTTGAGTAAACAATAAAAAACTCACATTCATCATCTAGTACATTTTTTGTCACCACTTTTATTTATTAAATTAAATTAATGAGAGAATACCACCAAGACATCCCAGAAAGCAGCCAGTGATGTCTAAAGGAAACTACTGAAATATAACTCCTGGGGAAGTACACAAACATAGTTTTAGAGGACCAGAGAAATCGTAAGAGGTTTTATGAGGTGGGCTGAAGAAAATAAAGCACAGTGAAAGAGAAAATCCCTTCAAGGAAGTTCTTGATCATTCCTTCCAGCAGTAACTATGAACTGCTTGGGAACTCCTGGGTCAAAAGGGCAGTCTGGCAGAGTCCTGGCATGGATACAGCAGCTGAGTGTATGTCTGAGTTGGTTTTACATCAAAGATGCATCATCAGAAAAGTAACAGGAGTCGATGGAAGTAGTACTGGACAATCATGCTGAGCCCCGATGATAAGTCTTACCACCTGATGATGACTTTGGACAAAGATGCAGTTGAACAGGGTGTTTTCTAAGGTGCTTTTCGTCTTCAGATCCTTTAACATTGGTGGGAATTTTCATCTACTCTCTCTCCACCAACCACCTCCTGCAAGTCTTCCCCCTTCTAAATTAACAAAATCTCCCCTGGCAATACCTCCCCCTCAAATAAAAGAGGAAAACTTGACCTAGGAGGATAGATGAGAAGAACTGTTTAAAGATAAGAGTGCTACATGGAAGGAATTGCAGTACATTCAACGGGAATGTGTCAGGAATAAGACAGGTTTTTTTGCATCACATTAACAGTCTAACACAGGGGTTGGCAACTTTTTGCTATAAAGGGCCTGATAGTAAATATTTTAGCATTTGTGGGCCACATAATGTCTGTGTCACATATTCTTTTCTTTTTCTACAACACTTTAAAAAATATAAAAACCATTCTTAGCTCATGGGCTGCAAAAAAACAGGTTACAGGCCAGATGTGGCCCACAGGCTACTGTTTGCTAACCTCTGGTCTAACAGGTCATTATCAATGTGTACACAGGGAACAAACATAAAATTTAATATAAAGGTGGTTATGAAAAATGTACACAAAGTACTATGAGACTACAGATGAATCTTTCTTAAGGGAGTGCTTCTAGGTACATGATGAGGAGCTGTTTGAAGGAACTCTTTCTGTGCACAATTTGGTATCTTCCAAGTAAATCCTGTATCATCCCAAAACAAACCAAATGGGTGGTGACAGAGGGAAAGCAGAGAACAGAGCCAACACAATCACAGAGGAATAAAGCTGGAGACCTAATGCTATCAAAAACTCTGGCTCAAAATAGGAACCATGCTTAAAGCATACCCTACGACTTTGCATATTGGTTAAATAATAAATCTATTCATTTCTGTCATAATGCAAGCCAGTTTGATTTAGATTTTCTGTTTCTTTTGATCAAAAGCATGCTAACTGATACAATGTGAAAGAGATGCCTCCTTCCATCACTAAACCTCACCCGATTTCTGGCCCCCATCTCGCGGTGCCTGTCATCTTCAGATGCACAACCCATCAATTACCTTAGCCCAAGGCCAAAGAAAGCCAGGGGTATGGTGAAGCTTAGAGATAAAGCGAGGCTGGGAAATATCTTGGTAACGTTGCTTCCAAAGGGAAAAAAAAAATGGTTCATTTGCCTAAGCAAAATGTCCCAAGTCAAAATAACCCACATTACAGTATACCACTTTATCATACAGGTCTGGATGTCTGTGTACATTCATAACATTGCTTTGAAGGTATTAGTCTTCTGAGAAATTTCTATCTTTGGGAAACCTAAAGGACTTTGCAATTTTAGAGAACGGTATTGGACCTACAGGTTTTGTAGTAGGCTGACTAATGGCCCTTCAAATGTGTCCACATCCTAATCCTCAGAACCTGTGAATGTTACAATTAATAGGTATTCTTCATTTAAAAAAAATACAAAATGTTCAGAAGAAAAACACCTCACAAACAATAAGAAGGATAATGGAACTTCTCTAACTTTTACATGTATACACACACATGTATTAATCATATCTAAGTTACAGTAAATGCCTAACCTTTCCTGTTTAGATAATTTTTAATCAGATTAAGATGCCTCAATTAATCCCAAGTTGTTTTTTTAATTTTAGAACAAAATAGGACATGAGTTTTAGCCGTATTTCTTTTTTAAGCCTTTATTGACCACCTTTCTGTGCCTGACAGCTTTAAGTGTCATCTTTCTGTGCTGGATTACATGTTGCCTGTTGTCAACTCAACATCATCATGGCACCTGTGTACTCTCCACTGTTTCACAAGGGGAAACCTATAACTAAATATTCTAGAATCCCTTCCCCTCTATGTTCCAGGGTTGTTTTGGCCAATTAGAGGCACTTGCATTTTATTTGGGAGTTGAAGAGAAGGATAGGCCATTAGTCTCCACACAGTTGCAACAAAATCAGATGGCAGATGTGGAGTCTGTGGTGGCTCCTGAGTGAGCCCCTCCTGTGAATCACCTGCTTAGGTGCATAGATAATCAGCAATGGCTTCTCTCCCATCCCACATGCTGATTTCGTGAACTCAAACAGTAGCCTCCCTGACCTCTCTGTCTTCATTCCTTCCAATGGCTGCACAGTCCTCTAATTCCCTGAGTTGAAACTCTTCCAACTTGCAAAGCCTGGAGTGGCTTCTGCTTTCCAGAGGAAACCCTTACTAATATGCACATTTACTGTCTCTATTAGCCCTGTGACATCATGTTTTGTTGCTATTTGAATAACAAAACAGCTGGATCAAGCAGTGAGTGGTGTAATTCAATATTGCACTAGATGATATATATCACTAATACTTAGGTGTGGGGAAAACATAGAAAGTAGTAGTCAGTTCTAATCCAGGCTCTGCAAGCAATTAGCTGCATACCATTAGGTAAGTCACTTCATCACCACCACAGACATCAGTTTCCTCAAATTGTAAGGAAGGGGCAGGCATAGTTTATCTCAAGGGTCATTTCCAGAATTAATAATTTAATAATGTATATATCAATGATATGCCAGTGATGAAATCCTCGGATTCCATAGGGAAATAAGCTATCCATTTGGGCAAAACAAAAACACAATCCCAAAATTGTTTAATATTTTCATATGTTTTGTAGATTTTGTTAAGTCACCGTGTTTATACTGAGATTACACATGAATGTAATTTGAGTACATAGTATTTTACCGAGTAAAGTATAGACTATCCACTGATAAAGTACCTTAATTCCATTAAATGGATTTTCATTTCTAAATATAGACTATACATTACTATGTTTATGTATTAAGTCCAATGGTAAAAATAGAGCAGAAGTTCTTCATTCACGGGAAGAAAAACTAAGAAATCAAAATTTAATTAAAGACAGTCTAATTTAATCCTTTCCCTTCATATAAATCAAATTTAATAAATCATAACCACTGAACAATAATGCACAGCAATTATTAAGGTACCAAAATAGAAAAAGAATGCATGCAGTTCTTATTGTTATATATGCACATATAAATGAACACATAAAACCTGATAATAGGTAAATTTCATTTTGGCTCTGGAGTTGTCCTTAACAAGTAACCCTGCGTCCTAGGTTTCTGGGGACAATTCTGATCTTATACAATTTTTTTTTAAATTTTCTACAAAGATGATTCACTATTCATAGAACTAAATGGGATTTTAAAAATCTATAAAACTTTCATAAACATTTACAACTTAGAAAATCTCTTGTCAGGAATGAATTCCTATTTTTTACCACAAATATTTGGACTTCTTAACAATATGTGCCTGGCTTAAACTTCACTTTAGTTTATCATAAGATTGTTATATTTGTTTTAGCCAGTTTGCTTACACATGCTTAGGGAAATCTTGATAATTTTACAATATATTCTATGGATATTTTTAATTGTAATATAGATATTTACAAAAAATTCCTTCAGTAAAGGATGAAAATATTAATCAGCAAGAAGAAATAAATTCATTTGCTCCAAATCATATCCTGTGTGCAACACAAACACACAGGAAACATTTTGAATTAATTGATATATCAAGGTTCTCAAAAAAAAAAATCTTTGGATTAAAGTGTCCTAAGATTGCATGGGTTTGTATTTTCTCAAATCTGTATTTCTTTAAAGGAATAATTATTTTTATAGTATAAAATCAGAGCAGTTTTAAGATGATGAACATGTCCAGATTTATTTTCTTTGGGGCACCGACCTGCAATTCACAGGTAGACACAGATGCAGTAGCATGCTTCCATGACTTTTGCGGAGCTCCTGGAGTTCTTTGCTAAATAGCAAGGAAACAAGTGAATACAATAATCCCAGCACTTAGTTTTAAAATATTTTCACTGATCCCTTGATATAAACACAATATTAACACTGTACATACTCAGTCTTATCTTCAAAAATTTTAAAAATACTTGGTCTATAATTTCTCAGAGAGTACTAGAGAAATTAGAGAGTACTGGGGGAAAAAAGTGAAACTCAAAAGCTAGAGGTCAGGTTCAAGACATCAGTCAGAAGAAACTTAGCCTTATTTAGCTCAGGAATTCAAATGTAAATCTTATAATCACTTAAAACTTCCATGAGACACTTGAAAGTGAACCTATTTTATGTAGAATATTTATGAGAACCAAGTTATAAATCATTAGCCCTAAATCATATGAGAAACAATAAACCTCAACTAGGACTCAGAAACTGTCAGGCCTTAACCAACTTTCAGAGTCCAAGATGAAAGCACACTTGACATATCTGTGACCATATAGTCCCATATAAAATACAATTAATGTAATGGATGAAATAAAAATTTGTTTCCAGCCACTCATTTTGTGAAATTACTTTATAGAAATATACCCATTCTTACTACCAGTTTTACAATATAGAATACTTATTTGTTATTAACCAGTGTCTTTCTGTGCCTGTAATTTGGTTATGTTGCAAAAAAATTACAAATTTAAGGTCACACATCACTTCAAGTTCTGAAACTTTGGTTTGCCCAAATAATATCAATCATACTTCTTTAAAATGGAGACTTTTAAGGTTCCATGTCCAAAAACAAGCCTTCCCAAAATAGCAATCCTCTTGTCCTTAAAGTTTTGTAAATCCAAAATTATGCCTTCAAGTTCTAAACAGGTAAAAACTTTTCTTTCACAAAAAGTCAACCTCCCCTCACAAACCCCATTTTAAGCTTCCTGGCATGACTAAGCTATGCCTCTGGCTTCATGATTTATCTTCCTACCATTTGATTTGTAATTTAGGCATCAGCAGTTGAAATCATGATCAAAAGTGAAAAGGTGCCTAGAGCTTTCAGGCAGTCATGATAATTATGTACATTACTAAACTGCTCAATCATATCTAGATCAACAATCCTGTCACCATTTACTAGTACAATGATCTTAAAATTCTCCCAACCGAAAGAGAAAATTGCTTGCCAGTAAATGACACGTCCATCATTGAGTTATATGTCAGTTCAACATTACAAAAAGGTCATCTTCTAGAGGAGGCTTAGCAGAACCTCTCTGGTGAAAATTAATTATTTAGCTACCTGCCTAAATCCTAAGATAAAAGTGACTAGTACTACGCACTTGGAAAAAACGTCACAACACTTAGACAAGAATACTCAAAACAGTATCAAAATAGACCCCAAACCTTTTCCAGTTTGTGTATTCTGGTTTAAGACAACATGTCTCCTGTTTCACAGTAAATGTTTACTTTTCTTTATTTATCCTGTCCTTAGCATATGACTGGTACAATTGGTTTAGAGATGTCTCTAAGCACATTATACATTATGTTGATTCTGCTAATAGTCTCCTGTTTGTGTTGTTCCGGGAGATTATGGCAACCTGTTGTTCTCTCAGCACGGTAGCTTCTAAACACTCTCCTCCTATCCATCATTTTGAAAGGTCTGCCTGATATATGGGTGACCTACTGCAAATAAACTGATATTGGGAGTTCATGGTTACTGACTCATAGGTTACAGTGTATGAAATCCAGTATCTAAGGTCTTAGAAGTGACAGACTGGGAGAAGATAAGATCATAAGAAAAACTTGATTTTTTCTTTCTTACACATTGTTGTTTATAATACATTTCTAGAAATATCACTGAGTATACATAAAGAAAGAATGGTGATCTCTTTATCATCATCATAATTCCAGATGAGGTTTTAAGTTTCATAAAGAGCTATCTGATCAAATTCCATATATGTGTAATGAAATAAATGTCTCTACATTATCTTAGGTTTAGATATCAAATACTTTACATCGGGCTTTATAATAAAATTATTGTTATTGTTTATAATATAATGGTTTAGATTTATTGAACGCTGAATATGCATCAGATACTGTAATAAATGCTTTACTTGTATTATCAACAATGCTATGAGACATGTATCATTATTGTTCTTACTTCACATATAAGAACTGTGGACTATGGAGTCTAAGTAACTTTTCCAAAGCCTCACAACTAGTGGTGAAGTAAAGCTTCAAATTTAGGTTTTCTTTTGAATTGAGAGCTCGAGGCTAATTTTGAAAAACATATTTGTCCTTGAGCTCCCTAGTTATTTATTTTTTTTTCCTGTGTTTTCCATCATCCTTTAGCCCATCTATTGACTCTTCCATTCAGTAATACCTTTCCTCTACTCAACACTCACATTCTCTCTTCTTTCCTTCCTCTCAAAACTATCCTGGATATAAAGCATCACTCTTCCAAGAAGTATCTGCATGTGACAGAGGGAGTAACCATTTGGCCTGAAGAATAAAGGTGTAATAGTGGAACTCCAGTCATTGTTAAGCCCATGTAACAGGCTATGATCAAAGGTGAAGACGACTTTCTTGGAGTTCATTAAATTATATAAAGTAGGCCACAACCTGAACAGGAGAAAAACCTAATGTAATATACCACCAAACTGTTTCTTTGATAAGGTTCTTGAGAACACCATTTCAGCATTTGGAAAACACTGGAGAATTAGATGATAAAAGATGGGATCCAAGGAGAGGAAATTATAGCTCTTTGTTCTGGGCTTCTTATCTACTTTGTTGGAAATTAACTCTATAGACTGAAACTTGAATTCACAAAGATGATACATTTAAAAATGTAGTTGGAAAACTGTTATTTCCCTAATGTCAGGAACTTGGTTAAAACTTGGTCTTAAATAAACACAAGATAAGGCAGGTCAGGATGGTGGTTGGAGATCAACTCTACAGTTTATAGATAAAAGAATGGAAGTGAGGTCCTAAGAGCAAATTCTGCCAAAGGATCCTGGATGTTAGACCAAACTTTAAGATGTGGCTTACAAGTGCTGAGATGCAGACTGCTGGGCTGAGAGATGCATCCAATCACTGGTGTTGGCAAAGAGGACACTGAAGGAATCATGCCTAAAGATTATGGTGCATGAATCATCTTTCAAAGGCCTAGGGGTAGACAGCAGGGCACAAGCAAATGTCTGGCACCAGTGTTAATGATTCAGGACACAAATAAGGCAAAAAGAAATGGAGAGGCTACAGACTAGGGCCTGACAACTACGTTCATAGACCTGACAGAATAACGGGTTTCAGCAACCACTGCCAGGTAGAGAGTATTTATTATTTCAAGAATGGAATTGTATAACCTCTTTCCTGGCTTTGAGTCACTTTTGTGGTTTGAGTGAAATAGCATTTGGTGGCAGTTTTGCCCATTCCCACAATGGATAGAAGATTCTACAGTAATTGGCAATTTCAGTTGAGGGCCAATACCTCAAAGAAGACTTTTTGTGAGATGAAATGTCACCATAAGTTCTCTATGTGATATTTAAACCCAGATATAAGAGACCTCTTAAATGCTGTATCTACAAGAGGTGGTGGAGAGAGAAAAGTAGAAAGAAAACTAATATTTTGATTATGTACCTATTTGTGACATGGGCCAAACTATGCTACTTATGTACTATATCTCATTTAATCCTCACCATCATAAGATGTTAGCACTATTAACCACAATTTACTCAAGGTGGAAACCAATGTTCCAAAATATTAAACATTTTGTCCAGAGCCACACAGTGAAAAATTGGTAAAATCAAGTTTTGGACTTGAAAATGGCAGAACCACTTCAAAAAATAAACAACAAAACAGAACCAAATAAACCCAACAACAACCAAAAAACCATGCTCCATGTAGCATTCTGGAAAAATGAAAACTTCCTCCATCCAACATCAAACTGAAAGGGACCTGATTTCTGGTTTCACCTCCTATATATAGAAGTTTGGGAGTGATCACTCCTGTCTGTACAACAAGAAAAAGCTAGACAACGTGAAGATCAATGACTTTTCATGGACCCATCAGAGAACTGAGGGACCAGGGCAAACTGCCACCCTGAACTCTGGAGAGACAGGCACATATAGAGTCACAGCTGAGATATGATTACTTGGACCAGAAGCCAATGAAGCCATAAACTGGTAGGAACACTTTAAATGCTAATTTTGACTAACTGCTGAAGGCTAAGTATGAACTGAAATAACAGTGAGAGACTCCTTGAGAGCCAGAGTCTTTCATGGGCTCCCAAATTTCTGTGGGCTTTATCTCCAGGAATTCCACAAGAATTCTTACAGTAAAGATCCAAGAAAGATCCTATCAGGGCTCTGACAGGGGAAGAGGAAGAGTAACCATTAGGAAACATGCCCAGAACCTTTTCCATAACAAAGGTCTACTCTCCAAGAAGAAGATTTTGTGAACCTTATTTCCGCTGAAGGAAGGGCATTCACCACTCCAGCCATCTCTGCAAATCCTGTCTGAACTATGGGTAAAAAAAACCACAACAGCCAACAGGAATCAGGGTTTCAAAGAAATACATTGGAAACACTGCAGCCAAGGAAGGAAGTAGGGGGCAAGAAGGAGGAAAAAAGCTATGACACTAGAGAAACACTTGTGACGATCACACCCTAGACAAACAGACCCACTAACAGAATGAGACTTAATCATAAGATTATAGAATGCTCCCCCTCCCCCATACCATAGCACCACTCCACCAAGATCTAGCGTAACAACAGTAGATGACAACTCAAAGAATTGCAAGACACAGACTTTCCCTGAAGAGGAATACTTAGGGAAAACTACAGGCAAGAAAGGAAACAAAAACAAGGATACCAGAGGTATTTGGAGCATTTGACACCTATAGCTACAATTAATATTACACATACACCAACTATTAGCCAGATTAACATAAATCCTCATACTAGGCCTATTTACCTCAGTTCCCAGTACTGGCTACAACATGTCTAGCTTTCACCAAAATTTACAAGGCAAGCCAAGAGGCAAGAAAAAAAAAAGTGTGAAGAGACAAAGCAACAATCAGAATGGGACTCAGATATGGCACAGATGTTGGAATTATTAGACAGGGAATGTAAAATATCTATGAATTAATACATTAAGTTCTCTAAAGAAAAAAGTAAACAAAGGCAAGAGCATATGGGTAAGGTAAGTGCTCAGATATAAACTCTATGAAATCATCAAAGGGAAGTACTAAAAATAAAAGTAAAAAACATTGTAACAGACATGAAAATTGCCTTTAACAAGCTCATCAGTAGGCTTGACAAAGCCAAGGAAAGAATCACTAAACTTGAAGATACATCCATAGAAACTTCCTAAACTAAAATGCAAAGAGAAAAAATATGAAACAAACAAAACAGAACATCCAAGAACGAAGAGACAATTTCAAAATTGGTAACGTAATTGAACCACCAAAAGGAAAAGAAAGAGAGAATGGAACAGAATAAGTATTTAAGGTAATAATGGCCAAAAATTATAAAAAAATAAATGACAGACACCAAATCATGGGTCCAGGAAGCTCAGTGAATACCAAATAAATATCAAAAAAGCTACTCCTAGGTGTATCATATTCAAACTGAAAAACCAAAGACAAATAGAAAATTTTGAAAGAAGCCATGGTTGGGGAGGGGAGATGGTGGGGATTCCTTACAGGAACAAGGACAAGAATTACAGTAGACCTCTCATAAAAAACATGCAGACAAGAAGAGAGTAGAGTGATATATTTAAAGGGATGAAAGAAAAAAAAAACTACCAATCCAGAATTCATTATCCAGTGAAATTATACTTCAAAATTGAATGAGAAATAAAGTCTTTCTCTGACAAACAAAACCTGAGGGATTTCACTGCAGCAGATCTTCCCTGTAAGAAATATTAAAAGAAAATTTTCAGGAAGAAGTAAATGATATAGGTCAGAAACTTTGTTCCGCATGAAGAAAAGAAGAGCATCAGAGAAGGAATAAATGAAGGTAAAATAAAATATTTTTCTTATTCTTATTTGATCTAAACTATTAACTGTTTAAATTAATAATAGTAACAATGTATTGGGTGATTATAACATCAGGATAAGTGAAATAAATGACATCAATATCACAAGGGATAGAAGGGAAGAATTGGGAGCACTCTGTTATAAAGTACCAGTACTACACATGAAGAAGTATAGTGTTATTTGATGGTAGACTTAGGTTACATTAAAATGTATATTTCCAACACTAGAGCAACAACTAAATTTTTTTTAAAAAGAAGTATAATTGATATGCTAAGAGAGGAGACAAAACGGATCATATACATGCTCAATTAAAACAAGAAAAGGCAAAAAAAGAGAGGAAATGCAAAGAAAGAACAAATGCAACAAATAAAAAACTGTTACTGGGACCAGGCCAGTGGTGTAGTGGTTAAGTTTGTGTGCTCTGCTTTGGCCGCCCAGGGTTTGTGGGTTCGGATCCTGGGTGCGAACCTACAGACCACTGATCAAGCCATGCTGTGGTGGCATCCCACATACAAACTAGAGGAGGATTGGCACAGATGTTAGCTCAGTGACAATCTCCCTCAAGTGAAAAAAAAAAGAGAAAGATTGGCAACAGATGTTAGCTCACAGGCAATCTTCCTCACCAAAAAAAAAAATAACCTGTTACAAATATGTGGATATTAATCCAACTACTTCAATAATCACATTAAATGTTAAGTAGTCTAAATACACAAATTAAAAAGTAGAGACCGTTTGAGTGGATTTAAAAAAAACACAAGTATATGTTGTCAACAAACAACTCACCTTAATAAAGTCTCTATAGATTATGAGAACAGAGATAAAGATGCTGACACTAATCAAAAGAAAGTTAAAGAATTCCATTTCTGGGATGACAGTGTGAGGAGCCCTGTAGACCATTCCCTAGTGAAACAAGCAAAACTGGTGAAACTATTAAAAAAAGTTAAGTATTCATAAATTGTCCTAAAGGAATACAGCAAATGAAGAAACACTTATTCAAGAAAATATACTAAAATTCAGTAAAAACAGCCAGAGTCAATGACATTTGAACCATGATCTTCTCCCTCCAACCCACAACTCCCCTCCCCCCCCGCCAGCTCAGCTAGAGAAGCTCCATTCCAGGTGGGTATGGCTAGAAAGATAATGCTCCCTCCCTCCTCAGCTCCCAATCAAAGGTCACCATATCTCGCTGGGAGAGGCAGGCTGCCAGCATTTCTCATTCCTTCCAATTCCAAGATGAAGAATCTAAATTACTTATTAGTACAACTGAGAAGTCGGGGTAATCCTTTCTTCCACTCATCCCCTTCCCCTCAATGGACAGAAGCTCTACCCCAAGTGCAACAGATCAAAAGTACTGGCGTCCTGATCACCCTTGCCCCAGCTCTTTCATGGGACAGAGATTCCACAGTGGGATAGGCAAGGCAAGAAGGTCAGAAACTACTGTGCTGCCCAGCACTTGGAAAGAAAGCTGGATTTTTAATTTATTTTTAAAATTTTTAAACTATTAACTTCAGACAATGCAGACTTCCAAATGTAGAAAATTATCAATAATACAGAGGTACATTACTTAACAATAAAGAGGTCAATTTCTTAAGAAGAGATTACAGCCCTAAACATATCTGCACCTAACAACATAGCATCAAAACACAAGAGTCAAAAGCTGATAGAACTGAAAGGAAAAATAAATCCACTATTATATGTGGAGACTTCACCACCCCTTATGTCAGTAAATAATAGATCAATGAGGCAGAAAAGGGTATATATAACCTGAATCACATTATCAATCATTATGGTCTCACCAACATTATAAAACACTTCATCCAACAACAGCAGAACACACATTTGTTTGAAACTCACATAGAACATTCACCAAGATAGACGACATTCTGGGCAATAAAACACACCTTAACAAATTTGAAAGAATAGAAATCATTCAATGTATTATCTCAGACTATAATGGAATTAAACTAAAAATCAACAACAGAAAGTTAGCTGGAAAATCCTCAAATACTTTGAAATTAAATAAAACATTTATAAATAATCCATGATCAAGGCAAAGTATCAAGAAAATTTTTTAAATATTCTGCTAAATGACAATGAAAATACAAGTTATCAAAATTTGTGGGATGCAGTGAAAGCAGTGCTTAGATGGAAATTAATAGCAATAAATGCATGTATTAGAAAAAAGAAAGATCTAAAATCAATTGAAATGCACTTGAATTTTTAAATGAAAATTACAATGAAGAAAAATGTCACCATTAATTTCATTGATATTTATTGAATATCTTTCATATGTCAGGCATTGTTCTAGGTGCTGGGGATATAGGAGTAAACAAGAAATTCCTGCTATAACCGAGTTTACATTCTAATGGGGACAGTTGAACATTAAACAAGTAAACAAGTAAAGAAAATGCTTTCAGAGGGCCATGAGTGATGTAAAGAAAACAGAACTGGGTAATGTGACAAGTGTTGAGAGGAAGGGGTGTGACTAGGGTAATTGTGCCTGAGGATATGACATTCAACAGAAACTTTCACAGCAGTGTTATGACACTTTATGTGTAGTATTAGTCTTAAGCCTCTCTTTCAAACTCCTGAGGTTTTTTTATCTTAGGTGATATGTTTGTCTAATTTTTTTTCACATTCTGTTTTATGAATATATATCTATTATACACATTGAGGTTTCTATATATTTAACCATATTCGCTTATGGGCAAATTCTAAAAGCAGGCACTTCTATATTTGCCTAAGCAAATCTAAACATGTGTGAAATTAAAGAACAGATAAGTGCTTTTTTTAAGAGAAAAAAATTATTAGTATTAGAGAGATGTATTTTAACAACTTGAATTTGACATTTTAATTATAACAAGCAAAAAAATAGCCAAGACACATTCCAAATCTTTTATATTCAAGAGAAGAAAATGGTAAGGATCCAAAAATACGTAGTTAAGTTTGCCCAAAATTACATCTTTTGCAAAACCCAGAGGCTTGACACTTTAAAATTATTTATCAGAGAACGATGCCACGGCAAATCAATATAATTGAATTAAAAAGCAAGGTTAAACTATGCATTTTCTGATTTCTGAAATGCAATTGGGTGCTTGCTTGAACCATCTGTACATAATAGCTTGTTTCATTTTGTGTGGACAAAACTTAAAAACTAAATACATGGGCACACAAGTAATTTTTTTATATATGAATTTTACTGCAATAGCTATATTGTTGCTGATCTCTGTAATTCAAACACGTCACTTAGCCAACAATTACTTTTTTCCCTGGCACCCTGAAGAAGGACTAATGCACAAAGATTGGTCTCTAACCCCAGCTGTGACCTTTCTTTATACCACATATAATTCTCCTAAACAGTTCATACAAAGAGAACCACACTATCTCTGATGGTCTAACCTAGCAGGCCACACAACCAGCTGAACAACTTCAAGTAAGTTATTTCATTTCATACGAGAGAGTTATACCAGATGACCTCTGGACTTCAACATTATTTTGTTCAATATTATTCTTTAGAGAATTCTTAGTATGTTTCTGCTCCTCTCTCAAGCTGTGGTCATCTTAAGCCCTGCATATTTCAGCCTCTGCTTTCACAGTGAGATGTCTGATATCCATTGCATTTGGTACATATATGAGTCCGAACATATTACTAATCATTGTATTCCTCATATCTAGGCTTACTTTTTCCATTTCTAATTATTGTATCCAGTTTGACTTGTTTTTCATACATCTACTCACCTAAAGTAACCAAGCCATGTCTTTGCTTCTCTATTCTGTCATCCTGCCTTTATCTGACCGTGTAGGATCTATTTGGACTCCTAATTTCCAGCCTGTATTATCTGGACTCCTAATTTCCAGCCTGCATCTTCCCACAGCCATCTAAATTCCAATTTTAACAATTCTCATATTGAGAATACTGGCAGCAGTCTGTGCAAAATGAATAGAATTTTGACCATCATTACCCCATATTTTCTATTTCCTTGCCAGGATAAATTAATGCTTTACAACTTGTCAAAGGTGCACGTTATTAATTACAATAGGACACACCTTTTCTATGAGCTTCATTATAACATTGGCAGCTTTATTATTCACCAGTGCATACCACATTCCGGTCTTATTTTATACATATCTTGTGATTAAAATGTATTTGCATAAAATTTATTGAATTAAATTGAGACAGGGTTATCAGATTTTTTAAGTTGAGATAATTCCACTAGGTTAAACCTCTACCAAATGTAGTTTTAAATGACAATTTGTCGGCATGGTACACTTGACTGGATATTATTTAACTTCTAAATCTAAATAAAACAAGTTTATTTGGGCTTGAGGAAGTTGTCATTCGTGCTTACTATCTATACTTATGAAGAAGGCTAGTGATAATTTCATAGTCTGAACATTTCTAAATTATGAGATTTGACCAGCTGATAGGAAAAAAAAGAGTAGTAGTTTTGTTTTTTCCAAATGGCCATCTGTACCTCTCAGAAATTTCACATCTAATTTCATTAGATGCAGGTGGCAGGAATAATTAACACAGCTCTTCATTACATAATAGATCTAATAGGACAGGAAGCATGAGGAATATGGGTTTGTGAGATAAATTTCAATCAATTTAATGTTAACTAGTTTTTTTCCTAAAATAGGTTGAGCTCTATGCTTCCATTCTCTTCACTTTTCCTTCTGGCCTACATACTCACCTCAGGATATCTATTAGTGCATATTAACCTCCACGAGCATGTGACATACAGTAGAGGACTTTAAATTTGCTGCAGTATAACACCAATATTGCAAATAAGACTTTGAGGCTGGCTCCCTTGGTCTCTGCCTAGCCACTATTGTGCCTTTTCTCTTACATTCATTCATTGCTCTTCCTTACTAATAGTTATATATATATGTCCAAATCCAATGAGCAGTACTCTATTTTCATCTTACTCTACTTCTCAGCTCTATTCAATACATTTGATTCCATGTCCTTGAATCACTCTGGGCTCCCATGACATCATTCAATTTTTCTCCTATCTCACTCTTCTTGCATCTCAGTTCCCTCTGCCAGCTCCTGAAATGTTGAAGCATTCCAGAGCCCCATCCTACAACCTCTGTTTTTTACATCTACTTATACTCAGCTTGAGTGATCTCATTCAGGCAAATGGTTTTAAGTATCACATGCCAATGACTCCTTCCATTTAGATATCCAGTCTAGACCTGTCCACCGAGCTACCTGCAGATTTCTTGAAAAAAATCTATGTGAATTTTGAATGGTCATCTCAAATTTAATATGTCTGAAAAGAGGAACTCCCTCCCCTAATCTGCCCTACCATGAACACAGTTGCTCCAAAAACTTAGAAGCCATTCCTGATTCTTTATATATTCCTCATCCCCCACATCCGGTCCGTCATCAAGTCCTGTTTGCTTCTACTTTCAAACTGTCCCCCAAACCAGTCTTTACCTCTCCATTTTCCACTTACCACCCTAGACCTAGTAACTGTCCTCTCTTGCTAGGATGACTTCGATAGCCTCTTACTCTAGAGCCAAAATAATCTTTTAAAAATGTTAATCAGATCTTAGTATCCTTCCACTTACTAGATTCCAGTGGCTTCACATTACACTGAGAATAAAAGGCAAATTCCAAATCATGACCTACAGGGTCACAGCTAATTCTCCAACATTTCCTTCCACTTCACTCCTCTAATCATTGCTCTCCAGCCTTTGAAAGCTCCACAGTTTGATTCTCTGTATGATTCCCGGTCACTACCTGTCAGCAATAATGACCTTCTTTCTATTTCTTATATGTGTCGTGTTTGCTCCTACTGCATGTTTTTGGCATTCACTATTCCTTCTACTTGGAATGAGCTTTTCCCAGATTTGTATATAACAGGCTCTTTATTTGTAGTCAAGTCTCAACTCAAATGATATCTCCTCAAAGAGACTACTCCTGACCACCTTATCTGAAGGAGCTAGCTTTGCCAATCACTATCATACTACCTTGTTTTATTTTATTCACAGCATGAAGTATTATGAAATTATCTTATTTATTTAAGCCCACTAGGCTATACACTACATGAGAAAAGCACCTATCATTTTATCCCCAGTGCCTACAACAGTAACTGGCACGTAGAAGACAACTAAAAACATTATATGTCATATGGGTATTAAATGAAAAAATATTGCTTGGTATACTTTCCTTGTTTTTTTGAGGAAGATTGACCCTGAGATCTGTTGCCAAACTTCCTCCTTTTTTCCTTTTTTCTCCCCAAAGCCCCAGTAGATAGTTGTATGTCACAGTCATGCATCCTTCTACTTGCTCTATGTGAGATGCCACCCCAGCGTAGGTCCACTCCCAGGATCCGAACCAGCGAACCCCAGTCCACTGAAGCAGAGCACACAAACGTAACCAATATGCCACCAGGCCGGCCCCTAGATCTACTTTTTGAAGAAAAGAAGTATGTCACATAGTTTAATAGCCCCCTGAAATGTTTGTTAAACACACAACTCAAATGATCACTATAAAAGCAAATAGCTATAAGACTCTAAGAAGACTTTGTACAACCTGACAGAAAATAGATTTACTCTTCATTTATGTGCCTCAAAATAGTTTTTTCAAAAAAACACTTCTCTAAGAAATTGTTACCTCTATAATGACTTAGCAGGCTATTCAAGAGCAGAAACAGCCCCAACTAAAACACTCTACCCATTGATTCCCTAATATGCTGAGAAAAAGCAACAATAGTAGAGAATTAAATATCCTTCTCTTTCCACAAATAGTACTAACTGCAAAAGATAATATAACCTCTTTTTTGGTTACAAAGTGGGGTACAAACTTAAAAGACCTCATATTTAGAGGCTTCCAATCAATACCAAATATTTTTTCAGAAAATATTTAACTTTTTCTTATTGAAAGTACATAGCTTACTTAATATTCATTCCAAGTCCAGTATCATTTTATATACATATGTAAATATATAATAAATAATATTTAAATTATCTATATAAAATACAATATGCATTTACATTCACATACAAGGAAAACAGATTCTCATTAACTCTTCATGTATTAATGCAAGTTCACTTCTGTTTTTTATTTTTGCAATTCCCAGAGATGTAGGCATCTAAATTAAATATAACCATGAGTTTGAATAGAAGTTCTAATAATTTGTCATTGAACACTAATTTACAGATGGTGTGGCATAACCACATGGCAACATGAACTAATTAAGTGTTCTCACTTAAAAATAATCTCAAACAGCATCTAGATGTTTTCCTTAATTCGAAACATCTGGTTGTAACATTGTTTTTCCTATTCTTGAACTTTTTCTCAAGGTTTCTTCACAACAGAAACATGTTTGATTTAAGCCATGTTATCCATTGGTATATTCCATCCTCTTCATAATTCCTACCTCATCCTACCGCGAGGAAAACTGGTTCAAGTTTACAACAAAATTGTGTAATGGCAAAGTGTGGCACTGGGCACAGAGAGAAGAGGTTGGAAGGCATGAGTCTCTCTACTCTATCCTCAAGTGGTACTCAATACTCTCCCTCAGAAACTTTCCCAACCCTGCATTCTCAGTTGCCTCCTTCTTGGGTCTCTTCTCCCTTCCACCTGATGGAGAGTTTTCCTCTGGAGTTGTCAGGCATCACGAGAAGATGTGTAGAGAAGATAATCTGACACAAAAGAGCTTTCCAGAAAACCTTACAGTCACATCCAAAAGGTGTCAATATGATTCTATTTTTCCCACTTATTAAGCTAAATATTACAAACTACAAATCAAATTTAGGATGATAGAAGAACTAATGCATGCATCTAAAAAGTTTAAATATTCTTCCTCAATTAGACAGCGCCTGATTTCTTCAAGTTAGGATGATATGAAGTCTGCATGATAAGTTTATAAGCTTCCGAGAACTCTTATTTTTTAAGTCATGAAGGAAGGAACAGATTTGGGGAAGCATAAACAACATAAACTAAAACCAAAGAATGTAATCAAAAATTAAACTAACTGCGCAAATGAAATTCATTATATGCAAGTTTCTATGTGAGGCATCAATTTAGTCAAGCATATGTTCTTGTCTAATTCAGAATATGTCAACAGTGTAATCACTCAGGTGGTAATCATAAGAAAGAAAATGTGATAAGTATTATTCTGTACCTTCCAGCTGTAAGTCAGAACACAGACATTAAATTGAAACAGAATCCACACAAGAGGATACAAGGTCATCAATAGTTTACTAATCCCATAAATAGAAACAATGGATGTAGCTTTAGGAACACTATGCAGAATTTGAGAAATGTCTGTATGTAAACCTAAAGCCTGAACCTCATCACTGGAGAATAAGTAAGTTAAAATTGAGAAAAATTTCCCTTAAAAATACTAGGTACTGAAAGAAAGGGCAGACCGAACAAATAAACAAACAAAAAAACCTCCAAAAATAAAACAAAGAAAAAACCCAAAGAAGCAAAATTATTGTTGTATCAACCCCTTGCATGCTGCAGAATGAGACTCTCTCCAATTAGCTTCTGTAGATTGTCTCATCTCAGACAATTAGAGCTAGTTGCACAAAAATTGTCTCATTCAGAACATGCTTTGAGAGGGTTTACAAGATCCCAACGGAGCTTCCAAACTTGCTTTGTTTTCCTAATTGAAAACTTAGAAGGTAATAACCTCCTCTCAATTCAGAGAAAGCCGGAAACCCTAGGATACAAAGCAGTTTCCAAAGAAATTTAAAATAAAATCATGTATCATTAAAAATTGAACAAAACAAACCAAGCACCTCTCCCAAAGAAGCAAAACATGCCTTTGAAACAAACAGTAAGTCACCACTGTTCATTGCAGAGCGGCATGTCAGTTACAGAGTGGCAGAATGAATGTGCAAGTTGCCAAATTGAACTAATTCATGTTCTGAATTAAAATAAAACACCCTCAATGTTGTAGGCCACTTCTATTCACCAGCATTCCTAGGGTTTGCTGTGATCTGTCTTGGGAGACGTGGAGGCACTGAGCAGCTGCTTTGGCTCATGCCCGACTCCTGGCAGGCACCCTACCATGCAAGATTCCTTTCTTGCATCTAGTCGTCCTTCATGGAATGACCTACATATGCACACATGTGGCAAAAACTCCAAGGATAAGAAGGAGAAAAAAGCTGCACAACTCTCATTAAAATGAAGTAACTGAAAAGTTGCCCTTTCGAGCAAAAGAAGAAATGCCACCTCCAGATCCACTTCCCAGGGTAGCCTCAGTGCTTCTGGCTTCAGCTATTACAATTCCAGCAGGGAATTATACACAATAAGCATGAATGGTCAGGTCATCCTGACAGCTAAAGATAAAATTTAATTCTCCCTTTCCAGAGAAATAGAAACTCCGATAAAACTATTCATTTCATGTAAGTTAAATTCATTCATTTGCTCATGTAACAGTGGTCACAGAATGCTACGTGCAAGACCCTGGGTGAGGACTTGTAAAGGTTATGAAGTGAAACCATATAGAGATCATTCCTCAAGGAGCTTCCATTATTGGAGAAGAGTTATGACATGCACATGAATCGCCACGGGAAAATATAGAGTGTTGTGATGAGATTCGTCAACGTGCTTAAATCCAGCAATCAAATACAAATATGTATTGAGCACTAATTATGCAATGACTCTTCTAAGCATAGTGATTCTAAAATACATATACATAAACATGTATAAGATATTTTTACACTCAATGAGCTTATACTATTTAGTTGGGTAAATAAAACACAGATGTTAAATAACGCAGCAATCATATATCCTAATCATTTTTGAATCCTCAGCACCTGGCACATAGTGGCTCCGTGATAAATGCATGTTCTGTGAGTGAATAGTTAACTGGGTATATTTGTATGTATACATGTGCGTATGTGGGTATAAGTGTGTATATGCATGTAGGCATCCATATATCATATGTTACACTATATTTCAAAAGAAGCCTGACACCTTTAAAATGCCAGTCTCTGTGTTTGAGGTATTTTGCTGAAATTAGCAAAGGAAGACTCATTGATACAATCCTCCGTTACAATCACATATGATAGGAAAGACTTGAACGAACTCAGAGGAGGAAATATTGACTTTAGGAAGATGCTCTGTGTGCGAGATCTTCTGTAAGAGAGGGATTTAGCTCCAAAACCGAGATTTTTATGTCAGATGTACAGTGGGTCAGTCTGAACCCAACCACAAAACATGCATCATACTGAAAACCTAAGTATGTATTTGTCCAGGAAGAATATAGACTAGAAATGCAACATTAGCTATTAATTCTCAATAAGATTTTAAATTTAATAAAAGAAACCACCTCTCCCTCTCTCCACTGTACAATCAGCCACTAGTTTTTATTAACTCTATATTCTACTAGCAATCAAACCCATTTCTTCCTTTCCATTCCCAGTGCTATTGCCTCAATTCATGGCTTTCTCGCATGTACTATTGGCCTCATTTCCCAGCCTCTGGTCTCAGAGCTCTTTCCCATCTATTTGGTCAGGGTATTCCTGCTACACACCTGCTTAAAATGCTTCAGTGGTTCCCTATTTCCTACAAGATAATATTCACATTTCTTGTCACGCCATACAAAGCCAGTTGTGATATGGCTCCCATCTATCTTTTTCCACCTTTTCTCCAGACATACTCCCTCTCCTCCTCTCACCCATACTATGCCCAAATGTATAAGTATTCCAGCCATATCAAATTCTTTTATGTAAAAACTACTCTAGTGTATTTCTGTGATACATAATAATGCCCCCCCAAAGGCTTCCACGTCCCAATTCCTGGAACCTGTGAATATGTTACCTTACACGGCAAAAGGGATTCTGTAGATGTGATTAAGGGTCTTGAGATGGGGAGATTATTCTAGATTAACTATATAGAATCTAAATGTAATCACAAGGATCCTTTTAAGAGGGAAGCAGGAGAGTGAGAATCAGAGAAGATGTGACAATGGAAGTAGAGTCAGAGAGAGAGTTTGGAAGATGCTATGCCACTGGACATGAGTTCAGGAAGGAGCCACAAGCCAAGGAGTGCAGATGGCTTCTAGAAGCTGGAGAATGCAAGGAAACAGATTCTCCCTGGAGCTTCTTGAAGGAATGCAGCCCTGCCAACACCTTGATTTTAGGACTTGTGACCTCCAGAACTGTAAGATAACAAATCTGTGTTGTTTTAAGTCACTAAGTTTGTGGCAATTTTTACAGCAGCAATAGGAAACTAATACATACACTATACAAACTAATAAAATACACAAGTGTATGTCTCATATGACTTTTTCTGCACAATCTTTAATGATAGAGATGGTAGACTGTTCATCTTTTTAATCTTCCAGAGAATTCAGTCCAACTGATTGTTTATGGTAAGCTTTGTTTGAAAATATTTGCTAAATCTAAAAGAGTAACTAGAACTGACTAGTGAATATGAAAGGACAATGCCTTTGGCACCACCAGTTCCAAAGTTATGACACATACATGGGTTTTATAACATGATCAAGCAGGCAGAGACAAAAATAAGCACTCCATATGTTTCCAAAACAATAATCACCAAAGCTATGGGGAAATCGTATAAACAATTTTCAGAATACAGTTCATGGATGTGGAAAACAAAGAATGAAGTGCTCAAAACCTAACAAAGATAAATCATTTCACTTTGTTTCTTTTACTAAAACACCCTATAATTTTGGTTTGTAAATAAGGAATCCAAAAGTAAAATCTCTACAAGCAAATATCTAAACATTTTAACCTTTTTCATACCCAGGTATAGCTGATGTCAGTCAATGTTATTGAGCACTTAGTACAGTAGGAATTCAACAAACGGTTGTTAACAATTGTATACAGAACATATTACTTTGTCTTTTGGGAAAATGAAAGAACTCTCATGTGACATTAGGTCAGAACTGCAAAACACCCTGAAAGAAGCAAACATAAACAAATATAGCTGTTTACATTATATATAAGTACTCATAACTGGAAACAGGAGATTCTCTTCAGTTTGGAAAGGTTGTTAGCACGTTCATATTTGTGGGTGTGTGCATGTGTGCATATATGTGTGTATATGTGTGTCTATTATACGCCATTTATTTGAAAAGATATTTATAATAGCTAAAGCCCTTTGGAAACTTTTGTTTTGTTTTGTTTAATTAGTTGTGGGTTTTTTTGAGGAAGATTAGCCCTGAGCTAACATCCACTGCCAATCCTCCTCTTTTTGCTGAGGAAGACTGGCCCTGGGCTAACATCCATGCCCATCCTCCTCTGCTCTATATGGAATGCCTGCCACAGCATGGCTTGACAAGTGACGCGTAGGTCCCTGCCCAGGATCTGAACCTGAGAACCCCGGGCCACCGCAGTGGAGTATGAGAACTCAACCACTACGCCACCGGGCCAGCCCAAACTTTTGTTTTTTTGAAAAAAACCAAACATTGCCAACCAAGAATTTCCCTTCAACTTGGACCTCATTCTATTCAGATATGCAAATAAGAGCAATTACTTTTTCAAGGTAACTTTGGCTGGTGACTAGTACTTTACATTAGCTTTACCCCAGAACCCCCACCTCCTATTCTAGGCCCAGTCCTCTAGGCCAGCAGGAAAACCAATGCAGTTTATCCATTATCATGTATTTTTCACTTACATATTTCTACCAGCAGCTCTTATTTATATTAGTAAACAAATGAAAAATCTTTAATGGCTTTTTCTCCTTTTGATACCTGAATCATTACAATGAAAAGACATTAATGACAGCAACATATTAAAAGAAGGAATTTTTAAAATACTTTATAATATGAATGTACTTCTCTACCTAATTGAACTCTGAAAGTACAGGGTTACAAATTGACATGATGATTACATTGTGAAAAACATAATATTTTTTCTGTCTCCTTAAAAAGTTTCAGTGAAAATTTCTATTATAAAAAAATATAAAAGAAAAGAACAGAACAGAGGGGCCGGCCTCACGGCGTAGTGGTTGAGTTCAACACACTCTGCTACAGCAACCCAGGTGCACAGGCTCAGATCCCAGGTGCAGACCTACACCACTCAACAGCCATGCTGTGGCGGCATCTCACATACAAAATAGAGGAAGACTGGCACAGATGTTAGCTCAGGGACAATCTTCCTCACCAAAAAGAAAGAGAAAAAGAACAAAAACCTAGACACTTTTTTTTTTTAAACCTAAGGCAACTAATTGGAGAAAATAAATGTTTGGAGACTATTAGGATAAAATAAAGTAATTTCTGAACAGTAATTCATTAGAAGTTTTCTTCCCATGTTTATTTTCTCTCTGCTTTCTATGTTTATTACTGCATTTTCACCAACTCAGAAAAGCCACCAGATGGCATTGGAGAGTCCAATTACTTTATAGAAGATATTTATAGGAAAAACTGAAAGAATCCTCTTTTCAAGTTGAAGTTGTTCTTTTTTCTGATATGAAAATATATTGAAGAAAAAAATATTAATTTATCAGACTAGGGAAACTTTTTCTCATCATTGATAAAAATAATTTTCCTTTATCATTCACAACATACTTATGTCATATGTGGAATACAAAGTAACTGGAATATGCTTTTACAGATCAAAGTAAAATGCCAATGACAGAACTTTACTGAAATGAAGGTAGTGATATTAATTGGTAAATATTTTAGCATGGTTAGTAAAATATAAATGATAATTGAAGAGTGTTTAGGATACCCACAAGAGGCTTAATGACACTTTTTAAAGAAATGTTTGTATATAACCCTCAGAGATTTTACAACTTGGCAAAGTTATCCATTGTCATTGCCTTAAGGCAACATTTTCCATGGAAGGCGGCACTTTAGATGTCTTAAGAGACTACAACTCTACAGAAGGAAATTTGCCATAAATAAGCAGAAATAGGCTAAAACACGGCTTAGTATTTTGAACTGCCAAACCTAATTTCACTTAGACACATCACCACCTGCAAGGAAAAGTACCTTATTTTTACTTGAGCTTTGTAACTATACAGCATGTGCCTTTTAACAAGACTAAAAATCATCTTTTTTTTTTTCCCTTAATCAAACCTCTATGATAACATCTCTGCTCTGTGGTGTTAGGACAAACGGCGTAGCATAAAGTTAAATGTAGCCAACAATGCACCTCAAGTACTCTGGCTACAAATTCTGGCCATCTAAATTTGTTTGATCAATTTACAAATATGTAAAATATCTTACAGAAGAAAGGTGTCACTTTATGTACTGAGTATGCCTTGAAGATGTTCAGTAAATGCTTGTGAAATGAACAAAAGGATAAACTTCTATTTCTACTGATGATGTTGTAGTTCAAAACTTTTACTTTATGAAAAAGGAAACTGAAGTCCTGAAAGATTCAGGGACTTGTCCCAATCAACAAGGCTTACTAGGGGCTGGACTGAAACACAAGTTTCTTAATTTCCAATTCTATAGGTTTCATAACACTCCTCAGAACAACCTAAACCACTTTTGGAAAAATAACGCTATGTATGTGTTTTTAGTGATCATCACTGTAGACAAAAATTGGCATGTCAATATTAGTTATCTGTAGAAATGTCCTGCCAACTTACCATAGTCAACATGAGGATTAACCACAGCAAATTTTAATGCACATGTAAGCCACTGTTCCCATCTGTTTATATGAAGTAAGGGAATGAAAATTGAATCAGTATTACCCCACCTTCAGGAGATTAGTTTATGGCAAATATATTTCAAATCTAGATTTAAAAATTTTTGATGAGGTAAATCTTCTCCTTTCTATAGTACAATTATTCTCATTATCATGAATGACCAGGAATTTTACACTTGTTTTACCTAAATAGAAAAAAAACAATAAAAGTAATAATTTCTAAGAGTTAAGCAAATTTTAAAAAATAAATAGCCCTTATAATATACTGGTTTTGTATAATATATACTTCTAAAAAAATCTGACAACTTCTTTCAGATCTCAAGATGAGATCATCCTGGATTATCCAAATGGACCCTAAATCCAAAGACAAGCGTCCTTATCAGAGAAAGGCAAAGAGAGATTATAGACACATAGGAGAAGGCCATGTGAAGATGGAGGCAAATACTGGAATGATGCAGATACAAACCAAGGAACACCTGAAGCCACCAGAAGCTGGAAGAGGCAAGGAAGTACTCTCCCACAGAGCCTTTAGAGGGAATGTGGCCTTGCCGACACCTTAATTTCGGACTTCTGGGCTCCAGAACTGTAGAGGCCACATTTTCTATAGATTTCTATTGTTTTAAGTCACCCAGTTAGTGGCAATTTGTTACCGCAGCCACAGAAAACTAATACAACTCAAGATCAATAAATCCATCAGTTCAATACTTCCAGTGATTGTCACAGCTCATATGTTCCAAACTGAACTCATTCCATCTCCTCTCCCTGAAAAAACTTCCCCTTCTCTCTCTATAATTGGTGACAACATCAATATAACGTCTCCTCAAATTATTTCATAATCCAGCTCCAAACATTCACTTGATCGCATTTATTCTTCTTCAGAAACATGTTTTGAGTCCCTTGGACTACTTTTCAGGCCCTTAGTATACCTGAATACGATTTTTATGGAGTCTCTGAATGGTCACTCTGGAATCCCACTACAGTCTTTCCTCCAGGGAGTATTATCTGTCCAAAAACAGATCGGACCATGCCACTCTCAGGTGTGACCCTTTATAGCTTGATTGTTGTGTGTGTTTTTCCTTCTCTGTAAAGGCAGCTTTACTGATGGACTGGCACAAACATTTGTGTAGCACTATCGCATATACATCAAGGAGTTTCATCTTTATAGTGTATGGCAGACACCACAATGAATAGATCTGCCAAATCCGAGGCCCAACCTCACAGACCAAAATTTCTACTAAAGGGATTTGCAAAGTAATTCAATATCTCAGCCCAAACTTTTTGTTCTACAAGGCAAAATTCAAAATCCCTTGCAAGACA
Organism: Tapirus indicus; assembly: GCA_031878705.1. NCBI lineage: Eukaryota > Metazoa > Chordata > Mammalia > Perissodactyla > Tapiridae > Tapirus > Tapirus indicus. The sequence goes on along the minus strand of CM062942.1, from coordinate 23,208,224 downwards.
TATGAAACCCTTCATACTCTACGCCCAATCTACTTTTTGGGCTTCATCTTAGTCACAAAGACCTACCTACTGTTCTCTTTAAATAAGTGGTCCTTTCAAGTTTCTGTTCTTTGGGGACCTTTAACATGATTGATGGCATCACAATCCTCCTCTTACAGAATTATTTTGTCCACCTCTTTTTTTCAAACACCCCACACCTAATCATCAAACTCAATGGATTCTACCTTTAAAGTTGCTCTCTCTTCTGTCTCCCCTGTTCTCACTGCAGTTACTTTGAGTCAGGAAATCATTTTCATGTCAGACATTTTTGGTTGAAAGGAACACAGACTCCTTTAGGATACTATAGGAAAAAAGCAATATTTTTGACAGTGTATTTGTAGAGTGCAGATGAATCTTAAAAGTTATCAAGATCCAAAGCATCACTAGATTTGTTTCTTCTCTTTCTCCTTCCCTGTCTCCCTTCCTTCCTCTTTCTCTGCCCTGTTTTCTTTTCCCTGTTCTTCTTTTTCTCCCCAACTCCTTCTCTCTCTTTTTATCATGGACCACAGATAAGGAATTTTCAACTTCCTTGTTCTTATTGCCATATTCCCATCTAGCTCCCGACTGACTGTTCTTTCTCTAATCGCCAGTACAAATTCAATAATAAGTTTGTTTGATTGACTCAGCTAAGTATCAGTTGTGGTAGGCAGAATAATGCACTCACCTCCCCAAAGATGTCCACATCCTAATCCCTAGAACATGTGACTATGTTACATTACATGGCAAAAAGGTCTCTACAGATTTGATTAAATTAAGGATCTTGAAATTTTCCTGGATTATCTAGGCAGGTCCAATGTAATCACGAGGGTTCTTATTAAGAGAGAGAGGGAGGCAGGAGAGTCAGAGCCAGAGAAGGAGATGTGACTATGACTACACAAATAGACTTTGGAGTAATGGGGGACCATGAGCCAAGGAACACGGGCAGCCACTAGGAGCTGGAAAAGGTACTGAAATAGATTCCACCCTAGAGCCTGCACAAAGAATTCAGCCCACCAATCTATTTCAGACATCTTCCCTCCAGAACTGTACGATAATAAACTTGTGTTGCTTTAAGCCACTAAATTTTTGGTAATTTGTTAAAGCAGCAATAAGATACTAGTTCAACAGTGTCCTTAATTTCCAAGCCACCTCCTGGAACATCTTCATGCTTATAGTAGAATCTTAAAAGATTCACCTCTGTGCTGTCTCTAGAATGAATATTAATTCCTTAACAGGACTTAAAATGTCCACCATTGACTGGCTCCTCACTGCTGCTCTCTGTCCCTCAGCCCTCCCTTCAACTATACAGAAAAATATATCTTTTATTACCCCCATGATACACTGCTATATTTATTAACTTGGAATAGTCCCCTCTCCATTGAAATCTGATTCAACTTGTAAGACTCATCCATATTGACTTTTATCTTCTCCATGTAAATTCACCATGACCCAGGCATCGTCTGAAGAATTAATGTTAATCTATACCAACTCTATATAAAATTGTACTGACAGCTAAAACTGAACAAGTAAGTTTATGATGAAATTCATAGGCATATCAGATGATTATTAAACAAAGATACTGAATAATTTTATTTTATTTGTCAGGTATAAGTTCTATTTCTTTGTTAATTCTAATTGAAGACATCATTTCAAATGAATATCAAAATTATTCTAGATCAAATTTAAAAATTTATTTTAGGGGCCGCCCGGTGGTGCAGCGGTTTAGTCCGTGCTTGGCAGCCCGGGGTTCACCGGTTCGGATCCCGGTCGCCCGCCGACACACTACTCGTCAGCCATGCTGTGGCGGCGTCCCATATAAAGTAGAGGAAGATGGGCACAGATGTTAGCCCAGGGGCAGTCTTCCTCAGCAAAAAGAGGAGGATTGGCAACGGATGTTAGCTCAGGGCTGGTCTTCCTCACAAAAAAAGAAAAAAAATTATTTTAAAAATCAAGACAAATGGAAGAGGGGGATTTTTTTTTTCCAAAAAATAAATTAAAGTGCATTTTTTTCAAAAAGTAAAGAAACAAAGCCTCAGAAGTTTGGTCTTGTAAGCTATCCCAAGGGAAAAAAAGGAGAAATGCTTCATACTTTTTGACGTATTTGACAAACTGGGAATAAACACATGGTAACATAATAAAAGGCAGATGCTGGGGGACTAGGTTGTCTGTTAATCATGTGGACTTAGGCTCACTGACTTCCAGGAATGCCCAAGAGAGCTGATGAACATAAATCACACTGGCATGAGATGGAAACATCCCACTAGACTTTCTCACTCCTATTCAGTTAAACCTCACTTTCTTTACACAATAGCATAATTTCTTTTACTTAGAGAAATGATCCAGAAATAACAAACACAAAGACTAGAACCTAAACTGTCTTTGGCTATTTAGCTACCCTTATCTTTTATAAATTATTTGGGCTTAGAGTTACAAGTTTGGGAAAACCTCTTGAGAGACTTGCCTTCCTCTTGCTGTCAGGAAGAACTGCATCTAAATCACTTTACACAAACAGGTGCCCATTGTCAGGTTCTAGAATGAAGAGAGGATCAGCTTCCTGTGGTAACCCTTTTACTCGCTAATAGCTGGCTGCTTTAGGTAGCTCTTATAAATCCTAAATAAGATGTACTCTTCGGTTTATGTAATATAGCCACTTACTCTTCTCCATATGCTCTAATAATTATGAATACTTTTTTTCTATACTGAAGTCACTTGCTTATTTATCATGTATCAGTAATCATGAACTACATCCTTTTCACTGTGGTCTGTATTGAATAATATCATTAAAATCAAAATGTCTACATAATGACAGTACTTCTTTAAAGCAGCAGTAAATGTAGTAAAATTCCAATACAGTAATATTTAAAGAATCATTTTCCTTTCCTTCTGACAGATTTTGAACTGCATTTCAAGCTCATGAAAACACTCATCATTTGCAAAAGTTCACTGTCTTCAAATAAACCCCTAGCATGTCTTAGATATTGCTTATTCTGAGTTTATATCTTTTGCTTCAGTAGTCTTGTATTATACATTATACTAATTTCCATTTAAGAAAAAAACAGTTTTTCTTAAATGCCTCTATTTTATTTTACCTTTATTTTTCTAATACTGTGTTGGTCTTGTAGCATCCTCACTGAGGTAACCCAGCCTGAACATTAAAGCCACTCATTCATTCATTCATTTAATCATTACTTCGTTAAGACATCTCATTGAACCCTAACTCTGAAACACACACCATATTTGGCACTGTAGAAGTCATAAGCACATATAAATCATTGTTCTTGCACTCACCATCTTATATTCTATGAGATATGAGAGCAAAGAGAAACAGACAAGAGGTCTGGATCCCTTTCTCTTCCCTAATCTCTACATCCACATCCCTCTAGCTTCATTTCTCTTCAGTGTTGCAAACTCTTGGGCCAAATCACAACTCACGCTTTAGTTCCCTGAAGGTGCTATATTCATACTTTATACATAATAGTCCTTAAACAGTTCACATTATTCCCCTGCCCCTGAATCCTATCCCAAATTCTCCTAGCTATACAAAATTTTAAAAAAATTTAATAATTGCCATTATTAACAGAGACCACACTATCCTCTTGGAATAAACTCATAAAGACACAGCATTTCATGGACTTTAACCCTTCAAACAAAGTAATGACAATATTTTTATAGTTAAAAAAGTTCTACAAAGACACAATGGGAATATTCAAAATAGATTATTTTATTTGCAGACAGAAACACTAATAAAAAAGAAGGAAGATGGGAGAATGGAAGAGAGGAAGAAGAGAAGAGGAAGAGAGGCGGAGAAGCAGAGAGGAGGAGGAGGAGAAGAGAAAAAGAGGGAGGATGGGGAGGGAGGAAGGAAGGAAGGAGGGAGGAAGGGAGGAAGGAGAAAGAAAGGAGGAAGAAAGGAGGAAGGAAGGAAGGAAGGAGGAAGGAGGAAGGGAGGGAGGGAGGGAGAAAGGAAGGAAGGAAGGAAGGGAGGGAGGAAGGGAGGAAGGAAGGGAGGAAGGAAGGGGGAAGAAAGGAGGAAGGAAGGAAGGAGAAACAAATAGACAAACAAATCAAGAAGAACATTAAGCTAACCAAACTGGTTAAGTTACAAAGACTCTCCAAGCAAGCATTTGCTTTACATGTGGTTTTTATACAGAATTCTACAAACGACAGCAACTCAAATGTTCACTTACTGAATTGCTACAACGCTCCACACACTTGAGGAGAATGAATAATATTGATAGTCTTTGCCTCTTTCTTCAAGTGCTGCTTATAAAAACTAAAAACATGGTATAAAATTGTTCCAAGAGAATATCTATTGTGTGACAAAGGCTGAATATCTGTTTCCATAGATATCAAAGGTCTTGATTCTAAAGGTATGCAAAACTTGAGAACATTACCTGAGAGACCAGATTCAATCTTTGATTGCTAGAACCATATACATACCTGAAGTGATAATTAAAACAAAACATTATGAAGCTGAATTTTTAATATTTCAGTCAAGGATGTTATAATGATATAACTGCCTTATTATATTTAATTTGTTCCTTAAATTAATAGCAATGGGGTGTAAACCAATGTGATAAAAATAATACATTTCCAGCTTGTGTATGAAGAGCTCCTAGTGCTTTCAAATTAGTTCTATTAATGAGAAATACTTACTTCTCAATTTTTGTGGAATGACCGTATGTGTGTATCTAAAGTAAACACTATACACAATTAACATGCCATAAAAAATTCAACATTACTGTGTGCACTATAATCATATTTAACATGTTCTTGGTTATTAAAATATCTAGTTCTGGTTTTCTAGTGGTCAGAGTGAATTAAAAATAATATTTTAGTAAAAGACACATGAAAAGCATTGGGTTTTGAATCATGTTTACCCTGAACTCTCAAAAAGATTTATAAAATTGAAAATAAAAAGAGAATTAAATGATAAGGAGAAAGAACAAGGATAAGTAGCCCTCTTGGTTAATATGCGAGATCAAACATCAAAAATTGACTTTTATTCCCTGGCCTTGGTGCCTCTGGTTTTATAGGTTGGGCCGGACATGAAGATTGAGCCATTAATCTTTTAAGGAGAAGATGCCAAGTGCACTCCTCTTCTACTTGATCTATGGAGATCAGAAATGACTCCCTTCAGTAAGCTACATATCTGCTTCTCCCAACAAAGGTGCCGTGGTAACAGACATTGGCTGAAATGAGTGCAAGCCGTGAAAGTATATGGGTAAAGTAATATTATTTATTCCCAAATTGTACATTTAATATTCAAAAATCAAACAAACTTACTGCCATCCAGCTGGGTCTTAACATAGATACTGGGGGAAGCTAACTTAATTCACACGATAAAAGTAAACAAATCAAACATGTGCCTAAATCTCAGTACCTGCCATGTTATTTTTACATTATGATATAGAAAACACATTCAGTTTGGGAGATATTAAGTAGCTATGTGACAACTATATTCGTAAATAGAAGAGAACAAGGTCTCAGAACTTTTGCCGAACTTAGGGCAGCATTTTATTACCACCCTCCTAAAATAATTATATCTGAGGCAGGTCATTGAGTTTTCTCAGGTCTCTAGAGCAGATGGAGATATGAATTTTCCAACTGTCCCACATTTCTAGCTCTGCTCCCATGCTTCTCAAACATACAAAGTCAGTACCAATTTAATAAAAGTTTTTCCCCCCAATTAAAGTTTATATAGAATGGACCTGTCACCACTATTTGATGATGGAAAAAAAATCACATTTGCATTTAGATAAATAAATCACAGATCTGACATACACAAAAAGAACTGAAAAAAATGAATTTTATGTAATCAAGTATAATAACCAGAAAAAATGAAGTTTTTAAGATTCAATCAATATTTCTATTTTGGATAGTTTCATTTTGTTATAATACTTATACAGATGAGTATTTCTCTTCTACGTGGCCAGCATCTCAAAGATCCATGTTAAGTGCTTTTAACTGCTGTTCTAGAAAATACTACTGTTGTAGAGATTGTCAGCTTTCATCACAATTTATTCCCCCTTCTACCTATTCTAACTCTCATGGGTATGCTCAACTTTCCTTCCAAGTGGCAGACAAAGAAATCAAGATATCTGCTATTTGCCAGTAATCCATTCAAATTACAAAAGCCGCTATACCATAATCCTGCCCTAGGGTTTTCTCTCATTCAAAAAGATCCACCAAGAGGAACAGATGAAATAATGTATAAACATAGAAACACTATTTTTTCACATTGCCTACAATCACATCAGTGGCAGATACAACAGCTATACAATAACCAAAAAGTTCCAGAGCCAATAAGCTCAATAAAATTCCCTTTACTCTCAACCCTACACCATCCCTTTCTCCATGCACAAAGCACTCCTCAATCCCTCCCCAGACTTTCCCCCAAGGTGGGCTCATGAGAGCCAACTTGCTCTCTGCTTCCTTTGCGTGTGCCTTTTTCATTATATAATCAATGTGAGTTTGAAGCCTCTTAACCTAAGGGAAGGAGAATAGTTGCTGCAGCTCCATATCAGTCTTTTCATTCTCTCTCCCTTCTGAATTCCAAAGGTACTTTTGTTCAAGCAATTCTTCATATCACAACACTCTGCAGCTTCTTGCACATTATTTCTTCTTTTTCCCACTGTCTCCCTAGAACTAATAGATAAACACATTCTAGTTCTAGCAACTAAACACAATACATTTCTTCCTCCGTTATACCCAAAAGCTACAGCTCCAAAAATTCTGTAAACCAACATAAAATGTGAGTGTGACAAGGCTTTGTATTATCAGTGACTTATCAGAGAAGATACAACTTCACATCGATAACAGCATATTTGTTCAGTTGCCTTGTATATTTCACTAACTCCTAGTATCAACAGTCAACTGAAAACCGAGATGTCTGATAACATGCAAAGTTTTCCATAAGCTTCAGCATTATTCTAAGATGAAAGCAGCAGTAATATGAAAGTAGCTCCTTTCATATTACCATTCTACTTCACCTCTATATTTCCTACTAACATATTAGGATATTTCCCCATGATATTTTCTTTAATAACTCCGTTGCTTTTCTTTAAATACTTGCAAAATAATTCAGCAAATCAATTGAACTACAATCCTAAAAATAATCTGCCCTAAGCATAGCTGACATTGAAATGGTATCAGTAAAAGTTAACATGAAAAAAATTCACAATATTTCCATGCAAAATTTAAAATGACACTCTTTATAAAAGAATGCTGAAAATCATACTATAAAATGAAATCAAACTGTGAGCTTTTAGTATTGAATCCATTTCAATTCATAGTAATTAATGAAATGAGCCACCTTTTTTCAACCTATTCCCACTTTTCTAATTCCCTACGAGTATGCTCCACTCTTCTAAAGACGTATCTACAATATTGCCACAATATGGATTCCTGGTTAATTCCCAACCTCTCCACAAATGGCACGTGTGTAAACGTAGTACCATCACTTCAAGCCATAAAAATGAGAGAAGAGGAGGGAACGCTGCTTACCAGAGCCTCTTTTGGTCACAACCTTCAAACTCTGAGTAAAAGTAGCATATAAGAGAATCAAGTGTGGAATCGGAGCTTTCATCTTCCAGCTCTTAAAGGCTGTTCTCTAAAGAAAAGATAAAAAAGAAAAACATACATTTTAAAAAATATATAGCAATATTATGAGATTTTTGTTAGACTTTTGATCATGCACAATTGGGGCAATGAATTCCACAAAAGAAAAGAATGTGAACAGGATCTATATTCTATTTTCCCATATGTTGTGGTTCCTAAGTTAAATCAAAACCAGTAATGTCTCTACAGGCCCCGCAAATGTTTAAAATATTATGGTCCCTTAAGGTTTAGAATTTCTCTTTATTTAGAAGATTTAACTGTATTTAAATAAGTGGAAACAATCCCTTCAAAAGGACTATTTCACTAACAATTTATTTTTAATACGAATTACCAAACATTGACATTTTTTAATGTTCCGTGCTGCAATAGAATATGGTTTCATTCAGCATCATTCTTTCTAATTGAGAAGAAATCATAAATTCTATGCTTCTAAAGATTTAATTATAATTTTCCAATTCTCTTTCAAAAAACTCTAAAAGATACTTAAAGAGAATTTTAAGACTTTGTCTCTACTGAAAAGAGAGTACACTATCTATGAAAGATACATGATTTATTCCTATTAAAAGGCTCTCAAAGGGATACCAGAAGGGACACTAACCTAGTGTTTGGATTTCAAAAGGGGGAAATATTTCATTTGAAATTAATTGAAATGAACATTGTCTTCCTCAGAAAATCATCCCTCTTTTATTTTTGTATAAGACTGAGATAGTAGAGCTGAAAGACTGAATTTCAAAAAGTAGCAAGTCAGAACACAGTTCAAATAAATTGTCAATCCATGACAGCATGAATTTCTTTCAAGACAGTTGAGGACTGATCACACTCAGCTTCCAATCACTATGACTTTATTAAAGATGAGGAAGCTGAAATAGTGATTTGACAGTTGCATTTTTTGCTCTCCTAGAGCCTCAGATACTTCTGAATATTTTTAAATGATTAATTCATTCACATTAATAAGTCTGTTAAAACACATTTTAATTTACAAAACAAAATCAAAACCCATTCACTTACAGTCAAATGTCACCCTCAATATTTTAGTCAGAAAGTGGTGAATTTTTCAAATAAGTACTGAGAATAAGATATTCAACTCCAGCTTCTTTAAATGATGATAGCCTGTTTCAGTTTTCTAACCAAGGACCTTGAGTTCACATAAAGACATAAATGAAACCTAGTCGGAAAAGCCGACTCATCAGATACATCTGAGAACTGCCACATTCAAGTGCAAGCCTGAGTCATGCATTCCTAAAACCTCAATCCCATTTCTCAGCCACCACACTAACTGGAGCTGCAGGAAATCTTCAAGTTGATATTTCCAGCCTTCAGGTTAGCAGTAAGAATCAGTTCCTCTCTCAGTGTGAGTTTAATCAGCGCTGCCCAAGAAACTCCCGGATCCAACTATACACTGCAAGACCTTCCAGCTTAACTATCTTATTACTTGACTCTTGTTCAAAATACTATTTCCTTACTCATTTCATTTCTATAAGGCATACAAGCTAGTTTGCGATTCTATTTCTTAAAATTAAATTGGTTTGGAAAGCATCAATTTGGTAACATCAAGATCCTTAATTGAATCTCTTGAAATGTGTATTAGGGAAAACAAAAAAGTTACACAGCATTTCACAGATTTAACGTCTTGGTCAATGTACAATAATCTTCACAAACCTCTTTGAGGTAATTTATTGTATTTTATAATGAAAGACAGATCAAATATGTCTAGTCATAGACATCCAAGTTTTGCTGTACTTGTTGTGTAACTAAAATTCTTACCCAGAAATCACAATGCAAACTATATATAAACATTTATTGAGGTTTCCTTGTACTTTCTTATTGTCACATAGTAGCTCAAACTCTCAGTGACCTAATTTCAAGAAGCTTCAATTTCTGAGTGGATAGACCTGAAATTATTTGCCTGTTTCCTGTTAAGAAACACCACTTGGCTTCACCTAAACCCTACCAAATCTTACATAAAATGAGTATATCACAGCGATTATAACCAATCAGTCTGTCTGGATTCTTAACCCAGTTTTGCCACCTATCAGCTGTGTGATTTGGGCAAACAACCTCTCTGTGACTAGTTTCTTCATTTGCAAAATATGTATTATTACAGTACACATTGCATAGTGCCTAGATCACTACTGGCACATAGAATAAATTGAATAAATGAAAGCTGCTGTTGTTATTGTTTTTATTGCTGTTGATTTTTGTTGCCATTATAATTACTAACACTCTTATAGACTCACTTCACATCCTCTCACCTGTAAGACTTTCTGTATATACCAGCTTTCTTTACATCATATCCCACACTATTAGCTTATCTCTTTAATTATATGTCTTTCTATTCTATCAGACTTGAAGTCCCTCCAGGGTGAGTGTGTGTTATTCATCTTTTTATATCCAATGTTCAATAAATGTTAGCTGAAAAAAAAATGAATGAATGAAAGACTGAATGTGGCTGCTATTATATGCAGTTGAATTTTGGCATTCAAACTCATCATTTGATAAACACTTATTAAGCATATACTAGTTACAGGATGCTGTGCTATGGTGCAGTGGGGACACAAAGACAATGTAATGCACGCTAATAAAGAAGACTCACAGACCAATAAAGGAGACAAATGCTTACCTACTTAATTAGACTGGCCCTATTGCCATATGGTGAGTATAATGTGCTGAGGGAGTAAGGGGAGGAACCTATTAATTCTGCTCCAGGTTGGGTCTAGCGAAGTCACAGAAAAGAGCTTTCAGAAGAAGAAGCATTTCACCTAGGTCATAAAGGAGAGACTTTCTAAGGAAAAGGGAATTCTGGGTCTAGGACAAAGGATGACTGAAATTGTCGTCTAGTAGGCAAACTAATGCCCAACCCCAAACTTGCCAATGTTTGAATTCCTGGATCCTGTGAACACATCACCGTACACGGCAAAGGGACTTTGCAGGTGTGGTTAAGAATTTTGAGATGGGAGATTATTATTTGGGTGAGCCCAAAGTGATCACAAGTAACCTTATAAAAGGGCAGTAGAAGAATCAGATTCAGAGAGAGCAAATATAAGGATGAAAGCAAAGGTCAGATATTGCAGTGTTGCATTTTGAAGATGAAGGAACAGGACATGTGCTAAGGAATGTTTGTGGCCTCTAGAAGCTGTAAAAGGCAAGGAAACAGATTCTCTCCTGGATCCTCCAGAAGAAATGCAGGCATGCCAACACTTTGATTTTAGCCAAGTGAGTCCAGTGCATTTTGGACTTCTGAACACCAGAACTGTAAGATTAAAAATTTGGGTTGTTTTAAACCACTAAGTTTGCAGTAATTTGTTACAGCAGCAACAGGAAACTATTACATCAAGTGTGTGAAATGGCAAGTTTCAGGATTGAACTGTAAATAGACCAAAGGTTGAGGGCTGTAGTGACAGAAGTTGAAGATGTCAGTGTAGAATTGTTAATACTAAAATAAGCTAAGTAAGAAGTTGGAAGTCCCTCATATTCCCTACAATGTTTTTCACTCATATTCTATCCAACTTCATTATCCAATAATATTTTGCACACCTTCACTTTCTTTACCTTTTTTAAATCATGAAAACAACATGTATATTGAATATGTTTCCTCAGAATACACATGGTGACCCACTCGAGATTCTGACATGCCCGCCTTTCACACACTTCTAAGATTCTTTGCAGTACAGACAACAAACAACCAATGAATGCCTACAGGTGAATAATCTGAACTGCTTTAGAAAGCATGGTTTGAAGGTGGAAAAAACTAGTTAGCGGGCAGTGGTGCAGGAAGACGAGGAAGAGGGTCAGCCTTAATGCAGTGGTGGTGAATACTGGGAGAACAGAAGAGATTTGGGAATAAATAGAGCTTAGTGATATTAAAGGAAGTGGCATTAAAAGGAAGCTTCGAAAGTGGGTCTGAGGCATATAGTTTGAGCAACTAGGTCTATTATGATACTATTTACCAATATATAGAAATAGAGAAGACATTTGGGGGAACGAGGGTGGAGAAATATACAAAATTATATTTGAAGCATGTAGATTTTAAATTGCCTGTGGAATCTATTAGAATTGTCTTGTAGTTAATTAAAAATATTAGCCAGAAGCTCAGTTGAGAGATGGAAGATAACATTATAATTGTAGCTGAAGTTAAAGACGTGGATTATGATAAATAGGAAAAAAAGTATAGAAAACAAAGAGAAAAAGGCTTATACTTTCAACTCTGGAGCCTACAGATATTTATGAGACAGGCAAAGGGAATCAAAAGGAAGAAAAAAATGAGAAAATCAGGCAGTAAAGGGAATGTGAATCAGGAAGAAGTTGGGTCAATGAAGCAAGCAAGGATATTTAAGGACAAAATCAGTAGAGCTTATGCATTATAAGGATAAAAAGAGAAAACTGCTTTAGAATTAAGAACTGCTGGTGATACTGGCTAGTCTTTTAATTAGACAAATAGGGGCATAATCAGAAAATTTAAGGAGGAAAATAAGCTTCATTTGCTTGTTTCTGAATGGTAGGATGCGGGGTCCATAGCTGAGAGTAAAGAATAGAGGGATAACTATAGGGAATTGGGAATTGAAATAGGGGAGACCAGGACATATATAAACTGAAGCAAAGAGAAGCAGAGCCAGAGGAAGGAGGTGAATCTAGAATGGAAGTGACATTAGTATGGGGAAGTTGGGACACCTCCTCTCATAGGCAGAAGAGAAGGAAAGTACACATGGATGAATACAAAGGTTAAGTTTGGAAGTGAAATGGAGGGAAGCTATAATCATTTGTTTTATTCAAATATCATAAAGCAGAAAGAAATGGTTTTAGAATGAGAATGAACTAGATTTTAAGAGTCCTACTGTATGTTAGGTTAGGCCAGCTACTTCATCTCTTTAAGTTCCAATTTTCTCATCTACAAACCACGGACATAGTATGCACCATGCCATATATCTTTCATTTTAGTGTATTTCATTTTTGACCTATTTTCCCCCAGCATATTGAAGTAGTAAATCCCTACTTCAAAGTTTTACAACCTTTAAACAAAATAATCGTCTTTACGTTGTCTATCACAGTGTTTAACAATGGCATTTAATTGTAGACACTTTAAGAGGCTAGCTCTTTTCCTATGTGTCCTTTCTCTCCATTCCTGGCTAGTATGTAATAATTATTTATGCTCCAAAAATGATCCATTATATTTGATTTAAACCTTAAAGTTTTTACACTACTAAACTCAAGATTATACCAATTATTTTTTCACTCTAATAAAAAAAAATTAACGTATCCATTTGTGTATGACATAGATAAAGTATATTTACCAAGTGCACAATTTACATAAAGCAATGCATGTAAAAGTTGTGGAATAGATTCCCTATGGAGAGGACAAACAGAAGTTCTTCCAGACTTCGCAACTAAAAGTTACCAAAAAAGCACAATATTTAAAATTAGTCCCAGGGAAAATTGTTTCTTACATCATGAACCTATGACAATTATCTTGAGGAAAATCAACCACTCAAAATTATGAGTATGTCTATACATTTATTTTTAAAGGTTTTTGAATGCCTACCATGTTTCAGCAGCTGTTCTAAGTACTGAGGATACAAAATCATTAGGAAATGGTCACTGTGGCCAAGGATCACATGGAAGGAGACATGAAAATCAACAATTATGGCTAAAGGATAGATGTTATAAGAGAACAATTCTCAAGTCTATGGAAAGTGCTCAGTGCTGCCTGGAGTGGTCATGAAAACATTTTTAGATGAGGGTGACATCTGGGCTGACTTTGGACCAGGGTGGAAAGGGTTTAAAAAGTGATGGGCAAAAGACTATAGGTAGAAAGGAAAAAAAATAGCACATGGTGCATTTGAAAAACCACTAGTGAAAATAAAACTACATACTTGTCAAAAATAAAACTACATACTTGACAATCTATTCAGTACAAGTTGGGGAGTACAGAGGGGTATATGTTTAGATCATCAGACATAAGTTTTAAGTCACTAGGATAATTTTTTACAAATTGGCCCAGACACAGTTCTGGGTTTTTGTTTGTAGAAGATCATTCATTCCTATAAAGCCTAGCTGGCAAGGGAATTTTAAGGTTCCAGATCTTATAAGCAAGCTTCTATACTGATCTCCAAAAGTTAATTCATAATCTGACCAAAAAGCCAAGGTGTAAATAAAATCTTCATTCATATGGTTCTTGACAGATTCCCCTACAAGGTGATGAAGAATACTCAGTAGTCAAATAACTCTCTCCAAAATGCATGTGTTCCTTATTTAAATACTGTCCTGAGAATTATAGACCAGAGTAGTTTGCTATAGAGCAACGTGGCATAAAATGCTATGGAATGTCCTGCAAACCAACAGACTGGAGTAGAGGCTTCACTTATTATGGGGTAATTGGTACACCTACTAGGTGGCAACAGTTGAGGCTGAAAATTTTTAGAAGGATCCTGTAAGGAAAGGACTTGCTCGATTCTCATGAAGTCTGGACCATATCCTTCAGCAGGTGGGAAGCCAATGGTGTTTAAGGAACTGAGTGTCACAACCAGCTTTGTATAAAGAGTTCACCAAGCTTCTATCTAATCTACCAAGAATATAAGACCAATAATATAAATAAAAAGTAAAAAAGAGGATATAAAATATATAATAGACAAATTTAGAATATTTTGAATTTAACTAAATTTGAAAGTTTTACAGAATGGATGGTTTCCTGGGAATACAAATTACCAAAATTTACTAAACAAAAGAAAAATATCAATCAAACAAAAACCATTTAAAATTTCTAAATACTATTAAAGTATAAACTCCAAAAATTTTTGATTACAGAAAATAACACAGATGAATACTTTCAAAATTTCAAGGAACACAGTGTGTTACAAGGAACAGAAAATCATGGTTATGGCTGTAAAAACATAGAAAACCTTAAAAAACTGACAAAAAATTATTAGAACTAATATAAGGTATTTAATAAACTATAAACCTAGAATAACACTGCCAAGGGTAGTTAATGTTACCACTACTACTTAGCTTCTATTTAGAAGTCCTAGGCAGGGAAATGAACCAGGAAATAAGAGTAATGGCTATAAATATAAAGATTAGAAAAAGGAAAATACAAAATTTTCATTATTTATAGGTTATGGCTGTAAACACATTAAAAACTTTATTCCATTATAAATGGAGAAAAATAATGTGTTTCAAGATGGAAATATTGACCACTTTGTGAATATCGACAAAAAATGTCAAATTTTCCAAATTGAGATTATTCACTGCTAGTCAAAATCCAAATGGAATTTTTGTTTCTTAAAAAATTAAGCCTAAGGGGGCCGCCAAGTGGCACAGCAGTTTAGTTCGCACTTGGCAGCCCGGGGTTCACGAGTTTGGATCCCGGCTGCCCGCCAACACACTGCTTGTCAGTCATGCTGTGGCGGCATCCCATATAAAGTAGAGGAAGATGGGCACGGATGTTAGCCCAGGGCCAGTCTTCCTCAGCAAAAAGAGGAGGATTGGCAATAGATGTTAGCTCAGGGCCAGTCTTCCTCACACACACAAAAAATTAAGCCTAAAATTTGAATGGAAATATAAGCAAGAGAGAAATTTAGAAAAAAGAAGAGCAATCCAGCAGGACTTGCCCTGCAAGATACCAAAATGCATTTTCATTTTAGACTAGTTGAAATATAGTACAGCCACAAAAATTGAAAGATATATACAACACTGCACCAGGTATGAGAATATATAAGAACAATACATGATAAAGGAAGCATATACCATTGAACAGAGAAAAGAAATCTGTCTGTGGTCATAAAATTTCTGAGATGGCTCCCAAGATTCCCACCCCTGGTGTTCACACCCTATAGAATCGCCTCCCTTTGTATAAGTGAGGACTACTAATATGATGGGATATCCCTCCCATGATTAGGCTATATTTATATGGCAAAAGTGAAGATGTTTTGTGGTTGTAAATAAATCAAGTAATCGATTGATTTTAAGTTAATCAAAAGGAAGATTTATCCTTGGTGAGCCCAGCCTAATCAGATGGCCCTTTAAAAGAGGGTCTAGAGGTCAGAGATAGATGTTAGAGAAATAGGAAGTAGCAGAGATGCTCTCCTACTAGTCTTGAAGAATAAACTGCTGTGTTGTGGAGAGAACCACATGTCATGGAATGGTGTGCAGTCTCTAGCAGCTAAGAGCTCAGTCCTACAACCACAAGGAACTGAATTCTGCCAACAACCACATGAACTTAGGAGAGGACCCCGGGTCTCAGATGAGAGTTCATCCTGGCTGATACCTTGATTTCAGCCTTGTGAGACCCTGACTCCTGACCCACAGAAGTTGTGTGATAATACATTTGTGTAGTTTTAAGCTGCTAGATTTGTGGTGATTTGTTTTTCAGCAACAGGTAACTAATACACCACCTTAAATAATCATAAGTCCAGATAGAGATATGTGTAAAGGGATATTTAACAAAGCATTATTAATGTATTTAATTACTAATTAAGACTATTAAAATAAATTGTAGGGAATACCTGTAAGATGAAATATTCAACCTTCACAAATATTTTTGAAGTGAATCACTTGGAAAAATAGTCACAATAAAATATTAAGAGAGAAAAGCAGAATACAATGTTCTATAGACAGCATGATTCTTATTATGAATAATATGAATATAGATGATAGAAAAATGACTAGAAAAATCTACATCACAGCATATAATATGATCTTTGCAATCATAAGTAATTATGCTGATTTTGGTTTTCCTTCATATTACTATATGTTTGCCCAATTTTTAACAAAAAAATGAAGATGAACTGCTTTTCAAAAATATATATATGTTATTGTACCATTTTTAAATTTCCTTAGAGAGCCAGCCCCATGGCCGAATGCTTGAAGTTCCTCACACTCCACTTCGGTGGCTCAGGTATGCAGGTTCAGATCCCAGGCGCAGATTTAGACCGCTTGTCAGGCCATGTTGTGGCAGTGACCCACATACAAAATAGAGGAAGACTGGCACAGGTATTAATGCAGAGCTAATCTTCCTCAAGGAAAAAAAAAGAGGAAGATTGGCAATGGATGTTAGCTCAGGGCAAATCTTCCTCAGCAAAACAAAAAAAAAGTAAAATAAATAAATAAAATTTCCTTAGAAAAGGTTTTAAGTGCCCATCAATAGATGGATGGATAAAGAAAATGTGAGATAAACAGACAGGAATATTATTTCATCTTAAAAAAGAAGGAAATCCTTTAATTCACAACAACATGGACGGACCTTGAGGACATTATGCTAAGTGAAATAAGCCAGGCACAGAAAGACAAATACTACATGTTATCACTTATATATGGAATCTGAAAAAGTAAAACTCATAGAAGCAGAGAGTAGAATGATGGTTCCCAGAGGCTGGGGGTCCGGAAAATGAGGATATATTGGGCAAAGGGTACAAAGTTTCAGTTATGCAGGATGAATAAGTTTCTGGCTACTTAATGTGTAACATGGTGACTACAGTTAATAATACTGCCTTGTATACTTGAAATTTGCTAAGACAGTAAATCTTAAATGTTCTCACCACACAAAAAAAAATGATAGCTATGTAAGGCGATGGATATATTAATTAATTGATTGTGGTAACCATTTCACAATGTATATCAAAACAAGTTGGGGGCTGGCCCAGTGGCATGGTGGTTAAGTTCACGGGCTCTGCTTTGCCAGCCTAGGGTTTGCAGGTTCAGATCCCAGGCATGGACCTACGTACCACTTATCAAGCCACGCTGTGGCAGGCGTCCCACATGTAAAGTAGAGGAAGATGGGCATGGATGTTAGCCCAGGGCCAATCCTCCTCAGCAAAAAGAGGAGGATTGGCAACAGACTTTAGCTCAGGGCTAATCTTCCTCACACACACACAAAAATCAAGTTGTACCCCTTAAATATATACAATTTTATTTGTCAATTATAACTCAGTAAAGCTGAAAAAATTTTAAAAAGCTTTATGGAATCAAATTATCTCAAATTTTTCAAGAACCTGAATGATTTACTATTATTTTAATTCTACAAGTCAAAAACATACATTTCTCAATCCAAGAGTCATCCGGATAAACCATATTGTGCTAATTATTTTGTCACTACAACAACTTTTGGTATGCTCATCATAAGATCCACTCTAAAGGGTCACTAATAAAAACACTAGGATAGCAATCAGAATCTAATTAAAATATATTCTAGACAGACACACACATCCATACATGCACACACACATACATATTTCCTGGTCTGTTTACAATACCCAATAAGTTGTTCTAAGCAGATAATATGCCCTAAGTAGGTATTTATTGGATAATTGAAAGAATGAAATGTATACTGTAGAAGAGCTATTCCTGTAAATGCATCCACATGATAGTACTTTAAGGAAATAGTTGAGACTCTGGAACGAACAAAAGAGATTATTGGATATCTTTTTGATGGAAAGTTGGAGCCTCTGGGGATTATCTGATCCTATATGTGCACCTTTGTCTTTGGATATGCTATTTTACAACTCTATAAAGATAATGTGAACTTCTAGAAAGCTAATAGAAATGTAAATAATTCTTGTCCATAGAAATGCAAATTGTGTGTGTCTGGTGGGATGCAACTGATTACTGTCCCATGTATAGACCAGTTGTGGTAAATCCATTCCAAAAATCCTTTACTGCATATAAATTTGTGGTTCTTTGACATCTCCTCTGTCAGTTGTAACATCTCTCCCAGCTCCTTCATTAATTAGTGAATTAAATAAATCTTTGACGTGTCATTTTATATCTCTATGAGTCATGACCTTTTTGAAAATTATACTTTATAACTATGTTTATTTATTATAATAAAGTTAGTCAATGAATGCTTTGAGATAAGGAAAGTATTTTTTTTAAGTTTAAAAAAGAAATTACAATAAGTTACCTTTGCTTAGATTTTGTCCTCTAGTCAACCAGAAAGCATGTGAACAACAATATAAAGACACCTTCATGCAGTTAAATAAGAGATCAGTGGAATTGCAAAGAGATAAAGAAAAAGTCTATTTCCATAACATTATCATCAACAAAAATTAAATGTATTTTGAGACACTAGGCCTTTCTCTCAGCTTTGGAAAGGAAGAGGAACAACCCATCTTAGGGGAATGGTGGCTGGGATGCAGCTTCATAGAAAAAGGCCTCAATATCAAGGTCATTTGAAATTTATGCAGTCATCTCTTACAAAGTCTAGAGTTGCTTAGTGTAACCAGGTATAGCTTAGAAAAACCCAGGCACTAGCTGATGCTTGCCTGCAAAGACAGACCTGAGGAAATATACAGTGAAGGTGGTTAAGTGCATACACTCAGGAGTAAAACTGCCTGTGTTTGAAGCCCAGCTCAACTTCTTACCAGCTGAGCAAATTTGGACAAATTCATGGTACTTAATATCTCTATACTTCTGTCCTCTCATCCCTAAAGTGGGCAGGGGAATAGTCTCTACCTCAGAGGATTACTGCGAAAATCCAATGCAGTAATGTAAGATTAGCGTTCAACTTTGGTGCTTAGTCGGGTATGTATTACCCTTTATTTTCATAAGCCACTGAACTTTTACAGGGCTATGCTGATAACTATAGCCTTAACTGAATCAACTATATGCAATAATTCCAAACTTAAAGTTCTGGGAATTATTTGGGAAATGGAAATATTCCGTACACTGCCAGAAAATTCTATAAAATTCAATGCAACTCATACATATTTGGTGACAGGAGAAAATCCAGTAAATGCATGAACTTGATGAGCTAAAATGGAAAGTGCACTGTGCACAAGAATAGAGAGCATAAACAAAAACACTACATGGTTTCCATCTGCCACTTTTCTAATTCACCTTTCTCGTGCCTTTCATATTCATCATGCCCTCCACTGTAATTCAGCTGCAAAAGCTCATACCAAAGAAATTTTTGGGGTCCCAAAGTCAGCAGGTTGGATGAGGCAAGTGACAAAGCCAGGGAGGAAAAGAAAATATATTCCATCATCACTCTATGGGCTGCAAATATGATCCTAGTTGAGTGGATTTGCCCTCCTTTGTGAGTTCTTCCTGCCAATATATTTAACAGATAGTTGGGTAAACCTGACCCTTGTCACGTTTCTGTGTGTTTAAAATTCAACATATTGAAGAAACTTACTGCAACTCTCAAGAAAAAGTGGCTTTATGTTAATTAGAACTCCAATATTTGATGTTGGTTATATGTGGCAAAAAGTTTTTAAAAGTTTTCTTCTTCCCGTTAAACTCAATATACCCACAGCCATAACAACTTGTGAGCAGAGTAGGATATTGGGAGAAAAGCCAAGGCAGGAAGTGCTCCTCAACCTTGGCTGCACCTTGGGGTCACTTAGGGAGCTTTCAAAGAGACTGACAATGACCCAGGTAATGCCAAAACTGCTGGCCCATGGACCACACTGTGAAAAGTGAAGGATTAAGCAATAGTATTTTTTAGAGTTCCCTATGGCAGAGTTTCTCAACTCTGCTGCTATTAACATTTTGGGCCAGATAATTCTTCATTGTGGGGGGCTGTCCTGTGCATTTTAGGATGTTTAGCAGCATCCATGGCCTCCACCCACTAGATGCCAGTAGGACTTTCCCCAAGTTGTCACAAGCAAAAATGTCTCCAGACATTGCCAATGATCTGTGGCATGGCTGGTACCTCCATATCACAGATTTAATCACTGGTCAGAATTAGCTCTATCGGACAGAAAAATCAGTTCTGAGGTCACAGAACACAGCAAAACTGGTTATCTTTTGTAAAGGTGTTTAGTAGTCACCTCTCAGTACTCCTTGAGAACATGACCACTGAAGCTGCCAGGAAAAGAAATATAAGCATTTATTCTATGTGTCAATAGGTCAACAGAATCCTCTTAAAAAGGAAACAAAAAACAATGATAAAGTACTTGTTTTAAAATAATTGTTAAAATTAAAAGACAGTGAATGCATTTGTGTGAGAGAGAATAACAGCACCCAAAGATATCCATGTCCTAATCCCCAGAATCGTTGACTCTGTTACCTTACATGGGAAAATGGACTTTGCAGATGTGATTCATTTAAGGATCTTGGGGAGATTCTCCTAGATTTCAACCAACGTAATCACAAGGGTCTTTATAAGAGAGTGACAAGAATTTTAAAGTTAGGCCATGTGATAATGGAAGCAGAGATTGGAGTGATGAGCCATGAGCCAAGGAATCTCAGCAATCACTAGGAACTACAAGACTAAACGAATGGATTCTCCCCTGGAGCCCCCAGAGGAACCAGCCCTGCTGACACCCTGATTATAGCCCCATAAAACTCATTTCATGCTTCTAACCTTCAGAACTGAAAGAGAATAAATATGTGTTGTTTTGAGCCACAAAGTTTGTGATACGTCACAGCAGTAATAGGAAGCTAGTACAACATTGAAGAAGCTGGAAACTTAAAAGGAATAATCTAGTTTATCATTAGCATTTGTAGATAATTGTAATTATTTATAAATTCATATCCAATTCTGCATATTCTGTTTTCAATGTTTATTAATATAACAACTGTTAACCTCTGTTGAGCACTAACTTAGTGCCAGGCATGTATCTAAGTACTTTACGTAGACCATTTTGTTAATACTCACAAATTTTCAATCAGGTAGATGTTATTGTCATCTATATAAATTACCCTTCCCAAGGTCACACAGCTAGAAAATTAAGTTTCCATGTCTTCCACTGACAATATTTCAACTAGTCAATAATCAGTAAAACAGAGTTAGTTCTGAGACCTCTAATGCAAATATATCCATAAAAACACATACAATCCATATCCAATGACTCACCTACAGGCAGTGCCATTATTTCTTTGGACAGTGTGTGCTTACAGAGCCCATGCACGAACTGAAATTCTTTCCATGTGATATTTATGTGGTTTTCAACTAGGTATTTGCTACAGTCCCTCAACTCAAAGGTTTTCACTATCTGAGGCTGCTGCTTCTTTACGGCAGGAGCTGCACTATCTCCTCAAAGAGAATATAAATTGCTTTATGCCTGTCTGATCTAGTTGCTTCTTAACTTCCCTGCACTTAGCATATAGTTTTCCTTGCTTAGGGTTCTTCTAAACATTGAATTCTAAGATTCACTGTTCCTCCTACCACATCTGGAAATACTACACATAAATTCTTGTCACCTCCACAAGTTCAGAAGATCAGAGGTAAATCAGCATTTGGTATCAGCTACTTTCCAGAATCTTTTTAGCAGTTCTGCATATCATCTTGCTCTCTGAGGTTGTAATGGATATATAAACTTGTTGACCAACATATACCATGCACTATCCTAGATACTGGAGTATTGGACACATAACAGGAAATAAGACAGTTCAAAACCCTTCCTTCATCAAGCTTATGTTCTTCCCAGGTAAAAGCAAGGCAAGTAAGTAATATATTTCATTTAATTATAAATTTTGTGAGGAAAATGAAATGGGACTAAGGGATAGACAGTGATGTGGTATAGAAGTTACTGTTTTAATTTTCGCCAAAGTCTTGCCTATAAATTGGGACAAAAATCATGAGGAGGAGGCAGTCACATGTGGCTGTGGGGGGTCAGGGGAAATATCCCAGGAAAAGAAATAGCATATGCAAAGACCATGAGACCAGAACAAACTCAGCATAGTTGTCAATATGGTTGGAGCAGACTGGACAAAGAGGAGAGTAGAACCACGTAAGGCATGAAGAACAGGCTGAGTCCAATTCATGTCAGTACTTGCATTTTATTTGATGTGTAGTGAAAAGTAATTCAGAGTTTAAAGAAGAAAACTGTTGTGCGTTAAACTGTGTTACTCCAAAAGATATGTTGAAGTCCTAACCCCGGGGACCTATATATGTGACCTTATTTGGGAATAAGGTCTTTGCAGACGTAACCTAGTTAAGATGAGGTCATACTGGATTAGGGTAGACCCTAACTCCAATTACTGGTGTCCCTATGAGAAGAGACACACACTCACAGGGAGAAAGGCCATGTGACAATGGAGGCAGAGATTGGAGTGATGGGTCCATAAGCCAAGGAAAGCCAAAGATTGCCGATAATCACAAGAAATGAGGAAGAGGCATGAAAGGATCATCTCCTAGAGACTGCAGAGAGAGTATGCCCCTGCCAACACCTTGATTTTGGACTTCTAGCCTCCAGAACCGTGAGAGAATAAATTTCTGCAGTTTTAAGCCACGCAGTTTGTGGTAATGTGTTGCTGCAGTGCTAGGGAACTAACACGGGTACTAATAAGATAATATACATTATTTTAAAGTTTGCCTTGACTACCATGTGAAGAACGGACTATACCGGAACAAAAATAGGAAAAAAAGGATACTAATTAGGTTGAAGGTTAATGAAGTAGTTCAAACAATAACTGATATTGGCTTAGACTAGACAAAGGTAATGATGCAAAATCATCAGACTTGGTGTACAATTTGGAGGTGATAGCAATAGGAGTTACCGATATATTGGGTATAGTCAATGGGTAAAAATGAAATCAAAGATCACTTCCAGGTGTGGCCAGAGAATAGAGGTGTATTGTGTCACCATTAACTGAGACGGGGAAGGCTAGGGGATTAGCAAGTTTGGGAAGGTAGGAGGAATGATCCTTTTTGCATAGTTTAAGTTTGAGATGCCTATATATTATCCAAGTTAATTTGATATATTAGTGTGGTAGGGCTCTAATGGTTCCTGCCTCTTGTTATTCATGACCTGTGTAATGCCGTTCCTTTGAGTGCAGGATGGACCTAATGACTTGCTAATAAGGCAAAAGTGATGGGATGTCACTGCTGAGATTAAGTTATAAAAAACTGATTTCCTTTTTTGCCAGAACTCTCTTACTACTCACTTTGATGAAGCCAGCTGCCATATTGTGAGCTGCCCTATGGAAAAGCCCATGTGGCAAGAAACTGAGGGTGGCCTCCAGCCAACAGGCAGAAAAAAACATGGTCCAACAACTTTTAAGGAACTGAATCCTGCCAACAACCATTGAGTGAGCTTGGAAGCAGATCCTGCCCCCACCAATAACCTTGAGATGACTGCTGCCCAAGCCAACATCTTGATTGCAGCCTTGTGAGATACCCTGAACCAGAAGACCCAGCTAAGCCATGCCCAGATTTCCAACCCACAGAAACCATGAGATAATGTTTCATTTTAAAACGTTAAGTTTTGGGTATTTTTTTTTAATGTAGCAACAGATAACTAATACAGATGGGAAGGATGTGGGCGAAATTTGAGCTGCAGACATATATTTAGGAGTCATCAACAGATAGATTTTGTTTAAAAGGAACTAGATGTGATCATCTATAGATAGCAGATAGAGAAGAGCGCTCATAATCGAGGCCTTGAACTACAACTTAATGAAGCCAAAGAAAAATAGGAATTAGCAAAATAAACCAGGAATTAATGAGGTAGGACGAAAACCAGGAGAAACTATTTTGAGACAAAAGTCGTGGCCAACTGGGTCAAATTATGCAAAAGGGTCAGGTAAGATGGGAATTTAGAACCGACCATTGGATTTGCAAACATAGCGTTCACTAGTAACCTTAACATAGTCATTTTGTGAGAAATGAAAACCTCATCAGATTTGGCTAAGGAGAGAATGGAAGGTGAGAGAGCAAAGATAGTGAATACTGAAAACTCTTAGAGGAGTGTTTCTGTGAAGTCAATAAGGCCATAGCTCAGGGGAATGTTTTCCTTAAGATGTGTGAATAGAAGCTATATTTGTAGGCTCATGAGAATGACCCTATATGGAGAAATAAATTGGTGATGTAGGAGAGTCGACAATTGAAGGAACAGTCTTTGAGAGAATATTTGAAAACATAAATGTTGCGGTTGGCTTTAGATAGTAGCAGGCAGATTTCATCTACTCTAAATGGAGGGAAGAGTAGGCTGGTAAATTTAGTTATAGAAATGTGAGCTTGTTCTACTCCAATGCATTATTTTTTAAAAAAATTAAGTAGGAGGAAAGGTAAGCTGAGTGTTTCACAGCTAAGTGCGAAAGGTGTGGAAAGAGAGTAGGAAGTTTAAACATAGAGGAGAATGGACAAAATAATATCTCAGAGCATGGTTAAGTGAACGTCCTAGAGAAGGAGAAGGATTGTATAGCACTGGTGCTTGTCCACTGGGGATATGTGATCATAAAGATAAAGTCAGAAAGGTAGTATGATTTACTTCAGCAATGCTCAACAACTGGGTAAAGACAGGGAGCAGAAGGAGAGTTATATTTAACTTGTTCTGGAGTTGTTTCCAAGTGAGTATAATAGAAAAATAGAGAGGCAGGAGTTTTAAGAGTTTAACAGGTTGTAGTAATGTTGGACCACAAAACTGCACCAATAAATTGTTCACATATAAGATGTCCATGCCAGAACCATATTTTTTTCTAATAATTTAGACATGCCAATATAATGTCATGCTAATTGAAAGCTAACTTGGTTCAAGTAGTTCCCAAGAACAGTTTCAAGATAATAATTAAGAAGCAGACACACATAATTTGACAGATTGAAAAGATCCAGTTCCCTTCAGCTGCCTGTGTTTTAACTCCCTGGGTAATATATCCAGTGTTTGCACTTAAGAAAAGTGTTTTCAGGCATGATGGGGTCTAAATACTCTCACACTGCCTGCCTGGAAGCTAGTCTACTGTTCTCTCTATGTTAACTTCAGTGCAAACTATGGGCTTGACATTGCAATTTAACAGGATTTACAACTTGTTTGTGGAAAAATAGGCACAATTTTAAACTCCAGTAGATATTATTGCAATCATGCCAGCAGAAAACCAAACTCTGAAAAACCTATGGGCTTCAAGAAAAATAGATCAAAAATAGTTTCTTATCAATATCATGCAAAGAACCATGTCATCAACCATTTGTTAGACAATATATGTACCTGAAATGTTGTATGGAGTGACATGATGAAAAACCACACTGATATTATCATCCCAAATAGCAGAATCTCACTTTCCCTGTCAAGGGCTTTCTCAATAGACTCCACCATCCTTCTGTTTTCCATCTACCAATAATGAAATGCCTTAAGCCAAAGGGATAGAAAGCCCATTTAATCCACAGTTGTCAGTACCACTAAAACCATTGTTTTTTCACCTAGGATAACATTTATCTTCTGTAACAGTTCTTTCTAGCTAAACTACTTTTCATTAGCAACATTCAACCCTTTAGAATACTTAATGCTATTGCCCATTAATTATATTAATTTGATTATTTTAAAATGAGATATACATATTAACTGTTGCTTTTAAAATGTTATTTATCTAATAGAAAAGCCTTTCAAAACATCGAGTCTGAATAGGAATGTTTAAAGGTGCCCTTGGAAGGCATTTCCCAAGATCATTCTATCAACACAGGTCCCGCCTTTGCTCCTAAAAGTTCCTCCATTAAAAGATGTCAGGTTTGGGAGAATTCCAAATCTTCTGTACTGTGATACATATGCTTTGTTCCATCCCATTCTTATTTTTCAGGCCACTTCACTTAAAAATTTAATTCATGGTGACTGACACTCCCACTGCATCTAATATATTCTAGCAGCTACTATCATGCATACCTTCTTTTCTATTTGCTCATTTCGACTTTCTCTCCTAAAGACATTGCTTGTTAGAAATATGCTGGGTTGACTATTTTCCTGCCAAAAGCTGTAGATTCTAATTAAATAACTCAGAGAAAAGCAGTCATAACAAAAAGCTAAATTACAAGGCCTTGGGAATGCAATTGTTTCCAGGTGGGGAAAGACAGTGGGGATGGTATAAACTTCCGTTGGCCTTTAGGAAGAGACAGAGTAGCATAATGAAAAGCCTGCTGCCCTTTGTATCCTAATCCTGGGCTTGAATCCCAGCTATGTTTCTTCAGGGAAAGTAAGTTCACATCCAGCAACTGATTTTCTTTACAAGAATAGGAAACATAACGGCCTTGCCTATCTCAAAACACTCTGCAATGTAAAATATTACTCTTATTTCCTCTGTGCCTATCATGCATTCCATGTGTGGCATACTAACACTAGAAACCGACTGGAAAATACTATTTTGTATGTGCATCATTTGTCTGAATACTTCAATTGATTCCACTTATATTAACCCATTTTTTAACAGACATGAGATTGTATCCTCACTTATCCTCATATTGTAAATGGAGAAACTAACATCAAATACTTTATAATTACATGACTTCTAAAAAGAAGTAAATACACAGCATTGCTTTAACAATCCAATTGAACACATCACTCACAAGTCTTTAGCCTTTAAAGATCATTAGCACTACTTCCTACCTAAATGTTGGTAGCTGGAGGTTTCTAAAAAGTAGGGCCATATGGGACCAGCCTGGTGGCGTAGTGGTTAAGTTGGCACGCTCCACTTTGGTGGCCCGGGGTTCACAGGCTCCGATCCCAGGTGCGGACCTATGTACCGCTTTTCAAGCCGTGCTGTGGTGGCGTCCCATATAAAGTAGAGGAAGATGGGTACAGATGTTAGCCCAGGGCCAGTCTTCCTCAGCAAAAAGAGGAGGATTAGCAACAGATGTTAGCTCAGGGCGAATCTTCCTCAGGAAAAAAAAAAAGTAGGGCCATATGTCTAAATCCCTATGTAAGAAAGCACCATATTTCTTAGAGCTAGAAAGCAATCCCTGAACTTCCTTGTGTATGTTCATACATATAAGCAAGAATGCATTTAAAACCCGTTGTAAATGTTGAAAGGGTATGACTTTAAGTCCAGAGAAAAGATCATCCTTCAGTTGTGCTCAGTAACACCACTTTGTCTGGAGCAACAACACGTTCTTCCAAAAGTCCAATCAAAACTCTATGATTTCACTTAAACTAACTGATTCACCACCACAGGCTGATGAAGCTTGAGATTGAGAACCTTTAAATTACACATGCCTCTTTTAAAGCCCGGTACTTAATTTTGTAGTTGTAATTTTGCATCCTTTTTTCTTATAGAGCAGTGCCAAAATTGTATAAGCTTCAGGGCTCATCAAAACTAGATTCTCCCCGACTCACCATATGTACTTAAATTACTGTCATACTCCTTGTCAAGTTGACTAAACATTTTCACTTTTCTAGAGACCCCAAAACATTGAAAATATAATGAAATAACACGCTCTTATTTACCATTTGGTGAAGACAGTCCTTCTATGTGGATTACCAGATGGTAATTTACAGCACAGACTTTTGGAAAGGAGTGTTGATGTATGGAATAAAAGGAAGAGTAGTAACTTGGCAGTTAACAGACCTAGATTCAAGTCCAGAGTGTGCCACATCACTCGCTAACATTAAGATCTTTGCAAAGTCACTTAACCCCTCTAGGCTTTTGTATCATTACCTTTGTGATGAAAAAATTGGACAAGATTATCACTACAGTTGCTTCTTGGAACACTTAAAATTGCATAAGCTAGTTATATTTTTCAAAGTCATATCATTTTAGACTCAATCTCATACTGTAATAAATAGATGCGATGGCAATAGGGAACTCTCTCTTCCTAATGCCTTGCCTACACTCAGGACCCTCAAACTGCGAAGTATCCCCCAGAATGATAACTTTGGTCTGCCTGCTTCATCAACTTGAAACACAAGAAGACATACTCCCTGTTTCACACTAAGCTTCATCAAATGGTCAAACATAGTCTATGTGTATTACTTTAAGAGCAAAATTTCACATGTAAATTGTTTTCAATGTTTCCTCTCTTGTTTTCATGATAATGATATTCAATATATCAAAGTATCATTAAATAATATTTACTTGTTGCATAGCTATCTCTAATATGGCTCATCAATTTCACCTCTTCCTTATGAACATGTCTTTCCTCCATTGAGAGTTGGAACCTATTCCTCCACTCCTCTCGAATGGGGGCTACCCTTTTGGCTCATACTATCATTAGAATGCAACAGAAATGACATTCTATGTTCCATGTTATGCAGCAGTAGATAACTAGAACATTTTTTATGCTAAACCAAACCTCCTTCTTACCTTTTTTTTTTCTAAATCTATGTATACAATATAAATACAGGCTATAATTCAACTCAGATCCTTATACCGTCATTTCTTTTCATATCAGGTGTAAAGGAATGGGCTCTGTGGTATTTTACTTCACACTCAATGACCTCATTTAACATTGAAGATTTTTTTTTTACTAGCTATGGCACTTTTTTGATTCTTTCTTTCTTACTTTTTTTGTTTTTTACTATATCTTAGGGCTAACCTCTCAGCTTCAGTTATCCAACCAACAAACGAATATACAATCTTTATACTCAAAGAAATAGCTGTTATAGTTAGACTGTCATATATAGCAGAGAGCCAATTCAATAGGTTACAAAAACTTTATCTTAAAAGCAATGTTACATTGATTAGGAATTTCCATGAATTGATGATTTGACATACAGGCTGCCGTCATTTAATTCCTAATCACAGTGCAAAATTGATATTGACACTCCAAAATTGAAGGAAATACTACAAACAAAACAAAGACCACTCATTTTTCATACAATCTCTCACAGACACATTTTTACTCTCTACACTACTGTTAAATTAGAACAAAGGGAGCTTCCTTCGCATAGCTCTTAGAATTCTTCGTAAGGTTTATGACTGGGAAGTGCCGACAGGAGCACACAGTACCAATTCTCAGTGTCATAACTGTGCTTGGAAAGAGAGCCAGTTCTAAAATAACTACTATCCAAGCAGCAGATGTGTTTGTAGATCAACATATTGACTTTTGTATAACACAAAATAAAGATCAAAGTGCACAAAATCAATATAGTCAAGATGATGGAAATCAGAATTTTGTAGAACTAGACCTGTAGTTAGAACTCCAACTAAACTGAGTTATGTTTTCATGAACATAAAATCAGAGATGACAAATAAAAACCTACATCACATGTTTAATATTCACAAATATTTAGGACACTCGAGAAATTAGAACCTACTATGTCTTTTTAAATATGGAAAATAAAAATGCAGCCAGGATTTATTCAAGAACATTATGATCTTCCACGTAACAGATATATTCTAAGTATGCATATTTGCATGGCACTAACACTGAGCAATGCTCCTTACTTAATTCAAGGTTAGTTATATGGAATCTAAATCCTCAGACTTCCAGAAGAGCAAGAGCGTGCTTATGATCAGTGATCATTTTTTAACTTTTTTGCATTGTATTTTAGGTAACTTCTGAGTTGCAAAGAATTTTATAGGTCATTGTATAAAACAAATGCTTAGGTCTTGAATATATGTACACATGCACATGTGCACGCACACACACACACACACACATATTCAGGCAAAATCCAGATATCTATATCAGTCCTGAGTTCCTTCCATTGTACCCTCCTCCTCAGGTAATTCAACTGAGAAGACACTGAAAAGTTCATACAAGTATTAATATATTTTTCCGTGTCAGCCATCTCAGGTGCCATTTCAAAAAAAGTGTCAAATTGGACCATTAATGATGGTGGATTTTTATGATAGAGAAAAGGCCAGATCACTGATTAGACAGCCAGTCAATGATGTT
Organism: Tapirus indicus; assembly: GCA_031878705.1. NCBI lineage: Eukaryota > Metazoa > Chordata > Mammalia > Perissodactyla > Tapiridae > Tapirus > Tapirus indicus. Next base: position 23,178,115 of record CM062942.1, on the reverse strand, counting down.
GTTATGCTAAAGTCAAAAATGGGTCATTTAAGATGAATTGTAAAGGAAGTCTTAATGATTATAGAACTAATTTCTAATTGATTTGATTTCTGGTTTTCTAGAAATTACTAGTATTTGGTTGCACAGACATGCAGGTCCACAATCTTGGACTCAGTCTCTCTCTAAACCCCTTTTCTTTCTAAGTCCCTGTTCAGAGGACTGCGTCTCTCTAGAAACCATAGCTTTCTGTAGCTTCTATTTGTAAAAAGGTAGAAAACATTTTCCCCTTGCCCCATCAGAGGGTCAGTTTGGGAAAGAATCACAAAGGGTCCAAGATCATTAAGATTTTTCATTGAGAAGATGAATCTCCGGGCACATATTTTTCTATTGGGTACAAACACGGTACATCATGGTGGTGAGATCTTCCCTTCCAAAGAAATATGTAGAAACCTTCTCAAATGGGAGTTCTGCCTACACACCAACTTGTGATTTTCTTAACAGTTTTAAACACCTTTATTTCAATTTTCCCCAAAAGAGGAAGATTGGGAAAAAGAGAAATTAATAAATTTGTCCATATGTTTTGCAAATTATATTCAATGAATCCTGAATCTCCAAAATAATCTAGCTACTCGTCCACGGTATTTTCCAATATGAAGACAGAGCTTACATGAAATTATGAATACTTTACCAGTTTAAGTCAGTGTAAGAAGACTAAATTTCAAACATTCAAATTATGTCCTCACTTTCATCTTAGGAATGTACATACTATCCAAAGAGCAAAGAAAAATACCAGAGAGTGGTACAAATTAAGTACTATCACCATTAGCTGTTTTTTCCCATTTATTTTCTTATTCCACTGATATTTTCTTTTATAACTTGAATCATTACATCAAGTTATTTAAAATTTTCTTCATAAAGATCACTAAATAATCAACATTTAATCAATATTATGTAATTTATATATTTACAAATTACTATAATTGTAAAAACATTAGAAAGCTATGACTTAGAGCAAGGGTCAGCAAATGACAGCCCACGGGCCAAATCTGGCCCATTGCCTTTTTTGTAAGGCTCACAAGCTAAGTATTTACATCATTAAAAAAGAAGAACATATTGTGACACATGAAAATTATATGAAATTCACATTTCAGTGTCCATAAATAAAGTTGCACTGGAACACAGCCATGCTAAGGATGACTTTTTATTTGTGAATTAAAACAGCATTTTGTTCCTTTGATACTATCTACGTTTGTTTTCCAGATCAACAATTTTCAGAGAAAATACAAATCATGAAAACTACACGTCCAATAGTTACGTGACTGAGACAAATAGTGAGTTTGTTTTACAAGTGATTGGATATCTGAAAGTTTAAGTGACTTTTAGAAATGGCACAGTCTTTAAGAGAAAGGTTTATTTATGCAATATTAGGGAAGTAAATTACTAAGTATATCAAGCAGCTCCTGAAGTGCCTGTATCTAATAACCGAGGAGCATGTGGCAATCTTGGGAGCTACTAGATAAATCTTTCTTTCTTTTTAACTCAACCACCCCTACGGTAGTAATTTAAGGAGTAAGAGGTGACATTTCTGATCTTCATCTTGACTTCAGATAAAATTGTTTAGGACATGGTACTGAAAAGTCATTCTTTGAATAGATATTATGAGTGAGAAGTTGACAGTTGTGTGCCTTGACAGGTTAGATCTTTACAAGAGTACACTTCTCTAGTTCATGTCAAGCCACAAATCTATCAGAAAACAAAATTGTTATAGATTATAATCCTTAATCTTGAATCTACAGAATAGTTCAGAGGACAGAGAAGCCACTCAAAACAACACAAAATACACAATTTCCCCAACCCTTACTATGTCCTCCCCTTCCTCCTAAATTAAGGCATTATATTTCCCTTAGTAACAAACTTCAGATTTCAGCAGCAGTCTCTCCAGCTCTGACAATACATATTCCTTTCTCAAAAACCTTCCTCCTTCCTTAAGAATCAAAGCAAAAGTTCACTTTTAAAATTTTGGAGCTGCCTTCTTATTTCTTGAGGTAATATAGTGTCCAGTGGTTACTGAACTATGGATTCAGCCTATCTGGGTTTGAATCCACTAGCAATTGGTGTGATCTCCTTAAGTCCACTAAGTCTCAAAATCCTCATCTGTAAAATGGAGATAACAATAGAACCTACCTCAGAGGGTTGTTAAGATTAAATGAGTTAACACAAGTATACAGAATAGCTTCTGGCACTTGGTAAACGCTCAGTTATGTGTTAGCTGTTATTAGCATTTATTATTTTCTAAGGAGTCATAAAAAGTCTTCCTGAAATTGAGTCACTTGTGCAATTTCCCCATATCAGCTAAGCAAGAAAATTCCATGTCTCTTGCTCTTCCCCAAATTGTTGATCCATGTTCCTTCAGTAAAGGCTTTCTTCTACCCACGTTCACTTCTTAACATATAATCAATCTAACAACTGCATAACTCTATCAGGGAGTCCTAACCCAATATCATACTCTCCTACCATAAAGAGAGAATGTACTTCCCTTATTCAAGTGATTGCTGAGAAGGTAGGTATATTTGGAACTTGGGATGGGAGATGAAGAGGTGGACTGGGGTAGAGGAGGAAATGTTTTCTTCTTTGTCTCTTCTAAAACGAAAACTTTGTCATTTGTGTCATTTTATTTATTTCAGCTTTATTGAACTATGTGCTTTGTTAAAACATCTGATATTTAAAAAGGTAAACTGAAAATTAGCATGTCTTACTTTAAAAGTACATCAGGCCTTGCCTTTCCTACTTTAGTATTTTAAAGTATTAAATAAAACGAATTATTCATTATGTTGCTTGAGTTCATTAAATATTCTACTAAAGCAAGCCTACCTTATCTCCAAAAATAATTACCCTATTAGAATCATCTACAAATGAGAAGGATACCCCAGTGTTGTACTCTAAGTGTTAAAATCACACTATGGGCTCTACACAGAATTTTACAGAAGGGCAAACTAACCTTACCAACTAGGGAGAGTGGCTATTGAACGCTACTTTAGAGTGGACCAATTTATGCAAGGACTTTCATAATGTCATTGATATGCACATGATTGAAGCATCAGTGGCTTGCACTGTCAAATAATTATTTTTCTAAAGTTTATTAAATTTTTAGGAAAAAAATAATAGTGGAATGAAATTTGACTTTGGAAATTAAATTATGCTAAAATTTCCAGCCCAATAGAAGTATCGTGATGGACTTGAGCTAAATTTAGTTATATTAATACAATACATTAAAGAACAGATCTTTTCTAGATTTTTTAAAATCATTCTAGCATAACACCATAAGATGCTGGAGTATTTCTGGGGAACTGAGCACTATAAAAAAATAAATCAGCTTTGTTGATATCTTGGTTCTAGGCTACCAGATGAGAAGAGATTAGCAATTTTATTTTGTATTTACTTAGAGAGGTGAGGTTGTGTTATTGGCAGTCTTCCCTGCTATATTTCATAAAAAGGAAATGTGGCTGACAAACGTTGTATCTGTTAATTATATTAACTAGTTGTTTTTCTTTCTATTAAGTAGATATTTTTCAAACTAACTTTAGAGAGCTTTTACCAGAATAGGAAAGAATGGGGTGAAATATGATTTGCATAGCCTCTAGTGGGAATATAAGTTGGTATAAATTGATAACGATCATTTAGCAACATAGCAGAGTTGCATCATACTTGGGGGGTAAGCTTTAAAGTTGGTGTGGAAGGTGAACATCAGGCATACTCAAAATTATCCTTGAGAAAGCATTTAAATTATCAAAAAAGTATAGTATACAGACTTGATAAGTAGAAGTCAGCCAGGTTTTCCTCTAGTGTTGAACAGATTGCTGTTTCTTTTGGTGAAGCACTAGATGAAATGGTTGGCATGTGTTTAGGATCCATGTTGTATAAAAAAAGAAAATCTAACTTTAATCACTAGAATGAAACTCTGCTAGGCACAATCTCGCACTACAAGAGGCATGCCAACAATGAGAACTGAGATAACACAAGACTAGAGGATCCTAGCTCATGCCGCTCCCTTCCAAGAGTTAAGGTCATTGACTTCGAGATTTAGTGCAGCTGAGATATTGAGCTAGCTTTTACTCTTATTGTTATTATCTCTCGCTCACTCTTTCTCTACTATCACTTTCTTCATTTCTCTTGTCTCTGATTATTTCTAGTTAGACATAGTTGAACCTGTATAAATTAAGTGCATGAAAGATGTAGTTCCAATCTATGAATTAAAAGCCTTAAAGATTGTACATGTGATTGGACAATATAATTTCAATTCTAGTAAATTATGCTGAAGAATAAAACCAATAAAAACTTCAACAAAGCTTCATGCATAAGGACCATCAACATAGCATTAATTATAAGAGCAAATGTTAGAAAAACCTAAACTTCCATCGATGTAGAAAAGGCTAAATGAATTATAGGCTATTCATTTGGTGACAATCATTGCTTTTGTCTGCCCAATAACTTTCCACTCTCTTCCTCTCATAACAGACTCTCATAGCTCATCTTTGGGTTGATGCAATCTGGGCTACTTATCGTATACCCCTGGCCACATAATTGGTCCAGGAATAAGCAAGTGACCCAAATGTCCAACAGAGGTCTCCTCTGGAATTCCTCTAATTAGAGTTAGAAGAGAAAGTCTTTTCTTCCCTGAAATATGAAGACATGAGGATGCTAGACTGGAGTTATTTTTGTCCATGTTTCCTGCTAAACCAGGAAAAACTTGTCTAAGAATTTGAAGCTGGCATGGAAAGTTAAGTCCAAAAAGAGTGACTATTAATGATGATGAAATCCCTCATTTCTGTAATTCCTAAGGCCTCTTCCATAATGTCTTTCCTCTGCTTGGTTACATGAATCAAGATGTATTCTTCCTATATTTTTTTAAATCTAGTTCAAGTTGAGTTTCAGGAACCTTCAACCAGAAACCTGACTGATGCAGTAATATTCTATAGAGCCAAAAAAAAAAAAAAATTTTGAAGACTATTCTGAGACAAAAAAAGATGATCATGGAATAATGGAAAATGTAAAGCAAAAGGTAGGTATAGATGCAAACTGTGTGTGTGAACACGTGCACATGTATATGGATGTGTCTGGAAGAGACTATCGGGTTTAAACGGTGGTTGTCAATAAGGAGTAAGATCACAGATAATTTTCTCTTCTTGAATCCTCTTCTGAATGCTATTTGGCCTTCTGTACTTCTTTTGTCTTTTTCTTTGTGGTTGTGTGTGCATGTTATGAAATTTTCCATTCATGCCCTTTTATTTCTATTCTGATTTAAGTTTTTCAAACTGATTTGTAAAAGTTCATTATGGTCTGTTGACTGAAATGTCATTATGTGATGCATGACTGTAATGAACTTTTACAAATCAGTTTGAAAAACTTAAATCAGAATAGAAATGAAAGGAACACCACATATACAACAGTGGTCCCATAATATTAGTACCACACAGCCTAGGTGTATAGTAGGCTATACCATCTAGGTTGGGGAAGTCCTGTAGGGGAGGAAGAAATTTTCCTCTACCCTTCTAGGTTCTTCTGGCTGGTCCAAGAATTAAATTAACATAAGACAGATTAAGAGGAGAAAAACAAACAGAAGTTTAATAACATGTGTACATGGGAGAAATGCAGGAAAATCAAGTAACTCGCCAAAACAGCCAAAGCCCTCACCTTAAATACCATCCTCAGCTAAAGACAAAAGATGATGTTGGGGGTGAGGAGAGTCAGGGACTTCAAAGGGAAGGAAGGCAATTTACAGGTAGCTGAAAAGGAGCAAATGTTTGGTAAACAAGTGTCTGGCCACACAGAAATAGAAGAACACAGAGGGGAGTCCAACAAAAGGCTTTTCTAGGTTCCTCCCTATCTACCACTTAATCGATGTTATGCTAAGGTGAGAGGTCTCTTCCTGAGACAGGTTTTTTTAATCTGAATTATTTTAGGCAGTTAAGGGGGAGGTAACAAGGAAAACTTTGAATCTTTTGTTCCTTAAAGATAATCATCCTAAAATAATTCTATTATTAAAGAGACACATTTTGGGGTGGCAAATTTTGTTCCCCTTCAGTACACTCTGATGCTCACACAACAAAATCACCTAACGACACATTTCTCAGAACACATCCCTGCTGTTAAGTGACACACTGTATATGTTAAGATTATTAAATATTTTTTACTTTTCATTGCAATGATATTTCCATTTACTCATTATTTTCTGTTTTATGTTCATAATTTTTTACTATTATGCTCTTCCATCATTTAGAACATTCTCTTCCATTCATAGATCAGCAATCGATAAGCATATATTTTCTATTGGATTTTGTTATATTTTAATTCTTTACATTTAAATTTGTAATTCATCTGGAATTCATTATGATGTTAGATGCTATTCATAATAGTTACCATTTTTTAAGTGCTACAATGTGTTAGGCCCTATGCTAAGCCACTCGTTTACATATATTTTTTCATTTACTCTGACATCTACTTAAGAGTTGGTACTATTATTAGACTCATCTTATAGATGGGGAAACTGAGGCTTAGAATGTAAGGTAACTTTTCAGTAAGTGACAGAGTCAAGATTCAAACCCAGGTATTACTGACTCCCCCACTGCACTGTGTATGATCCAATGATCTCCTTTTCTCTGATTCACAAAATTCATTTTAAATTATGAATGAGGATCTGCATGTTTCTGAACATACTGAAGCATATTTAAACAAAAGAGAGACATTTTTATTTTCATAAATTTTATCATATTTTATAAGAATTATTCTTAGAGAGCTAAACTGAAATTTCCTACATTACTGCTTTTCAGACCCATCCATATAAGCTGATAAAGGGTTGGTGCCACCTGAGTCTAAAGAAAACATAGGCACTTTGGCATTCACCAACCAAGAATGAAGTTTGTTCTTTATTAGGCAACATAATGATCTATAGCTGAGACTTTCGGTTGGTTAATCTGCCAATTTTCAACAACACCTGCTTCCTATTTAGTTTTTTGTGGTTATTTAAGGGTTGTTATATGATCCAGTAAAAACCAAGGACAGTTGATGCTAGATAATAGACCTAAGTGTTTACACACCAGTTATTCTGTCAGTTTCCAATTATTAATCATTTCTGACTTAAAAATATTTGGTTACACTACTATTCAATATATGAACACGGCATTTTTTTTTGCTTAGTTTTTCACTAAATAATAATGAGGATCATCCTTTCATAAGGCCATGTGAAGCTGGGCTTTCTTTTCTTCATTATGACCTCCTATTTCCCATTCTGCAAGTCCACAAAGGGAGTGAAGTTTAAAACAATAATTAAAAATTTATCTCTTTAAAAATTATAATTTTTTTATCAATTTGAGTCCTAAAAGCATAGAAGATCATTTTTTCAAATTCCACATGAAAAAGTAGGGTAAGGAAGCTAATGAAGCTAGGCATAACAGATCTAGAGGACATTTATCCTTTAAAAAAATAGGCAAAAATACTTCCTAGGTGCAAGACCTCATGGGCCCCTGATTTATGATTGTACCACCTTAGTGACACCAAGATTCATCAGCAATTCAGGAGGTTTCAGCCTGATCCCTCCATGCTCAAGCACCCTATCAATCTTTAACCTTGTTGATCATTTCATTACCGGCTGCAAAATGGTGATATTCTCTTAGGGCTTCTGCATGTATTAGCTGAAACTATTCTTCAAAAATAAGTTTTCCTTATTTCCAATGTGCTTAGTCTGAAATATAGTTGGTTCAGAAAAGGCGGGTCAAATGTGTGTTTCTTTCTCTTCGTCTCTTTTCAAAATAATTAGTTGAGGTCCTAGTAACCTCCGATAATGAGTAACAAGGTATCTTTTCTTAGTATATTTATGAACTCATGAGTTTTTTTTTTTTTTTTTTTTGTGGGGAAGACCAGCCCTGAGCTAACATCTGTTGCCAATCTTCCCCTTTTTGCTGAGGAAGACTGGCCCTGAGCTAACATCCGTGCCCATCTTCCTCCACTTTATATGGGACGCCGCCACGGCATGGCTGACAGGCAGTGCGCGTCCGCGGGCGCCTGGGATCCGAACTCGCGAACCCCGGGCTGCCAAGCGCGGACTAAACCGCTGAGCCACCGGGAGGCCCAATGAGTTTTTAAATATTTGGTGTGTCCCAATTCATTGTAGTTGTTATTCTTATTGATCCTCAAATTGTCTCAACTTATGCTCTATCCTCATTTTTAATTGAACACAGAGAGCATTTCATCCAGAGCTCCTTGCCTGCAGGAGATAATGAGGTGCTGATGAATCCCTGCAATGCTTTTAAAAAACAAACAAAAATCTTGCCTTATTGGATAAGGATAAAGTACGTTTTTTAATTTATGTAGAATGAAAGGCATTACTTTTAAATCAAACCTCTCTATTTCATAGACAAAGGTCAGGTTAGAAAAAGAGGGTATTTGGGAATCTAAGACTGAAGGAAAGATATAAAAAGATGTTTTTGGTGGGCTCTCTTAAAATGAGAAGCTATCGTGGGGGTTTTAAATGATAGTAAACAGCAAGATATAAAAATAAATTATGACAAAGCAACCCCCCCAAAAAAGCAGAACACACTTGTAACAGTCCTCATTTTAATTTATGAGAAATGGTCAACAATCCTAAGCATTCCTTTTTTCTTGAGAACCTCTGTCTCCAAATCATGTGCTTGCTCATTATCCTTCTCCTACTTCTCACCTGCAGGACTTCTCCAATCTGTGGCACTCTGATAATGTTAGTCTCTCTCTTGCTCCTGGAGAAGTGTACCCCTTTGACATCTTTCAAAAGCATTTCTATTGAGTTACCAATAAATATTTTGTCCCATCTTTAATTTTACCCCCAATTTCCTGTCCCATCTTTCACCTAGATGAAATTTCTACCAGGAGTCCACCTCTTTCTTCAATTATTTTCTTTTCCTCTGAAATCAACTCTTTCTCTTAATTTTTTTCTATTTCTGCTAATGGCACCATCATCATCCCAGTTATTTAGACTCAGAAACTCTGTGTCATTTTTATTCCCCTTGTTCTGTTATAGTCAACCAACCACAAACTTTTGCGATTAGCTTCCTGAGTGGCCCCCTTATGTAAACTCCATCATCTCCATTATTAATTTTTGGCACACCAACCTAGGTTCTCATGGTCTCCTGCAATGATACCTGCAATAGTCTGAGTCACTTTCATCTTCAATCTAGCTATCCCACATTAACAAATACACTCCCTAAATTATATCTTCCCATTTATATCAGTCATCTCAAATAGTCTAGAATGTAATCACATGCAATAATGGTTATCTGGCTTTTCAACAGTTTTACATGCTTTCATTTTGTCTTCCCAACTGAAGTGTAAAGCATATATTTTTCTATATGACAAAAAGAAAAGCAAATGAGTTGTTGAGGGGAAAAAACGTGATAAAAAGATAACAGGATACAAGGAATTAGAAAAGGGAAAATAGTAATCTACGTTGTGTGGAATGGTGAATAAACCATAAAGCAACCTAAGTGTGAGTTTTTTCAGGACCAGTCAGAGTCTCTGTGGTACCTTTGGGCAAACTGGAAATAGGAGCCTCTCCTCAAGACACTGCTGGAAACCATCTTAACATATAAACAAATCAGTGATGTCTCCAAGCTGGAGGCATCCCTTCAAACTGAAGAGCACAACCTGCATAGCTCTGATCAGCAGCCCTTTTTACACTCTATGACTATGCCATCATTGCTAAGTCATGTGTGTCATTTGGACCTCACTTTCCAAATCTGTAAAAGAGGCATAGTAATTCCTGCTCTAGTTGCTTCACTTGGTTGTTGCAAAGATAACAGTAGTCAATGACCTGAACTAGTGTGGAGCACAGGCTGGAAAGAAAGCAAGCTCTAATAGAAACCAAAACTTTAAGAACATTTAGAACTATGGGAATTAGGAAGTGCTGAGACATCTATTGTTGTTATGTTTGTGTTTTTATTTCGTTGTTGTTTTGTGTCAGTGGTAAACTGATTATGAGAAAAAGAGGTAAAGGCCGTATGATCTGAGACAGATGAAGAAAAGGGAAAAGATAATAGAACAGTAAAATAAAGATTAGGAAAATATTTATTGCAGATTTATCTGCTAATTTATCTATTGCATCTTCTGCAAGATAAAAAAGAAAAGGAGAGACAAAAATGATTTCTCATAGGAAGATATGATTAGATAACAATATTAGTAATAGCTAAGATTTAATATTTACCATGAACAAGGCATCGTGCTAAGGAACTTCTTTCATTTGTTCTTCCCAATGATTCTATAAGATAGATGCTAATACTAGCCCATTGTGTAGATGAGAAAAACGAGGAGCAGAGGCAGGATGTGAAAACATTTTCTAACTCTAAAGGCTCCTCTTTAACAATACTAGGCTATATCCTAAAGAGTTACTTCACAGGGGATAAGCGTTACAATCTAGCAAGAAATATAATTGAGATCTGCTTACTAATTCAATTGGAATGAATCCAGGGTATACACATACAGTAATTCAAATGCTAGGGAGTAAAAACCTTGATGCAAGTTTCAATTCATGAAAACAAAAACTTTTTTTAGAGACTATAATGTAAGAAAAAGGGTCAAGCTTTAGGAACAAAACAGAGATACTGTGATATTGTTTTGAAAAGGTGGTTAAGTGTGAGCCCATTCAGTTCAAATTGGAGACAGTTGGAGATTTGGGCTTCAGAACACAAATGTTATGGAAAGAGGTGACAAAATGGAGAGAATGCTGATCACCTGTCAAGAGATTTCATTAAGTTACAGAGAGATATTACTGCTACTATATGAAAGACAGTTAAAGACATAAAGTAGCTGTCACTTGCTGGGTCACTTAAGTGTAGAACAGTTAGGAAACGTAGTTTCAGTCTGGAGCGCAGAGACACCACACTGTCTCCTGATAAGAGAACCACTAGTGAAAATAAAAAGTAAATGCCCAAGGACATATCACAATAAAGGGAGGAAGGCGCAGTTGGGCCACCTTTGAGATCCAGCATGCAAGAGAAAAAGGAAAGAAAACAAGAAACATCCGTACAAATGCAATCTTGAAAGTCTCCTGGAGATGCACGAGAAAAGAGAGAACACAGACAGAGGGGTGTGGGGAGACTTAGGTACAGTTAAGGGAGATGGATTTCAAGTTACAGGGGAAATATATGATGATTAAAAAAATAAACAGAGGAAAGGGGTAAAGGGGCACATATGTACGGTGACTGATAAAAACTAGGCTACTGGTGGTGAACACGATGCAGTCTATACAGAAACTGAAATATAGTGATGTACACCTGAAATTTACACAATGTTATAAGCCAGTATGACCTCGATAAAATAATTAAATTAAAAAAAGAATTGGGAGAGAGAGAAAAGGAAATAGACCTCTCATATTCAAAGAGAATTTATAGATGGCTATTATGACTGTGTTAAAAAGCAGACAGTAGAAGACAAAGAAGTTCTTCAAGGGAAAAAGAAGAAACAAGATTCAAAGAATGAAAGAGAGAAAGAGATGACTAGATCATTCTAAAACCAGACACCCTAATGCTACTGGTTTTGCAATAGAATGGTCATTACAGGCATACCTCGGAGATATTGTGGATTGGGTTCCAGACCACCCGCAATAAAGCGAATATTGCAATAAAGGAGAGCGAGACATACACACACACAAAAATAAATAAATAAAAAATAAACAGAGGAAGGAATGAATAAGTTAGAAAAAAATACTGAAGTGTGTGAGGGGTGTATGAAGAGCAGCTCTGTGTATAAGAAAGCAGTTAGAGAGAAGTAAAAGCCTTCCCTAGGCAATGGTTCTCAAGGTGGGGGCCTCCAGACCAGTAGCATTAACCAGTAACATTATCAACACCTGGGAAATTGATAGAAAGGCAAATTCTCAAGCCGTATCCCACACTTATTGAATCAGAAACTCTGGAGGTAAGGCCCTTCAATCTGTGTTATAACAAACGCTCCAAGTGATTCTGATGCACATTAAAGTTTAAGAACCATTGGTCTAAGGAATAGATAGAAAGGAGAATGCAAGAAAAGGGAACCCGATGAAACTAAATGACAAATGTGGGGGGAGTGGGGACAGAAACAGGAGCACATAATACAAGGAGCAAATGGCCACTAAAGTTTAGAGTTGCTGTCCACAGATTCTGATAAAAGAGAAACCAAGTTTACACAATCTCAGTACAAAAAAGAGGGCTTAATATGATTGAGAGAAATGTATTACAAATGAAGGAACTACTTCTCAACTATTTATCCAATAGAACTTCCTGTGATAATGGAAATGTTCTATATCTGCACTGTCCAATGTGGTAGCTGCTAGCCATGTGGCTATTGAACACTTGAAATATGACTAGTTCAACTAAGGAACTGAATTTTTAATTTTACTGAATTTTAATTAATTTTAAAGTTAAATAGCCACATATGGCTAGTGGCTACCACATTCAACAATGTAAATTGCTAATTTCATATGGGTCAATGGGACACAAGTGATGCCAATATGGACTTTTATTTGTGAAGATATTTAATAATATAAAATCTGCATTAGAATTTATGTAATCATGGGAATAAATTAGGGATTAGGGAATATCATGTTTATATGTGTAGTTGCACTACATCTAAAGAAATATAAAAGGAGAAAGCATTTAATATCTGTGCTTCACTAATTCTATATCTTAGGAAGGGCTTCCAGTGTTGACCCAGAAAAAGATGATACGGCTGGAAGTAACTGGAAGTTATCCAACAAAATATACTTAGAATCACTTTGTGAGAATATAGGATTTAAGATTTTATATTTAGATATTTGCTATCAGATTTATGACAAAAATAAACATAGATGGGATGGTCTTCAGAATGATTGGATAAATGTGTAGGTGAAAACAGGCACAGTAGAATGCAAAGTGAAAGCCCATGTCTTGGTAAGAGTTAAAATAAGTTCTCAAAAATTAGTAAATTTTCCAAAAGCATGGACAGGGAATAAATTCTTGTTAAGCAACGAGAAAATTTAATAAAAATATGTATATTCAAGAAGAATGAATTATTCCCCTTTCAAGATTTCAGAACGTGAAGGAGCAAGTTAAAATGGCATAAGAAATATACTCCAGGGAAGGACAATATTGAAATGCCTTAAAGAACAAAATGAATACTTCCATCCGTAGAAGCATTTAATGATAGAGAAAAGATTTTTAAAAATAGAGGTTAAGAAATTGTAAGAATTGGAGCCAAAAGAGTAGAAATCAAAGAGCAAGTGAGCAAAGTATGTAGAATAAGAGCCAAGGTGATGAGCAAAGGAAGAGGTCATATAAGAATAAAGCACTACCTAGAGATAAGTTACAATGTTCCAGAAGAAAGCATTCTGCTTCACAAGATTAAAAAAGATAACTGAAGATGCTGAAGGAGAAATAGCTGATAATAGGTGATAAGAAATAGTAATTGATAATAGCTGATAAAAAAAAGTCTTTCGGGTTCTCTCTCCCTCTAACTCTCTCTTATTTAAACAATGACTTCAAAGACAGAAAAAGACACAGAAGATACAGGAAGAAAGATGTGGGTGAATCCTCAGGTGGCAAGGAATGAAAAGGCTTTGATATTATACATTGTCTTCGTGGCTCAAAAGTGACCAGCACAATCAAGTTGCTAATAAGATTTCAGGCCTAATTACTGGCAGAAAAATAGACTTGCTGACATATCATAGTTTTAAAAGTGTATCAAGATAAGGAAATTATTAGAAAGCAAAGATCATTGGTATCACTCAATAGTGACTACCAGTTCTAAGAAAGAACAGGGCTACCCCATGAGTAGTACAGCATATGAGAATCAAGATGACACGGTGCACTATTAGAAAACAGATATTTGGAGAATGTTAAGTGAAATAACAATCCCTAGCATAGGAGGAATATTTGGAACATATTCATTGTTTTGGTTCAATGAACACTTTTCAGTTGGATACGTGACATCTTTATTTTTAAGATCATGGATAGAGTCTCACAGAAGTAACTGCAGTGTGATGATATCATATGTCATCATATGCAGTGTGATGACCATGAGATCAGAAAAATCTATACTCATTGAACTGATTATGAAAGAAATTCAATAGGTAAATTAGTGAGAAAAGCCACCTTTGGTGTTCCCTTTCTTTATATATTATCTAGAGCAGTGGTCAACAACCTTTTCCCATAAAGGGCAAGATAGTAAATATTTTAGGCTTCATGGCCTCTGTTGCAAATATTCAACAGTGGGGTGTGAAAGCAGCTGCTGACAATATGGAAACAAATGCATGTGGCTGACTTCCAATAAAACTTTTATTTGCAAAACTGTTAGCCAGCAGGTTTGGCCTGTGTGCCATAGTTTGCCTACCTCTGGTCAATAGACATTTTTAAAAAAGGATAAGTTTCTGAGAGAAATGAGATATAAAGATGCCAGAGAGACAGTAGTATAAATGCTAAACATAAATAAACCTCTTTCTTGAAGCTATTTACTTATTCAACAATCACTACTGCAATAACAGGAAGAATGGAGATCAGAATTCAAAATAGAGACAGCATGCCTAAGAAATTAGAATAAGAATGAACAGTCATATACAGGGAAATTGTGCCAGCCTATCTGTTGGCAACTCAATACCATTCCTCTTGCCATGCTCCATTCCCATATCACAGGGACCAGAAGCCTAGGTATCTATCACATTTTCCAGAATCTTGTACCAGATTTGCAAGCCAGAGAGATGCTGAAGATTCATTATGGCTTTCCTGGTGCTGACGGGCAGAGGTGTGGGCTTCTGTAGACATGAGATTTTTTTTTTACAGCAGCCACTGGGCATTTCCCTACACATCACCTGCTTTGATGATATCAGCAGTGGTGAAAATTGCTGGTGGTTTCCTGTGGTCTATGCAACTTTCTGACTCTCTGAAAGACTGTGGTTAAATGACAAGCTACTGTCATCTTCCCCTGAATTTCATTCCCCCAGTCTTTCCAAGTGGTTCAGTAAAGCACTTAATTCTTTGTATCAAATCCCTTCACTGCTTGAAATCTATAAAGCAACACATCTCTTTGTGACTAATCCCTGACTAATACTGTATTATTGTAGAACTGAAGACATAAAATAAGAGGATGAGCTAGGGAAGAGTATTTGCTGATGCTTCAGAGGTGAGGAAGTTGTGCAAATAAACTGGGATACAGAAATAAAAATAGCAGAAAAAAAATAAAATGTAGAGAGATTGTAAAAATGTATCATTGGAATATTAAGTAACAGTGAACAATTTCTGAGGCAAATATTTTCATAAGTTAGTTATTTTTAAAATATGCATGCTGATTTATGTGGATCACATTATCTTACACTGTAAAATATAAAAGCTAATAGTATATATTGAGCATTTTTGGTCACTGCAATTTTCTCACAACTGTTAAAACCATCCTAGAGAAGAGATTGTTATCCTCTTTTTACCTGTTAAGAAATTTTGGCTCAGAGAAGTTAAAGGACCTGCCTATGGTTACACAGCTATTAAATGGTGAGGCCAGTGGCCTTAAATGGCACACTAGACCAGATGGACTTAGTAGATATATACAGAACATTTCATCCATAAACCAAACAATACACATTCTTTTCAAATGCACATGGAACATTCTCCAGGACTGATCACATTTTAAGCCACAAAACAAGTCTCCATAAATTTAAGAAGATTGAAATAATACCAAGCATCTTTTCTGATCACAGAATGGTATGACATCACAATGGTATGACACTAGAAATCAATTACAGGAAGAAAGTCAGAAAAACCACAAATATGTGGAGATTAAACAAAATGCTACTGAACAATGATTGAGTCAATGAAGAAATCAAAGGAGAAATCAAAAAATACCTGGAGACAAATGAAAATGAAAATACGACATGCCAGAATTTATGGGATACAGCAAAAGTGGTTCTAAGAGGGAAGTTTATAGGAATACAGTCCTAGTTCAACAAACAAGAAAAATCTCAAATAAACAATCTAACAGTGCACCTAAAGGAATGGAAAAAGAAGAACAAATCCCAAAATCAGTAGAAGGAGGGAAATAATAAAAATCAGAGCAAAAATAAATGAAACAGGGACTGAAAAAAATCAATGAAACCAAGAGCTGGTTCTTTGAAAAGATAAGCAAAATTGACAAACCTTTGGCTAGACTCATCAAGAGAAAAAGAGAGGAGGCTCAAATAAATAAAATCAGAAATGAAAGAGAAATTACAATGGACACCACAGAAACACAAAAGATTGGAAGAGAATACTACAAAAATCTATATGCTAACAAATTGGATAATCTAGAAGAAATGGATAAATTCTTAGAATCATACACCCTTCCAAAACTGAATCAAGAAAAAATAGAGAATTTGAATGGACCAATCACCAGTAAGGAGATTGAAACAGTACAAAAAATAAAGCCCAGGACCAGACAGCTTCCCTGGTGAATTCTACCAAACATTCGAAGAAGACTTAATACCTATCCTTCTCAAACTCTGCCAACAAATTGAAGAGGAGGGGAGGTTCCTAACTCATTCTACAAAGGCAACATTACCCTGATACCAAAACGAGACAAGGACAACACAAAAAAACAAAATTACAGGCCAATATCACTAATGAACATTGATGCAAAAATCGTCAACAAAATACTAGCAAATTGAATGCAACAATACATTGAAAAGATCATACACCAAGATCAAGTGGGATTTATTCCAGGGATGCAGGGATGGTTCAACATTCACAAATCAATCAATGTGATACACCACATTAACAAAATGAAGAATAAAAATCACATGATCATCTCAATAGATGCAGAGAAAGCATTTGACAGGATACAACATCCATTGATGATAAAAACTCTGAATAAAATGGGTACAGAAGGAAAGTACCTCAACATAATGAAGGCCATATTGACAAAGCCACAGCTAATATCATTCTCAATGTTGAAAGACTGAAAGCTATCCCCCTAAGAACAGGAACCAGACAAGGATGCCCACTTTCACCAATCCAATTTAACATAGTTTTGGAAGTGCTAGCCAGAGCAATCAGGCAAGAAAAAGAAACAAAAGGGATCCAAATTGGAAAGGAAGAAGCAAAACTGTCACTATTTGCAGATGACATGATATTATATATAGAAAACCCTAAAGAATCCACCAAAAAGCTTTTAGAAATAATAAATGAATATGGTAAAGTTGCAAGATACAAAATCAACATACAAACATCAGTTGCATTTCTATACACTAACAACGAAGTAGCAGAAAGAGAAATTAAGAATACAATCCCATTTACAACTGCAACAAAAAGAATAAAATACCTAGGAATAAACTTAACCAAAGAGGTGAAAGACACTGAAAACTATAAGACATTGTTGAAAGAAATAGAAGAAGACACAAAGAAATAGAAAGAATTTCTGAGCTCTTGGATTGGAAAAATTGACATAGTTCAAATACCCATACTTCCTAAAGCTATCAATAGATTCAATGCAATCCCTATCAAAGTCCCAACAACATTTTTCATAGAAATATAACAAAGAATCCTAAAATTTATATGGAACAACAAAAGTCCCTGAAGAGCCAAAGGAATCCTGAAAATAAGGACAAAGCTGGAGGCATCACAATCCCTGACTTCAAAATATACTACAAATCTATAGTAACCAAAACAGCATGGTACTGGCAAAAAAGAGACACACAGATCAATGGAACAGAATCAAGGACCCAGAAATAAACCCACACATCTATGGACAGCTAATTTTCAACAAGGGAGCAAGAACATACAATGGAGAAAGGAAAGTCTCTTCAACAAATGGTGTTGGGAAAACTGGTCGCCACATGCAAAAAAATGAAAGAAGACCACTATCTTACATCATACACCAAAATTAACTCAAAATGGATTCAAGACTTGAATGTAAGACCTGAAACCATGAAACTTCTAGAAGAAAATATAGGCAGTTCGCTCTTCGACATCGGTCTTAGCAACATATTTTCAAGTAGCATGTCTGACCCAGCAAGGGAAATAATAGAAAAAATAAACAAATGGGACTACATCAAACTAAAAAGCTTCTGCACAGCAAAGGAAACCATCAACAAAACAAAAAGATAACCTAACAATGAGGAGAAGCTATTTGTAAACCATAAGGGGTTTATATCCAAAATATATGAAGAACTCACACATCTCAACAACAAAAAAACTAACAACCCCATTAAAAAATGGGCAAAAGACCTGAACAGACGTTTCTCCAAAGAAGATATACAGATGACCAACAGGCACATGAAAAGATGTTCAACATCATCAACTATCAGGGAAATGCAAATCGAAACTACAATGAGATATCACCTCACTCCCATCAGAATGGCTATAATTAACAAGACAGGAAACAAGTGTTGGAGATGATGTGGAGAGAATGGAACTCTCATACACTGCTGGTGGGAGTGCAAACCAGTGCAGCCACTATGGAAAACAGTACGGAAATTCCTCAAAAAATTAAGAATAGAACTACCATATGATCCACCTATTCCACTGCTGGGTATTTATCCAAAGAACATGAAAACACCAATGCATAAAGATGCATGCACCCTTATGTTCACTGCAGCATTATTCATAGCCAAGACTTGGAAGCAACCTAGGTGCCCATCAAGGGACGAATGGATAAAGGAGATGTGGTATATACACACAATGGAATACTATTCAGCTATAAGAAATGATGAAATCCAGCCATTTGTGACAACATGGATGGACCTTGAGGGTATTATGCTAAGCAAAATAAGTCAGAGAGAGAAAGTCAAATACCATATGACCTCACTCATAAGTAGAAGATAAAAACTAGAACAATCACATAGAGATAGAGATCGGAACGGTGGTTACCAGAGGGGAAGGGAGGAGGGAGGAGTCAAAGGGACAATTAGGCACATATGTGTGGTGATGGACTATAATTAGTCTTTGGGTGGTGAACACGATGTAATCTACACAGAAATTGAAATACAATGATGTACACCTGAAATTTATATAATGTTATAAACCAGTGTTACTGCAATAAAAAAAAAAAAAGAAAAAAGAGGAAAAAAAGAAAATGAAATAAATGGTGAGGCCAGGATTTGAAATAAGAACTGCCTGGCTCTAAAGCTGGCATCCTTCTGCTCTAGCATGCCCAAAAGGCCACTTGTGCTTTTGCATCTGGATTCAAACAGGGTTAGGCCTGAAGAGCACAGAAGAATTTCAGTTAGATATTATTTTAAAGATAAATTTTGAAATTGAACTTATTCTTCCATTTATTTAGTCTTAAAATATTGCTATTCAAAACTGATTTTTTGCCAGGTAAACAAGACTAACACGGTGGCTGTAGCAACACTGAAGATAATAAGTATCTCCTGATGTGAAAATAAATGCACAAAGAAATAAATGTGTATATAACTTATAAGAAAGTGAAAATCAAATGTCAAGGACTAAAGAAGAAAAGATCAAAAATTATTTTACATGGAAATTTTAAAGGAAACATTTAATTATAAGGCATAAACTTGTAAACATATGAACAAAACCCACAATATTTGAAAATTCAGGAAATTGATGGTATACAAAAATCCTTCTACTAACAAGCTGTTGGTCATAACTATTACAAGGCTTTGGGCAAAAAAAGTGCACCTATGTAACTAGGAGACTCTACAAGCTAATTAATAGGCAAACATACTTGCAAAGAAAACATTCACAGAAGCTTATTAAAAGAAAGGTGAAAAGTAGCAAGAAGTAACAGGTATCGTACTGCTAATGATATTCTGAGGTAGTGTAAAATGTGTATAAAAATTTACGGATCAAAAGGACCTCTGGGAGAATAACACATACTATAGAAAAGATTAAGTGAAGTATGTAAAAGGAAAACAATGAAAAATTGAGGATGTCAAATTTATAAGAAATTGATAGGCTTGTGAAAATAGTGCCTTACTATATAATGCAACACAGAACCACAATTGAATTGAAGATTACAGCCAGAGTTGAGAAATCCCCTAGTATATCTAGAGGCAGAGTTACCTCCAAATCATCCCAAGTGCTAAGAAGCCATCCTTTGAATTACAGGCTGGCAAAGCAAGAAGTATCATTTCAATATTTAAAAAGTACTGCTGCCAAAAAAATTTTGGCTTATTTTCAGATAGGTATTCTCCTACATACACAACTACTTCTAAACTTATTTGTCCTATCTAAGTCAACATACCTATCAATCTAAACAGACATATCATGATGTAAAGTTTCTGCCACTTAGTTATTTGAACTAAAGGGAAAATAGGCTTTACCCTTACAAGTACAGAAACAATTGTGTGGGTTCTAAGAAACAAAGTCACTGTTTTTTAACTACTAAAAGGTTAATAATAAGTGTGTAGAAATGACTCATTCCAGCAGCAAAAGTATGAGTAATGTGACAAAAGACTACAATGAAAGCTAATACTCCAACTATGATATAAATTAAGATTAATAAATGATATATATTAAAATTAATATGCTTTATAAAGAGCTGTATAAGCCTTCTCATATTTAATAACATAGCTGAATTATTACATACTGTAAATGTAAAAGCAATACATACTTAGAAAAATTAATGGAAAAAACTGGAAGTAAAGAATTAGGGCATTATTTTTTGTCATTTAAAATAAAGTCTATTTAACTTCAAGAGTGTGTTTATTATTGCTTTTGAGCGTTATAAATTTGAACATGCTAGTTTGAAAAATCAATTGGTGTTTGATCACTTTCCTTAATGGTTATTTAATTTTGATGTTTTAACAAACTACGGTATCAGTAGTTGTGTTTGAGTTTCCATCACATTTTCTTAGTCTACTACTTTCCACTACAACAAAGTGTGGCAGAAAGAGTTCTGGAGAGAGTTATCTATGGCCCATTTGTCTGTGCATGTGTGTGCCTTTTTTTTATTATTGTCGTAAAAACACTTAACATCAGATTTACCCTCTTAAAAATTTTAAGTGCACAATACAGTATTGTTGACTAGAGGCACAATGTTGTACAGCAGACCTCTAGAACTTATTCATCTTATATAACACTTTATACCTGTTGAACAGCAGCTCCCCATTTACCCGTCCCACCAGCACCTGGCAACCACCATTCTACTCTCTGTTTCTACAAATTTATCTATCTTAGATGCCTCATATAAGTGGAACCATGGAGTATTGGCCTGTGACTAGCTTATTTCACTTAGTCTAATGCACTCCAGATTCATCCATGTTTCACATATGGCAGAATTTCCTTCCTTTTTATGGCTGAATAATATTCCTGTGTGTGTGTGCGAGTGTGTGCGTGTGTGTGTGACATTTTTTTTATCCATTCATCTGTCAATGGACATTCAGGTTGTTTTTGTATCTTGCTTATTATGAATAATGCTTCAATGAACATGGGAGTGCACCTATCTCTTTGAGATCCTGATTTTAATTATTTTGGATAAATACCCAGAAGTGGGATTGCTGGGTCACATGGTAGTTTAACTTTTAACTTTTTGAGGAACCATCACATTGTTTTCCATAGTCGCTGTACCATTTTACATTTCCATCAACAGAGTACAAGGGTTTTGATTTCTCCACATCCTTGCCAACACTTGTTATCTTTTGTTTTTTAATAATAGCCACCTTATAGGTGTTAGGTGATACTTCATTGTGGTTTTGATTTGCATGTCCTTGATGATTAGTGATGTTGAGCATCTTTTCATATACATGTTGGCCATTTCTATGTCTTCTTTAGAGAAATATCTATTCAAGTCCTTTGCTCATTTTTAAATCAGATTACTTCTTTTTATTTTTGCTACTGAGTTATAGGAGTTCCTTGCATGTTTTGGGTATTAACCCCTTATCAGATATATGGTTTGCAAATATTTATTCCCATTCCATAGGTTGCCTTTTTACTCTGCTGATTGTTTACTTTGCTATGCAAAAGCTTTTTAGATATAGCCCCACTCGTCAAACTGTGTTTTTGTTGCTAGATTAAGGCATTTTGGTTTCAGTACTAGTTCTACAATTTATAAACTCTGGGATGTTGGGCAAGTCACAGAATCTCTTTATCGTGATTTTCCCCTCTTAGGTGAGGGCATTGTATGATATCTAAGATATCTAAAAATTCTAAAATTAAAAAAAATAATTATACTACCACCATTAAGATACAATTTAGAAAGCAATTAGTTTTCAGATGTTAATCATTCGTTTACTCAAACTTGTATTAAGCAACTACTATGCATAAATCATAGTGACATGAACTTCTATTTATCATATATGTAGAAATCAAACTGTATAGGCGTTTCCTACATAGGTCAACAGAATCTACTCATCAGAGAAAAACAAAACAGTCTTTAACTTCAAGTCGATTAGATGATTTCATCTTTCTCCAGCTATTCTGACGCAAAATTCAAATTTTGGAAAGAGATATATATATAGAGAGAGAGATATAGATTTATATATACAGATATAGATATATATATACATATGCATATATATATAATATAAAATGTATTCTTATACATGGTTTGAATGTGACAATTTCAATTTAAAACTTTCCCTTTTTGATGGATAACCTCTTATTGATACAGCTCAATTTTAAAAATAAGCCTTCTTTTTTCCAAAATAATTCAAGCTTTGCTGTTTTTTTCTGAAAAATACTTTCTGAATATATTTCAACAGTTTATTTGGGCAACTGAATTTTGTTGACTGAATATCTGCTCAAATAATAATCTTAAAATTTTCCTGATAAAAATTCACCCACCATTACTTTAGCTGGCAATATATCAAAAGAATAGATTGCATGTCAAAAAATCCTTCAGCAACATGTTGTACATCTTAAATTTACACAATGTTATATGTCAATTATAACTCAATAAAAGTAAAATTTTAAAAAATCCTTCAAAATGGCTGACTATATTTTTTATTTTGAATTAGAACTATATTAAGAATTAAACAGCTTTTAAAATTACATTTGAAGATTTATTTTGTAAATTAAAATTTTTCCTAGCAATTCAGAGGTCAATCAATTTATATTTGTATGATATTCTTTTGTGAAAAAGTTTGTGCCATCAAATTTAAAAACACATTTTGTTAAAAATGGAGTCGAGCAATTGTAGAAGGACTTCTCTTCTACCAAACCCACAATCTCCTTTTCCAAACAAAAAGTTGAACTCATAAAACCGGAGAATAGAATGGTGGTTGCCAGGGGCTGGGGAGTGGGGGAAATGAGAAGAGGTTTGTCAAAGGATACAAACTTTCAGTCACAAGATGACTAAGTTCTGGGGATCTAAGGTACAACATGGTGACTATAGTTAATAATAAAGTATTGTAGGGCTGGCCTGGTGGCGCAGTGGTTTTGTTCATGCTTTGGCAGCCCAGGGTTCACGGGTTAGGATCCCAGGCACCTGCCAATGCACTGCTTGTCAGCCATGCCGTGGCGGCGTCCCATATAAAGTGGAGGAAGATGGGCACGGATATTAGCCCAGGGCCAGTCTTCCTCAGCAAAAAAGAGGAGGATTGGCAACGGATGTTAGTTCGGGGCTGGTCTTCCTCACAAAAAAAAACCAAGTATTGTACACTTGAAATTTGCTAAGAAAGTAGATCTTAAGTGTTCTCACCACAAAAAAAGTAACTATGGGAGGTAATGGATCTTTAATTAGCTTGACTGTGGTAATCATTTCACAGTATACACATATATTAAATCATCACATTGTACATCTTTAAAACAATCTCGTACAATTTGATTGCTGTATCAAGTACAAACTTGATCATGTTGTATCATGTTATACAAATTAAATAATATACACAATTTTTATGTCAATCATGTCTCAATAAAGCTGGATAAAAAAGGGGTGGGAATTATATTTAAAGTAGGCAAACTCAAAAGCATGAAAGAGAAGTGCCAAGGTACTATTTCAAATCCACCCACTTATTCTATTATTTTAATTCTCATTCTTTCCTATGTTTTTTCCATCTTATGGAATATCATATTTTAATCATTTTAATTTATAATCATATTTTAATTTTATGGATACCAAAATAGAATTAGAACTAATAAAACAATGTTTTACATATTATTCATAATATGTATATGATTAAAATGTCCAAAGAAATTTTTAAAAATATATAAATTGGACAATAAAAAAACATATAGAATTGAAAAGAACCAAATAGAAATTCTAAAAATAATAAAACTTAGAAAAGTTCTCAAAAGATATGATAAGCCATAGATTAGATATAGCTAAAGAGAATTAGTGAATTAGAAGGTATTTATAAGTAAATTACCCAGAATGTTGCAAAGAAAATTGAAGAGAAGGAGCATATAAACAGAAGTTAAAAGCCATGGTAATCTACAAGGAGAATATCAAACATACATACAATGGAGTCATAGAAGGAGAGACTAGAGAGAATATAGGAAAGAATACTTGGAATGATAATGGTAGACAATGTCCCAGAATTGTAGAAAGACAGGAGTCCTCAGTTGAAGGTCCATAACCAAGTTCCAGTATTTAAATACTCAGACCACATGTTTACGAAAATACAGAACTTAAAACACAAAAATCTTAAGAGCAGCAAAAAGAAAAGATGGGTTATTTGCAAGACAAAAAATTACACAAATACTATACAAGAATACAATGCCCAGCTAAACCATCATTCAAGAATAAGAATGAAATAGACAAATTACAAAGGTAATTACTAACAGGTGTACTTTGAGAAGTAGGACATTCAGTCCAGAAGGAAGGATTAAAACTCATGAGAAGAAAATGGTGAAATAAGTATTTTATTACTACAAAAAAGGTAACAATGACTAATGGGAGGGATAACAATGTGTAGGACCAAAATACTAAGCAACAATAATATGGAATATGGGAGGAGGGAAATCAGAATTTAAACATTCTAGTGTTCTTGCACTGTTTAGAGAAGAATAATGACTTCATTAATTATGAATGGTATAAATTTAAGGATAAGGGCTCAGAAAGAAAAAAACATAACTACACAGTCAGAAAAGAGATGAAAAAGAGAATAAAGAAAACATGATTGTTCATGCAGAATAAGGCACTAGAAGGAAAGAATGACATAATAAATAAACAGCAAAGTGAATAAAATTAGGTCAGTAACTAGGAAGAATTGAAAGAACAAAATTAGAAAGACGTGAACCTAACAAAGTTCAACTATAACAAGAACTTTGCAAGAAAGTACTGAGATTTGGTATTAGAAAGTACTTTGACCTTATTATATTAAGATCATCCTTCACTGTAAAAAATATATTCCATTAAATCACTTGTTAAAACATGTATAAAACATTGCTCTTTGCATATAGGTATTGCAGGTCTCCATCAGGCATAATAATTGTTTTAAGGAAAATGTAACCTATTGAGAACATTCAGTTTTAAAATTTTTCATAACAGAAAAACAGTCATATTATGTCAGACTATATCCCTTCTATTCTATTCCTGGCTTGAAACAATTTTTTAGAAAAGCTGGTTATAAAATAGGATGTCAAAATCAAATGATTAAAGATGTACCACTCATCAAAATATCCTGTTTCTTTAAACAACCTATTGTATATTTATTGCCCATGAACTGCACCTTTTCGACCCATTCTACCACTTGTAGAAACCTATTTATCACTTGTAAAGAGTTTCATCAGTTTACTACCCACTGGTTAAAATAGAACTTCCTTTCATTTTGTTCCCAGTGTAATTCTTTCAAGCCTCAGGAAGTGTCTCTTAGTTCCAGTATTTTGACTTTGGTAAATAAGAATGTATTGACCCGATTCTTACAATTTTTGATTTTATAAGCTTTGACCATATCTTCTCTTAGGCCTCATTTTTTTAAAAAAAGAGGGTCTTTTTTTAAAGTTTGTCCTAGTGTGGAAGTTTTCTCCCCCAACATGTTCAGTCCACTTTATAATGTAGTAGATTATTCCCAACTCTAGCTTTTTGAGGATTTTTTTGTTACAGATGTAGAAATGTAATAGTTTTGTGTAAGCAGTATGTTTTCTGGTTTATTTCTAAGATATTTCATGTCAAGAATTCTGTACCTCCACTATTATTAGTCTGCTCTACTTCAAAATGTTTGAGTGTCTACAGGCTCAGTCTTAAAATCACTTCTCTTTGTTGTCTGCCTTTTCTCCCTTGGCAATTTCATTAGTCTCGTGGCTCTAAATAGCATCTTTATGCTGATGACTCCCAAATTTATATTTCCAAAATAAACTGCCCTCCTGAACTCCAAGCTCATATAGGCAACTACCTTCTTAATATCTACATGTAAAAGACTATTAAGTTTCTTAAACTTCACTTGTCTAAAAACCCCTCTTGATTCCCCTCCTACAATTTGCTCTTCCCCTGCCTTTTTCCATATCAGTGTAGCACCATGAGCCAATAAGTAACTCAAGCTAAAAACACAGGACTCTTCCTTGATTATTTTCTACCCCACATATTTCAGGCAATACTGTAGACCAGTGGTCCCCAACCTTTTTCATGTCATGACACACTGAAGTAAACTAAGGAGGCTGCTCAAGGCTGGAGGTAACCAGCCTGGGAGTTTGGGCTGCCTCAGGTCCCACCCAGCCACCCTTAAGACTGAGATGATCAATATCATGGTGCCCCATTAACCTATTTGTTGCCACCAGTTGGGAAACTCTCTTGTAGGCTTTACATACAAAGCACATCCTGAATTTAACTCCCTTTTCCCATCTTCATTGCAGTCACTCTAGTAATCCCTCCAGTTCAAGTATCTCAGGAAGCTGAGGTTACTTGGGAATCCCAAGCAACAGCGCTAGGTGATTTTTCGATGTGCTTGGGTGTTTTTCCTGGGAATGTGGTTCTTGGAGCTCTGATCCACATTGTGAAGCATCCAGGCTTAATTTTCTGGCACTCCTAGCAATGCTGTGAACCGTCTAATTGACTTTAATAAGTCTCCTTTTGCTTAAACTAACTAAAATTATTTTCCAACACAAAGGTCTCAGCTGAGCAGTCACTTATCCAAAGAGGCCTTTCCTGACCACCCAAACCAAAGTATAAACTCAAGTCAATCTAATCCAATACCATGATTTATTTTCTTTATAGGACTTATCAGCACCTCATATTTTCCAATTTATTTATTTGCTCACTGTCTGTCTCTCCAACTAGCTTCACAAATTTAACAATCTTTTCTGTTGTGTTCGTCATTTCATCCCCAGTGCCTATGAATTTTTAGTAATCATTACCACCACTTTGAGCATAGAAACACATGGGATCATCTTTTAAAAACAGTACCCAGTATCATAAGGATCCTTTTTCCAAGCTGCATAAGCATCAGCGTAGCTTAGTAGTTAAGAGCATAGGCTCGGATGTGAACGTGCTCGGGTTCATATCCTTATACAATATACCACCTATGGGACCTTGGGCAAGTTACCTTATGTCTCCGGGCCTCAGTTTCTACATCTTATAGGATTGTCATGCAGATTAAATGAGTTAATATAGGTAAAGTTCTTAATTAGGGCCTGGAACATTACACGTATGTTAGCTTTTCTTTTTACAACCCAATAGCACAGAGACAATTAACTACTATTGATTCACCCCTGTCTGTCACAGGTGCATCAGAAGATGTAAACTCGTTAACCCTTCCTTAACATAGAATGAAGATAAAGAGATAAGATACATACTTTGAAAGGGAACCTGGAAGGAATCAATGAATGAATTAACCAATGAAAGAAAGAGAGAGAGAGAAAGAAAGAAAGAAAGAGGCAGAAATACAAAAAGATGGAGAGAGAGAGATAAATAAGGATCTAATAAATGGCTGATACTTAAAAGTAGTTTGATTTGAAAGTAGTCAAGTTAAGTTTATTGAAAAATATCAGGAAATATTGGGACTTGAAGAATTGATAGGATTCATATCATTATAGAGCAAGACATTGTAGGAGACCATTAAAGCAAGTAAACTGCTGTAGGGGTTTCAGAAAAGTAAATAAATAGAATGAAATAAAAGATTTGAGCAGGAAAAGAATCAGTGATAGAAAAGACTAAACAAATTTTGGAGTAACTGGAATCACAAAGGAGGTTGTGTTTGCATATTATGCCATCAATGATATGCCACTGAAAGTTGTAAAATGAGGCAGGAGTAGGTGGTGAAGGTACAGTTGGAACATTTCTCTAACCCAGGCACTGTGCAAATCATAGACTTGTTTGTTCTCAACTCAACCCTATGAGACAGATTCCATTATTAACAGATAAGTAAATTAAAGCTCAACAACTAAATCAGTTGTTCCAGGTTTTACAACTAGTAAGAAATAGGGCTTGGCTTTATGCTGATGTCTGTATGAGCATCGTACACGAAAATGTTTTCCACAATACTGCAAAAATATTTTTTAGAAACCATTTTAATGACTACGTGCTGAGTGATTTGAAAAGGGAGAATCCATAGAAATGGAGGTGATGAGGATACCACTGTAAGATTTAAAATTATGAAATGATAAGTACTTAAGCTAGGGTAATATTGATGGGAACCAAGGTATAGTGGGAAAAGAAGTAAATCGAGCATACAGAATCATAAATTCTAGTTGTGAAAATAGATGACCTTTAGGGTTTATTTGAGATTCACAGTTTGATTCCTTAGGCTGAAAGTGGAAGGACAAATTGGGCAATATTTTTAAAGGTCCATCTAGGATAAGGAGGAAATCACATATAAACAGCTATGATTCTCCATTAATAATTACATTCTTCTCAGGAATAGTACTTTACAGACTACAGTGTTCTGTAATGTATATTATTACATTTGATTTATCCCAAAACCCTAAGGTAAAGCGATTACCGTGTCCATTTTATAGGAAAAGAAATTGAGATTCCTAAAGATTAAGTAATGACTGAAGAAATAATAGAATACAGGTCTTCTGACACTGGTATGATCTTTCCACTTTTCAGGTTGCCTCTGCCACTTCAATTTTGCTGTTGTTTACCATGTGGTGTTATAGAATCGAGTGATTTCACATCTATAGAAGTGAAATTATTCATCCTGACACATCCAATCTCCTTAAGTGTCTGTTGAACACTTATATGATTAACCTATTCTTTCTTGTGGTAACAGCCATTTGTAATATGTACTCTACACTTCTTGGAAAACAATGTACAATATTTTTCTTGCTCTTCTTCTTCAAAGAAGACTCAGATTGACTCCACCAAATTATATCTAGAACATCCATTGTGTTTTCCACTACATAATGAAGTCCATCTGATTTGACCACTTCAGAATAAAATTTGAGAGTGGAAATATAAATGTCTTCCAATGAAGACTATAGAAAATGAAATTAGGAAAATATATTTTTATCTTTCTAGTCTTTGTATCAAATCCAGTGCCAACATATGCAAGAACTTAGAATCCACTGAATTTGTTGAACTGTGGATCTACTGTCTGCTTATCTGCCCAGAGCTTGCACTAAGCAGCATTAGTCTTGGTCCTATCTTTGGCCACCATCTTGCCCAGGATTAGTTTTGAGAAGTCAATTACAAATTTCAGTGCCCTTTACTGGTATTTGAATTTGTTTGGTTCAATAAATCTTAGTTTAACCATCTTAGGTTAGGTGTTGGCTACCTTCTCACAAGCATAGTTTTCCATTTGGGAAAATCTTACTTTCAGATCATGTCCCAGTGAGATGTTCTGCCAGTCTCTGTGCAGAGAACTGAAATTTGCCATTACTCCTACCCAACCCAGCCAGCCCTAGTGATCTGGTGGTTAAGATTCAGTGCTCCAACACTGTGGGCCAGGTTCGTTTCCTAGTCAGGGAACCACACCACCCATCTGTCGATTGTCATACCACTGGTATTTCAAATATCAGCAGAGTCACCCATGGTGGACAGGTTTCAGCAGAGCTTCCAGACTAAGACAGACTAGGAAGAAGGAACCAGCCACCCACTTCCAAAAAAAATTGGTCATGAAAACCCTATGAATAGCAGTGCAGCATTGTCTGATATAGCACAGGAAGGTGAGAGGACGGCACAAAAAGACCAGGCAGGGTTCACCTCTGCTGTACACAGGGTCACTGGGAGACAGCATCAACTCGACGGCCCTAACAACAAAATACCCAACCTAATTGTTCACATACTCCAGTTTAATTTCAGTCTGAAAATTCTGATCAGATAGTCCAAAGAATACCCCCATTTTGGAAACAAAGAGTGCAAACCCCCTATTTCAGAGGGAAAAATAGGAATTCAGAACTATTAGTGTCTCATGAAGAATAGAATCAGCTTTAACTAAAGAGAAATTAGAAACAGCCACTTGGACCAAAATTCTTTGTTTATTCAAGAACCATGTCGCTAAATTTCTTTCTTTGTGCTGATAAGAAAGCTAAAGGATGCAGAATATTTATAAAGCACAGCAAAAAAGAAAGAACCTATTTGCTAAGTTGAGGTGAAGATCTCAAGTAAGATTGGATTTGACTGTGTTCTATTTTATATCACATGTTATAGAGCTTCATTTTGCTTTCTGAGATTCAACAAAATGAGATAAGGAATCTCTTGGCAAATTGTTTCACTAGTGTCTGTTTACTCATGTAAATATTTGCATAGACTTCCGGTTTTGTGACGCATGTTTAGATAATTACTGGAAGGCACAAAATACAATTCCTTCCCAGAGATATTCTTTAGCCACTCTAGAGCATTGAACAATCCTACCCAGATACTCCTTATGCCTCTCCTCACTTCCTTTTTTTTTTTATTGTCCATTGCACCTATCCCCCACCAATCTAGTACATACTTCACTTACTTCTGTTTACGTCAGATCATGAAGTCAGGGACTTTGTTTTATTCTCCGCTATATCGCCAAAAGAGTGCCTGGCCCATAAAAGGTACTTAATAAAAATATTTGTCAAATGAGTAAAATAATGTTAACATAAACTAGATTTCTGAAACTGAGTTTTTTGGGCCAAATTTTTATGTCTTGTAGGACATTCTGGATCCTATAAACTAGTTTTTGATGATGTTCTCAGATAAAAAGAAAAGTTTGGATATGTGGAAGACAGATATCTGGAAACATATAATGTAAAAGAAATAATGTATGTGAAAATAATTTTCTGGCTGTAAAATGCTATTCACAGCACTTTACTTCTGCTTTCACAATTATCTGAATAGACATTTTTTCTTTCTTTTTTCTTTTTCTTTTTTTTCCTTCCCTCTCTGCCTCTTTTCTTCCTTCTCTCCTTTCTATTTTGGCTTCTTTTAAAAAATTTCTAACACTTCCACTTGAATGTGAACTTTATGAAGACTGGGACATTGTCTGCCTCATTCAACTTGTACAATCAGTGACTAGCAGGATGCCTGGCACACAGGAGGCATTTGATACATTTTTTAAATTAATCGTTTTATAATGAAGGAGTTGTACATCCAAGTTTCAATATTACATATTTGCTGTGTCTCTAAAAACCAAAACAGAAATAGTGAAGAAGAAATCACATATTTTACCTAAGAATCTCTATGTTAAAACAAAATGTTAAAAAAAAATTGGGATATAACCCTTCCTGTAAATAACCACTTGAGTTTATGCATTATTACTCTTTTATTTTTTTGCTCTCTTAATATTTAGAGAAATGAAAGGACATCAGATGCATTTAGGGCTCAGTGACTGCTCCACATCTCCTCAGTTTCTCTAAACATCCAGGTCTCTTTTGTTAAGTGTTTCATAAAACTCATTTTTCATAATATTCAAAGAAGTTAATGGGATGGAAGAATCCATGACATTTTATAAAAGAAGAATTAAGAAAATCCTCTGGTAAATATATATCACAAAGTAATATCCATGCAAATCTCACCCCTGAAGGAAAAAAATATTGAAAAAAAATTTAAAAATAAAAATTTTCTCTCTAGTCTATGAAACAAAATATAATCTGACTTCATCCAGTGTTGATATGTCAAGCTTGTTTTGCCTGTTTTTTCTCCAGAAGATGGTTTGTCCCCCTGGAATACTGAATAATCGTACACACCGGCTTCATAGTGATAGTCATTAAGCACAATGGGAAAAGTTAAAGGTCCACCATTAGCGCAGACTTTATTTGGCTTTCTAAGTTTGGGATATAAACTAAACCATTTTAATGTTTAATATGCATATGTTCTATGCAATTGTAGGAAATGGACTGTGTAAATTAACAGATAAGTAGAAGAGTGTTGGAAGGCAAGCAAACCTTTTCATGAATCTCCTCTATGAGCCACCATTTTAATGAACAAGGATTATACACATTTTAATTGGCCTGTACTTCTTTCCAGTTTTATCATTTGATTCAGCAAATGTATGAATGTTTTCTTGCCATATAATAACTTAAATTTATTTTAAAAGCATAAAAGGGCATATTAGTCTATGGATAATCAATAGCTAATATTTATTAAAGCCAAGGAAAAAAACTTGCTGTTCCACACTGCTCACCCATGAAGAAGGAGACACGAAATAGAAAGTCCTTTAAATCATTAATTCTACAAAATTTCTCTTTGAGATAGTTTCCTATTATGTATTACATTTTGTTTGTAAGACTGTTTACTTCAATTTGTTTTGTCTCTTAAAGCAACTTACTCCCAAAGATTCTGAGGAATCTTTCTAAAAAAATGTCTAAGTAACAATACTCTGACAAATAGATTGGAACATGAACACTGACATCGCTTTGCCAGAAAGCATAATATATGATTTCTGCCCTTCGAGACTTAGCAAGCTAGTTGAGGAGATAAAACTTATTCATATGAAACAATGAGACTTAATATAAAAGTGGATAGCTAAATTGTATAGTAGAGAAATTAAGTGCTACACCAGTTCTGAGGAAGTGGAAATCACTGTGGGCAAGAATGATCAGAAAAGGAAAACTTCACAGGTGATGCAGAGCTTGATGGAGAGGCAATGTTTAATGAAATTAAGAAAAGACATTCCGGATGAGGAGAGGAACACTGGATGCTGTGGTAATTTTCATGTTGAGCTATGCCTATTAAATTAGCAAATGAAAGTAATAGATGATGTTCACTCTCTATGGTATGTATGTATTTTGCATATCATTTGCATTTATAGAAAACTCTCTTCAACATAATATTTGTAGGGGAGAGGAAAAACCAACAGAATACTCATTCATTCACTCATTCATCCAACATATATTTATTGTGTGCCTACTACGTGACAGTAGTAGTAATTTTTATCCAGTAGTAGTAATGATCTATCCAGTAATTGAAAAATGTTCCCTTTCCTAATGGAGCTCACTCTCTAGAGGGAGAAGACAGATCAAAAATCTATGTTCATTGCAGCATTATTCACTATAGCCAAGAAGTGGAAGCAACCCAAGTGTCCCTCAACTGAAGATTGGTTAAAGAAGATGTGGTATATACATACAATGGAATACTACTCAGCCATAAGAAAAGATACAATTGTCCCATTTGCAACAACATGGAGGGACCTAGAGGGTATTATGTTAAGTGGAATAAGCCAGAGAGAGAAGGACAGACACTGCATGAACTCACTCATATATGGAATATAAGTGAACACACGGACAGAGAGAACTGATTGGTGGTTACCAAGGGGAAGGGGGGTGGGGGGGCACAAGGGGTGAAGGGTTACATCCACAAGGTGACGGACAAAAATGTACAACTAAAACCCCACAGTGTTATAAACTAAGACATCAATTAAAAAATAAATAAATAACAGACATATCACTTCTTGGCCTTTTGGCTATGATCAAGTGTAGTATCTGTTCTTATCAGTTTTATATCTGATACATCCTCTATCCAAGGACAATATATTAAATGGATTTTTGGAATTGGGAGATGGAATAGGAGCTTGCTCCATCCACTCTATGCATCGACCTGGTATTGCAGTACTTCCAGGAACAGTGCACCCCCTTCGGGAGAATGTAAAAATAAATAAATAAATGACAGACATAATAAATAAGTAAACTGCATATGATGATGGAAGATATACTGAACTCTAAAGCAGAGCAGGGGAAATGAAAAGTGCCAGAGGTGAGAGTGGGGAGGTAAAGGGTTATACTTTAAAATTAGAGGGCGAGCCACATTAAAAAGACGATATTTGGGCAGAGACCTGAAGGAGGTAAAGGAATTATATGATTATATATGGGAAAATTGTTTTAAGCAGAGGAAACAGTAAATGCAAAGCCCTAAGGTAGGAGCATGCCTACCATGTTTTAGGAAAAGTGAGGAGGCACTGTGGCTAGAGTAGCATGAATGATGGGGATAGTAGTAGGAGATGACATAAGAAAAAAAAGGGGGGGCCAGTTCATATAAGGCCATGTAAGCCATTATAAAGACTTGGGCTTTTTTTCTGAGTGAATTGGGGACCCACTGCAGGATTTCAAGGAGAGGACTGAAATGATTTTACTGATATTTGGCTTCTGTGATGAGACTAGATCAGAAGGAGGGAAGAACAGAAAGCAAGCAGACCAGATACCACTATAGTAATCCAGGAGAGAAATGACAGTGATTTAGAGTGAGGTGGTAGCAGTGGAGGTAGTAAGAAGCAGACACCATCTGGATCTATCATGAAGGTCAAGCCAACAGAATGTGAGGACTGTTTGATGTGGAGCATGGCCCAGTTAGAGGAGCGAAGGATGACTCTAAAGTATTTCTCCTGAATAACTGGAAGAGTGTGGGCGGAACCAGCTTTGAGGGGAATATCAGCTGTACAACTTTTGTACATTTTAAATTTCAAGTTTCTACTAGTGCTCCAAGTGAGAATACTGAGTAAGAAATTAGATGTACAAGTCTGGAATTTGGGAGAGGAATTGGGAACAGAGATATCAATTACCCAGGTGTCAGCAATAATATAGTATTTAAAAACATAGTACTGGGTGAAATGACCAAGGAAGCGAGTTGAGAAGGTGGAGGAATGTGTCTGGCTTCTTACATCACTAAGAGATCTACAAGAAGAGACAAAATCAGCAAATATGATTGAAAAGGAGCAATCAATGAGTTTGGAAGGAAACGAAGAGACCGTGGTTTCTGAAAGACAAGTGAAGACAGTGTATCAAAGAAGTGGGTAATCAACTTGCGGATAGGTCAAGGTAAAATGAGGACTGAGAATTGGACTGAATTTAGCAATGTGGAGGTCATTGTTAGTCCTTGGCAAGAACAGTTTAGTTGCAGTAGTAGTTCCACAAACCAGACTGGATTAGGTTTAAAAGAAACAGGAGGAGAACAAGTATAGGCAATTCTTGTTTCATTGCAAAGGAAAGAAAAGAAATAGCAGGAGGAGGTGAGGGATGGTATGCAAAAATATTATTAAGATTAGAATTGGATTATTACTATTATTATTAGAAGTATTGTTAGTGTACAAAAATATTATGAATGCTAATAATCATATAAATATTTAATAAGCAGTTTCTCTGTTTCCATTATTGTCCTAAGCATATATATGTATATGTGCTTGTATGTATCTACATATGTATAGACGTGTGTGTGTATAATAAATTGTTACAACCACTCTATGAAATAGGCACTATTAGCCCATTTTATAGGTAAGGGAAGTGAGGCACACACAGAGGTCCAGTGTCCTCACACAGGTAGAAAATGGCAGAGCCAGGATTCATTCCAACTAATCTGGCTCCAGAATTTTTGTGTTTAAAACTATACCCTCCTGCTGTATTACAAAACAAACAATTAATACAAATGATGTATCAGAAAGGATACTTAAATGACTTAGGATATCAAATTATTCTAATTGCCTGAATTAATAAAACAAGTGTTTATAAAACCCCTTTGATATATATCATACTTATCCATTAAAAAGTCCTCTAAAAAATACTGCAAAGGAATTCACACAGAATAAAAGTTTAACCTGAGCCTCTTTATATATTTACAAGAAGTGAAATTCTGCCTCTTTCAGAATGTTCATGGATTTAGAATGTTCTTCCAACAAAGTAGTCTAAACGAGGTTGTACTACACAACATAATGCAAATTAAAATATGATATATGAAGCACTCTCCTAAAACTAAAACTTTTAAAACATTTAAAGAGGAAATGTTCTTGCACATGACTACTTAATTTAATGATCTCCTCATAATTCAGTATAATTACAATTTCTTGTTTACTCAGAACAACATCCACTCAGACAAATGTAACCTCTTCTCGGGCCTCCTCAGTTATTTCCCCTCCAGTCCAAAGTCTTGCCGTTGAAAAGATCTTTTTCTAAGTAGGTCATCCTCTGCCTTAAACCTCTTAACCGGCCTGGCCTTTCTTCCTGCCTCAGACTCCAGCTCCTTATGATTATCTTCAGGGCCCTGGTTACCTCATCCCTGCCTGTAGCGTTGCTTTGATTCTTGCCCCAGTTTTCTGGGCTTAACTTCTAAATAGCATCTTTATCACTTTCTTCCACTCTGGTCTCACGCTGCCCCTGTACCTCATTCAACAATTTCCTTTGACACCTTTCTTGAAAAATTCTATTTTTTTGACATCTTTCTTGAAAAATCTTTTTATTAGGAGAGTTGTCTGGGCTTAGGAGGTAGGGGGGAAGAAGGGAGAAAAGAATATAGGCAGAGAATATTTGGAAAAAGGACAAAGACTCCGTAGTATGCTCATCTGCAACTCCTCACTATGCAGTCACCTCTCACTCTCTTGATCTCGGACTTTGCCTGTCTCTCCCTCAGCCAGTGACCCTTCACACACTGATATGAAATGAATGCGCCATCAATTTGGTTTTCCTTACCATTCAGCTTCATCACATCATCTCAGCTTTTTAAACCCATCATTCAGAGTATTAGAAGCTCTTCAAAGGAGAAGAAACGTAATGGCATAATGGAACAGCCTTTCTCTCTTTTTCCCCTCCAGATTTCACCGTCAAAGTGGGGAGAAGTTAACATGGCAACAAAAGCAGACTTCACTGACAGTGGAGGAAATGGAAAAATACTAGCTAGCAATCAGTCATTGTCTTTTTAATACAGTCACTTGATTTTCCACACTCAGGCCTACCAACACAGTTAAGCGAGAATATTTTAAAGCATAAAGTAAAACAGTTGTATGCTTCCTCTAGGATGCTTTTCTTTTTTTAATTATGAAAAAGAAAAAAAAGCTAAAATTAAATGGAGGATAAATGAATGTGACAAATATTCTTTTAAAAGAGTATATTTGACATAGTAATTGTATACAATTAAAAGCTTTGAAGTTGGTGCTCCTATTTTGAGAGCTCTTAATATGGGGGTATCATCATTACATCATCCACCTACTAGTTTATCACTAATACACCAATTAATCTTTCTAGTGGTGAGCATTCTTACATCTGAGTCACTTCCTACTTGTTGTCATTTTGCCAACCCTTAAATTGATCTCTGTGGCCCTAGGATCAATTACACTTAAACCAATGTGTAAACCTTGGCACGTTCATTAATTAGAGTCAAATTTACACTTCTGTAATTGAGACTAATTATTTGTTTAGTTTAAGTAAGTTGTTAGGCATTCATTAAAGCTAAAGTCATAGGCATTGAATGAACATGCTTTCAAAGTCTATATATATGTTAAAACATCAGGCCTGGATTTCACAGAAAGGAAATCTTTCTGAGCTGACACCTATAAATAAATCTCAGAATATTACTCAAGTTAATGCATGGACATAAAACAATGAAAATTATGGCATGACTTAACATTTCCTTAACATCACACATCACAGTTCAACATGTATAATTCATTATCCAAGAAACTGGAAAATATCATGGTTTTTCTTCGTTCATTTTACTTAGTTTTGTCAATAAGACATAGTTATCAAATAAGCATATTTATTCTATGTTAGATAACATTGTAGAAAATATAGCCAAAAATACATTTAAATAGTCATTGTTCTGAAGTACTTCTCGGAACACATAACAGTTACATACCCAGTAATAAAAAGGGAAAGAAATTATGATTTAAAAACGAAAAAAGTTTTTAACTATACCCAATGCTGTATGTGTGAGATGGCTATGTTCAAGAACTGATACTTTAGGTCATCTAAAGTATTGAGGCCAATAGGTGCTGATTAAGTTAAGTAGGGGAATTTCCAATGATAAACATTCTCATTAGTATGCTGCAATCTTAAAGTTCTCAAAGGAATAGCTGAGACAGCAATACAAACTTCAGCAAATGGAAGAGTTTTCTGAAACAGCAGTGTTTTATTAGCTTTACAAATGCCACAACAAACATAAAACTGATTTTTTAAAAATTCATAATTGAAATAAATGAGGAAAATCAGCTATTAGAAACTATCATAAAACAATTTTAAGTCATGACTGTAGTTTTCTTAAGAGAAACTTTTAAATAAAATAGAAGGATGCTTAAGAACAAAAGTTTGCCATTGGATTTGACCTGTATTAAAATAGCACACTACATCATATATATATTTAAAATTAATCTATTTTAAAATGACTAATATTTTATTCTCACAAAGATACAGGCCCTTATTTTAAATTTAACTTTTTCCCTTTTCTTCTCAAAATCTAATTTTTAAATATTATATTCCATAAAATTTTAGACTAAATTTTCTCGACCATCATTGAAAATATAAAGTGTAAGATGTGTTACTACTGAAGTCAGTATTTGACTTTCATATGTTCAACTTTCAAACAACCCATCCTCTTGCACATTACGTAATCTCAACTAAAATGACCATTCATGTGCCAAATTTAGACTTTCATGTATCAGCTGAAGAACAAATATTTCAAACCATTTCTTGCAACCCCACTTTCCCAAAAATAATTCCATTGCTTCTGTTGCCATTTTTATTTGGAAACTGGTGATTTCCAATTACTTGAATGTTTTATCTCAGCGGTTTGCAGACTGTGACTTATTGAACATTGGAATTGCCTCTTCGAATGGAGAGAGCCTAGTTAGAGGCTCCCAAACCATATTTTAACCAGATTATATCCCCCTTTATCTGTGAAACTTACTGTGATTCTGATAAAGACGTTCTTTGAGGAAATGATTCCACTGCCTATAAAAAGGAAGAAAGAAATTTGAAAAAGAAAACAAAGCGGGAGGGAGAAGAGAAAGAAAGAAGGAAGGAAAGGAAGAAGGAAGGGATGAAAGGAAGATAGGGATGGAGAAGAGGAGGAAAGAAGGAAAGGGGAGAAGGAAGGGCTTATAAGGAAGTCACTGGTTCATGTTGGTTATCCTCATTCTTTTATAAAGTTAATAATAAAATGGAAAGTGTTTCAGCAATAAAACGTGTGTCTTATAAACTTGATACGCTTCATTCACTGATTCATTTAGCAATTATTTACTAAACTCTACGAGGTGCCAGGCACTGTGCTACACTCAGATGAAATAATTAGCCCTGCAAAATCCTTGATCTCTACAAGGCAGTCAGATATCCAATATCAAAATCATATCAGCTATCAAAGTTAGGGGGTTTCTTTATCCTCCAGTAGGATTTTGAAAGCAGCATTGACTAACGGGGAACTTTTAAACCTACTTTTGTTGAGGCCACTTAAACCTAGGTCAAATCTATAGCAGTTCATAGCAAGATAGGCATTATTGATGCCAAATCAAAAAAAAAAATCTCAGTCAGAAAAACAAATTCATGCTACCTTCTGGTTACTTTCATCCACACTACTTCCCTCTGCAATCATTCCTTCTAATGTGCTTCTGTGTTGTTCATTCTTACCTATTATACAAAAATTATCCCTTTATCCATCTCCCTGGCTAGCAAGGAAACTCTTCAAGAGAAGGGGACTATATTTAATTTATATGTGCATGCCACATTGCGCATTACATTAGCACCTCTCAATAAATATTTGCAGGACATGCAAGTAAACATACAGTTTACAACAATCCAAGTCTTAGAAGGGGATGTGGCAAACAGGCAGAATAAAATTCACAAAATGGAGTCAAGGTATCTTCCAAAACCCCAAGTCTTTCCCAAGAGATTCTGTTAAAAGGGTTAACATTCCCAAGGAAAGTAATTCTTCTGTCCTACTGGGTAACCAGCCCCCACCCCAAACTCCACTAAAGAAAGACATAAATTGATCAAAGTATGTGATTCTAAACACTCTTTGATATAAAGGAGTCAGATAAGTGAGGATTGATTAAGGTTTATCACATTTCCTTAATTGAGGAAGATTTAGAGAAAGAAGCTATCCTGTTCTGTGGTAGACAAAGTGGTGGGCAGCCCAGATCTCCCTTCACTGAAGGACTTGGTGCCCCAGCAGCTGGGAGTGCTATCAGCACCAGCTTCGGCTGTCAGCCCCTTCAGGTTTACCTCAGCTTCGGAGAGATGCCTCCACAGAGTGGCCCATATCCAATAACTGATTAATTCAGAGTGCAAAGGTCTGGTCTTCTTGGCACAACTCAGGACAACCCTGAAGGGTCATTTAGCTCTAGAGTATCCTGTGGGGTTGGCTGAGGTAGTCTTTGGGCCTTTTAGCATATCTTGTCATCTCCCTCTCACCACTGCTGCTTTCTTCCCCTCCCTCCCACCAGTGGTGATCCCAAAGACACTTTTTAATCAACATCCAGCACAGTAAACTCCAGCTTAGAGTCTGCTCCCTGGGGAACATAACATATAACATATCCTTTGTAAAGATGAACACATAAATAGTTATTATAGAGTATGGGTTCTATTAATCTTCAGAAAATCATTTTTTATCTTCAGGAAGACCCAGGTTAACAATTCTTCAGACAGAGGCAATATTTCAAATTGTTTCAACTGCTGTTACATGATCACTGACTAATCAAAACAGACAACAGTATTAAAAACAGTAGGGCCCCACCAGTAAGTACTCGCTGATTATCAACCCTGCCCTCAGTACTTTTATATACAGGAACTTAGCTTGATGCATCTTCTCTGAGTCTAGAATTCAAGGTGTTCACAGGCAGGCAGAAAGTCAGTCCCTCATTGCTCTGGTGTATCTGGTTATGTTGTATACAGAGCTTATACACATCTGGTATGCATCTGGGTGTTTATTCTGATTGGTCAGGTCAAGCCATACCACCTGGTAAGCATTCTGAATATGATTCTTCCATGGTTATATGTTACCACAACTTAGGGGTCACAAAGTCATATCACATTTAAGCAAAGTAAAACAAATCACAAAACCTATCACATTCATTATATTTATTATTTTAATGATATTCAACATAACATCATGAAAGTTTCACTTTGAGTGAATATTTCAAGGACCTAATATCTTTCTGCATGCACTATTTTCATCCCTAGATTCTAACCTAAAAAATAAGTTATCGTCTAAAGTTCAGATGAGCTTAGCTAGCTTCCCATTTTTAGGTAATTTTCTGTAACATCCTTACCTGGGCAACAGTATCTAGCATGTTAAAGTGTTTCCAATCCTCATTAATCACTGGGTAAAGCTTCTTTGAACTTAGCCATTGCCTTGGCATCCTGGCATTAGACATATTCCCTGTTTATATAGCATTATTAACAGTAAGATCTATTTATCTTTAATAATTCATCATAAATCAATCTCTTTGGTTCCTAAATAATTTGGGTTGTTTCTATGCTTTTCTCTGGATGCTTTTACACTCCTCTATATTTCATGAGAGTCTATATGACCTAATCTAATGAACTCTTCCAACAAATGTTCTATGTTCCCTTCATGCACTAATTCTTGAATCCTATCTAGAAAGGCTATTAAATTTGCACTCAACTTGCACTCCTTTGGCTATTACAAAATCACAGTGGAACCATACTTTTCCCAATGAAATGATATATATATGGATTTACATATATATATATATATAAATTTACAAAAATACTATATTTATGATATATAATAAATACACCATCCCCAAAGCATTTTGGTCAGTCTGAGAGACTATTTGCTAACTACAAAATAAAAGTTATTTTACATTTGCACAAGTTAAGGTTTAGAAATGATATAATTATAGTCATCATAGTAGCATGCACAACATCTGAGATGAGCAAATTAGAATATCTAATAAGGTGGCTAGATTGGGTTGTAAAGTTCTCTTTAAGATTAAAAAAATTAAAAATATTTAAAAGAAGACAACATGAAAAATTCCTCAATCCCTATTCAGGTAAAAAGATTTTTAGAGCAGCAAATATACAAATGTTTATAATAGCTATAATATCTACAAGGAAATCAATATAATGCAGTATGGAGGGGCATGATTCCTGAGGATTTGAATGAGTTTGCTACTTAAGTTCTTTGCATCTCAGTTTCTTCATCTATAAAGTGGGGTTATTCATTGCGTGAATTAAAAAGTGTTCTGAAATAGGGGGCCAGCCCCATGGCATAGTGGTTGGTTGCTCTGCTTAGGCAGCCCAGGGGTTCATGGGTTTGGATCCCAGGCACAGACCTACATCACTCATCGGCCATGCTGTGGCAGCGACCCACATACAAAATAGAGGAAGATGGGCACAGATGTTAGCTCAGGGACAATCATCCTCAAGCAAAAAAAAAAAGAGGAAGATTGGCAACAGATGTTAGCTCAGGGC
This sequence comes from Tapirus indicus, assembly GCA_031878705.1. NCBI lineage: Eukaryota > Metazoa > Chordata > Mammalia > Perissodactyla > Tapiridae > Tapirus > Tapirus indicus. Next base: position 23,135,768 of record CM062942.1, on the reverse strand, counting down.
GAATCATCCTTAGGGGAAAAAAGTATTTTGAAGTAAAGCATTACAACATAGGGAAGTTGCAATAAATATCCACTATTATAATATTTTTGGAATATATATACATGGAGATAATATATTTATAGTTTTCTACAAATTTTACAGAATATTGTTTGCTAAGGCTCTCCCATGTGCTTTGAAGCTGAAGCCTCTTTCTTAATTTCTTAGAATAAAACAAAGTCATACAGTTTCCCTTTCATAAAAGGTGGAATGACCTTTCTTCCAAAGAAATAGTTCTCTTGTAGACGCCTTCACTGTAAACACAGTTTGAATTCCCTAAATGAGGAGTCTACATCTCTGGACTACATATTGGGCTGTGGGTGGGTGAGTAGTGGGTATCCGCAGAAAATAAATTCTTCTCCCTACCTCTCTGAATAAAGGTATTGCCAGAACAAATGTGCAGGACTTTGGATGTCAATTCTATATTATGTCCTTTGTGATTTCAGAATGGTTTAATAAACTATTGAAAGCATAATCTCTCTGCTTACTTTGAAAGGCCTTTCAAATACTAAACAGAAATTGATTTGTGGACATTTCTACACATCATAGAATAATATTCAATAATAACTGTAGAATGTTATCTGAATTTACCAAAATAGTATAATTCTGATGTAATAGGAAATTTATCATAATAACCTCATAGACACTGTAATGAAGATCATTTTCTTTATTAAGGGATTGAGGGAAATAAAGCTTATCAGTGCTATAGATAGCCCATAAAATAATACAATTGAGGATGTAAGTCTTCTGGTTGCATTACTACTATTTTCACAAGGAGTTGAGCTAGGTGTGTTTGCAATCAGAATTCTCTGTTTCTGCAATATATCTAAGTGGAGAAGCAGTATGGAACAGTGTTTAAGCATGTGGGCTATTAGAGCTCTAGGTTCAAATCACATCCTGTCATTTGCCAATTTAAGGAGCTTGGGAAAATTACTTATTTCCTCTATACCTCAGTTTCCTCATCTGTAAACTGGGGAAAATAATAGCATTTACTCCACAGGAACACTATGAGGATGACATGAGTTAATATCTGTAGAGCATATGGAACTTTGCATGGGCATGGTAGCACTAGGTCAACATCACTCATTACCTGCTAAGTAGTAAAATTTGTTACAATACTGTTTAAATTTCAATTTCTGGTTCTATTCATTGTGAGGGAGTTTTTGAATAGACTTTGCCTTAAAGTTTTAAACCCATCACAATGCCCTCACATAGCAGGCGCTACAAAAATATTGGTTGAATGAATGAACGCCATCATCAAAGGAAGGTATATGTTTGAATTTCAAGCATCACAGTTTCCATCTGAAGCAAATGAGGTGCATTAACACTTGCATGTAGCGATATTAATAATCAAGTAATGCATGTTATTAAATAGAACCAAATTACTATCCTTGATTTTCCCTTGTTCCTAATTGATTTCTTGAGCGTAATATCAATGGGTGCATAATGTTAAAAATTTGGAGTCATCTCAGACTCCATTTTACACGTGAGGAAAGTAAAACCCATGATCACGCATCCCACTGTGCTATCTTCAACAGAATAATCACTAAAATTGTTTTTTAAATTCATTTAAATGCACTCTACAAATACTCATAATTCTTTCTTCCCAGTGTTTCTAATAGAGAGTAAAAATACCTACGTGATACAAATATTAACCATGTTTTATTCACAAATTATAAAAAAAGAAATGAGTGGGGGGCCAGCCCAGTGGCGTAGTGGTTAAGTTCACACACCCCGCTTTGGCGGCCCGTGGTTCACAGGTTTGGATCTTGGGCGTGGACCTATGTGCCGCTTAACGAGCCATGCTGCAGCAGGTGTCCCACATAAAATAGAGGAAGATGGGCATGGATGTTAGCCCAGGGCCAATCTTCCTCAGCAAAAAGAGGAGGATTGGCAACGGATGTTCACTCAGGGCTAATCTTCCTCACCAAAAAAGAAAGAAAGAAAGAAATGAGTGAATTGCAATAGTCATGAGTATTAACTATTATTTAATTGATATAAATAACTTTAAAAATAAGCATGATTTTTAAAAAATTTGCCATCTGACATGGGAAGAATCTTTCTCCTTTTTTTCCACTTAACTACACAATGCTTTTCTGAATCCAACAAAAATGCATAAATGGTCTCAATTTTTTACATGTGTTTTTAAAATGGTCATCAAAGAGATTGCCAGAGTAGTCCCTCAAGAGGCCTATGCCACCATACAATTTCTTAACACCATCATAGCCAACATAGTTTACTTTTGCTTATGATTTATTCTTAGAATAATCCACCCCACTACTCCATCTTGCTGATTATCCTCATGTTAGTATTTTCACTAAGGGATTGGGAATTTTCTGATCATATGAGTGAGAAAGTAATAAAAAATCAGCGTCTCGTAAGATTTTTCAGCCTTTAAAATGTGTATGAAAATTATTCTCAACAGGAAAGATGTGCAGGAGTGATCGTCTTGGCATGGAAGCTTCCAATTCTTCTAAAGATCCTGTCTAGTCCAATGATTTTCTGCAGTAGTGAATGTTTATGTATCTGACAGTGTTATTAAAACCAAATCTCACTTTGGATCATCTAAGCAAATTTTTCTTTTCTAAAAACACATAGAGATGGAGCTAGATGCCAAATTATGTTCCATTTACAGAAAGTTGGATATGTGTTGAATGGCTTTGTATAGAATAATCAGCAGTTTACCTTCTCACACATTTTTAAATGTTTTCATTGAAGCATAGATGTCTCCAACAATTAGTCATTCTATATTTTTATATGGGTCAAGTAATATCTCAAAACAGAAATTAAAAGGTATTATTTGCACTAACAAGTAGTAGGTCATTTGGTGTGCTTAAAATGCCATAAACTAGAGAAAGACTAGAGGGAAAAACATATCATGTGACTGAAAAGATCTTACTAAGTTTCGCTGTTTCTCCAAAATCAGCAAACACGTATAGCTGCAACTATTATCACAGCAGCATTGTTTCCTCGTGTCATTAATTTCACAAGTGGCACTCAGTGCTGACAGACTGACATTCCCTGTCAACTGTACACCAGAAATCATCAGGAGCATGTGTGAGCAAGTTAGTTATCTTGGAGACAGCCTTCAGCAGCTGGTTGGTTGGGCAAGAAAATTCAATTTTGGCCTCTCTCAATTCTTCATAAATATGCATCTTACAATTACATGGCAGGGTAGTTTTAAAAAAGAGAAAAAGAAAATATAATGATTCCAGGTGCAAGGATTTTTTTATTACAAATGAATACATTTAAAGAGTTTAGGGGCAAGGAAAATCACAAATTACATGGGTTATTTGCATTTTTCTTCAAGAATTTCTTTTTCATCAGATTTTTCAAGCAGTATGTGTTCACTCAATAGGAAAAAATTCTATGATCGAAGCCACTGAATAAAATAGAGACCAAAAGAAAAAATACTTCTGATGTTATGCTCTCTCTTGATTTTCATGAGCAAAGTAGACTAAAAATTACTCCCTCCTTCCCTCATGTGCACTGGAATGTTCCTATTAGAGGAGCAGATCTTGCATGCTGTCCTGACCTTTAATCTGCTCCACTTGGCAGCAACAAGATGTAACACCTTTCTGCTGTTCAAAGAGAAATAAGCTGGCAAAATGGAATTGCCTCTTGTTTTTGTTTCTTTAAGAAGCTACCAATCAATACGAACTTCATTGAAGATCATCTATGAGTTTGTTTCTACTTAATGAACAGTATAAATGGCAGTATTTGTGAAGAAGTTTAGATTTTTTTTCAGGACCATTTATAATATTGATATAAAAGGAATCTAAAGTTTACATGAAATTAAAAAGAAATCTGTTTATTCTCATCCATACTACTATCTTGAATTTCAGTTATTACTTCAAGTGTACAGTGCTTAGCTCCCCAACTAGAGGATATACTTGAAACCAAAGCCCAATCTAATATTCTGTGTAATATTCTCAAGCCTAACGCATAGTAGATGCCTAATAATAATAATGATAATGTAAATAAAATAATTATATTCCATTGAATCCTTTCCATGAGGCAGGTTCACTGCTGAGCTGTTTTCATTTTTACTGATTTCTAAGAACACTGTGTATTAAATATTAGTATCTTAATGTGATAGATGAGAAAATAGAGTCAAGGAGAATAATCAGGCACGAGGGTCCACAGTAAGTGATTGTTCCTTTGTTAAATCCAGTTCGATCTGGTTCACAGCCTCCATTCAAAGACACTATATCGACATTTGCTAAATTCCTGTGAGCATATATCCCTTTCTGTGAAAAAATATTTAAATTATGTCTGATCTGACCTTCATGCAAAAAAATCAAAAAGGAAGGGAAATTTTGGTTGATCTTTATGAAATGCACATGCCTATTTGCAGACTGGTTTTTTGCAAACAAGAGTGGGAAAGGATTCTCATCCTTGGTTCAAGAATCTTCCTGAAATTTAGCACAGAAAACATCTCTATAAGCCCAATTGGATGAACCAAGTAAGAGTCACATAAGTTAATTTTATATATCTATACCTATCTATATGTGTATATTTCTTTCTATTTGTTTGCAAAGAGCTACTTGTTCTTTCACTTAAACCACAAACTGCTCTAAGCCAACCAGCCAGCCAGAGAAGATTCTGTTTCATGTTTATCCTGATAAAATGGGAGATGCTACATTCATAATGTTCATAAAATTCAAATAAATTGTGATTTGCCAATGTGATTTGCCTAAGTTGAACAAAAATTTTGTTTCTTAAATTTATTTCAGAACTTGCTATAACTTTCCCATGGCAAGAGGTTTTCCCAAAGAACTGTATTAAAAAGCTCAATAGCTATTGTTAACTTTATACAGAGTGAATTAGACTCATTTAATTATTTTATTTCATTCATTTATAAATTTTTATGAAGAATAAATACATGAAAACATTACAAGGTAAGATATAATAGAAACCAGCAACCATCAAATAGAAGGTCATTTATAAACGCTGCAGATTTGAAGTTATACATTAACGTATTTCACTGATGTATCTAAAGCACCTACAACAGCACCAGGCATATAATAGGTGCTCAAAAATATTTACTGAACAAATTAAAGTAGTGAATGATTTCTCATTCTCCTTCTTAGCATTCTTGATTTGGCATCCTATTTCTAAGGGAAAAGTATTCCATAATAGTAAGGGCTATTTAAACTTAGTGATTTTCTTACAGTTTTTAATGCATTTTAGCGAAATAATGTTCTTACCATTGACTTATTTATCATATGAGTTTATTAACATTGTCAGAGAACACCAGCATTTCAGGGAGTTCATTTTGGAAAATGCTGCATTGGATTATTTTGCCTCTAGATGTAATGGAACATAACTTGAAAATTCTTGAGAGAGAGTATTTTGAAGATCAGTGAGTCCCCAAATATCACCAAAGAAGGGGAGGGAGGAGGATATGTGTACTTTCAGAGTTCTAGCTGCCTCCTTATCAACTCTGAAAAAAGCCTTCCACTCCCCCCACTCCCTTCAATTCTCAATCCTGAGGCTCAGGTATCAAGATTTTGTAAAGCTCCATGAATAATTTAATAAGATCTAATGTTTGCAGCTGGCAGGTATATGGGGATAACCATGGGCAGGACCAGGATATGAGGTACATTTGCAAAATATCCCCTTCTTTCCTGAAAATCTCAGGCATCCATATCACGAATCATTCCTTACAACTTATTGTACCAGTGTGCAAAAGGTATTGCTGATTTTCAGTAGGTTTGACTGTCACTATATTCATCCTAATTTTTCTACTTCTTTTTCTACTAATTTTTCTACAAAACTGCTTATGGACGGGGAGGGCTTTCCTTATGTAAGGTTATTTCTCTAAGTAAACTAAAACTCCCACCCAAAGTCACTATACAGATATTTGCACAGTTTAGTGTGTGCATGGGTTGGTATCTTGGTCTGAGTATCTGATTTTTAAAAGGAAATTATTATATATTATTATAAAGATATGAGCCATTGAAGTTTCATTCAGATTCAGAGGTACAATTTCCTTTCTTCCTTCCCTCCTTCCTTTTTCAAAATTGTTAAATCTATCCTTTGCACGGCTCTCTGAATGTGCTTGGGATACAAAGACATGTGAAACTAATCCTCTTCTCGATTTTCGAAATTAAATCATCAAATATGGAAGAAAGATATTAGTAACCAAAATGTTAGGAAAAAGTGAACGGCCAAGGAAACGTCTGGGCTCTAAAGATAGGGAGATAATGATGCAGGATGTAAGCTGGAAAAAGAAGACAGGTTTTAAACTAGTTAAGTAGGGATAGAAAGTTAAGACTTCTCAAGCAAAACAAGAATAAGAAAGAATATAAAATCATTGGGAGACTTCAGCATAACTTTAGTGAAGCGTTTGTAAGACAATCATAAAAATATAGCACTAAAGCAATAAAATTATGTATAAATGATAACATTGACCTACTTACTTAAAATGTGTGATAATACTGTTCAGAAAGCTGTGAAAGCTCATTGAAATTCACCTTTCCAAGACATGTCTATTAAAATGATATTGGCATTCCCTGCTGTGTATATTACTCAGCTTCTTGGAAGTTGAAACTTGACATCTCAATCAAGGTTCATCTTCAAATCAGTAGAAATTTCTAGGGTACAGTCAGAACTTGAAACTCTCACAGACATCCTTTTTTGTGGGGGAGAGGGTCATATTTAATCTATTATGTGATGCAACTGACTGCCTTCCTTCTACTTTTATTTTGTATGTGGATTGTCCTCCAGACTCTGATGTGCTTATTAACCAAAATATTATGTATGAATTTGGGAACAGAATGCCTTTGACTCATAACTATCCTTAGTCACAGCTCATGAAAAGGGGCATTTGTTAGAAAATGAAAAATCTGAGGCAAGATAAGGAAATTCCTAGACCCAATCTTTCTTGCTTTAGGTTGCCATGATTCACAACCTAACATATATAACATTTTGGGGCTTTAGGTTCTTTTTCTCCCACAGAAAAAAAATATATTAAATTGCCTTTTCAAAGACATATGGAGCATGCATCAAAATTATTTCTGAAGCTAAGGTCCTTTTTTTATAAGTTGAAATATCTAGATCCTTATTTAACTAAAAGGCCAATAAGACCAGATATGTATACAATAGACAACTATTTTTAAAGGCATTATGGAATAAGCAATTTTTAATCTCTTTGGATAACGGTCAATAATAGAGAACTACACTCAGATAAATATTCTTTTTAATGATAGGCATTTAATTATAAAATGGATGGAATTATTCAATATGAATATTCTTATGTTACTTTGCTGGAAATTATATAAAGTATTAAAATACTATTAAAATTCTAACACTTATAAATATGCTTTTAAAAAAGTAGCCTCAAACAATACAGCTAATTCTACTATTTAATACTATAAACAGGATTCTAGTAATTATGATTTGGTTTGGGTTCTTATTATTGTTCCTATTAAGTAACTTTAGACATATATTGGAGCTAAGGGTGGGAATTAGTTCAGAAAGCAGAGAATCCTTGCTGCACACTGCTACTAGAATAATACACAAAAGAGCACGCTTTCATTGGGGAAATCAAATTACTCCTCTTCTCAAAAACATCCAATAGTTCCCCAACCTCTATGTAACAAAATATCAAATTTCATTATGCTGGTTTTCAGGAATTACCATGATTGCACCACTAACTTTTGTTTGCTTGTTTTTGCAAAATAAAACTCATTTCTTGCTCATACTGCATGTCCATCACAGGTTGGCATGGTGCTCTGCTCTTCACAGTCACTCAGAGACTTGGATGGAGTGAAAGAAAACAACCGTCAACCCAGAATCCCATATCCAGAGAAAATATCCTTAAACAACTGCAATCACCAGGGCAGAGACAGGGAGTGGGTAGCTTTCTCTGAATTATCCCCAATCTTCCCAGTGGGGTTCCTGGAGAAAAAGCCCAGAAAACTGTGAGGTTTTCCCCAACCACGACTGTGGCCCCAAGGAGAACTCACTCATGCTAGCCCACACTCAGCCTCCAGAAATTCATCAGAATTCCTAGTTTAATGTTCTTTTCAGGCATGTATAGCCTCTGGAGGCTACTGCCCCAGGTAAGCAAATGCTTCAGTCTGTGTCTCCCTGCAGGCACTTGCCTCTCCAGGTTTTGGACAGAAGTTTACCTTGCAAACTCAGTTCTCTGATGGGTCCAAGAAAGTCATTGATATTCTTTTTGTCAAGCTTTTTCTTGCTGTAAGGGCAGGAGTGATGACTCCTCAGCTTCTTTACATGTCCAAGCTGAAACCAGAAGACGTCTCTGGACTTCTAGCATATTTTTAAAGCACACAACTATTATACATCTATTTTAAAAACAATACAGTTAGATATTGAAAGTCCCCCTTCTTTGCCAGGCCCTTAAAGTCCCCCTACCTAGTGGTAAAGGTGATTATCGATATGGTGTAAATCCATCCAGACCGGTCTTGGACCTCATACTATTGGAGAATTCCAAGGCTCAGTCCTCAGACCTCTTCTCTTCTTGATCGACCCTCACTCCCTTGATGATCCCATCCAGTCTCACAGCTTTAAATATTTTTATTTATGCTGACAACTTTCAAATTTATATCTTCAGTCTAGACTTCTCTCCCAAATTCAGACTCATATATTCAACCACCAACTCGAATCTCTACTTGGAGGTCTAATAGAAATCTGACTTCAAGCTTTCACATCCAAACCTGCCCCACCTGCAGAATCACCATTTCAGCTGAAACTCCATCTTTCCAGTTACTCAGGCTAAACACCTTGATATTATCCTTGACAGCTCCCTTTCCTTTACACCCTACATTCAATTTGTCAGACAATCATGTTGGCTCTATCTTCAAAAGAAATCTAGACTCTGACCACTTCTCCCAATTTCCACTGCTAACATCCAATTCTGAGTTACCATCGTCTCTTGCCTGGATTGGCACAACAGACTCTTAATAGAACTCTTTGCTTCTTTCTGTGTTTCCCTTCTCCCTCCTCAACTTGGGTGTTTCTCAAAACACCAATCAGAGTGATCCATTTAAAACATAAGATAGATTAAGTTACTCTTCTGATCAAACTTCTGCAATGACTATTTCACTCCATGTAGAAGCCAAATCCTAACAGTGACCTGCAAGGCCCTATCTCTGTGCTATCCAATATGGTGGCCATTAGCTACCTGTGGCTACTGAGAATTAAAATGTGGTTAGTCCAAATTGAGATGTGCTGTAGGTATGAAATATACACCATACTGCAATGTCTTAGTGCAAAAAATATAAAATATCACATTGATATTCTTATATTGATTACATGTTAAAATGATAATATTTTGGATACTTTGCCTTAAACAAAATATTCTACTAATATTAATTTCACGTGTTCTTTTCCTGTTTTTTTTCAATGTGGCAATGAAAAATTTTAAATTACATAGGTGGTTTGCATTATATTTGTTTTGGACAGTCCTGTTCTGTATAATCCAAACCCCAAGTTAACTCTCCAACCTCCTCTCATCTACTCTTCCCCTTGCTTCCCCCACAGCAGCCATACCAGCTTTCTTGGTGTGCTTTGAACACCATGCATGTTCCCACCTTAAGGCCTATGTTTAAACTGTTGCCAATCCCTCTAGCCAGAGCACACCGTCTCTTAGTGTTTTCAGCTTTTCAGGTCTTGGCTCATTTCTCACCTTCTCTATGGGACTTACCCTGACTATCCCTTTTAAGACTGTCTCGACCTCCCCCATCAGCATGCCCAATCTCATTTATCTGCTCTTCTTTCCTTTTTCTCCCATGCACTTATCACCTCCTAACATATTATATTATTTACTTGCTTATGATGCTTATTTTTCATTGTCTGTCTCCCCTCCAAAATGTAAGCTTCACAAGGGCTGGGATCTTTGTTTGGTTCACTATACTATATCCCATGTACCTGGACTAGTGCCCAGCTCATAGTGAAGGTTCCATAAGTGTTTCTTGATTTGATTACACCTAACTTTTAAATAAAATCATATTATGGGGCCAGCCCAGTGGTGTAGTGGTTAAGTTCATGCACTCCACTTCGGCGGCCCAGGGTTCATGGGTTCAGATCCTGGGCACGGGCCTACACACTGCTCATCAAGCCATGCTGTGGCAGTGTCCCATATACAAAGTGGAGGAAGACTGGCACAGATGTTAGCTCAGGGACCATCTTCCTCAAGCAAAAAGAGGAAGATTGGAAACAGATGTTAGCTCAGGGCCATACTTCCTCACCAAAAAAAAAAAAAAAATCATATTATTCACCAAATCACTTTTTTTCACTGCACAATAAATCACAACTATCTCTCAGTGTCAGTAAAAGTAGATAAGCCTCAATCTTTTTAAATACTCCACTGTATGGGGCTGGCCTGGTGGTGCAGCAGTTTAGTTTGCACTTGGCAGCCTGGGGTTCGTGGGTTCGGATCCCGGGCCCCCGCCAACACACCACTTGTCAGCCATACTGTGGCGGCGTCCCATATAAAGTAGAAGAAGATAGGCATGGATGTTAGCCCAGGGCCAGTCTTCCTCAGCAAAAAGAGGAGGATTGGCAATGGACGTTAGCTCACGGCTTGTCTTCCTCACAAAAAAAAAAAAAAAAAAGATAAAGAAAAAATAATACTCCATAGTATGATAAACTACAATTTAACAATTCTCCTTTTGAAGATCATTTATGTCATTGTCATTTTTTAATTTTTATGAACAATACAGTACAAGTAATTCTGTGGAATGCATTCCTACATGTGGAAAGGCTGGGTCAAAAACCATGTACATTTCAAATTTTAAAGGACTGCAAAATTGCTTGCCTGGAAACTTGTACCAGTCTATGTTCCTATACAACATCAACTAATCTCCTACTCAAAATCACCTAGATTAAAATTGCTACTCATTCTTCCACCCACATATACATCTAATATGCCATTTTAATTTCCACCTTCAAGCTGCTGCTTGAAGCATTATCACCTTTCACCATCTCTCCACAACCCCACCCCTAGATCCATACACTCCCAAGACCCCACCCTGTTCCCTTTTCATTATCTACACCAAACCCCTCATTCAAGGTTAGAAGAATTCCTTCCAGTTCTGAGAAAACTGGCAATTCTCTTCTTCATCAATACAGACTCATGTTTTAAGCACACAGACTGTGAAGTCAGATTACCTGGGTTCAAATTCCTGCTCTACTGTTAAACTCAGTGACCTTGTGCTTGGTTAATCTCTCTATGCCCCCATTTTCCTCATTAGTAAAATAGTGATCAACAGTACTTTCCACTGAATTTGTAATGATGATTAACTGGATTACCACATATGAAGCATTTGAGGTTGTCTATCTTCTAAATGTGTATCCTAAATGCACTCATTTCTATCACAACACACTTGATGCTTACATATTATCCATTTCATTCACAGATATTTTTTATAAACTTCTCAGATAACTGCAAATTCCTCAAGGATAGGGATTATGCCTTATAATTAAATACTTGACAACACCTAACACTGTTCATTGTACATAAAAGTCAATTAATGCATATCTGTTGATCAACTGACTGACTTAACACTGTCTTTATTTTTGAGTCTTACCATAAGGGCATGTTAAGGACATTGCCTTAAGGACATTTGTTAGGTGAGAAAATCTGATACCTTTTCACACCCGATTAAGTCCCTAAATAATCAACAAGGCATTTTCCTATGGAAAGACATGTCCTATAACTAAATATGGCAATGTGGGAATTCTGAGGTATTACCCATCAAAAAAGCAACACAATGGAAAATTCTTCATTGCCGGGGCACCTCTCCCATTCTCTTTCACTGTAATTACCTTTGCAATCATTTGTCAACGCCCACAACTCCACACTAACTTGCCTTAGTTCCTCAATGGTTCAAGATGATCCCACTCGTAATGAAACTGGTAAGAACCTTGTGTGCTCCCCGGGTCAATGGGCTTTCTGAACAACACAATTTTTTTTTATCCCAGCTTCACTTCGAATATTCACTGAGACTTTGGGCTAAATCTTGATGCTTTGAAAAAAGACACTCTGCCAACTGCACTAACGCATTTAGCCACACACATCTCATTAAAGTCAATGAAAAATGTGCTACAAAAATCTCTATTCATGGCACCACATTCTCCCCTCACTTTGTGCATGTCATTCCTATTTATACTGAGTCAATGGAGAGAAGGAAAGACCTTTAAATATTTCTCTTTTAGTCATCAGCTCAGATTAGTAGTTTTATAAAAAGCCTTCTCTGTGACTTTGGACTAAATATGAAACAATATACTGTAGTTAACATCATTTGGGTCAAGCTCATTCACAGTAATGTCACCATTTCTCCTTGGCAGCACTGCCACCAAAGTAAATTTTCAGGCGTTTGCCCTCTGAAATTATAGCAGTTGAGAAAAGACTAGTCAGTGGTATGAGCTGTTCTGTATACTCTCGGTAACCCCATGTCAGTTTGAAGAGCTCCCTTTAAAATGGTAAAAGATGTTTCTGGACTATTAACTTATGTAGCAATCATGTGGATGATATGCAGGCTTATTAAGCAACTATATAATGTATACTATTTGCACAGGTACTATCTGAGACACACAAAAACATCACACAAGCCTTGAGATCATGTTGCTTATAATTCAAGCGGGGAGAGGGGATACATATGCTAGAAAAAATAATCCTAGGGAAAATTGTCTTAATTAATTATGTGATTGCCAAAGAAGTCAAAAAAGCAACATGCACTGTGAGAGTCCAGAGGAAGAAGAGGTCAATTTGGACTGAGTTGTTTGGGCAAAGCATCAGAAAGGAAGGAGAAGGTCATCTTGCTGGGCTTTGAAGATTGGTGGGGAAAAAAATATTAAGAAGACAAAGGCCACAACCAGGGTGGTAGCAGTATAAAAGAGATAGTAAAAGAAAAATGGAACAATGGTGTTTGTTTTTGGATAGGATGTGGAGACAAAGTCAAAGATTTTGGAAGTGGTTAAGTAGAAAACTGATTGCCCAGTTGACCCAGATAAGGAAGTAGGGAGGGGGTGTACTTGGGAGGGTCAGAAAAGTTTGGTTTGAAACATGCTGAACCATAAAAGGGAGTGAACTTTTCATTTCCCTGCTGTTCCATTTCTCAATCTATACGTGGTTAAGAATAAATTTTGGTACTAACCAAAGCCAATTTGTTTTTTCCCTTTCTCTTTCTCTCTCCCTCTCCCTCTCTCTCTCTTCTGCCCCCCACCCCCACTCTTTATCTCTGTTTTTAGCAGAGACTCTGAGGTACAACCTCTTAAATGTATATCCTGTAGATGTCCACTGACCCTAAGTTCTTACCCAGGGCAACTTTGTATCCAAAGGGACATTCAGCAATGCCTTGTGACATTTTCGGTTGTCACAATTGGAGAGAGCAATGTTACTAGCATCTAGTGTGTAGAGGCCGGGGATGCTCTTTAATGTCCTACAATACACAAGACAACCCCACACAACAAAGAATTACCTGTCAATAGAACAAAGAATATGTCAATAGTTCCAAGGTGGAGAAATCCTGCACTAGTCCAAGCTACCGTTGTCTCTTGCTTGCACCATTGCAATTGACTCCTCTTGGGTTGCCCTTCTTGTCCCACCCTAATCTGCTCTCCATAAGACACCTGAGTGATCAAGTAAATCTGACCATGTCTCTCCTTTGCTTAAGAGTCTTTTTGGTTTGCCACTGCTCTTTAGATAAAGACCAAAGTTTTCAACATGGTCTAAAAGACTGTGTATGAACTGGACTCTGCCTATATGTCCAGCTTCATCTGTTGCCGTCATTTTTCTAATTCCCTTTATTGCCACTTCCTTTTTAAAAATCACCATGCTTTCTCCTACCCAGAAGGCCCTTACACTGCTATTTCCTTCAGCCTACTATGCGTTCACTTAATAACTCCTACTCAATCTTCAAATGACACTTCTTCAGAGTAGCCTTCACTAACCCCACAGACTTGACTTCCTGTTACAAATTTTTATAGCAACTTTTAATTTTCCTCCATAGAATTTATCAAAACATGTTAACATGTGTCTTAGTTTGCGTTGCCCTAGAACACACGCTGAGACAATTTGAGTGCAAGTAGTTAATTTGGGAAGTGATCCCAGGAAAAATTGTTTGAGATTGTAAGTGAGCCAGGGAAGGAAAGAAAGTCAGTAAAGGATGCCCTATCAAGTAAGTTACTACCATGAGCAACGGGAGCCTAATCCCTCTGGAGAACTGTGGGAGAAAGTAAAGAACACATCTTAAAACTATCCCAAATGAGGGGCGAGGAAGTTGGGGTATTTATCCACCATTTCCCATCCATCATTGCTTGAGGGCTGCTCCCACGGGTATAAATGCCTCAGCATGTAGGGCTTACCCTGTGCACAAGCCAAGTATGCTCTCATTTCTGGAAACAAAAGCCCTCAGGCACAGATATACAGGTATGCAAAGTAAACAGCCTTTGCTTCTCAGAGTGCCAAAGGCATGTGGATGGGCAACAAGAGCATCTGCCATGCTATATATTTATGTAATTATTTAATGAATGTCCATCTTCCCCACTGGACTTAATATGTCTGTTTTGCTAACCATTGTATACATTGAGGCTAGCACAGTGCCTTGAACAAAGACAATACTTCATAAATATTGTAGATGAGCAAATTATTTTATGAAGGGCATTTTTCCACATTTACTTGTATTATCAATGCTGGTTCAGAACCGGGTATTTGGCCCCCAAAATCTTTTGCCACATTTGTAAATCTGGTGCATGGTTTCAAATACCTGACAGACACTTCACACGCATTATGATGACTATTAGCAAAATGACAGAAAATAACAAGTGCTGGTGAGAATGTGGAAGAATTGGAACCCTTGTGCATTGCTGGTGATAATGTAAAATGGTACAGCTGCTATGAAAAATAGTATAGCATTTTACAGGTTCAAATATATTGAAAATGTCTACCATGGAATATGGGCTTTAAAATCTTCTGTTGGCTACACAGAAAGCCATGTCTCAACTCTTTCATCATTTCATTCATTTCCTTATCCAAATTCTACTAGTTACAGCTACTGGATCATTATAATCTGCCCCATGCCTCTGTGCAGTGGTCCATGCTGGTCTTTTTCTCTGGAATTCCTGTACCAACCAGTATAAATGATAAATTCCTCGCTCTAGAAAGGAATTCTTGACCAGGACCCCATGAGCAATTATTTGTGCCCTCTGAGATACATTGGAATATTTTTATTGTTGTTTTCATGTTGGCCATCCTATTGGAATAAGAGATCCTTGAGTACAGGGAATGTAAATTATTCATGTTTATGTCACAGAGTCTTTTACAGTACTTAATTCACATGTCTATTATGGTACTTTCTTTATCCATTCTGTATCTAATAATGTCTTCTAAAAATGGAAATATATAATTGAATAAGAATTCCTTTTTTTCAAAATATCAATAATTTGTATTTACAGAAAGGCCTGTTTAACCAAAGGATGCTGGTAAATTTGATGGAAACTCTTATAGACATTTTGAAGGGATTCATAAAAATTTTAAATGTTTTTAAGGTTGACTACACTGTTTGTGTTTATTTTGGTTTTGTATGGTAAGAATTTCCATTCAGTACTTAAGTTCACTATTCCTGATTCAAATTTGTCACTGGAATTGTGGTTAGATTTATCAAATGTAACTAGGGTAATTCTACTGGATTATAAACAGAAATTTCAACTAGTCCCATTGGCTCTGTCACCAAATTATATCCTGGATTTGTCAATTTCTAATTACAATGTCATCTTAGACCAATCCGAGAGAATTGTAATAACCTCCCATCACATCGCACTATACCCAGTCTGGATTGCTACAAAATATTTTTTCAAAGAGAAATCAAAGTGACCTTTTAAATGACAAATTAAATCATGCCACACATCCTACTTACAGTTTTCCAATGGATTCCTATTATATTTAGAACAAAATGCAAGCTCATTGTCAATGCCCAACATGATCTGGCCTAAAACTACCTCTCCATCCCAGTATTATTACTCTGAATACCCAGTATTCTTAATCTTCCCTGCCATGCTCCATTCACACAGTCTTCTTTCTGTTAATCAAACCTGCCAACTAGAACCTACCACAGGGCCTTTGCATTTCTTCCCTATATCTTCCTTTGTCAGGTTTTTCTTCTTCAGGCCTAGGCTCAAATTTAACCTCCCCAGAGAAACCTTGCCTATCTAATCACTCTCCACTACACTGCCATATTTAATGTTAATCTCCTTGTAATGTTTATTGTTAGCCCTTATCATTCACTAGATTTTTACCTTTGTATGAACCACCTCCCTACTTGAATGCAAGTTCCATGAGAGAAGTGATCATTTTGTTGGATTTGATGCTGGATCCCCAGCGTCTACAAGAGTCCCCTGACACATTAAGAGGCTGTGTGCGCGTGTGTGTGTACGTGCACGCATGCATGTATGTGTGCAAATGAATGAATGAATGAAGATACAAACAGAAGTGGAAGTGATACTATTCTGAGATTTATAACAGAAGAAGGGAAAAGAAAGGGAACTATGATTGCTTAAGGTTTTATTAATTGGGTAGAGGAAAATGAATGGCAGAAAGAAAAGGGAATATAATTAGACATTCAATCCCCTGAAGGAAAAGAAATGTATAAGTAATATTACTTCTCATAGCTTAATAGATTGGAGAAGGCTTAGAGCCACCTCAAGGTATAAGTGAGGGTTAAGAAATATGCAAGAATCTGTATATGTGGAATATTTGACACTAGGATATTTTTCACTTGAGTACTGCCTATTATTTCATGGAAAGAGAGAGTTGGTTATAATAATCATTTGAGGATACCCAATTATAGACTCCATTTCCCCATTTCTACTAGAAGGCTTCAGAGCCTCCACTACTCACTGCTAAGAGTCCCTGAAGCATGTGGAAACTCAAGTGGACAGAAAAGCAAACAAGCTAAGTAGGGAAGATGGGAGGGAGGGAGGGAGGTCATAGGGAAAATAAAAATTGGAGAAAAGCTAGTGGTAGTTATATTTAATGATAGTAGTAGACATAGAGATGAGAGCTCAGAAGTCCCCAGCCTTTTCTTATGAAAAGATTAGCAAATTGGTTTACTTCAGAGAAGACCAACAGGTGATTTTGATGTCTCCTCTAATTAATGGGGGAGCTGTGTTTGCTAATAACAGAAACAGAGTAGTGACAAAGGCATTGCAATTGATCAGCCATGGTTATGACCCACTTTGGGGTGATGCTCTGATCTCTTAAAAATCATATATTCTTGGTGGGGGAGGGGATTCAGAAAAGAATTGCATATGCCCTATATAAGCCTCCACTGTCAGTCTCCTATCCCAGGATTTATATTTGTACAATGGAACCTATGCTTTTTCAAGAAGTTAACAATGATCCCACAAGAATTGCAGAGATAAGATTTTCTCTGAAAGTATCATCTTTACCACCATCATCATCGTCATGGCTAACATTTATTCAACACTTACTATATGCCAGGCAGTGGACTAACCATTTTTACATGGATTATCTCCTGAAATATTCACATCAAATTTAGGAGGCAAGTACTATCAATAAGCCTACTGAGGAAATTGGTCTTAAAATCTGGTAACTAGCTCAAGAGCACACAGGTAGAAAGTGTGACTCTCTAGCCTGCTTTCATAAAAGCTCCATCTTCCTAATTCCTTGAAAAATTAACCAACTAAACTGAACCCAGCTGTGTACGAGCATCCAAAATTCAGCTTGTCTGATACAGGGGCAAGAGAATTGGGCATAAAGAGGAGACTCCAAGCTGACCAATTACAATCTGCAATCTTGGGCAGTCTTATGATGATAAGAACTGAGAAGACTATTAAGATAATTCAGATCAAATAAATAGTAGCTTTGAGTCTCAATAAGTAGGTAGAATATTGTTTGTCACAATTCCATTTTGAACCTTTGAAGATACAGTCTTCATTTCAGGTAAGAAAATCACAATACAGAAGTAAAGCAGTAGAAGAAATAAGTTTAACGTGAAACAATTGTGTGGAATGTCATTAAATTGGTGAATACCACGTGTCTATGATCACTTTATTTTCATCAATAATACAAGTGGGAAAAATATTTGTTTAAAACTCTGCTGAAATCTAACACATTTCAACATCAAGTTAAAAGCATTCTGACTTTTTATTTTTCATTAACTGTGACTTAGGCAACAATGTTCTAAAAACCACATGATGAGATTACTCCATTTGAAATAAGTTTATTTTGTTAACACTACCACGGAAATGATTACTTGAAAAGGCCAATGATTTCTTGATATATTGGAGTTTCTTCCTTTTGAAAATCTGTCAGTTGTATTGAAAGTTTTCTTAAAGTTTAAAGTACCAATTAGAGTACTTCCAGTCTGTGCAATTGTGCCATAATAACCTTGAAAATTACCTTTGGAATAAACATTTTAAATATTTTTAAATTGTTTAGTTTTTTTACAATTATACTTTACTTTCTATTATGTATAATTTATGAACACAGTCTTTAGTTAAAATGAGTTAAGAACTAAATATTTGAAGTTCCCATTATCCCTTATATGATTTTAGAGCATTAAAAACAAAGCACAAAACAAACAAAAAATGGAGAAATTTTGGAATCCAAACCACTACTACATAGAAGGAATGTCTAAAGCCCAGCATTTTATATGACTTAGCAAGTATCACAAAGCAACTTGCTATATTAAAAGCAAATCCAGCACCACAGTCTCCAAACTCTGAACCCAAAGCTTAATTCCACAAGCATATCACTGTCAGATATCAGGGCCTCATTAAGCTGTCCTAATACAGGCAGAAGAAGTACAGAGTGGTTGTTTAAAAATAAATATGCCCTGTTTTATAAAGACATTTTATGTCTAATATATGTTGTTGAATGGTACCTTCCTTTTTCATTAAAACATTAGATTATGTTCTTTAACTATCTTCCCTTTCTACCCTGTTTAAATTTCCCTACCACATTTTCTGTTGTACAGCTTCTCTGTAAGAAAGCAACTCAGTGAGATCACGAGACTTTAACACATGGTTCTGATCCTAAAAGATGCAGATAAAGCCATAGGAAGGAAGCATTGGAAGTAGTTGGGTGCCCAGTCTCTTCCCACATGGCTGTAAGCAGGACGACCAAGTATAATAATTTCTAACTCCTGCATAAACTCAAGGACTTCTCTCTTTAGGTTTACACATGTTCTATTTCCAAAATGAGAATCAGAGAATTAGACAAAATAAAATTCATTTATATAGCAATTTTCTTCTGAGGTCAAGACATTTAGCATATGTTGCTTTATGGATTTTCCAAAGAAGCCATACAGCATTCTTAAAACTGATCATATTTTACAAATATTAAGATTAATCTCTTATCAGTTCCATAGCAGAAAAAGAACTACCTCTGTGGCATATCAAAGCAACAGTGATGCCTCCCTTACACGTAGGTTTCACACAGTCATATTTCAGTCATTCTTATATCAAATAACCATTTAGCAAGCATATGCCCTGTTCCATGGATGTCACTTGAATAGCTAGTCCAACCGTTAGGAATAGGTTCTAAAGTGGGCAAAATCAATTCACTTTTAAGCTAATCATATCCAGTTGAGTGCACAGCTTAGGAGTCAGACTAAATTTAAAACACCCAGCTTTGAAACCTTGGGCAAGTTACTTAATTTCTTTGGGCTTCAGTTTCCTTGTCTATCAAAGAAGGAAAATGATAGTACCTACTTCATAAGAATGATGAGAGGATGAAACAAGTAACACATGCAAAGTACCTGGCAACTATATTGACAATTATCATATTACTTTAAGAGTATATAGGTTGGATATAAGATTTAACCACCTCTCTGTAAATTAAGTAGCTATTTCTTCCCTATCTCAACTTGTGGTACATCATATTCTTATTAGGTAGTAAAAGGTTTCCCATAAAGTCAAACGGTACTTTTTTAAGTCTTCCTATACTCTTCATTTCATATCTAATTTCTTTTACCTATGCAACAGAATTCAGAAATCTGTCCTTCTCTTAAATAATACTTTTAATTTTTCAAAATAGTTGGGCTTAGCAATTAATTTTCTATTATTAATGCTTTTTCATTAAGGAAATTGAAAAACCAGGTCTCTGTGGAATATATAGCCTTCCGTGTCAGGTTTCTTAAGATCTAAGAAAGCAGAGTTTCTACTGGCACATCTGTTTTAGACCTCTAAACTGAGTGACAAAGGGCGACTGGAGTAAAGGTATGATGACTGTGACATAGTTTTAACAATCTATTTTAACTATCCTTTCTTAAAATCATTTTAAGGTTCTGACTCCCAATCCAGCAACAAAAGCCTTTTGTTGCCTTCTAAGTATTCATCTGTCTGTCACTCTGTTCACCACTTACATATGGTTCATCGACAGTCGATGGCAACTTTACCCATCATTGCATATGGTCCATTAACAGTTGACAGCTGTCAGTAAGACAAGACTACTCAAGCCCTTCTCCAACCATGAGGCTTCAACCAATAGAGGGGAGAAAGTCTGAACCAACCACCTGCTGAGGCCATCTTAATCTGGCACTAATTAATTTCATTGGCCGGAGTTCTCCTCTGCTACAGGAGAGAGGATACAGTTCAAAGAAAATGTTGGCTGCAATGTCTGCCTGATTCAATTCAGTTATGCTTTTAAGAAATATCACCCACATCCATATGTATCAGTTTATCCATTTCAAAACATGTTTTTGCTACTGTGTAGGTATGCTCCTATTGTGGTAACAACGGAGAAACAACCTCTTATTTTGGTGAAGCTTAGAAAACCTAACACAAATTTAAAATGGCAGCAGACACACCTACTGAACACCTACTTTGTACATAGCACTCTGCTGAATATGTTGAAGGTGTATTTTATACTAACAGAGAAACAAAAGGCACACTCTTTCAGAAGATTAAACAGAATACAGGGAATACTATCAAGTTAGATTTCAGTTAGCTGTGAGGTAGGTAATTTCTAATGGAACCCAAATAGGAACCCATTCTCTGGCTCAAGGGATTACATGATCTAACATGGACTATCTGTTGCCTAGGTAATTATGAACAATAACTGAACAAGATGGGAGAATGACTCAGTGGGTTATACTACAGAGACATCAGACAATAAAAATGGGAGCGAGAAAGAATTTGGCCAATGCTTTAAAACTGGTAAGCTCACTGAAATGAAAGAGGTCAAGGACAGAATTTGTATTGAGATTCCCATGAACTGTAGTGTATATGCTTGAACTTATTTCTGTGTAGTATTCTGTGGCTTTGCATAACAGGGAAGCCCTTCCTTCACCTACTTGGCTACTTCAGTTTCTGTTTTCTTAATTCAAATGTGTGAGATTCCCACAGTCATTTATACAAACTTGAACTTATTTCTGTGTGGTGTTTTAATAGTTTTGTATGACAAAGTTCTTCCTTTATCTCAATGGCTAACTTTATTTCAAATATATGTCTATGCCAGCTCTATATACCTGTAAAGGATTATATACTTAACTTGTGACATTAAAACAGGCAGACTATCTTTTAAATAATTTTCCAAATGGTAATAATTTTTCATAGTTTTTTTGCATAACACAAAAAGCACTAAAAGGAATCATTCTGATTCTGCTGATTAATTCTCTTAAAGTTGATTTTTAGTAAAGTGATTTGATCCCAAATAATGCAGCAAATTATTATTAAATCAAGAATGGCATGAAACATCCAGAATATACAAATACATAGAAACAGAAAGTAGATCAGTGATTGCCCAGGGCCAGAGATGGGGGATATGGGAGTGATTGATAATGGATATGGGCTTTTTTTTTTCAGGGTGATGAAAATGTTCTAAACTTATATTGTGGTAATGGTTGCACAACTCTATGACTATACCAAAAAAACACCAAATTGTACACTTCAAATGGATTAATTTTATGGTACGTGCATTACATCTCAAGAAAGCTATTTTTAAAAGAGAGAACTTCTAAAATTAAAAACAGGCAGTTGTAACACTTAACCTACACATGTTGTATATATTGTGATTAAACCCCAAATACTTTTTGTGAGGTCAAGGTGAGAACTCAGGGAAGGTGAATGTTTAATTGTTTACCTGCAAAATGTCACAGTGTCCACTTTCTTAAGTAATTTGATATTTGCTTGCAGCTACAAAGTGATTCACCTTTTTTATCAAAATGAGTTTTCAAACCTCTGTCCCATCGCCATAATTTAGAGAAGAAAGACGTCAGTAAGAAAGTCAGAGCAGGGATACCAATCACAGCAAGAAAAACACAACTCAGAGCCTTCAATTAATGAGATAGCGATAAGGATATTATGAAAATGTAGAGGTTGGTTGCCAACTCTCCTCCACCTTTATTCCAGATTGGCTAAATTCAGTCTACCCAATAATTCATATTCATTCATTCATATTCATACTCATTCTCTCATTTTCTCTCCCTTCCTCCCCTCATCTCTCCATCAGCTATGGGCTTTTGTTTGTTTTGGCAGAAGATAACTTGAAATAGCTGGGTAGTGCAAGAGACTGGACAACCTGCTATCATGTTTGAGGACTAGAAAGGGCTTTGGAGATCATTGGGTTCAACTTCCTTATTTTATATCAGAGGAAACTGAACCCCAGCACTGTTGTGTGTCAGAACCCCATCATACTATTAGTGACAGAGCCATCAGCAGACTTCAGGCTTTTGTGATTTCTGGTCCCACTGCCATCATAACAATTAAATGTTCAGTCTCTAAAAAGCAATGACCATGTCAAAATTGTCCCCACCACCACGACACACACACACACACACGCACACACACACACACTCCTTTCAGAACTCCAGGAAAACAGGAGGTACTTAATATTTGTTGAATGTATGACAACTTGACCGAATATTTATATGGAGATATTCTGTATCTGTAAAAGAGGGTTCACTTTTAATAAACACCCTCAGTTTAATTCTATGGGAAAATGATGATTTATGTTTTAAATCGATCTACCACAGCTGTCCCTCCATCTGCAAGAAACTTAAAAGGTACTCCCATTTTAGGGGCCGCCTGGTGGCGCAGCGGTTTAGTCCGCGCTTGGCAGCCCTGGGTTCGCGGGTTCAGATCCCAGGCGCCTGCCGACGCACTGCCTGTCAGCCATGCTGTGGCGGCGTCCCATATAAAGTAGAGGAAGATGGGCATGGATGTTAGCCCAGGGCCAGTCTTCCTCAGCAAAAAGGGGAGGATTGGCAACAAATGTTAGCTCAGGGCTGGTCTTCCCCACAAAAAAAAAAAAAAAAGGTACTCCCATTTTAAATCGTATTTTTTAAAATCCTAATCTACCAAAGACTTACAAAATTTTAAAAAAATATTAAAAGATTATGCATCTTATAAAAAGTCTAGAAGACAAGATATAAAATCTAAGGGACAAGAAAGACCTTAAACGAGACTGTACACCTAGAAAACAGAGACACATTTACTAAATAAAAATTTTTAAATGTTATTTTATGGGAAAAGATATAATAAATTCAAAGCAAATGACAGATTTGAAAAATCATTTCAAATGCAGAAGACATATAAAGGTTAATATCTACAATATATAAAGTGTACTTACAAATTGACAAGGGAACAAGCCACCTAACAGAAAAAAAAAATGGGCAAGAGATTTGAATTTGATAATTTATAGAAGAGAAAATCTAAAAGGCCAACAAACTTATAAAAAGAAGTTCAAATGCACAAGTCATCAGGCAAATTCAAAGTAAGAATGACTAATCACTCGACAACTATCTCACTAGCATAAATTTAAACAAGTCTCTCACACCTCTTATGGAAATATAGTGTTCACACATACTTACTGGTAGAAACAGAAAATAACATACCTTCTTGTTTTAAAGCAATCTGTCAACATGTATTTAAAATTTTAAAAGACTCGTATCCTTTAACCAATCATTCTTACACTTTAGCATGTATTCCATTGATATAGAAATATTTAATGACATATATTCAAGGATGTTTGCTCTAGTGACACTTATGCCAAAGCCTGGAAGCAATGTGCCTAAAACAAATAGGGTAAAGATGAAATAAATTGTGCTGCTTCACCATGGAATATTATGCACCTATTAGCAAGACAAAAAAATCAGGGCTGTCTGTTGACTTAGATTCCCATGAGTTACTACCGAGTGAAAAAAGCAAGATGCAGAAAAGCCAATACTGTATAATCTAATTTTTCTAAAAAGTGATAAAACTCTCTACTTGTGTGTGTGTCTGTGATTCCTAAATAGAAATTTAAGAACATACAGGGGAAAATGGGGGGATACACACTGGTTATTAATACGTTTTGATTTTGTTGGGGGGTGGCTGCAAGGGGTGGCTGATTTGCATCAAGGGGGAAAGGAATGGAGAAGGAGAAGCCCAGTGGAAAACAAAGAAAAGGAAAAAGAGGAATGTTACAATTAAACTTATGCATTTATGTAAAATTATATATCTATAAAGAAATGAAAAAAATATTTAAGTTAAATTTTAAAACACCTTTCAAGGAAAATCGTACTATCCTTTTTTTGTCATAGCCTCTGTTTCAAAGTATTTTATTGATTGGTGAACTCTTTGGTTTACTTAATCAAGTTACCTACACTTTATTTGTAAAGCTACTATTTATTGAGGGCCACAGGATGAATTAAACATTCTGCATAGATATTGTTAGTTTGTTGTTAACAGAGTTTAATTTGAGGATCAATAAATTCCCACAAGTTATACCTTACTTCATGACTGGGCCAATGTCTAATCTATACATGTAAACTCTATGAAAGGAGAATCCTTTTTGTTCACTATTGAATCCCCAGAGCCTTCCATCATTGCTGGCACAGAGTAGATACAAATAGTTGCTGAATTTGTGGAATGAATGACTATATGAGATTATTTTTATGTATCATTAGAAAACAGATTTCTGAAGATGATTATGTTACATAAGGTTTAGTTCAAGCTTTCATTATCCTATTTTTTATACTCCTAAACCAAAATTGACCAATAAAAACAGAAAACAAACAAAAACGTAGAAAATTCTAAAAATTTCAAGATTCTTACAGGGCAAAGTTAACAATCTGAAAGTCTGAAAACAGAGTTTTATATATTTAAGAACAGATTTATGTGGTGTAATTTAGCGTGGTACAGTGTCAAGGATAAAAATATGGGCTGGGCAGTCAGACTGCCAGGATTCAAATTCTTGTCCCTCCACTTAAGAACTGTGTGCCCTTGGGGAAGTAACACAGCCTCTCTGTGCCTCCTCTGTGAAATGCTGCAACACTTATATGAGGCATGACATATAAAACTCCCAGCACATGTGGCAAAAGCTTAATAAAGTGTTTTCTAATACTATTAATAATGAGGTGAAAAGTAAAAATAATAACAATAGAGTCCTTATCATCTGTTTACCAAATGACAACGGCTTTTGTGTTCTGAGCAGGAACACTGTGCTAGTCCATATGGAGTACTTCAGTTACTCAATATACCTCCCAAAGGCAGAGCTGAAGACTGGGGTCAGGACTGAGCCTAAGTTAGAACTAGGCAAGAAGTCAGGAGACACAACTGGAAGTCAAGCTAAAAAACCGTAACAGGACAAGCAGACACCGAAGGTCAGGATGAAATAGTGGTTAAAAGCCAGGCATATCAAAAGTAGAATCCAGGACGCAGGATACTCCGAGAACCCAGAAGAGCAGGATAGGAAAATCAGGAGAGCTGATGTGAGCTCCAACATGTTAAGGGAACTTGCTCTTGATGGAAATCCGGGATCAGTCAGAAAGTTCCTCGCCTTTCTGTTCCTAGCCAGCAAGACAGTCTTAATCTGCCGATCAACCAGGATGTGGGTATCCCTGAATTAGTTGAGAAGTATAGGAATGAAATTAAATGGATTAAAAACTCTCGTAATATGAGTAACAACCCATTTATTTATTGCTTACCTATTTTATGTTAATGTTTTATTTTGTTTTTTGAACTGTCCCAAGAAAGGTACAGCTGCACCCTCCATTTATCTTAGATAACAAGCACAATTTTCATTAACTGTAGTAAATTCATCAGAGCCCAATTAACATGCTAAAAGCTCCCGAGTTCACACTGCCTATGTGCTGACCTGTGAAATCTTCATATTTTTTAAATTAGAAGGTGGCTTAGGAAACAATAACCTCCTGCCTGCCTGGTAGATTGGGCCAGAGTGAATAATATGTTAAGTCAATTTCAAAGGAACAAAACAAGAGTGATGCTTAATTTATGAAATTAAAATACCGAGTCATTGAAAAAGGAATGCAATCAAAACTCCCGAGGCTCTGGGAGAATGGACAAAGACCAGTATAAGCATATACTGCAGAACTGAAACAAAGCAGCTGTTTGGCGATGGCCTATATGACAAGGCAGGAAAGTGAAGTGCAGCTAGGGAGAATGTTCTCTGGTTTCCTGGGTAACAGGAGTCAAAGACTGCAAGGAATGGAGCTGAGAAAGGTACTGCCAGAGGAAAAGCAAGAAACGGACCACCACACGAGACTCTCGGCAGGAAGGTAATAGCGCATGTCCAACAAGTGTAACTGGGCGGGTATTCAACCACAGGTGGGAAAGATGAACTAACCCAGAAGCCCTGACAATTCTTTTTGGAAATACATTTCCTCGGTAGGTAGACACGGTTACTTAACCAGCATTCCTTGTCTTGCATAATTGAATATTGATTGAAAAGATGCATTTAGTGCCTTCAAAGTAAAATAGGCGGCTTCTGTACGCAGGGAAGGGCTCAGTAGTCCCATCGCAGAGCAGGGCTTCCTGCCGACAAATGAAGGGTCTGAAGCATCTCTTCATCAACAACGCCGGCCCTGCTGGTTTCTTCTGTAAGTCATCATTGTTATTCCAGACACCAGCCATCCTAATAATCCTATCAAATTCACTTGAACTCAATTCAGTAGAACAAAATTAAAAAAGATTCATCCAATTTGATACTTGAAATACCTGCAAATGGGCAAAATGTGTTTTATTGCCATTCTAAAGCAGGGCTTCGTCAAAATGCTAGGTTCAGTTTGGGCCTTGAGACAACATTCCCTGGAGTTAATTGCTACATGAAATAGAGTCATTTTATGACAAAAACGTAATGAGATAATCACAATAATTTCTAAAAATCAACAATTTAACCCTAGCAATTTGGATAGACAGCACATCTGCAGACGGCTTAAAGAATAACACATCATTAAAAGCATATACATTCTTTTTAAGGAAAGAGAAAAGGACTGTCCTGTTGATTTCCTGTTGGATGGCAAAACATCACTTTGGCAGCGCTGCCTTGTGAAGGGTTGTTTACCGCTTGGAAAAGGGTTTCCTATTAGGCATGTACTGAATATGTTGCAATGTCACAGAACAGTGTCGGCTGTGTAGCTGCCAAAAATGACATCAATTCTCACCCGCACAAAGACAGACATTGTTAACGGTACCATTAATGAGGCACACACTTTTTCTTTCCTCCACTTTTCCTCTATGGAGTAAGAGATCAAGGTGTTCTGGTGAAATTATCTTGCCGGAGAATTAAAAAACACTTAAAAAATTTTGAACCACAAGGTTTTAAATAATACAAAAGTTAAATGAAAAAAAATGACAGTGATGGACACAATTACAAAATTCTCACATAAGACTATATAGACATAAAGAGACACATGCAGACATACACGTATGTATATACACACACATATACACTGTTCTCATGAAGTCTTTACTAAATAAACTGTATTTTAATCCTCTAAAATTGTACACTGCATTCATTATCCATTATGTTTCACTATCTCATTTAAATGTTATATATGAACTATGGACACTCAGTAAAGGTTTCCCCATCCTCTATGCTGCTTAATAGTCATTAATAAAATCTACAATTACTTAATAAATTATGTTTGAACAAAGGCCAAAATGACTATAATTTTCTTGAGGAGCTTCTATATGCCAGGTTCTTTCATTACATATCTAATCACTACAATGTAACACCTACAAGCTAGTTACGATTATCCTCTTATGTTACTGAGGAGGAAACTGAGTTCAGAGAGATCACTGGAACAGACCAGAGCCACATAGCAAGCAAGTGGCAAAGCGGGGACTCAAAATCGATTCTTTCTGATTTCAAAACTTGCACCCACTCTCTGTTATATCTGGCTACCCATGACCACTAATATCCTATCTGAACAATCCAACACCAACAAAAAAAATACTGATGAGGCATTAATAATTACAGTCTAGCAATTAACTGTTAAATGAGTATCTGACCTGAAATTCCCCAATAGTAGATACACAATGAAAACAGCTGGAAGGAAAGGAGGGAGGAAGGAAGGAAGGAAGGGAAGGAGTGGGGAAAGAGGAAAGGAGGGAAGAGGAGAGAAGTAAAGTGTTTTCATTCAGTAATTTATCAAATATGTATTGAATGCCAATTATGTCCCAGACTCTGATAGTAGCTAGGCATACGATGGTTAGCAAAATCATTCATCGTCTCTCACCTCAAGAGTTTATAGACAAGTGTGGAAGATTTTCATTAATCAAATAATCACACAATGAAACAAAATCACAACTCTGTTATCGCAGCCTGGTAGAGGTACATGGCACTACTGAAAGTATGTAACAGGGTATTTGACATAGTCAAGGTGGTCGAGGAAGGCTTGCCTGAGGATATAACAACAAAGAAAAAAACCTTACTAAATAGATGTTAACATGGAGGGGAAAGAAAGTGTTCCAGACAATGGTAACTGCATGTTCAAAAGCCTGAGGTTGTGCTGGGGGATAAGAAGGACCGACAAGTATAAAAGACTTAAAGCAGCTGTGAGGCTGGAGTGCAGAGTGAGATGGAGCACGGGGGGGGGGGGGGGGGGGGGGGGGGGGGGGGAGATAAAGCTGGAGAGGTAGTTGGCACTAGGCTTCTAAGATTATGGTAAGGAGTACCGTATTTCTCCTAAGAGCACTTGGAAGCCATTGAAGGTCGTTGAATATTTGAAGGTCTTTGAAAATGATTAACTTTAATTGTGATAACATAACACTGAGAGCAAGGTTAGGATGCTACTGCAATCATCCAGTCAAGGGCAGGAGTTTGGAATAGGGTGATAGCAGTGGAAATTTACAGAAACAAAGAGAATTGAGAGCTATTTAGGATACTGTAGCTATGGTTATGGTTACGGTTGTGGGCTGTGGTTACGGTTATGGTTATTGTTACAGTACGGTTATGTGGGCTGAGGGGGAGTATGGTTTCAAGAGTGACTCAGGTTTCTTGCTTGACTAACAAAACACATGAGGTTGTTACTCATTGAAGGAGGGAATAGAAGAGAATGAGGTTTGCTAAGAGTTGATCATGTGTTGTGAACTTGACCTGTTGAGTTTACTGTACCTTTGAAACATTCAAAAGGAGATATCAGTTGGGTAGTTATTTGGTTATATGGTCCTGGAGCTCAGAGGAGAGGTCTGGCTAGCAAGAAGAGGATATCAAGTCAAATGTAAATAGGTAGTATGGCAATTATAAGAGCTGTTCACCAAATATTTCCAGTTCTCTGTCCTCTGAGTACATAGTAGGGTTGAACATCCTAACCTGCATTTATTAGTCAAGGGCTTATCAGAAACAGAAACCACCCTAATATTTCACCATAGGGAATTTAATACAGGGAACCGTTTACACACGTGTTGAAAGAGCTGAGAGGCCAAACAGAGGATGGAGAGCTACAGAGGAAGAGTTTGTTACATCCTCAGAAGAAGAGAGTCAAAGAGGAAGTAGTATTACCAGACCCTAGAAGCCACTTGTGGAAGCTGGAACCACATCATGCCTGTCTGTTGGGAGCTGAAATCACAGAGAAGCTGCTGCTGCTGGAGATGGCCCCCAAAACTGAAAGAGGGACAGGATGAAATAATCTAGTCTCTCCATTCCTCCTGCCCTCCATTGTCCCATCACTATCTCCCAATGGGTGAAACCACCTGGAAGCCAGAGAGCAAGAAAACCTGGGAAATGTAGTCCCTTGCAAACCAGAGCAACACTGAGAAGGATGGAGAACAGACTCAGAACAAACAGGCAAAGACTTGTACAGTGTGGTCATTCACTAGTTCTGGTCAATGAGTTGTGAGAGGAAGTAACATGGCACTTTTGTGCAGAACACTTAATTACCAACGGGAGACTCCCTAATGCTCTCTTTCTTCTGTCTTAATAACGAGTAACTTTCCAGATAATGACTGCTCCATCAACCAGGGTCCAAGGGTAAGGACAATATGGAGCAAAGGCCCCAGCTGACCCACAAAGGAAGTGTAGTATGTAACCCGAATGACTAATAAATCTTTTTCTTCTAAGCCACTGAAATTTTGGGATTTAGGACTTCTTTGCTACTTGCAGTGGCTAGGGCCTATCCTGAGAGATACAAAAATTAGAACTGATAAGCGGGGTGATGCCTCCCTTAACCTTAGAGGGTTGGCTGGTGGTCACTGATGAAATTGATACTGAAAGCTAGAAATACTATAATCTAATCATGCTGTGGAGACATATTAGGTAAACCAGTTGTCAATAACAGTCTTGTTTTTTTGTGTGAGGAAGACTAGCCCCGAGCTAACATCTGCTGCCAATCCTCCTCTTTTTTTTGCTGAGGAAGACTGGCCCTGGGCTAACAGCCGTGCCCATCTTCTACTTTATATAGGACGCTGCCACAGCATGGCTTGACAAGAGGTGTGTCTGTCCGTGCCCAGGATCTGAACCTGTGAAACCCCAGGCCGCCGAAGTGGAGCACAGGAACTTAACCACTATCCCACCAGGCTGGTCCCATCAATAACAGTTTAAAATGCAGATAATATACCTTAGAAATATATAACTTTTCTAGATATAATTCTTAGATTTGCCATTTATCCTTGCTTCCCACCTCACATTTCTTTTTCTCTCAATTAACTGTAGGTATCACAGACCTGTCAGTTCAAAGAATCCATGTCTGGTCCTCAGGTAGTAACTAACACACATTATCTACAGATTTTGGACCTTTGGATAGAATTTATGAATTGCCTCCCTTGGGAAGTAAGTTTATTTTTGCTGTTAGGCCAAATAGTTGAAAACCAGAAAAGCTAACGGTGGTAGTCACCAAATATTTTCAACCTCTGCATTCTGGCTCCATGATGGGATTGCATTTTGGTAGAGTCATATGAGTTTTGTCTAATGAGTTCTAATTGGAAGTGATGTGTGTTACTTCCACATGGGATCATGGAATAGCTAGTGTGAAAACTCTAGAGCTTTCTTTCCTGTGACACAGAGACCAGCAACATTTCAGATACAAGTGGATTCATTAGCCTAGGTCTCATAGGACAACACAATGCAGAGCTCCTAGTTAACCCATACGGACATGTAACATGATTAAGAAATAACTTTTGTTTTAATCCATCGAGATTTGGGGTTGTTAGACTAAAACCTAGTTCATCCTGATTTACACAAGTGGTAATTAAGACCAGGCATACAGAGTAAATGAGATTACGTAGAAAGAGAATAGATTGTACTCTAGGAGAATACACCTTCAACAGAAACAGAGAATGAAAAGAAGAGAAGAAAACCTAGGAGAATTTTCTGCCTCAGATGCAATCTGAAAGAGTGCTTCAAGGAGAGAAGGGTCAAGTGTCCATTACTTCTAAGAGATCAAGTTTGAAAGAGGAATGAGAATTTCCACCAGATTTAGCAACAAGGTAGTCGTGATAACCTTAGCAAGAAGTCTTTCATCGAATGAAGGAGACAAAGGCCAAAATAGCATGGTTTGAGGATTGAGCGGGAGTTGGAGGAAGTGAAGAGAGAATATAAACAACTCCTTTGGAAAGCCTAAATGAAGGAGAGATTGCAATGACAGACAGCTCAAAGACAAGCTTGAAAACAGGTTTTTCCAGACTCGTGCCCAATGTATCTCATTCTAATGGTATAGAGTATCATATAAAGTACAATTATTTGGAATTCAAGCTGCTGAAGTGGGATAAAAATCACCTTTAATGTAAAATCTAAAGCACTTTATATTTGTGATTCTCTAAAATATCTGCTCTGTATTTGACTGTTTTTTTATAAAGAGAAACACATGCACCTGCAAGTTTATAGCTAAATTTAATTGCAAGGGATACTTGTAGATTATAACATTATTATTTAGACTGTCATATGCTGACATCATGATCAAATTTGGTTTTACCAGTCAGAGACGTGTTGTCCCAACAGAACACATAGTTTATATATAGAAAAGACTGCACTGATCCCAAGTTTAAAAAAAAGGTACTGCATAAAAGCATTTTTGAGTCTTTTCACTTTCCTATTCCCAGTGCCTGACACAGTGCCTAAAACATCCATTGCACACCCTTTTACCATTTTCTGGTTACATCCTTTCAGTCAAAAAGTATAATTATCAATGACCTAATTAGCAGCCTGTCGGTTGTTGATGAAATGGTTAATCCCTAAAATTTCAGATAATTTCTTATTCAAATAAAGTTTTTGCAGCCCTACAAAACAGACGCCACTATCCAAATGAAAGATTCAGACTGCATATACAGCTTTTAATTCCTGGTATGCCTCTTTGTATGTACATATTTGCATTTAAAGGCAGAAAGGGAAATACTTTGATCAATAATAATAATAATAATAATAACGGCTTTTCATTGAATGCCTCAAATCTGCCAAATCAGTGCTGGGTGGATTATATATTTTAGCTCAAATCCTTTCAATAAGCTTAAGTGGTAGGTGTTATAATTCCTGTTTTACACACAAATAGAGTGTACCAGTTTAAGTCCATACAGGTAGCAGGTGACCAAGCCAGGACACTAACCACGCCCCCTATTTCACCAAAGTGTTCCACATAAAACTGGATATTTTTCATTACAAACACAAATATTCAATCTCCAGATTGTCAAGGGAATAAGTATAGAATTTCATTCAGCTTTGTGAAAATAGTGGCATATTTTAGAAGTAGATATTCTACCTAGTGCTAGAAATTCCCTTTAGAGTCTGATAAAGATTGTTATTAAGGTCCTCAAGTAGAGCTTGATTATGTAGTGTTGGCAAAAGAAACTCTACAAGTGAAAGGTCTTATTTTCGGAAATATTTTACCTATTTATTTCAAAGGACCTTTTGAGTTCTCACACAGTGGGTAAAATAACAATAGTAAGAATAATTTTAAACAATGTTTACAGTGAAATAAATTAATAGGGGTGGAAAATCCTTTCTCATTCTCCTATTAATACTTATTCTTGTCCTTCTATTAAATGCTTTCAAATTTTACCATTTGCTAAGTGAACTTAAATGTGAGACGATTGGTCTCACGTTCGTATATAGGACATATTCATAATTAAAGTCTCCTACTTTCTTCCCCATTCCAACTAATATAAAATGATGATTTAATTTAAAAATAGATCGTGCCTAGAATGTGATTCACATCCTAGCTTTGTCAATAACTCTCTTTCTCACCATGGGAAGGACTATCAAAACTTTATAGATGTTATTTTTCTAAAGCCAGCTAATAAAAGCACTTCTGAAATTCCAAAATTTGAAGTGCCCTCAGAGTGGCTGTATGCTGTTATTGTTACATGGATAATGTTCATTATCATTCATTCTGTAGAGATTATATTTAGTTGGTAGTCACAATTCCAACCACCAACTAAATAAAAGCAGCTTGGTATAGAGAAAATGGAAGCACTTTTAAAATCAGAAAATGTAGGTTAAAGTACTGATAATATACAAATATGATTGTTTTAGACAAGGCACAGAGCCCCTCTAAGCCCGATTTCTCTATTTTCAAAAATTAAATAATGATACCCAATTCACAGAATCAAGATGAAAATAAAATTAAAAAGCACCTTGCAAGCTGTAATGTCAACTTTAATATATATGTGATATGTTATAACATGATAAATATTGTGCAAAGGGTAGTTCCTGCAATGGATAGTTGTTGGCATATTTTATTAAAGTGGTTGTTTGCAGGCCAAAGAAAACATTAACTTTTTTCCCCATGTGTTGGGGCCCAGGGCAGGCCACCCCAAAATACCCCACAATGGTATATTGATTATTTTGAATTAAAGTTACTTGAGAAGCAAAAAGGGCATTCCGACCTTCCTGTCTGTTCCCCTTGAAAGCCGGAAATCAATCTCCTATGTGAAAGGTGCTCTCCCTGCATCCTCAAGAAGCCTGCATAAACAAACATTGTTAATTTACTACCTCAAACCTAAACTCTGTTTCAATTCCTGACTAATTACATACCCCAAACCTAAGTTTCTTTGCCCTGTCAATTCCTCACAAATGTATTGTTTCTCTGTGTAAAAGACATACATTACTGCCTACTTTGTTCACTCTCGGAGCATCATTTTCATGATTCTCCCATAAGCATGTAATTAAACTGTGTTTTTCTCCTGTTAATCTGGTCTTGTGTCAATTTTATTATTAGTCCAGCTATAAGAACACAAGAAGGGTAGAGGGGGGATTTTCCCCCTCCCCAACACATGTTAAAGCTGACGTTGTTCTACAAAATACAAAGTATAATAAAATCTCAACTTTTCAAATAAAGAGAAAAAGCACAAATCCAGAAAGAGTTTACATTTACTTTTGACATATCCTAAGTTTGTGATTCAGCAGATTTGCTTACCTAATAAAACTTTAATACTGTTACTGTTCTCATTTCTGTAAGCATACATTGAACAAGATGGCATTGGAGGATTTAGAGAACGATCCTGGGAAGAAAAATAAAAAGGTGGATGGTATTTATAGGTACTAGAGGAATAATTATGGTGGAATGCAGAGGCATTAGAAGTTGATTTCAGTGAAGGACATATTTGACCTCAGTATCTCAAGACAAATAATAATTACCTAAAAAGCCCACAAGTAAAATTATTTCCTTATAAATTCTAAGAATTCTTTCAAAGAAAATCATTTTATTATTTGAGAATGTGAGATTTCCAGCCTACACATAGCTGTTTTACATTTCTCAGACTTTCCCAAATTCTACAAATATAAATGCACAATGTAAATAAAAATAAGCATTATATTACTCATAATTACTCCAGCTTTGTCCATAATATCTGTTCCTGTCCCTTGCAAGGCCATTCAGATAATACAGAATGTAAAAGGGCGGGGGGTAAACATGCAGAGAAAATCCTCAGAGTCAAAAGCATTCCTTAATATTTAAAATGAATAACTCCATTTTCATTAGATAATTAAGGTGATATAATTATATTTGTAAACGACAAATGAAGTAATATGTCCAATTTCCCTAAGGCTACTGAGGTGTTTATTAAGAGCTGAAAATAATTTTGATCATTTTCTACTATAGTAAGCATTAATTTTGATGTTGTCTGGAAAGTGAAAGAGTATGTGGGTGTTGTCTGGAACAAGAGGGAAGGTTCTGCAGATAACATATTCTTTACAAGTGTTCACATTGTACTTTTAGTGTAGCAATCACAAATGACCAGCAATATTTTCAGTTCAGCCGTGCTTACAAATCTCACTAGAGAAAACTGGAAAGGCTTAGGAGAACAGTGCTGCCTCTTTGCGGTTTAGAAGAAAGCTGTAACAAGTGGGTGAAAATCAATTCTAATGCTTTTCCTTATTTACCCTTAATTTAAGTAAAAATTATTTATGTTTTAAATATCTTTACTACTCGTCTGGGATAAAAATTTTAATTCATACGGATGTGTTCTGTTTACTTCAATTCAATGTTGTAGATGTAATGAGGATGTATGAACAAGGCAGAGTTGACCTATAGATAGAAATTAACAATGAGCAACACATGCCCAGCTCCTGATCCCGTGGAACTTTCAGGCCCTGTAGAATCAGTTACGTTGGTCAATTCAGTCCAAAAACCCAACTGGTGTAGGATAATTGAAGTTCACCAAGGAAAATCAAAATATACAAGAGGAATCCTCATTACTGCTAGTGTCAAGATGCCATTGAATCTTTTCAACTCTGTCAAATACATTCCTTGAACTGTCACATAAGCAGGTTTATCTGCATCTTAGTTTTATCTATAAATAACCAGTCATACTTTAAAAATAGAATTACCTCAATGAAGAAAATCTTAAGTAGGAAGAAGTTCTAAATCCTATTTTGTAAACATTCCTAAAAATTATGCAAATCAGAAGGAAAAATGCTCCTGCTTAAAGTCACCTAAATGACCAGATTTCATGAAAACTAAGTTGCCAACGAATGTAAGACAAACCACCATCTCCTGCATGCCACTAAGAGAGAAAAATCGAAATGCTGCTAATTAAGAGATGATACACTACAGATTTCCAGATTAAATCCTGATTTCAGAGATGTTAAATGTGTGCTTGGAATCAATGAAATATGACAGTTTTTGTTTGCTCACCTTCTTCAAACAGAACATCTAAAAGTTGACCCAATGGAAGTTCACAAGTAAGCTTATTCAGTAATTTAAACTCCGCCTAATTCCAGAAATTAAAAAAATTATTAGGCGATTATTATTTTACCTATAAAATCCCAGAGAAGAGACTATTGGTAAGTATAATCATAACTGTGTTATGATTTATAAATTCTAATATCAGCCTAAATAACTAAATGAAACATGGGGATTGATTGGTTAACTAAAATATTAAAAAATAAAGATGGCTTAAGAAGGTGGGCCTCACCAGACTGGATGCTGGGGCTAAGAGGTAGCTGGGGTTTCACCAAGGAAGCGAAGTAGTTGATGTTATAATTAAAGAAAGGGAGATTGTTGATCCAGTCATAGAAGCTGATTTTTATCAACTAGTTACAGTATTATGAAAGCCAAATATTCCAATAGTACATTGTTTAGTTGGTAGAAAGTTACTAGTTTGATATTTAAAGTCATAATTCTTTATTCCAACCAATTCCCCAGTCTCCCAAAGTAAAAAGCTCTGCCATTATCTGTAACTTTGTTTAGTTTAGTTTTGTTTTGTTTCTCATTTTAGAGACAAGGGAATAGTCTTTGGGGACCCATGAAATGTCTCATTTTAAAATGATAACATAGGGGCCGCCCGGTGGCGCAGCGGTTTAGTCCGTGCTTGGCAGCCCGGGGTTCGCGAGTTCAGATCCCAGGCGCCCGCCGACGCACTGCCTGTCAGCCATGCTGTGGCGGACTCCCATATAAAGTGGAGGAAGATGGGCACGATGTTAGCCCAGGGCTAGTCTTCCTCAGCAAAAAGGGGAGGATTGGCAACGGATGTTAGCTCAGGGCTGGTCTTCCCCACAAAAAAAAAAAAAATGATAACATAGTTAATAGTTATTCTTATCAATGTGAGATTTAGAAATTAAATTAAAACCACAAATTTAAAACTCTCAGTTCTTTTCAAAGCTTAAGATTTAGTCAGTATTCAATAATTAGATCACAAATTTATTAAAACTTTCCTAAAATCCTATGGAAGGTTAGGCACTTAGCTCATAGCTGAGGACCATAAAGTAAATAAAACATGATTCCTATCCTCAAGAATAATCCCCAATTTATGGACTGGTCAACCACATATATGTCATTACACACCATTTATACCAATGATTTGGCTTCTAACAACACACAATATGCAGAAAAAGAAATCGGTTTCCTTGCTGTTTTCTGGATAGACTAGACAGTGTTAGAATTCAATTTAGTTTCCAACAGAATAGTACAGGAACAGTGGTAACACAGTAAAAGACATCAGAAATTTTACAGTATCTTACAACAGAAATCCAGAAGAAGCAGTGCTATTTTTGTGCCTTTTGAAAGGCTTGGGTATACTTAACATGATGAAGAATGTCCACAAATCAATCTACATATGACACCTTATCCTTCCTTTGCTTCAAAGTCTGAAGGAATTAAGGAAGTACTGAAAATCACTTTTATCAGATAGTGGGTAGAATGTTGTGAATAATGAATTTAGACTTAAATATGTGGGATTCATATCCCAAAACTACCATTTATTCTGAAAACGCACTTAATTTTTCGAGTCTTAGTTGCCTCTATGAAAAAGGTGACAATGAAATGAAATATTATATGCAAAAATAGTTTGTAAATATAACAAATATAAGGTACCATTTTTCCATGAGTGAAAATATTTGTCAATAAAGAAACCTACAAAGTCCTCAAGAGAGGGATGTATATTTTGTTCCTTTCTACATTTTTTTCCTTAAAGTAAAAGAGTTGCCATGCTGTGGTAGAAAGAACAATGATCTCCAAATATGTCCATGTCCAAATCCCCAGAACTATGAATGTGTTACCTTACACGGCAAGAAGGACCTTGCAGATGTGATTAAGTTAAGGATCTTGAGAACACCCTGGATGATCTGGATGAGCTCACACGGATCCTTCTAAGTAAGAGAGGGAGACAAGAGAGTCAGAGTCAAAGAAGTAGAGGTAAGGATGGAAGCAGAGGTGAAAGTGATGTGATTGCTGGCTTTGAAGATGGATGGCAGGCCACAAAGCCAAAGAATGTGGGCAGCCTCTAGAAGCTGGAAAAGGAAACAGATTCTTTCCTAGAGCCTCCGGAAAAGAATGCAGCCCTACCAACACCTTGATTTTAGCCCAGTGAGAACTGTGTCAGATTTCTGACCTCCAGAATAGTAAAATAATAAATTTGTGCTGTTTTTAACCCATTAAGTATGTGATAATTTGTTACAGCAGCCCTAAAAAACTAATACACATGCCATGGGAGAGTGCATAGTTGCATTGTAGCCCACTGGGCCATACATAACCAC
This sequence comes from Tapirus indicus, assembly GCA_031878705.1. Lineage (NCBI taxonomy): Eukaryota > Metazoa > Chordata > Mammalia > Perissodactyla > Tapiridae > Tapirus > Tapirus indicus. The sequence continues at coordinate 23,097,109 of CM062942.1, read as the reverse complement.
AGGACTGTGTGACTTGAAGCCAGTCCCTCCCTATTTCAAGTAGGGAAATCAACTTAAGGTGATCTCTCAGCTCTCCTCCGTCTCAAAAATACTATAATTAAACACACTAACTTCTCCTTTCTTTCTCTTTTCTCAGCTTCCAAGCTTCCTCCCCTCCTTGGATTAAAAGAGCTATTTCCTCTCTATTGTATTTTATGCTTCAGGAAAAAGGTAATTCCTTGTGCTAGCTGGTCTGGTAGAAACTGCTGAGGGATAATGAGGCCCACTTACCCTGACTAGCCATGTCAGCTGCTTTCCTTCACTGACAATAAGTAAGGAACTTCTCTTGCCCACTCCAATTTTCCTTGAGTCTGTTTTCCAGGTCTCAAAATACACAGGCAGAAGTTACATAGAAATTCAGTATGAACTCAAGGTCCCTGGAGAGTAGTTAGTTTCCTGGGCAATTATATGTAAAAATGTCCTCATCAAGATGATTCCTTTAAAGGCTGTCTTCAGCTCTGAGATTTTAAAAATTCATGATTTGTCTTCCCCAATTATAAACTAGGGAATTTATAAGAATCTGTGGTTTCTCTGGATAAGGCCACTAACAACACATTCGACCTTGAACCAAAAGGTTTGACTGAACCACACATAACAATAACTAGCAGCTAAATAGTTTATTTGTGCTTTCTTCGACTCTAAATTTTAACAGTTTTAACAGGAGTCTCAAATTCCAGGAATTAGATGACTGGAGTGTTAAGACTTTAATTCTGTAAACATCAGACTTTGTCACAATAATAAACCGGGTGATTATTCGATATTTAAAAGCAAAAACTTGAAGTTTTACTTTTAAATAGCAAGGAAATATTATATTACAAGTACTCATACCCTTGTTAAAGACGACTGCAAATGTTCTATGGTTAAGATGACCCAGCAATTCCACTTCTAGGTATTTACTCAAAAGAATTGAAAATGAGTATTCAAATACTTGTTCATGAATGTTCACAGCGTCACTATTCACAATAGCCAAAAAGTGGAAACAACTTAAATGCCCATCAACAGATGAATGGATAAACAAAATGTGATATATCCATATAATGGAATAGTATTCAGCCATAAAAATTATGAAGTACTGATACATGCTACAACATGGATGAACCTCAAAAACATGCTAAGTGAAAGAATCTAGACACAAAAGGTCATGTTTTATATGATTCAATTTATATAAAATACCCAGGGTAAGTAAATCCATAGAGACAGAAAGCAGATTAGTGGTTGCCAGGGACTTGGGGGCAGGGGGGAGGGAAATGAGGAATGACAATGCATATAGGTTTTCCTTCTTGGGTGATGAAAATGTTCTGGAACTAGATGAAATTGATGGTTGCATAACACCGTAAATGTACTAAATGAAACTAAATTGTACATTTTAAAATGTCTAATTTTATGTTATGTGAATTTCACTTCAATTTTAAAACAAAGTTCTATGGTTAGACAGAACTGAATTCCCTTTTGGCCTTACCACTTATAATGTAGCCTTTGGCAAGTTTCTTAAACTCTCCACTCAACTTTCAGGGTTAACATGAAGATTAAATGAAATACTGTACTTACAGTATCAGATGCCTAGCAGATTATTAGAAAAATGCAATTTCCCTTCTCTGTACTTTTTTTTTTCCTCTACAGACTATTGGGACTTTATAATACTGATTTATAAACATAAATAAGCAGTTAAAAAAAAAAGAAGAAGAAAAACACATGACATTGCTATACAACTTCTACAAATTTATCCTGAGGAATTAATCAGATGAAAGGATGATCTTTGAATCTTTGAAAGTATACATCACACACACTCTCATAGACATTATACACATCTCAGTGTTGTCTGTACTAGACAGAAAATGTGAAAACCAAATGTTAATCAATAAGAGACTGGTTAAGTAAATTAAGGCATCAATTCAACAGACTACTATGCAGCCATTCTAATTACAATGTAGATTTGTATTTAATGACACTGAAAGATATCAACGCCATAAGGGGTAGGGGGGATTAGAAGACAGTTTCAAAACTGTATACATCATGTGATCCTTTTATATCACATACAAACACACAGAAAAAAGATTATAAGAATATACACACAAAAATGTAAGCATTTTTAAATGCTGGTATTAAGGATAACATTTATAATGTTTTATGATAAGAAAGTTATAAAAATATACATATTTTGAAAAAAATGTAATGAAGAAATTTTAATAACATACCTTTCTCATTATCATAGTATAAAATTAGTTGACTTATAAATGTACTCCCCTCTATTTCTGATGTATAAGATTTTATCATTTTCATAGGACAGAATTTTCCTTTGTAAAAAATAAATACAACATTTCTTAGCTGTGTGACTTCTGGAAATCACTTAAACTCTGCACATCAAAATGTTGAAAAGCTGAGTTATACAATTGGTACAGGAATATCAGTCTGTAGCTATGTGTAAGAGAAAAAGAACCAGGATCAGGATCTGAGTCCTTAGACCTAGAGAATGCTAGTAAAACCCTCTAAAAACAATATTAGCCCTTAAGAAAAGTCAAAATTGTAAAGTGTTCATGATATGCACACGGAAAATAAAAAGATCTTGCATGGTGCAGCACATCCGTACGACCTTTCAAACCCTCTCCTTCCTCGGGTGTCTAATTTGTAATGAAGCTGACATCCTCTAAAAGACCAGGAAAGTGTACAGAGATAAATGCAGATGTGAATTCTTCCTAATGTCAATTTCTGATTTTGAGATTTTTTAACAGAATTTAAGGATGCTTTAAAATCATTTTAGCAGCTAAATTTAGAGGATGGAGCAATGAAACAAAAACGTGGTGGGTTAAAAATTAAGTGTGGTGGAAAAATATTAAGTGTGGTGGGGTCGTTATCATTTAAGGTATTTCAGCAGTCAAAAATTTCCATTAACAATCACAGAGGTGAGTTGTAATTGATCCCTTCTACCAAAGTACTGTTTAACAATGACGATTAATGATTCAAAAAGTAGTAGGACATTACAGAAAGTCAGCTACACTTACACAACTGATGAATGGAATGTAGTTACGATAATGTACCCCAACCAGTTAAACTTCTACAAGGCTCTGGGACTTGGAGCTGCCCAGATATACCTCCGGAATCATGAAGAGTTTAACCAGCACAATTTAAGCACCATTGTCTGTAGATTTGTCCTTATGTGGTTTCTAATTATTTTTATATGTGGCTACTGTCCTCAACAACAGATCCCCTTCTTTATGATTCTACTCACTGCCCTCCTGTCTGATGCTGCCGTCCTCATTCCACCTCCATATTCTCCATAGTACTTAGCAAAATGCTGGACGTTTGGTAGATGCTCAAATATATGTATTGGCTTCAGTTAAAATAGTGAAACAATATAAGCAGCAAATAGGGCTTGCCCTGCAGTTTGCTTCTCAGCCTAATAGCAGCGCCTATTTAACACCAACCCACTGGGGCCTGGCAAACACACAGAATAGCTGACATGCCCAAGCAACCATTACGTGACTTGTTAGAGAAGCAGTGAGGGTTAAAAAAGATGCTTTGAGGATGCCCTGAAATGTACCTTTGACCATTATTACGGAACTTGGAAAGATTAGCTGCAACAAATAGTGTGGGCTATAGAAAGGAAAAATGGGATGACCCATTCTAAGCATTTAAAGCCCAAAATTGTAAAAGGAAGAAACACCAAGAAAACAACGGCTCATTGCTGCTATTGTAGGTCAAGAATTATCTTTACCAGATGGTGGTCTATATTACGGCTAGGGGCCTAGTAATTTCAGCCACATCCCATGTGTACCCACCACAAAAAAATATGTCCATCTTCCCATCATTCTCAATCATTATTTATGAATTTCCCTATATATACCAACCAGGCTATTTTTTTAAAATATATGTATTGTGCATTAAAATTAAAATGAGGAAGTATTTATTTACTTGTTTTAAACCCATATTGCCGGGCACAATGACCTGGGGATTTAAGTGTATAAAATGTGCATACATGATGTAAAAATAAAGCTGGATATTTTGCAAGTTCAACGAGTTAATTTTGGTCTAAAAATCAAATTCTTAATAAATTATGCATACCACATAAATTTATGTATTCTCTAACTTTAAAAAAGATCAAGTTTTATTTTTTTCTTTTTTCAAGCTATTAAAACATAAATTTACTTTGACCCAAGAAAAAAAGTAAAATTCTGAAGTGTTTTTTTTTCCAAAATAAATATATCTGCAAGAAGACCATATTTTCCCAGGCCAAAATTAGGACACATAGCTTGAAATGTAGGTAGATAATTTAGACTGAAAATCAGGGCACCTAAAACAAATCTAGGATAAATAGCCATTGCACCTATTTTAACATAGGTAACAAAAACAACTGATATATAAAATATTCCTCCCTCAAAACATTTTGTTGGCACAAAGTCAATAATGTAAAAAAGGAACCATTGATAGTTGTTTTCATCACTATATCCACAGTCTATCTGCATACCTGACGAATAGTAGACATTTAATTTATACTGTTTCTTTGACTGAATGTTGGGGGAGGGAAGATTGTGTTTGTGTGTGTGAGACAGAGGGAGAGAGAGATTTTTCCACAACACAAAAGAAGTACCTTGGCCAACAGGAAGTATTTAAATATCTTTTTCCTTACTGAGCCCCAAAATAAGAAAGTACAGTCATTAGAAAAGAAGAAAATACATGACCAGAAAAATACTACATTAGTCAACCGTTAAGCTAAATAAGCTTCTATTTAGTCTGAGGAGTAAATACAATTTTTAAGTAATTATTGATTAAAAAACATTATGTGATTTCAAAACAAAATTCAAAAGACAATGGTTTGGTTCAGTGTTAATCTAATACAATGCACCTTCAGTACACTGAAAGAAAACCTGTGCTTCTCTATTAAGTCTCAGAAAATGAAGATTCTTATTTGATTATATAGACCCAGTGAAAGATGCAGATTTGTCACAAATTTCAAAAACTGTGACCATACCCAGGGCATTCACAGTTTAAAACTGAAGTTAGTAGGCCAGTGAAATAAATAACATCCATCCTTACAGCCAATGTTAGTCCTAGACATTTTATGAAACAGGTACATTCATTTACTCATTCAGGTATTCAACACTGCAGATGTACAGTGTCGAAGACACTAGTAAGTATGGAGAAGACTGGTCAACAAGAGTCATGGATTATGCCCTCAGAGACCTTACAATCTCAGTCTGTCACATCCCAACTCACCTCTTCATGTATCAGGGGCCCAGCGCTCACATGGTGCTCAGCTCTCTCTAGCCCAAGACAGTGATCAGGGAAAAGCACTTTTACACTAAGATATTCGCCACTGAATGTGCTATCCACACAGAGTATTGGTCTTTTAAGGACCTTGGAAATGAGTAAAAAGAAAGCACTCAAGCATGAATAATTTTTAAAAGGATTGAAATGAGGTGGTCCAAGCAGGACGCTAGAATTACAGGATTCCTATCAAGTGGGATGGTGAGACTGGCAGGTAGCTGTAACTGTTGTACTAGCACTAGAATGTGGGGGGTAAGTATGAGGAGCATGACCCAGAGCCCAGAAATAAAACAGAAGTTATTTAGGGTGCCAGAGCCCTGTCCCAGGATAAAAACTGGGCAGAAGTAAGGCAGGTGAAACCAGCGGTGAGAATCAGCTGTGAAAGGCATGGGAAGGAAGAGAAAGAGGAACCAGGGTTCCGCATGCATCACTAGCTCCTAGTAGGTGGTCATTAAATCTTTGTTAGAGCAAAACATTTCCTCAAGAGGAAAGCTATCAGCTGCCTTCAGCTCTTATCTTTTCATTCACTCATTTAGCAGCTTTTAACTGAGCAATCAATAAAGTGCTGTCTCTCATGGTAACAAGACTCCCTTCATTTATCATGTTTAGCAGTCATATAACAACCATCCTAATTTTATTTTCTTAACATTCCTTCCTTGTTTCACTAGATAAAACCCATGGGAATGTGTCTGGTTTACAAAGTTCAATTATAAGGTCTGAGGGATAAACTCAGTATCATGAACATTTAAAAAAGTAATTTCTCTTTAGAAAGGTTCTTGATACCATCATACCCATACAGCTTCAAATGTTGATATTTAAGCCTGTAGAGCTTATGCTCTATGCAGGCACGAAACACTATTGAATATAAATAATTTTCAGTAAGAAAAAAGGGCTATAATTTTTCTTAGTTATAACAGAACATGTCAGAAGATGAAAACAGAGAAAAGCTAATCAAATTGCTTACAATTCTCATCCTGAGAAAGGTGAATCAATTTAACACTAAGCTCTGAATACCATAAAACTCGTTTAGGAAAGCATTGGAAAATAAATAAATACCAGTGCAGACCTACTGGTTTCAATCATATTTCGTATTAAATTGGCTAGGCAGAGAAAACAGTTCAGCAACTCCACTGCTCTTTCTACTGAAAAAGGCCCACGTGTTAAGGATCTGTAGGATGGCCTCAGATTCTGGTCTATTACCTCTGGCAGAATAAGTTATTGGAAAAAGAGGTTTTTAATTTCTTTGGCCAAAATAAATTTCTTTGCTGACCCGATGTGTTAAGCTTCTATGGTTTGTTCATGCTGATCCTCCTCTTCTTCAATAAATTTAGCCCAGACAGTGGTTCTGAATGATTCTTATTACCCTGCTGTCCAGCTGGACTGGAATTCCAGACTTCTTTGTCATCACAATTTCTTGGTAGACATCGCAGACATTTAGGGAAAACTCTAATTTTAATGTAGCTGTTAAGTAACACATAAGCACTGGACTACCAACTCAGTCTATCTTCACAATAGAAAGATTGCAAAGTACAAAATGTATTATTGAATGCAATCAGTAGTATTTACTATTAAATATGTTTATATCCTGTTGGCTAGCAAGTGTGTTGGAACGAATTTTTAAATTTTTGTTCAGCTTAGATACAAAAGTGTAACTAGGATACTCCATTTAGCAGTTAACAAATACGTAAGGCCCCTGAGATGAAATTTTCTTTGAGATTTCAAGGCGTAACTTGAAATGAGCATGTCCCTTTGTCCTTTTGATTTATTTGTTAATGACTTTTCCACTTTTTAAAATAGCCCTTTTGAAGGACTTGAGAAAAAAATGTAACTGTAATTCATGAGCAATTGAGCCAGTGTGGCCATTTCAGGAGGCTAAAGACTTAAACTTCAGAAGAATTGAACTATATTTAATCATGCTATTCTCTTGGAATTTTAACCACAGTGGTGTACTATCTACATTTATAGATATTATCCTTTAAGTGTGCATAGGGAAAAATCTAACTTTTGTAGTTTAGTTCTTCTCAGTATCACACCTTGGTATAACGATTTGAATTATCTCAATCAGCATATCATTATCATTGTTGCATGACTGGTAATTACATTAGAATTTAACTCATCCTTTAATTTTTTGAATCTATTTTATAAAAGTTATATGGACGGGCTGGCCCAGTGGCGTAGTGGTTAAGTTCATGTGCTCTGCTGTGGTGGCCCAGGGTTCACAGGTTCAGATCCCGGGCGTGGACCTACACACCACTTATCAAGCCGTGCTGTGGCAGGCGTCCCACATATTAAGTAGAGGAAGAGGGGCACAGCCGTTAGCCCAGGGCCAGTCTTCCTCAGCAAAAAGAGGATTGGCAGCAGATGTTAGCTCAGGGCTAATCTTCCTCACAAAAAAACATTTCTTAAGTGATCATATGGAGCTGTTTACTGTAAGGAAGGTTTTGTTATTATACACATGCTTTAGGTTGAGAGTAATAAAGCTTTGAGAGTTTAAGTGACTTAACTGAAGTTTATATCATTAGCGGGTAGTAGAGCTGTGGTTGGGATTCAGTTATTCTCATCGCAACCCCTGTTCTGATTTCATTACACCGGGATGGTCCTCCTTAATTGAGTGCAAGGGACAATTTTGCTATATTGTGAAAATTCTCAGGCTCCAAATAAACCTGTAACCTAAAAGTATAGATGCAGATTAGGGACAGAATCCATCTTTTTCCAATATCACAGATAAGGCTGGCTTTTTTCTTCTTGGCTTTACTTTCAGTCAAACAGCTCTATTTTCCCTAATTTTTCAGCCTTAAAGAACCAAAGTCCCTTCTAGTTGACTATCCAGACAAAATCCCAAGGCTCAGGCTGAAACTGATGGATCACCACAGTATTTATTGAGCCTGGAAGGAGAGCAGAATATGCCACCCCAAAATATGCCTCTTTGGCATAAGGATTATTTTGAGCTGTTTGTTTTTTGGGTTTTTTTTTTTTAAGAATAAATCCACTTTTTTTTTTGCTGGGAAAGATTAGCCCTGAGCTAACATCTCTTGCCACTCTTCCTCTCTTCTTTTTTCCTTCCCAAGACCTCAGTAGATAGTTGTATATTCTAGTTGTAAATCTTCCTAGTTCTCCATGGCTACTGACAGATGAGTGGTGTGGTTCCGCACCTGGGAACTGAACCCAGGCCGCCAAAGCAGAGCACGCCAAACTTGAACCACTAGGCATCAGGGCTGGCTCTGAGCTCGTTATTTTTAAGAAACAGCAGACACAAAAGAAGCTCTGAAACCTGAGAAGTTACCCTTTTGTAAGAGACATTTACATTTATAAATGAAATCTCTATTTGTAAGGATGTCTCCCCCTCTGTACCAGGAAGAGAAGGCCAAGGCGGTAAATCTCTAGAAACTCTTATCAATGGGGAAGACAATGACTTAAATCTGCATAACAACTTTACCCTTGTTTACTGTGCTTTTCCTGATAATGTCCCATAACTGGCTCCCCACTCAACCCCCAACATCTTCCTTTGTCTTTAGCTGGAGATGGTATTTAAGGTGGTAGCTCAGGCCATTTCAGGGAGTTACTCAGTTTTCCTGGTTATTTCCCATGTATACCGGAGGTATACATGTTGTTAAGCTTCTGTTTGTTTTTCTCCTGTTAATTTGTCTTTATTACGGGGGGGGGGGGGGTCTCAGCTAAGAACCTAGAAGGGTAGAGGGAAAATTATTTCTCCTCCCCACAGTCTCTTCAATGCAACAGAAACTGTACAAGATTCTGTGATATATGAAGATTAAGATACAATCTCATTCTTGCTTTTAAGAGTAGGGTGATCAATTTGTCCCAGTTTGCCTGAAACATTCCCAATTTCAGCAAAAGTCCTGCTTCCTGGGAAACTCTTCAGGTTTGGCAAATAGGATGATTGAGCACCCTACTTTCAAGGAGTTTTTGGTCTAGATTGGAGTCCTGCATGTAAATATGCAATTAGCATCAAAGGGTGATGTAACCACAGGCCCTCTAGGACCAGTTCAACTGACTCCATCTTATCAACAGAGTAATTAAGAGTTGTCTTTCAGGAACTGAGAGTCCCCCCCCCGCTCCCCCCCCACCACCGCCATGTCCAGTTCAGGCCAGTAGAGACCACCACCCATCACCTGGGCCTGCGCAAATCCTCCATAAGTGCCCTTTCTGACGTCAAGGAGCTAAAAACTCTACCCTCAGATCATGTAAGGCTGCTATTTTGTGAACATGCATCCTATGAAGAGGGTTGACTAAGCTTGCACAGTTCATCAATTACCCCATTTCTCCTTACCTCAATCATCTATCTCCACACTTCAGACCACCCTGCCCTTCATCCCACGAATTTTGCCCCAAGCCCTGGATCAGAGAGACAAATCTAAGAGCATATGCCCGTCTCCTTGCAAATGTCTCCAGTAATAAAGCTGTGCCTGGGAAACCTTTAATATTTATCCATCAGGTTCAGATTAGTACAAGACTCTTAAAATCATGCCTCTTCTGGCCTCAACAATGTCTCCAAGCTCACCTTTTAATTTCTTGCACTGAAATTAACTCATTGTTATTATTTCTCCACTCTCTTTAACTTTTGGGGCTGCCTTTTTAGTTATGTTGCTCTACCTGCAACCATCCTCTTTCCTCTTCCAGGCATCTTTAACTCTAACATGTCATATTCCCTATTATTGTTTCTAATAAATTTCTGAGCCAGCTCACTTTAGCCTCTAGAGGCCTGGAATAAAGGAGCACTTAAGAGAGAGTTTGTTGAATGAATGACTCAGCATTTTGAATATCTATATTTATCTACAACATAGATAAAGTACATTGGACAAAGTCCATCTTTGTTCAACATAATAGATGAGGGCAATTTTTATGAGTGTTTCCTGATTGTCAAGTATGTGTCAAGCACTTAAGTTTCCTCACTTAATCCTCTTAAGCACTGTGAGAGAAAATGAATATTATGATTATCCTCATTTTATAAAAATGCAAAACAGGCACAGAGAAGTTAAGTAACCAGATCACTGGTATACTACAAAGAAATTCAGTTCCAGGTCTGTTTTACAACAAATCTCATGACTACACCAAGCTGTCCCTGGCCCTCAGTATATTGAAGACCTTGGTAACTGGAGGATATCATAATAGGCAATAAGTAGTTTCCAAAGCAAGCGTTTGCCAACAGACATCTTCAACCAGAAGAAATAGGGTACCCCAAGAGTTGGATGGACACGGCTATTTGGAACCTAGGACTAGGAATTTATGACATTAAGTTAACCATCCCAGACACATTTATTGGCTACAGCTATTGCAATTTATACACAAAGCCAGGGACACAAAACCGAACAAGCAAACAGTTCTTCTGGATACCCAACCTGGAATCCAGTAGCACTGCCAAGGAATGGCTAGAAAAAACCCCCTTTAAGAATTTCTATCATTGCCCTCAAGCTATCCCAAATAAACATGCAATTTAAGTAAAAACAGAGTGACTGTAACTCAAACACAGTTTCAAGGCAATATCCAAACAGCTCCTGAAGCATCACCTAAATATAAGGAAATTGTAAGGCTGCCACCGCTTAAGGTTGAGGTCAGAATATCAATCACCAGGAGAGGAGGGGTCAGATCTGAAGTCACCAGAAAGATGGTCAAAACCAGACATATGAGAGAACCATACAGGAATGGAATTACTAGCATGGGGGGAACAAAGACTTGTTCTCGGTAACAAGAGGGAAGTACAGTTACTAGGATTAGGGCACAAGGTCCAAGTCAAGCAGGCAGCTGTGGATGATGACTTATGCAAAAGACACAGGTGAGGAAATACAGCCCTCCAGAGCTGTACATGCTGTATTGTTTTTCTTTTCTTTTTTTTTTGGTGAGGAAGACCAGCCCTGAGCTAACATCCATTGCCAATCCTCCTCTTTTCACTGAGGAAGACTGGCCCTGGGCTAACATCCATGCCCATCCTCCTCTACTTTATATGGGACGCTGCCACAGCATGGCTGACAAGCAGTGCATCGCCAGGGGCCCGGGATCCAAACCCGCGAACCCTGGGCTGCCAAGCATGAACTAAACCGCTGCGCCACGGGGCTGGCCCCTGTATTGTTTTTCTTTTACAAGTTTTGTTTTAGTTTAGAGTTGCAGTACAAACCCATGAAACATGAGATTTATACTTCAGAGTCAGGCAGACCCAGTTTGTGACCTATTTTACAAAGACTATTTTACAGAGTAACAGTATTGTAAAAGTAGGTAAGAAGCTAATTAGTCACCAGAACTATCTTGGGTAGTAGGCACTGTATATTTCCCAAATGTATTTTGTTAATGTAATTCAGTAGATATCATAGCTCAAGAACAACTCCATTCACTTGCTTGGAATTAAAAAAAAAACATGAATTAAAAAAATCTTGAAAATAGGTACACATTTCTTCAATAGAAATGGCTCTCCTAAGTGAATTTAAATTGTAAAGTAGAAAAAAGTAAAGTAGAATCGACATGTCATTAGAATTAATAAATATCTTTATACTACAATAAAACTGTCTAATTCAAGATGCAAATTGTTGATATATAACACACTTAGAAAACCACTGCTAGATAAATAAGTAATACTGGTAAAATTTAGCCCCCAGTACAGGCATACCTTGTTTTACTGCACTTCGCCTTATTGCACATTACAGGTGTTTTTTTGTTTACGAATTGAAGGTTTGTGGCAACCCTGCATTGAGCAAGTCTATTGGCACCATTTTTCCAACAGCATTTGCTCACTTCATGTCTCTGTGTCTCATTTTGGTAATTCTCGCAGTATTTCAAACTTTTTCATTATTATTACATTCGTTATGATGATCTGTGATCTTTGATGTTACTATTGTAATCATTTTGGGGCACCACGAACTGCGCCCATATAAAACGGTGAACTTAATGGATAAATGTTGTGTGTTTTCTGACTGCTCCAAAAACCAGCTGTTCCCCCATCTCTCTCCCTCTCCTTGGGCCTCCCTATTCCCTGAGATACAACCATATTGAAATTAGGCCAATTAATAACCCTACAATGACCTCTATGAGTGTTCAAGTGAAAGGAAGAGTCACATGTCTCTCACTTCAAATCAAAAGTTAAAAATGACTCAGCTTTGTGAGGAAGGCATGTCAAAATCCAAGAGAGGCCAAAGCTAGGCCTCCTGTGCCAAACAATTAGCCAAATTGTGAATGCAAAGGAAAAGTTCTTTCTGACATGGAGTAAGTTTTAGTGGTCAGGATAGAAGATCGAACCAGCTACAACATTTCCTTAAGCCAAAGCCTAACCCAGAGCAAGGCCCTAACTCTCTTCAATTCTATGAAGACTGAGAGAGGTGAGGAAGCTGCAGAAGAAAAGTTTGAAGCTAGCAGAGGTTGGTTCACGAGGTTTAAGGAAAGAAGTCATCTCCATAACATAAAAGTGCAAAGTGAAGCAGCAAGTGCTGATGTAGAAGCTGCAGCAAGTTATCCAGAAGATCTAGCTAAGATAATTAATGAAGGTGGCTGCACTAAACAACAGCTTTTCAACGGAGACAAAACAGCCTTCTGTTGGAAGAAGATGCCATCTAGGACTTTCATAGCTAGAGAGGAGAAGCCAATGCCTGGCTTCAAAGGACAGGCTGACTCTCTTTAGGGACTAATGCAGCTGGTGACTTTAAGTTGAAGTCAATGCTCATTTATCATTCCAAAGATCCTAGGGCCCTTAAGAATTATGCTAAATCTACTCTGCCTGTGCTCCATAAATGGAACGGCAAAGCCTGGATGATGGCACATCTGTTTACAACATGGTTTACTGACCATTTTAAGCCCACTGTTGAGACCCACTGCTTAGAAAAAGATTCCTTTCAAAATATTACTCCTCATTGACGTTGCACCTGATCACCCAAGAGCTCTGATGGAGATGTACAACAAGATTAATGTTGTTTTCATGACTGCAAACACAACATCCATTCTGCAGCCCCTGGCTTAAGGAGTCATTTCGACATTCAAGTCTTATTATTTAAGAAATACATTTCATAAGGCTATAGCTGCTATAGATAGTGCTTCCTCTGATAGATCTGGGCAAAGTAAATTAAAAACTTTCTAGAAAGAATTCACCATTCTAGATACCATTAAGAACATTCACGATTCATGGAAAGAGGTCAAAATAACAACATTAACAGTTTGGAAGAAGTTGATTCCAACCCTCATGGATGACTTTGAGGGATTCAAGACTTCAGTGGAGGAAGTAACTGCAGGTGTGGTAGAAATAGCAAGACAAACAGGATTAGAAGTGAAGATGTGACTGAATTGCTGCAATCTCATGACAAACCTTTAACAGATGAGGAGTTGCTTCTTACGAATGAGCAAAGACAGTGGTTTCTTGAAATGGAATCGACCCCTAGTGAAGATGCTGTGAAGACTGCTGAAATGACAACCAAGGATTTAGAATATGACATAAACTTAGTTTATAAAGCAGCAGAAATTTTTGAGAAAATTGACTCCAATTTTGAAAGAAGTTCTACTGTAGGTGAAATGCTAGCAAACAACATCGAATGCTACAGAGAAATCGTTCATGAAAGGAAGAGTCAATCGATGCAGCAAACTTCATTGTTGTCTTACGTTAAGAAATTGCCACAGCCCACCCCACCCTTCAGCAACCACTACCTTGATCAGTCAGCAGCCATCAATATGGAGGCAAGACCCTCCACCAGCAAAAAGATTATGATTGCTGAAGGCTCAAATGATGGTTAGCATTTTTTAGCAATAAAGTATTTTTTAATTAAGGTATGTACATAGTTTTTTAGACATATGCTATTGCACACTTAACAGACTACTAAGTATAGTGTAAAATAACTTAAATGAACTGGGAAACCAAAAAATTAGTGTGACTCGCTTTATTGTGATATTTGCTTTATTGTGGTGGTCTGGAACTGAACCCACAATATCTCCAAGGAATGCCTCTACATGGTGGAATTAAATCTACTTTCTCTTGGAAAGGCATATTGACTGGAAAAAAATCACAAATATATTTACGAACATCAATTAGCAATTTGTTATGGTTATATAATGAACGAAGCCAGGAAACAGCAAAAAAAAAAAAAAAACACACATCAGTGTGACCTGCTTGATAGAAAGTTTTCATTCAGAACAGCGGATCTTTCAATTAGGTACCTTTTAAAACAACAGGACCAAATAAAATAACTTCTTAAATTCTAATTAGAAAGGTATTATATATGTGTGTATTCATTCATACTTTGCTACTTTTTGACCTTAATATAGTCCTAAGTACAGAATAATTGATTGTTTATAAAACAACAAAACATATTTTATTTAAAAACTACCCACTAATAAAACGTTCTTTGTATTTTGAAAGTAATGGATTAGTTACCTTCTTAGAAATCCAATTCATCTCTCTTCTTTGCTGTGTTTTCTTCTTGGGTTTCCTCTTTGACAGTCTTAAAAGATCCAAAAAAGATCTTCACCACCAGTTTTCCCATATCTGTTATATTTAGCAGACTATTTGTTAAATTATTTCCATTAGCCCAATTCACAAAGAGGTGAGGTCCACCATTTCTTTTTAGCAAGTTCAAAATCCACACAGGCAAGAACTGGGCTATTTGTAATTTTACAGAACTTTTCACTGGGTATCCTCGTGCACCGTAAAAGAAGCATTTCTTAGTACGTAATGCCCTCTTCCAACTTCTGGGGTACCAGAGTCCATCGGGGAGCAGGAACCACGGCTCACATCAAGACGCACCACCCAACGAACACAACCATCTGCCGGGTGCCAGGCAAGCGTGCTAATCTGGCAAGCGTGGGAGAATGTAGGAGAGCCTGGACGAGCGTGGATCTGCGTGGGCCTGAGTGATCTTGCGCAAACGAGCGTGTGCAAGCGCCGGAGAGTGCATGCGTGCTCCATAGCTGATGCCACTAGTAAGTCTCTGTTTTTTTACATTCCCTCCCATTTCTATGACGTTTGGAGGTGTGGGAATAATCTTATTAGTCACTAACCACAGGAAATGTACTTTTTCAAATGATCATTCTTACTTACAAAGTATCACTTATAAATAGGGTTGCCAGATTTAGTAAACAACAATACAGGACCCTCAGTGTAGTTAGTATTTCAGATAAAGAATAATTTGTTTAGTATAAGCATACTCTATGTAATATTTGGGGCATACTTATATGAAAAAATTATCCCTTGTTTTTCGTCTAGGCGTTGTGTATTTTATCTGACAATGCTACTTATCAAGTAAGGGTCTTGTTAAAAAGCATAGCTATCATAAGCAAAAGATCTTGCTAGGGAACGGTGTCTCAGGGGCTTGGGTGACTGCATTGCCTTGCAGTCTCAGTGGTCTGATTGTCAGTCAACGATGCCCAGCCACAAGACTGCATTCCTAGTGCAGACTTGTGCAGTGAGGTAATGTTACCTGTGCTTTACTAGAGTACATGCATGTTTTTTAAAATTTATTCTAATAAATGTTTAACCATGTCTAGTTCAATGAATCAAACAGATACTTTGTCCCCAAATTAAATATCTCTCTCTAAAAAGCAAATGGAAATCAATACATATTTATGCCCTATAGCCTCACCTACATAAATGAAAACATCTGAAGACCTGATTTAGAGTCTAGCAAGTAGCCTGCAGCTTTGCTATTCCCTTGTACGTGGGAGGCCCCTGGGAGTTGCCTGGTTCACCCCCCAGTAGCTACAACTTTGTGTCATGGAACAAGCCTGACGAGTGTAGTTCTCTGAGTTCTGAGCAAAGGTCCGTTTAATCTTCCTGATTCAGTACTGAATCAGAGAGGAACATAGCTTACAGGTGATGAGCATGTGGAGAGAAGAGGGTTTTGAGGTAGAGACAATACACAGTCTTGGCTGAACTCCACAGAAAAGGGTAGAAAAACCGAGGGAATGCAAAGACAAACAGTACCATTGTTCACACTTAAAAGATTAAGCCTGGGGAATGACTGGACAAAGTCAGCAATGTGGAATCACCTTCTGGGAGATCAAAAAGGAAATTCAGTAGAGCTAAAAGAGACATGTAACCACATGTCACCAATGCAAGCCAAGGATGGTTAGACAGAAATAGCCCCCTGCAGATATTTTTGACAGTCACTCCAAATAAAATCTTATTCTCTGAATACACAATGCAGTCTTTACTCTCATCATATTTCCCCATATTGCAGCATACGCATAGATATAAATAGAGAAATTGAAAGTGTTTTCCTTCATGTTCAAAACTTTAAAAAGATACATTTTTAGATGCATGACAGTTCAGCTCAAAGCACAGTTGAATTTAGGGGGACAGTTGCAATTCAAAAATGAAGGTGTTCCCTAGGGATTTGTACTTTTGTTTTAAAAGTTAGTTACATTTGAATGCTTTTGATTTGTTGTCTTTTCTGTTGGTATAGAAGAAACAGGAAAGATGACTATAATTATGCATACTTTGCAATGATTAGGTATTTAATATGCAATAAGATATTTACTAGGAAAGTATGTCTCTGGTTAGAACAGAGAACAAGCTCCAGGGTTATGTCAAGCTGCAAAGTGATATGTATGCGAATGAATTCTCAGGCTCATTAATCATTTTTATACTTGAAGTGCTAAACTGCTAATGTTACACTGAGAGTGAAAATGAAGTAATTAAGGAGTTTAATAGCTACAGTCTTTTGAGGAGAAAACAAGTTGATAATGCTTCTTTTAATATGTTACATAAATTGGATTTTTTTGTTAAATTACAAAAACCAGGTTCATCTATTGTGCAGCTTCGCATGACACAAATCATTTGATTATATTTGTATATGAGGTCAATAGATGGCTAAGTGAAGGCAGTCCACTAAACCATCACATTTATAAGAGAAAGTCTGTGTTTCCAAGAGCACAGAAATACCTGTCAGGTTGTCACATTTTTCCTTTAGATGTTCTAAAGCACTACTTCTCAGATTATTTGTGGTGAAGGGCCACTTTTTGTTCATTTGTTCCCAATTCATCACCAATAAATTCTTTTATAAAATACAATACCAATTACTTGAAAAATGAAACAAAAAGACATACAAAATACTAACGCGTTTTTAAATTACTGGATTCAATAGACATAACATTACTCAGTCACATTTCTATAAGAGTTTCTAACGGCCTAAGTTCAATTACCCCACACACTGGAAATAGTGTGAGGACTCGCAGCACCCCACGTTGAAACACACCACTCTAAAAGCAGAAGTCTGGGGAGCAGTGGTTTGGTCATACGTTAACACCAATTCACATAAGGGCTGCATGTTCAGGTCCCTGCAGGCTAGGGATGCCAGTGAGGAGCTAATACCCTGTGTAAGTCTCCTGCTGCCTGCCTTTACAAGGACTGTGAACTTGTCTAGGTAGGGGTAAGAACTGCTCATGGATAAGCGGCTCTCTTCTATCCCTTTCATTGGAATTTGCTTCATTCTTCTTTAGTAACTCTCACTACATATTTCCCATTTTTCCCTTCTCCTTTCTTTCCATTCTTTTTTCTCCTTCCCATTTTGGAGTCATTTTCATGCTGTTAAAAAACTGTGACCTTGGGGATAGGCAGAACTGGGTTTGAGTTGTGACCACTGCTATAGTCCAAGTATGAGAAGGCAGACCAGGAACGCAATCCTGTTAAATCAGGATTTCCCATCTGTAAAATGGCAACAATATTATCCTTCATACAGGATGAATAGGATTCTAAAATTTGATAAAGGGCATAATAGGTGCTCATCAAATGCTGTTCACCTCAATTCCTTCCTTTCCCGATTATTTTTGAGTGTCTAAGAGAGAAGGCTGCAGTGTTATATGTTTAAGTTAATTTATTAGCAATTATGTTTGCAGCTTATAAATATGACTATTCTTAGAAAATTAATTAAAGCCAATCAATCAACCAACAAACCAGATAAACAAATAATGGACACTAGTACATCTTTTTTTCTCTCCCAGGTAAACGGTACTATCCTCCACAATAGCCCAAGCCAGAATCTTGGGAGTCACATACCCCAGTTCCAAATGTCACTAACTCCATAAATTATTCCCCCAAAATGGTCATCACATCCATTTCTTCACTTTTGCCCCCCGCCACTACTTTAATTCTTTTCTTGAAACCATTCCCCTGTATCTTTTCTCAAACCCATGCAATCAGTCATCTGCAACATTGCTATCAGAAGGCTCTTCCTAAAATAAAAAGCTCCTCAAGTCAGTCTCCTGCTTGAAACCTTTCCCAGAGGCTCATTCACTGTGACCTATGGGGAAAAGTTCAGAAGCCTAACATTTGGACTGATACAACTGTCACAGTTATTAAATAGTTGAACTCTTTCAACATTAGTTGGTAGGGGTAAGCAAAAGTTCATTTGCTTAGAGCTGCTTCCCTAGACCTAGGCCATGTAGGCCATGCCCAAGACACCTCCCCCAGATCCTGCCATCATCTAGCATCTAAAGGGTTAACATTTGGTAGAGCATAGGTGGGGGGCCTCCCACTCTCCAACAGCTGTCCTGATAGGTGATCTCCCAGCCTTATCAGTTGTAAAGTCCTTCACTCTCCAGCCTTGGAGTACTTTTCTCTTTTCCAAGCAGGAAAAGTGGTGTATGGTACTTTTCCCTGTTCTTTGGGCACATGCTGCAATAAGACAGGGACAAGAGTGCAGCACAATTTGACTATACCATGAAGCGAATATTTGAAAACAAGGTCAAGCATGTCATTCACCAAACTCAGAAGTGCATAGGTATAACAGATAATAACATTATAGAATATAGAATGATCTTTGATTATCAGAATGCTTTATTCTAATATATCCAATGGTACCACATGTGAATTTGTTTGCCTTTCTTATTATCAACTCATGTTCTATTTTGCCTCTCTTATTAATTATTATAGTTTCATGATAGAAATAATTATTCATTTTATATCCCATCTCCTAGAGATACTACCATTCATAAAAGGAGCCAGTGTTTTTACATATAAACACAGAATATTATAATTATAAAAATCTAGCCTATTTAAAAGATTTTTTCACTGTGATTAATTTCGTATAAAACATATTACTAAGCCTTATCAGTAATCCATTTAATTCAAAATTACTTAATATAACAAATCTCTACCATTCAAAAATATTTGGAATTCAACTTGACCTCAATCAGTGAATAAATTGATCAGCATTTACTTGTCAATGCACATGTATGTGAACTTTTATATGATTAGCTAGACTTCGTTACAGAAATACCAATTTTCTATTTTCTTTTGAATGACACAGTAGTTACCCTCAACTAAATTTTATTTTCGTGCATCAATTGCATATTAATCTTGAACATATGTATGACACTCTATGTAATTAGGTAGACTTTTTCAAAGAAATGCTTGTATTTTTAATTTGGTTTTAAAAACAAACTCACCTTCCTCGTTTGAATTTTATTTTTATACATTAATTCCATATTTGACTTGAGATCTAGATGACTGGTTTTCATGTAAGAAAGAGGCAGACTTAAACACAGGAAACCTAAACCAATCTGGACTTGGAGCTGAGTATAAATCATAGCACCTTTTTTGGTAATATAGAACATTTTAGGATGGAAGGAGGCCAAGGTGTACATTTAGGTCTGGCCCATCTTTGAGTTATAAATATTATTATAGCCTACTCTGCTTTCTCCCCAACCTCTTCTTGCCAAAACTATTTTTAAATTATACTTGTAATACTTTCGTCTTTTGCTGGCCTTGCTGACTTATTCTGTTATCCATTCCCAGTGTGATGAATCTCTTTATATTTCTTTGTGACTTTTCTTTGATGTAAGCTGGTGGTGTCTGCTGGCAGTTGACATTTGCTCAAATAGTTAGGATCACTCGTCATATCTATTCCCTAAGAAATGTGCAGATATGATATAATCCCTTCTTAATCTCTTCATTGTCAAAGTGCATAGTTCTGAAATTTCCTATTTTTTCTGTATAACTATATTCTTGAATATACATACTTTTAGTTACTCAATGTCGTCTCTGACATTTCTAAAATAACAAATTTATAGGAGCCAGCCTGGTGGCTTAGTGGTTAAGTTCACATTCTCTGCTTCAGCAGCCCAGGGTTCGCAGGTTCGGATCCTGGGCATGGACCTACACACTGCTCATCAAGCCATGCTATGGTGGCATCCCACATGCAAAATAGAGGAAGACTGGCACAGATGTTAGCTCAGCAACAATCTTCCTCAGCAGAAAGAGGAAGATTGGCAACAGATGTTACTCAGGGCCAATCTTCCTCACCAAAAAAATAAAATAAAATAACAAATTTATAATTAACCAATTTGAATTTGAGTATTCTATATCTAATATTTCATATCTTACTTTGCCCTTTATATCTTTCATCTAATATATAAAACTTGGATTTTCTATTTGAGGGAAAAATTGAAGGGTCTTTGGGAATAAATATCTATATTCTTAATTTTTATCTAAAATACCTATTATTTAATGACAAATTTTTTGAGTAGAGTGGGAGCGGTAAACAGATAACAAATAGCCCTTAAATCCATTATAAAACCAAAATACTAATAGAGTTTTTAAAGAAATCAAAAGTATCTAAATGCACTAGAGATGCATTATTTATCCTGGACATGACATGAGAAAATAGAAAAACTAGATCAATTAAACTTAGTTGCAACCCCTTAATCCCCACCACCCACATACACACACACACACATGCACACATGCGAATACACAGGCGAGTACACCATCCTCTCTCTGCTTTGGAATAGGAGAGGTTTCACAGGTAAGGTATTACAGAGTGGTTTTTCCCTCACACAGACATGAAAAAGCCAAGCTAAAACAATGCAGGTAGGAATATTTCCCCCTCTCCCCATCTCTCCATCATCTAAAACCCAGAGCACTGGTCCTCAAAATTAAATGTTTGCTTTTTCTAGGCAGATTCCTGAGCACCATCCAATGGGACCCAGGAATCTGTATTTTTAACCAAATGTCCAAGGTGATTCTGACCTGACGTACAGTGATTAATCTCTTCATTTTTCTCTATCACATTTTTTTCCTTCTCTGGTTACTAAATGGTTAAATTGTTTGCTAATGCCTTAAGATGTCTTTACGAAGCCATAATATAAGATAGGTAAATACATCTTAATAAAATATGCTCAAAACTAGTTGAGGAAGGTAAGACAAATTTGGGAGACATAGGAATTCATTCATTCAACAAATGTTTCTCGAGTATCTATTAGGTGTCAGGCGCTTTGTTTGGTGCTGGACATACAAAACAATATTTTCATCATCCAAGGAACTCACAGAGTCTTGCAAAAGACAGAATAAATGGATAAATTAAAACACAATGTTGTTGACTGTAACAAAAATTTAGACAAAAAATTGGGGGCCTAGTATAAAGGAGATGGATAAGTTTTACTTCCCAAAACTCTATTCCTATGGGTTCTCTTCCCCAGAGTACCAGAAATTATAAAATCTTCAGTCAGCCTCTCACCGCCATGAAAACGTTTGTGAACAGCAACCTTCGTCGTCTCGTTCAAGTTGACTCATGACCCTGAACTCCAATTTCTTAGCTCTCTTAGATGCGTTTATTCTACTCTTACTTGTGTTCACAAAGTTCTAGCCCAAGCAAGGACAAAATTAGAGGAGTGGCACTTGGATGCATATCAAAACTATATGTTTCAAATTTCCACCTGCCCTAATCCATCAAGCCAGAATTATCAGCCTTTTTATGCCCCTATGAGGGTCAGACAGCCAATATTTACAAGCACTTGACTACCTTATTAATGAAAAAAGTCCTTGAAACTTGAATA
Organism: Tapirus indicus; assembly: GCA_031878705.1. NCBI lineage: Eukaryota > Metazoa > Chordata > Mammalia > Perissodactyla > Tapiridae > Tapirus > Tapirus indicus. The sequence continues at coordinate 23,075,053 of CM062942.1, read as the reverse complement.
TCAAATATAGAAATGTCCATCTATTTTAATACTTCTTCTTTAGTTCAAGTTCCCTTTGAACCTCATTTTGGCAAGATAGTGAAGTCTTTATACTGGGAATCTCCCTTCCTCTCAGTTTCGCTTCTTCTCCTCTATCATCAGCCTATCTGCTCAAATGTTTCTAGAATAATTTAGGGAAGAAATAGTGTAGGCCAAGGTCACTAAATGTGAATTTCACTAGAGTCAGACAAAATGGGGAATAAATGGCAAAAGTGAAATTTCAATATCTATCTTTGTTTCAGAGAAGAAAAATTAAATGCCAACATCCTGAACTGTGAACCACTAATAATTAACTTCTACCTTTAGTAGTTATGTAGATTCAAATGTACAAATATTACACATCTCATATTATCAATTTATTTAACAAATATTTATTGAAAATCTACTATATGCAAAGCCCTATGCAATAGGCTAACGATATAATGATAAGCAATATATAGACATAGCGTCTGACCTCATGGAATTTATCAGCTGGAAAGGATGGAAAGCTTTAATAAACAAATTTAAAATTGCAATTGTGCCAAATGCTAGGTACACAACACTATGAGTGTAAGGAGATTTGACCTATTTGTGGAGGTCATCGAAGGCCTCTCTGAGATGGAATGTGAAGGACAAGTAGGAAATAATTAGGCAAAGAGAAGAAAGAGCAGCCCAGGTACAGGACAAAGGGTCTGTCGTGGGGCTGAATGTGACAAGCATGGGGACAGAAAGAAAGCTCATGGGTCTGGAATTCAGAGAGGGGCGAGCCACACAAAGTGAATTTGGGGGATGGGTGAGGGCTGGACCACTGGGGTAGACACTGAGAATATAAAAGTGGAAAAGGCGAATGGTGTCTAGTTCTTGTCCTCCAGAATTCAGGAGAGATCCAACCTTCAACTGAAATGGAAATTCAATAGGTACCATGGCAGGGCTCGAGGCAGCAAAATGGGGCAGTGCAGTTAGAAGAGCAGAATAGGAGAAGACCTTGCCTGAGCAGGCAGTGTCTGAGTTGGACACTGGAGGATGAGAAAGGCAAGGGAGGAAAGGAAAAGCAACAGCAGGAGTCGGAGCCAGAAGGCAGAAAATGCTTGACATTAGAAGCAACTGGATTACAAACTAGCTTGACATCTTACCCTACAATTTGCCTTCCTAAACTCCTAATAAATTTTTCCTGTAGAATTGTGACAAAACCCTAATTCCACATCATGACCATGTGTATGTTTCAAAGAAATAAGGAACTTTTTACATGATCCAGTATTAATCTATTCTAGGCTTAGGTCTGGCCTTCATCTTCAAACGTTCTGTCTTTATTTCCAATTTGCTTTTCAGTTATCTTTTTCTAGAAATGTTCAGCAGTCATTGGGCCTCTGGAAGCACTCATCACAATAAAATTCACTGAATTTTAAAATTCTGGTTTTTTCTTTCAAATATAAACCATGCATATGACTTTACTGCTCAGGAAGAAGGATTAAGGTCTTCTCTTTAGTTACCTCCTTCGTTTGGGGGCTAATTGAGTACTTGTACCCTTCAACCAGCTCTTGTTACAAATGAAGCAAATACAGTGTTAGCCTTTGGTTTGTCAGTTTCCATCAGAAATCTCAAACCTGTGCTTAGAATATGTGTTGTATACTTTTAATGATCCACTACCATCACAAATGATCAGGAAGTGTTTGTTTGTTTGGTATTCTTTTTGCTGATGGGAGCATCAAGGCTTTATTTTTTCAGAGCTTGAAATGGGAGACATAATACCAAGAAATATTAGCATGCTTTGTTGATGACATTATGGGGATCAATTTTTGGCCATTTTTGTTCTTTTCCTTTATAATGTTGATAGTACTATAATATGGTGCACCAAAGTACCTTGCTGGTAAGTATTTGTACCACCTGAACTATTCTTACAGGAAATATGATTCCCTAGTTTCATCTGCTATTCCTTTTCAAAGATTTCTTATATAAGAGTGCATGTCAGGTTAATTTATCTGGCTTCATTTCATGTAGACCAAGGTCATTGAGTTTAATTTCTTTGGAGGCAGCTCAGTGTTTTAAAAGGGAACTAAATTTGGTCCCAAACAGACCTGATTTTCCATCTCAACCCCTCCACCCCCATCCTTACCCCACCCCACCCCTTTCCCAGGTCACAGGAGAAAGCACACCCTATTCTGTCTGGACCCAAGACCCATCCAAGTCAGCTTTACTCTAAAACATAGTTCTCCCTATAAACCCCTAAAAACTAAGATTCAGCCAGTATTATGGGTTTACTTATACTTTCTTCTGGGTCAAGTTAAGGCGTTTAGACAGATTTCTTAATTTCTATGAGTCTCAGTTGCCTCATCTTTAAAGATTTTTTTTTTAAAAAAGGTTCTCACAGGGTCCTTGTGACTCCTAAGTATGTCAAGCACCAAGTGCAGTGTCTGGCACTTAGTAATTGCTGACCAAATGTTAACACTTTCCTTCCATGTGCTTGATATTTTTTTCTAACTATGAAAGATTACTAAATCATAGATTGCTGGCATAATCTTGGCAAGTATCAATCAAGTTCCATTCAGAATTGTCCTCCTCCCCCAAATATCCCAAATAGCTTTTGTATCCCAAGTGCATTATTACCTATTAGTCAAAATTTTAAAAATATATGGGTATTTGAAATGATCTATGTGTATTTAAGGCTAAACATTTAATCTGCTGCATAAGTTTTATATGACTATAATAAAAGACATTGGAGTTTTAATAAAAGACTTTTTAAAGTATTTTATAAATGAGGATAACAGCAGGATAATAACACCTACCTCATAGATTCTTTGCTGAAAATAAATAGGTTAATAAATCTGAAGCATTTAATACAGTGTAGGGTACAAAATTGTCCTCAATAACAGGTAATTATTATTTTTAAAAGGGCTTTGAGTTTATTTATTTAGGAAGTACACCAAATTATAGAGTGCTGGAAGAGTTAAAAAAAAAACAGAGATTGCAAGCACGAGAGAGAGAGAGAGAGAGAGAGAGAGAGAGACAAAGTGAGATAGAGAAAGAGTGAGAGAGAAAAAACTTTCTGTTTTAACTGTCTGGAACAGGAACTATTCACTCCTGCCTTTGGGCCATACCAGCCAAATGACCTTGGACAAGTCAACCTCTGAGCCTCAGTTCTTCGCCTTAAGCCCTAGGATGATTCATTTCCACATTCATCAAATGTTAACTGAGCACATACCGCAGGCCAGACATGATGAACTTTAATATGGTGGCACATATGAAAGTGATCTGTACATTACAAAACACCATCCAAACAAATGCAGGTCCTGTGTTTTGGTGAGGGACCTGGTTATAAAATAAGTTAACACTTTAGCTGCCTGACAAAGGAGTTTGGATTTAGTAGTCTAGTTATCAAGATGGCATTCCTGAGAAGCCTCATGACACTAAATGACAGATCTTCCCTTAGCGCCTAGCATAGGACCAAGCATAGAATTGTGCTCAGGTGGATGTGGGATCATTGGTGGGTTGTTATTGTCAACTTCCTTCACTTTTATACACTCACTAAATCCCAAGTACTAAATCCCAGAGATCCCCATGCTCTTTTAGCAATGCCAGAGCACAGCCGTATATATACACATACATATACAGTCATGCATCACTTAATGATGGGAATACATCCTGAGAAATGCATCGTTAGGCGATTCCATCATTGTGCAAACATCATAGAGTGTACTTACACAAACCTAGAGGGTATAGCCTACTACACACCTAGGCTATATGGTACTAATCTTATGGGACCACAGTCGTATATGCGGTCTGTTGTTGGCCAAAACGTCTATTTGCGCTGCCTGACTGTATTAAAGCCTGGTATATAATCTGCAAGAATTTTGGTGGTAAAAATGAGCTGGAAAGGGCAGCCCATAGAAGACTTTATGAAAGGAATTTGGAGTTAAAGTATGCTCCAATCTTTATTATGCTATATTGAACAAATATATTCTGCTATATTGAAAAAAAAATCTGGATCAAGCTTCCTTGAGCTGTGCTAAAATACAAGTGCAAAACCTCATGTGACACAATTAGGTTGGCACAAGTGAAAAGATTGGCTCTCCTTCTGTTTATTGTCCTCTTTTACTAAATGTGATATGCTTCTTTCCTCAGGACTAATTTATTAAGTTGGTCTTCCATCTGGAACAAAAATCCATTCAACTTAGTTTTACTTTAAAATACAGTCCCCTCCCATGAACCACTAAACACCAAATTCATCCATTATGATGAATCGACATTCATCATATATTTTCTTGTTTTTTTTTCTCTTCTGCAAGAAATTCATGTCACAATTATGCAGCTGTTTCACAAAGCCTGAACCTTGTTATTGATATATAAATGGTATCATTTCCTTGGTCAAAAATGTATCTTCACATTTACTTGCCCCCCAGAACATAGCATGAATCTCTTCAGAGATTCGCTAGCTGGACCTTCCTTCTGCAATAGGGTGATTGTGGTCCCTCCTCAGCATTCCACTTGAGGTAGAAGGTAATTAGCACTCCATCAAAAACCACTTTGGAGAATACAAACAGTAGTTGGCTTTCAGATCAGACTTCTGAAAAGAACTGAATTATACAGTATAAATAAAATGCTAATTTATTATTGATCCTGTGGGGAAGTGCATGCATAGAGAGACTTGGTTGCTTTCCAATATAAAGTATTCGATTATATCCACCCTCTCTTCATCTTTTGAAAGAAAGATGCTTGCAGAGAGGTTGGGCAGAACATTCTTCAATAAACTCTGTAAGTGCTATGGGAGTTAGGAAAAAAAGGAATCCTCCTCCTATTCGCAAGAATTTCACAGCATGGAGGGAAGAACAGAGAGTATGACTAGAGTAGTCTCCCAGGTCCCACCCTTAATCACTGCCCTTAGAAGATACCATATCTGAGAAGCTGCAGTTCCCCAGATTTAAGACCTCGGATTTTAAGAATAAGAATCAAGATGTGAGTAGCTGGAAGCACTGCCCCATTAATAAGATGTGAGTAGCTGGAAGCACTGCCCCATTAATAAACTATTTTAAAGCCTTAAAATAGAACAACTCTAAATATCCTTTTGGTCAGATAAGCACCCAAGGTGCAAGTCATTTGACAGCTGATGCATTACAAAGTAGGTGCTTGGAAATGCTCTTCTCTGAGGATTTTAAAGACTATGGTAAACCAAAACCTTTCCAGGATGCTTTAAGTACAGTTCTGTCCAGAAGGAGTAGGAAAGATTAGATGGCATCTCAGCTTCCTTACAACCCTATAACTCTGTCATGCTAAAATACTTACAGTGTAGGGGAGCCACACTATTTTATGTTACTCAGTTTAAATATGATTGAAAAAAGAAATATTCAACATATAATAGAAAGTAGAAAATACCAAACTCCGTTTGGATTGAAGGTGAGGGAGATGATAACACATGGATTCGTGAGGTAGTATATGTTCTCAAATGAGAAGTATCTTTATAACCAAAAGTAAACGAATTTTATAACACAGTGAAAGAGTCCTGGCTTGGTTCAGTTTGCTTTGAGTGGATCTTATACGGCTGGCCAATTTGGTTCCACGAAGATGAACGAAAATCACATGGTGGTGGTAGAAAGGGATCTTAGTGATCATCTAGGTGAGAGGTCAACAAACTTTTCCTATAAAGGGCCAGATAGTAAACATTTTAGGCTTTATGGATCATACAACCAGAGGCAAATACTCAGCTCTGCTGTTGAAGTGCAAAAGCAGCCATAGACAATATGGAGACAAATGGGAGTGGCTGTGTTCCAACAGCAGTTTATTTATAGACACTGAAATTGGGATCTCATATAATTTTCATGCAAAATAGCAATACAAGTAATACAAAATGGTCTTCTTTTTTGAATTTTTAACCATTAAAAATGTCAAAACCATTCTTAGCTTGCAGGCTATACAAAAACAGGCAGTGGACTTGATTTTTTTTTTAGTCCGGTGGTTTTCAAGCTACCTTTTTAGTAGGAGATTCCTCTCTTCAAATCAAAATGTACAGATAGAGCAAAAAAGAGCAGGATTGCATTAACTTCAGGGTACTACCCTAGCCTAGTCACTGCTCCCAGAGACCTACCTAGGCCTACCTTACTGCCTTGCCCCAGAGGTGACACTAAAGTTCCTCACAGCGCAATTCAGAATCCACGACTATCATCCAAGCCTCTCAAATTCCTCCTGAAGAATGTGAGGCACAGAAAGATGTAATAATTGTTCTAAAGCATGAGAGCCGTTTTTAGTGGACAGGTGCTAAAACATGATCTCTTTTTTGCGTCCTGGGTCTAGCTTCCCAAACACAACAGCACAACTTTTTAGAGGTAGAATCCAAGTTGAAGTCATGTGTGATGGCCAAAACAAAGAACAAAATGCTTGATTATCTAGTAGAAAACTCTTCTCTCGTGGCACAACATGTTGAAGACATGAGGAGGACTTTTAATTGAGACTGGAGGGTGTTCATCAACTCGGGACACATCAAACCAGATTCTCCCTCATGTCTGAGTGCTTTCTGGTAGCAAACAGGGTGCTTATGTACAGGATCTGGAGGAGCCCCATCCCTCTCAGGATATATTGCCTCCATCTGTGCTTCTCTCATTATCCTGGAGTGACTCAATACCAGATCACTGCCAGCGAGTCCCATTCTGCTTCCAATGATGGCATCCCTGACTTTGGGAATAAAACTGCTTAATACATCATTTCCCAAAGTATATCCCAAATAACAGTAGTGCCATGTTTCCAAACATGCAAAAAAGTGTTCCGAGAGCAAAAAGGAAAAAACAAAAAAGGTTCCCTGATCAAATTAGTGTATACTCTGTTCCCCTACTAGGAATCAGAATGCACATTAGCAGATGAAAGGATCTGAGAAGACTTACAGGAAAGAATCCTATTTAACTTTATTTAACCAGCATTTCCCTAAAGTATAGTAAAATGGAATTGATTTTCTTCTTCGGTTATTCTTTATTTTGTGTTCCTTTTCTGGACCTACTCCTTTCAGTGGAGGTGAAAGAAATGGGGAGCTGGTTTTACACCCAAGGTAGTTTTGTGATACTCAAAAGTTTATTAATTTAGTCAACAATATACGTTGTGTGCTTACTGTGTGCCAGGTACTACTCCAGGCCCTTGGAACAATGTGGTGAACAAGATAGACATGTTTCCTGCTCTCGTGGAGTTTATATCATAGTTAGGGAGACTAAGTAAACAGGTAGATAAATAAATCCATCCATCGCACCATGATTTATTGAGTACCTACTTTGTGCCTGGCACTGTTCTAGGACCTGAGGCTTCAGACAAATGCCTACCCTGTGGTTTACATGAAGATAATAAGTGGATGATAAAACTCACCTTTCTTAAGCTATTACGTGCCAGGCATTGTTCAATGTGCTTTACATGCTGAAAACCCGCAATATGGTGATTTATAAGAAATAAATGTTTGGTCATTCCGATGACCAAAATATATTTCTCATATATATTTGGTCTCCATCCGCAGTTCCTGGCTCACACCTCCTAAAACCTGTGGAATTTCCCAAACATGAAAGACATAAAGGTGTCTTTTGATATGTTAATGATGTGACATTTGGACCACACCTAGGGATGGGGGCTATTACCAGGGGAACCAACCGTGTGCTTAAAGGTTTGGAACTTTCAGTCCCACCCCCTGACCTCCAGGGAGGGGAGAGGGGCTGGAGGTTGAATCAGTCTCCAATGGCCAAAAATTTAATCAATCATGCCTATGTAATGAAGCCAAAAGGACTGGGTTTGAAGAGCTTCCTGGTTGGTGAACACATGGAGCTTCGACTGGGGAGGGTGGTGCACCTAGACAGGGCATGGAAGCTCCTGGCCCTTTCCCCATGCCTTGCCCTATGCATGTCTTTCATCTGGCTGTTCCTGAGTTGTATCCTTTTATAATAAACCAGTGATCTAGTAAGTAAAATGTTTCTCTGAGTTCTGTGAGCTGCTCTAACAAATTAATCAAACTTGAGGAGGGGGTCACGGGAACCTCTGATCTATAGCTAGTCAAGTCAGAAATACCGGTAACAACCTGGACTTGCCACTGATGTTTGAGGTCCAAGGAGGGGGTTGTTGGAACCTCCAATCTATAACTGGTTGATCAGAAGCACAGGTAACAACCTGGGCTAGTAACCAGTGTCTGAAATTGGGGAGGGGGGCAGTCTTATAGGACTGAACCCTTCACCTGTGGAATCGGATACTATCTCTGGGTACACAGTGTCAGAATTGAGTTGAATTCTCAGACACCCTGCTGGTGCTGATATTTAGGGAGGAAGCATTCCACAAAGCCAAACTCATTTATGGCTCATAAGAACCCTATGAGGTAGGTATCATCATCTTCCTTTTTTATGGACGGGGAGACTAAGGCACAAATAGTCAAAGTAACATGCCCAAGATCCTATAGCTACTAAGTAGCAGAGCAAGAATTTGATCACAGGCTATCTGACTGTAGAGGCCACAATTTTGTATAGGGATGAGTGCCATGAACTCTGAAATGAAGTGATGTTGAAGTCATGTGCTGATATAAATGGGTAGTCTGGGAAGTCTTCTCTGAGGAGATGATATTTGAGGGAGACATGAGTGATGAGAAAGAAGAAAGACAGACTCACTCCAGGTAGAGGCAGCCAGCAGTTTCAGGAATGAGCTTGACTTAGTCAAGGAGGAGAAAGGCCAGTGTGGCTGGAAGATAGAGAGAGAAAGCGGGAAAGCGATATGAAGTTAGCAAGGAGGTAAGGGACAGCTTATCCAGGGTCTTTTAATCTGAGTTTGGATTTTACTGATAACAGCAGGAGGCTTTCCGAGGATTATAAGCACTGATGTGAGGAGTTGTTTTACTATTTAAATACTTATGAAACATAATTCTTTCTCCCTATGAAATTAGAACCAGACATACTTTCTGCCTCTATGTTAAACGATACTTCTTCCAAGCAAAAATAACCTAGATGCTTAATCTAAGAAACATCTGTTCCTAAAAGATGACTGCGAACCAACACAGCAACATACTTGTCAAGACTCACTTCAAGACCCTTTTCTCATGGTACCCACCACATCCAAAGCTACTATGTAATAAACTCTGTCCAGTCTCAACCAGTCTCAGCCTAGCAAGACCCACCTTAAAATTATCCAGCCCAAGCACTAAACCATAATAAATACCCTACCCTAATTTCTTGATTTTGAGCTCCTGCTAAGCCTCTGTCGATTTCTGTTCTCCCTTGCTGTAAGAGGTCCAAAAATTTAAATTTGCATAATTGACAGATTTTTTTGGTGTTCTTTTGGGGAGTCAACAGTCGACGTTACAAACAGCAGACAAGAGAACAGAGACCAGTGAGGAGACTCCTGATGGAGTACTGGAGAGAGATGGGGATAAACTAAGGTGGGGGCAGCAGAAAAGGAGTGAAGTGATGAGGGTTGAATATATAGTCATGTGTCACTTAACAACAGGGTTACATTCTGAGAAACACGTTGTTAGGCAATTTCATCATTGTGTGAACATCATAGAGTGTACTTACACAAACCTAGATGGTATAGCCTACTACACACCTAGGCTATATGGTACTGATATTATCAGACCTCTGCTGTATATGCCGTCTGTCATTGACTGAAATGTTGTTATGCCGTGCATGACTGTATTTTGCAGTTAGAACTTTCTAGAGACTTATGTACCTATGTAGAGGTTTAGGGAATGAAAAGAATAAAAAAATGATATCTAGATTTTTTTATTGTTATTTTTTAAGTTATCATGATGATATTTAACCTGGGCACCCACAAAACGGTAGTGCCATGTACTAAGTGGAGAAGCTGGAGGAAGATCAAGTCAGAGTGGAGGGATAAAACAAGAATTCTCTTTTAGGCATGTTAAGTTTGAAAAACCTGTTAGCCATCAATTGGAGCTATCAAATAGGCATTTGGAATTATGGTACTGTGGAGATGTCACAGTCATTCAGTTTAGAATTCAGCTAACTTGGGTGTTTTTCAAAGCTACTGCGGAACTGAGGGAAACAAGAAGTGAGAGAGAAATTCTCAAGGGCCATACAGAGGCAGCTAAATGTTATTTTTATGTTTGAGCAAATGTTATCTTTGGGATATGAAATGGAAAGATCTGAGAATAAAATTTATGGAATGAAGGGAGTAACAATTGGGAATACATATAGTGCTAGAGACAAATTGAAATTGCTACTAAGGCGTGCTCTAACAGTATTACTTGTAGGATTCTCTCTGTATATCCATCTGACTTGTTTCTGTCCCACAGAGGAGAAAATCACCAATTTATCACTTTCAGCAAGCACATGTATATTCAGAATTGCCACGTTGCTCTGCTCTTTAGAAAGGTAAAAGATACGACATTGCATTGAACAAATCTACAACTGGAATTATTTTAGAAAGAATAAATATTTTGCTGTGATTGTGCTATCATTTGAAATTAATTAAACCATAACATCATATTAGGATTCTTATTCATATTAGTTTGTCTAAGTGAATTTTTTAAAAAATCATTTTTATGATAATTTTAAGCACAATACACTCACAAGTTATATGCATTCGCCAAAGCCATTTTAAGAGCTTCATTGTTTTACAGAATGTAATTATCAGAATGTAATTACAAACACCAGTGAGGTAGAAGAGGAATCAGTGATTGTACAAATCTATGTTATTATCATATTTTCAAAGCATATTGCACAAAGCCTAGATTTAAGAACTGCAAAGAAAAAAATAGAACATTAATTTGCATTGGAATATTCATAGGCTCAACTCTTCGCTCTCATTTCTAAATTTCTGAGATTTTTCTAACTCACTCTTCCTGCTTCTAGTTTCTCCTTGCATTAATCTGTCATACACATGGTATCTGGGGTTAACCTTCTCAAAAGCAGTATTTTCATTGTATGTCTCTCTGAGTCATCAATGGCCCCTCACTGCCTGTAGCATCAAATCCAAAGTTTGGCCTGCAACTCAAAACCCCCTACAATCCAGAGGAATCTCCTTTTCCAGCCTTCCCTCTCATTACTTCTCCCTTTATTACATTCAGATTTATCTCTGCAATCACCTCCCATATCTACCTCCTCCTTTTACTCATAATTTTTTCCCAAAGAGATTATACCACTCTCAAAAACAAATTCCTTGCCAGTCTTCTTAGCTCATAATAGCCCCTTTGTTTTCAGCCTTTAATTACTACATAACCAATATATCTCATCTTTCATGGATTTGTATGAAAATGAAGCATAAAGTATATTTAAACCTATCCCTTTAAAACCAGTATCAACATTCTATAGTCATAACTCGTTGTTCTCCTACAAATAAGTGGGAGCAGTTATAGGGCAAAGACATCATTGATTTATTTTTTAATGCCCTAAAACTTATAGCTTGAACTTAGCAAGATTTCAGTGATGGTCTCTCGGAATTTGCCAGAAGTTTTTTCAGTTCAAGAAAATTGAGATGAGTATCAAAGTAAAGTAGAGCTCACTAGTAGAGATTATGAAGGCAGACAAGCCTCTACTCCCATTGCTCCCCCCATCCAGGGAACCTCAGTCAATTAGAGTCAATTAACAGACATGTGAATCATCTCTGCTGAGTGCAGAGCACTGGATGGGGTGTACATCTGTGAGCACAACAAAACTAGAGCCCTTAAGTAGCATCCACTCACAACTGCTTGTGTTCTTCAGGGGCAAAGATTTCATCTTCCTTCTAGAATCAGATGAACTGAAAAACAGAGGTTATGAGAATGTTTCTAAATAACATAAGATATTGTCTAGGTGGTTAAGAACTCAGTGACAAGATAAGAAAGGATGCAACAAACTCAAGGGCAAAAACTTGAGAGCTATAACTTCAAACAGGTATAGCTACTAATCAGCAAGAGACTCAAGGATCATCATCCTCCCTGGATCTGGAAGCTGTAAGTACATAATATATATAAAACATTTAGGGAAAAAAACCCTTATTTTCTGGACAAGAGAACATATTTGTCTCTCTCCTTCTACCCCAGGAAATAGGCCTTTTTGTTGAGTAAATAGCAATAAGACACTTTGACCTCCATTTTCCATGATAGGGCAGAGATCCTTACATTCTAAAGAAAGTGAGAATAGCAGTCAGAATTTTGTTTTGCTGAGAATGTGTTCATAAGCTCAGGACCAGAGCTGAATTATTTGGCACAACAGAGGAGATTTTTGGAGGCTATGTGGGAAACAGATAAAGAGAAATGTGATAGCTGGCAGCTGAAGACAGGGACTTTGGGAATGGAAAATAGTCAGATGTAAAGGAAAATTTAATTTTGTTTCTATTGACTGGTGTGTAATATAAATCCTCTTCTTGATCTCCTTTCTAAACATTCAGTAATATCTACATTAGTTACTAATGTGATGAAGAATTATTTTTACTTAGCTACTTTTAGTTAAGTTTTTCTTGGCTGCATGCAATAAAGTGCTTAGCATATCCCCAAGGGAGACAGCACGAGTGCCATACTTAGGTTAAAGAAGAAAGGAATGGTAGTGTGGTAAACAGCTTCCAAGATGGCCCCCAGTGATCCTCATCTCCTGGCATTCATGCTCCTGTGTGGTCTCCTCACACTGAATAGGGTTGATCTTGTAAACAATAGGATGTGGTGGACGTGATGATATGTGACTTCCAAGACTAAGTCAGGAAAGATATTGCAGCTTCCTACTTGCCCTGTCTTAAACCACTCACTGTGGGAGAAACCAACTTCCATTTTGTGAGGACACTCAAGCAGTCCTATGAGGAGGTCCATGTGGCAAGAAATTGAGGCCTCCTGCCAATAGCCAGCACTAATTTGCCAATGATGTGAGTGAGCCACCTTGGTAGTAGATCCTCCAGTTCCAGTCAAGCCTTCAGATGACTGCAGCCCTAGCACACATCTTGATGGCAACCTCATGAGAGACAGCAAGCCAGAACTACCCAGATAAGCTGCCCCTGAATCCCTGACCCACAGAAACTGTGAGGATGATAAATCCTTGTTGTTGTTTTAAATTTGGGAATAATCTGTTATGCGGCAATAGATAACTAATACTGGTAGCTTCCTACCATCTCACAGATTTCATTACTGTGGTCAAAGGGCAAAATTTAGCTCATTGGAAGGGGCAAGGGTTTTGGATTTACATCATGAGTCCAGTTCTAGTTTAGCCATTTACTAGCTACAGAGCTTCTTGAAGTTTTCTGAGGCTCAGTTTCCTCATAACATAAATTTGTGATGTTTGATAAGATAGTAAGGTATATAAACCACCTAGTACATAGCTTGGCACATCCTACATATGTTTAATAAATACCGGCTACTAAAACAATACTAATTGTTAATATATTTGCATTGTTATTGAAAACTCTTAAGGTACAATGAAATAGCCTATTCTTACTATGCAACATTCAATTCAGGTTAAGTCCTACAATATTTGGGCACTGTTCACTTACTAAAACAACCAACCTTACTGGGAACTAATAACGCTCTGACGGCCCTGTATGCTCCTGATTCAGAAAATGTAAGAAGCCATAAAGAGTGTATTAGACACAATTAGTGATCTGCCCTGATCCCCTTCATCTCCTTTACCAGTGCTGTGTTCTATCCCACGCTTGCTCTGTGCTGTGTAATAAAGCCTGACAGCTGCAACTTCATGTAAGAAGTGAGCCTGGGTACTGGAGCTTCCTCATCCTAACTTAGAACCAGAAGTTCCTGAGAGTTTATGTTCCTTCAGGTAGCCTATAGTCCATGACTGACTGATCCTAGATTACAAAAGGATGGTGGTTCCTTTGCCTTGAGACAGGACAAACTCAGAGGTAAAATTTATGCTCCAGGATCAAGCTGAGTCTGGCATTTCACCAGAAATTGAACCTTTGCTTGACTTTTTCCCCTTTCCTCTTCTGCTTTCCGGATCCCTCTCTGGTAGTTACTGGGAGCCCTTCCTAAATCAGTTGCACTGGAATTCTTGGCTCAAGGTATGCTTCTGAGAGAGTCCAAGCTAAGATAGGGAATTTAAGGTGGGCCTACAGACACTTTTGTTTTCTGTCTTTAGGAATAAATGTGACCCTGAGGTGATTCAGTTGCTGATCTGTGAATCACTCGTTGCTCCCAGGGGGAGAATGGGAAGGAAAGTAATACATAATGAGCACTGGTTCCGTGCCAGGCACCATGTTAAAATGTTTTATGTATCTTTCAATCTTCATACTCACACTCTTAAAGAAAGGAATCCCACCTTATGAAGGAAGAATCTGAGGGCCAGAGTGTTTGAGTAACTTGTCTGTGGTTACAAAGCCAGTACTAAGAGAATAGAATGAAGCCTATATCTGAGTAAAAACCAAAACCAGGCTCTTTCCACCCACAATGATCTGACATCAATAAGAAAAATGTTGATGTAATCACATGGTTGCTGCATAACTCCTATAAACTAGCCACAATTTTTAATGAGTCTGATTCCTGGAGGACTCTTCTTAGTGTGCATGTTAAATACAAAGTTTCTAAGTCCTGTCCGTGTATTTGAGGCCATATGGATTCAATCTGATGAATCAGCCAATAAAATATTAGGATTCTGTGTGATATGCCTATATTTGGATTAGTCCTATGCTTAAAAATGTAATGTAAATGTATTAATATTTCCAGGTTTTTACAAGAACATCATTTTCCCATCCTGTATTGATTATCTAATAGGTCTGAAATGAAATTGAGTGAGAAAGCAAGCATGCCATTATGCATATATTTGTCTTATTGCCCAAATTGTTTGGATTAAGTTCATTAGTAGATATAGTTCCACAGCAGTGAATTTTCAGTCAATAGATTTACAGGGGAACCAAATAAGGAAATAAGTAATGTGGGAAGACTGAGATAAGGCAGGGTAGGTATTTCACTGGAGCAATGAAACATGAAAATGCACTTGGGAAGCCAGGGCAGCTTTAAATTATGTTAATGGAGGACTCCATTCAATTCACTTGACCACTCTTCTTGCCCTGCTCCATTCCCTGACTCATGAGGATTCATTCCAACTCTACTAACCCATATTTCCTTCTTTAGACCATTTCAGTTTCCTATTTCCTAGGCATATGATTTCACAATATACACCAAAAAGTCATTAATGAAGGGTTAAGTGTTGTGGAGAATTCTTTCCTCCAAAAATTCTACTTCCCCATCAGAATTTTGCTTAAGAATTATCAAATTATTGACCTGGAAACTACTTCTTCCCATGAAGTGGGTTATTGTATGCCCTGCTTAAGTAGAGCATCTTCTAGTTCTATTCTAAAAAGTATTCCATGATATATGCAAGAAGAACTTTGTCTATTAATTTCAGAGCTAAATAGTTTCATAGAGTTTACATGGCCCTAATATACATTTTTTGAAAATATGATTTGGAGTATGAACACTGAAATAATGGTGTGGTAGAGAGAAGACAGAGGCAAAGGATTGTGTCTTACAGTTAATCATTGATCACATGTTTTCACAACCTAATTGTCTACTGTTCATCATCTGACATTTTGAAAAAGAGTTCAAAAATAACATTTGCATAGCAAAAAGAGGAAGCAAGCACAATGTTTCTTTCAACAAATGTTATGTTGATTTGCAATCAGAATAGTCTTTGCAGCTTTTGTTTTCTAAAAATATCCAATATCCTATTGACTTGATATTCTTAGCCATGATGTTCTAAGAAGAGATGGTTCAGATATTAAATTTCAAGCATCATATACACATCTCAGTAAAGATCTAACATGGTGTATCAAACACCTCTTGTGCCCCACTTTATACCTTCTCAACCTACCTTTTCCTCCACCCTTTGTTGTGATAACCAGAACCTAACCTCACTTGCTTGCATGAAGCTTACAGTTTCATGGGGTTGGGGTAGAGAGCATAGGATAAACTGGTAATGCTAAAAGCTAAACTGAAAATATTACTGGTTAATGGTACAGAGAGTGACTGGGAGGCTATTTTATATCTGATTGGATAGGAAAGATCTCTCTGATGACCTCTTTTAAAGTTGAAGTCTATTTGTCTGTGTTAAGATACAGAGGAAGAGCAGTCCTGGCAGAGGAATCAGAGAGTGGAAAGGGCTATGATTGGAATAGGAAAGGAAAGAGACTAGTGTGGTTCTGGCACAGGAAAAGGAAGGGGAGCGTGGTAAAAGATGAGACTTTTTTTTTTGATGTCACCTGTTTTCAACCTTAACTGCCTGTTTTAGGTAGAATTTTTTCTTCAAATCTTCTAATAAAAGGAAGGTCCAAGAAGATGTTTTATATTTATCCTGTGCCTTCAAGAATCTGTCCCACTATTGAATATCAGTGTGGCTAGTTTCTAACCAGTATCTCCTGTCCCTTCTCTGATTTTGTGTAGTGTGACCATATGTTCAGTTAAATGTATTCATCTTCTCAGGTTTCCTTGCAGCTAGGAGTGGTGACTGACCCAGTTCTGATCAATGAGGTATATATAGATATTGTTATATAGCTTTGGGGGAAAGCTTTTGAAATTGATAAGGCTCAAGTGGAAAGTATTTTGACCGTTGACAATTCCCCTTTGTTCTCCCCTTTATCCCTTCTTCCTGCCTTGAACATGGCCGTGATGCCCAGAGGTGGGTCAGGCCACTTACAATCCTGAGGATGAAAACCACACACTAATCATGATGGAGCAGAAAACCAGGTGGTTCCTGAGTCCCTGATGGAATCATTACACTACTGGACTGTCTGCTATCTTTGTTTTGCTTGAAGAAAGAGAAAAGCCCTTATATGTTTAAACTATTGTTAGTTGATGAAAAAAGACACAGCTACCTACTTTGGAAGAATTTACAATGCAATCTGGGAGGCAATTGAAAAAAATTAAAAAGTGATATATCTTCAAATCCAAATACACATATGTCAACTTGAGTATATATTAATTTAGAAAATACTAACTTCCCCTGTGGTATTCAAGGTCTCTACTGATTTGCTCACCATGCCTGGAATTTATAGTAGGCACTCAATAAATGTTAGTAACTGAATTAATAAAATGTATAAATGCTTAATAATTAAAGTACTTGGGATTACTCACAAAAGCCTTTGTAGATAAAGTAAGTTTTGAAAGAACTGAAGGTGATATATGGATGAAAGAAAGAGATGACATTTCAGGTAGGAAAAGAATGGCACATTCAAAACATCAGTTGGTGAGCATCATTTTTAGGGTAAGAACGGCCATGCTAATGCTTTTGACGATATTGGAAGAATATGGATAGACTGATTAGATAAATATACTAAAAATTACATAATTTCTTTTTTTATAGATCTTATAAATCTTATAATGAGATCTGACAATGAGAGGAGAGTAAAAGGTCCTTAGACAACAAGAAAATACTATACCCGAGAAGGAAACTTGCCTGTGTGATATGAAAAGCAAGAACAATTATAATTCAACATAAAGTATCAGTGGATGGCCATGCCTGCCAAGCTACACACGCATACACACACACACACACACACACACACACACACACACACACAAATGATAAAATGGCTATGGGATAAAAGTAATCCAGAAGATTGTCAAGAACTGTGAAGGGAATGAGATTTTACCCACTTGCAAGCTAACAAGCTAGCTTGCCTCAGTTTCATGGATGCGGATAGAAGACACAAGGCTCCTGGGTTGGAGATAAAGAATGGTTTCCTAATCAAAGCAAAAGCAGTAGAACATTTTGTGCTAGTTCCCTGAGCCCTAGTTACCGCAGATTGACATGAAGAGGGCCAGATGATATCTACACATGCAGTGGGGTGCATGATAGCAGAGGAACTTTCATCTTAGGGAAGTTAAATCTTTGATAGTGGGCAATAAGCATGCCTGCCTTTTTCTCCAAAGGGAGACACTATTTCTATCTTCCAAGATAGTCTGGAGAAGATAGTTCAGAAAAAGGCAGTCAGTGCATCTTCTCACAAGACATGCAGAAAGGTCAAAGCACATGGAGAATTGTCTCCCAACAATCATTTGAAACTATCTATAGAAAAAGTAGGTAGAAAGGCCATGATACAATAAAAAAGAATTTTAAAATTGGCAACAGAACATAATAATTAAAGGTAAAGTGACTTGAGACAGGATGAATTCAAAAATGATGAGGGGAAAAAATGGAAAGGATAAAAGTGAGAAAAAACCAAAGGAAGGACTCAAGAATGAGAAAGATTGGGAATACAGCAGAATCTTTACCATATAAAATAATGTTTATATATATTCTGTTAAATTCAATTTCAAAATCATTTATTGAACACCAACTCTGTTGAAATTCAACCTGGCAGGAGTTGGTGAATTAAAACCCAATAAATATGACTTATTACTGTCCTTGAGAAATATATATATATATATATACATATAAAACTATGACCAAAACTCTCTATAATAAAGTTGATCTTTAAATATTTAGTATTTTTAGTAAAAATAATGCAATGTTGGAGAGTTTTTATTAGCTTTTAAAAACTTGGTTCAATATGGTCATTAAAAATTAAATTACCATCTACAAAAGAGTAAATGAATGGTTTGTTTCACATGATAGTGGAGGATAACTTCTCAATACAGCAGTTCTAAGCAGCAGATGGCAACCGAACTTTTGAACACTAGGATATAATTCACTTAAAAGATGGAATAATATTCATAGGCTGAGTTTCTTTAGCAGCAAAACAGATCTGCTATAGTGCAACTTTTCAGGAAAACGTTATTTGAACCAGGCCACTGAAGAATTGCCCAATAGATTTCACACAAATAGTTCTGTTTCATGCTCATTGTAGATAATAAAGAAGCGTAAAGTTGAAATTGCCGGCAAATTTAACTTGCAAGTGAAACTCATCTATTTGCCATGGTTTGGTATTCCTATGAAAATGGGAAAAAGTCGTTATATACTATTGCAATGATTAGTACAAAGACACCACGATGTGGTATTGAGGAGTAAAGGAGTAGGGAAACTTTTCAAAAGCAAGATACCAAAGTGATGAAACTCATTAATTTGGAGGATGTTCTTAGGCTCTAAGGTAGTGGTTCTCAAAGTGTGATCTGGGGACCCCTGGTTGTCCTCAGGAGATTTCAGAGGATCTGCAAAGTCAATACCATTTCCATAATAACACTGTCGTGTTATTTGCCTTTTTCACTCTCATTATCTTAATACTGTACCGTGAAGTTTTCCATTGGTTACATGTCATGTGATATCACACCAAATTGTTTATAGATGCAGATATGAGATTCCAGCTGCTTCTATAAAGCCAGACATTAAAGAGATTTACAAAACTGGAAAACAATGCCACTCTTCACTAAATTTATTTCATTTTGCAAAGTGCAGTTCCTAAAATTATGTTAATTTGTAATTGGGGGTATTTTTGGTATTTTCAAATGAATAAATAAACATTTTTAAAGTTTCTCAGTTTTAATGTTTCATATGGTAAATATTGACAAATATAACTCACATAAACAGAACCTCTTTAGCATTCTCAATAATTTTAACGAATGTAAAAGGAGTCCTGAAACCAAAAACTTTAAAAACACTATTGTAAGGAATGACATTTTCTTGTAAAAATTGTAATGCTTGCTATTATAGACTGAGTTGCATCTCCCCAAAAATCATGTGTTGAAGCCCTAAGGCCCAATGTGACTCTACGTGGAGACGGGAACTTTAAATGCGTAATTAAGGTTAAATGAGGTCATAAGAGTAGGGCCCTAATCCAGTATGACTCATGTCTTTATAAGAAGAGGAAGAGACATCAGGGATGCACACATAGAAAGGCCGCATGGGCACACAGTGAGAAGGTGGCCGTCTGCAAGTCAAGGAGAGAGACCTCAGGAGAAACCAATCCTGCCAGCACCTTAATCTTGAACTTCCAGCCTACAGAGGTATGAGAAAATAAATTTCTGTTGTTGAAGCTACCTAGTCCATGGTATTTTGTTATGGCAGACCTAGCAAACTAATGCCCTTGCTAATAATTAATTGGTTGCTTACCATATGCCTGTCATTGTTCTAAAAACTTTGTGTTTCCTTATTTAATGGTCACCCCAACCCTTTGCTGACAAGTAATAATGTTATTCCCATTTCACAAATAATAAACCAAGGCATGGAGTGGTAAAGTTCATAAGCGGCACCAATACTATCAGAGTCTTTCCAGCACGTGCTCTTGACCTCTACCCTATACTACCTCTCTTGCCACTTACTTTAAACAAACCCGTGAGTACTTAGGCCTCCCGATAAGGCCTTCAGCATAGTAGTTTGAGGAGGTATTAGACCTAAGACAGTCAGAAGTCTTTTATCTAAAATAGTGTCATGGGGGCTAGCCCTGTGGTGTAGTGGTTAAGTTCGGCATGCTCCCTTCCAGTGGCCCACATTTGTGGGTTCGGATCTGGGTACAGACCTACACCACTCATCAGCCATGCTGTGGCAGTGACCCACAAACAAAATAGAGGAAGATTGGCACAGACGTTAGCTCAGGGCGAATCTTGCTCAGCAAAAGAATAAAAATAAATTAAAATAATAAAATAGTGTTGTAACACTTAATTTTGGAAAAAAAATCTACTGTGGCAAAAAGCCTAAAGATTTTAGGGATTCAGTGTCTGTCTAGGATCAGGATAGTTAAATAGTAAAATAAAAAATTGGCTTTAATCTTCGACGTCTTTTCCTTTAGTAGCACTACAAACATTTGGTCATGTCAAGGAACCATGACAGTTTGAAGGAATTTTTTTCAACCCATGGTCTGTGCCACTACTTTGGAGTGTGTTGTGCATATGCTCTTGTGGCACCATTTACCCTTATCACAGTTTGCAACTGTATATTTATTTGTTTGTTTAATTTCATTACTCTGTGTACCAGACACTGTTTGAGCCCTTTTCGTATCTTTTCAGCTCACCTTTTTACTCTAGCTGTTGAGGCAGCAACCAGCTGTGCGCAGGTGTGGCCTACAAGTGCCTCTCCTCAGATGCATTATTTATCTATTGCTTTCTCTACCACCACTTAGTGGGATGGTTTCAGGAACCAGCTGACCCATTGAAAAAAGTGGAATCATAAGAGATTGTGGAGGAGCCTGTGACCCATGGGGGACAGAGCCAGTGGATGTCCAAGGCAGCAAGCCTGAAGTACATTCTATGTGGCTTCTCAGGAGGCTCCTGATGAGATTGAGTTCAGCTCAATGACACACCCTTCCTTCTGTTTCTCTCACTCTTACCCGTCCACTACTCTAGATCCTTGGGTTTCTGCTCCCAAAATAAACCTTGTGTCAGCCCTGCTATAGGGCAATCCAGGCTAAGACACTACCTATCTTGCCCACTCAACTTATGTTTGGCTTCCTCACCATTAGCAGAAAGTGGGCAAAACATTTGTGAATTAATTCATTCATAGAAACACCTATGACCCCACATAATATCTACATGTATAATTCCATTAGGAATTTCTTTACATTTAATATATCATTTTACAAAGCACATCCCATAGATCTGAAATCATTTACTCCCGGCCTAGTATGAATTATTTCAATCAGGAATTATTTTTATCTCCCTTAAAATTCCTAGAACAGATCAGTTGCAGTAGAAGAATGGGAAACCTGAATTGGGAAGGGATGAAGAATGAGAAACGAGGGATAAATTAGGAGCAGGGTGTGGGAGGAAGTCATCGAGAGGACGTGGCTGGTAGTTGAACAGTGAGCTGGACCTGGGCAATCAGAGGCTCCTCACCACCTCCCCTGTCGCTGGAATGTACGTTTTTCCCCGCTGTTCCCATAGCTGGAGCTATTTCAAGGATGTAGCCTCCAGAGAGTAAGGTATTGTTGAGACCACCTGGAGTGAGTATGTGACTGAATGCAGTTAAGACCGCTATACAAACTTTTAAGATTCTGGTGGGTGGGTGTGATCTGCTCATTTTGCAGCCATCCAAGACAAGCCTGTAGATAAGTTTCCTTGCTTATTAAACCTGGCACCTATCAACCTGGAATGGTCTGCCTCTTCAGTCTCTCCTTGCCCTCCCTGTACGGGGGCCAGTTTTCGAACCAACCCCGGGCCACTCTGAGTAAGGGCAACTGGGGTGGCCTGCAGGGGTTGAAGGCAGAGGGAGTGCACACAGGTATGTCCGGGAACCTAAGGGATGAAGATAAAGGAAAAGCTTGCACATTTGCACAGCCTGCTCTGCCTTTTTGTTTGCCCCATCTCTAAGGATCAACAGTTATTTTCTTATTGAAGATAATCCAATAAGCCCTACGATGAAACTAATCAGAAATGGCCTGATTGGATTGTTGTGAAAGTTACACCAGAAAGAGAATGATAAAGAGAGTAGGGTGAATTCGGGTTTGGGAGAAGGAAATAGATACTATCTGGGAAAAAAAGCTAGGGGAAGTTGAAACAAAAATAAAACCAAGATTAGTGAGAGGAAGAGGACAAATGAAACAAAAAACAGAGCTATCACTGACTGCAAATCAGCAAAGAAAAGGAAGATAGAAAAGTGTGCCTGGAAAACTATTTTTTGTGAGGTTTTTTCTCCAGTTTCTAGTATTGTTGTCTTTGTTTTTTAAACTTCCTTGGTACGGCCCCCTCCTGTGACAGTACTTTCCCTAGAATTAACAAACTGAGTTTTGTCTATTTTTAACACATCAGATAACTGAAAAAATTTAGGAGGCAATTTGCTGAGGAGGAGAATAAACTTTATGTGTAATGTTAAAATAATACTTCGCCATGCTGCAACCTGCCACAAGTTGGATAGGATGACAGCAGAGGAAGCACTTTGGCCAATTTAAAGCCTCCCTCTGCCATCCGTGCCTTATTATTAAAGGGCTTCTTGGCAGTCACGCATTTGAGGTCCAGGTGGTGTTTCTGTAATGGGCCAGGGATGGAATTTGATCTCAGAAAATGGATGTGGATTTAGTCTTGGAAAACCATGGGTGCACAGAGTGTTCTGGCATGCTCCCAGTAACCCTGATTATTAGATATTCCCAGTTTCACTTGACAGCATCTACCATCTTTAGCTCCTCCACCTCCACTATCCCACCTAGGTAGACAATCACCAAGTTCTGGCCATTAAACTGGACAATAAATTCACTTTACTCCGTGACTCCAAGGTATGTGTGTATTATATTTTAGCACATATATTTTGTTGTAATTATTTGCATATCCATCTCTTTAATATACCATATCTTTCATGAAGATAAGAAAGGTGACACATAATACAGTCGCTGATAGTCATCCAGCTTTTACTCAAACACCTTCAGTGATGACAACTCGATAAGCCACTTAGAAATAGATTTGTCTTCTTTAAATACGGTGAGTTTCTCATCACTGGAGGTTTCAGGTAGGACTAGATGAGGAAATCCCTAAGGTCTCTTCAAGCCACAAACTTTATGTTTTTATACTGAAACAAAGTCAAAAGACAAGGGCATATTCTCTTTGTATACATTTCCCTTATCCATAATATTAAATCTGCTACTCTCCTCTTCAGTGTGCTATACGGAGTGTAATAAACCATGTACTCTTGGTATACACTCACTAAATTTGTGTTATGAAAGAATTATGCCTCATAGGCAATATCATCTTCTCTCAAATATAATGTGCTTGTTGTTTGGTAACCTCACGTAAAGCATTTTGATTTTGCAAAATGAGAATAAGTTTTATTTAATTGCCACATTTATTTTGCTGGTCTTCTTTCTAGGATGAAATGGTACCAGAAATAGAATTGGCTAGCAAAGACCTCCAAAAATCTTTAATGAGTTAGAGAATAAGAATGAAAAGGAAAGGTTAAAGGTTAAAGGTGGTTTAGACCACATAATACAAGGCTAAAGGAAAACTTAAAGTTTATAAAAAATAAAACATCAACCAGAGAGATCTGTTTACATGAATTTAGAGGGCTGTGTATGATCTGTACTCCATTTCAAGGTATTTATTTTGTCCACATGTGATGCAGAATAAGCAAATGCATCACATTTTTTGTGCAATTTCAGGCATGTGACTTGGAATTGCTTTAATCTGATGAAAACAATACTACAGTTGATTCTTTGAAGAGTAATAACAGTTCACTTCAGAACTTAAAGAGTTTATCTGCTTAAGACTTCAGCATTTCTTATTCTCGTGAACACCTATGATGCCTAAATAATACTTTCTCTGGTGTAATTTTCTTTATAAGTACAATGGATCAATATTCCCTGTACATCAAAACAGCTGCTCCCAGGAAGAAAATTACTTGAGACAGCTACATCACGGGAGAAGCTAAGCACATGTGGTAAATGGCAAAAAGACCATAATTCTTCACTCTTCTCTGCTTCTCCACCCTTTGCAATTCCTCCCACTAAAGAGGCAGAGTCAGTTTCCACTCCCCTTGAATCTGGACTGGCCTTGTGACTTATTTTGGCCAATAGATTGCAGCAGGTCACAGCATGCTAGTTCTGAGCCTAGGCCTCAAGAGGCCTTGCATGCTCGTTTCCGCTCTTTCTCAGAACCTTGTGACCAGCAGGAAAATAAGCCCAGGCTAGCCAGCTGGATTATGAGAGACACAGACCCAGCCAACAGCCAGCCAACTCCCAGACATGTGAGTGAAACCATTCCCGATCAGCCAGTCCCCAGCCAACCTGTAAGTGACCAAATACACATGGTCAAGCCCCAGAGAAGGAAGTTTAGCCTAGCCCAAACCAGAAGAACTGCCTAGACTGGTGGGCTTATTGTTTTATCCACTACGTTTTGTGGTGGTTTGTTACATAGCAGTAGGTAACCTATAAATGATGATTGTCTGAAAGAGTGTCGCTTAAAATGAGCAACAAAGAAAATGATGCAATCCAGTAAAGTAAGGGAGTGCTGGAGGATTTTTTTTTTTTTTTTTTGCTGAGGAAGATTCACCCTGAGCTAACATCTATTGCCAATCTTTCTCTTTTTTTGCTTGAGGAAGATTAGCCCTGAGCTAACATCTGGACCAGTCTTCCTCTATTTTGTATGTGGGTTGCCGCCACAGCATGGCTGATGAGTGGTATAGGTCCACGCCTGGACCCGGGAACCTGGGCTGCTAAAGAGGAGCACACCACTATACCATGGGGCTGGCATCAGAGGATTTTTTTTAATGCCAAAATTCAATAACAAATCCCAGTTTTCCAATGTGCAACCGATCCTAGGAATTAGGTACAATTGGTGTGGCTATTCATTTTAAAAAAGGAGTTAGCATAGAAATTATTATAGGCAGAGAAATGATTGAAAGTCTGAAGTACCAGCAACAGAAAGATTGGTAAGAAACAGAAACCACTGAAGCTGTGATTGTCACCTGGTAAATATTGATTAAGCAAAATGGAAACTGAAAGTGCAAAAAGCACAGACTGAGCATAGGTGTTGACTGTCGGCCATGCTTCCACCCTGGAGATTACTGCTCACTTCTTAGCACTGTATTCAGGATGAAATGGCAGATTCTGTAAAGCTGTTAAAGCAGTGTCTTAATGTTTTTGCTTCCCCCGAGCAGTGAGAGCTTTCTATTTAAATTGCTATCCTTCAGAAGAGCTGCATTAGTAAGCAGCAAAAGAGGAGATCTAGGTAAACTTGCCATCTTGGATTTACTCGCTACCCTCCCATTTTGTCCTTTAAAATTGAGGTTTCCAACTCTTAAGATTATAGGTCTTAAATCTACCTGAGTTAAATTTTTTATCTTTAACACTAGATTGAACAGTCAAGGCCATTTTCTTTAACATTTGCCTCACTCTCCCTACTGGCTTTTTCAATTCAGTTAGAGAGAGTCATGAACTGAGAACTGTTTAAAATGCACAGTTCATAAATCTTTTGATGTGGGAACAATTCAATGCCCAAACCACATAGCTGCCAACTTCTACTTCTTCACCTTTGTTCTATATTTTGATTTGGGAAGACACAAAGCTAAGAGAACATGATGTGTCCCAGGGAGTGGGAAAGTATAGCATCCATTACGAAATAGGGATAGTCTAAAGTGTGACCTTAAGCTTGTTATTAATCGACCTTACTTTATTTTATTAAATTATTCTGTGGATCCATAAGCCAAGAGATGAGAAAAGTCAATCAAGGTCTTAATGGCAGAGTGCTAAAATTTAAAAAAGGTATAGTGCAAAATGAATGGTCATCACTGATTAGAGCATCCCAGATCAAAAGGCTAAGGTCTGAAGGACAGTTGTGTATCGTTTCATGTAGTACATAAATGGCTCTTCCATACTTCAAAGCTGTTATGCTGGAGATCACTGGCCTTTAGAACAGGCAACCCCAGGTATCCTTCCCAAGGGGGAAAGTACTACATACCAGTGACACCAGATAAGGGGGACAGTTAAGTTTGACACCCATTACAGTGGTACTGTCCCGAGCTGCCCCCTTGCAGACTGCCTAAGAAAGTCAGGAGACGGTCCTGGAGACAAGGAAGAAATTAGCTTCTGAGAGGATTATAAACCCCGTATGTAATAAGTGTATATAACAAACAGAGTGGCAAAGAGGGGGGCTGGAAGGAGAGGCTTAGCTAAAGAAAGAAAGTTGGGGAAGTTTCGACAACACATAACGTCTGTTAATTCTGGGCATTGAAATTTTTTCTCTTATTTTTGTAGCTTTTCTTTTTGTTTAAAATAGTTCAAATAGTGTACATATAATAAAAAAGAAACAAAATGGAGTGGAAGAATCTATGTCGGCCCACAACAGACCCAGCTGCCTCCTAGGAGATGTTTAACGATAATACAAAAAGAGATGTCTGTGTGGATAGCTAGGCCTATTTTCTGGCCTACTTCTGAATGCCAGGTTTCAATGCGATTTAGAAAAAGACTTTATCTGGCAGGATGGTGAGTCTCCTAACTCTCATATTTTTTGTATCTTCTTTGGTATAGGTTTGTTTCCCACAGTATGGGCACAAGAACAATAAATTATAACAGCAACAGTAGAGCATAAATCATTCTCTGGGTGTATTAAAGTTCTTATGTGCTTAAGAGCTAGGGGAATAATCTCAATTTCTCTACCCAATGTAGTTGATTCCCTATTATCAAAATAATAAACTTGGTAGTATGACTATCTGGAATTTGAATGAATCCTCTTAATAAAGGTATAAGAAAGCATCTATATAGATGCTTGGTGAAAACAGATGTTCTGATTACTTCCTTTGGTTTTTTAGTCTACCAACATTTTACATATTTGTCACTTGGAAAATGACCACATGCTAAGTCTGGATATTTGGTCTCCTTGCCCCTAAAGGACCTCTTCCTCTGATCACATGCCCTAGGTGCCAGCCGTACACCTGGATCTCTGCCCACATGGCTGTGTGGTATTGCTTACCTAGAGCAACAAGAGACAAGTTAGAAAGCAGCGAAGAGTTGCCCTTCCCATGTGTTTGCTAAACACAAAAGGGCAGGTGAGGAGCATACAGTTCAGTGAGCAAGAGGCCGTCTGCCTTACAAATATGTAGTTTGAAGCATTCGAAGGAACAAGGGCCCAGTAGGTGGCTGATCTGCTGCCTCTCTACTCTGTGTGGGCCCTTAAATCCTTTCCTTTGAGCTCCCTAATATAGCTCTTCTAAGGGATAACTATTTAAATAGAAAGCTCCCACTGTTTGGCAAGTCAAAAAGCATCAGTTCACTGTTCTAACAGCTCTACAGCAGCTCTGAAAACACAGAGGAGATGGGTGAGCAGGAATCCCCAAAATAGTCTATTTGATCTACCAGAAGTCACTTAGTTACAGTGCTGCAATTGAGAAGGGAAAAGTCTTTCCTCTGGCCACTCCTTTTCATCATTAATATCCTCAGAGATATCCAAGTAATAAGTTACCTTGTAGAGACTCTGCTGCTTGCTCACCTGCAAGTAGGACTTGCCAGTGATCCCATCCTATAGCAGGCATTTATTATGTTCCAACTAAAGTACTATACAATGCTCCACAGCCAAGACGAGGAACCTTACTTCATTCACGGTGACATAATTATTCTAAAGAAAAGTTGGACAATATGCAAGAATCAATCTTTAAATACTGTTAGTTCATATTTTAAAACTAACAAAATGCAAACTGTTGGGTGAGATTCACTGGGAACTATAAAAGAAGTGTAAGGAATTAGGGGGAAAATCAACATATACAAACAGCTAAACAAATAATAAAAGCAAGTGTATAGTTTGGTACTCTGTGCTATGTTACAAATTATAAATTTAGAGTTCAGATAAGGGAGAGATTACTGAGGGGCAAATAGGTAAAAGATTCAGAGGTATTGACAAAAGATTTGAGGTTTTATGTGAGTACCAAGAAAGGGTTCAGTAAGAGGGAATAGGTCTTAGAGTGGGAATAAAATAGGCTGTAGGAAGAAAAGGGCATAACCAGTGGGCACGGAAGATGAAATGAGCTTGGGGGGTGTGTGTGTGTTGGGCAGTTGTGAGTAGTGGGAAAGGGAGGAGTGAGGATTGGTGTCTGAGAGTCAGCATGACTCAGTCAAAGTTTGTCTAAGGAAGTTTTGGATAAAAATACAGTAGGCTTTCAACAAAAGTAATGCTGTAGGAAATAAGGAGACGTTGTAAGTTTGGGGAGTGTCTTTGCCTCTTGATAAATAAAACGGATAGTAGGAAAGAGCCAAAATTAAACGTGCAATGTTATGTGTGGTTTAAAGTGTGATTTTTCCCATTTGTCTCTGGTATAGAAATGGAAGAAAAAAGTAAGAGAACTATTTTATCTCTAATTCTACTGTAAATATTCACAATTAACTGGAAAATACTAAAGGAGAACAAAATCGAGGATAGAGAAAAGCGAGGATGAGAAGCAAGTGACATGTACAAACTTGAAAAATTTGACCCTGTTATCTAAACTCTTCCTAAAATATATGAAATGTTCAAGTGATTTTTTCCCTTAAACAGTTGAAGAGAAACAGCTTAAGCCTGTGTCTTTGTGGTAACAGAGCATCACAGCAAGAAATGAAAGAAGTACCAAATGTCCCCAGTGATAGTTGACACTAAAGAATTTCTAAATGCAGCCTCAAAGGTTTTTTTTGGGGGGGAGGTACTACTTGTTAACTTAAAGGATATGTAAAATCATTCCAGCCAAGTGGTAAATGATCCATGAAAAGAAATAGATGTATATTCCAGACTTGTTTGAACACAGGACTTTGCAATTGCTGTTCTGCTGTGTCATTTAGACACAAGTGCACAATACCCCAAAGCTAGACTTTTCAAGTTCTGAGATAAAAGGTATGAAAGAAAGAGGAAAAATCCATTCCTTAACCAATAATCCAATCTTCTCATTTTCATTTCCATCAGCACAGTGCAATGTATGCAGGTGATAAAGCCACACTTTATATATCACTACTGTTGGAGGTTTTACCCTTCTCAAAGTCTCCAGCCTGATGCTGTCTTGCTACAGGAGACATACTGAGTAACATCACTCGATTTACTGAAAACGGCTTCCAATCTAGTGCCAGGCCATTATGGAATACGCTTGCAATGAATTCCTCGAGTTTGGTAGCTGGTACAACACAATAGGTAACTTTATCCATACTTAACAATTCTCTCCTTGATCTGTACAAGGAGAATGAATGAAAACATCATAATTTGACAAGGACGAAGGATGCATAGACAGTATAACGGCTCTCTCAGAGATTCTGACCTGACTAGCCCTGAAACGGATATTTTTATGGCATGACCCATATAAGGAAACCCAGGGGAGAAGTTTAGCGTAAGAGCCACAACCCAAAAAGCAAAGGTGTTTTATATATATATATATCCCCCTAGGTAACTAGTGAAGTTAGGGATGTGTTTGTTTCTGGAATAGGAAAGAAATGAAAGCTGATAATTTGGCCAGTCTGCCTATTTTTTCATGGAGTAACAAATCTAATCATTCTATAACCCTTTTTTTTTTTACACATAAGTATTTAACTCTCAATGCTAAGTTATAAGCCCACTATACACTAGATCTTGGCTTGGGGAGATATTAAATCTTTGTTTATTAGAGAGATAGGCTTTTCAAAATGTGACTTATTCTTTAAGAAACTGAGAGTCAGAGTCAAAAATTAAATGTGAAAAAATAAATTAATATCCTATAGTGTTCTCAAATTTGATCTTCAACCACAAATGGAATTTTATGCTTTAAAAGTCTTCGGATAGTGATTGAGTTTTGTTGGCGATTTAATTCACAGAAAACAACTGTGATTCGAATTAATTTACTTGACTACACAATAGCATTTTACCCCCCAAGTAATGTTCACTGAAAACACACAAAACATTATAGGTTCTACAGTTCCTTTTATAAACTTTGTGATAAAGCTATAATCCACTTTTGCTGACAGGATTACTTTTCTGACTGATTAATAAGAAGACTAAATGTATTTTATGATCACATAGGTAAAATTTTAGTGAGAAATATATATTGCTGTTGTTGGATTCCATTTGTCTTCTTTTTATTTTTAAGCAATCCATGAATAAAATCTTTGTAGTTTAGAGGAATTTATTTAGTATAACAAGGGAAGATCATTTAATTTTTTTATTTGGTGCAAGTTCGTATCATTTGAATTTATGACCACAAACATGAACTTCTTGGGTAATAATAATTTTAAATGATTTTTGTATCTGAGGAAAGGCCAGAACAAAATACTATATGCAAAATATGTTTGGACGATTGGTTTTTTTCCTAGATCATCAAAGTAATACACACTAATTTCAGAAAACGAAAGGAAGAAAAATATTTAAGAAATTTACCCATGGATTATATTTTTTTATCTCTTTGTTTTCTCAACTTGGTTTATTATTCCTATAGTACTCTTATAATTTAAAGATATATATATTCAAATGTCTTAATTGTAGGGAAAATCATAACAGGAAGCAGTCTTGTGAAAAGAAAGCACATTAAAGTGAGAAGAGTATATGGTGTAGGGATCTACCACCTTCCTCTTCCTTCCTAATTTCAGTAATATGAGTAAAAAATATAAGTGGCTCATTTAAGATCATTAATTAATACTGATGCTGTGTTTTTCAGTATACATTGTCTATCTATGGCCATGCATGTATTTATTGAACAGTTGAAATATGGTAAATTCAGGAAATGTCTTGGGTGCTATTAAAAAATAAAGAAATAAAAGAAGGATATGACATGGCTCCTGCCCTAAAGATGTTCCTAGTCTGCTTAATGACATAATATTAATACACATTGAACAATAAGAAAGCAAGGATTGAGCTGGCAGTTTTTGCTATCACTGAAACAGCAAAGCAGAGAAACGAATGATAGGATTAAGCTATAGGTATCAAAGACTATATAGAAAAGTTTTTGCCATAGAAGTAAATTTTAAGTCTAGGAAAGAATGCAGTCTTCAAGGTAGGGTAAGATGAACAGACATGAAAGATTAACTCAGACCCTCAGAGGAACCACAGAATTAGAAATAAGAAAAGAAGGTGGACTATTATATGGAATGGCATGAGAGTAGAAGAAGTGGAGGGAGGAAGTTGAAACAATGCAGGGAATGGCTGCAAAGGGTGGCTCAAGTTCCCAGTAAAAAAGGGCAAGAAATAACCAGGAAAATAATAGACATGAAAAGACAAACATTCATTTAGCAATTATCTCTGGAGTCTGTACTATTTTCCTGGCACTGTATTAGGTACTGGGGAAGCAATGGAGAACAAGATAATGTCCCAGCTCTCATAGAACTTTGATTCTTGTTGGAAGAAACAAAAAGATAAACAAAATATCAAATATTAGGTGCTATGCAGAGAATTAAGATATTCTTAAATATGTTATAGTGATGTTATAGTGAGGGACTAGGTAGATACTTTGGTCTGGTAGCTAGGGAAGACTTCTCCAAGGAGGTGACATTTAACCTGAGACCTTGTATTTCAAGGAACAGTCAGTATGAACAGCAGGAAAGATGCTGAAAGAGAGGACAGCTAGAACAAAGGCCCAAAGGCAGAGAGTGAATTGAGGGCCTGTCTGGCTGGAGCTTAGTGGGCAAGAAGGAGAGTGATGTGACATAAGAGAGATAGGCAGGGCCCAGGATACAATGATGTAAAAGCAAAAGATAAATGAAGGCGATGCCTTTTCAATTATATAATGGTCTAAATATTTTCAGACTCCTTTAATATGGAAATTAACTTTTGTTTTTCTTTCCCTCTATACTCAATTAGAGAGAGGGAATGGAAATCTGTCCTCTCACTGACTTGGAGCTTTGGAAGATTAAGCCCTCTCTGAACACAAAGAAGAGGGGACTAAATTAGGCTTTGGGTTAAATGAGCCATCAAAGACTCTGGTAAAAGAAATAGAAGGAAGGTTTGAGGGAAGAGGCAGAGTAGCTTAGAAAGCAAGAATTTCAATAGGCTTGAGACCCTCGAAGCTCATCCTGTCCTGACTCCTCCTCACCATACCCTCAGAGGAGAAACAGATTGACTTTGAGGTGATGGACTTGAGGTGAGGCACAAAATCTGGAAAACCAGAGATGTGGGCCTGATCCTTGGAAAGAAGCCAGAACTCCAGAGAGGATTACTGTCTGATAACTATAATGGGGGAACAAGAGGTCCTCACAAATGAGATGGTAAGATGAAATGAACTCCATTTAAGAAAATATAGAAATGCAATATATTTCTTGCAAACCTTACTTTATGTACTTACTTTCATTTCAGTAAAAATACTTGGGCAAATTCAAGTTTATACGATCATGTTGGATGTCTAAATTAGCATTTCTTAAAATCCAGTGGGATGTAACAAGGCATTATGGAAAAAGAGTGCCCCGTGGTCAAATACATCCAGGAAACACTGGGTTAAAAACTCTTTAGTGTGGTTTGTTTTTAACTGCAGGACTTCTCAGAGCCTTTAGTTATGCTTATATTCATTATGAATATCCAAGTAGGAGACACAGAATTCAGCATTTTCCAAAGTTAATTGATGAAAGAACCTTTTTCATTTTTTCCCTCAGAATATTTCATAGAATGAATCTTTCGAGAAAAATGCATTGGTATGTAAGTGCAGGACTAGACTATATCATCAACTAAAATGTGAAAAGAGATGTGGACAATGCAGACAAGTTAATAAACACAATGCAAGTCAACTTGTAGAATCAGATAACCACTGCATAAGAACACTTCAAGAATGTTAAACCTCGTTTAGCTCAATATGATAGTCCTTATTGTAAATTGTGCATAAGTCATATGAAGAGAAGCAAGGTTATACAATCAGAATTACCCCATAAATATTATATGCCACACTCAGCTACTGATATTTATGTGGCACAACTCAAACAAAACCATCTTTTACTTTGACCCCTTTAAAAGAGATGAGAGTTGACATTTTACATCATGTTCTCTATTTACCACCACCACTTTTCTAAATTTTAAAATGTATGAAATAATATAAAGGATAAGAGAACCATATGGTAATGATTAATTTAAATAACTTTTATTGCATCTGTCAAAATCGGATAAATAAAACCTTTATCTTAGTGGGTAAAATTAACTATTGAGTCTCTGATGTGTAGATCAAGATCTACAAATGGACCTGCAAACTTCTTTGAGTAGATCCTGGAGTCACATACCACTGGCACTGGCCCTTCTCAGCCACTTCACCCCTTCTTGCTTTGCTGGGATTCCCTGTGGGGAAAAGAAGGTGCAGCCAGCAGGGTTACATTCTTGTTGAGTCTGTGACTCCACACACTGTTAAGTATCCCCCCCTTTCACCTCCCACAATATAATCTCAAACTATCCTCAGAAACATGGGAGCCCCCCTCCCCTGTTGTAGTCTACCCACAAAGCCCTTCAGTAGCTTAATGTGGAATCTAGCTTCCAAATACTCTGTTAATAGGAAATTGGAAAGTTAACTTTATATTAGAATATGAAATAAAAAGAGTTTATAAAAATATTTTTACGATTAAGTTTTGCTGGTAATTTTGCTGAAAATGAAATTTGCTCCTGATCAAATATTCATTTGGTCCAATCCAATTAGAGTAACTTTTGTTACCCAGATCACCAGAAAGTGCAATTAAAACAAAGTCATTTTGGAGTATTGCATAATGGTCACTGTTATAAAGATAACTTCCCTACACTATGAGTCTCCTAAGAGCTTTTCTGTTAAAATATATAATTGTACTATAATACATTAAAAATATAGTAACTTTAGTAATCCATGTAATGTGTATATTTACCTACCCCAAATGTTCAATCCTCATCCTTTTAATATTCAAGATAAAGGTTGGAGGAAACAGTACTGTATTACTTCAGTTTAGAATCATTGTGTATCAGTGTAGCATGGAAAAATCAGGTAGTTATGTATTTCACACCTTGAACAAGTAAGATGTAACAATCCCCAAAGAAATTCACTTTCAAGTCTAAAGCATAAAGCAAAGTCCTGATAAAATCATGTTTGTAGAAACTATACCACTGAAATGTCTCAAAGAGATAAGTAGAATCATACACTAGAAAGGACAGGTGTGGAAAAAAAGATATTTATTCCTGGAGTATTGGCATGGAGTGCTCACCTATCCCTGTAGGTTCCAGAAAAATGGAGATGTCAAAGACATGGGAGGGTGACATAAACACTTTTTAATCTAACATCTTTTAAGTAGCCTCCCAAATGGACTGGATGGTTGAATGGGATAAAAAATGCTAGCGATACAGGGATGTGTATAGGGAACTGATAAACATGAGGCTAATCTGCCTCCCCATTTTGAGAATTCTGTTAAAATGCTTTGCAAAATTTCAAGAGTGGAATAGAAAGATAATTTATCTACTGCCTCCTTCCCATGCAAATTACTTGAATCTATTAACATGAAATTTCAAAATATTAGTTCATTTCTATAAATATTCTAGACAAAACAGAGGAAAGGCCCTGCCTATAGTCATTTATATTTCCTAAGTTCAATTTGATAGTAAGAACCTGTATCTGGTTAAACTACAGTTTAAAAATGAATGATGCTATTGAAAGTGTTCTCTCAACAACAACTGCCTTATCTAGCACTTTCTATGAACTAGCCTCTGCTGAAGGTCCTTTATTTGAGCCAACGCTTTTAATTCTTAAAGAAAGCCTTTGAAGTCAGTACTATTATTCTCCTCCTTTTAAAGATAAGGACATATTGATAATATATGGCAGAGCTGAAATATTTGAAGAATAAAAATATTAACAGATTATCATATATTCATTTATTCAATAGAATTTGGAAAGTAACTAC
The DNA here is from genome assembly GCA_031878705.1 of Tapirus indicus. Taxonomy (NCBI): domain Eukaryota; kingdom Metazoa; phylum Chordata; class Mammalia; order Perissodactyla; family Tapiridae; genus Tapirus; species Tapirus indicus. The sequence continues at coordinate 23,040,016 of CM062942.1, read as the reverse complement.
AGATAACAGTATGGTGGATACTGGGGATTTGCCATCGACAATCCTGCATCCAAAAGGAGTGTATAACTAGTGTTAGGGGTGGCATGGGGGTGGGAAGTGGTAGTATGGGGCTTACTCCCAAATCCACATAAGATTTTATGAAAGCAGGCTATGGATGAATCAGCCACTATAGCACCTGAGGATGTTACCTTTTTTTTCCAGTCACCTTTGTTTTTCCTTTGCTCCTATTCTGTGTTCCTTTCCACTGCCTCCTCCTCCAACATTATTACTCTTGGTTTTTGTTCTTATTCCCCAGGTATTTAAAACATTATTGAAAGTTTTAAAGTTCTCTGAAGCATCTCTTGAAATCCCCTGGGAGGAAAGCAATGCAAATTTCAAGTGAAGAAAAGAAAGAAAATTGTAAAGATTCACAATTTGTGAGCATTTCCCTATGACCAATGCAGTTCTATATTCTTGAGCTCTCTGTGCATTCTCATCAATTTCCTTCCACTGTGGATTTCGTTATAGATATCTCTTTTTTATACTGCAATTGTTTAAACTACTTTACATTGAAATCCATTCCAATTAAAGTTAGATATTTTTCTAAAGTGACAAAGGAGTAAGGGCTTATGAAAAATGCTCAACTACGAAGAGAAAAATGCTTTTACTACAAGTAGAAAACCATGCAGCTTTTTAATGTAAATTCTAGGAAATAACAAATCAGTCAGATTGCTTTGATCTCTACAAGGATCTAGGAACAAATCATCAATTTGTAAACATCTACAAAAAAAATGGAGGTGGTAACCAATAGAGCCTGTGAGAAGTCTACCTTATCAGAACCTTCTAATTTCATTTTATGAAAAAACGATAGGCCTGATAGACATCAGGAAAACCAGAAATGTAATCTGTCCGAGAGTCCATAGTGCTTCTAATATATTTCCATCTGACATGAGGATCAACGATCTCAAGCTCCACATGTAAATCTTTCAAATCCCCTGGGGGTGCTCCTTTCTCAAATAGTAAAAAGAAGAGATTGGAGAAGGAAATGCACTCAGGAGCTCCACTTTCATAAAGATTTAAATCAATAAAGACCACTGATAAATAAATATGACTTTAAATAGAACTATTATTATTATTACTATGATTATTATTTTAAGTATTTGAGATGTTTTAAGTATAATCCATCTTGAAGTCCGGTGGAAGAAGGGACCTGGGTGGAGCCTCGCGGTCAAGTTTCTATCACTGAGAGTTGATGTTCGAGTAACCCTCCTTTCTGCCTTTAATTTAGCAGATCTGAATATGATGTACTGGGTGTGATTACTACCTTTCTCTTATTGTCAATGTTTCAAACGGAGAAGATGTCTCATATCTCACCGAAATGGACACAGCTACAGATCTAAGTGTCCCACATGTAAGTGTTAAATCTGGAGGTGACCCCTACACATACAGTGTCTGACCTTCAAGCTTCTGTGGCCTTTGAGAGGCTGGCTGAGCTGTTGGCTTCATAGGGAAACTCAGCAGGGCCAGGGCCTGTTGATGGCTTTTATCATTCTGTTGAGTACTTGGAAGCATGTTTATTATTTATAGGGTGGTTTCAAAAATGTGCTTATACTTATTTTTTATTAATTAACTTTAACTAATGCACGTTTATATGCACAATGGAGATGAGGTATTTCAGTTAAAGGAACACATGCTTTGACAACAGGTTTTTAGAAAGAAAATTATTAAGCTATGGTTAAACTATTGCTAATATCTAATTTACTAATCTAATTGCTAATAACTATTTACTAACCACTTACTGTATACTATGCTGTGCTACGCTCTTTATGTATATGATCTCTTTTAATCTTCATATCAGCCCTATGAGTAGTTTCACTCGTTTTTTAGGTAAGAAAACAGACAACAGTTTATGTAAGGTGCCCAAGGTCACAGAGCTGGGATGAGATCTCAAACAATGGCCTCTAGGGCCTTCACCCTTAACTGGAACTAGTATTGTAATGTAGCTTAAGGAGGCCAATATTCCAAACACTAAAAATTTCTATTTTACCTCAGATTTATTAGTATTTGTAATTTATTACTAGTTCATTTATTAGTATTTTTGAAACATTAACGCATATCACCATATGGATCATACGTGGCCCATTATTGCCAGCTTTTTACATTTAATTTTCTGTTTCCCAATATTATCGTAGAACCCACTTACCCTGGACATGATTCCACCACTGAAAATCATTAATTTTTAAAAAACCCATATTCTATTCAGAAGTACAGAAAATTATTAATGCGAGCTAGTAGCCTTATAATGAAAGAGAACAAGGTACCATTTTAATTTCGCAATTTGAAAAAGGCTCATCAGTATTTAAATTGTGTAGTATTTTAATGAAATATCTGCTAAAAGTGGGAGTTGTGTGTATGTGTGTGTACTCTCCTTAGTTCCAGGAAAAATAAAAACTATTACAGATGGAACTGTGCAGTATTTTTACCTCCAAATTTTTCCATTTGGTCAAATTTCAGAGCATTTTCTTTGTGGAAATTTATTTCAAAATGTATTTGATATTTTGTTAAGGTACGTATCTCCATCCAAGAAAACACAAACAATAAGCACAAAAGCTTAGAGTCTACCCTGGAGCCTAAGACATATGCCCTGTTCTTTCCATTAACTTCCAATGTGATCTTTTGGGAGAAACTTGCTCATAGATGACCTCTGTGTTTCCTGCTGGTGAAGTCCTGCCTTCTCTATTTCAGTGATCAGAGGACGAAGAGGTGAGAATGACCAGGAGAAAGTATGAGGAGCATACATTAGTAGCAGCTCAAAGTTTGGGAGCTAAAAACAATTTCTGAGGACCTAACGCTTCTGTAATGTTCTGTGCCAGCCTATATTTAACTTGTGTTGAAAAGCCCATGTTCTCTCAGAGTTAAAATTAATCTGTCTCCATGGTGAGTTCCGATAGAACTGTGGCTGGTTAGCTCAGCGAGTTAGAGTATGGCAATGATAAAATCAGAGAAGGTCAGAAAACTGCCTTTTGTCCCCTGGCCAGAGGTGACTCCCTAACTCCAGTCTCATATATGGGCACTCCATAGACCTTGGTGAAACTGGGCAAGATAATGTGGATGGGTCAGCATAAGTCAGTCATCTTCCCTGTTGAAATAGCTCAGGTCTTCAACATACTAAAGGCATTTTAGAAGAGAGCTACTGTCCAAAAGGAAAGAAAGTACATTCTAATCCACTGCTTTTCTAAGTGAGTCCCAAAGACCACCTTTACCCAAATTTCCACTGGTGCTTTTAAAATGCATAAATGCAGGTTCCCAGGCCCTGTGCAGACCCTCAGAATCAGAGTCCCTCACATCTGGCCGAGGAATCAGCATTTTAGAACACTCACCAGAGGATTGTTTTCACCAAGATTTGAAAACCACTGATCTAAAACATCCCCTATTTCCCACTGGTGCCATGTTGCTGATTATGGAATCTGGTATAGAGGACAAGCTACACAGGGCCCAAAGTCATGAGGATTATTTTCTAATTCCAGCCCAGACACTAATTAACTATGTCATTTTATTTAAGTCTAACCTTAAAATAAAAGCAACTTGAGCCATTTTCTAGACTGAGCACTGGTTCTCCACTTACAGCTGGTTCTTCTTTCCCTTCTCTCCCAAATCCCGCTCCAACACATCTAAAGCATACAACAATTCCTGTCATTAACAGTGATACCCTCCCTACACTTAAGAATCATAGATCTAGACTAGAACAGCCCCTGATCTTCCAAACTTACAGGTAGAAATAGTAAGAGATTTGCCCAAGGTGTAGTTGATAGTGTTGGCATTGAAACAAGCATTCGGGTTTCCAGGTTCTGATTTTAACTAGTATCTGATTCCATATCTCACTCACTGAAGAGAAAAATGTCTATAGTGACCATAAGAGATGGCTGTGAAGATAAAATGAGATAGTATGTATTTTCATAGATAAAAATTATCCGTTTTTCCTAGCCATTTCCCACTAGTGCTTAAAGCTTTTTCATCTCTATGACTTTGCTCAAGAAGTCTTCTCTCCTTGGAGTACCTCTCTTCAGCATTTGTGCACAACAAAATTCTTACAATCATCAAGGCCTAAGCTTTGGGTTCTATACACCCAATTTCAATGTGAAGAGGGGGAGTTTCCTCCACACCACCAAGCAATTCTCGGACACCAGCTGGCTGTCCTACAATTCAACTTAACTCTGACACTATCTACCCGGAGATAGCATCAGATTCCACAGGTTAAGGACTCAGTCTTAAAAGACTGCCCCTCTCCTTAGATGCCAATCGTAAGTCCAGGTTGACACTTGTGCTTCTGACAGACCGGCTATTGATTGGGGGTTCCAATGACCCCCTCCTTGGACTTCAGAGGCCAGTGACAAGTTCAGTTGTTACCTGTGCTTCTGACTGACTGGCTATAGATCAGAGGTTCCAACAATCCCATCCTTGGGTTCATTTAATTTCCTAGAGCATCTCACAGAACTCAGAGAAATATTTTACTTACTAGATCACTGGTTTATTATAAAAGGATATAACTCAGGGACAGTCAGATGGAAGGGATACACAGGGCAAGGTGTGGGGAAAGAGTGTGGAGCTTCCATGCCCTCTTCAGGCGGACTGCTCTCCCAGCAACTCCATGTATGGAGTTCACCAACCCAGAAGCTCTCCAAACCCCGTCTTTTTGGGATTTTATGGAGGCTTCATTACATAGGCATGATTGATTAAATCCTTGGCCATTGGTGATTGATTCAACCCCCAGCCCCTCTCCCCTCCCCGGAGGTCTGGGGGTGGCACTGAAAGTTCCAACCCTCTAATCACTTGGTTGGCTCCTCAGGCAACCAAACCCCATCCCTATGTGTGGTCCAAAAGTCACCTCATTAGTATAATAAATACTTTTATCACTCTGATCACTTAGGAATTCCAAGGGTTTTAGGAGCTCTGCACCAGAATTGGGACAAAGACCACATGTATATTTCCTATTATAAATCACAATATCACACCTAAGTAAAAGACTTTCCTAATATTCCCCTTGTCTAGCTTCCAATTTAAAGAAGACTCCTTAAGAGTATCAATCTTAGACCCAGGAAGAGAGGCCCCAGCCCTGTCCCTCCCTTTAGAGAGTCCTACTCTGGCCCTGTTCCTGCCAAGCCACTGCCCATGGGGCAAGGAGTCTAGAGGAACCAAGGAGTTGAGCACACTCAAAGCCCTTGTCTCCCACCTTCCAGACCACACATGGTACTCCAAAACTTAAAATGTCTTGTCCAGCAGGCCCTGGGCCCACTACTAAGGCCTCTATGGGCCTCTTCTTTTAGTTGACTTTCTGAGGACAGACCTCATGGTGCTGTGTGTCCACCATTACCCTTGAAGGAAGACCAAGGTACATGTGTTTGTGAAGCAGGAGTGTCGGGAGGATGGATGAAACTTGGATATGAACAGGATGTATATGAGGCCCATCAAAGTGTAGGAGAGAGCCAGGAGTGGGGAGAACAGAGTGGTGGGCCACAGTTGGAAGGCCTCTTTTTGTTCTCTTGCCCTGACCCCACAAATGTTAGTACACTTTAAACTTACACAATGTTATATATCAATTATATGTCAATAAAGCTGGAAAAAAAAAGAAATGAGCCTACTTCTTAGACTGTTAAGTGGTCAGCAAACTTTATCTTGCAGGGATAGATTTTAGGTTCTGCAAGTCATACAATTTCTGTTATAACTTCTCAACTCTGCAGTTCTAGCATGAAAGCAGCCACAGATAGTACGAGTGGGCATGGCTGTGTTCCAATAAAACTTCATTTACAAAAACAGGTGGTGGGCTGGATTTGGGCCATGGGCTGTTTGCTGACCACTGCATTATCTGTGTTTCACATTTCTGGCTCTGAACAGCATTCTATCTCATGTTCTACAGTTACCTGCTCCCCTCTCTCATCTCTACTATGAGAAGTTTGGCTGCATGGCCAAATTTAGTGACTTTCCAAAGAGTATATAATTTTACACATAGAAATAAAATTTAAACTCTGGGATGCCCTTTCTGGTCTGACAAGCAGAATACCACTAGTGCTAATACAGCATTTAGCCCAAGGCCATGTTCATGTTTAAAGCAGGATTAGGAAGCTCTGATTTACACACTGAAGGTGGCATGTGATTGTCACTTGTAACTCTACTAACCACATGGTAAATTTGTGTCATGATTTAGCCTTAAAAATATGATATATTAGCCTTATGTTAGTGACTTAGCAACATTTTCATTAATAAGAAGTTATTAAGTGTGTACTTCTGTAAATATAAAGACAAATAAGACACACTCTTGCCCTCAACAAACTGACCCTTTAATGGAGTAAACTGTAAACTCTCTCAGGGAAGAGATTATGTTTTATGCCTCTTTGTACCTCCAGCACCTAAGACACAGCACCTGCACATAGCAGGAGCTCGATAAATCATAGCTCTACTAGTCTCTTGGAGAGTTAGGCAAAAAAGAGACCTGGTAGAAATTCAGCAGACCCCTAACCTCTTGGCAGCTGAATTTCACTTCCTCTGCCACTAAGATATTCAAACCTTAAGAAAGTGATTTGCTCCTTTAACGTACTATTTTCATCAAAGTTTTGATGGGTAGCCAACCTCTTCTCTTCTCCACGAAGAACTTAAGGAGCCCTGTGTGAGAGAGAACACTAACTCAGGGATGCTTCCGCTGTCAGTGACAAACTGCACTAACATGAAGTGGTGATGGAGGAACTGATTTACTTTGTGTTAGGGCATGCTCTTGTCGTCCTGTGGCATTGGTGAGACACCCAAGATACGCAGTGCATGTCCTTTAGCCGGTACTCCTTTTTGAAGAGCTCACTCCTCCATCTACATCCTTGCTGCTCAATGTGAGGTCCTCAGAGCAACAATATTGGCATCATAGTATCACCTGGGAGTATTTTAGAAATGCAGAATCTTGACTCTATCCCAGATCTACTGAATCAAAATCCCCTGGGTGATCCATATGCAATTCAAGTTTGAGAAGCACTGACCTGTAGGACTATATACCATTCAGTCCTCCATCCCTGAGCAGAGCGAGGCTACAGTACTTTCAGTACTACAGCAACGAGGATACAGTACTTCCATTAACGTCAGTTTCTTGCTCAAACAGCAATTAAGGTGAAGAATATTGGTGTTCTTTCATCTAGAATTACAAGTAATAAAATAATGCCCACTGCTACCAGTGCACTTTGCAGGTATAATCTCCTCCTTTACTAGAAAGCACTGACAAAGTCAATTCTGCATGGATTTACTTCCATGCCTTAGTCCTTATTGGCACTGGGATGCATTCACCTTCACTGCTGGCTGTGGCAGCATGCCCAGGTTCACCACTCAAATGCCTACTGTAATACAGGATCACCAGCAACAAGATGCTGGAAACTGGCCAGTCTCCTAGCCTTTCTTGTCCCAAAGTTACTTGGATGGACAAGGCATAGGAGAGGAATGGGTAACAACAGGATGTCCCAGCAGCCTGCTGTACAGAAACTGAGAGAATGAAGTCGAACAAGGGAAAAAAAAAACCTAGACACGGCAAAAAAAAAAAAAAAAAAAAAAAAAAACAATTTTGAACACTGTAATCAAGCCAAGTACTGTTGGGAAAAATCCTATCAGTGAGGAGTGTACAACAAGCAAGAATGTGTTGGCAGACCATAAAACTGACTGGAAGAGCTGCAAACAGCTTCCAACTCTGCACATTGAATTGGCACCCACAACTGTAGGTTGTGCAAAATCCACAAGTGAAGATCCATTCATTCAATCAATCAACTATTCATTGGGATCTTTTATAATGAGCCCCGTATGCTGGGCTAGTTTTTTCAGAGATGTCTTAGGCCTTTATGAAGCTTCCACTCTAACAGCAGAGAGAGACAGATAAACTAATTACAGTAAAATAAGTACTTTAATAGAAATTTATATTCTGATCATTGAGGGTGATGCAGGGCGCAGCTGGGAGACGTCTTGGATACCATACTCTACCAGAGAAATTGAGGAAGGCTTAACAGAGGAGACATGTGAGGTGGGTATAGAAGGATGAGTAAGAGTTTCCCAGGCAGAAATTAGTGGGAAGCATATACTAGAGAGATCTGTGTGTCTGTGTATTCAGCACTGTGAAAGAATATGCATGCTGTGAACTCATTTTGACCAAAGTGTAAAACGAAGCTGAAAAAGAATTATTGAACCAGATAGTAAAAAAAATGCCTGTCAGGCTAACCCTTTTACAGTTAATCCTGTAAGCACCATGGACTTATGGGAGGATTTTAAACAAAGGAACAATAGGATCAGGTATAACGTTAAAGATTGATACAGATCATTTTACATAGATAACAGTAGTTCAGTAGTGTCACCTATGGGTCAAAAAAACAACACCAAGGATAACAACAACAGAGATCATGGAGACTTTTTGTGGAACTTGGAGAGTTAGGAAGAAACAAGAGGGTAAAGGGAAAATGTATAATCAAATACGCCTCTCAAAGGGATATTGGATATTCCCGTATTCAAGCAGCTACTTTGTGCTAGCCACTCAATAGCTTTTCTTGAAGCAATAATAAAGGAAGCCTTGTTCATCATTGCAGCTGGCTAGATCTGCCCAATTTACAATTTCCCCAAACTCAATCACTACATTTTTCCCCTTTTCTACGTTAAGGACTATTGCAATTTGCATTTTATATTAGATTCAAATTTTCAAATTAAAATGTCACTTATTTAAAATATTCACATCTTAATGTCAGTCTGAATTTGATACTGTCCATTACATGTAACTTTATTTCATTCTTTAAAGAATAGGAAAAAAAAATCAGCACTTATAGAAGTTGCATCACTTATAGAAGTTGCATCACTTATAGAAGTTATAAAAGATATAAATATCTTTTTCTTCCAAATCATTTAGCATTTTCTCTGCTTCATTAAAATGTACATCCTAAATTATGTCCCTTTTGGGGCTTTTTAAATTTTGGTGTTAAAACTTGCCAATAAAATGAAAGTAAAATGTTCTTTTAAATGGGCTATCTGAATTATTTAGACCTATAATTGTCCTAGCATGTTGAGTTTTTGAATGATAATTACAAAACAATGTATGTAATTTGACTACCAGGTCTTTGCTTATAAAAGTTATGATTCAGCTGTACACATTTTGTAGCTACCCAAATCCCGTGGTTTGATAGTAGTATTGTTTAATAAAGTGGGTCATGAACAGCAATGATTATTCAATCTCTGAAGATTAAGGTAAATGGTAAAGATTAAGGTAAGATATTTTCTCGGGTACAGACAAGACAGAAAATGAGAATATAATGATATCTATTTAGAATTTATTGGAGTCTAAATATCACTTTAAGTGAAATGATCTTTCGAAAACAACCAACAAAAATCTTCTATATTTTGAAAGGCTTGTTATTTCTGGTGGCCTGGCTGTACAGAAAGTCTTCTCTAAATTTAATGGTGCTTTCGATGTATACACAGCATCACTGTTTTCTACCAGCTCTGTATTTCAAAATATAAAAGAAATGGACTTCTAATCAAGGAAGAGAATGCACCCATTTGGCATCTAAATAGATCATGTGACTACCACAGCTACCCACAATGTAAAGCAATCAACATAAACATATTACATTGATAGTCAAAGTAGTGTACACAAGGCCCTAAAGCTGTGTGCTATGATCTGCTGCAATAGGCAAGCTAAGTCTTGGACTGATTTACAGTATCTTGTACCTGTAGGCATCCAGGCCCATGTCATGCCCTCAGGAGAAACTTTGTCTACCAAGTAACAAAATCAAATTGTGGAGGTTAGAACCCCTGCATGCAAACCCTTTATAGGAATCCAAAGCCCCCATGGAATCCTCATCAGATACTGTCAGTTCCTGTACAGATGGACTCTGCTATGTGCGTGGTGAACATAGCCATTAAATATTACTCACTCTCAGGATTTTAATAGAAGGATCACTATCTATATAAACATGGCTTTTTTCTCAACCCACTGGAGAGTCTTGAACCCACCCACCAGTAACTATTCTGAAATAGTCAAACTCCATCCACCCACGACCAGCAGAGGAGTAACAAAGTGAAGTAGGCACGAGTGGCAATAAAAATGCTAGAAAAAGTGGTTCTTTCTAAAATAGTTAGAAGAAAACTTAACACTGTTTAGATCTAAGGCAGCATCCAGGCAATAATGTGAAGTTTGCCATTCTTCTCTTTTCCCCTCTCTCTTCCATTTCTCACCCTGTTTCTGGTGGTAAAAAGGTTAATGAATCTTAGTGGGAAGAGGTGACTATCTTAACATATCAAGCTTCGAGAAAGTAAATGAAGTTGTATGAAGAACACCCAAGAGGATGAAAGAATAAGAAAAAATGACAATAGATCTATTCACAAATTGCCTGTTTAGTGAATTCCAGTGTCAACATCTTAAAAATATTTTTAGTGGAAAAAGAAAAATATATAAGTATCATTCACTCCTGACTTAATGTAAGCCTCTGCATCTATAGTCAAAGATCCACAGAATAAACTATGTGCACATCTTGTCATCTAGTTTAATTACACAAGGCTTGGCAGGCAGTTAAACATTTGTAAATTCTCCAGAAAAGATTAAGCTATATGAATGAAAAGTAGAAGAATGAATGTATTTTATTAGAATAGGCAACTGATGATTGGGAAAGAGACAAAATGAGAACCTCCATTCAATAGTCAGAAATAATACTTTTTGTTTTGACTTACAAAAGGCTTCCAGTTATAACTATTTTTCAGTGTTTTCACAAATAAAGATAGAAAAATAAAGTATTTATTTTCTATTGAATCCCACACACTAAAACCTATATTTGTGATGCACATACGAATACTTCATTACAATTATTATTTTTTTCTATTTATAAAATGTGGGAAAGAACCAAAAATTTTAAATATGTTGAACAATCCAAACTGTCATTGGAATCTACAAAAAAAAAAAATTTGTTATTCATTACAATGCATAGTGGGAATATATATATATTTTTTTTGGTGAGGAAGATCAGCACTGAGCTAACATCCATTGCCAATCCTCCTCTTTTTGCTGAGGAAGACTGGCCCTGAGCTAACATCTGTGCCCATCTTCCTCTATTTTGTATGTGGGACCCCACCACAGCATGGCTTGATGAGCAGTGTGTAGGTCCACACCCGGGATCCAAACCTGCAAACCCCGGGCCACCAAAGCAGAGTGCACAAGCTTAACCACTATGCCACTGGGCTGGCCCCAGGAATGTCATTTTTTGTCAGCTCTTTAACCCTTGGGAGTTCTCAGTAATCTTGTAAATCATCTTGTTGCAATATTTAAAAAATTTTTCATGTTAGAGAATATTTAATTGCCACTAACTTTTTAAATTATATGAAATTAATTGGTATAAAGTAAAAAGAACAGTGTCAACTTATTTTACTGACATCTGTGAACCATCAACTATTGCTGAATATTTGTTTATCTTTGTCCTTTACTAGGTGAACCTAATAAAATAGGGTATCCTTGTTTATACCTAGGGCAGATATTCTCTTCCCATGGTGCTAATTAGTGAAACTTTAATATGGAAGAAAGGGTTCATGTTGTAATACCTTTGATTTTTGGCGTACATCATGTGACTTAACTGCCGTCGAGACACTTAATAATAGCCACCATTTATTGAGCCCCTAATAGTGTCAGGCCTTGCGATAAAATATGTTAACTGTATCATCTTATTTAAATCTTCACAACAGTATCATTAAGTATGGATGATTATTATCTCTATTTTATAACAATGTTTATTCATTTAATAATTTTTCACCAAATTTACACCATCCTTGGTGTTTGGGATACCTCAGTGAACTAAATGGACAAAGATCTCTGTCATTGTGGAGCTACAACTCTAGTGATAACCAAGAAACATAATAAAGAAGTAACTTATGAAAGATGTTACAAGGTAGGAAGTGCCTAAAAAAATTAAAAGGTGGAAGTGGACAAGGAGGTCAGGAGTGTGGAGGTGGGTGTGTTGCAATTTCAGAGGGTGTAGTCTGGGTAGGTCTCATGGAAAAGATGACACATAAATGCCAAAATGACATGTAAAAGCCAAAAATAATGGAGGGGAGAAAGTTAGCCTTGAGACTTCTGGGAAATAATGCTTCAGGTAAAGAAAACAGCCAGTACAAAAGTCCTAAGGCAAGAACTTACCTGTCATGGTCAAAGAATAGCAAGTTGAGGATGGAGAGAAATAAGAAAGTGAGAAAAGGCTGGATGATTAGGGGAAATGAAGTCAAAGAAGTAATGTAGATCAATATCTCTAGGCCATTACAAGTATTTGCTTTTTCTCTGAGCAACCTTTGCAGGGCTTTGAGTAGTAGACTGACATGATCTGCCTTCCATTGCCAAAGGACAACTGTAGCTGCTGTAATGGAGAGCAGATTATAGAGGGCAATGTCAGAGGCATGGAGCCAGTGTGGAGGTTACCACAGTAATTTAAGGAAGAGATGATGGAGGCTCCAACAAAGGTGATAGTAGTAGAGGTGGTGAGAAATGGTTAAATTCTGGATATGTGTGAAGATAGTACCAATAGGGCTTGATGACACATTGGATGTGGTGTGTGAGAGCAGGAGAGGGATGATGGATGATTCCAAGATTTTTGGCCTGAACAAATGGAGGGATAAAACTGACATCAGTTGAGGTGGGAAAACTGTAAGTAGAGTAGACTTGAGTGGGAAAAGAGAAGTTCAGTTTTGGACAAGGTAAGTGGCAAATGTCAAGTAGGTGGTGATGTCGAATAAGCAGTTGGACATATGTTTTTGGAGTTCAGGAGACCAAGGTGGGGTATAAACTTAGGAGGTGGTGACAGAAATGATATTTATAGCCATGCAAGTGGATGAAATCACTAAGGGGTAAATGTAGACTGAGAAGACGACCAAGAGCTGAGACATAGGGCATTCCAATATGAAGAAGAGAGCAGGGAAGAGACCAGCAAAGGAGACTGAAAAGGAGTAAACAATGAAATAGAAGGTAAAACAAGAGATTGTGCTATCCCAAAAGTCAGGTGAAGAAAATGTACCAAGGAGAAGGAATGATCCATTGTACAAATGCTGCTCACAGATCAGTAAAATTAGTATGGAAAACTGACCATTAGGTATGGTGAGAAAACTAAAGAATGGTCTTAACTACTATATTTTAACAATATAACACGTGTTAAAATATTAACATAATAAGTACTACCATTTATTATATAGCTACTATTTGTCAAGCACTGCACTATATGCTTTACAAATATTATTTTTACCTTTCCCAATAATCCTAAAGGTAAGCATTCCTTTCTCTTTACAGATTTGGAAACTAAAACTCTGAAAACTAAGTGACCTATCAAAGGTTACACAGCTAGTAAATGTTAAAGCCAAAGTTGGAACTCAGGCTTGCCTTGATCCTAGTGTCAATTCTAGTATACCATGATATCTTCTGCAATCAGGAGAGGATATAGTAATACTAGGAAGGAGAGTAAAATGAAAATTCAATGGTATTTTTAAAAGCTTCTTCTTAATGGATACTTTTATGGAGGGAAACATTGCAGGGGAAAAAGCCACGAAGCTAAAAAATATGAGTTTTATCACCTTGTGATTAAAAAAAAAACAGTAACCGCCTAAATATAGGCTCCAGTCTATTCCTGATTTGCTCACCTTAAAAATTATTGTCAAATTAACAGTCCTAACACATTGTTTTCTGCATTTTCAATGTAACCAAAACCTTTGGCTATAGGTTCTAAGCTCTCAGCTTGGCACTCGGCTATTTTATCAACTGACCTAGCAGTTTAGAGCATATGATGGGCCTGTGTTCTGACCTGGGTGATGGAATAGATGCACTACCTTTACTATATAGATAATATTGCATCATGAAGAAAGCCTTTACAATGCAAACACCATATATCTGCCAAGCTGGGGTAATCGTGTTGTTTCACTAAACTCCTCTTTTTCCTATTATCTTGCTGAGACCAGGACACCTTAGGAGATCCTTCCTTCCTTTCTTCCTTTCCCCTCCCTCCCTTCCTTCTCTTCCTTTCTTTGATAATTATTGAGTCATACTATGAGCCAGTCACCCTCCTAGGCACCAAAGATATGTGGTAAGCCAGATAGATGAGGTCCTATCCTCTCAGCCTTACATTCAAGTTGGGGAGACACATAGAATTAAATTTTTAAAATGATAAACTTGATGAAAAAAGACATGGCTAGTGGTGGCTTGGCAGCACATCATATTCTTAGGAAAAACAGTCCTCTCCGTGGTGGGGAACACTTAGAATTCAGAAGTCAAAGTTATTTCAGTTAGCACTTGGGGGTCAAGAGAAGTAGAGAGTTGCTTAAACTGAAGGCAGAAGTATATCACAGGCAAAATCCATACACCTCACAGTAGAATCAGAAGCCATGTAGTCCTTGGTTTAAGCTTATGATATTCAATGGTCAGTGTCCTGGTCTATATAGCTCTTTTTGATTGGACACTGATGTTAGATGTCAACACACTTTGTGTGTTGCCCTAAGTTATCCCACACTTTAATATTCCCAACATAAAATTAGAAAAGGTCTCATACAAACAAGTTTTCTAAGAGACTATTCTTTGGTATTAAATAATTTCCATTTACCTTGTGAGATTCTCAAAAAGTAAATTTGTGTGTATATACAAATACACACTTTGGGTGCTGTAATTCTTTCTTGGAGTGGTAAGGAGTTAATTATAGTAGCTAGTTCTATTTAACATCTGTGACTTAACTAATGATTCTAGTGAAGTTAAACTGAACTCTCAACTTTCTTAATATCCTTCATGTTCCAAAAATTGAAGTAAAGCCACATGATAAGGCTTTATCATATGTATTCTTTTTATACTTGTGTAATCATAATCATAGTAACAATAAAACTAATAAGATTGGGCTAGTGGGAGTTCTAAAACTGATAAAGGATGACTTAGATCTACTAGGATTTAAATCTTTGATTTCAGGAAATTTGGAGAGTCCAAGGAAGATGATTAGAGCAATAACCCACATCTTTTCTGATTACGATCTTAAGAAATTAAAGCTAATTTTAACCTTGGATATAAGAAATAGTAATTCTTTTTTTTTCTCACAAATATAGATGAGGTTTAAATAACTTTTGATGCACAGTCTGTTCCAATAGGCATAGGCATCACTCATCGCCCATACCACCTACACAGCTCTTGAGTAGGAAATTTAAAATAACATGACTTACCTAGCTGAAGGGATGTGACACTCTGTGTGGCAAAGCTAAAATCAATTGACTCAAATCTATGAGGATAAAAGAAAGGTGTGCTGTACACAAAGAGCATGATGCAAACAGCAAAAATAGAACAACTTATGAGTCTGGAGCCTTGAAGTTATATTGAATGAAAAAAAATATATAGTGAATATATAGAGATGTTGAAATATCCTTAATAAGCTTAATAATATGTATTTGAAAGAATAAAACATATACATACTGTAATGGAAAAGGAGTATAATCTTCATTGAGTTCTTGGTCTTTTAAAAATACCATAAACTTTTTTTTTAAATTACAGAAAACATGCCAGGATCAGAGAAGGAATGGACCAGATATTTTAGAGCAGGCCCAGTGGTGGTAGGGAGAACTACTTTTATCTTTTAAGACAAATCTTTTAAAATATTTAGCAGTGTACATCTTTAATTGCTTTGGCAATTGCTCATTCTAGCCTAGTGCTTGCTTTTAGCATTGAGAAGGTAGATAATCTGGGAGTTATTTGCTGAATTGAGTTGACCATCTAGTCAAATGTCACGTCCAGTGAGGAGAAAAATAGTCAAAGCGGTTGTTTATTAAAGTGAACACCAGTTAATGGATAATTATTTGAGTTACAGTAGAGAGATTTTATACCTCTGCAAGGAGGTGTACTAAGTTCATTCCTATTCAAATTTTCTATGATTTAATGAATGGTTGCCCATTTAGACACAGCCACTAGTTTTAAAAATTACTGGCACAGTTGGTCTCAGTGTATTCAACTTGATTGAATATCTCTACAGAAAATAAAAAACAGAAGGTGCTCCTATCACCTCAGTAGGGCTGAAGAAAGCATTTAAAAGTCTAAAGTAATGGCATTTCCGTCGCATTAAGGAAAGAAATTAATATTTCCACATAATATAAAAGTGAATAGTGTTATATGAAATTCTTCCTTTCAGTGAAAATTGAACTCTAAGATTATTATTTCTATGACTTAAAATTCATCACATTCAAAACTAGTCCCTCCCCTACTAGTGCAAATCACAGGTTGACTAATGCTAATGAAACACTGCTTTCACTCTGTCTATTCGGTACCAGTAAATCTACGTTCATCTCATTCCACTACCACTCAGTTCATCGAGTCTTGCCTTCTGCCAACTTTCACTATCCCTCTATAGCGTTGTCCCACACAACCCAAACAATTGTCTTATTATCTTTGGAATTCAGAGAACTTGACCCCACACTACTCTGCTCCATTCCCTTGCCCCTTCCCTGACCTCCCACCAACTCCTCCCCTTGACCTTGAAATCAAGCACATAAACCCCTGTAGAATAGGTCCAATGTAAACACTCTGGGCCTGGATTCTCAACTCCTTCCTTTCTCCCTACGGAAGTCCAGGGCACATAGGAGATGCTCATTAAGTATTGATGGTCTGCTAACTTATGACAGGAGTAATTAAAATATGAATTCAACTACTTTCCTCAGGAAACCACATTCTCTGAAATTTAACTACACACAGCAAGGCCTTGTACTCAATAATATTTAGTGTCTTTACCCCTTTAGGCAAATATTTAAGATTTCCTAGTATTTCCTAAGTAATTTCCTATGGTATTATTGCGGCATGCCTCAAGGAGCAAAGCAATAAAATGTCCTTGTGGGCTTCCAAATACCTTCCAGTCCCCTCTTCATGGTCTATGTACCCATCCTGCCACTGATGGCTCACAGCTGAGTCCCTCACTGGGCATTGCCCTCAGCAGCAGCAGGAAAGTGTCTTGCTCAAGATTATACCCCCTCTCACAGGGCAGCCCACAGCCAGTGACTGCCTGATGTGGGAATAGAAAGCCCCGACCCTTGACCCAATTTCAGACAATTTTGAAGGACCCATAGAATCTGCTAAGGCCTCAGTCGCAATGACATGGTAATCAATTTCGCCCTCTGCCTCAGAAGTAACTGAACCTTCCGTTTCCAGGGAACCCAATAGAACATATCTTTCTTCTCCACTCGGCCTTAAGTTTTTGTTGGCCAGAACTGTATTTAACATCATCAGCCCATGTTAAGCACAATCCTTACAATCGTATTTCTTATTCATTCACATGAAGGAGTTAATTAAAATGCACGTTGGAAGGAGCAATTTTGCTAATTTAATAGGATTGAAGGACAATGGTTACCAAGGGCCAGCATAGGCCACACTTGCTGCACAATAATCACCTGAGACAGTGGGAGCACCAGAATTTCAGCATAGGAGGGTCTTAGCCTGTGCCATTGTGGTTGAAAGGGGCTTCAGTCTTGAAAGTTGAAGCTGAGTTGGTAGGGCACTTTGGAAGATATTGAGAAAGCATCCAATAGCCATAATAAAGTATGGTAGGAAGGGGAAGGGAATACTGACAGAGATTGAGAGGGTTCTGCTGAAGCCCTCCCAAGGCACACCTTGGTGCTCCCACTGACCTCAAAAGTTTTTAAAAGTACAAATTCCTATGCTCTGTTCCACCACTGAATCAGAGTCCTCAGGGCTAAGGGGGTGAGTTTTCACAACACCTAGACTATGTTACTTGTTCTTTTAGGTGAATACTAGTGATCCTGCACATGATATTTAGCTTGTGCCTAAGTAAATTGCATTCCTTTTCATTTTATATTCAATATTTGGCCATTTCCCGACTTACTAGAATTTCCAAAATGGAGTAGTCAGAAAAAGTATAGAAAAAACAATCCCTACTGGTTTGTTTTCTTCTGCTTATTGGAAGTATAGATAAAGCATTTGATAATGGAAAGAATTTAAACTCGGCTAAAATGAGGGTTTTTTTAATTTTAGGAGGCTCACTTTGTGATTTCCATCTACAATGCAAAATTGTTATAATTATTGGTAGTTAACAAAAAAGTTCACACTTACTAGGAATAAATTCTATTTTATTATTGAATGTATATTATACTCTAAAGCAATATTCGTTTTCTATATGATCTTAATATAAAATCATTTTGGAATTTATATTTCCACCTTGCCATTACATTATATAAAACATTTTCCTTTTTCTCCCCAGCTGCCTTCTCCAACCTCCCAAATGAATTGCTGTTTTTTGGTCACGTTCCTGTTGTTGTGACTGTAAAGAAAGAAACTTTAAACTTTAAAATTCTCATTGAAGAGTTACATTTAAACGACAGCATTTTTGCTAGGGTAGGTGGCATCTTTTTAATACGACTAAGCAAAGATAGTTTGAATGGGTACATCCCATTATAGAATGTTGCCTTCTGCTTTAAAAAAAATAGTAAATTTTAAACTTAAGCCTCTGCATTTATCTAGCACTGCTAACAGTGGTTTAGTCTTAGACAGGAGGAAAGAAGAAAGGAAGTGAAGCAAGCCCATGGTGGCTGTTTGAGAACAGGCTGTGTGTAGTCAACGTGAAGAAATTTGGAATGAAGAAGGAATTCAGGAGTCCTTGGTAAATTCACAAAACTGAGAATCAAAGGTACCCTGGAGATACAGACTCTTGATTTGTTCCTCTCTTCCTAAAGCATAAATCTGAGAAAGTCATACATTTTTCTTTATGCTCATGGAACCCCATTCCATTGGCTCTTCCCTGCCAGACCTGGAGACTTGGGGCTCCAGCCTTATTTTCTTACATTCTGCATCACATACCACATTCTCTGGGGAAAGTAGAACATTGGCTCTTCCCTAAGTATGCTCCATTTGCTCTTGCTTACAATATCTTTGTTCTTGATCTCCCCTCTATCTGGAATGTTGTATCTTCTCCACACCAATGTGAACTCCTTCAGAGTCCAACATAAACCTCACCTCCTTTAACTAGCCTCTCCTAATCCCTCCAAGTGTTCTTACCCTTTCCTGAGCCTGTCCCATACTTGACACCTCTCTTAGAAATATGCATAGTAGACTATCTTGAATTATAGTTTTATATGATTTTTTTAATCACCCCTACCCCTGATTAACCATCTTTGGGCCCAGACATATGACATCACTCATATCTATATTCCCTTGCAGGCCCTCTTATAGCACCCTGCACAATGAAGGCACTCAAATATCTATAGTGGGAGTGTACGAAAGAAAGCGGGAAGGGAAGGAAGAAAAGGGAACTGGAGGAAGTAAGGAAGGGAGGGAGAAAGGGAGGGAGAAAATGAGCTCTTTCTTCTTCCTCAGTCTATTCATAGGTTACAAACTACCTAATATCAATCCTCTCTCTTTTATTACTCAATTTTCTGTCTTTACTTTCCTAAATCAGCAGTTTTTGTCTCAGTTTACAGGGCAGCATGGGTTTGGGAGAACACTAATCTAAAACTGATCTGCTGTCACTAAATGCTTAAGTATTCCTTCTTGTAACACCGATGGACTGATGACCAACTATATGCCATGCACAATGCTAGGTCCTGGAAATACAAAACAGACAGGCACTGGCCTCCTGGAGCTAAGTAAGCTAAACTGTTCACTCATTGCGATGAGCAGACCCACTGACTGAGTGAGTTGCTCTGTGACTGTGTTATTACAGGCCCTGGAGGAGAACCCCGACAAGGGAAAGCAGCAGAGTCCAAAACCCCTAGAGACCCCTTGAATGCATTTACTCTGCACACTGTGGAGCAGGGAGTCTCTTGAGTACCATTCAGGAGTTCTGTCATGGTGAGAACAATTAGGGGCTTTAATAGGGGTATTCAAAAGCCAAGCACTGAGAGCCACCAAATTCATTTGTTACATTCAAATTTTCTCCCTTGGCCACATGAAGCTTTGTTTACACAAAATACCTGATACCCTTCTAAGCCTCTCCGTTTTCCATTTTTACTGCTGTGTTTAGCTCCCCTGGCTGTGTTCCTTCTGAAATCAAGTTGGCAGAGAGGCTGGGAACATCATAGTGTTCATAGCCAGTGTCATTTCTTCAAACAGGTACGTTAGGCAGCTGCCTACCCGGTAAGGCTGGAGGGCGCTGCAGGATCCAACTGCAATAAAAGTATATCTACCACAGCCCCCTCTCTACCTTGTCATCTAAAATGCAGTCTATTGAAGCCATTTCGTCTGGGTTGGAAACACAATAATGGCATATTTTCTTCAAATGTCATTATTATAATATGAAGGGGAGAAGCCTATTCTTCTAAACTTTTCCCTTTAGCATATTAACAGTGATTCATATGGTAAAATTTTTGACAAATATATATATATATATATATACATATATACATATGATTATATCTCCTTCACTCAGTAGCTGTGTGGTGGTAGCTTGGCAAACCTGATAAAAATAATGCTGCCTTCATCATTCTCAAATTGGTTCATTATTGTGTATGCAAGCAGGGTGACCTTGTTGATGAAGAAATGAAATATGCAATTCCATCTTTTCAAAGAGGAATAAACTATGGCTAAAAGATGTTTTGAGAAGACCCCTAGGTGGATGACTTTGGAAGCAAGCAGGCAGCAGGCGACACTGAGACAGTGATGTCTGGTGTCTCTGGACACCAGAGATGTCGGAGCAGATGTGCGCGAGAGTCGGGTAAAAGGAGCAGCTCCAAAGAAGAGCAGTTCCCTGTAGGTGGGGAGATACAAAGCTAATGGGAAACAGGACAGTACAGAAAAGGCAAGGAGGCCCTGCCTGTGACCTATTTTCCCAACTTTCTTTGTATTGTGTTTCCAGAGATCAAATAAGGTCAAGAATGGCACAGTGCGCAAAAGGGAAAAATATAGTCAGAGATTTTGAGTGGGGGCATCATGTGAGTGATCACAAGTCAATAAAGTGAACTAGAGGCCAAAGGATTAGATGCACTAAAACTAGCCTTAACAAGAACAATTACTTTGCTTATGCTGCTTGCTACTAAAAAAAAATATCTTATGCCAGGACATATTGCTATGTGACTAAAATACCCAGGGTTTGTATCATATCAAGAAACCAGAATCATGCATCATGGGAGAGACAGTGAATTGTGAGATCCTGGAAACTTAATTTCATTCCTCTGGTTCAAAATTTCCTTGTTGGCTAAAATAACATAATGGAGCATCCTTTACTCCTACACTGTATATAATTTCATTAGATTTTTATGAGGCCACTGTAATCACCTCTGGCTATATTTATAATAATTCATTTTCATTTTGACTGCAATAAAAATGTTTATTTTATCTTTTAAAGAGCAATTATTTGGTAATATCACACAATTTTAAGTTATAATAGTTGAATCCTAAAATTTGAATGAGTTTACCTGTGCTGGAACTTTAAATGTATGTTCTTAGGAAATTAGATACTCCAAGTCGATCCATCTAAAATCCAACTTCTTTGCTCCACATTCCACCACCATATGCACTTGCCTTTCATTTTGCATGTAAGATAAACATAATTCATGGATATATGCAATGCAAGTATTTTGACTGTAGACATACAGGCCTTTTATTTACCAGGGCTGCAGGAGTTATTCCAAGGGGTCTAGAATCTACATATACGCCAAACTTTCTGTGTAGGTAAACAGTGTATTTCAAAGATGCAAGTAGACCCTATTGTGACTATACACAAATTCATTTTTTAAAGAATTATATTCATAATAATTTATTGTTATTATTATTATGCATTTTCTCGATTAATTGATACTGAAAGTACAACTATGATTAAGTGGCCTTCCAATTTTTTTAAATTAAACTGGGGAACTTTATACCAGACGATGATGAAGATCACTATACTAAGTCATAGTTGTATTACATGTGAACGTTGATGGGGTAAGAACCTACCAATTAACTGACTTTGATCAGGTCATGAGAAAATAAACTACTATGAATAATTTTATGATTATTCATACAGTGATTTATTATAATTCACATAAAGTATAAGCTACATAATTAACAAACATATTGAAAGAGTGAATGTCTATAATTATATGATCACAATTCACAGCCCATTTCATTTTTTTGGTGAGTCCAAACTCTACACACAATTTCCTGACTTAGGAAGTATTACAAAATACAATCTAATTTTACTGTTAAATATATGTTCTTAGACATGTAGCTCTTGTATGAACAAAATAGCTCATCTAGTGCCATTTATTGTATTTTATTTGTATGAACGTAGTAGCTAAAACATGCCCTTTGAATAGCTTGTCATGAAAAAGATTCCTTTTAATGTTGTATTATGAAAACAAGAAAGAGCAGATTTTCAGAAGAAAAATATTAAAGTACTTTACTTTCTCCCTCTGCTTTATTCACAGTTCACTGCTTGGCAATTTCAGATCGTGTGATAGGAAAGCAACACCAGGCTGGTCAGGCATCCCTTCTGTAAAGCTAAAAGCCTTAGGAGTGTTAGAGTTTTGGCTCCTGCATATTGTTTCTACACAGGGGGACCAAAAAAGCATGTCAATTAAGGATCTTTCATTGTAAGCCAATGGTCAGGGTAAGCAGCAAGGGTATGTCCATTGAGCCATGTGGTTGGCTTGTAATGGAATGCTATCTGCAGTGTAAGATGCTCCAGGGTGGCATTCTCTGGGTGAAAATTAAAAGCATATTTGTAAGGTGATTAGCAGAATTTGTCAAATAAACAAGCCTGTCTACATTCCTATAATATTCCTTTGTAAATCTGCTAGAGCAAATCTAAAGCATTTCCATGAGATGTAAGGAACATGCATTTTTAAAATATAGGAAAGCAAAAAAATGCTTGCTATTTATAGGCATCAATGAAGTCGGATAAACATGCATGATCAAATTCATCTGAAACAAAGAAATATTGGGGATCCTTAATGTAAAAAGCAAGACACTGGGAAGTTAGGAAGAGGAGGTTGTCCTATAGCAGGAAAATTCTTTATTTTAAGTCCATGTGTATTTCCTTTTAGTTACAGAGTTAATTTTCCACTTTCCAATTCTACCTTAACCAAAATATAAAAACTTACTTTTTCACCTGATTATCCAGTCACTTAAAAACGTGTGTGGAAGGTCATATCACTAACTATGCCCTTTTCATATATGTACATTTATTTATGTTAAGATACAAGAACGTCAAAGAAATGCAGTGCTGGTAGTGACACACGGGGGATTGCCTCCCCCTAAAGAACGTTAGTAATTATTGCAACTAGCAAATTCCAAAACAGAACTATTATCTTTATATTCTTATGTCCTCTATTATGCTCGGTATTCAAACCCATTATGCTTTTGTTAATAAAGTGATATACGAGATTGGTTTTTTGTCAATTGACCCATTTTAAGTGGCAGCATCAAGTTTGTTTGTGAACGGTTGTCTGTGTACTTTTGGTACCACAAACAGAACACCTAAGTACTCAGGAGCATAAAAAAGAAAAAAAGCAATCAGCTTAAAACACTCTCACACACAAAAACCCTTAGTTACCATTCTTTGATTGTTATTCAGAAGCACCTATTTTTTTAGTTAGTTAAGACAACTATATTCCCATATGAGTACTGCTGAAGAAACTGAGTACTAAGTGAAAGTTAGCTTTTGTCTGTGTTACTTACTCACTGAAAGATATTACCTACCAGCTAACTGTAATTGATACTGGAAAGTGCTTATAAAGATTTACAATAGGGGTGTGAGGAAAAAATGCACTGTCCAATTCGTAAGACTTTGGGGAACACTTAATAATAATAATTCCACATATTTCTAAGGCATAGCATGATGGTAAGCACTTAGACACACATCTTGTTTCTTTAGCGCAATATGTAACCATTCTATTTTTTTAAATGATTATCTTGAACACTGAGAGGTAAAATACAGTGTCAGAAGTCACAAGGCTAGTAACTGACAGAGCCTGAGGTGCAACTCAGGCCCTCTGGCTCAGCCCTGAATTCTCCAATACCTGGATGTCTCAGAAAGCTGAGCTCCTTCCTTTTTGAGATTCCTGATACAACTAATGGAAATAGGATTGAAATTTAATAATAAAAATGCTGACATGGTCTTAGGTATAGCTGCCCAAATGGTGCCATTATAATTATGCTTTATAAATTGAGCATTACCAGAAAACTTGCTACTTTTAAATCTTATTAATTAACACTTGGGTGCTTTGGTTGCCACAAATTATAGAGTAGTCTGCTTTATAAAAACACAAGATTTGCCAAACACCAAAGATCATATCTGTTGTAAGACAAAGTATATCCCAAACACTCAGTGCCTAACAGACTAAAAAATTCTGAAATATAAATCTTAAAATAATCCTAAAAGTTCAGTTGTGCTTAAAAATGTTTTATCTGTCATTTTAACAATAACACGATTTGTTCATATACATTGCAAACATAATGAAAACTCCTTTAAAATTTTTCTCTAGCTTTAGGAATACTGTGATTACTTATCAGCTAAACCTCTTGACTTTGCTGAAGCAACTGGTCAGGAAACAAAATGAGTACTTTCCATATTTATAAATGGTATTTCTTCTTCTATTTTCCCTAATATTTTCTAATCTAACCACATAACTTGGGCTGACAAAATGGCAATAAAGTAGAGAAATAGATATTATATTTTAAATTATTCACTGCCTCATGTTTAAACGCTTTCCTCTTAAGCAAAGCTTTTTATTATTGATTTGTAGGATACTTAAGAAAAATGCCATAACCTGGCTCAGTTACATAATCCTCTTCCAAAAGAAAGTAACAGGTTATAAAGTGCCATTAAAATGACCGAAACTATCTTACCTAATGTGAATATATGCAGTCTTCAAGTAACAGGTTGGCAGTTACATGCGTATGTATGTTTCACGGTCAATGTCTTGTTTTAGAGACTTCTTTTCCTTTCTAGTATTATTTCCATCCACTACTGAGCTTATAAAACCTCTAGAATATGCCGTTTGGTAACATACGTGTGGCTTATGTCAGAAAACAACTGAGGAAGTCATTTCTAAAATATTAAAATAAGGAGTACAGGAAAAATCGTTGAAGACTATGTTTCTGCACATAGTTGGAGACTAACAGCCTGGAAGCAGCCGTAGTGTTACCCTGACCCCTGAAGGAAGGAATCAGGAGTTAACTTCACATCTAATTTCCTATACGATATCAACACCAAACCTCCAAATCCACTGGCACAATGTATCAATGTTTGGGCATGTCCTGCAGAAATAAGAAAGTCATCTCAAATATCGGAGCTCGAAATTTCATTCCACCATTCCACCATTCTGATTTGTGGTAAGCAGATCTTTTCAAAGTTATAGTGGATGTCTAGATCCTGCACCTGACTCCATAGGAAAAACAGAAAGAATCATCTCATCTACACGATAGAAGAGTCATTTAGCCTTTTTTGTAAAATAAACGTAAAAGAAAATAGAAATTAGCATGACTAGATGATTTAATTTAACAGAATTAGGATTTTAGCAGCTTCATTTTGAGAGAATATATAATCTATTGAGGAAAAAACAGATCTTAAAACGGTAGAAGGCCAAAAGGAACTGATGTGTATCTTCTTTTAAAGAAAATCACAGCTCCAAATAAAACATGAAGGAAAATGACATTTTATTCTGCAGTATTCCCTCCCCTGTACAGCGAGCACAGTACATTTATCTCATCTCATGGTAAAAGTCACAGGCAGCTGCAACATGTTCTTTAAACCATCCAATAAGTAAAACTTGAAAATGGATTGCTCTTTATTTCTGGAATTTGGATTAATAATGAATTCATTGCCATTTATTTTTTAATTTAACAAGATATCGTTACCTTTGAATGTTTTTACTTCTCTTTTTCCCAGAGGGTTAAAATGGCCCAGAAAGAGGTTGTCAATGCAAAAATAAAGGTACAAAACACTCATTTCTGACGTGCCATGGAAGCAATCATTTTATTGAGGGAATCACCAGATTGAAATCTGCATCAAGCTCTACCAGGAAAAATGCAAGAGTGGACCCTAAATAGTCATTCCGTGCACAGTCTTCATTTCAATGGATTTAACTTTCTATACAGTTGGGGTCATGTATTTCAATCATAGGGTACAGAACTATGACCTTGGCTGGGATCATCAGCCCCAGTTACTCAATGGGGCACTTGTGAAACATTGCGGACTAATTTTGACTCTCCCCGGGTGTGGCTGAAATTGCTCCTGTCCAGCCTTAAAGCTTATATGATCTGCTGTCCCTCAGAAACTCACTATGAGAAAACTCATGCTAAATTCGCCACAGAGATCAGGGTTTACAGGACCCTTGAAGCTAATCTTGGTCTGCCCTCCTCCTCCTCTGTTAACTGTTACAAGCCTTCAAAAGTTAACAGGGTGATGGATCCTTTCTCTATACAATCATTTCATCTCACTATCGTTGACTGAAGCTCGCTGATGTAATGAAGTTACATAATCACCGATTATGCACGACTTCCATCCATCTTCCTACATATCCACATATCTTCTCCCCTCCCCTTCAGATCAATCTACCAGGTGAGATTTATAACACATGTAAATGCTCCATTCTCTCATCACAGGTACAGAATATGGGACTTTAGCATTGCAGTACAGTGCACTGAACCACGTCATCAATATTGATTTTTTTATCCCATTTCCCAAGCAGAATATGCTTAAACATCCTTCATGCTCTAGTCTCTAACTTTTTCCCGAAAGGGTAAAATAGATGTAGCAGATAGGACACATCTTCAACTTAAGGTTAAGGGAAGTGTGTAATTGGCTGCATTTCCAAAGCTGGCTGCATTGCAATAAAGGGATGGTCTCTGCTTCCAGATCTTCGACTCCCCTGCACGTGGGTCGCAGCTTTAGCTATTTAGGGTATTGGGAAATACTTATATTATTTGACAATTGAACTTGAGAAAGAAAGCATTATGATAATATTTAAAATAACATTGCACTATTCTCTATTTTAGTCATCATAATCAGCTTTTTCTTTTCTTTTTTTTTCACTCTGAACGATAATCCAGTGGATAAAAAAGTAGCCCAGGGTACTTAATAATCTCCAATAATCACAACCTAGAGAATAATTAACAATGATTATCACCTTAAAGTTTAAGAACTTGACAAGTGGGATGTCCCTGGTCCCATTGCGGCTGTGAAATGCAGCAGAATGCTGCACTGAGTTGAAAACATATTTCTTTTAATGAATAAAGAGTAGCTCGTTTCATTTTAAATAGGGCTCTTCAGTAAGTGTTCCTTTCACTGCTGCTACCCCTTCCAGAACACAGGAGCCACAAATATTGCATCCAAACAAAAGAGTGTCTACCCGGAATTAATTCAAGACACTCTTCCATATCAAAATAATTGGAGGGGGGGAGTGATGCTTTGATTTATTTTCGATTACACTCAGAATACAGAACCACATACACACACACACATGCACACGCACACACCAACACACCCAACTGCAGTTATTCCATTCAGTGCCAATAACGGCCACATCACAGCCATCAATGCGATGCAGCAATCATCCAAGTCACCCATTCTCATTACAAACGCCCAAGTTTGCTCATGCCACTGATGGGTTTGCATGTATAAAATGACCTTACCCACAACAGTCTTCCAAATTATTCTCCTCTGGATATCAGTCGGTAAGGTAATTGCTGGTCATCACAATGCGTATTCAGAAAAATCCACGTTTTACTCCTCTGTTCTTTTTCTTGTTTTTGCTAGCAATTAATATCGTGAACAAGATACCCATTCACAAATGCCAAGTTCACCATAAAAGCGGATAATTCCATACAGCTCTTTCCTACAAGACTGCCTCCAGTTAGTTCTCAAAGTGCCCGATTGTTTGGTGAAGATACAATCCAGGTGCAGAGCAGGGAAAAAAAAAGACTAGGAGAAAAAAGAAGAGGCAGATAGAAAAGGAGAGACTGAGAGAGGAGAGAGCAGAAAAAGAGGGAAGAAATTTTTTTAAAAAAGGAAAGAAAAAGGCCGGTAAGTAAGGAAGTCTGTGAGCTCTATGACAAGAATCGGAGTCTTGCGTGCGAATCTTCTGTATACATGTAGCCTTTCAGATCCTCTTGGTCCCCAAGTAAAATTTCCAGATCCGGGATGCAGCCATAAGAAAGAATCCTATGTATATTTCACAAGTATCCCGCAATAACAGATCCGACGGGGTTTTCCTGGTACAGTACTGCTATGTGAAAGCACACAACCCCTGCTGTCTGGGAAGGTGTCTCCTGGGTCCTAGCTCTCTTCAGCAGCCCCCAAAAATGATTTTTCAAAAACGAGTGGGGGAAAGAAAGCAGCTTTGCTTTTGCCTTGAATGATGCTAATCCTGAGCGAAAACGACAAGCAAACCACGAATAGCACGAGATCTTGATTAATAGCCACAATCCACTCAAAATATCCCAGAGAAGAAGGAGCGAAAACAAGAAAGAGAAACTGCAATGCATAAATGATTCCAGTGTTTCTACAAGATCGGTTCATTTGATTGAATGCATTCTCTGGTTTGCTGCAAGTCATAAAGAGGATAGTGTTACTGCCACCCAATGGATATTTTAGTACTAGCCAATCCACACAACGCCACCGCTTTGCGAGTTTTACTTTTCAGAAGACTGAAGAGGAAGGAGGGTAGCCTGGGAATCTTTTGGAAACGACACTGAGAGGCCTCGAGTAACGGGAATCTGTCCTTCCAGGCAAAAGAGGGCCGGCAAATGTGGACTTACCCAGTCTTGCGGTAGCCACCTTAAAATTATGGTTCCATTTCTCTAGGAAGCAGCAAGGTACAGAGAGCGATGCCCAAACTGACACGCTCATAATAACCTCCTTTTCATCTTTTCTCTTTAGAGCTAATTTGTTATTGCGCGCGATCTCTCTTTCTCCTCTCTCTCTCTCTCTCTCTCACACACGCGCACACACACACACTGGGCCATTCTCAATATCACTTTAAGCCGATTTCAAATGGGAGCGGGGTGCAGGGGGGTAGATCCAAACCCCAGGTGGCAAGGTGTAATTGTTTCTACAGGGCAGTTTTGTAAAGTGCTTCAGTCTGTATTGGTATGTAAACTGTGAGTCTTTCAGGCGGTAACGCAGCCGCCCTTTCAGTTTTGGGAGGAGCAAAATCTTCCCTAAGTGAGTGGGGCTTGGGAGAAGGGTGTTTGTGGAAGGCTCTCTGGGAGTGTGGGTGGGGGGAGTGGGGCGCAGACGGGAGGAGATTGAAGAGGATCCTGCTCCCACCCACCGTGTGATCGAGTTCTCTGCAGGATTCTGAGATGGAGTCGTGATGGGAAAAGAGGAGCAAAGTAGGTACTGGTCAACTAGATTAGGATATTTGCTCAGTTTAAGATCCTTGCCCTTTATACTCCCTTGGGATAGTATAATACATGTGATTCTGTACTTCTCAAACTAGAACGTTGCATGATCACCTGGGTGTCTTGTTAAAATGCAGATTCTGATTCAGTAAGCCTGGAGTGAGGCCTGAGAGGCTGCATTTAAAATAAGCTGGTCCGTGGACTACACTTGGAGTAGCAAGACTCTAGGGAAGTGCTAATATTTACACTGCAGCCACAGTGCTAGGTTCTGACAGTGGGGTGGGCAGGGCAGCAAAAGGACTGAGAAACACTTTTCCAGTCACCACCCCTCCCTCTCCCTGCTCTTCAACCTGTCCCATACACCACCTGTAGCCCCCATTCTAGAAAAACTTAGCCCACTCTATAGCATGTTCCACAAGCTTTTGTAAAATAAGGTTTAACAAGATAAACCAAAAATAGAACAATAAATAGGTAGAGCAGCCTTGGCCCTAGAGAACTGTATCTTCATTTAATTTGGGGAGCAAAATACAATTGAAGATAAAGGAAACACTTGCAAATATTCAGTAAAATGTGAGCTAAACTAATGCAGGCTAAACTCAGGGCACAGGTGAAACTGAATGAGGCCTGGGAGACTGGATAGGGAGGTTAATTCATATTTATTTTTAAGGAAGGAGCAGTATATTGAACTTGCCAATCCAAGCTGAGGGAAGATCTGGTTAAAAAGTGTGTAGGCAAGTTTTACATGGTTTCCCTAGAGATAACTCACCCAAATTAACCTTGCACGTGCTCCTTCCCCACGTGCTCTAATCCAGAGTAGACTGAGGACCAGAGGGGAAGGGGAAATATATCTGTCTCTTCTCACAGCAGGTGATCCACATTTTCAACACCTATCACAGTCCTTTAGCTGACCCATTTAAGTGGAGAACTAGACCTCAAGCGGACTGGGATGGGGCACAA
Source organism: Tapirus indicus (assembly GCA_031878705.1). NCBI lineage: Eukaryota > Metazoa > Chordata > Mammalia > Perissodactyla > Tapiridae > Tapirus > Tapirus indicus. The sequence continues at coordinate 23,009,769 of CM062942.1, read as the reverse complement.
TTAACAAATTTAATTGCTTCAAGCAAAGTTTAGAAGTAAAAGTCCTGGACTGTAGGCTCAAATCCTAGATTTGAGTCTAATTTCTACTGCTAAGTGGCCATAATTACCCAAGGGAATCACTTTAATTTCTCTTGGCCTCAGTTTCCTTGTCTGTAAAATGACAGGTTAAAATGAACCGGTTGCCAAGGTCCACTCCAGCTCCATATGGTACAAAAATCAAGTTCTCTATTTCCAAGGCTTCTGCCAGTCAGTTTGGTACTCTACGTAGAGCACGAGTTCTAATTTTTACCTTGACATGGGCTGCATGCAGAGAGAATCCAGAGGCTTTGAAAAGTGTGTTAAAGACACAGGTGAACATTTGACCATTTCAGTCCTATTGCAAGAGATGATTTAAAACACTTTCTCTTCAGATCCAGGAAGGGAAGTGTTTGTTTGAATCAGAGGTGAAGCATTGTCTATTCCTGGATCTTACAGAGCCAACTGTGGGCCTCGCTGTTTGTTGCCATGGGATCCTCTTTGTGCGAACTGTCTTGAACTGTGTGGGAACATTTTCCTCTTGCCTCCCTTCAGTTCTCTCTCTAACTCTTCTGAAGATATGTGTCAGAACAAAATGTAGCTGCATTATTGCCAATTAAGACTAACAGCAGCTGCAAGGTGCAGCTAATTAAGAATTTTAATTACTTCGCCGAATTCTCATTTGCAGATGTTTAGAGCATTAAACAATGTATTGTGATTTTATTTTAAAATCTGAATAAAGCTGACCTCCCTCCAATGGGAGGTAAAAATCTACACAACTCAATGATGGGTGTAAAAAAAGGCTTTGATATGGGAAGTATATACCTTGGCACATCATTTGAGAATAAGGGACATGACATTCAGGAGGAAAAAATAGTGTGCATATCTGTAAATATGCTTTTTTTTTTTTTACCAAAGAAAAAGGCAAATAAATCTAAAAATACTGCAAAAATTAGCAATTTACTATCCAAGCAGAATCCTTGCATGTTACATAGTTCTTCTCAAAAGTTCTGTTCTTTTTCCTTTCCAGTAACGGGATGGTTAACAATAAGTTCGGTGCTGCAGTATGGGGATTGTAGGCTATAATCCAAAGCATTATGGGGTTTGTAGTAAAAACTGGCTGCAGATCAGTTCCATGCTTCTAGCTTTTCTCAATTGAAGGAACTGCTGTTTTATTTTCTAATAATAAAAAAGAGGAATGTCAAGATATTTTAAATAAATTCATTTTAATGAAACAAAGTTGGTATTACTGGGAGTATGAAATTAGAGTTTAGCTACAATAATATTCTGACTGAGGAGATGGAGAATACAATAACATCTACTTTATAAGCCACAGATAACCTGAACAAGGTATTTCCTAACATTACTATCTTATAGCTAAGGTTTCAAAAATCACTTTCATTGTTTTAGTAGTAAAAAGTGAGAAAATATCAGGTTTTGTGTTAATGAAAGAGAATTGTGAACACAGGAAAAGAACTCAAGTTCTTATTGAGTCCTAAGTTTAATTTTCCACGTTTCACATCTTTCCTAAGTGAAGTGAGCAAGAGTTTTATTTAATCTATCTTTTTAGATGTTTTGTTATACAAAAATACTCTGAATATTCAGAGTAGCTCCTCTTTGTAATGAAATCCTTAAGGCTAGAATATCTGGGAAATACGTCTGGAGTGAAGTATTTCATTCCATTTAAATTTAATTAATTATGGAAATGTATAAATTAAAGAGTTAGAATTCAGTTCATCTTTTGTATGCAGATGATTCTGTGTAGGTAAATGCATAATTTATAGGGGTTTTGATTTAACTCTGTTGGCAATTTATTTCAAATTTCATTAAATGTTTTCTGTATGACATAAATTCAAACTCTAGCTCCCCAGTAATGTTCTATGAAATCAGCCCCCCTTTTGTTGTAAAGGCTAAAATATGTCTCTTCATAGTCTCTTGCATCTGTGAAAGTCCCTATTATCATGCTAAGTTACTTAGAAAGTATTTTAAACCTAAGGTTGCTTACTTTTCCTCTTTCTTTCCTTAAAGATGACTCCATCCACAAAAAGGCAGCGCAAAAGCAAACTATTATCACAGACACGAATAAATGCAAAATCAAGCACCGTTCATTTTCAGGCCTTTTGCCAGCAACATTCATTTGAACCCACCACCACATATTCTCAAATGATGTACAGACAAAGACTCGAGCATTTCAGCAAAATTCCACCATAAAGTTCAGAAATAATAAAGAATGCTATGAAAAAGCAAATAGCAACAGGAAAGAAAAATGCCATGCCGGCTTTTCTTTCAGATTTCTAAGTTTTGAATCATAAAAATATACAAATATATATCTTCTTGAATGCAGTTTACATTATTGTTCATACTGTGACTATTTCTTTTATGGTCACAAAAATAAAAGCAATGCCCCAAATGAAACACTATGTACATAAGCGATGCAAATGCATCCCCAGTGGAAAGCCGGCTGGCTGCTGGTGGGAGGGTATATTTATACAGTGCCTTTCATTTGGAAGTTTCCCAAAATGATTTGCAAACTGTATATAGAGGAATTGCTCACCATGGAAATTCACCCACTTCCAGGAGAGAATGCAGAAGTTATTCCACGCTGACAACTAGTTTAAATAAAACCACAGAACAATATTTCAGGTGGGCAAAATTGTAATTGATTCAGGAAATGTGCACTGAAAGCCCACTGTGTTCCAGGCACAGTTTGAGGTACTGAGGGTATCATTGTGGATATATCCGGTCAAGTTTCCTGCTCTCCTAAAGCTTATGTTTTACTGAAATCTGACCAGAACTCAGGAGTTAAAAGCCCTATTTCTTGGTGAATTTCTGACCGCTGCATATGGTTCTACTGGAACAGACCACTTGCTACTTTTTAATATGTATTTATATCAAGCGTCATGATATCCAGGACAATATGACCTGTGGCAATGCATTCTACTTCAAATTGATCACACACAAAAAGTAGCTTCAGATATTATGGTTGAAGCAGGTAAAATGACAATAACATCTCCTGCACTGAATGATTTGGGAGAGGTAGGGCAGAATTAAAAGTCTTCCAGGTTTGGGAAATTAAATGAAACGGTATTGCTATATATACATGGAAGACCGCTTCCACTGAAATGATTCAGGACACTTCATGGTAATTAAGGCATATAAAATAGTTTAGTGAAGGAAGAGAGCAGTGTGAGCTAATGTTTCAGAGCATAAAATATGGAATCAAATACCAGTGTCTCCTAAATTTACTAGATTTATAATACTTTTCAAATGGAAATAGAACAGGAAAAAAGGATAAAGCAGACACTGCCAAAGTTCATCCCAGACCCCTTCAGGTTCTAGTTCTATGTGCTCACGGCCATCACTCCTTTCTCTGCACTTTGCATCTAAAGGCCAGCATCTGGATCCTCTTGAACTACTGCTGTTGGGCTACTGGTGCTGCTTGACTTGCCTGTGATGAGAGCTGGCAGTGCCTGGAGTTTGCAACCTTCCTCCCTCTTAGCCAATGACCGACTGATACAGGAGTATGAAACCCTAGCTCTTTTTGACTATAGTTCGGAAAAACTCAAGAGGCATCTTCACACTCCAGAGGTCCCCTGTGGAATCAGGCTAAAGCTGGAACTTTGCCTATAATCACACCCTTGCTTGGTGTCTGGGAACCTAAGATAGAGGGTAACAAGAAATAATCATAGAGGTCCCATCTTTAGCTTTTAAGTAGTCAACCTGTATAACTGGAAACAGATAATGCATTCATTTATCCATTTGTGTATTGTTTATCCGTTACATACTATGTGCCAGGCAGTATGGGGTGTTGGGGTCCAGGGATAAGTAAGGCACAGTCCCTATCCTTAAAGAGCTTAAGTCTAGCAGTACAGAGAGAAACATAAATAATGTGTGTGATATACAATGTGATGAGTACCGTAAGAGAGATCTGAATTCAGCCTAATAGAATCAGGGGAGACTGAACAGAGAAAGAGTTATTTCAGTGACCTTGAGGGATGGGCAAAATAAAAATCGCAACATGAATGAAGACCAGGAATAAAGAGTAATATCTAAGTAGGCCAATTTTCTTCTACCTAGAAGGAAATAGCACTGGTCCTGGTAGTAGAAATCAAAGTGTTTAAAATCATAGGATCAGTTTTTGAAGGGGGCTCTAGAGATAACCTTGAATAATCTCTTTATTTTAGACAGAGGAAATTGAGTCTCACTCAGCCGACTAACACAGTTATTTAAGCTCAGAAAGCTAGGAAGTGGTAGGAGTTCTCTTCTGGCATGACTCAGCCATATTGCCTGTCAGCCTTTTCTTTGAAAAGATAAATTGAGGACATAATAGAGATATCTGATATAATATCTGGTATGAATCCTGGCCTATCACTATACGGCCTTGAAAAAATTCTTTGCCTTCTGAGTCTCAATGTCTTCGTATAAGAAATGAACTTAATAGGATAAACTTCTCTTGGGGACGCTGTAGCATGTGCACATAGCAGAGTGCCTAGGACATAGTATGTGTTTGAGAGAAGCATGCTTTGTTTCATTTTGGCTTCTTTAGTTTGTTTTCATTTCTTTTCTTTCCCAATCAGAGAATGATATAGTGGTGTAAATGGAGACAAGGATGTTGTTATTTTTGTTCGTGTTTTGTTTTTGTTATACTAGCTATAGAGTTGAAGGGAACCAGACCTTTAAGATAGCTTGCTTGCTTTAAATAAACTGCTGGTGTTTTTGCTTAGGACTAACATTGTCTCTGACTAAAACTCATGAGTATTATTGACAGATCATCTCAGGACCAGTCTAACTTTGCTTAGTGCAAACCAGGTATGCGAGTCTGCCTCTTCTAATCAGCTAGTTGTAGTAGCAATGAACATAATACTGAAACATATATTTGCCAGTTGAAGAAGTCTGTTTTACACACATTGCAAAGGAGGATCACCAAATGGCAAATGAATGTATGAAAAGGTAAGTGACTTCATTAGACATAATGGTGATGTAAATTTAAACCACAATGCAATATTATGAGACATTCACCAGAGTGTTTAAAATGAAATAACAGTAGAATGGATGAATACACTGTTATACATTCATACTGTAGGCAACCATACAGTAATGAGAACTAACAATCTATGGCTATTCGCAACAATATGTTGGAATCTCACAAATATAATGTTGAGCAAAAGAAGGCAGACACAAAAGAGTATATTCTGTAAGACTGCATTGAAACAAAGGACAAAACAAATCTAATCTACACTGTAAAACATCGGGATAGTAGCTACCCTTGGTGAGAGTAGTGACTAGAAGGATGCACAAAGGGAATTTTGGGGGTGCTGGTAATGTTCTGTTCTTTTATGATCTTGATGTTGGTTACTAGGGTGTATTCATACTGTGAAAAATCATTGAGCTGTGTGCATATAATGTGTGCACTTTTGTATATATTTCATATTTCAATAAAAAGCTTTTTAAAAAAGAAGCTTGTTTTAAAACCAGAAGAAAAAAGTCTAATTCCTTTATCAATGATACATTATTAAAAACAATCAATAAAAATTAATAAACTGTTGGCAGATATTTGTGAAAGTCAAATATATTATCATATTAAAATATGGGGTCTTCCTGTGAAATGGATATGAAAAGGCAGGGTTTGTTTATTTTAAAAGGTGTTTTCAGGAAATAATTGGGGTTCTCTTTTTGAAACATGATTAATTTAGTATAATTTAACATAGAAAAGGAACTAGATAATTAAGATAATCATGTCTTTGACTTTTTAGTGTCAATCAAAGCTTTGTTCAATTCTTTTGTGAAATGATAATAGCTAGCATTTATTCAGTACTTATTATGTGCCAGGCATCACTGGAGGTATTTTATATGTGCTAATTCACTTAATCCTCAAAAGAAATAAGTGCTATTGTCATGGCCAATTTACAGATGAGGAAACCAAAGCACAGACACTATTAATAGCTTCCTCAATATCTTACAGTGGCAAAGTTGGAAATTGTACCTTCTCTTAATCACTACCGTTATCCTCCACTCTAGTTTTTATTATTTTTCTCTCTGTTACATTTAGCTAAAATCATACTTTTATATTTAATTTGTATGTTGCCTTTATAGGCTTGATATCTCTAATATGGCAAGCTGTAAACAAAAGAGTTAGCAGCAGTTCAGCAAAAATTTCTAGTTCACTATTTTCTCCAGCAGAGTATGTCACTCTTGCTTCTGTGCATCACTCCGCTCTGTTTATCTTTTTTCTAAAGGAGGTCTAAGTGAATTATTATGTTTCTGTTAAATGAAGAGAAAATGATGAAATTACACCTTTCAGGGAAAAAAATGTTAATATTCAACTTTTTAAACACTTAAGAATAGTACGATAAGGGGTGTGTTAGCATTATGTAAATACCAGTGTTGCTTTCTGAACTAATTTTTGCACTGAGGAAAACAACTCTTTAAGTAAATCATACAGGAGGCTAGAGAGATATTATAGATGATGTTAATAACTAGATACCCATACTCAATTTGTGTATGTGTGTGTCTGGTGTGTGTATGTTAAGCAGATATTAGAAGGATATTATAATATACTAGAATGAGATGATAGTATAGCAGGTACTAGGTACTGGAGGGATATTATAGCATGGCATAATATAGGCCATAACCTAAAAACGGGATATTGAATATCATTATTGTAAAAATCTCTTCTACAGAGACAATGCTATGTGTTCACCAAACTTTATTTCCTTCTTAAGTACCCCAAAACACGGTGTTTCCCGGCCCTTCTGCATCTATGTGGGGCCACAGTGGATTGTGGACAGATGTGTTGCACACATCTTCCAGACTTGATCCCTAAAATCTCCCGAGAGGTCTTCTCGCTTCTGTCTTTACTGTCATGTTTGCCTTCTTCGTATGCCTGGTTTGAAGGAAAGGGCTACAAGATGGTGGAGTCTTGTGATGGAAAGATCTTCGCTCCCTAGTCTTTGCTAAGGGAGGATCCTAGTCATTGCTAGAAGGAGAGCTGTGCAACCAGAAGCATCAGCCTCGGGCTTTGTGTGAGTAAGGAGCAAATTTTCATTGTACTAAGCCACAGAGATTACAGGTTCATTTGTTAGTATAACGTGCCTTAGCCTACCCTGATTTATATCCTCTGACCCATGCAAAGGCAAAGAAAATAATTTTTCTTCTTTTTTCTTTTTCTCTTTTTCATTCTTTTTTGTATCTCAGGTGTACAAAATTATATTGATCATGATTCTTGGTTAATAATCATTTTTACTGGTTTAGGGGTCTATGTGCAGCCCAGTTTTATTCATGTACTTATTTAGTTGTTTTTCATGAGGTTATAAACGCTTGAGAAAGCACCATCCAAAACAAAAACAAGCGTCTTGAAAATAACCTATAGCAAACATATGGTATGGTACCCCTGTCAACCTATCCATCTGCCTCCCCTCACTTAAGAAAATCATCATCCTGAATCCCATGTGCATTATTCCTTTGACTTCTTTTTTGTATAGTTTTATTACATCTATACTTATTCCTAAAGAATACAGATTTTAAATTTCAGTTGTTTTAACTTCATAAAAGGATATCAGCTCCAGTTCTGGATGAAATACAGTGAGCACTCTTTGTCTTCCACCGAATACAGCATTAAAACCTGGACAGACTACATGGAGCAACTATTCGAAAACCCTGAAGAGGAAATAATAGTAAGCAGATTAGGAATGAGCACCTGAATTTTAAGTACTACCGAAATTTGTATTGAGTTTACCATTTTTTTCCCCTTTGATATCTCCCAACCTGAAGTCAACACAATTGGAAACATGGAAATGAGCTCAGACAGTGGGAGCTCCAGGAGAAGTCCTCTATCTTTGGCTCCGGGACTGGGAAAAGGAACTCCTAATGCTCAGAGGGAGTGTGGAAATCTCCCTGGAACCTTTCTCTCCCTTTCTCCATTCTCCTGTGCCCCAGTCCCAGGGCAATCCTGTAGTAGTGGTGGAGGTGGCAGCTGCAATTACTGGAACCAGCAAGAATGAAAAGTCTGACAGAGGGAACCTTTTTCTCTGTTCTGTGGAGCTGCAGTTCCAAGAGGGTAGGACAAACCGTCATTGTTTTGTTTTGTTTTCACACTCTGTCTTCCTTCCACTTGTGCCAGGACATGAGTCTAATCACAGAAGGCCATAACAAAGCATACCAGTGTGGGGTAATTAGAGCCCCATGTTTCTGGCCAGGCAACCAAAAAGGGTAGGGGCAGGGAAGAGAAAAGTACCAGGAAGATTGCAAGGAGCAGGAGTTCAAGAAAAAGATCCCACAAATCTGTTTAAGAACTCCAGGGCTCACCCTTGAGTTGTGTGGGGGATCAGAATTGGCCACTTCAAGATGTGTCTCTTTACCTTGACTATTTTCACTGAAGGAGGCTTTGACCTTCCCCGCCCCCCACTGACTGTCTGAAGGGAGTTGGGATGGAAGGACGTCACTCTGGGTATTGATAGACTGGGAGGGTCTTTGCTGGGCCCATTCTTATCAAAGTTCTGTTTACCAAACATTTACCTTTGTAAGGGAAATCACCATTTGTAAAGGTTTTTCCCTCTCTGTACCAGGAGGAAGTGGGGATGACTTTCTTTATCTCTAGAAACTTAGTGCGGAAGGCAAGGACTTAAATCTGCATATTCATGTTTACTGTGCTTTTCTTGTAATCACCCATAGCTGACACCTCCAACCCCCAATATCCTCCTTTGTCTATTTAAGAGGAGAACCTCCGCCATTTTGTTGAGAAATACTCAGTTTTCCCGGGTCTCTCCCATGTATACATGTTATAAAGCTTTGTTTGATTTTCTCCTGCTGTTCAGCCTCATGTCAATTTAATTTGTAGCCCAGCCAGAAAGGACCCAGAGTGGGGAGAGGATACTCTTCCTCCCCTTCAGTTGCACATATGAGGACTAGATTCTAACTAATATTTTCGTTATCTGTAATTGTATCCCCATCCCAATCATAATATATTTTGTTGACCTTCTAATTGCATCATCGTCTTTTATTTTTATTTATTTCTGCTATTCTTTTTTAATTTAGTTTTTCCAGATTTATTGAGATATAACTGACATATAACATTGTGTAAGTTTAAGGTATACAACATGTTGATTTGATACAGTTATATATCAAATGTTACCACCATAGCATTAGCTAACACCTCCATCATGTCACATAATTACCATTTCTTTTTTTGTGGTGAGAACTTTTAAGATCTACTCTCTTAGCAACTTACAGTATTATTAGCTGTAATAGCCATGCTATATATTAGATCCCCCGAACTTGTTAATCTTATAACTGGAAGTGTGTACTCTTTGACCAACATCTCCCCATTTTCCCTACCCCCCAACCCCTGGTAAATACCACCCTGTTTCTCTGAGTTCAGCTTTTTTAGATTCCATGTATAAGTCAGGTCATACAGTATTTGTCTTTCTCTGTCTGACTTATTTCACTTAGCATAATGCCCTTGAGGGTCATCCAAATTGTCACAAACAGCAGGATTTCCTTTTTTAGGCTCAATAATATTCTATTGTAAATATATGCAAGATCTTCTTTATCCATTCATCCGTGATGGACACTTAGGTTGTTTCCATATCTTGGCTATTCTGAATAATGCTGCAATGAAGATGGGGGTGCAGATATCTCTTCAAGATTCTGTTTTCTGTTATCTATTGTCTTCTACTTTCTTTGAGTTTATTCTGTCAATCTTTTCTAACATCTTAAGATGGATACATAAGTCATTAATTTCAAGGCTTTTTTCTTTTTTATGTATTAGTGTTTGAAGGTATAAATCTCCGTCAAATCACTTTCACCATATCTCATAGATTCCGATATGTCATGTCATATCATTCTGGTTTTTTTTTTAATTTTCAAATTTCACTGTGATTTTTAATTTAATCTAAGAATTATTTAGTCTTATTTGTGTGTGTGTTTTAAATTTCCATGTTTTCGGAGATATTTTTAATTTTTAAAATTATCATCTAACGTAATTGTATTATGGTTAAATATTATGAAATCTGAAATTTTTTGAGGATTTCTTTATTGGCTGGGATATGATCAACTTTTTATAAATATTCCACATGTGTATGAAAAAATTGTATATTATTTAATGGATGCAGAAATAAGTATATGGGTTTCTCTCTCTCTCTTTCTCACTATCTGTTAAATCAATTTTGTTAATTGTGTTACTTATTTCTTCTATATCTTTGCTGAGTTATTTATTGTGTAATCTGTGAATAATCAAGAGAGGTGTGTTGAAACTCCCCACTATGATAGTGAGTTTATTGACATAGTAATATCAACTTTTTGCTACATATATATTTTGAGCCTATTTTATTGGTGTACACATTTAAAATTATTATACTTCCTTGACAGATTAAATTTTTTTGATGTGGCATGACTCTCTCCACACCTAATATTTTTTGTCTTAAAGTCTATTTTATTTAATATGGTATAGCTATCAACATTGTTTTGACTGGGGTTTTCCTGATAGATCTTGTTTTCCCCATTCTTTTACTTTCAACTGTTGCATGTCCTAATGCTTTCAATGTTTCTCACATAAATCCTTTAAATCTGGATTTGGACTTTTTATCCAATTTATTAATCTATATCTTTGAATTGTTAGTTTTCTTCTATTGATATTTATTCTAATTATTGACATCTTCATTATCCTTGCTACCATCTTAATTATTCAATTATTTCAATGTGTCCCTCTATTTCTGCATCTCTTTTTACTCCTGTCTTATTTTCTTAATTGAAGCTATGTCTCACCCTGCATAGGACAAGGGCTCTCTGTCCTTTGTCTCCCCCTCCTTCTAACACCCATCATGTTGATCAGACCTATGCCCTGGCTTTTACTGAAAATGTGGTCCAAGGACCAGCAGCATCAGAATACCTGGGAACTTACTAGAATTGTAGAACTTTGGGCCCCATTGCAGACCTACTGAATCAGAATCCACATGTAATCAAGAGCTCTAGGTGTTCTTATGCACAATAAACTTAGTCGTTAAACTAGACTTTAAGTAATTGGTTATTATGCATATATTTTCCCTTTTTCTTGTATCTTTATTATATTTTAAACAACAACCATTACTGAGATATTTATTTGATAACCTTTGCATCATATATCTCTTGCAACATCTCTAGATTTGTCTTTCCTTTTCTTTTAAGCACTTATCTAAAAGTGTTTTAAATGTGTCTTTGCATAGCAAAGCTTTTGGAATATTGTATGCCTGTGAATATTTTTATCATGTCCTCTTATTTAAATGACATCTTGTTGGATATAAAATACTTTGTTCAAAGTTATTTTCCTTCAATTCTTTGAAAACATCCATTTGCATCCAGTGTTGTTGAAAAATCTGACATCAGTCTGATTCTTCTTTCTTTGTATGGTTTCTGCTCTTTTTTTTACTGTGTTTAGAATTTTGTCTTTGTATTCTTAAACTTCACTATAATATGTCCAGGTGTGAATTTAAAAAAAAAAATTCTCCTCTTTGGCACTTTCTGGGCCCTTTCAATCTGAAGTCTTTGAAAATTTTTAATTCATTGTCCATATGTCTTCAAATATTTTTCTCATCTCCATTTTTCTCCTCTCTTTCTCTGAGTCCTGTTATTCTGGGTGTTAGCACTTTTGTGTCCATCTTCCATTTTTCTTGGCTCATCTTCTGTAGTCTCCTTTCCTATCCTTCTAACTTCTGGAGGATTCCCTCAATCTGGTCTTCAAATTCATCAATTTATTCCTCAGTTTGATATTCTGCTCTTTATCCCATCATTCTCTATTTCAACCATTCTTTTACACACAATATTTTTAAGATAAGTGTAAATTCTTGTTTTGTTTTTGCTTCTACTGGAATCTGTAATCCAGGATATGTTTTCCTTTTGAAATAGCTGCACTCTTGAGAATGTCTTGTTGTTTTGGCTTGTGAGCCTATCCCCCCACCCCCACCCCCGCCCCCCACCATTCAGGGTACTGACTACTCTGTTAGGCAATACATTAGGAGAAGGCCATCATCCAATTCCCTCAGCCCCAATAAGTGTAGTGGGAAGGAGTGGATAATCCCTAAGGTGGATAGCAACAAGCACCCTAAACTATAGCTGAGGGCTGTCACTCATTGCTCCCTCAGTTCATGGCTTCAATTTGCATCCTTTCTACCCCTCAAGAAGAGGTAACATTAGGAGGAGACACTCCACAGGTTGTAAACTCCCAGCTTGGGTGTTTAGAGGGGGAGGGCTGGAGAAGTGAATACCAGAAGTTGAGTTCTCTCTTCCTAATTTTCTCAGTGCTCCAAGAGCACAGGGTTTCCGAGCAGCCTTGATTTTATTCCTGTGGACACTGAGAACTGCAAAAACTCTTGAGTCAAGTGATTCCATCCAAACCCCTGCACTAAGAGACTTGAACAAACTTTAGCATAGCTTCTGGAGCTATGCTTTGTGGAGCCTAAGGCCACATCCCTGGGATGACCCAGTTCCCCTTTGAGTTCCTTTCTAGAAAAGCTCAAGGCTGCCAAAAGAATTTACAATTTGTTCCAGCCAACACCTGATGATAGGCCCCTGGCCTCTCTTTCTTAAAGCATTTGTTAAAAAAAAAAAAAAGATGTATATGTATTTCCTACAACCCAGGAGTGTCTTTCTCAGGGACCTGAAAGCCATTTCTTTGAAATGTAATAATCAGGAAGGATAGTGCCTCTGTCTCTCAGTTTCTATGAGAGGATAGAATCCTAACTTTGATAAATCCCAGTTAGCAGACAAGGTGGCCTAATCACATTTACATTAACTGACCCTCGTACCTGCCTTTTGTAATTTTTCACTTCCCTGAATCTGCTCGAGCCCCCATCCCTACTCCCACATTCCCCCTTTAAAACACCCACTCTCCTCTGAGCAAACTGGGAATTGAGCTCAGTTCTTTCCCCTTCTGCAATAGTTGTTGAATAAAATCTGTTTTTACTGCTTTAACTAATCTCAGGTTTTGTTTATCTTTGATAACACTTCAACCCAAGCTCTGAATTGCTAAAGATGTGGAGAAGGCACAAGGCAAGAGCAAAGAAGAATCAAGAGTAGTATTCTTACAGTACCCCTCTCCCCCACCCACACACGTGCCATCACGTAAGGAAGTCTGGTGGCTTCCAGCCCCAGGCCGAACCCCAACTCCCTGTTCCCCCATACCAGTTCAGAAAAGTCTACTCCCCCATCTATCACTACGAGGGGTTTTCATACTTTTCTTCTTTTTTGGGTGATTTCCCCTTGGGGTTCCTCCCTGGGGCAGCTCTTTGGGGAGCCAGCAAGAGTGCCCCTTCAGCATCTTGCTACAAACAGAAACCTGATAAAAGGAAAATTTTTACCTGCCTGTCTTCTCTCAGGTCCCAGCCCATCAACATCTTCTTGGCTCTCTCTTCTTTCAGAACATTTTTCTCCCTTCTCTTTTAAGAACCCCCAAACCCCAATTCTCTTTTAACTTCTTATCTGGAAACATTCAGCTCTCCACTCCTAACCTAAACTATGATTATAGCTTATATTTATATATTCCAAAACACCTTAAAGTAATCTGTGAAATAAAGGCCAATTTACTCTAGATCTCTGGCTTTTAGGAGAAAAAATAAATAAATCTTTAGCAGAAACTGTGAATTTATGACTCCATCAAATTTGTAGGCAGGAATTCCTCTCCTATCCCAGAGCAAGCCCCACCCTATCACTTTTCCAAATGTGATTCTGTAGCTTGCTTTTTAAAATCTGGCTTTTTCCTAGCCTACAAAAATGTTTGCAGCCCATGCAAATGATTGTTGCCCCCACCTCCAGTCAAGTAAGAGGAAACGTATATTTCTCACCCACCCTCTTCCCTTTTAGGTACTAACCAGTCTCTCTCACCCTTGCTATTTATCACTCAGCCCTTGGATACTTACTCCAGATAAGAAAGTCTTTGCACCAAAAGAAGTATCTAGAACATTTATGCTCTAGTATTGGCCCAGGGATTGGGACGGTTGGCATCAACGGGGAGTTTGTTAGAAAAGCAGAATCTCAGGTCCACCCCAGACCAGCTGCATCAGAATCTGCATGTTGGAGAAGCACTGTATAAACCTCTGTAGTTGGGGACTTGGAAAATCTCCTTGGCTTAAGGAATGCAGTCTGGTAGTCTGCAGCTTCTCTTTTCAAAAGATGTTCTCAAAGTAAACTGCCTCCAACAATGTTTAAGGGCACCGGTACCCTCCTCCCAATTAAAAGAACTTCCTCTTTATAACATATCTTGTATTGCTAATAGCTTAAATATTTCACCAAATTTCTACCAGTAATAGAATCTATTTTTAACTTAATCACTTTATGGGCATTTGATTATCATGCATTATTTGTGAATACCATCTGTATTAAATTCCAACTATTTTATTTAAGTTAGCACTGAAATATTAACAAGAACTGCTCTTATTTTAACACAATTTCAAGCAGAGAAGATTGTTTAATTGGGTACATTGGAGTTTGTTTTACTTTTGTTAGCTTTGCAAAGTTCTGCAATTTTTCAAAAATTTTAAATCATGTTAACTATTTAGAATTTACTACAGTAGTTCCCTCTTACTGTGATTCTGCTTTCTGTGGTTTGTTACCCTTGGTCAACTGAGGTCCAAAAATATTAAATGGAAAATTCCAGAAATAAACAATTCATAAGTGTTAAATTGCATGCCGTTCTGAGTAGCATGATAAAATCTCACGCCATCCTGCTCCGTCCCACCCGGGCTGTGAATCATCCCTTTGTCCAGTGTATCCACGCTGTATACACTTCCACCCGTTAGTCACTTAGTAGCCATCTCAGTTATCAGATCCACTGTCACGGTATCGCAGTGCTTGTGTTCAAGTCACCCTTATTTTACTTCATAATGGCCCCAAAGTGCAAGACTAGTGATGCTGGCAATTCAGATATGCCAAAGAGAAGCAGTAAAGTGCTTCCTGTAAGTAAAGAGGTGAAAGTTCTTGACTTAATAAGGAAAGAAAAAAAATCGCATGCTGAGGTTGCTAAGATCTGGGGTAAGAACAAATCTTCTATGTGTGAAATTGTGAAGAAGGAAAAAGAAATTCATGCAAGTTTTGCTGTTGCACCTCAAATATGTATGTCTAGGAGAAAACAGCATATATAGGGTTTGGTACTATCCGTGGTTTCAGACATCCAGTGGGGGTCTTGGAACATATCCCCCATGGATAAGGGGATACTACTGTAGAAGTTTCTGTAAACTGGTTGTGCACTTTTAGCATAAAGTTAATTATAAGTCGAATTGTTTATTTTTGGCTTTATGTATCAAACGTCCATTTGTGCCAACTGTTAGCCTTTTTCCCTATTACGTGGAAGCAGCCAGCAGTTTCCTAGAAAAGGAAGCATGACAGCATATCGGAGCTGAAATCATAGGGCTAATTGACAAATGTGGAGGAGTAAGCATAGAGGAGCGGTAGAGACAGATGAATCAGGACAGGGGAGGAAGGGAAGGAGGATGATCAGAGGAGATGGAGAAGTCTGAAGTAAAGGCAAAGGGACAAGAATCCTGATTAAGAGGCATTGACAAGATGAATGATCTTTCTGGCAAATTTCCCTTTCACTTGCAGTGGGAGAAATACATCCAGTTGATACACACTTATTCTCTTTTTACAATGCCATACTGGGACTGACAGTATTCATGCTCAGCTGTAGTAACATGGCCATAAGGCCAAATTCTGTCTTGAGATAAAGGATCCAAGTCTGAAATCTTCAGATTTCACAACTCTACTTCCTTAATTAAGAACTATACAAGACATCTTATTCTCTCCGGATATATGAAGATACTTTCCCCCATATGACCTATGTAATCTTTTGAGGCTCAGTTTACTCATAAAAGTATTCAGCATGGAGAGGAAATATATTTTCATAGTTAAGAGCATGGGGTCTGGAGTCAGACTCCCTAGCTTCAAATATCAGCTGTGGTTTGTGCAGCTGTGTGACTCTATGCCTCAGTTGCCTCCTCTGCAAAATGGAGATAGTGGAAAAATCTTCCTCTGTGAGTTACACTTTTTTAGATTCCACATATAAATGAGATCATATAGTATTTGTCTTTCTGTGTCTGGCTTATTTCACTTAGCATAAAGTCCTCCGGTTTTATCTATCTGCTGAGAAATGGCAAGATTTCCTTCTTTTTTATGGCTGAATAATGTTCTATTGTATATATACCACATTTTCCTTATCCATCTTCTGTCAATGGACACTTAGGCTGTTTTCATATCTTAGCTATTGTGAATAATGCTGTAATGAACATGGCAGTACAGATATCTCTTTGAGGTACTGATTTCATTTTCTTTGGATAAATAACCAAAAGTGGGATTGCTAGATCATATGGTAATTCTACTTTTAATTGTTTTGGGAAGCTCCATACTATTTTCCATAGTGGCTGTACCAATACCAAGAGTGTACAAGGATTCCCTTTTCTCCACACCCTTGCCAACACTTACCTGTTGTCTTTTTGATAATAGCCACTCTAACAAGTGTGAGGTGATATCTTATTGTGGTTTTGATTTGCATTTCTCTGATGTTTTGGTGACTATAGTTAACAATGCTGTATTATCTACTTGAAATTTGCTATGAGAGTAGATCTTAAGTGTTCTCACCACATGCAAAAAAAGGTAACTATGTGAAGTGATGAATGTGTTAACTAGCTTGATCGTGGTAATCATTTCACGATGTATACATATATCAAATCACCACATTATATGCCTTAGATATATACAATTTTTATTTGTCAATTGTACCTCAATAATGCTGGGGAAAATAAGAAGAAAAAGCTGCCTCATGGAGTTGTTGGAAGGATTAAATATAAAGCATTTAGCACAGGGCCTGGCATGAATTTCAGTGCATAGTGAATGTTTAATATTCAAAACAAATTTTAAAGTATGCATATTTGCTTGTAAATATGAAAGTTCTTTCTGGAGAATACAAAAAACTGATGAGGTTGGTTGCATGGGGGAGAGAAGCTAGGTGCTAGGGGAAGGATGCAGGAGGGAAATATTTCACACTGTATAGTCTTTTATATCTTTGGAATTTTAAACCATGTAAATGTACTGAACATGCAAAGAAGCATTAAATAAATAAAGTAAAAATAAAAGGCATTCTGCTTCGCTTCAACCTTTCTATGTACAGCCTTAGAAAGCTTATACTTAGAGGTTTCTTATGGCATTTTGTTAAGATTTGGTGACAGTTGGTGGTAAACCCATCAACAAACATTTATTGGGAGCTTGGTAGGTTCCAGGTGTATTTTGAATAAGGCATGGCCCCCTCTCTCAAGGACCATGCAGTCCACTTATAAAGATAACACAATTACCCCAAGCAAAAGCGCCAATACAAACGAGAGTTTAATTTACAACTAAACATAAGGAACATACCCACGTGCTTCAATGTCCAGGGATCACAGAGGACTGGTGTACACAGAGTTTGTTTGGGGGAGGGGCTGGAGCTTAAGCAGGGTATTGAAAAACGGGTAGATGTTCTGACTGTTGGTGGAAGGAGAGAGTTTTCTAACGAGAAATAGGGAGTGATGTGATAGAAGGCAAATGAGTTGTAACCTGAAGCTACTAGGTGAAGCTTCCCCCCAAGTTAGTTTTCCACCCATATTGCCACTCTTAGGACTGAAGACACATTCTATGGAGGTGGAGCCGGAAGCTGAAAGAGCCTCATTCCTTCATTTCCTTGAGCAACTGCACCCTCTCTGGATTGCTTCCTTTCCAACATCTTGTCATACGAGAAAGATAAAATCTTATTTCATTACATCATTATAGCCTGCTTTCTGTTACATGCAGTGAAACACAATCCAAACTAACATGGCTATGTTTCTCTTTCCTGTGTTTTTTTTTATTTTGATTTTTTTTATTTGATAAATTTGACATGTTACATTTTGTAAATTTAAGGTGTACAGTGTGTTACTTTGGTAAATTTATATATTGTAATATGATTGCCATTGGAGCAATATTTATCACATTACATGATTATAGTACATTATTGTCTATGTTCATTATACTGGTTCATTATGCTGATCTCTGTGGCTTATTTACTACTCAGTACAAGTTTGTACCCTTCAACACAGTCAGCCTCATCTCCCCGTCCCCCACTCCCTGGTAACTACCACTTTACTCTCTGTTTTTTTACAGGTTTGACTTTTTTAGATTCCACACATCAGTGGATGTCATACAAGACTGGTCGTTCTCTGTCTGACTCATCTCGCCTTGGCTATATTTTTAAAATAAACTCTGCATCAAGAAACTAATTTTCCAAGTTCTTTAAATATAAACACCTAGTTAAATTAGAATTTCAGATAAACAGTGAATAACTTTTGTATTATAAGTACGTCTCATGTAATATTTTGAATAGACTTACACTAAAATATTATACATTGTTTATCCAAAATTCACATGTAACTGGGCATCTTGTATTTTGGTTTGCAAAATATGACAACAATATTTACATGTCACACAAAACCTGTTCATGGCCAGGCCATTCCCACCTGCAAGAGAGTGTTGGACACATTGGCTACCCCAACTGCAAAACAAATGGAAGTTCTTTTAGTAAGTTAAAGGGGAAGAATGGGAGGGTAATTAGCAGTGTCTGTCACAATAGAGAAGTGAGAGTTAGCTTTTGGTCCTCAGAGAGGAAAATGCAATAAGGGGGAAATCCTGTGCACTCCTCTTTGAGAGTATTCTCCACCTCCCTTTCCTTTTTAGTATTTTTGCTTATGTTTTCATTATAAAAGAACATTAGCAGTAAGACCATTTAACATATTCAATCATTTTAGTCTATTTCCTATAGTTTTCCTCCCAATCATAGTGTCATTCTTTCTATATAGTTGCGATCATAATGTAGATAAAATTTAGAACCCTACTTTTTTCTTTACAATAATCTCGGAAATATATACCATTTTACTGCATGCTCTTTCTAAACGTAATTTTTATTGTTGCTGAATATTCCATTGAGATTATTTTCTATGATCTACTTGACCTTTTCCCAATGTTTGATCTATTTTATTCCTTTAAATATTTTTGTTTTATTTTTAATATTAAAATAATGATATATAAACATCTTTGTTGCAATTATTTTTTTATGGGTTGGAGTTTTGAATTATGTATAAAGAATCATGTATTAGATTTGGAGTTACTCTGCAAATAATAGGATTATTTTTAGTCTTGATATATATTTTTAGTTTTAATAGTCCCTGCTTCCAGGGTTAGCCTTTAGCGAAATTATGAAATTGGGTGACTTTAGATTGTCTTTGTGTCTGTAACCTTCTATTCTGCAGATCATTTATTTTTGGTGTATCCCAAACTCCGTCCCATTTTCAAGTGTCCAGTGCTTTTCTGCTCCTTTCCCCCATTTATATCCTGCTTTCAAAAATGGATCTAATTTTAATCATTTATGTCACTTTAAAATTAAGTCAATATTTCTTGGCTCCCAGAGAATATTTGGAGAGGTAACTTACCTTAGTTACAGACTTAGTTTAAATATCAGGTTTGTCACTTACTTGCTATGTGACTTGAAGAAGTACTTTACATTTCTGAGCCTGGTTTTCTCATCAATAAAGTGAAGATGTTAATACCTTCAAGTCAGGAGTTGTTATGAGGATAAAATAAGATAATTATTTTGTTAATTATAAATGAGACTTTAGCACACTCCTCGGCCAATAGTAAGCATTTAATAGGTTCTAGATATTATTAGTCATAAGTATCATCTTCATTTTAATCTCATTTATATTCATGGAATGAAAACGTTGTTCCCGCATAAAGGAAATTAAGGAATTCACCTCAGCTTGAACATCACCCAATATCCTACTCCCAGGATTTACTCAAAATATTTTTGATGAATTTTCTTCCTCTACCATCCATTAGAGAATCCTCTATAATGTCTTTGAAATTATACAATGTGAATACTCATCAACCACTGTGCACAAGTTGGCCAGGCTAAAGTCCTTAAAACACTTTTACTTACAAAAATATCAACATAACTTTGAACGTTTAATATTACATAGAAGACAATTTTTAAGAAAACAACAAAATATGGTAAAAAAATATTTTCACTTTTCGATATAATATGAATTGAAGTAAAGAAATGGTAACATTGCCAGGTCTGTCTTGAGTCATGAAGGCATGTATTTGATGTAAATGTCAAAAAAAGTCTTAGGATGCATGCATCCATGAATTAACCAATATAAGCAGTAAACACATTTTTAATGGTGATGAAGTAAAGAAAAAATTGCTGGCAATTTCTTTGGGATATTGAAAATAATTAATCATGACTATTATAACCATCAAGTCACTTCATCCTTTTGTTAGTTTAAGAAATGGAGACCCTGGCTTTATTCACATGCTTCTTCAAAACAAACAGTACAAAACATTAGAATGCAGAAATGAAGTCAACTTTAGCAAACATTAATATTTCCCTCAACAACCTTACAGAGTTAAAGCATGCCTCTAATCCAAGTCATTCCCTTTTGAAAAGGCAGTAAGGCAAGAGTCAAAAAGCACTGGTCTGTCTATTTAGAGGGCCAGGGGGAAAGGGATGAGCGAAGGTTGAAGAAGAGAGCAAAGCCAGACAAAAACGAAAGCATTTTTTTTATGGTTGTGTCAGTATTTTCCCCTACAGATACCCAATATCTGGAGGTTTATAACTTTGTTCTAATAATTCATCTGCAAGTGGCAAAGGGGGTGGCAATGTGGGAATAAAAATTGTGTGCATGTTTTTATAGAAAGATTTATAACTACTGAATTGAAAATCACTTAGTTATTTCAGTTACAAAAGTCAGAACAAAATAAAATTCATGCTTGTGTTCAAAACCTCTGAATAGCTTGCTGCTGTGTGAGTCCTTATAAAGAGAAGAAAATTATGCATGGCATAAGGGAGATTAATATTTGGTATTTCCTTTTGCTATCTCCTGTGTTTTATAATGTCACCTATTGAACAAATTCAATAAGGGACATTTAAAAAAATTTTCCCACCGATTAAAATTTTCCAATAGTTATGAACTCAGAGACATTGAAAGTCTGAAAAATGGCTGTCACCCATAACACTGAGCTCTACTAACATTGAACTTGACGTGTGTTTACTCTTTCTCAAGCCAATCCTCAGATGTAGCCATTCCTCTGACACTGATCTTAGCCCTTCTTGCACATTATACTTTTTCCCCTTGGAAACTGCGTCTACTTCATGACATCAGCTACCACTGTCAATGTTACCACGTTTCTGAAACTTTGTTGGAATTGTCCCCAGCAGAATGAATCCATTTTCTCATAGCAATTTGAATATCCCAATTAGAACACATCATACTCTGTTAGAATTCCAGTAGATTTTGACAGTGTCCTCTTGCAAACACCTGTGACTCTCCACCTGGGCTTTAGCCCAGCCCATACATGCAACGGGCTGGTTAGGAGTGCTGGGTTTCTAGAAATCCTCGGCCAATGGGGGATAAGAGTTGGAAGACACTCCAGCTTCCCCAGCTCAAAGGGGCTAAACCTCAGACATGTTTAATACTATCTCCCAGAGATCCCTCTCAGGATTGAGCCACAGTTGCCAGAGTAGTTACCTGATGGTTCATATACCTTTTATTGGCTTTCTTCCTTCTTGTTCTCACTTTCTCACTCTCCTACTGGGGTTTCCTGGAAATTGCCTCCCAAAGAAGTGACCGTCTCTTAAATCTTTGTCTCAGCATCTGCTCCTTGGAAATCCCAAACTAAGATAGTATCAGAAATGGTGCTAGGAAACAGAACCTCAGGATGGGATGCTGGAATTAGATCACTTGCTGGCTAAATGATAGCAATGATCCATTGATGGTGGTGAGAGGGGTATTGTTAATGACTCTTGGCCTGTTGTAGCATCATGATTACTAAGACTTGCACATGTGGTGAACTGGGATGGAATATAGGTGCAATAGCTCTAATACCCTCGAGACATGGGGGAAAAGGCAATTATAAGGATGTGGATTTGGCTGGCTGTTGTTAGCTGGGATTGGAACCCTGAAGGAAGAAAATTGCAAGCTGAGGTCAGCCAACCATCAACTCAAGGCATGGTGTGAAAGTCAGAATACTACTTGGCAGCTATTAAGGAGAATCTCATATCCTAGAGCCAGAGGGCAGAATGTGCTGAGAATACTACCAAGATCTGGTTGTAAAAGTGGTAGAGTTACAAAGGAGACTGAATATACAACCCCAGCAAATCTCCTATGGTAAAGGAAAGCTGTGATAGGGAAAGAGTAGAACCCTAAGAAACAGGATTGAGACATTTGAGAATAAGCACTTGGAAAACCTTGAACCCACAGATCTGATCTGACCCTCACTGCTTCTACCAATAACTAGGGTCAGAGTCTCAGCATGGCCCGAGCTGGGGAGTTCTGTTCCTACTATACCAGGCAGATATGTACCAGTAGTAAATGGGAAAACATGCTTGGGAAAGGATCTTGTGGGTGCTGGACTGGAGTGAGGGTCACTGAAATTAAGGCTGGATAGAGGAGATTTTATTGAGGCACTCTCCTGAATCAGAATTTAACATCCTGGCGAGGACGCTGGAGCTGATCTTTAAACACAGGTAAGATGGTTCTTTGAAGCTTGGAAACAACAGCCAATAGGAAACAGGTGAGGTTGTTCGAAATACCTTGGCAGAATATTGAGGGTGTCATCAAAAGGCTTAGAGAAATGAGCATCTTGAAATGGATTAATTATGGAAAGCCAGAGAATTCTCTATTGCACAATTTTTTCCAAGAAGTTACCTATATGTTACGAAAACTAGTAGTCCAAGCTCCCATGTCACCTACCTCTGTGCTGACATTTCTCCCTGTGCTTTCATCTATGACCTCATAGGATATTCCTAGGGATGAGCTGATGAAAGAGGAAAAATTTTGTCCTGGTACATGTGTGGCTCAATGTGTTAGTGAAAGCTGAAAGGAACTGCTGCCACGTCAAAGCTCCACTGATGGGTGGCCTTAAATGACAGAGGTGATGCTGAAATTGTTCCAGAGCTTTGCACAGTACATCTACTCATCAACCTGTGTGGAGGGATATGAGACCTTAGCTAGTGGCCAAGGCTCCTAGAAGGAGCAAGAAGGGAAGAACAGAGATAAAGAGGGTCAGGTGAAAAGGCATGTGGATGTATCCATGGAAGTGGGCATGTATAAAGTCTGTGAATCTTTGGTTTACATGTCAATGTCTATCAGATATCATTCACCACAGAAAAGGCACTGAACTATCAAGTGAACAGGATGATTTTCCAGTGGACATCAGCCAGCCTCTATCATTAGCTCCCTAGTGGACTCACTATGGCACAATGACCCACTGAATGATGTAGCCATGGTGGCAGGGATGAAGGCTACACAGGGGTGCAGTAGCATGGGCCTCTCTCATCCAAGCTGATCTGGATACTTCCACTTCTGAACATTCAGCCTGTCAGTAGCAGAGAACAGTGATGAACTCTCAATGTGGTATCATCCTTAAAGGACAACAACCAGCCACTTGGTGACAAGTAGGTTACATTGGACCCCTGTATTAGTTTCTCATGGCTGTTGTAACAAATTGCCACAAACTCAGTGGCTTAGAACAACAGAAATTTATTCTCTCACAGTTCTGAAGGCCGGAAGTCTGAAATCACTGAGCCAAATTCAAGGTGTTCGCAGGGCTGTGCTCCCTCCGGAGGCTCTAAGGGAAAATCCTTTCCCTGTCTCTTCCAGCTTCTGGTGGATGCTGCCATTCCTTAGTTTGTGGCCACATCACTCCAATCTGCCTCTGTGGTCACATTGCCTTTAACATCCTGGCGAGGATTTAACATCCTCTCTGTGTGTCAAATATCCCTTTTCTTCTCTCTTATCACATGTGATTGCAGTTAGGGACAACTGGGATAATTCAGGATAATTTCTCTATGTCAAGATCCTTAACTTAATCACATCCTCAAAGACGTTTTCCCATATAATGTAACATTTACAGTTTCCAGGGATTAGGACCTGATATATTATTCAGCCTACTACAATCCCTTCCACTCAAGATGAGGCAGAAATCTGTTCTTACTGGGGTTGACATATACTCCTGGTACAGATTTGGCTTTCCTGCCTGCGGTGGTACTGCTGACACTAATATCTGAAGGCTCACAGAGTGTCTGATTTGCCATTTCAGAATGCCACATAACACAGCCTCAGACCCAGGGATCCATCTCCTGGTGAAATTGAGAGGTATGTGCATGGGTCCATGGGATCCCCTGGTCCTACCATATACCTCATTACCTGGTCTATTTTCATGTTGAAATGCCTGAAGGGGAGCTTAGTGATGACATCCTTTAGGTTTGGGACACCGTTCAAGGTTCAAGAAATGTGTAAATCAACAGCAACTATATATGGTACTGTATTCTCCATAAGTAGAATATACAGATTTGGGAACAAAAAAGTGGAAGTAGGAGTTAATTTTCTCATTATTACTCCCAGGCACCCACTTGGTGAAATTGTGCTTCCCATTCCTCCAAATTTAGGTTGGGTTGAACGAGAAATCGTAGCTCCTGGCTGTGGGTATCAAATCCCGCAGGGGACACGGTAAAGTGCCACTAAAGTTAAAATACTGACTGACCATTTTGAGTTTCTCATGCCAGTAGATCATCAGGCAAAAAAAGGATTTACTAGATGGCCATAAGTGATTGACTCTGATGAACACAAGCAGATAGGATTGTTGCTACATACTGGAAGCAGGGAGGAGTATTTCTGGAACTCAGGAGACCCACCAGGGTGGCTATTGATGCTTCCATGCCTGGTGATAACTGTGAACAGGCCGTTGCCTCAAACATGGCCTGAAAAGGACAAGGTAACCAGGACCCTGGAATCCACAGGGCAAGAAACCTAGACCAGCACAATTGCTGGCCGGTATGGTGAGAATCAGAAATGGTTGATAGAGGAGGGAAATGATAAATCTTGATTCTGGCTTCAAGATCAACTATAGCAGTATGATGCTTCTGTTGAAAAACCTTATTTTTCATTAAAAAAAAATGATGATTGGTCACCGTCTTGAAGAAGCAGTACCAGGACAGAATAAACTTAATGTGGGCACAAGTGGATCCGAGTGGTGCAAGGGGTGGATTACAGCAGGCACTCTCAGTGCCCCACTCATATTCCCTTGGCAAAGAGTGTTTGTTTGAATGTTCTGTTCCACATCAAAGGTGTGAGAAACATTATTCCATGGTTAAAAACACAAACGACTACCAAACTGCTTGGTAGTATAATAGATACTCAGGGAATGCTGAATTAATAAGTGGATACATGGATGCATTTTTTTACAGATGACTTCTGTGGTAAGCAGAATTTTAAGATGGCTCTCCTTATCTCTACTCCCTTTCCTCATGTTACTCCCGTGATTACGTTAGGTTACAGGGCAAAAGAAATTCTGTAGATATAATTAAGATTATTAATGAGTTGACCTTAAAGTAGAGAGATTATTTGGGTGGACCTAATCTAATCACGTTAGCCCTTTAAAAGCCGAGTTTTCTCTGGCTGATGGCAGTAAAGAAATCAGAGAGATTCAAAATGTGAGAGGGATTCACATGAGGGAGGTTCTCTGTTGTTGGCTTTGGGATGGAGGTGGCCACAGAGCAAGAACCCAAGAGTGGCCTCTGGTTGCTGAGAGCAATCCCTGGCCAACAGCCAGCAAGAAAATGAGGACTTTGGTTCTATAACCTCAAGGAATTGTATTCTGCCAACAACACAAATGATGCTGGAAGCAGATTCTTTTCCAAGCCTCCAGAAAAGAGCCCAGCCTTGATATCAGCCTTCTGAGACCCCAGCAGAAAAGTCCACTTGGACTTCTAATGTTCAGAACTGTGAAGTAATAAATTTGTGTCATTTAAAGTCACTAGTTTGTGGTAATTTGTTGTGCAGCAATAGAAAACCAGTATGCCTTCTGAACCTATAAGCCTAGTCCAGATTTAGGTTCAAGCTTCGGTCTTGAAAACACCCCCAGAGTGCCAGGCTTAATTTTACTGTTATCTAAAATTCAGTATGCATAAAGCAGAATCTATCGTAGTCCATGACCTACTAATTCATCCAGGGACTCAGTCTTCTGGAAATTTCTAAGTGACCTCACAATCTTTTCAGTAAGTGCAGCTCAAAACCCTGGAGCTTTCACCCAATTCCAGGTGGCTTTTGTAACTTATTGTAGTATTGTCAAATTCCAATCTGCTACCACCTTCAACATTTTTGCTACACACTCAAATTAACTACATTGCTATTTCCTTAATGTTTTTCCTTAAATCCACTCACTCTTTCACTTAAATACATTTCTTGTAAAAGTTAAGGCTCCATCCCTACCACAAATGGTAAACTAGTATCAGTGACCATAAATAGAGGGTAACTGTAAAAATAAATACAATGAAAATAAACTTTTAAATTTCAGCTAGATACTGCTGGCTGCTGAAGGCTCTGAACATAAGGCCTGCTCACTCTTTGTTTAAAAAAGGAGATTAGCAAATGTTAGAGAGGTGTTAAGTCAAAATAGCTCAAATAGCTCAAATTGAGATTTTCTTCTTGACATAATTAGAGGGATTGAAAGAGATTTAAAATGGAAATAGCATTTTTCCTATGTGATAGTTATATTCTTTCATGCCTTTTCCATTACAATTTAAATTATCTTAAACACGACCCCAAATCGTCTTGGCTACCTTGTGGTGAGAATCCCACACTTTGCAAAACATTCTTATAGTGATTAAAAGTTAGCTTTCCATCAAAGAGGACTGTGTAACCTTGGACATGTACTGAGTAAATGCTCAAGACATGTCATTATTGCTATTATCATCAATACCATCGTTTCATCATCATCATCGCCTCCACCCTCCTCCATATTCCTTATGTCAAATCAATTTAACTATTTATAGAACATATCAGTGATTTCTTTTACAACTGTTGCTTCTCTTCATTCACCTTCCACAGCCTCACTTTGGACAATCATTTATTCTCTGCTAATCGATACTGTTACCTAAGAATCCTCCACATTACCACTAGCCATCCTTCCAGAACTCATGTTTGATCTCTTTCATTCCCTGAATAGCACAAGATCAGAGTACTATATTGGGAACATTATGATCAGTTGAGTAGGGCAGACTCTTCTGCATCAACCCCAGTCACTCCCATGCATATCAGCTTGTTTTACTCTCCTTTAGGCCATTTATCATCATGTGTGAATTTTCTTATTTATTTTTTAGTGGTTTTGTTTAAAGTCAGTCTCACTCAACCAGAACATAAGCTCAGGGAGTGTGAGGACCTCGTTTATCTAGGTGGCTGATTTATCTGCAGAATCTAGAACAGTACCTGTCACATACTAAGTTCTCGACAACCTTGGACAAATTACCAGATTTAACCTCCCTAACCTTGGTTTCATAATCCACAAAACGGAGATAATGATGCCCACCTAACAGGGTGGTTGTGAGGATTGAATGAGATAATTCACGTAAAGATCCTGGTACATTAACAGAAGCTATTATTAGTATATCTTCCTGTTGTTATTAGAATAAGGTCAGTCTTAAACTAGTATTCAAAGACTTCTGGATTTATGTCATCAAACTTTCTATTTCTCAACTTGTTTCTTCACATTAACCTAATACTCCAGCTCTCATTGTAATATTTATTTATTGAGTGTTTGTCTTAGAATAGGTTTTGGGTATACAAAATAAAAAGTCCTCATTCCTGCCCTCATAGAGATGTAAGATAGACTCATAAAGGAAAAAAAATATCATGTGATAATAACCATAATGAAATAATGCACAACATGTAGTACAAACATTAGAGAAATAATGTCCTGGGTTGCCTGGCTAGGAATGGGCAGGGGATGGAGGAAGCAGAAGGAGAGGAACAAAATGAGTAAGCCATGAATCATCATTCCTATAGCTTTCTTGCCACAGTTCCATCACTTGGGCTTTTCCTGTCCTCTGGGATACCTTTGTACCCTCCTTAAATGACACTTTTACATGAAATTTCCCAGAAGCTCCCTGTCAGAATTTATGTTGACTTTTCCTTTGCTCCTCTACTCTTTAGCTCATACCTCTTTGATGCTCTCCTCCCAGACTCAAGGCTCTCATATTGAATTTTACATTTTTCTGTCCATTTCACAAGATTGCAAGTTTCCAAAGCGTGGTGGATGTTTTCTGTTTGTTCATCTCTATAGGCTTCGTGATTATTTTGGAAATTATTTTGCTAAAACTAGAACTTCTATGTCTTCTTGAGGTCTATAAGTTCTGAATCCATCCCTTTGGTTTACTGCAAATATTGGTGTATATATATATATGTATGTATTTGGTGAGGAAGATTGTCCCTGAGCTAACATCTGTGCCAACCTTCCTCTATTATGTATGTGGGTTGCTGCTGCAGTATGGCTTGATGAGTGGTGTATAGGTCTGCACCCAGGATCTGAACCCGCGAACCCCAGGCTGCCAAAGCAGAGAGCATGGACTCAACCACTAAGATACCAGGCCAGTCCCCAAATATTGGTATTTTTGCCTGAGTATACATGTTCTTATGAAATACTAATTTTATGAAAGTAGCCACATATAACTCCTCTTAAAATGTGTTAGAGCATTTAAAACACAGAACAAGTCAATAGGCACAACTCAATGCAAACTTTAAACTGGTACTTGAGTTTAAAAGAGACTGAATATGGGAAGAAGAATAAATGTGGGAAAAAGTAGAAGTGAGTGAAAAATGGTTGTGGCAAAATTACCAGCTGTTATTTATAGTATGTGCCAAGTATAAATATGTCCTTGCAAAACTTGAAGAGATGAGTCGTCAGTTATTTCAAGACAAATTTCTGACTTGCTTTATATTATTTAAGAATATTTTATAGAGATAGTATTAAAAATTCTGTGCATAGAGGGACAGAGATATGGAAGGACATTAGGGTATGGCCAGTGGGCCTCACCTAAAGCATCTAAACTTATGGTTACCAAACCTTTTCAGTTTCACAGACCTAGATATTTTTTATGAAATAATATGGAAACAACTATATTAGAGTTTATAGTAATCATAGCACCTCATAGCTAAACACCAGTTTAGCAGGCTAATTGCAGAGAGGTGTTGGTCTCTAGCTTTTCAAAGTTCAGATCAAAGCAAAGGGCTTTCTGCCCTAAATGTACAGATTTCAGCCACTATACACATTTTGTTTTGTGGTTGCTATTTCTTTTGTCCCTAACGGTGATGTACAAACTTATTTAATGTGGGAGTCACAGGAGGCATGAATTCCCCCCCCCAAAAAATACCAATAATGACCTCCTGCTCTCTTTGTGCATTCCACAATGTCTATTCTGTGTAAGGCATTGTGCTCAGGGCTGGGATAAACAAGAAGGAACACAGCAGAATCCCTCCCTTCAAGAAGCTTATAGAAAAGTAGAGAAGCTAGTATAGAAAATATAGAAAATGGAAAAGTAGAAATGTCAATACCTGACGATATGATGTGATATTCAAGCGGGTATTCTCGGTGTCTTCACCAGATCATATGGCAGGGAGTACATCCTTCAGTGTGTGGCAGTTGGGAACAATTTCCCGAAGGAGACAGCAGACTGAGTCTTAAATCATAAATATGGGGGATCACTTGGAAGAATGGGGGAAGGAAAAGTCTTCCAAGCAGGAGAGGTCATATAATTAAATCCTCACTTGCCAAAGGTGTTGGGTACTAGAGGTACAGAGACAAAGATGATACAATTTCAGAAATTAAGGTATGCACAGCTTTGGTAAAGTTAGGGATAAAGACAAATATATGTAAACAAGTCACTCACAGGATGCTAATAATAGCTGTCTTGGCTGGGCCTAGCAGCGAATCTGAAGACAGAGTGGGCCAGGGAGCCCCAGTCATGGGATGCAGCCTGGGAAGAGAAAGTTTGCAGAGGAGATTTTGGCGCAGAGGAACGGTGAGGCCAGGGTCATATACACAGTTATCACTTACTTTTGTCTTCCCCAGAAGTAGAACCTGAAATAAGGATTTGATTGCAAATAGTATATCTGTTAGGTGTCCCCAGGAAACACCTGAAGGAGAAGATGAGACTGGGAGGGAAGGCAGCCAATCAAAGATATGTTGTCAAGTTAATACTACTGTGAGTAACTGGGGATTAACCATGCTGGAGAATTCTGTGAACCAGTGCACAGTGGACCTAGGTGTTAGCCCAAGCCAGGAGCAACGGACAGTTAATCCATCCAAGGGGTAGGAGAGCTGGGATATTTACACACTAACTTTTAACGGTTATGAGTTGATGATTGCAGGATGTAAGCTAATTCTCTAGTGCTTCTAGCCTACTGTTGTAGAGGACAGAGTGGACTCTAGTAGCCAAAGCAAGCCCTCAGGCAAGGAGATGCACATGCTGGCAGTTGGAAGTCAGGCCTGGGTGCACCTCAGTGGGAAGGCCTGAGGTGATATAGGCAGATCAGCAACAGTGTCTACTACATACCAACCAGCGTTTCTCATGGTCAGGATGGTGTCTTATAAATCCTCGTATCTATTTCCAGCCCATTGCCTTCACCATACTGGACACAACCTGATTGTTTCATGTAGGTTTTATTAATAATAAGGGCCATTAGTGGTCATCCAAATCACTCACTTTTACAGAAACCAAGTTCCCCAAAAGGTTAAACAGCTAGTTAATGGTTTAGTAAGCCTTAGAATCTAGGTCTCCCGATTCACAGCCTGAGACTCTAGTACTTTAGCCACATTCATTCCTATCCCTAACCCTTTGAAGGAATCTAGCATAGATTTGTTAACAGACTAACTGATAAAAGTATTTGAGATGCTTGAAAAATATAATAAGACTTACCAAGTTTCATATCTATTGTTGCATAGCATCTGTTGATTAGTAAAAAAGGATTTCTTGAACCAACTTTAAATTCTATTTAAAAGTATATACATAACTGAATCTCACTTGGTGCAATAAACATTAATCAGATTTTAGTAAAAACAGATCTTCTTAAGATGCACCAAGCAAGCATATTATTTAAGGAAGCCACTGGTGAAACAATGCTCTGGAATTTTTAATAGTTATCTAATTTATATATCATGAGGGATTTTACTATTAGTATTCTTGTGGGCTTGGTATTTTTAAATTTTATTTATGGAGATTAGTCTTAGAGCAATGCTCAGCTATTTTTTAAATATAATAACATTGATGCATTACAGTTACAATTTTTACATTGATTATTAAGCCTAAACAGAAAGATAAAATACATTTCATCTCTTGTAAGGGAAATAATTGTGTTAACGTTATACTTCATTCCTATATTCTTTGTGAACTGTTATTAAATTGCATTCTAAAACACAATCTTTGGTTACATTTATGTTCAGCATTGGTTTAGATGTTTATGATTCCCCTGACCACTAGAAATTCTGTAACTGTCTTTAAGTTCTCTCTTTCTTGAGGGGAAGTCATGAATTTTAAGCTGGATTGTCATTGCTGAAAGTATGGTAAAGGGAAATATTGGAGTTGTTGCATCTTTTTGTGTTTTCACAAGTCTCTGCGGAGTCTGAGATGCAAGAAGGCATGAATCATTAAGGTTGTCTATGGTTAGTGTCTATCAGTAATTTACATAGTGTTGAATGGGTCAATAAAGTCTCACTTCTCTTTATCTTGATAAGATCAGCCACATGAGAGGAGGATTTTGATTGAGGAGGTGGGTGACTTTGGAACAAGAACATGTTAGGGCTTAGGGCAGACCTGGGTAGAATGTTAAATGGGGATGATAAATTACAATTACAGTAGCAGCAAGACAATGTGTCCCTAAAAGATGAAGGATGATGATGCTAAAAATAGTCAGAGCTATGTTTGTTTACATTATGCTTACACTATAACTGATACATTTCTAAGCACTTTATGAGAATTAACTCATTTAATCCTCCTAACAACCTATGAGGTGGGTACTGTTAGTATCACCATTTTACAGATGAGGAAATTGAGTATGATGATCTGACCAAAGTCTATTTGGTGATAGTCAACTTTAAGCTATTTAAGGTAGATATTTGTGGCCGCTGTTAGTTAAAGGGAGGTGGTGAAGGCAATAGGCTATTCCCTCACCATCTCACTGTTAGGAACTTTACTATAAAAGCAAGTTTGATACTTGTACACTAATGTTCACTGTGGCATATTCACAATAGCCAAAAGGTGGAAACTACCCAAGTGTCCATCAACAGATAAATGGATAAACAAAACGTGGTATATAAATATAATGGAATATTATTCAGCCATAAAAAAGGAATGAAATTCTGATGCATGCTATCACATGAATAAACCTTGAAAAGAGTATGCTAAGTGAGAGATAATCCAGACACAGAAGGACAAATATTGTGTGATTCCACTTATATGAGATACCTAGTCTAGGCAAACTCATAGAGACAAAAGGTAGAATAGAAGTTACCATGGAATGGGGGACAGGAGATGAGGAATTGTTATTTAATGGGTATAGAGTTTCTGTTTGAGATGATGAAAAAGTTCTGAAATAGTGGTGATGGTTACACAACATCGTGAATGTAGTTAATGCTGCTGAATTGTATAATCAAAAATGATAAATTTTATGTTTTGTATATTTTACCACAACACACTTTTTTAAAGTGAGTTTAAAGAATTAATGAATTAATGAATTTTGAATTAATGAATTCAAAAGACATCAAACAGTTCTAAACAAATATTGATTAGTCATCAGGCACAAAAATAGTTCAGACACCCTGTCCTGTAAACTCAGTAAAGTCTCAGGTCTCAGTCCTTTTGGTGTTTCTACCACATCTTACATGTAAACTTCACAGGAAAGAGATACAACAATCTATAGGAAGGGTTCCAATAAATTTATGGTCAGCATCAGATAAAGAAAATGCTATAAATTATTGATTGGATAGAGGACAATTTCAGAATCAAGCTTTGGGAACCTTCCAAAAAACCAAGAGCTCATTTGATCCTTCTATCCCATTGATGCAAAGATCTCAAATAGTTTAACCAATTTGCATATCCTGGATATTAACTTGATTTCTATTTCAGGCAGGTTCCTGGCAAAAAAATCCAGATGGCATAGTCAAATTTGGTAGTTGGGAAAAGTTTGAGAAAATGACTATTTTTCATTATAAAAGGTGAGCCAGTAGAATATGAAGTTTTAATATCCAAACTTCATAGAATGTATGCATCTCTCAATATATTTTTGTGCAATATTTATACATGAAAATTTTGCTTTTATATGCGTTCAACTCAATATAACATTAAAAGTGCACAATGTAAAGAAAAAGTTTCAAGTTATATTCCAAATACAATTTCTAGAATTTCATAATCTCATGTAGATGTTGAAATGGACACTGAATGTCAACAAATGGGATGTGTGGGATTTGGGGGTTAAGTACGTTTTGCGTGTTGAACAGCCAATCAATTTTTTGATCCAACTGAATTATATATGAAATTTGGAATAAACCTGTTTATACATAAGACATTACTATTGATTCCGATATTTCACTTCTTTTTCAGCAGTTCAGGGTTCTTAGTACCCTTGGACTTAAGGGAAGCATTGTTAGCAAAGGAAATCGGCATTCCTTTCTCCTGAAAGATTTTTCTCTTCTCCTGTTTTGGGAGGAATTAGGGGAGGGGGAAAATGTTATTCCACCTTGCTTCCTCTAGAATCTCTTATCTAACTCTGATCATTCCTCTACAGAGCCTCCTCTAAGCACTGACCCTGTTAGCTTCTACTTTATGAAGATGTACCAGTCTGATGTTTGGCTTTGTAAGTGTTGTTTAGTATTTTTCTTATGTGTATGTGTTCTGCTTCCCCAACTAGGCTGTTGGATCCTTGAGGGAATGTGTCTGTTAGTTTGCATTCCATACAGTTCTGTAGGCAGTTGGTTCTAGTAGGTGCTGGTGCACCAAACACCGAGGTTTCAAATGCACAGGAAGCACACTTTTGTAGATAACATTTATTTTAGCCAGAGAATGAATGGAGCTACCAAATTTCCAAGCAAGGTTTACAAGTGCTCCCCACCCTTGCATCTAAGAGCCTGAGCTTTCACTAAACAAAGAGGAAAAGGGTTGTTAGCATTTGTCCCTGATCATTATTTTAGTTGGTTGTAGGACAGCTCACGGGCATCACACTTGCCTTAGGGGCCAAGCACAGGGAAGACAAGGCCAAGAAAATTCTGCACACTGTTTGGGGCCAAATGCAATGTGGGAACGAAAAATAAACTTATGCTGTTCAACATCTCTTTTCCTATGAAAGCTTCTACTTTTTGTGTGACTGGAAGGATGTAGAGGTGGATGGAATATTACAGGTGTCAGAAAACTATGACCTGCGGTCCGGACCGCAGCCTGGCTTTGTAAACAAACTTTTAATGGAACATAGCCGTGCCCATCCATTTACATATTGTCTATGGCTGCTTTGGAGCCACAATGCTGTGTTGAGTAGCTGTGGCAGAAATCCTATAGCCCACAAAGCCTAAAGTACATACTATATGGCCCTTAACAGAAAAGTTTGCTGACTCCTGGAATGCTACATTCATGGAATTTTTTTTAACCCTGACTTTTGAGTATTGCTGTAAAATAAAGATAAATAAATAAATGAAAATTAAAATGGCTGGTTTTTATTATGCTGGAAGTGAAAGCAATGCTTTTGAGTTCATGACTCCTTTTGTGGTACAATTTGAGGCACACACTTGTCCTGGAAGAAATGTCCCCTTTCCTGGTAGAATCTGAGGAATCTACCACTATAGACTTGCCGGATTTAGGCAAAATATTTTAAAATGCAAATACACTTTAGAGAAGAGGCCCATAATCAATTATCTGTCCCTTTTTTCCTCTCTGTGTGTGTATGTGAATTAATCTCCTACTTTTCTTTCCTGCAAGATAAGAAGGAAGAATAACAAAGTAATCACTAGAAGAGTTGAAGATTGAGCTGGAAATATGGAGGAAGCCACAAAGAAGGAATGGAACTGATGTTACATATATTATCTCATTGGACCTCACAACAATTCTGTGAGCTTGGTGAGGTATAATTACCCTATCCTTAAATAAAAGGAAGCTAAGTCTCAAAGAAGCTAAGTGAATTGCCTAAGGTTAAGCAGTTAATAAATAGCAGCAGTGGACTTATAATTCTCACTCTAAATTCTGAGGTTTTTTTCCCATTATACACCATTGCCTCTTCAACATCTTTGCCATTTCCCCTGAGGCCACCATGCTAAAAGTATAATTTCCTCTCTCCTGGAAATATAACTCTGCTTTCTGGAACTTAAAATCATTCCCATAAGAGTTGTTGCTGTAACTTGGTCTCACCTAAAATCCCCAAATTAAAATCAAACACCCCAAATTTAAAGATGTTTCTCCAATTCAGTCTAGATATCCATTGGTCAATCCACTACTAAGCTGACAGCCACTAATAATCATTGTTTTATCAAAAGTGACATAGGACATTGCTCTGCATTGAATTACAGGTGTTACAAATCCTGAATTAAAATCAGGCAAACCATCTTTTTCATGTAACTAAGTCTCACAATTAAGAATGTATAATAATTAGTTTCAAATTGGGGTAAATCATCAAAGAAAGTTAGGTATCCTGGGAGTTATTTACATGTGAACAGATGCCTATGGAAGTTAAATGGAGTGTAGAAATTTCACAGCATGCTGTAGTAGAAGAGATAAATTAATAAAGTGATCACATCTCAAGTTATGTCTGGTATGAAATAAAATTTTTATATCTTTTCAAAGATTTCTACTTTCAGTGGTTGAAGACAGGAGAAAGTTCAAAATAGTTATTTTGATAAGTCTGATCACAAAGAATACCAACACAAATATATCCAACTTTAGTAGCAAACAAGACATATATATAGGACAGAAATCAGTAACGACAATGTTAAACTATCCCAAAATGATTGCCGCATGTACATTATCAATAAGCTATTATCGAAATTGGAAGGCTGCTCCACAAGACGCTGAGCCCCCACTTTCAGGTAGGACCTCATGCCCACACTCAGATAGATGGCTACCATAATGGTAGTAAACATCAGAGCGGATGAGGCACTTGAGTTTTACCTAGATGAATGAAATCGCAGTTTAAGCCCATTCCTCTGCTCTGTTTTCAGAGGATTGAGGTCAGGTAGGAAAAACCACCCTCTTACACCCCTAATTCAGACCTGCTATACTGTCTGTAGTTTACTTTCAAATACCTTGGCACAGGAAGTGATATTTAATCCTATACCATTGGTTAACTTTGAAATGCCCTAATTAAGCATTCACACTTCAGGTGTGGCTAATTAGCATTGGAACGGTCTAATTAAAGTATG
This sequence comes from Tapirus indicus, assembly GCA_031878705.1. NCBI lineage: Eukaryota > Metazoa > Chordata > Mammalia > Perissodactyla > Tapiridae > Tapirus > Tapirus indicus. The sequence goes on along the minus strand of CM062942.1, from coordinate 22,973,502 downwards.
CTTTCCTGTTTTGGCTTCAGTTGTCTCATATCAGAGCAATACAAGAAGGTTTAATAATTTACATATTAGCTATTGGAAATTATTTTTCATCGGTGAAATGAATGGTGCTTCAATATATAGACACTAGTTAGAAAGAATGAACTGGTACCTCTAGTCCTGCATGAGCAGGTCAAACCCTCTGAGTGTCCATCTTCACCTAGGGTTCTATTTAGCCAAGTGTTCTGCCTTTGACAAAGATTCTGTGGTGTCATTCCCAAAGTTAGCTGAACCCGGCCACTAAAATGTAGTTCATGTACCTCAAGTGAATTGTTCATGCAGGCTTCTTGTCAGAAAGGCTAAAAAGCAGAGGGTTAGAACTTCATGAATTTATGAGGACAGGCCGTGTTTGTTTGCTACTAAATGTTTGTGTGTTTGGCGGAATGGTTTGAGATTTTATTCTAATTGTAATATACCATGTGGAAGTGAGGATGCAGAGAAGGAAAGCCAATGTCAAGGAGGATTGACATCAGCCTTCCTCCTTTGCATAAACTTTCCATTTTTAACAACCTTTGGATTTCACATATCGTCCATAGGTCGACATAAAAGTCACCAAAAAAAATACACATAATAATAAGATTTTAAAAGAGAATAATGTTAAATCATTTCTTTTAAAAATCTGGTGGTATATGGAGACCACTCATCACTGGCAAAATACCTAATGATGAAAAAAATCCACTCAATTGGCTTGAATCTGTTTCAACAAGGTCTCAATTAATTCTGATGTCTCCTATTCTTATAGACTCAACTGGTGTCCTCACCTCTAGCTTTCCACATTTTAATCCAGAATATTCTAACTGATAATGATCTCTGAATGCTAATTTATTTTCCTGAGATTCAAGGCCCTCATTCATTGAAGTGACTGTATTAATTTCCTAGGACTGCCGTGACAAAGTACCACAAACTGGGTGGCCTAAAACAGAAATTTATTCTCTCACGGTCGTGGAGGTTAGAAGGCCAAAACCAAGTCGTTGGCAGGGCTATGCTCCCTCTTAAAGCTGTAGGGGAGAATTCTTCCTTTCCTCTTCTAGCTTCTGGTGTTTGCTAGCAATCCTTGGAGCTCCTTGGCTTGTAGATGCGTCACTCCAACGTCTGCTTCTGTTGTCACACGGCCATCTTTCTTCTGGGTCTGTGTATCTCTGTGTCTTCACATGGTGCTCTCCTCTCTGTGTGTGTCTGTGTCTAAATTCTCCTTTTCTTATAAGGGCACAGTCATACCGGATTAGGGCACACCCTAATGACCTCAACTTGACTATACTTGTAAAGACCTTATTTTCAACTAAGATCACATTCACAGGTACTGGGAGTAAGGACTTCAGCATATCTTTTTGGGGGTCGAAATTCAACCCATAACAGTGACCATATCATGTTCAACCCAGGGCGCTTTTCAGAGTAAAAGGATATATGCTATAATAAGTGTGCTGGAATAATAGGTGTAAACTGGCACTGTCCCAGGCACAGTGGGATATATGATCACCCTATCCGTGATACAACCTGGTCCATCTCTCCAGCTTTTATCCCCCTGTTGGCCTATACATTCCCTAACCTCTGGTCTGGCTGTGTGCTAGACCACAGGTTGGCAAACTTTTTCTATAAAGGGCTGGATAGTAAATATTTTAGGCATTGTAGGCCATACAGCCTTTCTCTTAACAACTCCACTCTAGACAACACCTAAACAAATGGGTATGGCTATATTCTAATAAAATGTTGTTTATAAAACCAGGCCACAGTGGGTTTGGCCTGAGGGCATAGTTTGGCACTGACTAGACCATATAAGGGGCAGGGAAAAGAGGATGCTCTGTCAGTTCCTGGGAGAGTTTTTTATGTATTGGCGAGATTGACCCTTTCTTTGTGTTGTGGGCTGAATTGTGTTCCCTCAAAATTCATATATTGAAGTCCTAGTCCCCAGTACCTCAGACAGTGACTGTATTCAGAAATAGGGCCTTTAAAGAGGTAAAGTAAAATGAGGTCATATAGATGGGCCCTAATCAAATATGACTGGCATCCTTATAAGAAGAGATTAGAACACAGACACCACACAGATGGAAGGGTGGACATGTGAAGACACAGTGAGAAGGCGGCCATCTGCAAGTCAAGGAGAGAGGCCTCAGAAGAAACCAAACCTTCTGACACCTTGGTTTTGGACTTCTAGCCTCCAGAACAGTGAGAAAATAAATTTCTGTTGTTTAAGTTACCCAGTCTGTGGTGTTTTGTTATGGGAGCCCTAGCAAACCTTGTGATAGAAGATGCAAATATTTTTCACATTTTTAATTCATCCACTGATTTTGGTTTTTGTGAGGCAGAAGTTTTGATTTTGATTATGTGCAGTATATCCATCATTTTTGCATATTGTCTTATAGTTAGAAAATCTTTCCATGTATAGTGGTTCAGTGAAGGATTATCCCATGTTTCCTTCTCTTTATGTGCTCATATTTTGCACATTTAAATTTTGATCTGTTTGCAATTAACCCTTAGATGAGATACAAACTGTGGATGCAACCTTCCTTTTTTCTCCTGAGTGCTCTCCAGTTTTCCCAACACTGTCATTTGAATATTTTTTTCTCACAATTGGTTTATGAAGCCACTGTTTCCATATTCTAAAGCTCTGTATGAATCGTGTCTATTTCTAAAATTCTTATTCCAGTCTTTCTATTCCTGTGGCAATATTGCATAGTTTAAATTACTGAGTCTTTTTGGTACATATCTGGTGGGGATAGTTCCCCCACATTGCTTTTCCTTTTTTCAGAGTTTTTCTATGTATTCTTATTTACATTATATAAAATTTGTCTAGTTCCCCACTCCCCAAAATAATCCTACTGAATCCTCCTATTGTTTGCACTAATTTTAAAATGGTTTCTCTTGGACTTTCCAGATATAACATTGTATCATCTAAAAATAGTGATAATATTTTCACTTATTCACCTAAACTTCACTTCCTCTTATTTAATTGCATTGGTGAATCTCTCCCATAGAGTGTTAAATAAAAAAGATGAGAGTGAGCATCTCTGCTTTGATCCTGAATTTAGTGTGAACACCTTGAGCGTCTCCTCACTGCTGAGCACAGTGGGCTGAGATAGATAAATGTTTTCATGTTGAGGACATATTCATTACTTAGCCAACACATCTTTCTTGAGCACCTAATGTATACTAGGTGCTCTTCAAGGTATTTGAGATTCTTTAAAGAACCAAACGTACAAAAATCCCTACACTTGTGGCACTTATATTCCAGTGGAGTGTCAAGGTAGAGACTTGTTGTTCTCCTCTCCATGCTAGGCACAAGTGAAGGCTGTATATCCCAATATTCCTGCAGTTGGGCAGGGGCATTGGCTGAATTGCCTCTAATAGAATGTTAGCGAAAGTGACATATGTTACTTGCAAGCCCCACCACTCTCTTTCTCTTTGCTCATTGGAAGGCCAGATAAAGGGGACCCAGTAAAGGATTCCAAGGATTCCCTGGAGGACAGTAGTCTTACAAGAGCAAGGTGCCTGGATGCTTGGTCAGCACTTCGAGGTGGGAAGTAAAATTAAATAGATAGAAATCAATGGCTTTTATAGAATGTATGAAAACAACAATCAATTAAAAATGTAATGGTAGAAAAGGCTTTATTTACAGTAATGTCAAAAAAGAAAAATGACATAGGAATTAAACCTAATGAAAAATGTTCAAGACTAATATAAAAAAAACTGTAAAGCACACTTGACAAAAAAGTGTATATGAACAGATAGAAAGACTTGCCATGTACTTAAATTTTAAAAAATCCATATATCTATCCACTCCGAAAAGATGTGTGCATGTGGTAGGGTGGCCAACTTGTCCTGATTAGCTCAGGATTTTCCTGGAGTTAGCACCGAAAGTCTCACATTTTCAGGAAACCCATTAGTTCCAGGCAAACTGGGAGGATTGGTCATCCTAGCACAGGGTATTTACTGTAGCACTCTTTGTAAGAGAAAAAGACTAAAATCACTCAAAAGTCCATCATATGTGCACTGTTTGAATAAACATAGAACATCTGCAACAGAGCACTCTGTAGCAGATTGGAGAGCTGGGGTCAGAGGGGGACGAATAAATTTGATTGCTATACATTTCTATGGAATGATTTATAAGACTATTGTTGCATGAGAGAAAGAGAGGAAGGAAGGAAGAAAAGATCAGAAGAGAATGTTCACTACACAAATGTTTTTATAAGAAATTGAAATATGAACATGTATCTACTTATATTTTCAAAAATAAAATGTTTAATAAACAATTAAAATGACTATAAAAGGAGAAAGAAATAAAATGGGTGAAGAGACTGAAATGGAAACTAAGCCTCTCTGAATGTACAACATTTTATGATTTTGAGTTAGGAACCATGTAAATTTAAAAACAATATTGAATCAAAAAGTTAAAGTATATATATATATATATATATAAAGAAGCTGAAACAAATGACCTGTGTATCAAGTTGGTGGTGTAACCACAGAGAGAGGGATTATTTCAAGTAACTTTGACACATAGTATTTTGACTGAATGTCCCTAGTGGGATATATCCCAAAGACAAAAAGAACATCAGAGACATCTTAAATTTTGTTAGTAGACTTAATGTTAACAATAAAACTGGTATTGTTATTTTGCAATTACACACACACACACAAATCTATATACATATATGTATACACATATGTGTGTGTGTGTGTGTATATATATATGGTTGAACCATATGAAATTGCTACTATTCTGTAACTATTGTTCTACAAAGATGAAAGATGTTACTTTAAGATGGTTCAGTGTGTGTGTATATATATATATATACACATACACACACACACACACATATATGAAGAAGAAGAGGAAGGAGAAGAAAACACCTCTGCAGATAGGTCAGATAAGATGAGGACTGAGAATCGACCATTGGTATTAGAGATATTGGAAGTCACTGGTGAACTTGACAAATATGTTTTTGTTGGAGTGGTAAGGCTATAAAATCAAATGAATTGGTTTTAAGAGAAAATTGGAGAAGAGGTAAGTACAGTGAGCACAGGCAACTTTTTTGGAGAAGTTTTGCTGCCAAAGAGAGCACGGAAGTGGAGTAGTAGCTACTCTGAGAGAGACGATCAGGGAAACATTTTTATAAGATGAGAGATAATACAGCATGTTTGTATGTTGATCAGAATGATCTAGTAAAGAGAGAAAAATTGATGATGTAGGCTAAATTGAAGATAATTTCCAGAAAAATGTTTTTGAGTAGGTGAGAGGTATGCTAGAAATTGGCCATTTCTGACAGATGTGGGATTCCTCTAAGAGGCAATGTCTGCTTGATCTCCCGTTGATCTGAGACACTCTCACAACTGTGCTCCAGCCTGAGTCTCTTCCTACTCAATTCTTCTTCCCCCTCTTTCCACTTTCAGAGGTGTCAGATCCGTGTGGAGGTCTGAAGCCTTTCCCTGCCTTCTCTTGCTCCGTCACACTTTATCTTTCACAGGCAATTCTCCAATAGACCTTCTGCACTTCAAATCTTGTCTTGACATGCGCTTCTTGGAGAAACCAGATTGACTCACCCCGTGGAAATATCTTCAAAAGTGCTTCATGAAATAGCCATTGGATAAAATTTTTCCTAATTCTTCTATGGAAATCCAACATATTATGTGCTTTCTTTCTTTTATATTAGTTTGGTAAATTACATTTTCCTAGAAAATTATCTACTTCATCCCAAATTTTGAATTTATTTATGTGTAGTTGAGCAAAATAGCCTCTTATAATTATTTTCATTTCCTCACTTATTTCTAATTTTGTTTATTTGTGCTTTTCCCCCTTTTCTTGATTTGGTTAACTCAAAGGTTATCTATTTCATTATTCTTAATAAAGACAGTTTTGAATTAGTAATGCTATCAGCGTCTGCTTTTATCCATATTGTTTTCTTCTTGTCCTTATTATTTCCTTCTTTTGTTGTGATTCCTTTCTCATATTTTAAGCAAAATAAATCAAATATTTAAATTATCTATTTGTATTCTTTCCAATTATATCCCATAAGTCTTGATATATAAATTTTAATGATTATTTTCTAGATATTTTGCAATCTTAGTTAGTATTTCCTCATTGACCCAACTGGTGTATGAAAGTATTTAAAAAGTTTTAGTAGACAAGGGCTTTTTCTTTCTTGGTTTTGTTATTAATGTCTAGAGTATTCTTATCAGAGGATGTTATATTATTTGTCCTCTTTCTACATTTTGTGGTTTGTTGGAATTTTCTTTGTGACTAACATATTGTTGAACCCTTCTTCCATCTGTACTGGGAGGCACTGAGGGAAACAGGACTGTGATTTCCTGAGATAACCAGGAGAGTGGTGAAACTTTGTAACAGATGAAAACAAGATTGAATTGTATGGAATAGGCTTCGGTATAGTGTAGATGTTTTTCCAACAACCAGAACCACCCCTCACGACCCTTAGCAGGATACTCATGCCTCCAGATCCTAGGTTTCCTCAAACATAACATATAATGTATATAATCATGCTTACCTCCAATTTTTGGTTATATTTGAAATATATAGAACTGGTTCAGGCACAAAGAAAGGATTATACCAGCCAGTCTTCTCTCTCTCTTTTTTTTTTTTGATGAGGAAGATTGGCCCTGAGCTAACATCTGTTGCCAATCTTCCTCTTTTTGCTTGAGGAAGATGGTCCCTGAGCTAACATCTGTGCCAATCTTTCTCCACTTTGTATGTGGGACACCACCACAGCGTGGCTTGATGAGCTGTGTGTAGGTCTGCGCCCGGGATCCAAACCTGCAAACCCCAGGCCGCCAAAGCAGAGTGCTCCCACTTAACCACTCTGCCACCAGACCGGCCCCCCAGCCAGTCATTTTTAACTCACTGACTCTTCTTTGCTTCTTGTGTATAGATCACTAGAGGCACTTTATTTCATTTTTCAAAATAAATACATCTTAGAATTTGAACATTCTTTTGCACTTAGGTGATTTTTAACTGTTCGAGTCACAAAATTTGTCACTGACTAGTTTCTTATGAAGACTTTGCTGGTTTGCTGGTAAAGCTCAATCTCCAACTGCCTTAAACATTTTCTTGGTGAATTGCTTTTTTTTCCCCCAGGAATTCATACAGGATACTTCAATATATGAAATCAGAAATACTGATAAAACTTTTATAATATAAATGTTTTCATAGAAATATAGAAGGCATACCAATGTGTTCAATTAAAATATATAAAGTTTCCACATATAAGAGAATTGGTAGCAGCAAAAAAATACTGTTTTCTTTTCCAGGAATTCTATTAATAGAGCATAAAACATTCCATAACCCATACCCCCATGGATTGTTTTACCCCAGGTACTCATTGAAATAGGCTGTTAAATTGTGCACAACTCAATCCCCAAAATCTTATTTTTAGCTTTGCACACACTGAAGGTTTAATTTTAAAAAGAAATGTTAAAAAAAAACCTTAAATAAAATATACTACTAATCTGTATAATAAAATAAGGACATTTTAATGTTACAGTACATTCTTAATAGCCACCTGAGAGTACTTTTGAAAAAATAACTCACATAAGCATTATATTGTGGCATAAGCACAATTCTAGGTTCAATTGAATTCTTTTTTTTTAACTACCTAATAAACTCATAATTCTCAAATGTTCAATCAGATCAATTCTGTGGGTGAGGGATAGGGAATGAGTGGGTATAATGAAAGTGAATATTGATAGCACATGATTGTCAAGAAGACCTAACTGATCACAGAGACCTGTGTGGCTGTTTGTTCTGATGACCCCAAGGAAAGGAAGACAAGTGATTTTAGGGCCAAAACAGAAAGGAAAATCAAACTGAGGAAGAATGGGTATTTTGGGGGGGAAGTGGCAAAAATCAATGCTTAGAGATGGAGACTGTCTTTGCCAATAGTTTATTTAACACAGGTTCACGGCAGGAATTAAAATGATTTCACAAGCCAATAGCATACAGGATAATGTCTTTTAATAAGCCAGTAAAGAAATAGCATACTCCAAACCAATGAGAGATTAATTACACTATTGTTCCAGGCAAGCAGAGATGGAAGAAATAAAGTCCAAATTTCATTGAGGTGTGCCTTTTCTACAAGTTGGTTCTCAGGAGAGACAGCTTGATCAAACGAGAGCTGATGTCCAGCTGCCAGCGCAAAAGTTAAAAGTTCCCTATTGCTAGAGCACGTTGCTAGGAAACGACGGCACAAGGTGATCTTCGCCACTGCCGGCAAAACAGTTGCCTTTAGTATGGCAGGAGCTAATGCTGCAGAAGTCTTCGGAGAGCTATTTAGGTCAGCCAAGAGTCGCCTTGCCCAAACTGAAAACTCTCGGATCGTCCTCACCAACTCTGGGCATTTATAATCTCAATGTCCCATTGCCATAGTTGCTTCTCCATACGTTCTTCTCCATAAGCCCCCAGTGGGGCCACTCGCAGCTGAGCTACTGAGTGCTTATCAACGACAACAGATGAGATGATGACACCCTAACACGATTTACTTCATTCTCATATCAAAACAACTTTACTTCTAAAAACAACTTCTTTTTTTCAGTCTTTGTCATAAAGTGAATTAAACCAACTTCACTTAAGTCATAAAGTAGATTTGAAATCATATTAAACCAACACACAATGAGAAAGTAATAAAGAGAAAGGGAAGTAAGAAGAGAAAGGGCAAGACTGAAGCCAATAGGGGAAGAAATAATACGAGAAGGGGTGGGGTGGGGGTGGCTTGCTGGCTGGGTGACTGAGGAGAGAAGGGGAATGGAGTAAAATGAAATTATGATATGAACACTTCCTTTCATTGATACAATGCTTTGTCGTTCTCACAATAGCTCTTTAAGACAAACAGAAGAGCTCTGTCTCATTTCATAGATGAGGCAACTGTGGTCATAGACAAATCATGTGATGGGAGTAAGCATACACAGTGCTGGAGTTGGGACTAAAAGTGGGAGCAGTAGCGTCCTCCATTAGTACTCTGGGAAGAAGGGTTTTGTCCCCCTTACAGATATCAGTATAAACCATCTTGTCCAATGGCATTCAAAATATTTGCCATGAACCCGAGGTGAGATCTGTTAGTCTGCACGTGAAAAGAGAAAAAGTGATATCTGTGCATCTTGGAAAAGTTTAGATTAAGAAAAACCATTTTGCCATAAGAGTACAGTATTTCCAAGGCCTTATTTTACTATATTGGGGCAAGTTGCTCAACTTGACAAGTTCTGGGGAGCAGTATAATGTTCTTTGTATGTAGATTTTACTTGTAAGAGTGCTTATACAAGAAAAGATTATGGGTGCCTTTTTGTCTCCATTCTCATTGAAGAGGCAAAATATTTTATGTGAGCCTATCCAATTGCATATACTATGAGGATTGTTTGTGGGGATGCCCTGATGTTTTAAAGTTCCCTGAGGCATTAGAAACTTTCATGTTTCTGATGAAAAGCATTAAGTTGACCATGAAGTTGTAAGAGAATATTTCAGAAATTGAACAGCATTACATTTTTCCCCCTACCAAACAATGTTGTTAAGATGGTTCATCTGGTCAAATTCATTCCTATCAGATGCAAATAAATCCAGCACTACTAAATTGGAGCTAAAAATCAAGAAATAAAAATACTATATATGTCCTATTTCAAGTATAGTTATAATAAAATTTCTTGGTAATGCAAGAATAATGGTCCATTACATAGTACATATAATGTATATGGAGAAGAATATCTAAATATTTGATAAATGTACCATCCTTGGAATACATTTAGATTATCTTTTGGAACCAATTTTCTCCCACATACAGTAGAATGTTAAAGATGAGAACTCTCTTGAGTTCTAAAATACTTCCTATCATTTTTTTCAGTATAATAACTGTGTGACCAGAGAAGCTGGGCTTTGGGGGGCACAGCGGTGACCAAGAAAAGACTCTTGTTCTCAAAATCTTTTTGCTTCTACTATCTGGCTTCAGGATTCTCCTCAAGTATTGTCTGAGAGAAGGAACACAGGGCGAAGTAAGTCAACCTTTAGCCTAAATCCGTTTTTCTCTCTCTCTCCCTCTTTTCCTCCTTATTTTCCTCCTTCTCCTTCCCTCCTTTATATCATTTATCCCTATCTCTTTCATTGACAGCTTTAAGGAAAACAAGACAGACATTTTTGGAAAGGAAAATCACCCAAGTTCTTGAGTTCAACTACTTACTAGGAATGACTAGGAAATTTACTTAATTTTTCTAATCCTCAGTAACTTTTGTGAAATGGAGATGGTAACAGAACTTATGTCATGGAGTTTTTGTGAGGATTGAATGAAATATGCAAATAAAGTCCTACCATCGTGTCTGGGGCAGATTCAACTCTCAAACCTTCACCATTATTATTACTGGGAAAAGGCTGTTTTCAATCACTCTAATTATGTTTATTTGGAGATTTAATTGATCTGCCCTGCTTATGCATGTCAAAGCATTTGAAACTACAAAAAATGCAGTATTCTACTTTACCGTTACATAAAAGTAGTGGGGAATGAAAGTTGAACCTGGAATTAACTTCAGATGAAAATGTGTTCTTTGAGTGGTCCCAGGCTGAACTGGCTTGCCTGGGACCACTCAAAGAACATGGTTGAAACCATGATGGGCTCAAGGGGGTCTACTCTCGTCTAAGTGGCCACAAGAGGGATTTTACAGTTCTAATAACTGTGGTCTCCTGTTGGCAGGAACCTGGGAACAGAGCCCCCAGATGTTTTCAATGATGGTATCACTGCATTACAGCCAAATATCTAGGGAAGAACTTGAGGTCGGCTTCTTTCCTATAGATCTATTCAATCCACCCAGAGAAGTGCGGCACATTTGGGGCTAGATTTAAATAGATTCTGGAATGAATACTCAGGAGAAACATTGTTCTTCTCACTTAACTTAGATTTCTGTTGGATTTGGGTGAAATTTGGCTCACTGGTGGTGTGCTGGATGCATTAAATCAAGGAACTGAGCTCCGGAATTCACATGCTACAAATAGGTAATTTATCTTCTTTGGAAGCAAAAGTTCATTTAGTTACATGACTCTAATAGTCCTTTTAACAATGGAACCAGTTTGATAAATGTTTCGTCCATCCAAGGGCTCCAATTTCTCTTTGAATTCAGTTCCAAGTTGTCTAGACATCAGCAACTTAACCTTAGAGCTTAATCCCACTACTTCCAAAAATTCTCATTGCTGAAGTCAAAAGAACTTAGAAAAGTAGCTTTTATGAAAAGTCTAATAAAAAGCAACATTATCTTTATCCTTTAAGTAAGATTCTGTATTTATCTGAAAACTCATATTGTCAAATCACTGGGAAAGGATATTTAGAAATTTGCCTGAATTTGGTTTCCTTTATTTGCATTTCTGCCCCAACCCCCAGCCCCAGCCCTGATTAAATTTATCTTCCTATTGATAGGTCTTTTTCTCTACACATTTTCTTTCCCTAACTTCCAATGATTTCCCTCCACTTATATTTAAAGCAAGGTTTCACAGATAACTAAAAAGCCACTTGCTATCTTTAGAGATGCTCTCATGCAGCTTTTCTTTTTGGTTAACGTGAAAAAATAAATGAGGAACTATGATTGTGTGACAACCACTAGAAAAAAATAATCTATTAATTCTCCTGAGTTTTAGGGAACATTTTCACTGTATGTGGTAGTAAATGGAGATGGAGGTGGGGAACTTCATAGGGAAAACACTCAGATAAAAAGATAAAAATAACCTCAGTGTGAAATTATAATATCCATCTTATCATTTCAGTCAAATTGGAATTTGTTCTCAATGTGTTTGTGTGGTCTAGGGAATTAATGATGATAAAGAAAGAGACATCTCTCTCAGTGGCAAAACCACTATCTTCTAAGACTTTAGTTCATGTTTGAACTAAAACATACAAATGGATTTTTATGATTGGATAAATACTGCTCGATGATCATTATATTATTAAATTCATATTCACATAATATACTTTATTAAATAAATTTACAAAATGTGCCATTTAAATCTGGATTAACATAGAAGATTTATATTTATTCCAAAAAATTGCTTTTGCCTTTTAGTTCAGTTATATAAACTTTTTTCCATTTAGATTAAATATAAGAACTAGGGTTCAATAAAGAAAAGGTTTAAAAACTTTAAAACATGCCTCCCTCTCTTTTGGTCCCGTCTCTATTGTATCAATTTCAATTTTGAAATGAGCATTTAGAGACACTAATAAGGTTGATATTGAATGAGTTCATATGTTCTTTGCACCTTCTCATTTTTTTGTTGCAATTAAGGCCAGGTTAAAGCTGCCTCCAAAGATAGAGAACTGGAAATACTGATTCACTTTTGATATTTGCCTGCATTCTTTTAGAAGTAGCATTCCCTTCTTTTATTATTATTATTTGGTAAAATGTAATCTGCTTTTCATTTGCCTAATAATACCTTAGGAGCTCTTTCTTTCTCTTCAGTACTTACATATGGTGTCAGGCTAAACTAAGCCACACATAGGTCTCAATTCTTCACATTTTATCACATTATCTTTACTGGTTGTAATCCACCCATCTCCTGAAAATAGTTTAACGCAGCATTTTCCTACTTTCCCCAAAATTAAGATCTCATTTATTCATTGCTTCATTGTGATTTCTCCTCCCTCAGAAATAACCCATTAACTTATATGTCCCAGCAGAAATCAGGGTTTAAATAGGGAAAGCTCACACAGAATCTCAGTTCTCAGTGCTTATCTCTGTCTCCCAACCTGCAGCTAATTTGATCTTAGAAGAAGTTGGGTGCTTTTACTGACTTACTTAAAGTGTGATAGATATCTCAAACCTTTATTTTATTTAATTTTTCCAATAAAATGATGCTATCAAAGTGTGCTTGCCAGTGTAGTTTCTTGTGTGACTTTCAACAGACAATAGATTCATTCCCAGCCCATGTTGGTCGTTAGGATACCTGGGGCAGTTAAGTCGGATAACGTTAAGATAGCAGCAAAGGCCTTTGATGAACCTGCTTATTCTGAATGAGCTGTTTGGATATCTGGGAAATGATCTTACTCAAATTCTCCCACTTCACTTCAAATTGCCTTTCCTATAAATACCAGTGCCCCTTGGTTTTCTTAGTATCCCAATAAGTTCCTATTAATTCCAAATCCATAGAAAGGTGGCTGTCAAAGTGAGGTATCTGGACCAGGAGCATCAGCATCATCTGGGAACTCACCAGAAATGCAAATTCTCGGGTTCCACCCCCTGCCCCGACTTCCTGAATCAGAAACTGTGGGAGCGGGGTCCGGCAATTTGTGTATTAATAAGCCCTCCATGTTTGAGAATCACTGTCAGGTCTTATGTTTCTTGTTATGCACATTGCATAGCGTGGTACCTATAGACAGTAGGAACTCAATATTGCATACAATGGCAAATTGCAACGGTGATTTCATGTCTTCATTCCCACCTTATATTCACTCCCTTTACCATGAGACTCTGCAGTTTTTCTTACTAAAGATGCATAGTCTATTTTCCCACCCCTTGAATCTATACTGATTTTATGACTTGCTTCAGCCCATGGTATATGGTGAAAGTGATTGTGTACCAGTGTTGAGCTTAGGCCTCTAGAGCCCTTGCATATTTCCACTTGCGCGCTTTTGTACCTTAGCCATTGTCATAAAAATGTGCCTGGATTAACCTTCTGGATGATGAGAGACATGTACACTAAATGGAGTTGCTCTAATCATTCGAGCTGAGGACAGCTTAGATCAACCAACAGCCAGCTGATCCTCAATGTCTGCAGGTAACTCCAGACATGTAAACAATAAACTCTTACAGTTGTAGGCCACTGAGGTTTTGTGATGTTTGTTATGAAGTGTTATTGTGGCAAGAACTAACTGCTATCTATGTAAGTGAATTAAGAAATCTAAATTTCTACTATTATCTGGCCCAGCCAGATAATAGTAGAACCAAACCTGGTTCAAATATCTGCTCGTTATTGCCTCCAGCTGATAGGGTCTGATCTAACCTTGCATGCTAGATTTACAGATAATCTTTGCAGTACCCTTCCCGGAACTCCCTGCGACAAAATTCTTGCCTTTCAGAGTCAGATTGATGTCAGCTGATTGCCCTCCTAGAGACTGGACTGTTTTAAACTCATAAAAGACATGAAGACAATACATCTAACTCAATATTATTTTGACATTCTCAGTAATCTAAAAATATCAGGACATAATTCATAAAGAAGCAACATAGGCCAAGCACCGTGGAATAGGAACCTTCCTTACTTAAGTTTACATCAAGGGAAATATCTCATATTGTAAAGATCCCCTGGCCTATCGTTTTGTTGAGAGGCAAATTGGGATATGGCTATAATTCTTTAGCTAACTTTAAAGATATGTGATAATTTTTAAATTCAGTCATCTGTGACTTAGCTTTCATCCATTTGGCTTTTATTTCTTGGTCTTCTTACAGTCAAAGCTAGTGAACTGAAATCTGTCTTCTTTCTGAATAATACTTTTCAAATTATAACAATGACATATCTTGAATAGTACCTTATGAAGCAGACAGAAATGCATTTTATCCAGCTTTCACCTCACATTCAGAGAGACATCTATTTTCTAATTAAACTCTACATTTATCTTTTCTAAGATTGACAGAGCTCATCATTACAGATTGAATATTTATTATGAAATTGTATCAATTTCTACAGTTTTTAGAGCACCAAGTACAGGGCACTGCACAGAATTATGTTTTGATGATAATTTAAATCCCATTGTTCTTTTTCTTAAATTTGAATTACTTGCTAAATGGTATGCTAATTGCCTTAAAGAGTTCTTGTAGTTTCTAAAGGCACAGAACTTTCTTCTAAGTTGCAGTGGGAACCCTAAGAAAATCAAGCTCATTGTTAGGGAATAGTTCTCAGACTTTGGGGGTGTATAGCAACCCTCTAGATGGCTAAAAGTTCAGATTCCATGACTTCACTTCCAGAGATTCTGGTTTAGTAGGTTTGGGGGTAGGCTCAGAAATTTGCATTTGCAAGCATTCACAGATATTTGTTACACATTAAAGGTTTTTAAAAAGTTATATAGGTTTCTGCTATAGCTGTTCAAGGACCCACCTTTTAAAAATTACTAGTATATTGGAAGTAGGTATTTGGAATCCCACATTTTATAACACAATAATCATATACTTTAAAAAAATCAAGTCATCTTCTTAACAATATGGTGTAGTACTTTACATAACATAACCTAAATAATATAAATGAGACCATCAACAATTTTAGGACGCTATGCTGGGAGACACTGAGAGGGCTAGGAAAGTGATGCAATTCACAATGTATTTACAACTTTATGTCTCTCAGAGCAGATATGCCCAATGAGGTAATGTATGTGAAGCTACTTTTAAGTTGTAAAGTACCTTACAAATATAAGAAACATTATTTTGAATGTTAGTACAGAACCTTAAAAGTAATTTCTTTACCATTAAAATGTTTGATCTGTGGATGCTGTTGATGTGGGAAAGGCACAGGTGGTGCTGGGCAAGTAAGATATTAAATGACAATAATTTCTGAGAAATATAACAGAATGTCTTTCTAAGTTATATGTCAGGATGGATCTAAGAAGCTGTGAAATGATGACTAGCCTGAGGCATTTACTTCCAAAAGAGTCTGAAAGCATTATACCAAATATTGTTGAGAATCCTTGATACTCAGTTATCTATTGGGTGACAAGGACTGAACTGTCTATGGAGAACATCAAGAAAAAGGATACGGCACATGAAACGAAAGTCTACAGAAACCGACTTCATGTTAGGTGGTTATTATAAACCGAGTTTGGGATGGTGCCCATGAAAATGCTTTGAACACTGTGCAGTGCTACAAAAAATTGGTGATGGCTATAATTCTGAATTATCACATTCAGACTTCACCTAGGGTTTCGACTATTTGCCTTTATAATGTTAGATGATGTCCAGCTGAGCCACCCTCTCGTTGATAGATGTGGCATTCTGGGAAGTTTGCGCCTCCAGGATGACTTCCTTTTATTTGTAGGGATGTGCCATTGTACTATACTGTGGCTGATTCTCAGTACACCGTTCAAGTGTGCCTGAATAGCCAATGTATGTCAAATCTCAGAGTAACAGGGATAGGCAAACAATTATCTACCTGGGATCATGGTCCCCATTTTTTTTTTGTTGGGCTCATCCCCTTTAGGTTTGGGTAGAATAGAGTACTTACTAGGTGAAATCAGACGAATGAACCAAATGTCTTCAGTGCTTTCAAATTTTACAATTCTCCAATTCTACTAGCCAAGATGCACATTTTTAAAAACCTGAAACATGAGGATCTTAACATTTCCCTTCCTTACATTGATGCTTAATGCCACCAGAGTGTTAGATGAACCTTTGAAGTAACTGTAACAGAGAAAAGAAACTTCGCTGTATGGTTTGGAGAAATTGTTTCCTAAATCAAATTCTATTTTATGGTAGAATGCAGCCACAAGGTAAATGATTGAAATCTTATCACTAAAGGTATTTATAATAAAACTAAAGAAAATACTGCCAGTGTAAAAGGGAAGCCTACAAAAATATGTGGGATAGACTGGATTATCGAGCATCTCTTTTTCATCTTTAACTCATGAAGTAAATAGGAACAATGTGCATTTGGTATAAATATGTGGCATAGGCTTAAACTACGTCACTCTTTGATATATGGAAACTAGACACCAATTTTGCTCCCTCAGTTTTTCCTGTAATTTAATTCACTCAACAGATATTCATTTAGTGCCTACACTGTGCTGCTCACTGGTGGGTGCTAGAGATATAGCTGAGAACAAGACACTAGCAAGTGGTGCTGATATGAGGAATTACACTCCGAAACATTATTTTGCATCTGATGCTAAAGACTGACAATGGTAGTTGTGGAGATGATAAGCACTGACAACACCAGAATGTGTGGTATGATGGTGTGGGACCCTGCGCTGTAGCAGAGGTGTGCTAATATACACTGATTGTCAGGCTTGGGCATGTGACTTGCAGTGTCCAATGGGACATTAGCAAACAGGACACAAGCAGAGGTTTGAAAAGTGCTTGCTCATTGAGGTTTGTCCTCTCTTGCTGCTCTTTAGAACTCCAAGTCTACCTTGTGAAGAAACCTAGGCTAGTCTATTGGAAGATGAGACACGACGTGGAGAAGTCTGTTGCAGAGATGAGCCATCCCAGCTGAGGCCCTCTATGTGAACCAGCCTGACAACCGCCAGACACATGAGGGAGGACATCCTAGACCAGCCAGTTTCGGTTTCAACAGAGTCTCTAGCTGACTGCAGAGATCAGGTGAGCCAGCCTGGACCAGAACTGCCCGGCAGATCCACAGGATGGTGAGAAACAATGAATGCTTATTGTTTTAAGCCACCAAGTTTTGGTTTATTATGCATCAAAAGGTAACTGATACAGGATATCCACATGCATAAGAATGAGGGTGGACCCTGAGTTCACACCACAGGAATTAACTCAATTCACACACAAAAATTACCTCAAAGTAGGTCAAAGACCTAAATGTAAGAGCTAAAACTATAAAACTCTTAGAAGGAAAAATAGGTGTAAATCTTTGTATCCTTGGATTTGGTAATGGTTTCTTAGATATGACATCAAAAGAACAAGCAACAAAAGAAAAAATAGATAAACTGGGCATGACTGATATAAGGAGATATGCTTTTTGGGGGGCCATTACTGCACAATTTGGCCCAGCCACTTACTGGTTATGTGATATTGGGCAAGTCACTTACCTCACTAAGCTTAATTTTCATTATCTGTAAAATACAGATATTATTTATATTGTAAGGTTCTTATAAAGATTAATGATTGTATTTTAAGTTCTTCACATGTATTTAAGCTTATACCATTGCTTATAAGAAAACCATGTTTTTCTTTCATGGTTTCTGCTCAGTCTATACAGATATATACTACCTGTGTATTATCTTCAGAACTGAAGGAGTCAAAGCTACTCTATTTATAGTTATTATAATGTTATAATAGTTATATTTATAGTTATTATCTGTAGATATTATTTATAGTTTTCTAAAATGGCTGTGCCAGGATAATTAACAGTATGGTTGATGGCTGAGTTAGGATATATCTATGAATTGATAACACTAAGCAAGTTCATACCAAAAGCCCCTACATTTGTAAGTATGTGAATAATATGTAATTCATATGTAATATGTAAATATCATAAAATAAAAACTTTTGTTTCCTTCCAGCATCTTATTTACCTTTGATAATTAATTTGTGAAACAGGATCAGAAACTGATATCAATTTTTATGTAAATAGCAGCAAGTCCATTCAATTTATTAGCGTGAGAAGAAACTAAGACTTACATCTTAAAGACTGTGTTTTCTATGTCAGAGTGAATAGAAGGGCAGTCATGTTTAAAAGAGTTGTGTGGGAAAGGTCAGTTTCTGAAAGCACAAATCTTGTTGAGATAAAGAGGAGCTAGGTATCTCTGATAGCTTCAGCAGAAACAAAGCAGTCAGAGAAGATGTCTACCCATAGATTAAATTATAGTACTTGGACCTTGGAAAGGGATTCTTGCAAGAGCAAACCGTATACAGATGGATAACTCAAGGAACTCCATTTGCCACATGGATTGGTGGGAGATGTTGAGTGACATATTACATTTTTGTGTCCCTACTCTTTTGATTGAACAGATTAGTCATGGAAATTGGAATTATGGTGAAAGTAAGAGAGGAAGTTTGGGATAAATACATTTTCTTGCCTTAGAATTTAGGTCAATTTCATTTCGATGCAATTGTGCATGATATCTTGAATATGAACTGTCTCAAGGAGAGATAGCACCAGAATTGTTGCTGATTTAATTGGACATTTGACACCTTGTTGGGTCCATGCTCTGATGTTTTCCTCTCAAGCAGCTGGACTAGCAGGTGATGACAACAGTTGGAGCAAGAAGAGTCTTTAATGAACTGCAGATATGAGGGGAAGATTGGTCTAATTCTAAGTTATAACGGGTTGCAAAGACAGCACAACAAAAGACACTTTAGCATTTTCTAGTGATTCACATTCTTTAAATTTTTATTTAAATTGGTATATCCATCAAAGATATTCCTGATGTGAGTACTGAGATTTTAAGTTTTAATTATTTAGAAAAAGGAAAAGGTAAAAGCCCTGGGAGTTCTATTGGGTCTGCTAAGTCTTTACTATTTTACTATTTTGAGGAAAGAAGTGGCACTTAGAGACTTTGGCCTTGAATATCAGAAGCAACGCCCCCAAGCCTCTGAGGAAGGACTGCAAGAGATTTAACAATTTTGATGATATCAAAACTTACCTGGAATAAGAACTAAAGAGGAGCACCCTGAACACATTGGAATCATATAGTACTGTTATTTTTCACAGAGAAGAATTTAGTATGAGCAGGTCTTTCTGGGCTCCTATCCAAGTCAGTTTGGTTGAATTGCCATGGCCACCAAAGACTCCCATTTAAAGACTGTTCCTCTGTAAAGAGGCATGACGTTACCCCTAAAGAGAATATTCTAGCAAGGTTTCAGTAAATTCAATAATGAGTGCACAGTGAATTGCAGAAGCTATTTGTAAAGTGGTTAGAATATTGTAGCTCTAATATTGGGAGAGATTAGACACTTCTTATCTGGCACTGACATCCAAACCTCTTAATCAGCCACTAGTGAGTCATAGTAAGTTTTACAATTGTTGCATTAAAGGTTAAACATAATTGGTTATAGTCTAACTTTCTTACCCACTGCAGTAACTTCTGCTATAACTTTAGCTATAACAGAGTCTTTCAAGTTCATGATCTCAGCTCTTATTTAGTGTTTCAATGGGTAATTTCAAGTTATTATGAATAAAAATGTTAATGTGTCTATAAAATTTTCTTGAAGAAAAATATATTACCTGGGAGGGTCACAGTGCAATTAACTAAATACGCTTAGTCAGTACATAGTTAATTTTCGTACTTTTATTTATGAAGAATTTTTTCTCTCAGGAGCACAAAGATTTTTTGAAGCTGAATCCTGCTGTGCTACTCTCATTGTCCTTGGTGTTATGGTTCTGACTGTGTAAACCCCGTGGATAGGACTGATGACTGGGATTTGTCATTTGTTGTTCATAGCATTTGTAGGTTGCTCTGGACTTTTGGTCAAAAGGAGTCGCTTGGTTGTTGTCTTCATCAGCTGAGGTAGCTAATGCTGCTTCAGAGTGTCAAGAATTACTATTTTTCAGCTCTGTAGAACGTTGTACTAAGCACTTAAAAATTGTCAAAGACATAAAATGTCTGTTCTTGATTGTCTTACGATTTAATTTAGGGACATAAAATGCAGACCAGAGACTTACTCTTACTTATGTGGTCCCGTAAGTTTTTATCTCAGGAACCCACACCTTGAGTCTGAGGTCCACCTGGGTGATGCTATAATACTATACAAAAATAGTTATCTGACACGAACTGTGCAGCAGACTCTGTGGGATGGGGTAGGAGAGATTATGGGAAAGGACTCTATAGACCAGGGAAATCTGCCATATATAGTAGATGTGGCTCTTTATCATATGAAAATGTATCAGCTTCTTCCATAAGAAGTGAAATATAAATTCAAATTACAAGAGAGCTTTTTCTAATTTATCAGCTTGGCAAAGATAAAATAATTTGATTTGTGTTGGCAAGGGTGTAGGTAATCAGGCACCTCTTTACATTGCTCATGGTAGTTTAAATTGCCTAATTTTTATTCAAGAAAATTTGGAAAGAGCTATCAAAACTGAAAATGCAAGAACCTTGAGAACTAGCAATATCACTTCTGGAATATATTCTACAAATATCTGCACAAATATATACAATGAAAGTCATTGCAGCATCGGTTAACATGATAAAAGATCAGAAACAACTAAATGTCCACTATTAGAGCATTTATTAAATAAATTATTGTATATCCATGTTGTGTACCAATACACAGTTGTATTAAATGAAATGAGGCAACTCTATGTGTACTGACATGTAATAGTCCCTGAGATTTATCTTTAAGTGGGGGAGGGGAGAAAGGTATAGAACAATGTGTATAGTATGATACCATTGGTATTAAAATATTTGTTTGTGAGTATACTTATATTTGCATAGAATTTCTCTGGGTGAATACACAAGAAATGAATAACACTTCTTGTAATCAGAGAGGAACTGTATGTCTGGGGAACAAGTGGATTAGAGTATTGTTCAGTAAATATTCACTCCCATGCCCTCTCCCCTTTAAGGTAGAGTATAATTTCCTGTCCTAGTAACTAGGTCTTGGCCACATGACTTGCTTTGGCAACAGAATATGGCAGATAAGACAGAAGCATGTGCTTGAGCAGTTTTGGCTTAGCCACGTGCTTCTGTGATTGCCATGAGAATAACATGACCTAGGTAGCCACTGTCCTTTCAGCCTGTGACCCTGAATGATGTGTGGATTATTCCCAAACTTGACCCAAAGCCTAGAGTCAAGCCCACACAGCCCATAAGCTGAAGCAGAGGTGCCCCTGCAAATTTGTAGGCTTGTCAGTGAGAGAAGTCAATGCTTGCTGATGGAAGCCACTATGTCCTGGGGTGGCTTGTTATACTGCATTATTACAGCAATAGCCAATTAATATAGCGATAGACTTACTTGTTATGTATTGCCTTTTGTACTTTTAAAGTGTTATGGAATGTACATATATTCAAAAAGTATATTAATTTGTTAACCTCTATCTCCTCAAAACCAATCCCTAAAAAGCACACAAAACAAGGAGTAGCTTTACCTTGAATAATGCTGAAGCCCATGCCTCAGTCATATTTGAACTGTTCAGCTGACATGGTTATTTGTGGTTTGAGATTACTGCTTTCATCCTTAATCCGGCAATCCACTGAGGTACCAACTGGTGTTATAAAGAAAACTTACTAAAGTGGAAAGAAAGAATGTGTTGGCACACAGTAAAAGACTAATTTCTTTTTTGTCTAGGAGAAGATGAGATACTGATGGGTGTTTTAATTGACTTTAAATATTTTTTGTTATTTTACTGACCTAATTTGGGTGTACCTGAAGAGAAGCAGAAATGCTTCAACAGCGTTTTGTTTGAATCGTTATACAGATGATTATACTGGAATATCTAGGTATTAAAGAAGTATGAAAGCCTCAAACAAGACTACATTTCATGTAGAAGTAGAAGATGGTAAATAAATAACTTCGTTTTAAGATTTTACCATTTCACTGAACTTGGAATTGTAACTCAGTTGTTACATCAAACCAGACTCAAGGTGATTTACCCAAGCATATTTTTGGAGAGGACTCTATCAACCATGAGCATTTGTGCTAACCCGATCTTCTTTGAGAAATCTGCTCATCTATCTATTCCACAGTACTGAGTGAAGGTTGGGATCAAAAGAGTAAGGAAGCCAGAAAAAGTACTCTGTCCAGCATGAATATTTCATACGAGAGAGTAATTGTAAATATTAGATCATTGCTCTTAGGGTTTGATTGTGTGACATAAAGAGAGACACAGAGTTGGCAGTAGGGACAAAATGGAAGAATCCCTGAGACAGAAGATGCTATGATACAGGATAGAGAGTAGAGGGGAGTTGTTATGAGTAGAGAGAGCAGAGGAAGCAGCATGAGCAGCAGTTGGATCATAATCATGGCAGATCATTAGAGTAGGGAGCACTGCAGGCCTGCTGTAGAGCAGCCAAAAGGTGTCCCAGGCTCCGGATTTGCCTTGAATTCTGAATGATAGTCCTAAAGAAGGCTTCAGTTCCCTTCAGGCCTAGTTCCGAGATGGCATCTGGTTTTCCTGTCTTCCCTGCACATTCTTACAAATACGTGAGCATGTCTCTGTTCTTGCAACAACCTGAAAAAGTCCAGGTGACCTAATGGTCAACCTCAAAGCCTCTAGTTATCTCCAGATAGAGAAAAACTCTGTTTTGTAGCAACTGATTATATCACTAATCCCAGAAATGGCACTTTAATTGGAATAAATCGAGACTCCAAGGATGACTTCTTGGAAACGTATTGCCACTATTGGAAAAGGAAAAAAAAAAACACCCTCAAATATACAGCTCTATAATTGGTTTTCTTATTAGTGTGTTACTTGTATATTCATGTAACTGTGAAGAGAATAATTCTCAATAATTTAAAGTACTACTACCTGAAAATGATAAGCTTTTGAAATGATGAAATGATACTGAGTTTGAAAATTAGAGGATTCTGTTTATCTAGTCATTCTCAAAATATACAAATTTCTTCTATTCTAATACCTCCATCTGTGAAACAGACATAATAGTTATAGTTGTCTATTAATGGATACAAATTAAATTATTTAAAGTGGAATGGATGTTATCCCAACTATATAGTTACAAATAGTAAACATCCTCCTATCATATCCTCCTTATAAAGCCATTGATATCTCTGCAAATTTTTCAATAGGAATGAGGCTTCAACTACCGCTAACAGGACGAGGACTGATATGGTCAATTTGCACTGACCATCTTCAAATTGATGAATTGTCAAAAATCTTATTCTGTTCACTAGTTCACAAGGACCCTTCTACAATAAATGCTCTAAAAGCTGTAAGCAAATAGTTTCTGAAAAGCATTTGGCTGTATTCCTATTCATCGAAACATTGAACTCATAAGACTGTGAAACAATTAGTCTGACTATGAATTAACTAAGAAGCTTTACTCCTACATTACTGTGTTTAATTCCCGAAATCAGCTCTAAAAAAGTAAGAGACCCATTATCCTGAATCCGAGAATAAATGGGCTCTTAGACTTTTTTCCCTCCCCATGACGTGTCTACAAATTAAGCAATAATCTCACTGACTTCACTTTTAGTCTCTAGCTGCATCATTTTTGTCTTAAGAAAAAAACCCGTTATTTGAATGAAGAGTAAACCTCTACATTGAAAGCATGTTGTAGATAATAAATAGATTAACCTGTGATTATGAAATAGTTGTGGAAAAATGTAAAACACCAGGGAATGATTTCAAAGGATTTTTTTTTTTATGAGGAAGACTGGCTCTGAGCTAACATCCATTGCCAATCCTCCTCTTTTTTGCTGAGGAAGATTAGCCCTGGGCTAACATCTGTGCCCGTCTTCCTCTCTTTTGTATGTGGGTTGCTGCCATAGCATGGCCTGATGAGCAGTGCGTAGGTCCGTGCCCAGCATCCGAACCCACAAACCCCGGGTCACTGAAGCAGAGTGCACGAACCTAACCATTATGCCACCTGGCCAGCCCAAAGGATTTTTTTTTATGTTAAAAGTTTTTATAATTCAACACATATATAAAGAAAAAATATTTCTCTGATGATAAATTCTATTTCTAGAAGGGGAAGGTAATATTAAACATGTAATTCTTCACAAATATTTGAAATATAGGACTAGTTTGCAATATTATGTTCCATAATAGGTTTCTTGCAGTTTTATATCATAATTATGGTGTACATAAACTAACACTAACTTTTTCAAATATTAATTGATCCCAACAAACCTAATGAAAGGAGAGATCTATCAAAATCTTTCTGGGTGGCAGAAAAAAGTAATATAGGATTTTGCAATGGAAAATTCAGAGGATAATGGCTGAGTTAATTACTTGCACTCCCCCCAATATTTTTTTCACCTCATGTAATTCATATTATAAGATCAAAGTTATGTATTACTTCCTTTCTCATTTAAAAGTAGCAGATGAAAAGTGGGTTTTCTGAAATAAGTGGTAATGTATTCATGTTCTTCTCTCAGGTATATACTTGGGTCATAGAAATGTCCAATATTGTAACTCAGTTACTGAAGGAGTTTGTCTTAAAGAGATGCCCTGTTTGGAAGTGGGACGAGGAAGGATGTTTGGCAGTTGCCCTCAGGGTGAAGAGAGGCTTACTCAGAGGGACTGAGTTCTAGAGAAAAGTCTCAAATGAAACACCCTAAGCTTCCTACACTGACCCCTACTAACTCATACATCTTTATTTCTTTCTTTCCTCCTTGTTTCAAAAGATGAGCTGTTCCTCCACCAGTGCTCTAGAACCTAAATAGAATCCAGCCTCTCTCGTCTGAGATATTGGTCTTCAATCACCTTTTCTCTAATACATATTTAATCTTTCTGTTAGCTCTTTCCTTTCTCAGCATATGTGACAAACACTGTTGACTGCCTAACAATGACCTTGACTTCCCTCTGTCTTTTTTGCTGGTTTTGCCATTCCTCCATGATAACAGCTCAAAGTGCCCAGATACCCTATTTTCCAGGCTCGCATATGGTGGAGAGAAAAGCTGAGGAAAACATTGCTGAGTCTTTTGCTAAAGACAGTCCTCAGTGATGAGAGAGTGGCACGTGAGGAACAATTCTCCTTCCTTCCCTGCTTTGGATGCTGACTTGTGAGGGCATGAGGCTTGGAGCTGCAACAGCCATGTTGCAATCATGATGGAAAAACATGGAGGGCATACTAAGGAATGGTATCTGGGAACAAGTGAAAGAGCCCAGGGACCTTGATGACATCACTGAGCTATTGAGCAAAGTCTAAGTTCAACTATCCCTGTCTTCTTCCTCTGTAAGGAAATCAAATCTATTGTCTAAGCAATGATTAATCCAATATTCTATTAAATGTATCAGGAAGCATCCCAACTGATTTTGATTTAAGGTAGCTGCCTTAGTTGGATGACCCAATTTTTTTGGTATTTTCTCCTTTCTTCTTCCTGTAACTAAGAGCAAATGTGATGGCTGGATCACAGCAAACATTTTGGTCCCATGAAGTGACTTTGAACATGGAAACCATATATTAATTATGATAAAGTACAAAAGTATGAAGAGTCTGATTCTCTAATGACCATAACAATTCTCGGCTACCAACGTTTAAACTTCTTTTACATGACAGAGAAATAAACTGTCTTATTTAGACTATTGTTTTTGTTTTGCTTTGTTTTCTGTTATAGGCATCTTAAATGAATCCCAATACATGTAACTTTCAAGTACAAGGAGACATGAATAAAATATTTAGCTGGATGTTTTTGGATGAAAAGGTATGTATATATAAATTGGGGACAGTTATAAATTGTTCTACAAAAACTTAGCATGCATTTATGATTCCACCAAATTTATGATCTCCCTGTATCTTCATCAATCCTGTTTATTATCAAAATTTTTAAAGATTTGTCGTCTGATTATTTTTAAATGATGCTTGTTGTTGTGATTGGCATTTTTAAAACTGAGAAAAGTTAAGCATCTCTTCATTTCTTTCTAGACAATTTATATTTATTTTCCTGTGAATTGCCTGGCAATTTCTTTTTCACATTTTTCCATTATTGTCTTTTTTTCATATTGATTTAAATTATATTAAGGAAATTTGTACTTAACTTGTCATATATGTTGCTGTATTTTTACTTTTTTGTTGTTTCTCTTATCCTTTGTTTTTGAGGCTACTTTGTGCCATGGAGATCTGGCAAATATTTCTTTAGTAAATTATCAATCTGTACACTTGTGGCTTCCAGGGTTTGCACCTTGATTGGAAAGACTTTCCCTATACCAAGATTTTATAGTTGTTTATACATGTACATGCATAATAGAATTATAAAAACTATTCATGTTTTTCTGGCATTTTGTAAGGTTATTACTTTTTATGTTTTGATGTATCTCAAATTTATTTTGAAGGGTTGCAGAAGAGATACAATTTTTTTCTCAAAAGATTAGTTTTTCCAATACCATTTATTGAAAAATCAATCCTTTCTGCACAAATTGAATCGTCATTTTATTATATTTAAGTTTCATGGGTTTTTCTATAGAGTAGCATAGTACTAAATATTCAATACATATATGCTGAGTAAATAAAGGAACTGTGAAAGTACGCCCAGAAACCCTGTTGTCATTTTAATTAGGGTTACTTTGCATTTAGGGATTAATATAGGAAGAACTTATATTTTATACAATATAGAATTTTCTAATTTAAAATCATGGTATGTATTTTATTTGTATTTTTATGCTGTACAGTTTTAAACTTTAATTCTGTTTGTATCTAGATTATTTCCACTTTTTAGAAGTTGATTTCTCCCATTTTCCCTGTCTTGATATATTCCCTCAATATATTTATACTCTTTCCTCTCTTGCTGCCCTACATCCCACATATGTTAAATATTCTCTGATCCATAAGGTTCTTGCTCTATAATCCACCCATGGGGATTATCTCAGTTTGAGAGGCTTGCATTGTCTTACAGAGCTGGTTGTATAACTAAGGTAATAAGTAGGCTCACTCTGTCAAATCCAACTTAACTTATGAAGGATTTTCAAATGAAACATGAATTTCTATGAAAAGTTTAGATTCATGGGATCACTTTGCCTTTTATTTATTTATTTTTTTATCCCATACCTGCGCAAGAGATTGGTTGTTGGATACCACTATTTTTATTCAGTACTGTGCTTGCTACTGGGTTTAGGTGAGCTGGGGAAATGCAACAGAGTTATATGAAACAGTTTCTCTCTTGAAACACATTATAGTCTTATTTTGGAGACTAGATAGAAGCTCACAAAACAAGTCAAAATAGTCCTAGACAGAACTGACTCAAGTAACAAGATATGTCCAGCTGAAAAAAATACTTACAGAGCAGTGATTTTAACTATTTTGGGGGCCACAGATTCCTTTGTGATGATAACTTGAGACACTTTCCCTAGAAAAGAGTGAGAGCATTAAAGTTAGTACATAGAACATTAAATTTAATCATATGTATCAGTCAAGATTCTTACAAGAAACAGATTTAACTCCAAAGGTACTTTAAAGTAACTTTTAAAGTAAAGATACTTTAATAGAGGGACAACTTACTGAGGAATGGGCAGATTTGGGGACACCAAAACCAAAAGGAAATATTGAGACAACCAATGAGTAGCAGCAGCAGAAAGTCATTACTGTTCTCAGCCCCCTCAAAGGGCTAAGGGGAAGCCTCTGAATACTGAATCATGGAGGATGGGCTGTCTGATGGCAGGGCTGCAATGCTGTCAGAGAATCAGCACTGAGCTGAATGGAATAGGGAAGGAATGCCTAGAATTTTCTCTCCTCCCAACTTCCAATCTTCTGCCAATAGGAAGCTAGCCAATAAATGGGCCCAGTGATGTAGTCCATGGGAATCAGCCTGCCTGGGGCTGGCTGGAAACAGAATAGGAAAGACAAGGGTGGAGAGGGAACTTGGGCTGGGAAGGGGCAGAGCAAACAGAAATTAACCAGCATAGTGTTTTTTAGGGTTTTTTTTTTTGCCTTCTTTTGTACTCCACACACTTCTGAAGCAATACCAAACTAAACAAATAGTGGTTAAATAATAAATATTGTATTTTTACTTCTTTTCTCTTTACTACAATGGATTTCACTGTTTTCTGGCCTGTGATTGAACTAATGGTGAGAGCAGGAAGGCTCATCCTACTAGAGACATAAGATAAAGAGTAAAGGGGGAGCAGCCCAGTGGTGTAGCAGTTAAGTTCACGTGTTTGGCTTTGGCGGCCCGGCAGGGTTCACCAGTTCAGATCCTGGGTGCGGACCTACTCACCGCTCATCAAGCCATGCTGAGGTGGTGTCCCACATAGAAGAGCTACAACTCTACAACTATAATGTACAACCATGTACTGGGGCTTTGGGGGAGAAAAAAAGAAAAAGAGGAAGATTGGCAACAGATGTTAGTGCAGGGCCAATCTTCCTCAAAAAAAAAAAGAGTAAAGGGGAAAAAAGAGTTTTGTTTTTTAAATAATTTACCTTTGCACCTCATTTGAGGTACAAAATAAGGGTCAAACTGAAGTTTGCAAACTTTTGAAATTTTTATTTCTATTTTTTTTTCCTGCTACAAGCTATGTTTTAGGCAGGACATGCTCCATGAGTGTGCAACCTGTGCAATTGCATAGGGCCCTGCACTCAGAAGGGCCCCATACTTGCTAAATGCTCTGCTATTGTTGTCTTGGAATTCTTAGTAATTTTGAAAAGAAATCTCACATCTTCATTTTGCACTGGACCCTGCAAATCATACAGCTGATTCTCCTTTCAGGGTATGGAAATGTCTCACTACTGTCTACAGGAGGTATTTATATATTGTTAATGAAAATAGTAAGAACTATAATCTTATCTACCACTTTTCTACTGAGAAATTCAAGGTATTCAAGATATTGTATTTTTTCTTTTCCACCACATTTTCTGATTCACTAAAGAGATATGGGCATGCTTGAATCTAGCCAAGGAAATAGTCAGTAAGAACATAACTGATGTGTCCAAGATATGGGACAAATTAATGCTGGCATCAGGATTAGAACCAAGATGTTCTCACTCCCAGCTTCAGGCATCATTAATCCCTAAAGTGTCTGGATGCTATGGATTGTGGAGCATAACCAACCAACAGCAATAACACAGGATCCTTGTTTTGATTTTCTTTCAGAAAATGTATGGGCCTAGTTGAAATACATATTGAGTGCTGTCAATAGGGAGCAGGGAATAAAGTGAGGCCACAGGGGCTGAGGCCACAGACCTGCAGGGGCTGAAGGAAACCTCTTTGGGGTGACCATAAACTCTGGAGGGTCAAGAGTCCTAAAGGAGAATCTATATAGGCACTGAGAATCCAAATCTAATGTGGTTCAGGTCTGTGTGAACATTGGACCTGAACTATACCTTAGAACAAATGGATCTAACAGAGATATACAGAACATTCCATCCAACAGCAGCAAAATACACACTCTTCTCAAATGCACATGGAACACTCACCAAGATACATCATATGTTAGATCACACAACAAACCTTAACAAATGTAAGAAGATTGCAATCATCTCAAGAATCTTTTCTGACTACAGTGGTATGAAACTAGAAATCAATAACAGGAGGAAAACTGGAAAATTCACAAATGTTTGGAAACAACACACTTCTGAACAAAATGGGTCAAAGAAGAAATCGAAAGGGAAATCAAAAATATCTTGAAACAAACAAAAATGGAAACACAACATACCAACACTTACAAGACGTAGCAAAAGCAGTTCTAAGAGGGAAGTTTATAGTGATAAATGTCTAAATTAAGAAAAAGGAAAGACAAAAAATAAACAACCTAACTTTACACATTAAGGCACTAGAAAAGAAGGACAAATGAAGCCCAAAGTTAGCAGAAGGAATGAAATAACAAAGATTAGAGCAGAAATAAACAAAATAGAGACCAGAAAAACTGTAGAAAAAGATCAACAAAACTAAGAGCTGGCTTTTTGAAAAGATAAACAAAATTGACAAACTTTTAGCTAGACCAATTAGAAAAAAAAGAGAGGACTCAAATAAAATCAGAAATGAAAGAGGAGCCATTACAACTCACACCACAAAAATACAAAGGATCCTAAGAGACTACTATGATCAATTATATGCCAACAAATTGGATAACCTAGAAGGAATGGACAAATTCCTGGAAACATACAACCTATCAAGACTGAATCATGAAGAAATAGAAATTTTGAGGAGACCAATAATAACTAAGGAGATTGAATCAGTAATGAAAAACCTCCCAAGAAACAAAAGCCCAGGACCAGATGGTTTCACTGGTGAACTCTACCAAACATTTAAAGGAGACTTAACATTAATCCTTCTCAAACTCTTCCAAAAATTTGAAGAGTAAGGGAAACTCCCAAACTCATTTTCCAAGGTCACATTCACCTGAAACCAAAGCCAAATAAGGACACTAAGAAAACTACAGGCCAATATCCCTGATGAATACAGATGAAATTTCTCAACAAAATGCTAGCAAACCAATTTCAACAGCACACAAAAAGTATCATACACAATTATCAAGTGGAATTTATCCCTGGGATGCAAAGATGATTCAGCATATGCAAATCAATAAATGTAATACACCACATTAACAGAATGAAGGATAAAAATCATATGATCATCTCACTAGATACAGAAAAAGCATTTGACAAAATTCAACATCCTTTCATGTTTAAAACTCTCGACAAATTGAGTATAGAAGGAATGGACCTCAACATGGTAAAGGCCACATGTAACAAACCCACAGCTAACATCATACTCCATGGTAAAAGGTTGAAAGCTTTCCCATTAAGGTCAAGAACAGGAAAAGGGTATCCACTCACTACTCACATTCAACATAGTACTGTAAGTACTAACCTGAGCAATTAGGCAGGAAAAAGAAAGAAAATGCATCCAAATCAGCAAAGAAGTAAAATTTCCTCTGTTTGCAGATGATATGATCTTATATACAGAAAATCCTAAAGACTCCACTAAAAAACTATTAGAACTAATAAATTTAGTAAAGTTGCAGGATATGAAAATCAACATACAAAAATCGGTTGCATTTTATACACTAACAACCACCTATCTGAAAAGAAAATTTAAAAATCTCATTTATAACAGCATCAAATATAATAAAATACTTAGGAATAAATTTAACCTAGGAGATAAAAGATCTGTACACTGAAAATTACTAGACATTGATGAAATCAATTGAAGAAAACACAAATGAATGGAAAGATATCCTGTGTTCATAGATTGGAAGATATTATTGTTGTTAAAATGTCCATACCACCCAAAGCCATCTTTAGATTCAATGCAATCTCTTTCAAAATTCCAAAGGCATTTTTCACAAAAATAGAAAAGCCACAAAAGACCTCAAATAGCCAAAGTAATCCTGAGGAAGAAGGACAACCTGGAGGCATTATACTTCCTTATTTCATATTATACTACAAAGCTATAGTAATCAAAACAGCATGGTACTGGCATAAAAACAGACACATAGACCAATGGAATGGAATTACTCGTGCATATATGGTCTACAGGTATTTGACAAGAGAGCCAGAAATACTTGATGAGGAAAGGAGGGAAAATAGGATATCCACATGCAAAAGAATGAAATATGACCCCTATCTTAAACTGTCACCAAAATTAACTCAAATGGATAAAAGACTTAAATTTAAGACCTGAAACTGAAGAAAACATAAGGGAAAAGCTCCTTGATATTGGTCTTAATGATTTTTTTGGATATGACACCAAAAGCACAGGAAAGAAAAGCAACAATAAACCAGTGGTACTACTTCAAACTAAAAAGTTTCTGTACAGCAAAAGAAACCATGAACAGAACGAAAGGCAACCTATGGAATGAGAGAAAATATTTGCAAACCTTAGATAAGGGGTTAATATCCAAAATATATAAGGAACTCATACAACTCCATAGTAAAAATAACAAACAATCCAATTAAAAAATCGGCAGAGGACTTGAATAGATATTTTTCCAAAGAAGAAATACAAATGGGCAACAGGTACATGAAAAGATATTCATCACTAATCATCAGGGAAATGCAAATCAAAACCACAATGAGATATCACCTCACATTTGTTAGAATGGCTATTATCAAAAAGACAAGAGACGTCAAGTGTTGGTGAGGATGTGGACAAAGGGAACTCTCGTACACAGTTGGTGGGAATGTAAATTGGTACAGCCACTATGGAAAACAGTATGAGCTTCCTCAAAAAATTAAAAATAGAATTATATGATCCAGCAATCCCACTTTTGGGTATAAATCCGACGGAAATTGAATCACTATCTTGAAAAGATATCTGCACCAGCATGTTCTTTGCTGTATTATTCACAATAGCTAAGATGAATGAGTAGGTGGATGAATGGATAGAGAAAATGGTGTAGAAAATTTAAAGAAAATACACAATGGAATATTATTCAGCCATTAAAAAGAAGGAAATCCTACCTTTTGTGACAACATGGATGATTCTTGAGGGCACTATGCTAAGTGAAATAAGTCAGAGAGAGGAAGACAAATACTGTCTGTTCTCACTTATATGTGGAATCCAGAAAAACCCAGCTTATAGAAATAGAGAGTAGAATGGCGGTTGCCAGAGGCTGAGGGATGGGGAAAATGGGGAAATACTTGCCAAAGCGTACAAACTTTCAGTTACAAGATGAGTAAGTTCTGGGGACCTAATGTACAACATGGAGACTATAATTAACAATACTGTGTTATACACTTGAAAGTTGTTAAGAGAGTAGATCTTAAATTTTATCACAACAAAAAAAGGTAATTATGTGAAGGGATGGAAGTGTTAACTAATCTTATTGTGGTAATCATTTTGCAAAATATTCATGTATCAAATCACCCTATTGTAAACCTTAAACTTACATATGTTATATGTCAGTAAAATCTCAATAAAGCTGGGAAAAATTTTAAATTAATAAAACTATTTTTAAAAATGTAAAAAGAACAAATTTTCGCTCAAATTTAACTTTTTAATGACTAAGAGAAATGTAACCATAGAAATATATATTGACTAAGAGTATCTGTTCAGGTTTCTCTTCCTTTCAAATTTAATACTTTTCTTTGAATATTGTACATTGGGCTAATTCACATTAAAAAAAATAGACACGGTGTTAAAAATCCAAGTCAGCAAGATATGAAATTAAAGGCAAAATTAATTCTAGAGAGAAAACCAAGAATGTATTTGTTGTCATTTTTTAAGGTTTTGTATTATAAATTGTTTTGATTTGTATCATCAGAGACTTCTAGAAATAACTGTTTCAAACATCAGACTCCAGATGGATGTATTTAAGCTGTTGCATTCTAAAGATAGAAAGATTTCTGTTAAATCAAATTGTATTATGTCAACATTACAGGAATAAGTCAATAACTTGTTCAAAAATACTTAGGAATAGTTACTAATACTTGTAATATTCCTGTCAATAGACAATAGCTATTTGAATTCTTGAAATTTTAGTTACATTAATTTTGTGGTTAATGGCCATATTCTCCAGATTTTGAATTTACTCTGCACCTCTAATATTTTTCCTTTTCTGGTCATAGGTTGAGTTAGTGATTAAAGAAAAAAATATCTATTCCCTCAGTCTGACTTTGGCCCCATTAGATTGTCATTCTCTGCCAGGGCAGAGAAAGCTCAGCTGTCAGTTTTTATGACAAGAACAGCATTCTCTCATATGTATTCTAGTACCCTACTTCAAAGCAAACTTTCATTTCCACAGTCTCAGTAGAATAACACATTTGTCTTTTATTTGTCTCAATACTGAGTCAAGGAAGCTTTCTACACCAGCAGTTTTCCCAAAGAAGGGGAAAAAAATTCAACATTAAAAACAACCACCTACACAGTCCTCTAAACATGGCTTTCTGAGTTAAAGTATAAAAGATTTGCAATGAGAGAAAATCACATAGAATGTCTATTTCTGTGTAGAGACAAGGAACTAAAGAGGAAACCCAAAATAGGAGGGATGTAAGCGGAGCTGCCAGTGACTCAGTAGGGGACCTTCAGTAAATCACTTAACCTGGTCTCATTGCCTTTCAAACTAATCCAGACCTGCCCTCACCTCCCAGCCCTTTAATCCCTTCGTCCCATTTATATTGCTTCCCTAGCTTGCTCCGGGCCTCTGCTACTTCCCTCCCTCCTCTCGCTATGACTAAACAGATTTCTTTTCTTAATACCTTTCCTGGGTAGATTTTTTTCTTCCCCCCTCATCTTGCTCTATATGCCTGGAACGATTCTAGTGAGTCAGAGGTATCCTTTTAGAATCACAGTTTCCATAAAGCCTTCCTGTAACAAGCTGTAAGTTGCTGCTCACTCTTTTTATTTTAGTAATTATTAAAATAAGCAGAAACTTTTCTTACTTTTATTTCAAAAGTTTCATCCCATTGTGTATCAAGACTTATCAAACTTACTAATAAACTGCATTGGTAAGATTTCACTCAGCAAGAGACGTGATGTTTCTTCAGAGCGATTACATCTTGCAGTCTCTCCTCACTGCTTCGTTTTTCCTAACCTGGGTCATGTGCACAGAAATAGATTTTGGAAAATGACACATTTGCCCTAGACCTAGATGGAAGAGTTGTTTACGTCTTGGATGTAGAAGTGGATGAACATAATTAAAGGTTAGACGTTGCACTCAGACCAGATTAAAAATGCTGCTTTAACCCCGTATCCTATAGTTGTTCTTTACTAATACTGTTGGATATATGAAAATTGACACTGCCTAATGCTTGTGGAAATGCATTATGCATTTTAGAAATGCAAAAGATTATATATATATAATTGTGCTGAAAATTAATTAATATTCTTAAGCACTATTTTTATGAACACTAAATTGAGTTGTTGAGAACTGGGAAAACTCCAGAGAGTCGCAAATTCTTGGGTGAGAAACTGCTTCCTCTCCAACTGTTTTGGGCTGAAAATTGTTGGACGGGGTCATTGAGAGGATGTGACTGCTGGTTGACCAGAGAGCTAAACCCAGGCAATTGGAGGCTCCTCACCCTCTTCCTTTCCTTGGAATGTACTTTCAGCCTGTTGCTTCATAGCCAAAGCCATTTCAAGGATGCAGCTTTGAGAGAGTAATGTGTTATTGAGATCATCTGGGCTGAACATGTGACGGACCCCGTTAAGGCCTCAGTATAAACTTTTAAGATTCTGGTGGGTGGGTGCGGAGATCTACTTGTCTTGTGGCTGCCCAAGACGACCTCCTAAGTAAGTTCCTTTGCTTATTAAACCTGCCACCTACCTATCTGGAGTGGGCTGCCTTTTTCTTTGGCTTCTCCTCGCCCTCTGTGTACAGAGACCGATTTACAAAGAAAATTGATACAGAAGAATGGAAACCAAAACAATTCTGGTGTTAATTTTGGTTTCATTGTGTTTCTTGGTATACTTTCTCAACAATAATCATCAAGAAGAAAGGTGGGGAAGGCAATTTACAGCTTTTTCTCCAGAAATTTAACATTATTGTGTATTCTATTTTGCAGACAAGAAAAATCAGATGGGTGCATGGTTTAAGAACTGCACCAGGACCAATATGTCTACTGCTTTCTTGGCCCTAAAGCCAATAAAGGGAATTATGGTAAGCAGAGAATCCAATGACTAGTTCCGTGCTTTATTATTTCTGTGAATTTCTAAGATGCTTCCATTTTCTGTAATAATGATTTTGAAGCTCCCAACTGTAATGTGTAGGGTTTTTTTAAACTGTTTTTGTATCATTTTAATTTGCAAATCTTTATACTCTTGCAATACAGATTTTTAATCTCATATTTCTTTGAAGTCAGCTGCATGATGCCCCTTTCTCTTTTTTCTTCTAGCAAAAATTTACCCATTAACTACTTGATTGGACTGTATGTGGTTCTTTTTATTTTCTCTTTCCTGGTTCACGGAATCAGAGCTATTTTTAGATGACTATACACTTAAAAAAATTCTACCATATCAGTTCTTACAAGCATTAAAAATGTTTGGAAGATATGGAAAAATGTTTTTATATTCTTAGGGGATTTTCCAGGGAAAATGTTAGCAAGGCTGACCTTTTATATCAAGTTTTACCCACACAAATGGGCTCTTCACTGCCGACTTGATTTTTAAGAGGACCTAAAAATGTTATATAGAATAAAAATTAATTCAAATGATGCAAGTTGACATATCACTTGCATTTTGGATCATGCATATTTTCCCAAATCCCTGGATATAACACAACAAATAGTACAGGAGGGCTCTGAAAGGTGGAAAGAGGTGGACTGCCTAGACCTTGGGACTTTAGGGATGGTATGGTAGTGAACTCTCTGGCTTTCCTTATTACCTTCCATATCTCCTGGACGGGGCTCTCAGATGCCTCTAATCCAGAATCGCCAATAGCCACAGACAAAATAAAATGGGAAAAAAATCCTTTTCTCTAGCCAAAGGACCAGGAAAAGGGTCATTTAACAATTAAAGAAACATTTTGGAAATACCCACACTACTCCAGCCAAACATCAATGGAAAAAAAATGCCTCCCACCTCCAAGATTTCAATGGGGTTGAGTGGGGATTTGATCTTCCATGACACTACCATGCCCTGTGGAAGCAGGTGGTAGCACTCTAATTCCTCCTTGCTCCTGGGGTGGGGCTAGGCAGGGACTTAACCTTCCCAGCAGGGAGCTTATCTTCCATTTCCTGCCTGGTGGAAGCAGGCAGCACTCTAATTCTCCTGCTGAAGGACATCAGCAGGTTGTTCAGGGCTGATCTTCCATCCCAAACCCAGCGGCGCAACCAGCAGATGCTCTGATTCTCCTGCAGGGATAGTGTTAATGAGGCTGAGCAGGAACCTGGTCTTCCATCCCCTGGCCTTCCAGCTGCCTGGCAGTAGCAGGTGGTTCTCTGATACCCCAACCAGGGTAGTGTTAGTGGGATCCAGCTGAGAGCTGAGCCTCCACTGCGGGAGAGATCAATGAGGCTGAATGAGGTGGTAGGAGGTAGGGCTAGTTGGCACTTGGCTTCCTCCTCTCTGCTTTCCTGGTGTCGGAGGCGTCCAATGGGAAAGTAAGCTTCTGCCCCTACCCTGCAGCAACAAAGAGGTATGAGTAAGTCAACTTTCCCCTTACCGATGTCAGCAGGGGCCAGCGGGAAGCTGAGCTTCTACCTCCACTCTGACATAGGGAAGTGGTGTGAGTCGGAGCCCTACTTTCACCAGGAGAGTGTCCACAGGGCCAAGGGGGAGCTAAACCTCCATCCCACTTGTCTGCAGTGAGGCAAGTGCATTGCTGTGCCTTTTGCCAGGATAGTTGGAGGGATCCAGTGAGAAGCGAAACATGCACAGCACAGCAAGTTTGAGCTTGAATAGGAGACTGCCTGCTAAAATGGGGAGGTTAAATAGGATCCGGAGTCTCATAATATCCAAAATGTCTAGAATAAAATAGAAACTCACTCATCACAGCAAGAACCAGGAAAATCACAGTATGAATGAAAAAAAAAAGATAATCAACTGATAACACCAAGATGAATCAGATCTTGGCATTATCTGATAAGGATTTTAGAGTTATTTTTGTGTGTGTGTATGTGGTAAGAACACTTAAGATATACTCTTTTGGCAAAATTTTTAAGTGTACAATGTTGTTGTTAGTGCTGGTGAGTGGATTCCGACTGCTAGCGACCCTGTGCAGAGCAGAGCGGAACCCTGCCCTGTCTTTTTGCACCATCCTCTCACCTTCTGGCACTGTATCAGACAATGCTCCACTGCTATTCATGGGGTTTTCATGGCCAATTTTTTCAGAAGTGGGTGGCCAAGTCCTTCTTCATAGTCCGTCTTAGTCTGGAAGCTTCACTGAAACCTGTCCATCATAGGTGACCCTGCTGGTATTTGAAATACTGGTGGCATAGCTTTCAGCATTGCAGCAACATGCAACCGCAACAGTATGACAACCAACAGACGGGTGGTGTGGTTCCCTGACTTGGAAACAAACACAGGCTGTGGCAGTGAGAGCGCCCAATCTTAACCACTAGACCATCAAGGCTGGCTCAAGTATGCAATACAGTATAAACTACAGTCACCATGTTGTACATTAGATTTCCAGAATTTATTCATCTTATAACTGAAAGTTTGTACCCTTTGACCAACATCTCTCCAATCTCCCTACTCGCCAGCTCCTGGCAACCATCGTTCTACTCTCTGGTTCTATGAGTTCAACTTTTTTAGATTCCACATATAAGTGAGATCATACAGTTATTTGTGTGTCTGGCTTATTTCACTGTGAGAAGGATTTTAAACCAGCCATCATACAAATGTGTAAACACGCAGTTACAAATTCTCTTAAAACAAAGGAAAAACTAGAAAATCTCAACCAAGTAATAGAATTTATTAAAAAGAACCAAATGGAAATCTTAGAAATGAAAAGTACAATACCAAAAATAAAAAACTCAATGGATGTGCTCATTGGTAGAGATTACAGAAGACGGAAATAGTGGATTTAAGGACAGATTATCAGAATTTACTCAATCAAAATATAGAGTCACCCTATGACCCAGCAATTTCACTCCTAGGTATATGCCCAAGAGAAATGAAAACTTATGTCCACACGAATAGCTGTAAATGAATGTTTATAGCAGCATTATTCACAGTGGCCAACGAGTGAAAACAACCCAAATGCCCATCAACAGATGAGTGGATAAACAAAATGTGTATATCCATACAATGGAATTTTATTTAGCCATAAAATGACCGAGTCCTGATACATACTACAACATAGCTGAATCTCAAAAACATTATGCTGAGTTAAAGAAGCTAGACACAAAAAGCCACATATTATATCATTCTATTTATATGAAATGTCCAGAATAGGCAAATCTACAGAGGCAAAAGTAGATTAATGGTTTCCAGTGGCCGTGGGTGGTGAGAAAGGGTAATGACTGCTAATGGGTTACAGGATTTCTTTTGGGAGTGATGAAAATGTTCTGAAATTGACTGAAGTGATGGTTGCACAACTTTGTAAATATACTTAAAGCCACTGAATTGTATGCTTTAAATGGGTGAAATTTATGGTACGTAAATTATGTCTCAATAAAGTTGCTAAAATAAAAGCAAATGTGATATTAACATAGTAGACTAGGTTAGACCATTTTGAATACCCGTATGCCTTTTGTTCATATATAAAAATGGTTATTTAGAACAAAAAGAGACACCAAATTCAATTCCACTCAAGTCATCTCCTTTTTGAGCAACTGTGCCAGGCATTGTGTTGGGTGTGCTCTGGGGAATGCAGAAATGAATAAGAAACAGATCTTAACCTCAGAGAGCTTACACTCACTGGAGGAAGAGAGAGATATATATATAAATATTTGTGATCTAAAATGGTTATTTTCACATAATTTACTTCATTTATTCAGCTATAACACCAATACATAAAAATACAGCAGTTAATGACAAATTTAGGAACCTTACACAGGTAAACCATATATATATATATGTTTTTCATGTTGAGCCTCCCATAGCATTTATAAGAAATTGCAAAACTGAAGCTTAGTTCAAGTCAATTATTCTTCTTCTTGATCCAATCAGATCCTTATTACTAATACTTAAAGACCCTTCCTTTGGGCAGTTGTTTGTGAAATCAACCTGCTCGACACT
Organism: Tapirus indicus; assembly: GCA_031878705.1. Lineage (NCBI taxonomy): Eukaryota > Metazoa > Chordata > Mammalia > Perissodactyla > Tapiridae > Tapirus > Tapirus indicus. The sequence continues at coordinate 22,933,662 of CM062942.1, read as the reverse complement.
CCTATATTAACTTGGAAGCAATCGCTATTTCTAGCTGTAACTCTTGACTAGGCTAACAATGTTTTGAATTAATTGACTAGCTTGCAAATGTGGCAGGATCTACTTGATGTATCTGACTGGGCAATTTTTCGTGAGTCGTGTTGGCTCATTTAAGATTCTGTGAAGAATATAATGATTGACAGAAAAGCTTCCCTAAAGCAGCATTTATTTTGGAGGTACATTACCTTTTACTGGTGAACTTGGCAGTTCAACCTAATGTAAACTGATTGGAATTAACAATCACACAGCAAGCGACTAATGTCCACATTGAGAGGGGGTATTTGTCCAATCAAACGCAGTTAATAATCTCTTGGTAAATCACAAAGTTGGAACTAAACTTCATGTAATCTAAGGTGGAAGAAAATGAAATGCACTCAGAACATTGTTATCTCTTAGATAAAAGTCTAGCAGTGCACATTTATCCAAACTTTTCACTTTGACTCCTCTCCATCCAATATTGGGAGGGGATTTGTGAATAAGGTCCATTTCTTGCAGGTCACAAAACTAATAAATGAATAGTAGCTATCCAAAGACACTTGGTAGTAGCATAGTGTTGTCTGCTCTAGAGTCAACCTGCCTGAGTTCAAATCCCTCTTCCACCACTTGATAACTCATTGACTTTGGGCAAGTCTCCATCCCTCTCTGAGCCTTAGTTTCTTCATCCGTATAATGGGAATAGAAATAAAACTTATCATGGAATATTTGGGAGTTTTGAGGGAGATAATACAAAGTGTTTAGCATACTGCCTGGCACTTAGTAGCATTCCACCAATGTTCATAATTATCAGTATTAACCATTATTTCACTCATAGAATGAAACTTGGACAAATAGTTGGGATGTACCACCACCAAGAGAATGAGTGTGGACCACAGACATAATGTTGGAAACTAGGTTTCTAAAGGCATTTGGGACCAGGTTAATAGCGTAGGTCACCAAGAGAATTAAAGAGATCAAAAGGCAAATCCCACTAGCCATACTGTATTTTCTGAGGTACAGTCTTGCAGATACCTATGAAGATATTGAAACTACGTAAAGGTACTCCACTGTCTTTTAAGGTGGAAGTGGTAACATTGCCTTGTTAAGCTCAAATGAACTATGCTCTTCATTACCTCTCTGCTGGCAATTGGAAAGCAGCTGAGCTTGTTCCATTTATTTCTATTTGAGAAACTACTCCCAAATTTAGTGGCTTAAAACAACTATTTTACTTGCTTACTATTTTGTGGGTAAGGAACTAAGGAAAGGCTTGACTGATAGGTTTTCTCTGATCCACATGGTTTCAGCTGGGAAGATTGTACCGGGATGGGTTTGTTGTTCACAGACTTAGAGCCTTAGGGCTCCTTGTCTTGCACTTTCTCCACCTGGATCTCATTCTCCTTGGCCTTTCATTGTGTCTTGGGTTTCTTGCAGACATGGCAGTTTCAGGATAGTTGGATATCCTGTGGCAGTTGAATATTATATGGCGGCTGACTTGCCCCCAGATGAGGTTCTAAGAGACAGGAAATGGACATTGCCAAGTCTTTTAATGCCTGGGTCCAGACTTTGGCATAGTGATACTTGTGCTATCTTCTACTGTTCAAAGCAGTCAAGAGCTCACTCAGATTCAAGGGAAAGGAATATAGACCTCACCTCTCAATGGGAGGAGATCAAAGAATTTGTAACCATCTTTTTTTCCAGATTTGTTGGGGTATAATTGACAAATAAAACTATATATATTTAAAGTGTACATTGTGATGATTTGATATATGTATACATTGTGAAATATTTACCACAATCAAGTTAATTAACATATCCACAACCTTAGTTACCTTTTTTTCGTGGTGAGAAAGCTTAAGATCTATTCTCTTAGCAAATTTCAAGAATACAATATTAACTACAGTCACCATGCTGTTCATTAGAGCCTCAGAATTCATTTTATAACTAAAAGTTCTTACCCTGTGACTGACATTTCCACATTTCTCCCACTCCCCAGCCCTGGCAACCACTATTCTACAATCTATTTCTATGAATTCGCCTTTAAAAAAAATTCCAGGGGCCAGCCAGGTGGTGTAGCAGTTAAGTTTGCGGGCTCCGCTTCGGCAGCCCGGGGTTTGCAGGTTCACATCCTGGGCGCAGACAGTCCTACCGCTTGTCAAGTCATGCTGTGGAGGCATCCCATATAAAGTGGAAGAAGATGGGTGTGGATGTTAGCCCAGGGCCAGTCTTCCTCAGCAAAAAAAAAAAATATTCCATGTATGATACCATTCTAACAGTAGTGAGGTGATATCTCATTGTGGTTTTGATTTGCATTTTCCTGATGATTAGTGATGTTCAGCACCTTTTTATATACCTGTTGACACCTGGATGCCTTCTCTAGAAAAATGTCTATTCAGGTCCTCTGCTGATTTTTTATTTTTTTTGTGAGGAAGACCAGCCCTGAGCTAACATCCGTTGCTAATCCTCCTCTTTTTGGTGAGGGAGACTGGCCCTGGCTAACATCGTGCCCATCTTCCTCCACTTTATATGGGACGCCGCCACGGCATGGCTGACGAGCAGTGCGTCGGCGGGCGCCAGGGATCCGAACCTGCGAACCCCGGGCTGCCAAGCGCGGACTAAACTGCTGCGCCACCGGGCGGCCCCCTCTGCTGATTTTTAAAATCAGATTATTTGTTTTTTTGCTACTGAGCTGTATGAGTTCCTTATATGTTTTAGATCTTAACCCCGTATCAGATATATGGTTTGCAAATATTGTCTCCAATTCCATAGGTTGCCTTTTCATTTTGTTGATTGTTTCTTTTGCTGTGTGGAAACATTTTAGTTTGATGTAGTCCTACTTGTTTATTTTTGCTTTTGTTGCCTGTGCTTTTGATGTCATATCCAAAAAAATTATTGCCAAGACCAATGTCAAGGAGCCTTTTCCCTCTGTTTTCTTCTAGGGGTTTTATGGTTTCAGATCTTATGTTTAAGTCTTTAATCAATTTTCAGTTAATTTTTGTGAATAGTGTAAGACAGGGGTCCAATTTTATTCTCTTGCATGTGGACATCCACTTTTCCCAACACCATTAATTGAATAAACTATTCTTTCCCCATTGTGTGTTCTTGGCACCCTTGTCAAAGATAAGTTCACCATACATACATGGGTTTATTTCTGGGCTCTCTATTTTGTTCCACTGGTCTGTGTGTCTGTTTTTATGCTAATACCATACTATTTTGATTACTGTAGCTTTGTAATATAGTTTGAAATCAGGAAGTGTGATGCCTCAAGTTTTGCTCTTCTTTCTCAAGATTGCTTTGCCTATTTGGGGTCTTTTGTGGTTTCATATGAATTTTAGGATTATTTTTTCTATTTCTGTGAAAAATGCCATTGTAATTTTGATAGAGATTGCACTGAATCTGTAGATCACTATGGGTCATATGGACGTTGTAGCAATATTAATTCTTCCAACCAAGAACACGAGATCTTTTCATTTATTTGAGTATTCTTCAACTTCTTTCATCAATGTCTTATTGTTTTCAGCGTACAGATCTTTCACCTCCTTGGTAAATTTGTTCCTAAGTATTTTGGTCTTTTGATGCTATTATAAATGGGATTTTTAAATTTCCTTTTCAAATAGTTTGTTGCTAGTGTATAGAAACACAAGTGATTTTCATATGTTGATTTTATATCCTGTTGTAGCCATATTTGATCTACCACAGAGCTACATCCATACATGAATATATTTTTCTCAGCATTATCATTTGTTTGTTTATTAATGAAGCATTGGGCTATGGAATATAGAAGTTAATATGAGAATTATTTCTAAAGTTAAAATTGACATCAAATGTCACATTTAAATTTGCAGATGCTAAAAGTCTTCTTTGGTTTTGAATTTCCTTGGTAACTTTCTTATTTGATTCAAGTGGTATACATACGTAAACTTTCTTGAATGAAATGGAGACATATAAAGGAATCTGCAATTATGTTCTCAGTAGCAGTTTTCAGTTCCATAAAATAAAATAGGTCAGAAATAATAGTAAATTAATTAAAACAGGTAAATTTGGGAAAGCAAAATATATTCTGTAGCTAAAATATAGGTTCCTAATGCAGATTGTTATCATGGGCTCATTATTTGAAAGTAATTATTTGTATCCAGAGAACGCTCTTTTTAAGTCACATTATTTACATAAAAATTGCTTATCCACCTAATTTGTTCCTGTTATATGGCATCTATTTCCACTTGAATGAGAAAGTGTTCCATGTGTTTCTTGCTAATAAGAATTGTTCAGAGTATGAGAATTTGTTTTTCAATTTATATTCCATATTCCTGAATTTTACATGACTGGTCTGTCTGCCTAATGACACTTACATATGTGACTGATAGTAAGCCATTCAACATCCCTGGTCCTACAATGAAGGATACTAAAGCTTCATCTTGTCTCCTTGCTGCTTATAAAAATTAGCATAGGTAATATTTGGTCTAAGACATTCACCTGACCAATGTAAAAGGATATGATCACTTCAAAGTTTTGTTAGTGTCTTTGTGTAACCAGAAAGCAGTGATCGAAGGTGCGGGCAAAGTCATCAATAGATGCTGACTAGAGAAACAGCTAGTATATTCCAATGACTCAACTCTACTGTTTCCCTGGGAACATGAACAAAACTCATTTCAGGGGACCTGAGTCTTCCTGGGCAGAGGTTTTCACCCTTTTAGGACATGTCTCCACAATCAGCTACTGGTTTCTGGGGACTCATTAACCAGTATTCTTGTGCTCCTCAAATCCCTGACCTAATTTTAGAATGGAGTAGTGATTTTCAACCTTCCAAACTATCATCACCCAGCAGGATTTAAGAAATCCTGACACCCAGGATTTACCGCCGAATAATTAAATCAGGATCTCTGAAGATGGGACTCCAAGACATCAGTATTTTTTAAATCCCCCCGAGGTGATTCCAATATGCAGCACAGGTAGAGAACCACCAATCTAGAGCCTTGAAATGCAAAAATGTGGTCTGCAACAAGCAGTATCTACATCAACTGGGAGTTTTTTAGAAATGCAGAATTTTGGCTTTTCCCAGACCTACTGAATCAGAATCTACAATTTAACAAGATATTTGAGTGATTTCTGTTTGAGGAGCACTGGTTTAGAACAATGATTCTCAATCCACACAGCACATTAATATTAGTTGTAGGGTCAGATGTTAGAGTAGATTTGAGAAGACAGGGAAATATGAGTCAGTAAAGAGGGCCCAAGGGAAGTAGGGTCGGGAGGGAAGGAGAAAGCATATTGACTGATGCAAATTATCCAAAGATATATCTGAGTATATTAGAAGATGCAGAGGATTACATTCAATATTTATTTGTCACTTTTAATTTGTGGTACCCAACCTCCAAGGGGATCCCCAATGATCCATACCTCCTGGTATTCAGGCCCTGGTGTAGTACCCTCCCACAATGAATCAAGGCAGGTTTAGTATGGCCAATAGAATATGGTGGAAATAATGATGCAGGTTTCAAGGTTAGGTAATAAAAGATGTTGCGGCTTCTGACTTGGCTTCTTGGATCCTTTGCTATGGGGAAAACCAGCTGCCGTGCTGTGATAAGACTCAAGCAGGCCCATGGAGAAGCCCTTTAGAGAAGAACTGGGGTCCCCTTCCAATTGCCAGCCATGTGAGTGAGCCATCTTAGAAGTGGACCTTCCAGTTTCAGTTGAGCCTTCAGGTGACTGCAGCCCTAGCCCATATAAAACTGCAGCTGCATGAGAAATCCCAAGAAAGAAATGTCTGTTAGAGCCCTGACAAAATTCTTTCTCTACAGAAATCATGAGCATAATAAATGATTGTTTTACACCACTAAATTTTGGAGTGATTTGTGTTGTACAATTAGATAATTGCAATAGGGTTTGGTACCTGGAAAGTAGGGTGCTGCTATATAAAAAACGTAAAATGTGCCAGTGGATGTGGAGCAAAAAAACAGGCATAAGTTAGAAGAACCTTGAAGAGATTAACAGAAATGTGATGACCCCAAGGGAGGCTGTCAGTGAGACCTTGAGGGAAAGTGAGGAGAATATTGCTAGAAATTACAAGAAAGAGGCTTCTAACAAGGATCACTGTTATGTAGTGGTAGAAAACTTAGCATCCCTGTCATCTCAGATAACACGGAAAATAGAAAAATGCAACTAATGAACTAGATGTTCCAGCTAATGAGATTTCCAGACAGAATGTTGAAGGTGCCACTTGACTTCTTTTTACAGCTTATAGTAAAATATAGGAGAAAGAGAGAAACTAAAGGAAGTGCTATTAAATATTAAAGAGCCATAAATTACTAGATTTGAAAAAAAAGTTTCTCAGTCCAAAATTCTCCAAGATTCTTAAATTAAGAAAAGGTTTCAGAGCAGAGTATATCCAAGAAGGGACTATAAGACACTTTAAGACCTCAGAAAGTTCTAATATGGTGCCTTCAAGGACCATTCAGCCTCTCTGTTAAACAATAAGACTAAGAGTCTAACGATCTTTAGGGCATTGTTCCTATCCAAAGTAGAGAGGGCTTATCTTGTAGAGATTCATGAGTATGGCTTTTGTTGGAGTAGATCATGAATTGATTCACAAGAAATGGACAATGTTTTTAAAAGAATTATATCACTTTGGACTGAAAAGGATGGAGAAAGTATTAAATGAAAAGAAATCATTTGATCTCCAAATATCTACAGATAGGAAATAGACAGGATTCTTTGGAAAAGACTGTAATGCTGGGAAAAGCAGAAGGCAACAGGAAAAGAGGAAGACCAAATATGAGATGGATTGACTCCATAAAGGAAGCCATAGGCATGAGTCTATGGAAGATGAGTAGGGCTGCTGAGGACAGGACATTGTGGACATCCCTCATTCATAGGATTGCCAGGAGTTGGAGTCAATTTGACAGCATGTAACACATAGGAAACAAGCTGCAAACACAGGGTATTTTTTTTCCTTTTAGAAAAGGAAGGATGACTCAGAGGGTGGAACCAAGAGCCCAGAGGGCAGAGCCAAGAATCATTCCTAGGCAGTAGGACTGAGCCCTAATTGAGGAACTAGCAACATGGCTTGGCTGGATTTCAGAATTGCTATGGACCTATGACTCCTGTATGCCTCCAATTTTCCCCATTTTTGAACTGAAGGGTCTATAGTGACTATTCCATACTTGTCCAACCACTGCCTATAGGAGGTGTAGAGGAGCAGATAAATTGTTTTTACTTTACAGGTCCTGAAACTGAGAGAAACAGTACTAGAGGATCTGTACTTGAGAAACCATACCTGAAGCATCTCATCTACATCTGGGCCTGATCTAGATAATGAGATTCTGGACCTTGATCCTGGCTCTGATACTGTAATGGGACATCTTTTGGCAAGATGTGAATGTATATTGCATGTGAGAGGGATGTAAAATGTTACGGCCAGAGGATTCACGGTGGCAGATGAAACTTTCCATATATGGCTGCACCTCTGTATACATACTTTCCATATGCTCTTCTTACAATGTCACTGACATTCTTCCCATGAAGAAGTGGAAAAGTAAAGATTCTTTCCCCGTGAATCTGGCCAGGGGCTGGTAACTGCTCCAACCAACAGAATATGGTAAAAGTAATACTGTGCGATTTCCAAGGTTGTCAGAAAATATCACAGTTTACCCTGGCTCTCTCCCACTCCTGGGATGTTTGTCCTTGGATCTCAGCTTCCATGCTGTGAGAAAGCCCATACTAGCCCATGTAGAGAGACCACATGGCCAGTCCAAATGGAGAAAGACTGAGACTCCCAACCAATAGCATCAAACACCAGACCTTTAAGTGAGTGAGCCTTCAGATGTTACCACCCCAAAATTTGGGGTCTTCCAGCTCCACATTGCAGAGCCAAGACAAACACTCCCTCTTATTCTCAATCCAAATTCATGACCCATCAATTCTCGAGCATAATGAATGGTTGTTTTACTCCACCATGCTCTGCGGTGGTTTGTTACACAATCATAACAACTGGAATGTAGTTCTTAACAGTTTGTTTCTTTTAGGCATCTGGAGTTGAGACTAAAGGAAGTGAAGGTTGACTCTGTAGTTTTCAGTTGTAATAAAGGTTCTTACTAAGAACCTTAACTCTAAAAATCTCTTCTCATTACTCAAATATTTACAATCATACATGGAAGCTGAAGTTATTTCAACATGATTACTGTTTTGTGTTATTCTTGAGAGAAGAAAATACATAAGTAATTAAAAAGTTGGTTCAAATGACCCTGCCTTTCAGGTAATGCAAAAATGGAGTAAATAAAGATATTATTTTTATAAAGAGAAATTTAAGCAGAATAGGTGACAATGTCAGAATATGAAAGCAAGATTTAGCATAGTCAAGCCTTCTTTCAATAATTTAGTGATGATCATAGAGATGAAAGGAAATGTACAAGAAGCTTTTTTGTTTGTTTCTTTTTCCACAGAGGGCAGGCCATGAGGGAATGTGGTGGAAACTGGAGCAGCAGGAATTTGGGTCATAAATTAGGAAGCATTTCCTGACTATAAGAGTTGTGAAATACAGAATTTGTTACTAAGATACATTGTGTCATCTAATGAAACTTAAAGAAGCATTTATATAGCTTTCTATTTAATTGAAAAATTACCTCGCAGTTTTATAAATCTGGAATTTTGTCAAGTATATTGCCTATAAAGAATTTATTGACAAAAATAATTATAGGTGAGGGTGTTGGTTACTCATTAGTTTCTTGCAGCAATCATCTGTACTCACACATCCCAGTCCATTATAGAAATCTTGAATCTTTAGTTAATTTCGCAATGCCTGGTGTAGTGGAAAGCACAGTATGTACAGAGTCAGAAGTTCTGGTTTCTCTCTCTGTCTTTGTCATTATAAAGCTCCGTGACCTTGGTTAAATCATTTAGCTTCTCACAATTTTGGTTTCTCTATACATAAAACACGAATAATACCTGCCCTCTTGCCTCACAGGGTTGCTGTACAAATCAGAGAAAATAATGAATGTTCCATGCCTGACACAGTACCCATAACGGGAGAACTGCTTGTGGACTAAAATGGAATCAGACTGGATGTGGCCTGAAAACTTAAATATATTGATTATTAATTCATGATTCTTAAGACACCATAGATGTCTTCTTGTACAAACTCATACCCAGTTTATGAATTCCTCAGTCAAATTTATATTCTGAAATAAGCACAGATTTTGGACTCTGAGAATATGGACCTGATGTTCATTATCAGTGTAATTTGGGGCAAGTCAAAGATAGTCTGTCATTGAAAAATGGGGAAAATAATGATAATACATGACTTACAGGGTTAAAGAAAGGTTTTAAGTAATATAACATCTAAAAATGCCTTCCCAGCTATACAGTAAATTTTATTTATAATTTTCCTGATATTTAAAAGATGGGGAGTATGGTGCTTGTTAAAGCAGCCTGCTCTATTGGTGAACAGATGTCATTGTTGAGAGGGTCCTCAGATCATGACAAAATTTATTTTCCCAAAACTTCTAAGTATTGGTCTTTCTTCTGCCTCCTGGAGTAACACTGACTAAAAATACTACTTCCTCCACAACATAGTCCTTGAAAACATCTGGAGACAGCTATCATGTCTCTTTAGGCTTTCCTCTCAAGAAAAAAAATATCCAGTTTCCTCAAAATTTATTTATGTAAATGGGTTTGTCTAGATTTTCTTTGGATGTTCTCCACGATTGCTTCTGAAGTGTGCTATCTAGAATGGGACACAATTCTCAGGATAAGTTCAGACCGGCATATATCACCTCCCTTAAACTGGACTCTAACTACCTTTAGTTATGTTTAGATTTATTTTTGGCCTTATAGCAATAATTATAGTCCCATCAATGAATGCTTACTATGTTCCATACATACTACTAATTCTATTCTTCTAAAAACCCCGTGAAGCAGGAATTGTTTTCCCCATTTTATAGACGCAGTTTAGAGAGTTAAGCACTTGCCCAAGTTCACAAGTTCACAAAGGCAGTAGTGTATGCAAAAATGAGTATTTGGATACAGTTCTGCCTGAGACCCTTCTTTACTACCTTGCATTGAAGTTAAAGCAATGTCAACTCCTTATCCTAAATACCAAGATGGATTTTTCCCCTATGTATGGTTAAAATTTTGTCATCTTGATTTGTGATTATTTTTCAGGTATATCAAGATATTTGAAAACCTATTTCTGTCTTTATATATATCGGGCTTTATGTAATCTGCAAACTAGGATGCATTGTCAATGTGTTCATCAAGCCCATTGATAAAACAGAGTTGACTGGACAGAACACCAGAGATCCTTCTCCATGGTGACCAATCCAGGAATCTATACCCTTTGGGTTTGGTTATTCAACCACTATAAATCCAATTTAACTGTACTTTCATTCAGCCTACATTCCTTCATCTTGCCTATAACAATAGCATGAGAAATCTTTTCAAATACCAGGCTAGAATTTGGTAAGCGATGCTCCATGATATACTCCTTATTCCCAGGCTAATGACCCATGTTGATTTATGGTTAATCAGATAAAGAGTTTTTAAATGAAAAAAAAATTAAAATATCACCATTGCTACAAAATCACAAAGGACTGCTTATAGAATATTCAACTCCAGATATAAAATGCATTTTATGATAGAAATTATGTTTTAATTGTTACAAACTATAATCCAAATTCAGTGAAAATCCTGTTATTATAATTTTAACCATGTTTAGAAATTATAGGTGTGGGAGGCAATAACAATTTTCAGTTTGTGACATTTTCATAATGATACTAAAAATATTTTCAAAAAGTTAACAGCATTATAAAGATGTGAAAATTCATGCAATTATGAAAAAACATGCTACAAAAATGATTAAATATTTTACTGATTAAAAAATATTGCAGAGGTTTAAATTAAATATAACAGATCTTTTACCTTTCAGGATTTGAACTCATTTTGTCTGGACTAATCCATGCTTCTCTTGGTCATTCATTCATTCTTCTATCTAGCAAATAAATTATATTTGCAAATAGGGTGCTTCCACTTCGGAGACTTCATAATATATTAGACCCAATTCCTGTCTTTAGTAAGTGGCAGGAATATCCTATAATTCAGTAAGGGACAGAAGAAGTATATAAATTATTTAAAGTAGATTATGATAAATTCTATAAAAATAATTCAGACTGAAGAGAGATCAGTTTTGGTCAAGATAATCAGCAATATTTCATGGAATAGGTAGAATATAAGCTGGGCCTGGAAATCCAGTGATATTTCAATATTTCAAGATGTGATGGATGGGTTTTAAGGCTGAAGATAGAGTATCCCTATTCCAGTACATTTTAATTTTGATGGTGTTTATTTAAGCCCTATAGGTAGCAGAGGACAAATGTGATCCTTTTCCTGGTCAAAAATAGAATGCCATCATAGTGAAATACAGGGAACACCAAGATAATATCTTTTTGAACACCTAGTTAAATCCAAGATATTGTGCTATAAACTGGGTTTACAAAAGACAATAAGAAATAATTCTTGCTCTCTGAGAATTTATAGTGTAGTGATAACTAAGGACAATCTTGCAAGATGCCAAATTTTAGAGTATTTAAGTCCATGTAATCCCATAACTTTACCCACAGTGGGCATTATCTATCATTTTAATCTTGGCCAGTCTGGTGTGGTCCTCTAGGGATGGCTAGGTAGGCCTTTCCTATAAGGTCAATAAGTAAGCCAAATTTGGAAACAGAAAAACATGCCATATGAAAATGCATTGCCATAGATCAAAACACCCAAAGACTGTAAGGTTTGATTTGTTTCTAGTTTGAATTGAAACTACACTAAGAAACAGTAATGAATGTTAAGGAAAATTCATTTTAGGATGGTGAAGGATCACGGACTACAGTAATTTGTTGCATAATGTTCACGGTTGAAAGAGAATTTCTTTTATTACCCTGTGATCACTCCATAAAATGTGGAGTTTCCTCAGACTTTTGGTTTTTGGAAGAAAAATTTAAAAATTACCCTTTCCCCCTGGTCTATTGTTATTTTGTCACACAGTGTGGAAAGTATTTCCCCTCCTCCCCACTCAATTACCTGTGTTAGTCAGGTTCCAGTCAGAAAAGAGAAACCACTCTAGATGTTTTTAAACAGAGGAAATTTCATACAGGGACTTACTTATGAAGGTCATTGATGATCTGAGGAACCAAAGAAGGGGCATAAGGCAATCTAGACATTAGCAGAAGCAGAAAGTGCTGCCACACCTCAGCTGAAAGGATAAAGGGAGGGGGCAGCATTATTGAAGATGAGAGGCTGATGGTGGAAGCTGAAACTATAATAGATCAACCTGGTGGGAAATGGAGCCGCAAAGGAAAAGACTTGCCAGAGAGAGGTAGAACAGAGGAGCCGCTGCTGCTGCTACTGGAGACACAGCCCAAAGCAGAGAGTAAGGGGAGGAAAGACCCTGGATTCTCCCCTCCTCCCACCCTCTAGTCTTCCAACACTGCCTCCAAATACTTGAACTTACCTTGAAGACAGAGAGAAAGGAACCTGGAGAAATGTAATTCCTTGTGATGCAGAAAAGGGCAGAGATGTCAGGGTGGAATCTGAGAGCAAAAAGCCAGCACATGACTCCAAGATAACAAAGGTTAACATAATTTCAGATATCTTATATGCATAAAATAAAATGTTCACACTAAATGAATTATATATAAACATGTATATTTGGATTCTACGAGGTTATTTTACAATTTACACACTATAATGCAATTTCCTTTTTCTATTTCACATATTTTATGAACATTATTGTATGTTGCCACATGCAGATTATTATTTTTAACAACTGCATAATGTTCCATTGTATAGATAGATGGAACATAACATATTTAACCAGTTCCTCTCAGGGGCTGTTTTGATTATTTTTAATTTCTCATGATTACAAATAATGCCAGACTGAAGATAATTGTACTTGTAAAGTTGCTCACTTCTGCAATTATTTCATAGGATAGTTTTCTAAAAGTGGGTTTCTTGATGAAGTATATGTATTCTTAAATTTTTGATAGATCTTTCCACATACCCTTTCTCATGTTGGTAGTAATTTGTATTCACATTAAGATTGTATGAAAGAGATTGTTAATTAACTATTTCCTCCAATATTGTATATTATCACTCTTTGTCAATCTGGTAAGTACATGTACATGTATATGTATTGGGGTCTGTGTCTGTACGTGTTAGTGTCTGTATCTGTGGAATAGCTATGGCTGTATCCATATATCTGCATTGACGTGTACTAATATATCTATATCTATATGTCTGCGATGATGTCTATGCCTATATATCTACATAAATACATTCAATCTTCATTATTCATGGATTCTGTATTTGCAAATTTGCCCACTTGCTAAAATTTATTTGTAACACCAAAATCAATACTTGTGGCACTTTTGTGGTCACTTGTGGACATGTACAGAGTGGCTAAAAACTTGAGTCACTACACACGTGTTCACAACTGAGGTCAAGCAAGGTGATGCTAGGCTGCCTTGTTTCAGCTCTTATAGTGTAAACAAATGTTCTTTTCATGGTTTACTTAGTGCCATGTTTTTTTGCATTTTTTGTGCCTTTTGTTGATGATTTTGCTGCTTAAATGGCCCCCGAGCATAGAGCTGAAGTACTGTCTAGTGTTCCTAAGTCCAAGAAATCTGTGATGTACCTTATGGAGAAAATATGTGTTAGATAAGTGTCATTTAGGCATGAGTTATAATGCTGTTGGCCATAAGTCCAATGTTAATGAATCAATAATATATGTTAAATAAGTATCTTTACACAGAAACACACATAAATCAAGGTTATGTGTTGATTGGTTGATGAAAATGCAACTAGAGGCTTGCAAGAACCTAACCTTGTATTTCCTCTAAGAGCAATCGTTCAGTATTCACTAATTTCATGTTCGTGGAGGGTTTATAGACTATAACTACTGCAAATAATGAGAATCAATTATATATGTATCTATGACTCTATCTTTCTATGTTTTTGATTTAATACATATCAAGTGCCTCCTATGAATTAGATAATGGGAATAAAATGTTGAGCAAAGACACCCAAAACACAAACAACAAAATTAAAAATAGATAAATTGGATTACATCAAAATATACTTTTGTGTTTCAAAAGCCACTATCAACAGAGCAAAAAGGCAACCCATACAATGGGAGAAAAAATTTGAAAATCATATATCTGATACTGGATTAATATCCAATATATATAAAGAACCCTATATCATGACAACAAAAAAAATCAAACAATCTTATTAAAAAATGAACAAAGGACTTGAATAGACATTTCTCCAAAGAAGGCATACAAATGGCCAATAAGAATATGAAAAGATGCTCGACGTCACTAATCATTAGGGAAATGCAAATCAAAACAACTATTAGATATCACTTCACACCCATTAGGATGGCTATTATTTAAAAAACCAGAAAATAACACATGCTCGCAAGGATGTGCAGAAATTGGAACCCTTGTGCATTGCTTGCAGGAATGTAAAATGGTGCAGCCACTATGGAAAACAGTATGACAGTTCTTAAAAAAAATTAAACATAGAATAACCATATGATCCAGCAATCCTACTTCTGGGTAAACACCCCAAAGAGTTGAAGGCAGGAACTCAAATAGATATTTGTACACTCACGTTCATAGCAGCTTTATTCACAGTAGCCAAAGGTAGAAGCAACTCAAGTGTCCATTGATGGATGAATGGATGAGCAAAATGTAATATATATATATACAATGGACTATTATTCAGCCTTAAAAGGGAACGAAATTCAGACACGTTACAATATGGGTGAACCTTGAAGACATTATGCTAAGTGAAATAAGCCAGTCAAAAAAGGACAAATATTGTATGATTCCATTCATATAAGGTACCTAGTGTAGTCAAGTTCATAGACAGAAAGTAGAATGGTGATAGGGGCTGTGGGTAGTGGGGGATTGGGAAGTGATTGTTTAATGGGAGTAGAGTTTCAGTTTGGAAACGTGAAAAAGTTCCGGGGATGGATGGTGGTGAGGGTTACACAACAATGTGAATATACTTAATGCCACTGAACCATAAACTTAAAAATGGTTAAAATGGTAAATTTTATGTTACATATATTTAACCACAATAAAAAAATGTTGAGCAAAATGAGCCCTGTAGGATTTTGCTATTCCAGTGTTTCAAGTCCATTACTAAACATGGATTAACAAAATAACAACAGAGATAAATGTAACATATACAATTTTAAAATGCAATGATTTCTATAATGGAAATATATAAGGTGACATGAGAACATGAAACACGGGGAAATGACTTGCTCTGGGGGTGTCTGGGAAGGCTCATTTTTAGTGAGCCTTAACATTAAAAAAAATAGTTATTTTAAATGTATGTTAGTTATTTTCACATGAAAATTACTTTTAAACTTCCTTCATTTTTATTTTGGTCCATTTTTAATTATTGCTTGAGAAAACCATTTGAATTTTTAAAGCTGCTAATCCTGTAATGTGTGGGGTAAATGTTTTCCTCAGTTTGTTACTCTGATATCTTTCTTCTTTTCTTCCTTCTTTTTTCCCTCCTTCCTTCTTTTTTTGTGATCATTGGCCTTAAAACAAGTTCATAGTGTGTTACATCCCAAAGATATAGAAATGCAGTTTCTTCTACCACTGTTACTGGTTTAAGTTTTGTGTTACAATTTTTTTTATTGATTTGGAATTTATTTTGATATCCAGGATCCAGCTTTATTTTATTTTCCACATAGGTTGCCGGTTGTCTCTATAATTTGTTTCATTATTCATATTTTTCAATGACTTGAAATATGTATTCCATACCCTAGTCCAGAGATTGACAAACTCTTTCTGTAAAGCGCCAGATAGTAAATAATTGAGGCTTTGCAGCCATGTGTTTTCTGTTGCAACTACTCAACTCTGATGTTGCAGCACAAAAGCAGCCATAGACAGTACATAAACTTAATGAAATGAACATGACTGTATTCAAACAAAATTTTAGTTACAAAATCAAGTGGTTAGGTGGATTTGTCCTATGGTTTTCTGACACCTGCTCTGTCTATTCTGTTGCATTGATTTCTTTTCTATCATTGTTCCAGTACTTTAGGGTTTAACAGTTATATTGTATTTTAATAAGTGATACATGTCTCCTCTTGTCACTCTTCTTTAAAAAACTACTTTTGCATCTTTATTTTGTGAGATAAACTTTATAGAAATTTTTCTCACATTCATTAATAACATCATTTGGACTTTGGTTAGGTTTACAATGAATGTATAGATTAATAATCGGAATATTGATGCGGTGAAACCAATATTTCACATCATTGAATTTTTGCTATTTGAAAACACAGAACAAACCTCCACTTATTCATAGTTTCTTTGAGGTTCTTTGGTACAGTTTTGCAGTTTTTTTCATACAAGTCCTGCCGGTTTCTTATAAAATTTACCACAGGTATTTTACATTATTTTGGTATTGTTTTGGAATAACGTTCCCATTTCATTATCTATTGTTCACTTAAAAGAAAGGTGTTGAATTCTATTATTTTGTAGTACCAGTTTTACTAAGTTTCTCATGTTTCTTTCATTTTTTTCTTTTTTTTAGTTGATCCTCTTGGACTTTACAGCTAGGCAGTAATAACACCTGAAAATCATAAATTTTTATATATGTAATCAATACTTTACTACTCACTTTATTCTTTTAATTAATTGCACTGGCTAATAATTCTGAAATGATGCTTAAATAACAGAGGTAATGGTGAAATGAATTGTCTTACTCCTGATATTAATAACAAAGTATAATTTTTAGATTAAGGATGCTACTGTCTATTATTTTTGAAGTTATGTATATTGCTTTATCATGTAAAGGGACCATCCTTCTGTTCCTACTTTGTATTTTTTAAATCAGGAGTTAATATTTAATTCTATCAAATAACTTTTTTGCATCTCCTGATATGACCATGTGGTTTTTCTTCTTTGACCTATGTATATGGTGAATAAAATTAATATATTTACTAATTTTGAATCATTCTTACTTTTCTAGAATAAACTATTTATTATGCTGTATTGCTGTGTTATGTTTTCAAGTTGGTGGAGTCTGCTTGTTAAAATTTTATTTACAATTTTGAGTCAATTTTTAGCAGTCGTTTTGAGGAATAGTTTTTTATAATACTGTATTTATCAACTATGGTACTCAGATTTTAGATTGGTGCCTAAAGGCAATAAACGTGTTCTGACACTATAGAATAATTCTAGCCTTTTGTTTAGTGACCTCAATGCGGATGATTTAAGTGGTGATATATCACGTGTGCATGATTACATTGTTATAGCACATTAGATTAAGATAATTTCCAAGATAATTCCACGTAGAATTTTTAAATTTTCATTTCACATTCATCACTATCATCATCGTTGTCACCATCATCATCATCGTAGCTCTCATGGAATTGACTACAATATTGTGCTGACATACAAGTCTCCTGAATCTCACAAAATAGGTCTGTTCATCTCCATTTTGAAGATGAAGAAACCGAGGCTTATTAAATTTAAGTGAACTGTCTAAAATAACCCTTGGAATTTCATTAGCCTCCGTTTCTTTGAAAGCAGAGCCCAAGGCAAGGTTCTTGCATGCATATGTTAGGTGATTCTAGGGCTTAGTTGGAGAGAATGGGAGAAGCAAAAAAGGAAAGGATAAGAATGAACAGCCAACATAAGTGTGTCTTATCAAGGTCACTGCTGTGGGCAACTAGGACTCCATTTTACCAGGACCCAAGAAACATACAGAATGCTGCCCCAAATTCTCTCTAAAGGGTGAGAGATGGGAGTATTTATATATTAGCACCTATCCACTATTGATTGAGTGTTGCTTTGGGGGCCTTAACCCTGCAAATATGGGCAAGACTGGCTGACAGGCCTAGTGGATTCCTGCAGCATTCGAGAAGTTCCAGAAATGATGCACAAGAGAAGGGACACTGAGTTTGTGAGAAGCTGTTCACAGTAGCTGTGGCTGAAATCAGTTGTAGGTCTAGGAATGTGACATGGGAAACCTTAGTTAACAACTAATCCATTTCATATACAGGTCATTTGACTTCCGAGTCCACAACTCAGTTTCCTTGAACACTCAGGATTTCAGATTGTAGTGGAAAGAGGAACTCCATAAACCAGTTCTGCAAATGTCAGAAAGCTGGCACAAGAAAGAACAAGGTAGGTAGGGATGTGAATCTCAATGGGTATGATCCCAGATTCTTAAGGAGCAAGAGTTCCCACATTCCATTACACCGTGATGACATCTGCACCCCGTGACACTGAATATGCTGGTAAAATAATCCGCATTTTACAGGCAAAATTACATGAGAGATGTGGGGATTACCAGCCACTTTTTTTTTTATTATTATTACTATTTTTTTTTATTGATGTCTTAGTTTATAACACTGTGGGGTTTTAGTTGTACATTTTTGTTTGTCCGTCACCTTGTGGATGTAACCCTTCACCCCTTGTGCCCCCCCCACCCCCCTTCCCCTTGGTAACCACCAATCAGTTCTCTCTGTCCGTGTGTTCACTTATATTCCATATATGAGTGAGTTCATGCAGTGTCTGTCCTTCTCTCTCTGGCTTATTCCACTTAACATAATACCCTCTAGGTCCCTCCATGTTGTTGCAAATGGGACAATTGTATCTTTTCTTATGGCTGAGTAGTATTCCATTGTATGTATATACCACATCTTCTTTAACCAATCTTCAGTTGAGGGACACTTGGGTTGCTTCCACTTCTTGGCTATAGTGAATAATGCTGCAATGAACATAGGGGTGCATACGCCTCTTGTGATGGTTGATTTCACGTCCATTGGGTAGATGCCCAAGAGTGGTATTGCTGGATCATATGGTATTTCTATTTTTAATTTTTTGAGGACTCTCCATACTGTTTTCCATAGAGGCTGCACCAGTTTGCATTCCCACCAGCAGTGAATGAGGGTCCCCGTTTCTCCACAACCTCTCCAGCATTTGTTGTTTTTTGTGTTGGTGATTATAGCCATTCTAACCGGTGTAAGGTGATATCTCAGTGTAGTTTTGATTTGCATTTCCCTGATGATTAGTGATGTTGAACATCTTTTCATGTGTCTATTGGCCATCTGTATCTCTTCCTTGGAAAAATGTCTGTTCATATCATCTGCCCATTTTTTGATCGGGTTGTTTGTTTTTTTGTTGCTCAGTTGTATGAGATCTTTGTATATTACTGAGATTAATCCCTTGTCAGACAAACGATTTACAAATATTTTCTCCCAGCTGGTGGGTTGTTTATTCATTTTGATCCTGGTTTCATTTGCCTTGTAGAAGCTCTTTAGTCTGATGAGGTCCCACTTGTTTATTTTTTCTTTTGTTTCCCTTGTCTGGGTAGACATGGAATCTGAAAGGATCCCTTTATGTCCAATCGCAATTAGTGTACTGCCTATATTTTCTTCCAGGAGTTTTATAGTTTCAGGTCTCACTTTCAGGTCTTTGATCCATTTTGAATTGATTTTTGTATATGGCGATAGGAGATGGTCTACTTTCATTCTTTTGCATGTTGCTGTCCAATTTTCCCAGCACCATTTATTGAAGAGACTTCCCTCTCTCCATTGTATGTTCTTTGCTCCTTTGTCGAAGATTAGCTGCCCATAGGTGTGTGGTTTTATTTCTGGGCTTTCAATTCTGTTCCATTGATCTGTGTGTCTATTCTTGTACCAGTACCATGCTGTTTTGATTACTGTAGCTTTATAGTATATTTTGAAATCAGGGATTGTGATGCCTCCAGCTTTGTTCTTTTTTTTCAGGATTGCTTTAGCTATTCGGGCTCTTTTGTTGCCCCATACGAATTTCAGTAGTTTTTGTTCTATTACCGTGAAGAATGACATTGGGATTCTGATTGGGATTGCATTGAATCTGTAGATTGCTTTAGGTAGAATGGACATTTTAACTATATTTATTCTTCCAATCCATGTGCATGGAATATTTTTCCATTTCTTTATGTCCTCCTCGATTTCTTTCAATAGTGTCTTATAGTTTTCATTGTATAGGTCTTTGACCTCCTTGGTTAAACTTATTCCCAGATATTTTATTCTCTTTGTTGCAATTGTAAATGGGATTGTCTTTTTGAGTTCTCTTTCTGTTTTTTCATCGTTAGTGTATAGGAATGCAATTGACTTTTGTAAGTTGATTTTATACCCTGCCACTTTACTGTAGTTGTTGATTGTTTCTAGTAGCTTTCCGATGGAATTTTTGGGGTTTTCTATGTATAGGATCATGTCGTCTGCAAATAGTGAGAGTTTCACTTCTTCATTGCCTATTTGGAGTCCTTTTATTCCTTTTTCTTTCCTAATTGCTCTGGCCAGAACTTCCAGTACTATGTTGAATAAGAGCGGTGAGAGTGGGCACCCTTGTCTTGTTCCTGTCCTCAAAGGAATGGCTTTCAGTTTTTCCCCGTTGAGTAGGATGTTTGCTGTAGGTTTGTCATATATGGCCCTTATTATGTTGAGGTACTTTCCTTCTATACCCATTTTGTTGAGAGTTTTTATCATAAATGGATGCTGGATCTTGTCAAATGCCTTCTCTGCATCGATTGAGATGATCATGTGGTTTTTATTCTTCATTTTGTTAATGTGGTGTATCACGTTGATTGATTTGCGGATGTTGAACCATCCCTGTGTCCCTGGTATAAATCCCACTTGATCGTGGTGTATGATCTTTTTGATGTATTGCTGTATTCGGTTTGCCAATATTTTGTTGAGGATTTTTGCGTCTATGTTCATCAGCGATATTGGCCTGTAGTTTTCCTTCTTTGTATTGTCCTTGTCTGGCTTTGGTATCAGCATGATGTCGGCCTCATAGAATGTGTTGGGAAGTATTCCATCTTCCTCTATTTTTTGGAATAGTTTGAGAAGGATAGGTGCTAAATCTTCTTTGAACGTTTGATAAAATTCTCCAGGGAAGCCATCTGGTCCTGGGCTTTTATTTTTTGGGAGGTTTTTGATTACTGTTTCAATCTCTTTACTTGTGATTGGTCTGTTCAGATTCTCTATTTCTTCTTGATTCAGTTTTGGGAGGTTGTACGCGTCCAAGAATTTGTCCATTTCCTCTAGGTTGTCCAATTTGTTGGCGTAAAGTTTTTCATAGTATTCCCTAATAATCCCTTGTATTTCTGTGGTGTCTGTTGTAATTTCTCCTCTTTCATTTCTAATTTTATTTATTTGAGTCTTCTCCCTTTTTTTCTTAGTGAGTCTGGCTAAGGGTTTGTCAATTTTATTTATCTTCTCAAAGAACCAGCTCTTTGTTTCGTTGATCCTTTCTACTGTTTTTTTGGTTTCAATTTCATTTATTTCTGCTCTGATTTTTATTATTTCCCTCCTTCTACTGATTCGGGGCTTTGTCTGTTCTTTTTCCAACTCTGTTAGGTGCAATTTAAGGTTATTTATTTGGGCTTTTTCTTGTTTGTTAAGGTGAGCTTGTATTGCTATGAATTTCCCTCTCAGGACTGCTTTTGCTGCATCCCATATGAGTTGGTATGGGGTATTTTCCTTTTCATTTGTCTCCAGATAGCTTTTGATTTCTCCTTTAATTTCATCAATGACCCATTGGTTGTTCAGTAGCATGTTGTTTAGTCTCCACATCTTTGTCCCTTTCCTAGTTTTTTCCTTACAGTTGATTTCTAGTTTCACAGCATTATGATCAGAAAAGATGCTTGTAATGATTTCAATCTTCTTAAATTTATAGAGGTTTGCCTTGTTTCCTAATATATGGTCTATCCTTGAGAATGTTCCATGTGCACTTGAGAAGAATGTGTACTCTGCTTTTTTTGGGTGGAGTGCTCTGTATATGTCTATTAAGTCCATTGCATCTAGTTTTTCGTTTAAGTCCATTATTTCCTTATTGACTTTTTGTCTGGATGATCTATCCATTGATGTAAGGGGGGTGTTAAGATCCCCTACTATTATTGTGTTATTGTTAATATCTCCTTTAAGGTTTTTTAGCAGTTGTTTTATGTACTTTGGTGCTCCTGTGTTGGGTGCATAGATATTTATAAGTGTTATGTCTTCTTGGTGAAGTATCCCTTTTATCATTATATATTGCCCTTCTTTGTCTCTCATTACCTTTTTTATCTTGAAGTCTACTTTGTCTGATATAAGTATAGCTACTCCTGCTTTCTTTTGTTTGCCATTAGCTTGGAGTATTGTTTTCCATCCTTTTATTTTGAGTCTGTGTTTGTCTTTAGAGCTGAGATGTGTTTCCTGGAGGCAGCAGATTGTTGGATCTTGGTTTTTAATCCATCCTGCCACTCTGTGTCTTTTGATTGGAGAATTCAATCCATTTACATTTAGAGTGATTATTGATATATGAGGGTTTAATGTTGCTATTTTATTGTTCATCTTCTGGTTCTTTTGCATTTCCTTTGTTTCTTGTCCCTTGTGTTTCGGACTGCAAATTCAATTTGGTATTTCTGCATGCTCATTCTCTTGGTTTTCTCTTTATTTGTCATGTGTGATTCTCTTCTGGTTGTTTGTTTAGTGGTTACCGTGCGGTTTATATAAGCGATCTCCTGGATAAGAAAGTACATTTTCAGATGCCTCCTTTTTCCTGAGGCTGGGTCGATTCAATCCCTTACCTCTTCCCCTCCTTATTTGTTATCTCTTTATTCCAGATTGTGTCGTGAATGTGTGTTTCCAGTGATGAGCTTGAATTAATTTTTGATGTTTTCCAACTGTATTTTATTCTGGTTTAGTCTCCTTGCTTTTCTCCTTGTTGAAATCTTTGTATCCCCTTTCTCATTTGTTTTTTTTCAGGCCTAAGGGCCTTCTTGAGCATTTCTTGTAGTGGGGGTCTTGTGGTGACGAACTCTCTTAGCTTTTGTTTATCAGGGAGAGTTATTATTTCTCCATCGTATTTGAAGGATATTTTTGCTGGATAGAGTATTCTCGGCTGAAGGTTTTTGTCTTTCATGATTTTGAATATATCATTCCAGTCTCTCCTAGCCTGTAGAGTTTCTGTGGAGAAATCAGCTGAGAGCCTGATGGGGTTTCCTTTGTATGTTATTTTGGTTTTTTGTTTAGCTGCCTTCAATATTATTTCCTTGTCACGGGTATTCTTCAAGTTTGCTACTATGTGGCAAGATGATTTTTTATTCCTGTTTATATATTTAGGTGATCTATTGATTTCATTCACTGTTATTTCCCTCTAGTTCCCTAGGTTGGGGAAGTTCTCAGCTATTATTTCTTTGAACAAACTCTCTGCTCCTTTTTCTCTTTCTTCTCCTTCTGGAATACCTATTATCCTTATGTTGCTTTTTCTCATTGAGTCTGATATTTCTCGAAGAATTTCTTCATTTCTTTTTAGTCTTAGCTCTCTCTCCTCCTCTACCAGGAGCATTTCTGCGTGGCTATCCTCAATAGTGCTAATTCGTTCCTCCATATTGTCAGTTCTGCTCTTTAAAGACTTCATTTTTTCCACTATCTCGTTGATTTTGTTTTTCATCTCCAATAATTCTGATTGGTTTTTCTTTAGGGTTTCAATCTCTTTTGTGACATAATCCCTGAATTCGTTGATTTGTTTCTGTGTGTTCTCTTGTATTTCGTTGAGCTTGTTTATGATAGCCATTTTGAATTCTCTCTCATTCAGGTTATCAAATTCTGTGCCTTCAGGGTTGGTTTCTGGGTGTTTGTCATTTTCCTTTTGGTCTGTAGCCCTGACATATTTTCGCAAGGATCCGACGGGGACGGCTTTATTTTTTCCCCTCATGATTAAAGTTAGTCCTGCAGTTTCCCCCTGCTGCCACTAGATGGAGATCGCGAGCGGTTTGCTCTGAGGCGGCTGCAGCCCCCGGAGGGATTATGCTGAAACGCCGGGTGTGTGGGGGGAGGGGTCCTCTCTTTCTCCTGCTTGACCCGGGGGTTTCCTTTCTGGCTCTCTTAGGGTGTTTGCCAGACCCCCTAAGCAGTCCGTGGTCGCTTCCCAGTGGGGATCTCGTGACAGTCTGTGAGAGCACCTGGATGGCAATAGTTTTCCCCCCGCTGTGGGCCGCCCCTCCCCGCTCTGTCCGCGAACCGCGCTGTTTTTGCCGATCGATTGGGGTGGGGGAGTACAACCTCCTACCTCTCCTCCCGTCCTCCTGGGCTTCCCGCGCCTCCACCGTCCGATGTATGGCAGCAGGGGTTTCTCAGAAGTCCTTCGTAGTGTTTGATTGAGCTCTGTTGGAATGTGAATGATGTTTTCGTTGTGTCGTAGGGGGCAGAGATTCAAAGAGGGAATCTCACTCCGCCATGATGCTGACGTCACTCTCCACCAGCCACTTTTTAACAAATTGGGACTAGATTCCATTCTCTTGCCTTTTATCTCAGATTATTTTCCCAAAGGATGTACTTCCTTCTGGTGCTGCTTTCATTCAGAGTTTCCTTCCCTCCAATTCCCTAGCTGGGTCAGAGATATCTTTGTTCCCTCTGGCATGATTACTTGACCCAGCCTATTTCACTCATACATTCATCACTTCTTTGAGCCTCAGGCTACTCATCTTTAAAAAGAGGGAATCGGTTATTTCTCAGCTTCCATCTAGCTCCGATACCCTATGCTCCTTTGTCCGCATATGCCATACATACTTTCCGTGTCCTGGTGACAAGAACTTTGATGTGCAATTAAAACAGCAAACTATGCACGTGTAAGTTGCTTGCTATAGTTGGTACCTTGGTTTTTTGGGGAAATCATAGAGGTAAATTTTGAGTTATCAAATCTGGTGTTACATATGTACAGAGTTTATAGAAAGACATTGTAGTGATTTTTGAAAGTGAGAAATCCTGGTTTTTGGTAAAAACATTAATTTTTCTATATTCATTTTATTTACTTGAGAAAATCAAAACCAGAAATAATATAAAAATGTGTGAAGGAATATTTGATATACCTTTTTTAACTTGAAAAAATAAAGCAAAAGACAAAAGGTATTTGAGTAGATGTGTGTATAAAAATCATATATATTTATAAATTATATATGAATTAACTATATAAAACATATTTATAAATTATATATAATACCTATTTTTTAATTTGTATTTCAAAAAATACTGTGAGTATAACTCAATCCAAGCAACTGGGGAGGGTATACATGGATTACGCCCAGAACACAGATACTGTGAAGTTTACATTAAGTGAGAGTTACCTAGGTGGCTTGAATGAAAATCTCTGAAACAACATGAGTTATTAGATAATTGCGTGCCTCGGTCTCTCAATCTGTAACAATGGAATAGCGGTACCTTTTTCTGCCCTTCCTTCTCTCTGAGGAGTGTTTTGCTGATAGAATAATTATCTCTGAAAGGCTTTGAGTACATCAATAGGAGGATGTTATTAACATGAAAGGTAGTGTTATTATGCTGTTAGATCATGGAGAAAAAAATTGGTCACTTCCTACCACCTACTGTGGATTTGACACACGAGAGTCTGTAGTTTTATGAATAGAAGTACAAGCAAAACCTTGATTCTCAGAACATAGCTCCTTAAAACTGCCACTCAGAAATGCCTTGCTTCTTGTGCTTAATTGAAAGACTTGCTAAAGTGGGTCCGGGATCTCTTTCACTCAGCAATGTCTTGCCTTTTCATCTAGGAAGGTACGCCTTACACTAATGTATTTTCGTTAAATGCCTAGGAGCACTGTGCCTAGTCCTATGCTTGGATAATCAAAGACCTACGAAAAATGATTCTTAACTGCAGCAAGCTTATGGACTCATTGGGGGATTCTCTTCCTTCAACTAAAAAAAAAAAAAATAGAGAAGTGTATACCACCAAATAGAAATTGTAACCAATTACCAATTGTATTACACACATGGACACACGACAATCATATACTTGGGATAGGGTTCACGATCTGCATCAAGCCTTATTAGAATTAACCAATCCTAAAATGCAGTTTTGATGAGTTGCCATGAATCAAGTCACTAGGCCTTATCATTGCTGAGTGAACCTAATAAACCGAGTTTCTGAAAATGCAAACCTGATGACATAACACTGGAGCAGAGAGAGAACATCCAGCTAATGAAAGAATTAGCCTAATCAAGGTAACATTTTTATCTGTGGCAATATAAGGGTAACAATTTCCTTTTTCCTTTGTCCATGGGAGACAATGATAATCAATCATGAAGACTAAATATAACTTCGGAATCCTCCTTAATACGGTGATCTAGAGCAGCGAACTTTTTGTCAAATAGTCAGATAGTAAATATTTTATGTTTGTGGGCAACACAGTATCTGTTGCAACTACTCAACTCTGCTATTGGAGTGCAATTTGTAGCATAAAAGCAGAATAGACACTATATAAACAAATGGGCATGGCTGTGTTCCAATAAAATATTATTTACAAAACCAGGCGGCTGGCCTATAGGCCATAGTTTGATGACCCCTGGTCTAGAGAGAGCCATTATGATTCAGAGTTAGTACGTAAGAATTAACCTGCTTGCTACCCTTGGTTTTGAGGCAGCTTTAATATGCCTGACCTTTTTCATGTTCAATTTAACCACACAACTCAAGCTGAATGGATCCTCCACCTTCCAATTCCAGCTCAGCACCTTGCTAATTTTGTTACTTCTGCTAGAGTTTTTTTTTTTTTTTTTACCATTCTGAGCCTCAGAATGGTAAAAGGAATCTCATTTGGTAAAGGAATCTAATAACAGTACGGGGTTGCTGCAAGAGTCAAATGAGAAAACGTAGGTAAAAGCATTTGTAAATCATAAGACACTAGAGTATTTAAATAAAATAATTGTACTTAGGTGAATGAATCTCATAAAGATCACTTTGAAAACCATTTTTTTTACCTGATAAAATTCACAATACTTCTTTGTGAAAATCCACTTTTCTGTCCTTCCTTTGTTTAAAAGGCCTTTTATTGTAGCTAAAAAGCAAGGGACCTACCTAAACTTGCATGGATGGCGTTTTTTGACCTCTTATTGCTTTTATAGTATTTCTTCCTCTAGGGGTCTTGATCCAGTGCAAGTCTGTGTTGGGGAAAAAAATCACTGTACCAAAATCCCCAGCTAGAATCCATGCATCTGAGTCCTAAAAGGTCGAGCAATACAGCACCTTACCAATGAGGCAAATAGTAATGTTTGTTCTAGACTGTAATCCAGGTTATCAGAATAGGAACACAACACAAGTGCATACAAAAAGTGTAAAGAAAATTTGGTAAGAAAGCCGAAAAAAAGATAAAAGGAATGGTCTGATTTATTGAGAGAATGAACATATACTTCTGATCATTGAAATATCCACTCATCAGTAGTTTCCAATGTTTGATTGATGTGAATAATAAACAAAGTAAATAGTTGACTGAAGATACTTGATATGGTTAGTAAATGAGATCCTCTACAATGATTATATGTTTTTCTGGATGATGGAAGGAAAACTTTTTATATAGCATTTTAAATTGAATTCTTTGAGTGGAAAATATTTCAATAAAGATCAACTTTCCTTAATGAACACTATACTGAACATAATTTGAGATTTTATTAATGAATTGCACATATGTGATTTATTGGCTTGAATGTCTTCAGGCCATAAGAGACATATAGAAACTATATTTTTGAATACCTACCCGATTTTCTTACTTTATAAGTATTTTTTAGAAGAAAACAGTTGAATCCCTGTAATCTCTTGAGAGTATAACTGCATTATTGAACCAAATTATAAAATCTTTTCCTCCAAAGTTACTTTTTCTTCGTTAAAAAAAAGTACAGCGTTGTCTTTATTTTGTCTTTCAACTTTTTAGTATCATTTTGAATATTATCGTACAACAGCAATAACTCTTTTCTTCCTTTTTGGTTTTAACTCACTTTCTGTTTTATATTAATTCTTTGCTTTGGAGAATAAGGATCGAGACTTCTCATTTGTGTGGTATCCTGTCCTTTTCTAAGGGGAAAGCTTACCATGAGCAAAACTCTAAAGCTATTACCATGAATGACTGAAAGCAAGTTGTGTTTTTGCAAATAAGGAGAAACAATTAGACCTTGTGTCTTCTGCTCTTCCCAGGGCTTGGTCTTTGGCATTTTCTCTTCTGACTTCTGATTTCATCATGGTTCTGGAGGACGAAAGTTTCCAAATTTTTGAAATTCTGTTGAGTTTATCTATAGTCTCTCGAGTGAGCTTTGCAGCGCTCTATATTATAGTGGAAAGAGCTGAAGACAAGTTAGGCTTCTAATTTTAGAGACTTGGGCAGATTTCTGAATGTCTCAGGGCCTCAATTTTATAATCTTTTTAAGAACAGTGCTACCAACCTTGTCTACTGCACGAAGTTGTTATGTGCGTGAAAAAACTCTGCAAGCTGTGAAACACACTTATTTGCAGTATTTTAATTACTAATAACGTAAAGCTGTGGGCGTTGATAAAAATAACTTACACATAAAGGTATTTTCAAATCTTTAAAGAGAATCAATTTAACTCTGATAATAAAGGAGATAATTTAGTCTATATGCGGTATATAGGAGAGATCAAACTTTTAACCAGGCTACAGCAAGGAAAGCAGATTCAGTTTTGTAGATCATCTACTTTTCTGTCAATCCCTGTGCATTCTAAAATGTTCTGCTGTGGTTCAGTTTTGTAGAAGGGATGCAGCATTTACAACAGGGAGCCAAGAGGAGGCAAAGGCACAATGGGATAAATTATAAAAAGGTGAGGAGCCTGAGTGAAAACTTTGAGGAAAGCCCAGCCTATTTCAACCCATCACTAAAATCTTCACAGTGTATGAGTCTATTTTAGTGCTCTAATACAGGGGTCAGCAAACTCTGGTCTGCCGCCTGTTTTATAAATGCAGTTTTGTTGGAGCGTAGCCCTGTCCATTTGTTTCCATATTGTCTATGGCTGCTTTTGCACTACAAGGGCAGAGTTAAGTTGTTGCAACAGAAGCCATATGACCCGCAAAGCCTAAAATATTTACTCTCTGGACCTTTACAGAAAAGTTTGCTGAGCCCTGTTCTAAGAGAAAAATGTCTGTAAGTGCTGGGCTGGGCATGTAGGAGGCAATCCTCATCGTTGTTGAATGAGTAATGTTTTAACCTACTTTTTTTTTTTTAGTTTTGTTTTCTAAGAACCACTTCTTTCCCGCCCCTCCCTCCCCTACACACAGACGTGCATGCGTGCATGCGTGCATGCATGTGTGTGAGAGAGTATTCAAGATAGGTGACTGGTAGTTGGCAATGTTACACAGGCCAACAGCCTTTCATGAAAAGAGATGAGATTATAGTGAACTCAACATTCTAATGCCATCAGTTTGAGTTCTTGGTCAGAGTGATCCTTTTCTTAGCTGAAGAACAAACTCCATGCCTGCTTGTGAATAAACTTTCGTACATATAGCGACATTTGTTCTGAGACTTGCTTTCACTGTTATACCACATGGCATGAAAGTAGTAAGGAAGGGGATACATAGCTACGAAAGTTTAATAGAGCACCCTTATATAAGTTTGCTGAATGACCAGATTGATATGGGTCTGTTGTTTCCATGGGATTTATCTGAGAAGGTGAAAATGATGAGTAACTGTCTAATCATTAAGATCATATACACAGGAAAGAAATAGATATGAAAGTGAGGATCATGAGTTTAGAGGACTAGCTCCCAGAGGGGTAGGAAAATAAGTTAATTACAACTCAGGTAAATTACCATAATAGGCATAATGCAATAACCCTGGTGCCGTGTCCCTCTAGTGGAAGAAAGGAGTAGTACAGCTTTCCTGTTATGCTCACAAATACAGACTTTGGAGAATGTTTCAATGTGTCATTTGAGGTTCTTGTAACCTATCCCACCTCTTTAAAATCCACAAGGTTAGCAATGATTTGAGAGAAGAACTCTATTATTTGAGGATCTTAAGGTTGGAGAAAGAGAAAGACGTTTAGCTTAATAAGGTTTGGGAGCTCTACTAGCAGAAGGTTAACTTTGCTGTGAAAAAGTTCTTATTTTGCAATTTTTATTATTCCAACTTTTAATTTTTTTATTTTGAAATAATTTCAAACTATCAAAAAGTGGTAAAAGTAGTACAAATAACTTTTATCTATCCTTCATCTTCACCCAAGTTCACTAACTTAATAGTTTGCCACTCACACTTTCTCTTTCTTTCTATATATATCTCTATATATGTATATAAAGATAGATAAAGATATATATATAGAGAGAGAGCAGAGAAATTTTATATCTGTATGTGT
This sequence comes from Tapirus indicus, assembly GCA_031878705.1. Lineage (NCBI taxonomy): Eukaryota > Metazoa > Chordata > Mammalia > Perissodactyla > Tapiridae > Tapirus > Tapirus indicus. The sequence continues at coordinate 22,903,462 of CM062942.1, read as the reverse complement.
ATATAGATATAAATTTTCTCTGATCCATTTGTAATTTATAGGCATCATTCCTCATTTCGCCTAAACACTTCGCATTTCATTGTGTGGTTTTTATGAACAAAAATATCATCTTATATAATTGCAGTATAATTATCAAAATCATAATACTTTTCACTGATACTGTAGTATCATTTAAACTGCGTCTGTATTCAAATTACTCCAATTGTTCCAATAATGTCCTTTATAGCAACTTTTGTTTTCCTGTCCAGGACCCAATACAGGATCACATTTTGTATTCAGTTGCCATATTTCTTTGGCTCCTTTAATTTGCACAGTTCCTAAGGCTTTCTTTGTCTTTCAGGACATTGACATTTTGAAGAGTAAAGACCAGTTATTTTGTAGAATGCCCTTCAATTTTGGATTGTCTAAAACTTCCTCCTGATTAAGTTTAGGTTATACATTTTTAGCAAGAATGCTACATACGAGATGTGTTTTTATTAGTGCGTCATATCAGGAGGCACGTGATGTTGGTGTCTCTAATTACTGGTGATGTTGATTTTGATCACTTGGATATGGTGATGCCTGCCAGGTTTCTCCATGGTATAGTTGCTATTTTCCCATTTGTAGTTAGTAAGTAATATCAGGGAAACACTTTGAAGATGTTCGAGTATCCTGTTCCCTCTCAAACTTTCATCCATTGGTGTTAGCATCCATTGATATTTTTATTTGAATTAATTATAATTGCTGAAAAATGTTGATTTTTACTTTATCATTTTCCCTATATTTATCAGTTGATATTCTACAGCAAGGAGGCACTGTACCTCTCTCTCCCTCCCTGCTATCACTGTGGACCCACAACTTCTTATTTTATTTAATGGGTTATAATCCACTAATGTTGTTGTTGTTGTCATCTGTAATATTATTAATATCAAATTGTCTCAGATTTGGCCAGTGGAAGTCCATTCAAGCTAGCTTCTGTTTCCTTTTGACTTGTTCTCATCATTGTTTGAGAATTTCCTTACTTTCTGGTGCAAAAAGATGTTCTAGAGGTGTTTTTCTGACTCAGCCTTGGAATAAGATGTTTTTTCGGGGAGCCCCCTGTAAAAAGTTTTGATTGTATTTCAATTATGTAAACTTGATGCTTCTAAAACTTCTCTTTCCTCCTTTCACCACTGCCCTGTTCTTGTTAATCCCTCATTCCTCTCTTCTGTAGTCAAGGTCACATTTTTGCTTACCCTCATGCATGGATTGACAGTCATTCTTTCATTCTACTCAGTTCCATTCTATTATTGGAAGGGTGGGGTTTGGTCTTGGGAGAAGAGAAAGCAAAAGTCAGTATTGTGTACAATTTCATTAGCATTTTATTTGCTTGTCATGTCAGATGTGTTGCTGGTGCTGTTTGCTTCTTTTTTCTTTCACATTTGAGGTTATTGCAGGGCTGACAAAATTGCATTCACCTCAGCAATTATATAGAGGGCAGAGAGTGTAGAGAAAAGAACATGGAACTAGAATTCAGAAAATCTAATTTGACTCCAATATTGACTCTATATAGATATTTGGCAAGTTAGTATGGTTCTCTGGTCCTCAGTTTTCTCAACTGTCAAATGGGAATGACTTCCCGTTCCGAATTGTCTCAGAGAAGTACTGTACATAAGGAATTAAACATTTTAAGCTGTGAAATATTATCTCTTTGCCTTGAATTTTTTTTTTGCCCTTTAGGAAATGAAAGTATTTTATAATGGGAAATAAATAAAAATATTATTATATCAATATATTATAACATGATGACAGGTTAAGTGCTAATATATTTGTAGGTGTTGAAGCAAACTCAAAGCAAGATTGAGGAACTGTTCTTTTCTTCATAAATATATTTTTAAATTATACAGACAAATTATTGTTGTCAGGTTCTTATTTGCTTCAACAAGCATATTGTAAAGTAATTTGCCATAATGCTGACATTTCATTGCTTTAGATATGAGGAAGGTTTAGTGATTGTTTAGATTCTACCTTTCACATAATAGGGGCTTATAACTGTTGGATTTACTGAATGAAAGAAGAAATCATATCATAATTAAGGTATCACAATATTTTTTTCACCCAAGAAAGAGCCTATTTATACCATTAAGTCCAAATAATTTGAGACTTGTGGTTGAGAGACTGAATATACAAAGGGACAGTGGTCAGACCATATATAAAAATAAATCTCTGACCCACAACCAATAGAGCAACTCATCCAGGAAGCCAAACCACAACCTCTGCAGCAACCAGCCCCAAATGATGAGGACTTGGTCAACAACTGCTGGCTTCCCTAATTTTTCCCCCAAGTACAACTTAGGACCAAGCAAAGAATGCCAAATATGCTCGCCTAACCTATCACACAGAATGCCCTATTTCTAGTTAGCCCACCTCTGGCTTCCGCATGCCAACAACCTCCAAATAGGCGCACCTGAAGCCTTCCCTTTTTTCCACCAAAAAGCTTTCCCACTCCCCTGCCTGCCTTTGAGTCTCTGCCAAACGCAAGTGATCATGGCTGACTCCCTTGCTATAGCAAGCTCTGAATAAATAATATCTGCTTGTTATCAACTGGATGATCTTTATTTCCACATGACTATCTTTTTTTGACAGATCTCTTGGTGACTTCCTACATGACCTACGTTAAAAATACCTGCCAGAAATTTGAGTTCATAATTATATTGTCCAGTTCTTTTTATCTAGCCTTTTATTGTATTCACTAATGAAAAGTTTGCCAAGCACTTACCCTGTTTAAAAATATAGTTAAGAGTAAATATAGAGGTAATCCACATTTTTGTTCATTTAAAATCTGCACTTTGCTTTCCTATGAAAAAATATATTTCTCTTTAAGTGGTATTACAGACGGTCAGAATATGTGGATATAATCAAACATAAAGCCACCTTTCCTCTTTTCTGCAACCTTGAAAACTAACCATGTCCTAACATCATATAATGCATCTTAACTCAACTAAGTTGGTGTATTCTGAAAGATGGATGACTAATTAAAGTGATAAGTCCTCTGATAAGGGGTCATCTCTGAACTCAGATATTGGCTCATGTAAGTAGTTTTCTTTTATGGATACTTAGATTTGTCTGAGCACAGGTGGTCATGGCAATCACAGACGAATACTACTCTTTGGCCAGAGGGATCTGGCTGTTAGAAAAAAAGACAAACCAACCAACCCACGGTTCACACTTTCTATCAAATCCACCAAGAATTTCCACACAGTCTTTCTGGAAAGAGTTGTCAGCAATTAGGAAGCTACCATCAGATCCATTCTTCTTGTTCACTTTTCCATGATAGCCTATTACCATGCCCTATGCACTTCATGCATTCAAATACGACCATCTTTTAAGATAAAACTAAATTCCCATTTACTTAACGAAATACTACAGAATTCCATTTGGGCTCAGTGATAGTTTTCCCTTTTCAAAATCTAAAGCACTTATAACCTATTCTAAATAGCATTCCTATAATCCATTATTGGGCCAAATACTTCTTGAAGGCTAGGGCAATGTCTTGGTTTGTCTTTGGGTTTCCCATGGAATATTTTACCACTCTCTCCCATGCATGTTGAGTTGAATGGAAATTTGTTGGGTTTAATTCACTGCATTTAACTCTGGTTTATACTTCTCTATCCCTCACAGTGCTTAGGGTGATTATTAATGCAAGACAAGTATGCACTCACTTAAAGGTCTTTTGGATAATTATTACTTAATGCCCCACTTTCTTAGTCATAGCCTAGGGACTAAGAAAATTTGATAGGTAAAGAGTGACACGAAGCAACATTTGTAATAATTATGTGTGTTGATTTTTATGTATGTATTTTAATTTTGAGTCTCAGTTCCTAGTATTTACTCCTCATATTCCATGGTGGGACAAAGGACAAGGAATCAAGTTAAATGAGCTGAGAACCTGTCTGCTGACTCTAAGGATCTCATCTTACAAGTTGTTCCCTTTGTTCTGCTTGATTAAACACTATCTTTCCCATCTGTTCCCTAAAGATATTATCAATGACTTCTGGATTGTTAAAGATAGTCGTATTTTCATGGAAGATTACTGGTAAAGGTCACGCATGGATATATTAATTTCTTTCCTTGTTCTTCACTTCTCTAAGGGGGAAGTAATTGTTTATTCCCAATTTTCATCATTATTCTTTGTCTCAATATGGGAGATTTAAAAACAATTTCTGTTGGGAGGGAGAATTGGTCATAAGGAACCAGGAATCAACATTTATTGAATGTCTAATACTCACCAGTCATTGTGTCTTCTTATCTCACGGAATTCTTGTGATCGTCTTGTAAGGTGGGATTTAACATCTGCTTTTTAAGTTGAGAAAATTGATACTCAGAGAGGTTAAACCATGTGAAATTGGGTGTTTTCTTTAATTTATTATGCTTGGTTAGATTTCACACATCTCTTAATTAAGAAGATAATCAATTACTATGAGTATGTTTATGTCTAAATTAATGTGTGTACATGAAAACTTAGAATTAAATGTATTATACAGAATTTCCCTTTTATGAGTTTAATGTTCATTTCAAACAAACAGATGTTTCTTCCTAAATCTCCCAGGCCTAATGGAGAAAAATCAAGAAAAGTATTTCCCTGCTTTTCCTTGAGGGCACTAGTAATCTCTTCTTCAGTGATAACTAACTCAACTTTGAACAGCACTGCACAGATCATTATCAAACACACACATACAAACACACACACACCAACATCCCCTACAAAGTCAGGCATTTATATAACATGACAGGTTATAACTTCACTAACATACGAAACACAATTTCTCAACAAGTTTCTTTAACAGGGCACTAAAAAGGATTTTAGCGTTAAGTGGGCCACTAGCAAGAAACTCGAGATATGCTGCTTACACATGCCAGAATGGGCAAGAAACATATATTTTAGTGGAGACCTGGCTTACTTATAGAGGCTTATGCTTTTCAAATGTAAAGAAATCCCAAACCATAATGCTTAAAGGAGAGTAAAATGAAAACTCTTTGGATTCTAATTCTTAAATTACTTCAGTATCAGGTGTTGCTATTTCAGTATTCATTGTTGTGTACATTATTTACCTCTTATATCTGGTCTCCTTATAATGTCAAATAAAAGCAAGGTCTGTTTACTAACTTTTTGCTTTCCATGCAGGGAAGTATTGGAGCTGTGGAGCAAAACATAAATGAAGGAGAATCCACGGCCCCTTCCTTTTAGGAGTTGATAAACATTATGGGAAAATCAAGTATACTATATACAGTCTGTGTAAAGCGAGGAATTGAATAAAAATTCACTGCTACAGATATCCAGATGTGGGAAAGTATAATGTGAAGTGGAAGGTGAGGAAGGGATTTAATAGAAGGCCTCAGAAGTGAAACATAATGTGCCGGTTATGATCATGGACTCTTCGACCAAAGAGATCTAGCCATACTTGACTCATGAATCTATTGTATATTAGTTGTGCCACTGTGGTCAAGTTCCTCAAGTTCGACAATGCTCACTTTCTTAATGTACAATGAGGATTCTAATAGTATTACCTCCTAAGGTTGTTAAACAGATGAAATTAGATAATGCATTAGAAATGCTTTATTTACGGCACATAGTAAGCTTTCAGCAGGGGTTATATATTGTTGTTATTGTGAATATTGAGGAAATAGTGCTTGAAATTGATTTTGAAGTTGTCGTTAGATTTACACTATATTACATTAGATTTGGTGGAAAGAAAAGGGCAGGCAATCATGGTTCTGAAATAGTTTTAAGTCTGGTGTTGTTAGGGAACACCAAATGAGAAAGGCAATTTGACATAATAACTTATCTTGATATAGTCCTTTACAGTTTTCAAAATAATTTTATTGACATCGTGGCATTGCAGTCTTTCAAAAATTTTGTGAAGGAAGAACCATAACCTCCAATTCAGAAATTGGGAAACTGAATCTCAGAGAAGCTAAGTCCTGTGTCCAGGGCAAGAATGTGAATTCATACCCATACCTGGCACTCTTTCAACTGAACTACAGTTTGCTCAGTGAACAGGTTGGAGTTTAGTGTTTGGAGATAAGGAGGAATAAGTACATGACGGTTTGATTGCCAGGGATGAAGTGTTTACATTTTCTTTAAGAAGCAATGTAGAGTCAAACTAAGTGGAAGGGTGATGTGAGAAAGCTGGATTAAAACTTTAGTCATGGATGCAGGGATGAAAACTATGAGAAACTATGAGAACAGGGTCCAACTTGATGTTCTTCACTGCAGGGTCTCCAGAGCAGGAGCTCAGAAATGTTCACTGAGTAAAAAGACATTCGATGTCAGAGAAATGGATAGCAGGCTATTAAAGTAATCTGATATGAAGTGGATAGTAGGGTACCATTGGGAACAAAGACAAATGGAATCCAATTGAAAATTTAGGTAATGAATAGGAGAAGAAAGAGACAAGGAGAATGCAGGAGTTATTAGGTGATAAATAATAACTGAACACTTCTTAGAGTTATGTACCCAATTTCCAAGTAATAAGTAGAGTATTTTCTGCTTTGAAGGGACTAGATCATTGAGTTGAGAAATGTATGTTCCAGAATGTGTTTTTCCTTCTCTCTGATTCTTTAGTAAGGGGAAGTGAGTGGAGGAGGTGAATCTTAAGCTGGGTATCCTCAGGTAAAGTGTAGGAATCTTCCCTTCCATATCATATCAATCACTGAGTGTTCAGGAACCCATTCATCCCCACCCTCCCCACCCTCCATTTATGAGCATGGCCTATTTGGGGTAAGGCAGATGGGTAATGAGCCCAGGGTCAGGAACACAGGTGAAGAGTCACAGGAAGGGAAGGACACCCCACAGCTCCTTAGCATTGAAGAAGAGCTGTGCCTACTCAAGTAGAGACCAGGTGAGCCTGGAGGTAACTAGCTTAATTGGTAGTCACTTACTCCCATGTGGCTCTCAGATGCTAGTACAAATGGTACCCATTTGACAGGATGCCTGGTGGTCAGCAGACTCTGGCTTTGGTTTTGGTCTCTCAGATCCAGTCTCCTCTGTAGGGCCCGTGAAACCCTCCTTAAATCCTTTCTCTTTCCTTCCTCTCCTTCCTTCCAACCTGTTCCTGCAAGGACACCTTGAAAAATTTCTCTAATCTGGGAGGAAATTCTGGCTCTCATTCATCATGATTTTTATTATTTTAGGTCATTTATAACAGTCTGAATTAAATGTATTCTCCAGGAGTTCTCATTAAAAAATTTCTGAAAGGAGAATGCCTTCAAATGAGAAAAATGTCAGACTTATGATTATATAGGGGATATTATAATGTTTCCCACAAATGTTGGGGAAATATATAATCATAGGGGCTACAGCACTTTATTATGAGAAATATAATTAAAATTATCTAGTGCAATCATTGTCCTTTTTCTGTGTGTGGAAAGGGGTTGCTGATTTGAAAATAAACTAGACATTAAGCATTTCCCCATGCTTGCTTTATATAACACTGAGGTTTTAAATAATACATCACTTTATTTAAAATCTATTTACATGGTAATTGCCACTGTATAATGTATGAAAGATCACTTCACTGAGTTTAAATCTGGTTTGCAATGTAGGCTTGACATATATTTTATTATTTTAAAAAAATCTCTTAAATTACCCTTTGTGTATTTCTAAAATACAAGTAGCTATTTTTAGAAAAATAATCATGAACTCTAGCTGTTGCTAACCTGTTTTGTGATCCTTTGCTTTCTAGATTCAGTTGCCTCTTTGAAATGCCATTTTGCTTCTTTAAAAAGGTAGGCAGCAACAAGAGATTTAAATACCACCCAAGAGAATGTTATTTTTTAAATCCTATTTTGAATTTATTACATGATACAGCACTTTTAAAAGTGCTGTTTTATACTTTTTGTTATATATGTTGAAAAGCAATTGCTCTGAAGAATTTTTTTTAACATCGTTAACTAGTTCCTCATTACTGGACCCTACATACCCCTAGAAGAAGGGGCCATTGATGGTTGCTTGGGACTTCAGTGCATTTATCTGTCTCCCTATACTGCTTTCTGTTTCTCCCCCTCTCCTCTAGCCTTCCTCCTCTAGAAACATCGACACCCTTTAGTATAGGGTTCTTTTTTATTTATCTACCACTGGTGCTAGCTGTTGAATGCCCTAAAATCTTCACTGAGACCCAACACATAGTAAGAACTAAATTAATATCTGTTCAACAATTTCACCACCGATTGGCAGTCAGGAGGAGAATATTTTACTCTGTTTACATTAAGAGTAAAATTGAGAAATGTATGGGGAGGACGTAGTGGTTAACTCAACTCAACCAATGATGATGTCACTTTTTTGTGACAGGGTTTCCAGATTGCCTCATTTTACCCTGAAAGATGCAGTCTGTGGACCTCTTTTAATTTCTGTCTGCACTCACATCTTAGGTGATTTCATGTGGACTCCTGGCTTCAAATGCCATCTAGATGCAGATGATTCCCAAATTTATATCTCTCCCCAGAGTGCTCTCTGAACCTTACTCTCATGTGTCAACAGTCCTCCCAGCATCTTCACTTGGATATCTAAAAGGCATCAGGATGAAATTCATGACACAATAGAAAAGATATGAATAGAAAGGCCATAATCTTACTTGAAAATTTAACAGATATAGAAAATAAAAGGATTAATTCTATTGTAATTGAACAATCATTTTCTGGTGCAGAGAGAATGATAGAAGTTTAATGAACTTATCATTAGATTGTGTTTGTCTGAAAATGGCAGACAAATGAATTTAAAATTGTTTAACAATAAGAACCTCATTGGCCCACATAACTGGAGGTGTAGAAGTTGGGTGGATTTAGTACAAAAAACAACAGAGCTCTAGATCTGTTTCTCTGATATTGTTGTTTTTTGCTTTGCCTTTTAGTATAGGTGAGCTTTTTGCTGCCTTTAGCTCCCTTTATGATGGCAGAATGGCTGTCAGCAGCCACTGGGGCAATGTGGTTCCATGTTCATACTCACCAGATGTGAGAGAAAGAGAGACAGAGAGAGATTGGCTTTCCATGGCTCTCTCATAAGAGTGAGAAATTTTCTTTCCAAGAATACCCAAGCAAGGCTTTTCTCATATGTCACTAGCCCATACTAGCTTAGGTCAGCCCACCTGAATTTTGTTCAGGTATCAGCCCCCTCCTATATAGCCCATGTCCCACTGGGTAAGCTAACTGCAAACTCCTCTCCTCCTCCTACATGACCCATACCTCACTAGGAAAGCTAACTCCAACCCCATTTCCAGAGGTAAGTTTATATTTGTCTGAGTCAACTGGGCAATATCCATTCCTCTGCCAGTAAGTTGGTTCTGAAATCTAGGCTTAAGTCAATTAGCATGTGATGTCATCCTAGAAACGAGGGACATAGTTCATCATTACAAAAGGAAGGACATATATATATGTTCCTTGCTTTGCAGGAAGTAAACAATGCCTGGAAGTGAATGAGAAGGCATATCACCGGGTTAGCTGTCAGAAGCCATTTTGTAATCCAGAGGCAAACTAGCCAGTGAGCAAAGCTGACCCCATCAGGAATGCATTGCTATGAGACTTGCTGGGAAATTATGTCAGAGCCAGGCATTGATCCAGGTTTTCTGGGGCTTAAAGATTAAACAATTTATGGTGGGAGGGAGGGTCTTATCAAGAAAATTAATACCAAAATCTGTATACAAAATTAGGTGAAAGACTTTAAAAGGGACCCATGCAAGTAATTGACTCTAAAGCTTAAGCTTTATTAATTTCTCAATGAATCCACCTCTCATGGCAACACTGCTGAAGGTCTTACCTTCCACCTCGTTAACTCTGGACTTCCAGCTAATTGAGTCAATAAATTCCATATTGTTACTTACAGGTGAAATCATCCTAACTGCTGCAGAGATATACATGAGACTAGAAGGTTCAGAAATGATTCTTACATATGTTGTTTCCTATTGTTTGAAAACGGTAGTATAGTATACCTATTATTCTTAATTTTCTAAGAAATTCATAATTGTAAATTTCAGCATCTTGGAAGTGATCACCTTTTAGCAGTAATGCCTTATAGTATTTAAAAAATAGTTTAGTTTAATACCAATCTAATATTTTGGGCAAGTAAAAGCTGGTCTACTTGAAGTCTTAGAATTCTTATCCTATGTCCCTTTGATGTTCCAGGGAAATTCTGTGCTACCCTAAATATTCTTGGAATACAAATTGCAAATGACCAACCTTGTCCAATGCTTTCATTGTACAGATAAGGAACCAGAAATCTAGAGATGTGCGTATATTTGTCTCATAACTGTTCAGCAGCAGATCTGTGATGAAACCAAACTTTATGATTCTTCAGTTACCCTTTCACTATTCAGCATTGTCTCTTTGATGTAATTATTTTCCTATCAATTTTTTTCATACAAAGAAACCAGATGTTCATTTCTTTCACACAGAACCATTTGGAAGTAAGCAATCTAGGGCTATCTGGGAGGTTCTGTCATCCTCAGTATGTTGTATCGAAGTACCCTCTGGTCATTGCCATCTTCCTGACAATGGGACTAGGGAGAATAAGTCCAGAAGCAGTTTCATTTTAATTTATTTTTTCCATTATTTATTCTTTCAATATTTAACAATTCCATGCAATAATTCCTTACAGCATCTTTTTTTTCATTGTGGTAAGAATATTTAACCTGAGATCTACCCCCTTAACAAATTTTTAAGTGTACGATACAGTATTGTTAACTCTAGGCACTATGTTGTATAACAGATTTCTGGAACTTATTCATCTTGTATAACTGAAACTTTATAGCTGTTGAACAATAACTCCCCTTTTACCCCTCCCCACTACCCCTGGCACCACCATTCTAATCTCTGCCTCTATGAGCTTGACTTTTTTGGATATCTCATATAAGTCAAATCATGCAGTATTTGTCTTTCTGAAACAGGCTCATTTCACTTAGCACAGTGTCCTCCTTGTTCATCCATGATTTCCCATATTGCAGAATTTCCTTCTTTTTTTGAGGCTGAATAATATTCCATTGTATACATGTACCACATTTTCCAGGTTCCTTCCACCTCTTGGTTATTGGGAATAATGCTGCAATGAACATGGGAGTGCAGATAACCCTTTGAGATCCTGAATTCAATTCTTTTGGACATATACCCGAAGTGAGATTGCTAGATCATATGGTATTTCTATTTTTAATTTTTTTTGAATTCAGGAAAGCCATTCATAGAGTTTATTAATGCAACCAATCTAACACAAATGCTGTAAATGATTTTCTTTTGCATTTTGTTTGAATCAGAATCCAAATAATGTGCACACGTTGTGATTAGTTGCTATTTCCAGGTTCTTCCCCTCCCTCTTTTTGCCTTGTATTTTATTTTTTAAAAGAGAATTTGGAATTTCTTTTTTCTTTAGTTGCGTTGAGATATAATTGACATACAGTGCTGTATAAGTTTAAAGTGTACAGCATAATAACTTGACTTACATATATTGCAAAATGATTATCTATTTAAAATTTTTTAGTGAACTTCCCTACAGTTTTCCATAGAGGCTACACCATTTTACTTTCCCATCAACAGTGTACAAAGGTTCCAATTTCTGCACATCCTTGCCAACACTTATCTTTTGTTTTTTGATAATAGCTATAGTAATAGGTGTGAGGTCATATCTCATTGAGATTTTGATTTTGCATTTCTTTTCCTAAATAAATGGTTATTTCTGTTATGTCAAAAATCTTTTTTTCACTTATAAAAAGCTCAAGTTAAAAAAAGCTCAAGTTGACATGTACTAGAGTGGTATTCATTACTGTTTGTAAAATATTAATAACAAAAGCAAAATTATGAAATTCATTAATACTACATATGTAATAGTTTTCTCTAGGGTAGGATGATGACAATATGGACTCTGTATCTATAATCTAGCTTCAACATATGTGATATTAAATCTGAACAACATCGTCTAATACTTTGTAAAGTTTATGTCAGTCATATCCATGAACTAAAATGAAATATACAACTAAGGATTTTCAGAGCTAGCTTGTTCATTATGTTCCATCTTTATTTTTATGTTTTGGAGGTGGAGCTTTTATTTCTGAATTAATTCCTAAATTTGCTTCCTAGGTTGATATCCGGCACTCAGTGGATAAAGAAGAGGCGTGATGGGATGGTCTATAAGAATGCTGAAAGTATAGCTTTTTATAGATGAGTAATTTGAAGCAAAAAGAAGCAAAATGACTTACTTGCCTGAGATAAAACAATGACTCAGGTTCCTAGCAGGAATAGCACATGAGTTCTGGATTTAAGGCTGCTCAATTTTACTCCAAGAAATTATTCTTTTCCCTGTACATTCTTTAGTAACGTGCAATATACATTGACACTTGAGTGAGAGAGTTTATTTTTTGATTTTGTTCCTCTTCTGTATGTATTTCACTGCCTAATTAGCATGTAAAAATTGCACTTCAAGATTCTACCAGTCTTCACTTCTGTCTTAGAGCTGCTAATTTCCTGTTTGCTCTGACATGTGAGAAATTTTCACTGCATTTTTGCTGCTGTAATCACTTTTCTTTGTCAGTCTTATGATCATATATATAAACAAACATAAATATGGGTCATAAATGCAGATCAAGGGTTTTACATTCCCCACCCCCAGTTTTGTCATTCATTGCTGTTTTAAAAAATAATTTGGTGAACTTCTATTTACATTTGTAGGGTTATTGATCTTGTTTTTCAGTTCCTTTTCCTTTCAGTTACACAATAACAATTATAGGTTAAGGGACACAAAATGGTGTGTAACAGTTACATCCTTGTCATTTTCAAAGTATTTTAAAACTTCCATTTTGAGGAGCATGAATATACATTATCATGACTCACTGGAAACAATAGTGTTACATTAAGAGAAATGCAAAACAGGAAACAAAATCTCTAAAATTATCACTAGCAGAATAACTGTTTCTAAAAAACTGTTTTAAAAAATTATCCAAAATTAGAATATTTTTATTTTGTGGGTGAAAGGGAAAATTCATACTTTGAATTAAAAACCTACAAAAGCCCAAGTATAGGGAATGACAACACTGTTGCTTAATAATACCTATTTCACAATGTTCATGTGATGATCAAACGAAGCAATATTTCAAAAGATCCAACACAGAGCATGTAACACGTGGTAGGTACCCAATAAATAATGGTTGTTTTCCCCTCTTCCCTTTTTCTGTACATGTTCAGGAAGGTTGTAGAGAAATTTACTTTTTCCAATTATAAAAGAAATCTATGTTCATTGTATAAACTTTGGAATACAGAAAAGCTTAAGAAAATATGCAAGTTCATACACGCATACCAACTAGAGATAAAAACTTGTAAAAACTTTGTACATCCTTTCCATTTTTTATGCATACATAAGTACTTTCATATTTTCACAATATTAAGATCATCTTTTCAGTTCTAATTTGCACAATGTAAATTTTTAAAGAATCAAAAATTAAATTAATGTCAAACTTCACAAGAGAAATGCTAGGTGACAGAGGATAATAGAGTTCAAAAACATGGGCCTAGAATTTTACCTCCACTAAAATATCATATAAATATGAAACTGTAAAAATATTTCTTGGGAATAAAATGCTCATAATACTTGTTACTCAGACACACTATTTCAAAGCACTCCCAGAGGAAGCATTTCAGTGAAAAAAGAAATGACCAATACAGTTGGAAGTGAATAACAGTATCATTTATTGTTGTCTGCAAATAATGATCTTAAAACTATATTTCTCAAACATCTGGAAACAAAATTCTAGCCCAGCAGTTCTCAAATATTTTGGTCACAGGATTTGTTTACAGCCTTAAAAATTATTAAAGGGGGCCGGCCCAGTGGTGTAGCGGTTTAGTTCGCGCTTGGCATCCCGGGGTTCGCAGTTTCGGATCCCGGGCGCCCGCCGACTCAATGCTTGTCAGCCATGCTGTGGCGGCGTCCCATATAAAGTAGAGGAAGATGGGCACGGATGTTAGCCCAGGGCCAGTCTTCCTAAGCAAAAAGAGGAAGATTAGCAACGGATGTTAGCTCAGGGCTGGTCTTCCTCACAAAAAAAAAAAAAAAAAAATTTATTAAAAATGCCAAAGAGCTTTTGTTTATGAGGGTTATGTTCATCAATATTTATCATATTAAAAATTGAAACAGAAATTGTAAAACTAATTATTAAAAATAACAATAATACATTGCAATTTAACATAAATGATGTATCTTTTATTAAAAAAAAACTAAAACAAAAAACATTGGGGATTGGCATTGTTTTATGTTTTTGCAAATCTCCTTAATGTCTAGAATAATAGGAAACTGCTAGATTCTCACCTGTACTTCTGCATTCAACCTGATGTGATACAATATGTCATGTGGCCTCTACAGAATCCACGGCAAAATCCACTGTATGCTCATGAGAGAAGCAGAGTGAAAAAGACAAATGAATACTTAGTATTATTGTAAAAATAATTTTGACCTTGCAGATGTTTTTAAAGTGTCTTGGAAAACCCCAAAAGGCTGTGGACTATACTTTGAAAACTGCTGCTCTGAATGATGCTAATGTAAGGAAGGGTGCTAAGATAGGAAAAGAAAGCAGAGGAAGGAGAGAGTGTATTTAGCTACTTATTTTGTCTAGAGGAGGGAAGCCCTAGTTATGAAGAAACTTTAGAAATGGATAGGTAAAAATAAACATAAATATTAATCTTAATAATTTAGTATATTGATCTGATGAACAAAAATGTAATACTCGAACTTCAACCCAGAAAATAAATAATTTGATGTGCCCAAAAAAAGGTTAAAAAAGGAGCCTACTATATATTAAAAAATGACTTTTAAATTAAAAACATGAAATAAGGTGCAGAAAAGAATCCCAATAAAACAAGAAATTACAAGTATACATATGTTAAATTCATACACACATATAGAGACTCTCAAATTGGATTAAAAAGCAAGTAAGCAGAACAAGCACATAAGGTAAGATTGAACTATTTATTAAAATAAAATGGGAGGAAAAAGATATAACAGATTAACATGAAGAAAGGCAAGCCGGGGAGGCAATTTGAATCTCAGACAAAAGAGATTTTAAGCTGAACACAGTACATGTTTGGAAAAAGAAACATAATTCAAGAAGACATAACAGTCTTGAGCATCTTTACATTGACAATAGTGTCAAAAGGTGTAGAGCTACAACTGCCAGAACTAAGCAAAGAAATGCAGAAATCAACTATTGTAATTATAGATTTTATTACGCACTTTTCTATTAGACACTGATAGATTAAGCAAGCAAAACACACTAAGCAATAAAAGGCTAATTGAATAATAGGATTATTAAGCTTGAACTACAATATATACACATAGAGGGAATTTAACTTTTAGCACAGAATACACGTACTTTTCAAACACTCATGAAACATTTGCAAAAGTCAACTATGTTTTAGGCTTCAAGGGAAGTTGCAGTTCATCTCGAAGACTCAATATAATCAGAGACAATATTCTCTGACTGTGATACAATAAAATTAAAAATGTGTGACAATATTATAGCTTAAAACAGCCTATAAGTTTGTAATCTTGTAGAAAAACTACTATATAACTCCTTTAGTAGAGAAAAAACATTTGGAAAATTATAAAATACTTATAGCTGAATGACAATGAAGACAAAGAAAGTACGTGTGAAAGTGTGTGGAATGCACTAGGTAGAGGAAGTTTTATATTTAAAGATATTTATCAGAAGACAAAAGGATTTTAATGATGAGCTAAGCATTCAACTTAAGAAGCTGGAAAAGGAACTAAACCAAAAAAATCAGAATAAAGAAATAATAAAGACAGAGGGCCCAGCCCAGTGGCAGAGAGGTTAAATTCGCACGTTCCACTTTGGCAGCCTGGTGTTCGCTGGTTGGGATCCTGCACGCGGACGTACTCACTGCTCATCAAGCCATGCTGAGGCGGTGTCCCACGTAGAAGAACTAGAAGGACCTACACCCAGGATATACAACTATGTACTGGGGCTTTGGGGAGAAAAAAGAAAAAGAGGAAGATTGTCAATAGATGTTAGCTCAGGGCCAATTTTCCTCAAAAAAATTAAAATAATTAAGACAGAAATGAATGAATTTCAGAAACAAAAACCAGTGAAAATGATAACAAAAACCAAAAAACTGGCTCTCTGAAAAGGTGAGTAAGATAGACAAGTCTTACATGAGATTAATAAAAATAAGCAAATATAGGTAAACAAAGGAAAATAACTGCAACTATAATAGACATTAAAATCATTAAAAATGTTATAAACAACCATAAGCAAATATATTTGAAAATCTGATGAAATGTAGAAAATATACGTGGACCAAAAATTCATAAAGAAATGAAAGTATTTATCTACTTCTCCCCTTACATTCACTCATAACCCCTCTTCCTAAAGTCCTTAGATCTAGATGACTTTACACGTGAGTTCTACCAAATTTTCAAGAAATACATAACCTTATTTCACAAAATACAAAGAAAGAAAACACTGCCCAATTCACAGAAAAAGCATAGTACAAAAACATAAAATTATTGGCTGATTTCAATTATGGACACATTCTGAAAAATCCTAAACAAAATATTGGCATCTGAATCTAACAGTGGTTAATAAAACATACCTCATAATTAAGTAGAGATTGTATCTGCAATAAAAGATGGTTCAATATCAGGAAAACTCTCATAGATATTAAACACCTTTTGAACTAAAGGAAAAAAATAGTCATGCAATTTTCAATATATGCAGGCAAAACATTTGATAAATCCAATGCATTTTTATGAAAAAAATAGAAAATGAGAAATTGAAGGATATTTCTTAATTAGATAACAGCTAATGGATAGTAACCCAAAAAATCAACAGTCAATATTACACTTAATGATCCAAGGTAAGATACATCCCCCTCTATGGTGGTCATTAAGACAAGGATGCTACTTATAGTGTTATAGTTCATCATAATCTAGAGCTTTTGGCCAACTGAATAAGACAAAATAAATAAAGAAGATTTGAAAGGGATAAAGTTGTCACTTTTCTCAAATAATATGGATAAAGCATTCCTGTAAAAAAGCAACATGCAACTAGAAAATATAATCAAAACCAGGATACATGAGCAACGAGATTCAAAATGTAACTAGCAATTAATCTAACTAAGAATTCACAGAACTTTTATAGAGAAAATTTTAGATCTCTCCTAAATAGAGTATAAAAGCAGGCATTAATAAATGGAAAGATATACTAGGTTAATAAGTGATAAAATAGCATTGTAAAAGCTGGATTAATATTTACATTTTATGGAATGCCATTCAAAATCCAAGAAGAAAATTAGGGGGAATGTGACAAATTGATTCTAATCCTTTATGAAAGTATAAAGGTTCATGAAAAGTCAAAGCAATTTTGAAAAAAGAATAGTAAAGAGATGAGATTTACCTTTCCAGAAATTGTCATATTACAAAGCTATAGTAATAAAAACAGTCACAAAGAATTACTGGATTACTGGAACAAACTCTATTTCTTCTTAATATATGATAGTTGGCCCTCCATATCCGTGGGGTTTCGCATGCGTGGATTCAACCAACTGGACTGAATTGAATTGTAGGTACTATGCCATTTTATATAAGGGACTTGAGCATCTGTGGAGTTTGGTATCCCAGGGGGTTCCTGGAACCAATCCCCTGTGGATACTGTATTGTTTTTAAACACTCATTTATTTTACATTACTATTTTCTTCAGAATTTTAGCATTTGTAGTCTATATTTTTTGCACCATTGTTAAAAGATATTTCTATCAGAGTTATACAGGCCTAATAAATTGAATTTGTAATTTTTTTTCTAAAAATTGGAATATTTTAAAAAACACTGAAATGATCTACTCTTCGGAAGTTTTGAACCCGGTTGTAAAATCAACTTCTTGATGTCCTTTTTAGTGGTAGATTTTTAATCATATTTCTAATTATGTTGACAGTAATAGGTCTATTTAAGTTTTTGACATTATATTTTGTTAGCAATCATGTAATTCCTCTATATTTTCAAATTTGGTGCCATAGAATTACATGTGTTATAAAATTATAATTATTTTAATTACTTGTTTGTTAGTTATGTCACCATTCTCATTCCTAAAATTACACGTAATGACTTTCTATTTTTTTTATTCAGACTCGTAAGATTTTTAAAAGATCTTTGTAAAGATTCTACTTTTTTGAATTTCTTTATCCTTAATTTTTTAATTTAATTAAACTCAACTATATTTTATCTATCTTAAATTCTTTTTCTAGTTTCTTGTGTTTCCTTTTTGCATTTTACTTTCTTTCAATGACTATTAATAGTCATTTTTAAAATTCTTCTTTTAATAATAATGAAAGCACTTAAGGATATATATAGTAACCTCTCATCTCTCCCTCATCTATCTATCTATCTCTCTCTCTCTCTCTCTCTCTCTCTCTCTCCTGTACAACTTCTGAGGACTCCCATTTATTTTCATATGAAATGTTTTCCTTTTCTTCGTCTTTTAGATGGCTTTTTAATTTGGTTTTTCTTTTCCTTTAAAAAAAATCCAAGTATATATTTTGGTCACCTTCTGATTTATTTCTAATTTTATTGGATCATAAACAGTGAATATTTATACTATAAGGCTTTCTATGTAAATCTCACAGATTTTGATAGGATTTATTAATTTATTCATTCAACAAACACTATGAAGGAATGAGCCTTAAAGGAAGATTCAGTTGGGACCAGATTGGGGAAGAGACATCCAGGTGGGTGCATAGGACATTTCACTTAGAAAGATTAAAATTGTAAAGGTGAAAAGTCTGAAGGAACACCACATGTTCCGGACCCAGAGGTAGAGAGGAATTTTTGAAGCATAATACGAGACAGCAGAAGAGTTAGGCAAGATGAGACTACCTAGAAAATGATGGCTACTTGAAAATAACTTCCCTAAATTTTCCATTCTCTTAGAGCCCCAACATATTGTGTGCAGGATCTGGAAGACGTGCTATGGTGCTTGGGGTAGAGGGCTCAAAGAGGCTGCATTAATTTCCTAGGGCTGCTGTAACAAAGTATCGTATACTACTTAGAACAGCATAAATTTATTTTTTCACATTTCTGGAGGCTAGAAGTCTGAAATCAAGATGTTGGCAGGGCCATGCTGCCTCTGAAACCTGTAGGGGAAAATCCTTCCTTGCCTATCTCCTGGTGGTTGTTTGCATTCCTTGGCTTATACCTGCAAAACTCCAGTTTATGCCTTTGTTGTCACATGGGATTATCCTCAAGTATCTCTGTCTTCACATGGCCATCTTCTTATAAGGACACCAGTCATATTGTATTAGGGGTCCACCCTACTCCAGTGTGACCTTGTCTTAATTAATTATATCTTCAATGACCCTATTTCCAAATAAGGTCGCATTCTGTGGTATAGGGAGTTAGGACTTCAATATATCTTTTTGTGGGAAGACACGATTCAACGCACAAGAAAGGCACAATTCAATTTTTTAGCCATTGCAAGCAAATACGCTGATTTTCTAGTAGATATTATTGTGTCTTTGGGCCATTAACTCAATTTTGACAAATATCTATAATAACACCTAGCCCACTACACATCTATAAGCACATCAACCTAGCCTTTGTTTTTGCCATTTCCTTTAGAAATCCTCCTTTTGACTCCTAATAAAAAAATTGCTCTGCTATGCTATGTTGGATTTTGAGAATAGAACTTCAGGGTTGGAAAAAAGATGTCATGTTTATTGATTGAGCTCAGAATTCCATCTAGTGCTTGATTGTCCACCACAGCTGTTGTTTCTGAACTTTTTGATTGTGCATACTTTTGTTCTTAATATCAAAGTTGTTCATGTCTTCACAATTGACATAATGATGATTTTAGGATCCAGTTATTGAAGAAATAACTCAAGGCCATCCAGAATTCCAGTCTAAATGTTGGGAACCACTATCCTAGTATAACCTTCAAAATTCTCTGAATAGCTTTGTCTGTCTAAAAATTCTTCTCCTTGGTAGGAGATGCATGCCCAAGCATTCAAAAGTAGAGTGGTTGAAATCAATGTCAGCAAGATTCCTACTGAAACAGCTCTTCTCTGGACTGTTCCAGATTTTTAGTTTCTTTTTATTCTCTCCCTCCACCCAAGCTTCTCCCCCTGTCTTGTTTGTTTCCTCCTTCCTGTGCTACATTCTGGTACATATCTGGTACCTGAATTCTCCAATTAGGTCACAGAAGTGGCTCTTGTAAACCCCTCCAATAGATATTAGCATCGCCTGGAATGTTCCATTCTGCTTTCTTTCCTGGAGCTAAGCTCAGTATCTGAATCAGGAACAAGTGGACCTTCCTACATGCTGCCCATACAATGCTTGGAAACTTCTCTATCCTGGTATCACACCTTTTGGATTGGTTCTCTGGATTTTCAAATTAGCAAATCTGAGAAATGTACTTTTGTTAAAGCAGTGATGAGTCATGTTCTTGGGTCTAAGGGGCAACATGTGGATGTAACCAAGTTCTTCTGGAGATGGTGCTCAGTTAATTGACTAGTAATTCACACTTCAGACAAAGTAAAATGGGAGATATTTTTGGAGGCAGGATGTGTCTTTTGGCATCTTTCCACCAAGTCTACTTACATTTATGGATCGACATTGCAATATTTTAATACTGACATTCAAGTATACATTTACTAAATAGTAGGTGGACAAAGGGGAGTGAGGTGGGTGTGGAACTTGCTAGTTAATTTATTATTTAGAATCAGGTGAATGATATATTCCCCTGCAAATATTTTATATACAATTAAAAAATTTTAATCATTATTTTTAAAGAGCTATTTTTCTTCTCAAAACAGTGTTTAAAAAAGTAACTCACTTATAAAGTTACTCTAATATAAAAAAACATTTAATTGTTACTGTTGGACAGTTAATACCCAAATCTATGTCTACCAGTCTCTTCCCAGTTGTCATTAACGTAGTGCATTAAAGTCTGCTGTGTAGTGCATTCAAGTCTGCTGTTTTAAAAGTTCATAAGGGGCCTGCCCGGTAGCATAGCGGTTGAGTTCGTGGGTTCCGCTTTGGTGGCCTGGAGTTGGCCGGTTCAGACTCTGGGTGCGTACTTGCTCACCGCTCATTGGGCCATGCTGGGGCGGTGTCCCACGTGGAGGAGCTACAATTCTACAACTGTGATGCACAACTATGTACTGGGCTTTGGGGAGAAAAAAGAGGAAGATTGGCGACAGATGTTAGCTCAGTGACAATCTTCCTCAAAAACAAAAGTTCTTAAAAACAACTTTGGTATAAGAGAATCACTTCATATGTGTACAGAGACGGGTAATTCACCTTTCATGGATCATTAGAAATACAGAACTAATGACAAGGCAGGTTGGTATGATTTTTAGTGAGAGGACAAGTCCTTGAAATAAAATTAAATCTACAATATGATTCAAATTCTTTTCGTGCTTTCCTCTTGGGAGAAATTACTGGAGCACCGAGAATCCAAGAAAACAATGTGGGAACAGAAAACCCATGCATCAACTTACCTTTTCTTAGAGTTTTCTTAGGCAGCTATTGTGATTCAAATAAATGAGCAATTCAGACTACTCCTCCATTCAACATCATTACACAAAGAGTGAATTGAGGAGACGAGAGATTCATTAGTCTCAATGCTGAGGTGTGGTGACAATTTATAAACTTAGGTTTTGAAAGATTAGCATCACAACAAAGAATTTTTATTCTGTTTCGTTTCACTTTTTCAAGTTCCATAAGAATATAGAATGATGATCTGGAATGAACCAATGGAGTTTTTATAAAGTAATAAAAGGGACATTTCTTCTTGAAATTCCCATCTAATTTTTCAGAATCCATTGAAGCTCAATGGTGAGAATAAGATGAAGAATACCGTGTCTCTTGAAAACTCATTTGTGGAATGTGAGCCCCCTTCAGTGTGACTGATTCTCTATTCATTTGAGAGTCTTTGAACTTGCCTTATGCTGTTCATATCCTTTTCTAAGCAAATAAATTATGGTTTCTGTGGATGAAGTGATAGTAATCAGATAAATTTACATTATTTTAAAAATGAGTTATAAAGAAATTTAAATATTTTACTTGTCTTGATATTGTAAAGAAGAAAAGCTGTAGGGCATTCTCTTTTAATGAAATCATTGTGGATTGGTTGAAAATACAGTTAATTTGTATCCAAAAGTGAACTGATATCACAACTTTCAGATGAAAATATTACCTTACAACACTTCCTTTTGACTACCAGAAATTGAATTTATTCCAATATGGTGCACTTTAAAAAATACAATTGGTTTTACCGTCATTGTGGAAAACACATAACAGATTTTTGAAAAACTTATTTTTTTCTATGGAGGTAATGTATCATATTCCACTTCTGAGTTATTGAAAGTCTTAGAAACAGGTATACAGTCAGGTTTATACCCAACAAGATTGCTGTTGATATTTAGAACATCTGTACCCACTGAAATATGCTCTATTTATGCCAATCACCATTAATGTAACAAATATATACTGAGCGCATACTCTGTGCCAGGTTCTTTTCTATGTTCTGTGTAATCAGTCTGAACGGGACAGATAAGATCCCTCCCTTCATGGAACTGAAATTCTAGCAAAGCCTGGTTTATAGTGGTGGATGTGGTTTAGGAAGACAGAAAATAAAAATTAATAAACATAAAATTACTTAAAAAATTAGTCAAGAAAAAGGAGATAAGTGTTTTGAAGACAAAAATCAGAGTGATAGACTAGATACCCTACTTTATATAGGATAGTCAGAGAATTATAATAATAGTTAATATTTATTGGACACATTTTTCACCAAGTACTTCTCAGTTGACTGTACACGGATTAGGCTATTTCAGCAACTTTATGGTGTAAGTACTACTGTCATCCTTATTTTATATATGCAGATACTGAGACACAGACTGTTTACCTCACTCTTCGAAGATCACACTATTAAGGAATTATGGAGATGTGATTTAAATCCATGTAGTTTGACACAGAGACAGTGTTATTAACCACTATGCTGTTTTTGAGAAAATTACATGTTGCCTCAGAGCAGACAGATGAGGTACAAGGTATGGGAAGGGGCAAATTAGAGACAGAAGGAACAGCATTTTCAAAGGCCTTAAGGCAAGAAAAATCATGATATATTTGCAGAACAGAAAGTAGTAAGGCTGGATTATAGTGAGTGCAGTCATGCATCACTTAACGATAGGGATATGTTCTGAGAAATGCGTTGTTAGGCAATTTTGTATCATAGAGTATACTTATAGGAACCTACATGGTCTAGCTTACTACACACCTAGGCTATATGGTACTCATCTTATGGGACCACCATCGTTATGTGGCACATGACTGTAATTGAAAATGTCATATGAAAATTGCTTTGAGAAGCACTTTGGAGTAGATCATATAGGGACGTATAAATCACGATAAGAGGTTTGTATTTTATTGTAAGAGCAATGCAAAGCAATTCAAAGACATTAAAACAAAGGGGATACATGATTTGATTGATATTAATAAAGTCTACTTACTGTATGGAGAATGGAAGAGAGTGAGATATGGAAGGAGATCAGTTGAAAGGCTAGTGCTGGAGTCAAAGAACAAAATCAAGGCAGCTTGAATTAGGGAAGTGGTGGTGGAAATGGAGAGAAAGGGATACATTCAAGATGTATTTTGGATAGGAAGCCAATGATACTTAATTGGCTGTGTAAAACTGAAGAAAAGTAAGACATCAAATTCCATTTTGAATATGTTCCTTTTGAGATGCCTGACATCTAAATGGAGATATTGTATAGGTAGATGGAGTCTAAAGCTCAGGGGAAAGGTCTGAGCTGGTGATCTCTATTTGGAATCGGCAGCATAAAACTGGTACTTAAGACTATCGGCCTCAATATTTTCTAGGGCAGTGTTCTTCAATCCTCGTTGTACTTTAGAATAATCTAAGAAGCTTTTAAAAAATACAGGTGCCATGCTCTGCCCCATGTCAATTTAATTAGAATCTTTGAGGGGATATTCCCTGTACCATATTTTTAAAGAGCTCCCTAAGTGATTTGAGAGAGTAGCCAGGCTTGAGAACCACTGGTCTAGGAAAAGAGCATAGATAGGACTGTGCTCTGGACCATTATGCAGAGGTGAAGAAGAGGTGAAAGCAGAAAAGAAGGCCGAGGAGCAAACAATGAGATAAAGCTGAGAATGTGGATTTCAAGAAGGATTGACCTATTTCAAGAAGGTCAACAGAACTAAGGAATACAAACAGGTCGAGTAAGACGAGAATCTTTGGATAAGGCAATATGGAAGCTGTTAGAAGCCTTGACGAATGTAGTTTTGATGAGCTGGTAGGATAGGTAGTGAGAACATGGAGGCATCCAATATCGCACGGCATTTTAAAAGTTTTTTTGTGAAGAAGGGCAGAGAACAAGGTTGTTAGTTGGGGGAGGATATATAAGAGGGAACTCTTCCTTTTTATAAATAGGGAGTTACCAAAGTGGTTTTTTTTTTTTTTTTTTTTTGCTGAGGAAGACCAGCCCTGAGCTAACATCCGTTGCCAATCCTCCTCTTTTTGCTGAGGAAGACTGGCCCTGGGCTAACATCCGTGCCCATCCTCCTCCACTTTATATGGGACGCCACCACAGCATGGCTGACAAGCAGTGCGTCGGCAGGCGCCCAGGATCCGAACCCACGAACCCCAGGCTGCCAAGTGCGAACTAAACTGCTGCGTCACTGGACCACCCCCCACCCCCAAAGTGTTTTTTTATGTTGGTTGGATTGGCCTTGGAGGAATTGACTTTGAGAAGGCAGGAGGGATGCCACTCAGTGCTTAAGTGGAAGTGATAGCTTTTGATGGGAGTAGGGGTACTACTCCCTTGTAAAAAGAGTGGAGACATTGAGATGTTGGTCAACTTAGAGGATGAAAGAGATACTGCCTGATTGCTTCTCCTTTACTCGTGAAATAGGAGGCAACCTTAACAGTTAAGAATGAGATGGGGCTTGAGAGTAGGGGATTTGAAGAGAGAGAAGGAGCTGTAAACTGACAATGTTGGAAAGTGGGAAAATAAACTTCCTAGGAAAATATATTAGGCTTCAGTGCCCTTTCTTGGATTGTTGTTATGAATTTAAAGTGGAATGGTCAGCAATGTTGTGTGGGTTTTATTTTTCCCAGAAATTTTAAGCTGCTTGGGTGAAAATAGGTTGAATGTTTGAGATTTGCCAAGTGAGCGTAATTAAGGGAGTGAGCAAGTGCAAGGGAGTTGGGAGCATTTTTTAAGGAAGCAATTGTAATAATGAACCATAGATACCATGCTGGGTAAGGAGAAATGTTTGGATGGGACTTGCCCTTCTTTTTTTTTCTTGGAAGTAGTAGTTATATTTTGTCCTGGTCAGAGTACAGAAAAGGTCATATTAAGATTTACAACAAAATACTCTCTCATTTCTTGGAATGGGGTTGAGGAGGGAGAAGCCAGCATTAGGTTGTGTCCATGATTCATAGGAATAAGAGATGGATTATCCCCTCTGGGAAGGGCTGATGATTCAAGATCTAAAGAAGTCTAAGGAAGAATATACCTGGAGGTGACTGATCCAGTAGTGAATGTCAGAAGTGCCCCAACATGTCATGATCACATGATGTTTATTTTTTTTTTCATTTTTCTGAGCTCTCTTCCTGCTGTAGAGGAAGAAACAAATATTTTTCCTCAACTCATATTAGGTTCATTGTCTGGGACCTGAAAATTAGACTGAGAAAAGACAATTTAACAAGAGAAAACAAACGGAAGTTTTTTAATGCATGCATCACACATATACATGGGAGTATGCTGCGATGAGTAACTCACAGTAGTTAGAACTTGAGCTTATATAGTATCTTAGCAAAGAACAATAATTTTGTGGAGAAGTGAAAAGACAAAGGAAAAGGACTTGAAGCTTCTAAGGTTGGCAAATTGTGGGAAGGCAAATATATAGGAAAACTACTGGTAGATAAGGGCTAGTTTTAGCAAGTTTTATTATGTACAATCCTCTGGTGCCATCTCTGGGCTGATGAAAGTCCAGAGTTGTCTCTGGTGATTAACTTCTGTCCTTCCTGGTCAAGAGGGGAAGAGGAACATCTTTACAAACTTATGTCCTGCTTATAGGCATATGGGGGAGGGCAGAGAGCTTTTCTTATATTTGCTTCTTCTCCACTGTCTTTAGCTCGAAATAATCAATATGCCAAAGTGGCATATTTGGGGGTAACATGTTCTGCTACCCTTCACTGCCACGTTTCCATAAAATGCAGTCCCTGCCAATAATAATTTCAAGAGACGTATTGGCACTTACTGATAGGGAAGGAAAATAAAGGGCCCCAAATGACCAATGATATACTGAGATATGAGCTTTTATAGCACTGGAGTGACTTTTGAGCACATCGATTATTGAAATTTTGGTAGTTCTGCAAAGAAAAAATAATTTTTACTTTAAAATATGATAAGTATCAATTTTATTCCAAATTATATCATGGTCTTAAATATTTTCATCTCTAAAATCATTACAGTGCTTCCTTTTATGTGTTTTGCTGTACATACTATGC
Source organism: Tapirus indicus (assembly GCA_031878705.1). NCBI lineage: Eukaryota > Metazoa > Chordata > Mammalia > Perissodactyla > Tapiridae > Tapirus > Tapirus indicus. The sequence goes on along the minus strand of CM062942.1, from coordinate 22,876,934 downwards.
AAAAATCTCACATACTTTTGTTACATGGGTGAGGGTATGGAGAGGTTCCACCATGAAACCTGTAATACTGCTATTTCTTCCAAACCAATGAGACATTGAGCTCAATACTCTCCTGTGTCTAAGAGCTTTTGTCCCCAGAACCAATGAAAGTGTGATAGTTGAATAAATGGAGGAATGCAGTCCTATTAGTATTTATGGTCCTATAAGAGTTTTACTGCACAATGAACAAGTGAGAATTATGAGCCAGAACACTGGTAGTCTATAACAGTGATGTCCAGATAGGGTTTCATAGCAGCAGTATAGAACTTGAACAAACGAAAATTGATGTTTTCAGGGACAAATGATAACCATGAAGCAGCTGCTTCTCAAAAGGCATGACTCATAGATGACTTAACAGTAGCTACTATATTGAGCCCATTAAAATGCATTTCCTATTTTTCTCATTCGATCCTTGCAACAATTGTGTAATTAAGTTGAGCATGTATCATTATCTTTAACGAGACTGAGGCCCAAAGACGTCGAGTCAATTGGGCAGAGTCAAACCATCCAGAGAATACCAAATAAAAGAGGAAGACAAACTTTGATGGTGGAGTTTCACCTGAGCATGATGCTGACCTTCCCGAGGTTGATTTGTTCCAGCTGCAGGTAAACTATCTACAACGTTATGAACATGTCGACCCAAAATAACCAGTAACCATTCTGTAGATAAGAGAAATAAGATGAGTTTCACTTGAGCCAGAGTGAGGATTATGACCTGGGAAGGCCTTAGAAAGCGTTCTGGAGAAGCATGGCTTTCAGTACAGTCATATCTTTTTAGAACAAAGAACATACATTAAACACACCCAGAATACATTTTCATCAAAGTTTCAAAGACGTATTTAGTTGCAAATTAGCGGGTCAACATGACCTTGATGTCAGGAAAGAGATTAATCTGGGCGTTACCAATAGGATGTAGAAGGGGAAGTATGTTCTTATCTTAAGAGAGTGCATTCTTTACTTTAATAGTTAAAGCAGAAGTACAATATGTTTGATAGACCATAAGTCAGGCTTCTTTAGTGCAAGCTGAATCAGTCCGAACCCAAATAGTTACCTCATATACCTCCATACGTGAAAATCTATTGATGAACACTACAAATTGCAGACCAGACCATGTTTTGATAAGGCCCACTTAGCAGAAACTGTCAGTTGACACTTCAGGAACATACCTGTGAATGAAAAAGAGACCTTCGCCTACTTCTTGTACATGCTGAAGAGTAACGAGAATATACTGGACCAGAAATCAGAGGGCAGCAAGCCTTGAGGGAGGATACAGCACATTTTAAAGGAATGAAGTATACTGTTTAATGCATGGGTGATATATGCTCAGTTAAGCCCATAAAGACTTAAAATTTTTCCCAGTAGGAAAACCAAGACTTCAACTCAATGCTTTAACAATTTGTATGTCTTCTGCTATGCTACTGACAGTGTGGAGCTTTCCCTGAGCCCTGTGCTCCTGGAAAACTGATGAAATCCTTCACTCTTTTGTGTTCTGGGAAACAGCTTACCACACAGAACCACCCTTCCCTGTAAGACTTAGATAAGACTCCCAGATGTCCCCCTTTGTTTATTTATGGCAAGACCAGACACAGACCTTCCAATTTCCCTTCTTTATCTCACAAATGATTAGCTGAACTGTTTGTCCCCACTGACAATGGACAAATGCCTGCTAACTTCACATGACCAAACTTTAGTTAGGCTTCTCTCTTCCCAGGCCCCTGAACTTGGGCCCACCCTTAAGCTTAAGCAAGCATTGAATGCATAACCCACTCCCCTTAATGACCCCTCCCAAAGAATCAGTTGACCTCCAAGGAAAACATTTCCTGCTTAACTGCCCTGTCATTCAACCCACTTATCCCATGTCCCCACAACCACTTCTTTCTAGACTTGTTTACTCCTCCCTGTAAAAGAAAAACCATGTGCCCAACCTTTGAGATGCTTACAGATCATTTGGTCAGTGTTCTCCCTGTTGCAATAGTTCCCCTCCTCCTATTGCAATAACCTTATTTTTCGAATGAAGTCTCTCCTTACCTAAATCTAGATGTTTTTTGACACCACACTGACTCTCTTTTCTTAACTCAATGACTTCTTATAAATAACATTTATGATCATACCTCTCCTTCTCCTACATCCATGTTTTTGTACCATTCCTTGAAGAGAGGAGTATAATAAAGGGAAGAATCTGAGTAGACATGAAGAAGGATATTCTATGCATCAATGGAGGACAGGAGCCAAATATATCAAATAAAAAATTTTCTTTTAGAAAACCTAGAACACATTTTAGTTCTATGTTAGGGCCAAGTTCATGTCAATATTAGGCACTATGTAGTTACCTTGGCTCTATCTCGCTTGGACACTGATGTCTTAGGTTAGCCTTTAATTTACTTTTAGCCTAAACTTTAACCTTACCTAATCTTACCTAAGTAAACTTGAATCTCTTGATGCAAGTTTATAGTTTTTCAAAGGTGTTTCTCTCTTAGCGTGACATCTAAAATACTCAAGATTTGATATTATTTGGCTAAATGAATTACTAGTTGGGAGACCTGACAATGAATTCACAAATATGTTCCTTCTGACAAGAGATTTTCACATATTGGGGTATATGGGGTAGCTATTCTGGTTCAAAATGGATTTGGCTTGAACTAAAGAAGCCTGGTTTATGGCCTATCAAACGTGCATTGTACATCTGTTTTAACCATTAAAGTAAAGAGTGCATTAAACATTATCTCGAAGTAAAAGAATGCACTCTCTTAAGATAAGAATGCATACTTCCCCTATCAGTAATGCCCTGTGGGTAATATCCTTTCAGTAATGCCCGCATATTAGTACTCCGGAAAGTAAGTTCCCTTTCGTGATATCAGAGTCATCTTGACCTGCTAATTTGCAACTGAAGACCTCTTTGAAACTTTGATGAATACGTATCCTGGGTGTATTTAATGTAAGCTCTTTGTTCTAAAAAGGTATAAGACTGTACTGAAAACCATGCTTCTCTGGATACTTCCTTCCTGTGTGGAAACTGCCTCCCAGGGTTATAATCCTCACTCTGGTTCAAGTAAAACTCACCGTCTCTCTCTTATCTATAGAATGGTTACTGGTTATTTTGCATCAACACATCCTAAAGAAATATCACTCCTTAGCATGTTTCTAATCAAGCACTATGATGCATGCAGAGCTGGCTTGTAAGTACATAGAACAATTGTCATAAGATTGAAAGCATGAAAAAAAACTATCCAAGACTCTCCAAAGTCTAAAATCCTGTTAGTATTCTTTTAAGATCTGATAGTCATGTTAATAGATTTTAATTTTAACATGACTTCACATTTCTGTCCAGAACTAGCCCTGGATGTATTTATTTGGCAAAATTTCTGTGAAATAACTTGTATGGAAATCCCCCTGGGACTTTCATAAAATATTGTTCCAGGCCACTCCATAAAGTAGAGAACTGGTGTCATTGTAAGGAATCTATTTAAAAGGAATCTTTCTTGACATGTTTAAAAGTATGATTAATCATCTCCCCTTGCAAATTTTTGTCATATTCATTATGTTTATTCATTAAAAGTTATTATTTAGGTGGCCCGTTGCATAATGCTATGTAATATCATATACATTCATGTTTTTCTTAAAATTTCAGATCGGTTGGTAGTATTTTTAAATTGTGATAAAATACACATAACGTAAATTTTACCATCTTAACCATTTTTAAGTGTACAGTTCAGTAGTGTTAAGTATATTCACATTGTCATGCAATCAATCTCCAGAACTTTTTCATCTTTCAAAACTGAAACACTATACCCATTAAACAACAACCCCCCATTCTGCCCTCTCCCCCAGCCCCTGACACCACCATTCTACTTTCTGTTTCTGTGAGTTTGACTACTCTAGATAATTCATATAAGTGGAATCAGACAGTATTTGTCTTTTTGTGTCTGGCTTATTTCATTTAGCATAATGTCCTCAAGATTCATCCATGTTGTAGCCTATATCAGAATTTCCTTTCTTTTTAAGGCTGAATAACATTCCATTGTATGTATAGAACACTTTTTGTTTATCCATTCATCTGTCGATGGACATTAGGGTTGCCTCCCCCCTTGGCTATTGTAAATAATGCTGCTATGTAGATGGTGATATTTTCAACCAGGGCTGCTACATCCCTCCAAAGGCAAACGAAAATGTGTGGTAGGTTTTTGGATGTCACAATGACTTGGGTGCTACTGGCATTTAGTGTCCAACTGCCAATGATGCTAAATATCATGCCATATTTAGAATACAGATGATTCATGTTAAAGAATTGTCCTGCTCAAAATGCCAATAGTATCCCCCATTGAGAAATTCTAAAAATCTCAAACTATTATTAACATATTGGGCTCAATTCTTCCCATAATTCAGTGAATTTTAAACCAATATGCAGGTGGCCTTCACTTAATGTGAATGCTAGGGCCCTTACTATATACCTGGATCTAAGCCTCTACTCCTTGTGGAGGAAAACTCTAAAGCAGATACTTTAGGGCCAGGCTTGAGTGCATCTGTGTCTACGTGAATGGGGAGTGGTGTATTTGTGCTGTTAATATGCCAGTCTAGTTTGATGTAGTATTTAGAAAAAATTAATTTATCAGCAGAAGCATTTTGTCAAATAAGAGCTTCTCTCATGTGTGAATTTTATGATACTTATATCCTTGTTGTCTTTATAATTAAATTTCATATTTGTGTATAGGGTCCACCTGGTGGCATAGTGGTTAAGTTCGTGTGCTCTTCGGTGGCCCGGGGTCTGAGGGTTTGGATCCTGGGTGCGGACCTATGCACTGCTCACTAAGCCATGCTGTGGCGGTGTCCCACATACAAAATAGAGGAAGATTGACACAGATGTTAGCTCAGGGCCAATCTTCCTCACCAAAAAAAAAAAAACAACAAAAGGACAGGTATCTCTCACAAACAAAATAGTTTACTTTTACCTGTTTTTGGAACTATAAAAATGAAATCATGTATTGATTGTATTCTTGAATGTATTATTTTATGTCATGCTTCTTTCATTTATTACTTTCATAAGATTATTTTTTTTTTAGATTTGTCAAAGAATTTTCACAATCTTTGAAAGCAACTCTCTCTTTTGTGATGGGTTTAATAAATAACATAGGGAATTAGAGCCCAGTATTGAGTATATAATTCTTGCTTTTTACTTTAACTCCAGTAAGTGGAGCATGACATATAAATCCAGTTAGAAAAATTATCAAAAGCAAATAGGATCAGGAAGTTACTGTAGAAAAAAATTATGTTTCCATGGAAAACTGTACCTTGTCTATAGAACATACTCCTAGATTATCTGATTCTAGCCTTATTCCTTACCTTTGAGCCATATTACAACCTTTTAACCTGGAAATAACTGATACTCATGTAAATTTTGTCCTCTCTGATAGAGATTTAATTAACATCCTCTTCCTCACAACACACACACATATCCTCACCCCTCTACTCCTAGAAAAATTGGCTTTGCCTCTACTTGCTGTTCAATTCCTCTATACCATATAAATTTGTACTTTTTGACTTTTCTTTGGGGCCAGTTATAACATCTACCTGATTCCCTCATATGAGTCAGATAAAATCTTTCCCACATATTCGTTTTTATATCCATATGAGAGTCATGATTTTACCTTTTTCTGAACATTATCTTTTAACATTATCAAACAAACACAAAGCATTAACATTATGAGGAGGGGATAATTTTATAAAGCACTCTCACCTTTGACAAGACTTGAGAAAGTCCTCATCCTTGTCAAAGGACTACCATTTTAATGAAGATCAGACATTTCTGAGAAGCAGAGACCTAGCAAGTGTTCAAATCTTGTGCTTTGTGGAGCTGTATCTTCCATTCTGATAGAATGAATGGTACACTGTAAACAACCACATTATTGAATTGTTTAATGCTAATGGACTTTTCTTATCAAAGCTACAACTCAACCAATTAGTGTAGATAAAATACTGCCTTATAACTTCCTGGTAAATCCTCTTTCATCATCACAAACCAGAACTGGCTCACAATATTATTGAATAGGTTTAGTGGCATATTAGGAAAGGAGTTCCATGATACACTTTTATAATCTTCATGTACAGACCTATGATATCCAATGACGGGAGAAAAACACACACATACAATTCCAACATTTCAATATGACAAAAAAAAGATTTGAATTCTTAGTCCGCTGACCTTAGAAAGACTCAGCATGTTGTCCTGAAGTCACTTCAGTGAAGGAAGGCTTTACAAAGTTGTTAATTAATCTAGGGCTGACACCCTTCGGGAAGAATACCAGAAAATTGGAACAAAAAGGAGGTGCAGCTTACCTCACAGCAGGAAAGAGGGGACCTTTTAATTAGATTAAATCACATCACCACAAAATTTATGGATCCTGGCCACTACGCCAAAGAGGTGAGAAAATTTTAAATTAACTCATTAGGCTGGTAGGGAGGGGTAAAACTCACCATTCACTCAGAAATTTCAAAGACAAAGTTTATTAACACAAAGGCATAAATAGAAGCCATGAAAAAGAAAAATTCTGGGAGCTTTGTGACTTACCCCAAGCTGTCCGTTGTGTCCTGAAACCACACATTTAGGCTGGCTAGAATCTCTGAGAATGTTTTTGGGGAAAAATTTCTCATGGAAGTACAAAATAAAGTACTAGCCTATTGTATATTTTATTCCTAAAAAACAAATTTTAATATTAATACAAAATATGTATTGTACATATGTATTTTTAAAAAAGAAAATCCACACGAGTCTTACATTTCATTCATCATCAAAAATGTTGAAAAGATTTTTGACAGAAAAACTATGGAGATTTACTATGAATCTTTATAATCATCTGCAACTTATAAAATATATTTATATTAAAGCTAATGTAATATTGTAAATTCCTAATTTATTTATCCAGAGAACATGGTGGGAAATCTTAAAAATAATAAATTGTTGTTAAACTGATTTTTCTGCAGTCAAATGAATCACAATTTGAATTAATTCATGAAGAATCAACTGGAAGAATCATAACTGAAAAATACAGATTTTCATAAAGCTAATTACTATTTGAAGAGTTGGGAAATAATTTAAGAGTTTTGATTATGTATATCCTTATTTCTTCAAGGACTAACAATTTATGTTTTGGATTTCCTTGACTCTCTAGTTTCTTACTTTTCATCATCCTTCCTTATTCTCCTGTATAAGGAAAATTTGTCAAATAAACCATTTTTAAATGCAATTAATTCAATTAATTTTAATAGGTAGAAGAATATGTGGGCCCTCCAAAATTTTTCTCTTCCTGGACTGAATAGTGTCGTGTAATTAGGACCCAGAATAAATCGCAAATTTTGTAAAGACTGAAACCTGATCTCTTAGGGTAAACTTTCCTCTTAGGTGGTCTATAAGGTCCATGGAGTGGTCAAAAATACTCTTCTTGGATAGCAGGCAAATTATAAAGTAATGTGGCTGAAAAAGATATTTGCTAGTAGTTTAGTATGATATATAATCAAGGAGGAAGAAACTATATATACATCTCTGGTGTGCCAACTTATATTGTAAGTTTCTGTAGAATGACTCTCTACTATGAAACAATAACCTTGGTTTTTCTTGCCATAAAAACCAAAATAGGAGTTTTCTAGCATTATATCTACATATATGAATTAAAGTTTTGTTTGTATTAACAAGAAAATAACCAACCATCCAATTTGTTGAATTTTAAATCTGAAAATCGGTCAGAGTTGGAGCCGCCCAGTGGCGCAGCGGTTTAGTTCACGCTTTAGCAGCCCGGGGTTCACGAGTTCGGATCCCGGGCGCCCGCCGACCCACTGCTTGTCAGCCATGCCGTGGCGGCGTCCCATATAAAGTAGAGGAAGATGGGCACAGATGTCAGCCCAGGGCCAGTCTTCCTCAGCAGAAAGAGGAGGATTGGCAATGGATGTTAGCTCAGGGCTGGTCTTTCTCACAAAAAGAAAGAAAGAAAATTGGTCAGAGTTGGTCAGAATTTGTAACTAAAGAAATGAGAAGAAATTGAAGAGTTCAGCTCATAGGTAAGATAATAGTATTTATTAAACTTATACCATGTATGTGGCATGGTATTAAGGAATTATGGTTTTACACTAGGTAGCACCTTCCCAGTCTGACAGAGTAATATATGAACATTTAATGATAATTACATTTCAAATTACAAGTTAAGGGTAATCTGTATCTATATGACTTAATTTTAATAAGTTGCAGAGATTTAATGTGACAATGCTAAATTTAACACTGTGCTCCCAAAAAGCAGGGACAGTTGAGAGATCTCCCCACCCTGTTTTCTGAGATATCTTTAGCCTCAAAAGACCACTCTGCTCTTGAATATCTGAGATAAGATTTACTGCTACCTCTCCTCAATGACTCAGATGAGACTCATCTCCATCCTTCCTTGTGGCTCCCATACTACTCACTGATGACTTCCTTGCTTACTTGCCTCCATAAACCCCAGGTTTCCTTCCTTTTCTTTGAGATGTGCCTCATTAATGAATGTGCTCCATATCGCAATAGCCTGAATAAAGTAATTTCCTTAATTGTCCAGTACATTTTGTCTTTCCTAGTTTGGTACCATGACTTGGATGGAATTGGACCTTGCCTTCGGATCCCCAATTACTCCATCCAAAGAAAAAGGCCTCTTAGACTCTTCTGTAATCTGTTCTTGACTGGTGACCTGAGACCCAAAGATGAATCTGACTCCTATTCCTGTGCTCCAGACTCTTGTCCATTGTAAGGATTTGATTTTGATTCTTTTTAGTACTGCTTTGATTTCTGGTGCCACTCTCTTTTGGTTTCATAATCTGATCATTTGATGAGCTGTGTAAATGGATTACTAGTTTGTAGAGATCTTGTCTTTGTTGAGTGAAATATGACAGAAATCTGATTTGGTAGCCTTTTCTGTTTTTCTCTTTGTCTATTTTGAGTCCAGATCAATGAAGAATTTCCTGTCCACTGGGAAGTGAATACCTAGACTGGTAAGGTTTGTTTCTGTGTTTATGCTTGACCTGTGGCTGAAATTTTTGAATTGAAGCTATATGCTTTCTCTGTGTCTGTGTCTGTTTATATGTTTGTATGTCTGTAATTCATATAATTTACCCCTCATTGTGTGAGTGTGTAATCTATTCCTACCTCCAGGTGGTATTAATAATAAATAAATAAAAGTATAAAATCTCTTAAAGTAGCTCTATTCTGATTGGCTTATACAGATTTAAAAAAACACATATAAATAGGATATTCTTAAAATTTTCAGAATATAAGGTGATTTAACTCCTACAACTTCCAATGTGCTTAATTTAAAAAGTATCCTTGCAGACATCAACTCAGAAATGTGTTAAGAATTCAAATTTACATAATTTAGGTAAATCTTTGGCAAATGAGACCAGCTTGACATTTTTGCTTTACTAAAAAGTTGTATCTTCTCTGATTTATCAGTGTTAAGTATAATATACTTATACATTGTTATTCTACTCAGGTATGATCTTCCTAAAATTCTATAGGTTTACTGATCAAATAAGCTAGCATTACTTCTATCAAATGTTTAAGAATATGAAAATGTAAATTTGTATTTAATCAACTCATAGCGTCATTTTGACAAACTATTTCAACAGCAATTACGTTTTGTATTATGTTAACATGAACATAATTTTCAAGATCTTTAGGTAACTTAAAATCTTGTACTGATACTAAATTGAGTTAATTAATGGATATTCATTAGACATCTAGATCCTTCTGAAGTAAAATGGAATACTGAAACATTAATTAGTAAACATAATTTAAGTTTATATACTTTGGCTTCGTATTTTTATATGCTTCAGAGAGGTTATACATATATGGATTTGCTAATGAACATATTCATTGTTGCCACTTTGAGAAGATGTAGTGTAAGGAATATTTATGCATATAGGCAATCATAGAAGGTTTTTGGAAAGGGAATTTTATCTGTTGTGGTCAAAAGTGGCCAAGATTTGATGGGTTTTTTAAATAATATATTCAAAAAGAGCTTTAGTGTCAAATATTCTACTGATACAAAACTAGAATTTAGTTTTCTTTCTGTCAAAATGACAAAATTTTCTTGGATTATTGGTCTGTTCTTAATAAGATGTTATAAAATGTTATTCTTCTTTAATAGTTATTCTTTTTTTAAATTGAGGTATAATTGACATATAACATTATATTAGTTTCAGGTGTACAACATGATTCGATATTTGTATATATTGCAACATGATCACCACAATAAGTCTAGTTAACATTTGTCACCATACATAGTTACAAAATTTTTTTTCTCGTGATGAGGACTTCTAGGATCTACTCCCTTAGCAACTTTCAAATATGCGATACAGTATTATTAACTGTAGTCACTATGCTGTACATTACATCCCTATGACTTAATTATTTTATAACTGCAAGTTTGTACCTTTTGACCCCCTTCACCCATTCCTCCCACTCTTCTAACCCCTGCCTCTGGCAACCACCAACTTGTTCTCTGTATCTTTGAGCTTCGTGTAATATGTTATTCTTTATCTTCTATGTAATCTGTCTAGATAGCAAAGATTCTGTGTCTTAACAGAATAACCTCTTATGGTTTGTGTTGGTTTTATTAAATCCTTGATTATTTAAAAAACAAAGGTTTTTCACTTAGGAAAGAGCTAAGTTTCTTTACCTCCTATATTTACCTTAAAAAATACTTATTCTCACTTTGATTTAAAAAGGAATCCAAGTATTTTTTCTTAGTAACACATGATCCTATTTTAATCAAGTGTTCAAATCTCCTGACAACTTTTGACATTTTGCCTTCCCAGAATGGAATTCTTATTGATGTCTTTTACACATACCATTGTTTTCCTACGGGCCGCTAGAAGATCACAAAGGATTTGTTCTTTCACTTTGAAAAAAGGCGCTCAAAATAATTAGTTTATTTGATTATATTATCTAGTTATTGATTTATTCATTTGACAGTTGCATGGGAAACATTGTCAAATCAGAAGAGATGCTTAGCCTTCTCTAGGTTAAATGTGTATGGGTAAAACATTATTAATATGAATATTTCAGAAAGCGTATGCAGTATGGGAGGTTTCTGGAAATTTGTCAATATCCTACCCGTCCATAATATGTTTCTATTTATCAGAGTCTTGATACTGCTTTGCTTGATATTAGACAACAACAGGACATAATTGGAAACATCGATTATACAACCAAGGCCTTGCCTGGAATGTCATATTCAAGAATGATACTCATATAATCAAATGTGACCAGACACTTTTGATGAAGTAAGGTTGACATTATGGAGCCAATACTTACATGGCCCTCTTGGGAAAACTGGTCTGGTCCCTGGCTTACAGAGTTCTCAGGCTTACAGATGAATAAGGAGAGTCACTTCCTGGCAGGCCCAAGAAACAGGATACTTTGGGGACTTCAAGAAGAGAGGAATTTGGTCAAATCTACATTACTACAGGGGGAATCTTATTGTGAGTTCTTGGTTTCTCTGCCTTAAGGGGCTTTTAAAAGTCCAATCTGAATTTCCTTATGAAAATTTCTGGGAAAAAAATTAAGGCCCTTATAGTAAATTACCATTCTTGCTGCACCTATGTAAATAATTAGGCCAAATCTAATGAGAACAAGAATAATCTTTGTGAAAAAGGTGGAGATTATAGAGAGGTTTTGTGTTTCAATGGGAAACTGTGCATTATCTATAGCATACCTTCTGGATTATCAGATTTTAATCATATTCATTGTCTTTGAGCTATTTTGCACCTTTTTGTAAACTGTGGGTAACTGATGGACACTATTTTGCCTGGTGGAGATTTTATTGACTTCTTCTCCCACTATGGAAAACCCAGTTTTGGTGTCTAGCTGCAAATTGGACTGGATTCTGTTATCTTGCCCAAATTATCAAACCTTACCAAATTTTCATTTCTTCACGTCTCCTTCAATATCTGGTTACAATCCTCCAAACTAACATTTCCAATTTTTCTTCCTACCGCCTGACTTGGAGTCACTAAGAACTAAAACCTCACTACCCAGACCCTCATTAGAACTCTATGTTGCCTTGCAGCTGACCCTTTCCTCCAAGATCTGAAGAAGCCCTTCGAGCTGAAGTTCAATGACTTGCTACAAACTACAAAGAACTCATCACTATAGTGGACTATGCATGGGCTGGAATTCTCCCTCGGAAAACCACTGTTTGGACCACTAAGGAAGTCTGGCGAAATGCTTGGGTCATGCACGTTCTTATATGAGAGGTAACCAGGACTGTGGACAACATCACTAAGAGCATCGACATCCTAGTTGAGAGTTTCAAGAAACTCAATGAGTGGCGCTGCATAACTGAAAGATTTTACTCCACTAGTCTCTTAGAGTCCACTAGACTAGTTACTCTCAGACTTCAGTTTCTGGCTCCTTACTTTAATGCAACAATTTATATATTTCTCTTTTTTCCTTAGACAATCTTCTTTTAAGATGCCTGATCCCCAGAACCCTAAAACAACTGACCATTGCCATTATCTCCCAAGAGATTGTTCAACTGGTTTTATAGGAACAATGCCAACAATAATACGGGAGGGACTGTTTCTTAAACACTGACTTGTCAACTCAGGAGGTTTATGAATGTCTCTGAGTTGTTCGACAGCAATGGTACTCATTCATCACGAAGAAAAGAGGGAACTGACAATGCTGAAATTTATCTAAGCCCTATGCTCCTGGGGAGTGGTGATGGTTGAAAAATCCCCCACACTTTTGTGTTCTGAGAATGGGCTAACCATAAAGGGTCTTCCTGCTCTCCCGTATTCTGAGATAAGACCCACCTCTACCCTTCCTCAGTGACTCAGATGAGATCCTTCTTTGTCCTTCCTATGACTCTCGTAAAACTCACTGATGACTCCCTTGTTTACCTGCTTCTATAAAATTCCAGGCCTCGTTCCTTTTCTTTGAGATGTTCCTCATTAATATAACATGCTCCCTGGTGTAATAGTCTGAATAAAATCACTTCCTTAATTGTCCAGTGCATTCTGTCTTTCACAAATATCAAGATCCAATAAAGTGACACATCCTCTAGAGCAAAGGCTCTTAGGTAGAAAATAACACCTATATTAACATGGGCCATGACATTTATCAGGAAAAAATTAACATGACTCTATAATAACCCAACAAATCCTATACTATAAATATTGTGAAATAATTCACTAAAAAAAGAGTGAAATTATTTTTAAATTTTGGCTTAAAATACTTGACCTGTCCTTTAACCATCCCCATGGACAAAAAGGAAGTGATCATTGCCACAAATAGCTGAAAATTTGAAACTCACCATGGGGAAATAACCAATGGGCCTGCAGGAGTGTGTGTATAGTGTTTGCAGTTCTCTCTAACTGGTTTTGCCCCTTTGTTTATTCCTAAAAGCGCTACTACAAGGCTCTTTTGAGTAAGATACTTTGCTAAAGGTTTGAGAAAAATGGAGAGTAAAACAGAGCATAGAAGAAAAATTAATTTAAAATACGTAATAAAATCATTGCCCCAAAGTTTCTCTGTGATCCCCACTGTGGGAAACCCCTCACTGGCTATGCTTCTGCTTCTGCCCAGGGCTTCTTGTCATTAGATAATTCTGGTTCCTCCCTCTTTTGCTTCCAGATCTTGGGTCTTTCCAAATCTTTGTCACTTAATTTTTAAAAATTGTGAAATATTACAAACACGCAGAAAATAGTGTTAAAATATAATTTTCAGAAAAGGTAAAACCATGACTCTCATACAGATATGAAAGTGAACACATGCTAAATAATTTGTTTTATTCATATGCTATGAGGGAACCAGGCAGACGTTATAACCAGTTCAAAGCATAGGTTTATGGCATACGTTATGTTGGTGGTTCCATGGGTGTATACATATCTCCAAACTCATCATGTTTTATACATTAAATATGTACAGCTTTTTGTATGTCAATCATACCTCAGTAAAGTGGTTAAGAAAAGGAAACGTCAAAATAGCACAGGTTTATATGGAGTAAAGTAATGTTGAAATTAATTATAAGTGGAGACAAAACTGTGGTTTTTATTTTTGGCTATGGGAGAGGAAGTCAATTAAATCTTTACCAGATAGGGCTGTTTAACAGACTGCAGAAATGTAATGTGACGATGTTGAACTTTATTTGAGCCCTGTATCTATCAGTTGCCTACAGATTGTAAAAGAGGTAAAAAAAAAAAAAGAGGTGCAAAATAGCTCAAAGACAATGAACTGTGCTAGAATCTGATAACTCAGAAATGTATACTATAGAAAATGTACAGTTTTCCATTGAAATACAATTTTTTCCTACAATAGACATGCATGTAATCCATCAAAAAGAGATAATGACATTTTACTTTATTATTTCAGATCTCCTTTTTATAAAGAAATAAATTATAATAGGTATACCAAAGCCTCAAGCCCCTCTACTCCCACCCCCTTCCTGCCCAAAAGTTACCACTGCCCTGAAGTCATTATATAGTCTATCCAAACACCTTTTTGTACTTTTACTACAAATATAAGTGCCCAAAAAATGTATTTTTTATTCTGCATTTAATAATTTAGAAAATTATATGATTATATTTACATCCATGTGCAAATGTTTTGTGTGTATGAGGAAGATTGGCCCTGAGCTAACATCCGTGCCAATCTTCCTCTATTCTGTATGTGGGACACCACCACAACATGGCTTGTTGAGCAGTGTGTAGGTCTGTGCTTGGGACCCAAACCCATGAACCCTGGGCCACCAAAGCGGAGTGTGCAAACTTGACCACTACACCACCAGGCTGGCCCCAAATGAGCAAATTTTTGACTCAACTATATTTTTGAGATAGGAATGTGAATTATGACCAAATTTTCCAATTTTAAACCATCCTTGTATTTCTGACATAAAATATGATTAAAAACTTTGGTTTATTCTAAAATATATAGCTGAATTTGATTTTGTATTTTTTTTTTGTCTAGTTTCATAAGCAAGATTTGTCTGCAATTTTCCTTTTTCATATTGCTATGGCTGATTTTGGTATGAAAGTTATACTCATTTGATAAAATGATTTAAGTCATTTCTCTCTTTTCCATTCTTTGGAACTGTTTGTCTAAAATAAGAATGATCTGGGGGCCAGCCCCATGGCATAGTGGTTAAGTTTGCATGCTCCACTTCAGCGGCCCAGGGTTCATGGGTTCAGATCCCAGGCGTGGACCTACACACCACTCATCAAGTCATGCTGTGGTGGCATCCCACATACAAAGTAGAGGAAGATTAGCACAGATGTTAGCTCAGCAGCAATCTTCCTCAAGCAAAAAGAGGAAGATTGGCAACAGATGTCAGCTCAGGGTGAATCTTCCTCACCAAAATAAATAAATAAATGAATAAAAATAAAAATAAAAATAAAATAAGAATGATCTAGTCCCTGAAGACTTGTTAGACTGTCATGTGAAAACTTCTAGGCTGTTTCCCATTCCCTATCTACTAGGTTGGTGATTCAATTTCTTTAAGAGTTATAGATCTGTTTAGATTTTTAAAATTTTCTTATTGAATTGATTTTAGTGTATTACATTTTTTTCCAGGAAGTTGTCCATTTTGTCACATTTTGCCTTTGCTGATATAAAGATGTACATGATATACTCCTTTTGATTATCATTTTTGTTGTAAAAAATGCACAACATAAAACATACCATTGTAATTGTTTAAGTGCACAGTTTAGTAGTGTTAAGTATATTCATATTGTTGGGCAGTTTCCAGAACTTTTTCATCTTGTAAAGCAAAAACTCTATACCCATTAAAAAACAATTCCCTATTTCCTCATCTCCCCTAGCAACCACCATTCTACTTTCTGTCTCTATGAATTTGACTACTCTGGATAGGTCATGTAAGTGGGATCATACAATATTCATTTTTTTGTGACTGGTCTATTTGACTTAGAATAATGTACTCAAGGTTCATCCATGTTGTAGCATGTGTCAGAATTTCCTTCCTTTTTAAGGCTGAATAATATTCCATTGTATGTATTTTCCACATTTTGCTTATCCATATATCTGTTGAGGGACACTTGGGTTGCTTCTACCTCTTGGTTATTGTGAATAGTGCTGCTATGTATCTGGCTGTGCAAATATCTCTTCGAGATCCTGCTTCAATTCTTTTGGATATATATCCAGAGGTGGAATTGATGGATCCTATGGTAATTCTCTTTTTATCTTTCTGAGGAGCTACCATACAGTTTTCCATAGAGGCTGCATCATTTTACATTCCTACCAACAGTGCACAAGGATTCCAATTTCTTCACATCGTCACTAGCACTTGCTATTTTCTGGGGGTTTTTTTCATACTTTTTTTGATAGTAGCCATCCTAATGGGTGTGAGATGGTATCTCTTTGTGGTTTTGGTTTGCAGTTCCCCAATGATTAGTGATATCGAGCACCTTTTCATATAGTTGTTGGCCATTTGTATATCATCTTTGGAGAAATGTCTATTTAAGTCCTTTGCCCATTTTTTAAACTGCATTGTTTTTTGTTGTTTAGTTATAGGAGTTCTTTGTTATATTCTGCATATTAACCCCTTATCAGATACATGATTTGCAAATATTTTCTCTCATTCTGTAGATTTCCTTTTCACTCTATTGATTGTGTTCATAGTATACTCTAATATGCTAAAAATGTTTGCCATAACTATTGCAGTCACGTATTCCTTTTTACTTCTGTTTTTGCCAAGGAAGATTCACCCTGAGCTAACATGCGCTGCCAATCTTCCTCTTTTTGTATGTGAGCCACCACAGCATGGCCATTGACAGACAAGTGGTGTAGGTCCACACCTGGGAACCAGATCTGAGCTGCTGAAGTGGAGTGCACCAAACTTACCCACTAGGCCACCAGGGCTGGCCCTCTTTTTTACTTTTAATATTGGGCACGTATCATCCCTCTCTCTTGCTCACACACACACACACACACACACACACACACTCTTCCCCCAAATTGATTAACCTTTTCAGAGCTTTTTATATTTTTTAGTCTCTTGAAATAGCCAACTTTGATTTTTGTTAATTTTTCCTATTGGTTTTCTCTTTCATGAATGCTTATTTTATTTGCTGCTTTCTGTTTTTGTTCACTTTTCTTTTTTCCAACTCTTTACTTGCTTGCTCTGTTTATTTGATATTTCTTCTCTTCTGATTTATGTGTTTAATTTTTAAAATGTGCCTCCAAGAGGTTTTTAGCATCATCCTCACAATATTATATATGGATTTTTCATGGGTGGTCTGCAATTTCATATTATTCATATAACTGTGGAGCAATTTTTATTTATTCTGCTCAGGATTTATGCTTTTCATTGTTAAGTATCAATATCTTCAATCAATACTGGAAGACTCTCAGCCATTTTCCTTTCTAATACTGCCTAGTGTACATTCTCTCTACTCTTCTCCTTCAGGGGCATATACTAAAAATATATTGGACTTACATTTTATCCCCAGTTACTCCTAAACTTTCTTTTCTATTTTCCATCTCTTTTTTTCTCTATATGGTATTTTGAGCAATTATTTCTCACACCTATCTTCCAGATTACTATTTATCTCTTCAGCTGAGTCGAATTCGCTTTTGGACACAAACATTCACATTTAATTGACCATATTTTTGATATCAATAAGCTTTAAATTTAAGTTTTATTTTTGATTTTCCAAATCTGTACTGGCCCAAGGAACAGGTTTTGACTTTTTAGAGGAGATATTTTTGTAGCACCCAGTGGACAGCCAAAAATTTCCTCACTGGTTAGTTTTTTTCTTTTTCGGTACTCACTTTAACTGAGGATGAAGATTTTTGGGTGTCCTTGATATTTCCTAGGGCCTCACTTCCAACTTCCTCATACAAGTCCTGCATTTCATCTCCTATATGACATAAGAACCAATGACCTTGGTTTTTGCATCCAATCACCCTTTCTCAGAGTAGCAGCAGCAATAACACCTGAAACAATTAGCACTATCAGAAGGAAACTTCTTCATTTTTGACAACTGGGATGGAGGATTACTCTTTCTTTTTCATGAGATAAACTAATGCATTAACTTTTTTGTTCTGCTAGCCAGTATTTCCATTTGATTTTAGAGTTTTGTTTTTGCTTATTCTTATTTGTTATCTTTCCACAATAGGCTTAATGATCTCCCTCTTGAATTGCCAAAGGACTAGCTCCAAATTTCTGCTACTTGGTTATGCCAAGCAATTTAGTGATTCTTTTGTTATGTTTCCCATTTTCCAAATGAATCTTCTCCAAAAGTCTTATGAGTGTAATCTTCCAAAGAAAAGACCAGAACACCTAAATTGCAATTTTTCCAATTTTAGAGCTCCCAGCTTAAATTATAACTATTCTTTAAATTGACATTTCTTTTCTCTAATATATATTAGATTAAGCCAAGAATATGATCTAGTGTATACAGTAGCTATTTCGATCTTGGCGTGCACTGATGAAGAGTAAACAATCAATGGTAGTGACAGTCTCATATATGCCACATTGAAGAGATGCTCTTGGAACATTATCAAATGGAACATTATGGGGAGGGGAGAGTGAGGAGGCTTAACCCCAAAAGAGAAACCTTATAGGCATACACTCATTGTTTTCAAGTGTCTTATGAGTTGCCATGTGGAACATGAATTAATTTGCTCTAACTTGTTCTGGAGTGCAGTAGAAGTTCCAATGAGTACATTTATAAAGATGTAGATTTTTGCTAAGTAGAATAAGAACTGTCACAAATAAAATGGCTTGTCTTTGACAGTAATCAGCTTTGGAGGAACTTTAGCAGAGGTGGCTAACACTGTCACTGTTCTGAGGGGATTTTGGCAAGTGGAGGAAGTTTGAACTACATAGCTTTTCATGTTTCTTTCAGAGATTCTTTTCTTCTATGAAGCTCCCACATCTTGAAGCTTTTATATTATTGCATTTAGTACTGTGAATTGGTGGGAGATTTGTTAATGATTAAAATAGACAAGTAGCTATAGATTTTTGAGGAAATAGAAGTTGAAGGCTAGAGAATATAAATAGATGAGCCAATCATTCTAATATTACTTTATTTCTTCCACTGTGCTGTTCCTTATTACTAATTCTCATCTTTGTTTAGATGCATATCTATCTAGCCTGCATGAAACCTAGGGCCACAAAATTTATAAACTTACATCCCTGTTATATCATAAAAATGTTTTGGAATTCTAGCTTCAAACTTCTTTGATTCCTTCTTTGCCAAAATTAAAACCTTTTGTTTCTGAAGTGTCCTTTCCCTTTTCAACTGCAGCGGGGTTTTTTCTCAGCATTATGGTAGGTCCATGTTTATTTCTGTTTGCTTTTTGTTTTTTTGCTTGAGGAAGATCAGCCCTGAGCTAACATCTATGTCAATCTTCCTCCACTTTATATGTGGGTTACTGCCACAACATGGCTGATGAGTAATGTAGGTCTGCGCTTGGGATCCAAACCCATGAACCTGGGCCACCGAAGTGGAGAGCACCGAACTTAACCACTATGCCACGAGGCTGGCTCCTCTGATTGCTTTTTTAAAGCTACACTCAAGCTTCAGCTTTGAAACTTATTTATCACCAAATGTTATAGGTTGAATTTTATCTCCCCCAGATTCATATGTTGAAGTCCCAGTACCTCAAAGTGTAACCTTATTTGGGTATAGGGTAGATGCAGATGTAATTAGTTGAGATGAGGTCATACTGGAATAGAGTGGGTCCCTACCCCATTATGACTAGTGTCCTTATAAGAAGGGGGAATTTGAATATAGACATGCACACAGGGAAAATGTCATGTGAATATAAAAGGAGAGATTGGGGTGATGTGTCTACAAGATAAGAAATGCTGAAGATTGCCAGCAAACCATCAGAAGCTAGGGGCGAGGTATGAAACAGATTCTCCCTCACAGGCCTCAGAAGGAACCAACCATGCCGACACCTTGATCTTAGACTTTTAGACTCCAGAACTGTGAGACAATACATTTTTGGTGTTAAAGTCACTCAGTTTGTGGTACTTTGTTATGGTAGCTCTAGCAAACTAATACACCAAGAGACATGAAAAAGCTTGCCCCTACCACAAAACAAATCAGTGGGCTTTAGTTTGTAATGTAACAGAAGGTACCCTCTCCCCTTATAGTGATTTTTGTAAAGTTCCAGAATAGCTTAAAGTCTTAAGAATACACTGAAGTCAAATATTTGGTAACAATCATGCAAGAATATTTTATTAATAAATATTTCAAATAAAGGTGCATTTAGTATGCACATATTTAAATTGTTTTCATTTAACTATGCATTTGCACTTTGTGTTCCTTGCCACTGACACATACCCAGTCAGAAAAGCTTTTAACTTTTCAGTTACAAATGAAATGTTTTTCAGCAAAGCAGCAGTTTTTCCTCATTAACAAAAAGACTCTTCAAATTTACTTCTCAAAGTAAAAATTTCAGAGAAATTGTAAAGTAACCCAAACTTAGAAGTTTGTTGCCTGAACAAAAATTAGGCCAAAATGAAAATAAATTAAACTGAGTGCAATTTTATAATAATAATAAATATGATTCATAGGACAATTAAGACAAGTTCTTCCATGGGTCAAAATTTGAAAACTGATATTTCAAAAATATCAGAAGAAGAGCTTTTAGTTACTGATAAATTATTAGGCTAAAATCCAGAAACATTAAAAATTGACTTAAGAAGCATTTGACTTCTAGGTATACTAAGCTATAGTAGAACCCTCACTACCCTGGAACTAGAGAATGTTTCTCATCCTTGCCTTGAGAAATTTCTGTTCTACTAATCTTGCCTGTAGACTATTAGATTTGCAAGTTGAGGAACCAGTATCAAGGAGTAAGAGAGATTTTAATTAAGCAATGTGGATAATGTACTTTGGAGGCAGAAAGATCTGGGGTCACATCCCAGCTCAGCCACTTAGAAGCTGTAGGCAAGTTATTTAAATTTCTCAGCCTTGGCTTAGCCTCAGGTAGACAAGAAACTACTTTGAAAGACTTTAATAATTATGAAAATTAAATGTAAAATGCCTCACACAGTGTCCAGATTGTAGTAGGAGGTCAATAAGTAGTACTTACTAACATTATTAAGTTGACTTTTCTTCTAACTAAATCTGGTGTTATAATCCTTCCTTTCCCCCCATCTTGCCATAAATGAACTTGGTATTCATTTTTCTTCCCAAGTGTGAACTTTCTACTGCTAATTTAAGAGGAAAAGACTATGGCTTTAGTGGCTTTAAGGAAAAGGTAGTGTGGAGCCTGAATAATGGTCTTCAAATATGTCCATGTCCTAATCTCTAGAATCTGAATACGTTACCTTATATGGCAAAAGGGACTTTGCAGATCTGATTAAGTTAAGGACTTTGAGATGGGGGTGGATTATCTTGGAGTATCCAGATGGGCCTGATGTACTCACATGAGTACTCATCAGAAGGACACAGGAGGAGTCAGATTCAGAGGACAAGGTGATGTGCTTTGAAGATGGAGGAAGGGGCCACAAGCCAATGAATACAGGCAGCCACTAGAAGCTGAAAAAGGCAAGGAAATAGATTTTTCCCCTAGAGCCTCCAGAAGGGAGGAGCCCTGCCAACACCTTGAGTTTAGTTCAGTGAAACTGATTTCAGACTTCTGCCCTAAAGAACTGTAAGAGAATAAATCTGTGTTGTTTTAAACCACTAAGTTTGTGGTAATTTGTTACAGTGGCACCGAGAAACTAATACAGGTAGAGATGAAGTCATTTGAGGCCTGTATCTGTTAGCTAACATTATGTAACAAACCACCCTAAATCACAGCAACTTAAAATAACAAGCATGTATTTAGCTCACAAGTCTTTGGATCAGCTGTAGGGTTCTGCTCATCTGGTCTGGGATTGGCTGATCTCAGATGGGCTTACTCATGCGTCTCAGGTCACATTGCCAGATCTGTGTGCCGGCTGGTCTAGGGAGGCCTTAGCTGGAGTGGGAAGATTCATCTCTGCTCCACATGCTCCCCAGAAGAGCTAGCCCAAACTTGCTCACATGGTGTGTGGGCAGATTTCCAAGAGAGAGAACAAGGAAGGATGCTTGACCTCTTGAGGCTTAGGCTCAGAATTGACACAGCATCCCGTACACCACATTCTCTTGGCCAAAATAGGTCACAAGGCTTTCCAGTTTTTTTTTTACTGTGGTAACATTGGTTTATGACATTATATAAATTTCAGGTGTACATCATTATATTTCAACTTCTGGGTAGACTACATCATGTTCACCATCCAAAGACTAATTACCATCCATCACCATACACATGTGCCTGGTCACCCCTTTCATCCTCCTCCCTCCCCCCTTCCCCTCTGGTAACCACCAATCCAATCTCTGTCTCTATGTGTTTGTTGTTCTTGTTGTTTTTATCTTCTATTCATGAGTGAGATCATATGGTATTTGACTTTCTCCATCTGACTTATTTCGCTTAGCATGATACTCTCAAGGTCCATCCATATTTTCACAAATGGCCAGATTTCATCATTTCTTATGGCTGAGTAGTATTCCATTGTGTATATATACCACATCTTCTTTATCCATTCCTCCCTTTATGGGCACTTAGGATGTTTCCAAGTCTTGACTATTGTAAATAATGCCACAATATATCTTTACACATTCATGTATTCATGTTCTTAGGATAAATACCCAGCAGTGGAATAGCTGGATCATATGGTAGTTCTAGTCTTAATTTTTTGAGGTATCTCCATACTGGTTTCCATAGTGGCTGCACCAGTTTGCATTCCCACCAGCAGTGTATGAGAGTTCCCTTTTCTCCACATCCTCTCCAACAGTTATTTCTTATCTTGTTAATTACAGCCATTCTGAAAGAAAAGAGGTGATATCTCATTGTTTTGATTTGCATTTCCCTAATAATTAGTGATGTTGAACATCTTTTCACATGCCTCTTGGCCATCTGTATATCTTTTTTGGAAAAATATCTGTTCAGATCTTTTGCCCATTTTTAATTGGGTTGTTTGTTTCTTTGTTGTTGAGATGTATGAGTACTTAAATATTTTGGATATTAACCCCTTATCAGATATGTGGTTTGCAAATATCTTCTCCTAATTGTTAGGTTTTCTTTTCGTTTTCTTGATGGGTTCCTTTGCTGTGCAGAAGCTTTTTAGTTTGATGTAGTCCCATTTGTTTATTTTTTCTATTGTCTCCCTTGCCTGGTTAGACATGCTATTTGAAAATACACTGCTAAGACTGATGTCGATGATCATACAGCCTATGCTTTCTTCTAGAAGTTTTATGACTTCAGGTCTTATATTCAAGTCTTTAATCCATTCTGAGTTAATTTTTGTGATGGTGTAAGATAATGGTCTACTTTCGTTCTTTTGCATGTGGCTGTCCAGTTTTCCCAACACCATTTTTTGAAGAGACTTTGCTTTCTCCATTGTATGTTCTTGGCTCCCTTGTTGAAAATTAGCTGTCTTGGATGTGTGGGTTTATTTCTGGGCTCTTGATTCTGTTCCATTGGTCTGTGTGTCTCTTTTTGTGACAGTACCATGTTGTTTTTATTACTATAGCTTTGTAGTAAAGGCTTTCCAGGTTTTAGTAGTGAAATAGATTTAACTTCTTAATGGGAGTAGCTGCAAAGCCATATTGTAAAGGGTGTAGATATAGAGAGGGGTAAAGAATTGGAGATATCTTTGCAATCAATGTACCGCATAGCCAGTCTTGGAGAAACATTTATCTTGGTTTTCATTTCATTTCCCTGCTCTTGCATTTGGCCATCCCCTCAACCATCCCAAAATTTCCTCTTTCCCTGTAATACCCATATGCTGATGAGCTTCTTATAACCTACTGTTGGCTATTAGTTTCGAAAAGATCTGATCAACTAATTCACTTGATGACATTCATAGCTATTTACCTAGTGAAATTTGCCCCCCCTCACTTATATTGACCTTTTAATAGCAAAATGTCTAAAATTTTTTGCCAAATTTCTTTTTCGATGTGTGATGCCAGGTTCAACAAGCCTCATCCATGTGGAATTACTAATGGAGTGTTATCTCAAGACTTTCCTGAACTCTTTCTAACACAGCTTAGCTAAGGACACAAAAGACCATGTGTTGCATGCTGCTTTTTCTACATAAGATCTTTGCTTTCTGTTTCTTTATCCAGGTGTTATTTTTTTTAAAGAAACAATGGTGTAGGCACATATGTGCACGCCTATTAGAGTAAAACAAATTATTGGACTTGTGTCATGCAAGTTCCAGAGTCCAGATGGGTTGGTGTGGCAGCTGTGACTTGATCAGCTGTGAAGGTGTTTCTCCCAGGAAGCCTTGACAACAGCAACACCAACTCCCCAAGAGTCATCTGAGTTATTTCTTATTTACTCATTTTGTTATTGTTCTTCTTCTTCTTCAGATCTCATGAAATCCAGAAAACGAATGATGAATGAGTGGATGAAGCTCACTATTGCCCCTGCAACTGCTGAAGTCTACTCCCTGGAAATTTCTGTCTCCTAGCAAAACTTAATCTGTTGAATCAACCTTGGAACTAGCTCAAATCTTTCTTCTCTAGTTTCATTGCCACTTTCTTAGTTCACTTCGTTACCAGTCTTTAAAATTTTATTTTTAAATTTAACATACAGTAAAATTAACATTTATGGTCTAGAGTTCTACAAATTTTAACCCATATATAGATTTGTGTAACCACCACCATAATCAGAAAGGAAAACGGTTCCATCTGTGCATGAATGTTTAAAGCAGCTCTATTCATAATCTCCAAAAACTGGAAGCAACCCAAATGCCCTTTGGTAGGTAAATGGATAAACAAATTGTGGTACATTCATACAATGAAATAATACAATGTCATAATAATACAATGAAAATAATACTAAAAGAGGATGGAACTACTGATACAAGCAACAACTTGGATGAATCTCATAATCATTATGCTGAGTATAAGAGGCTAGTCTCAAAAGGTTGCATGTCGTGTGATTCCATTTATATAACATTATCACTCTTTGCTTGAACTTTCCAATCCCTTCCTATTTGGTTCAAGTTCAGTGTTGCTCCAGTTTCCGATATGGCTTCAAACCCTTTGGAAGCAAATGGTCTTTTAAAAATAAAAATCAGATCATACCAGAGAGCTGCTTAAATCACTTCTATGATTCTGCAACTTCCTGCATATGATTTAGAAAGTTCTTTATGATGTGGGTCTTGCCTACATTTCCGGCCTAATCTCCTGCCTCACTCATCTGATGACCAATGTTCTAATAGTCATCACCATATTACCACAGTTCCTTGAATGCATCATCCTCTCCAGTTCTATATCTTTCCCTCTGGTCTGAAAACTCCCACATCTCCCCATCCACCTCATCGTCCTTCTTATCATGGAAAGTTCTAAGTCAAGCATTCAAGAAACAACTCTTCTGAAACAAATTCACTGACTTCTTTCAGGGAGATCGTGGGGAGCCTCAAGTTTCTCAGTTTGTGTCTGTGATTAAAAAAGGAGCTTGCCCGTGAATATATTAAAATGATTTGGAAGGGGTAGGATTGGCAGGTGTGAAGCCTCTCTAAGGCAAAGTGAATTTCAGCTTCTTCATTTAAAGCTTCTAGAGATCACAGTCTAGGTCTCTGCCCACATTTACAAGTGGAATACACTGAGGAGGCATAAACACTTACTGAAACCCTTGTAGGAGCACATTTTGCCTGCCAGCAACTCTTTGCCAAGCAAACATTTTGAAAACACTTGGACGATCCTGGCTGCCCCAGTGTTTTCATAAATATTTCCATCCGGCAGTCACAGAAGCCTTGCAGAAGAGAGTGGTCAACAGGAAAACTTGAAATGGAAGAGGTTCAGTAAGCAGCTGCTGAGTTGTGAAAATATATGCAAAAGCATATGGCTGTCTTTAGGGCCTTAAGGCAACATTTTAATTTTTTATTTTTTATCCTGCAAAGATCAAAACATATGATTCCATTTTCGAAGGTTTTCTTGTAAACAAACTCTTCACTTTCTAAAAGAGTGCATAAATGTTTAGCAGGACAAATATTTATCTAAAAATATGTTGTATTGAGAAATAAAAATATTGGTATAATTTGACCTATTGGTCATCATGGATTTCTGGTAATCTCTTTGGCATCCTTGCCTTATGTGTCCACCTTTATTTGGGAAGATGTAACATTTAATTTTCTACCATTTAAGCTGAATTGCAGAAGGATATCTAGGTGAAAAGCATTCAGAATTTGATGCTGGTGCAGAATGCTGCAATTTGCTTACCTGAGTATAAATGCTGAGGTTTCAACACTTCCATACAGTTAGCAATGTTTTGCATTTAATTCAAGTATTGAATTATATCTAAAAATATCTCCACTGTTAAGGTCCCAAATCTGCAGGTCATCCTTCTTCTTATATATTGGAACGGTGTTGCTTTAGCCGCTAGGGATAAATCCTCTGCAGTGTGTCCCTTTGTGTAGGCAAGAAATTCCCCATGGTAATCCTTTTCTTCATGTTGGGAAAGGTCAGTTTTTCTGATATGGGCAAGAGATGTTTAAAACTCCATGAAACTTAGGCGTACGTCTATGTGCGCACGTGTGTGTGTATGTTTCTAACATTTCTAAGTAAAAATGATTTTATAATTCTTAATAAAGTCTGGTAAAAATTGGATTTTTGTACATTCAAATGTATAGATTGACAAATGATAAACAATAAATGAGGAAAATATCCTAACAAACATTAGGAACCTCACTTGGAAAGGCTTTCCCGGGGTAACACTTCCAGCCTCATGCCCCACACCTATTTCTCCCTACTGGTTGAAGATCGCACTTTTACTCCACGTTTTTTAAATTCATTGAGGTAATTGATTAGATGCCTGTAAGCATTGGGGATTCTGTCTGCTTTCCTTCTGTCATGTGAGGCTGTGTTCCTTGGTATGTCTGCTCTGAATTTTTCCTTAAAACTATTGTCCAAAAGTCTGAATTGGAGAGGAGGGATTTAGAAGTTAGAAGCAGGGCAAGGAGACTTAAGAAGTCCATTTGGCCCTCACACCTCAGCCTCATTGGCTAAAGACTTTATCAGTAATAAAGGTGACATTTTTGTCAAAAGAAAAAGAAAATGAAAACTAAAATCTCTATGTCTAGAATTGAGAAGCCAAAAACTTTTTAAGTGTTGTAGAGCTTTGCCACAATTTTAGGCTTGAATGTACAGAGCCAAAAATCTCTCAGAGCTAAAAAGTTCTTCAAAGATCATCTTCTCATCTTTTGCCAAATCTTGTAGTCAGAAGCTGAATACACTTTGAGACCAGTGCTGCTCCGACTTTAATGTGCATTTGGACCACCTGGAGATCTTGTTAAAATGCAGTTTCTGATTTAGAGGTCAGAGGTTGGGCCATTTCTAACAAGCTCCCAGGTGATGCTGATGCTGCTAGACAACACTTTAAGTAGCAAGGGCTGAAAGAAGAGCTGAAGGGAACAATTTATCTCATTGAGAAGACTGAAAGAGCTTCGTGATTAGCTCTTAAATCTTCAGAGCTGTTCGTAAGGTAAAGTAACTCTTGGTGGTTATCTCGCGCTTTGGTGTTTTGCAAGTCTCCCAGCTCTAGGCACCACAGGTAAGTAGAACTCCAGGAATGCATCCTGTCTGGGAGAAGGAGGTTTTTCTACCTCTTTTCTGTGGATTCAGGGGCTGGAAAGAAAACAAAACAAAAATGCAAGTCTTAGGATCAGGGCCAGGGCTGCCTGGATCCCAGACCACAGCATTGACCTTCCTTTGTGCTAGTAAGTTGCCATTTATGATGTCACTCTTTCTTCTCTCCAACAAAGTAGATCTTTCCATTAATTTTAAAAGATTTTATTTGTGCATGGGGAGAATGTGGAACTGCTTCTTTGAAATCTCTCACGGTTTTTTATGTAAAGCCCAGTGAAGGTACATCTTAGGAGAAGGTTTTGAAATTCTGGGAGTAAAGAGATGGAAAAAGGGATAAGAAGGAAGTGGTATTTACAAAGGATTTTTCTTAAGTAGCAAAATGGACATAGTGGGCTGATGACTAAAGGCAGAATATAGGTTTTAGGTTGCATGTAAGTTTTCAATGGAAAATGGCATATTTAGTTAGACTTGGTGGCAGGGAATCAGAAATACTTTTGTTGATGATTCTGATACTATGAATTGCACAGAAACTCCTTAAACAATTTTCTGCCTGTTTATTTTATTCTCTATCAAAAGCAATATGCAAATGGATGGAGTTTTAATTTCCTTTAATGCTCTGGGATATTTGGATAAAAAGGCACCATCAAGTATTTTTATGATTATAAGCTCACATTCATTGCTCTGTGGTAGAATATCATTAGTAGAATAGAACACTCTCCATAACTCACCTCCAAAATAGTTTCTTTCCTTGGAAAATGCTTATTTTCAGTTTGGAATGAAAATATCAAAATTTAAAAAGGCTCTCCAGCACTCAAATGAAGTAGAATGTAGTTGTTTGCCTTCCCTTTGTCAGAGAGTGTTATTAGAGACTAAATGACAGACAAAACACTCAGTGGCATTATCTAAGGACTGATTCTAATACCTCCAAAGCCAATTAGTTGCCAGTTAACCTTATGCTAAGAGGTAGAGGGTGATGGTGGTGGTGGGAGTAATTTACAAAAAAGACCTCTTTACATGTTTATTCACATACATTCTGTTATTTTTAGCATCCTTCATTTTTTTGGGGATATGCATTTTCCAAGGCATGTTTACCAACTCAAAGCCAGGATTGTGTTTAAAAATATCAATTTAATATAACTTAGAGCAGCAGTGTTTTGTCCCCTTCCATTTATGTTGTGCAGAAAAACAGACTTGTGTGTGGTGAAAGTGTGTTCAGATGAAAGCTTTAAATTGGTGGCTAGTAGCCCAGTTACGATAAACTTGGCTGCCTGCTACTCCTTGGTAATGTGTTCTACAGGCTGTTGTTTTCGCCTGATCGCCTATTTACAGTGATTTACTCCAAATATGTGGGTGTCTTAAGTATATGGGTGTTGTCCAAAAATAAAAAGAGTCAGTTTATTCTAAACAATGAAATGAGAGGCAACACACAAGAGCCTCTGTTGATCCCCTGCTAATGCTTAAATTGAGAAAAGACCTGCCATAGAGACTTGGGGGTCAGCAGAGGAATCAGCTAAGAGGGAGGGAAGCAGTTACAAGAAAATGGTCATGTAAAAAGGGCCCACTGCACACCCATTGTGGGCACAGCACTGAAGTTAATGATGTGGGCAGAGGAGAAGAGGTAGATAAAGCCCGAACCTTTAAGAAATTTCTAAATCTAGTTGATGAGGCTGAACACCATCCAAACAAAATGATGAGCTCAATAGCAAAGCAGAATAAAAAATGATACTGTGCCCATTTAATACATGATGATGCACCAGCACAAAATAAGGCAACACTTCTTTCTAGGATTAAAAAATTACTCAATTAGCATAAAGAAGCCTGGGGTGATTCTAATTGAGACCTCTCTCCAGTTCATATAGATCCATTAATCAGTGCATTTGAAGTTAATATTCTTCAATCGTTTATGAGTTTACCTAGTTATGTCATAATTCAATATCAAATATTCAATTTTATTGAACACACCTACAGTATGACAAGCATTCTACTAGGTCTTAGGGCTTGAGGGAAAATAATATAAGCTTATTGACATTCAGAAGCTCCAAATGTAGAGGGATGAGAGACAGATATGCGAAAATGTAACTGCAAATTAATGTGATAATTATCATATAAGAATAAACAAAATATCGGAGCATAGAGGACAGTTATCAAGTGTGCCTGAGTGATCCAAGAAAGGATTCTCAGAGGAGGTTACGTTAGGGATTTTTGTTAAATGCTTGCTGAGATCCAAGTCCACTATGAGTATGGGATTGTACTGATTTTCTAGTGTAAAGTCTCCATCAAGAAACAACGTTAGCTTGACATGACATTCATTTAGTGATTCTGTGCTAGCTTTGTGTGATCACTTTTGTTCCGTTTAAAATGATCACAGCTTCTTCATTTAGTTATTGTCTGAGGATTTTGTCATGGATTGAGTTTAAAGCAATATATCAATAATATGAAAATTTACCACTTTTCCAGTTCTAGTCTTCTCAAAAGTTTATGTGTATCTTTCTAGGTTCAATGCAGTGAACTTACCATTCTATGTATTTTAAGCAGAAAGGGATTTAATATCAGGACTTAGGTGCTTAAAAATGGAGAGAGGAAAGTCAGTAGCCTGCCACTGGACTCACCGTAGCTGAGATCCAAACATGAGAAAGATGCTGTTGGCACGATACTTGCTGTGTCACATCTGCGCCTCATGCCCACGAGTTAATGACTTGTCACCAGGACCCTGAGTCAGGCCATAGACATTTCTTTATGAATGCTTTGCAAAGTGACAGCAGTTACAGCAGGAAGATGGCCTCCAAGCCATTTGATCCTCAGAGTGGGTCTCACTGGTGGAACCTAATTACCATTCAGAGACATAGCTTGGAGAGAATATGAGAATGGAATTTTAGCTTTCTACATTGTGGTGTGTAAAGGTATATAGAAAGGAATAGGAATAAATGACAACTACCAATTAACTCTATTGTTCTCACTTTTATTCTTCAATGTTACTAACACTTTTCTAGGATGCCATCAGCATTGACAGTAAATTAACTATATTTACCCGAAGTATTAAATGTGTTTTATTAACTAGCTTCCCTTACTCATTAAACGTATTTACTGAAAACTAACTCTATGCCAGGAAGTTCCCAGCTGTTGAGGATACAGCCGTGTATTGAGCAGACTACGGTCCCTGTCCTCAAGGAATTTACAGTCTATCAGGGAAGACAGGCTGTAAGAAATGACCATCCCAAAATGTATACTTAAAACTATTGTAGGGAAAAGTAGGAGGTAAGATAAAACAACAAAATTTGGGAGGCTAATTTTGATTTGGATGGTCAAGAAAAGTTGTGGGGTTTTTTTTTCCTGAGAAAGTAACATGACCTGAAAGCTTTGAAGATAGCCAGAGGATGAACTGAGGGGAAGAAGGTTACAGGCCAAGAGAACAAGAGCAAAGGTTGGAGGCAAGAAAGATCCTAGAACCTTCATGGGATTGTAAAGATGTCAGTGGCTAAGGAAGGGTGGAAAGGCTTTCCAAGATATGATGTTATGTTTGTTTGTTTAATGTAATAAAATATATATAACATGAAATTTACCATCTTAATCATTTTTCATATTTCTTTTATTTTTAATTGTGGTAAAATACACACAACAAAATTTACTATCTTGACTATTTTTAAGTGTACAGTTCAGTAGTGTTACATATATACACAATGTTGTACAACCAATCTCCAGAACTTTTTCGTCTTCCCCAACTGAAACTCTATAACCATTAAAAACAACTTCCCATTTCCCCCCTACCAAGGCCCTGGCAACCACCATTCTATATTCTGCCTCTGTGAATTTGACTCTTTAAGTGCTTCATATAAGTGAAATCATACAATATACGTCCTTTTGCGACTGGCTTATTTCACTTAGCATAATGTCCTCAAGCTTTTTCCATGTTGTAAGATGTGTCAGAATTTCCTTTCTTTTTAAGGCTGAATAATATTCCATGTATGTATATACCACATTTTGTTTATCCATTCATCAGTGGATGGACACTTGTGTTGCTTCCACATCCTGGCTGTTGTTAATAATGCTGCTATGAACATGGAAGTAGAAATATCTCTTTGAGACTCTACTTGTAATTATTTTGGGTATATACCCAGAAGTGGAATTGCTGGATCATATGGTAGTTCTACGTTTAATTGTTCTAAGAACTGCCATACTATTTTCCGTAATGGCTGTACCATTTTACATTCCCACTCACAGTGCACAAGGGTTTCAATTTCTCCACAAAAGTTTTTAATTTTGATAGAGTTCTATTTATCTATATTTTCTTTTGTTGCCTGTGCTTTTGGTGTCATATCCAAGAAACCATTGCCAAACCCACTGTCGTGAAGCTTTTCTCCTATGTTTTCTTCCAAAAGATTTATAGTTTTAGCTCTTATGTTTAAGTCTTTGTCCATTTCTAGTCAATTTTTCTATGGTGTAAGGTCCAACTTCATTCTTTTGCATGTGGGTATCCAGTTTTCTCAACAACATATGTTTAAAAGACTGTCCTTTCCCCATGATGAAGTTTTTTACATGACAATAAATTTGAAGGTTCTTGACATAGCCCTCTCTTTCTAGTCTTAATTTTTTGTTTATATACATATTTTAGATATTGATTAAAGTTTTTGATGTTTATGGTATTTTTTTTCCAAACATCTCATTTCATACTTTGAGCTGTCCAACACAGTTCTTAGAGGTGCTGGTCACTCTACTATTCATCATTTTTATTCTTAGAGCATCCTCGTGCCATTTATCTACTCCCTCCTGTATGTTTTAATGTCTCTTTTCGCTATCAAAATGCTCAGATGCTTGAGTAACAATCCTTCCAACATTTGGCTTGCAACTTGGCATTTGTATATCTGCATTCTACTGAATGGGCATTCTAGAGTTTCTTCTTAATTAATGACTTCTCTTAGGAGCTTTTCTTACTTACTCTTCATTCTGCTGCATTTGACCATGACTCATTCCATCCTGAACAATCTTCTAGACCCTCTCCCCCTACTGACATCCTGATGTTGCATTTTTCTTGCTCAAAGAACTTCAATTTGAAATGATTTACTTAATATCTATCTTATTATGTTCATGAGCTATAAAGAAAAATATATAATACCCCTTATCAATGATTTTTGTACTCCTCAGGTTCTTCCTATGCTGCCTCCTTCACTAATTCTTCCACTTGGTCCTGTTATTTCCAGTACAGCCCTTAGCTGTGTGTTTTCTTTGTCCCTTTTCCACATATTATAATTATATACATTCTTTCACTCCACTAATGGGCAGGGACTGGGACCTTTATGCTTCAGGATTTCTAGTACAAAATTTTGCATAGAGTGGATACTAATATACATGACTTGAATTATGGAAAGTCTCTAAAGAACAGGATCAAACTGATGATAGAATAAAAAGGTCAAGTGAAAAAAAAACCCACTACTCATTGTGTGCTAGAGCAGGAAGAAAATGAACCATAACAGCAGGCTTCAGAAATGAAAATAGACTAGGGTGACATTAAGTAAGACAATAAATAATATCCCTACAGATAAGGAAGTTTTTAGAGAATTCTGAGACCAGGAAAGAAGCAAGTTAGAAATCTCAAGCTTCTGAGAATGCAGAAACAGTTAAGATAGAAAGCCACCACCAAATTTTGAAAAGGCAAAGTACTCTTGGCTCATATGGCCTCAAAACTGAGTTCTACAAGATTCTGCATGCAATCTAAGTAATTACCTAGCTACAATATCCACATGCTTTTTAGAGAAAGGTGAAATGAAACATAATGCAAGTGGATAAAGAGAATGTTTTAGGATTTAGAAGTCACTGACATTACTAAGCATTAGTTACAAGATTCTTACAGGAATCAGGATGAAAAGGGGAGCGAGAATAGCTGATGGAATGATACATGAGAGAGAGTGGATGTTTTTGAAGAAGCATATGTTTACAAATAATCACCGGCAGGAATATAATTGCCTTTAGGCAGGAAACTGGATCAAGTGATTTAAAATATAAAACGAAACTTACTTTTACTGTTTTTCTTTATAGTCAGATAATGAAAATGTTTTATATAAAAAAAGAACCATTAATAAGAACAAAATAAAATGATCTATGTCATAGATTCTACAATTTCATCACAGAAAGGTAGTTCTAAGGATCCTCCAGGTCTATAACTCCCTTTTGAGGAAAGCAAGAAAGAGTAGCTTCTTATGCATAAGTCACCATGCTTTGTGTCATGTGACTCTAGTATTCTGGACAAAACTGATTGGATCATGAATCAATGCTGAAACCAAAGATAAGCAGCCAAAGACTGGACCAGGAGCTAAACAGGTAGCCTGCCATAAGAACTCTACCCAGTGTGGGCACGCCATACTGGATGCTAACTACTATGCTCAATAGGATCCTTTCGCTTAGGGAGTTTTGTTTGACACATGAATATACACACTTGGGGACACACAAACAAAAGTAGTAATAACAGTAGAAGAAGAGGACATAGAAAGAAACAAACAATGAGTAAGACATAGAAATAAGAGAGAGGGAAGGCAAGAAAGGCAGAATCATTAGAGAAGAGAACAGTAGGTGCCTACTTCTGGAGGGATGAGGCAATAACAGCCTCTTCAAAGCTGCTTTCTTGTCCTGAGTTGTGAAGGACTATTGTCTTGTTTGTTCATGAGTCTTGAATAGGAAGCTGTTGAGAAGGGTTTTCTGTGGCCCATCATTTTGCTGGGCACACATTATAATAAAATTTTATTACCTATGTAAATTTAAGCAATCCTTATGGCTAAAAGACTCTAACACAGGATCGTGGTGTGCATTTTTTGGAAGGTGTGGTGTTTTTTTGGTACAACCATGAGTTACGAACATCTTATGTCAGTAAATATATTTCTCGAATATCTTTTTCATGGCTGTGTAGTAGTTCTTCTCATGGGTATATTGTTATTTATTCAAATGATCCCCTTTTCTTGGATGTTTAGGTTATTTCTGATTGTGGATACTAAATAATGCTGCAATGAACATCTTGTGGCCATAGTTATTTCCTTAAAATAAATTCCTAGGACCTTTCTATGTCCAAAGATATGACCATTTTAAAGACAAATTTCTCCCTAGAAAGTTATACTAATTTATATGCTAACCAGAAGTACATAAAATTACAATTCCCTTTTATTCACATGCCCATCAATATTGGGTAATAACATTGCATTAAAAAAATGAACCATGTGGAAGGTAAATAAATGATTTCATTGCTTCAATTACAGTTTAATAACTGGGAAACTTATGACTTTTTACATTACTGACCATCTGTATTTTGTTTCTTTTTGAATTACCTATTCATATCCCCTTACAATATTCTACAAACATAATCTTTTTCCATTTGTTTGTGATAACACTTATGTATCAAACTAATAACACTTCATTTGTCCTAATGTTTAATTTCTTCTTCTAGATTATAGTTCACTTTTCATTTTTAAATGTTTATGGCATACAAGCTGTTTTTAAATTTATATTGAAGCATAAAACTTTATATTCTGAGATTCTTTCTGGACTATATCATTCTATTAAGTGACATAAATCTCCAGGAGGAAAATCATTTTACTTTTTTCTCATTTGGTAATAATACATGCCATTTAAAGATAAAAATCACCTTCAGATAGTTTCACATACTATTACACATGTTCTAAAGTTTCATTACTGAATTGATATAAAATAAAAAGTAGCCATATATTAGAATTAACCCTTCCTCAAATTTTATAACAAATGATTCTCTCAGAATCACAAATATGTTATTAAACTCTCAAGAGGCATGCCTTATGATATGTTCAAAATGGTATCAATGCTGTATTCCCTCATAATATGTATAATTTTTTGTACAAAAGTATATATTCAGATGTCAAGTTACATAGAGAAAATAAGTGATGGGAAACAAGAAAATTATGAAACTAAATCACAGGGAGTCAGCCTATCAAGGAAATCTGCATATGCCCTTGATGTCAGAAAAGCCTTTTACAGTAGATCTGATAAAAGTTATTTTTTACTTGGTTTTTCTTTCACCCATTATTTCCTCTGGGAATAGCTTGGATGATGCAAGAGCATTACAGCAGACAGGA
Organism: Tapirus indicus; assembly: GCA_031878705.1. Lineage (NCBI taxonomy): Eukaryota > Metazoa > Chordata > Mammalia > Perissodactyla > Tapiridae > Tapirus > Tapirus indicus. Next base: position 22,841,202 of record CM062942.1, on the reverse strand, counting down.
TGGCTCTGTTTACTGTAATGTTGAATTCATCACAAGTTTAAAAAAAACAGCTTCAAAAAATTCTCAAGTAAACGTTTGTTGTGGGAGTTTCAGTGGAAGAATTAATCATGATCACATTGTTGCGAATTATTTCAAATAATTTGTACATGTCTTATAGTTCGACAACACTCTGATCAATTTATATTTGTAACCCTGGTAAATAAGAATGCTCTAGAGTGTGCATATTGCATTTTCCATGCTACAAAATTAACTGAAAAAAAGTCTTTTGAAGAGGAAAGGAAAGAGAGTGGAAATTCACACACACACACACACACACACACACACACACACTACATCCATAATGATGACTACACTATATTCCATTTCATACACCAGTTGCAAGTACTACCTTTTCACTACTTAAAAAAATTGTATAGAAAAGTGTATAGTACTTTTCTGTGCTATCATTTTACTAGTTGATTATAAGCTATAATGTTCTATTTTCTCCTTATTTTAGAACTCTAGTCCTGTGTTTCCAAGTAAACTGCAAATTCTTATGTTTCGTTATATAACCTGCATAAACTAGCATATTTCCAAAAGTAAATGTATCCATACAGTTCCTTTGCTAGAACAACCCAATTATCCAAGTGCAGCTTATGACAGATATTAGACACATTTTACTATTAGTTCTCTTGTTTTATATTTACCTGCAAATAGACCTTGAAAGCGTCTTAGGAGGGTCTAGTTGGAGAGCCCAGTTATTTGTGTTCCCTTTATTGAAGAATGTGCATCCTTTATGTGAGATGATCATTCCTTTTCACTTACTGTGTAGGTGATAACCTGTAAAACCAGCCAAGTTAATATTAGTGGTCAGTGGGGTGACAAATTTCCTTTGCATCATTATCTGATTAAATCCTAATGATAAACTTGTTGGTTTGGTATTTTCTATTCACAATTCTCAGAAGAAGGAGCTGGGATTCAAAGAGGTTAATTTGCCCAAGTACACACTGGTAGTAAGGTGGAGTTATATTTCAAACCAATGTCATTCTGACTCTGAATTTCATGCATGTTGTTTCCACAAAACCATGTTGGTAGGTCACTGATGCTTGGAAGGAGGAGCAAACCCCTTCACAGAGGAGGAAACATTGAACTGGGGCTTGCAGGATGAAGATTACTGGGCCTGAGTGTAAATGAGGAAAGGACACTTCAGGCAAGGGACATAGCATATGTATGGCATATTTGAAGGCTCATATCCACACGGCAGTTCCATTCTCTTGGTGAAATATGCGTACTTAGTTTGTCTAAAGCAGGGTTTCTGAACCTCTGCACTACTGGCATTTGGGACTGGATAATTATTTGTTGTGGGGCCTGTCCTGTACATTGAAGGATGTTTAGCAACATCTGTGGCCTTTATCCACTAGATGCCAGTAGCACCACCACCCCTAGTCGTGACAACCAGAAATGTCTTCAGACATTGCCAATGTTCCCTGCAAATTCCCTGGGGAATGCAAAATTTCCTCGATTGAGAACCACTCATTTGAAGTGTAGAATATGATGGGAGGCAGAGATAGAATTGAGAAGGTAGAAGCAGAAGGATCATCAGGGCCATCTCTGTAAGAAGTATGGAATGGAAGTGGAAATGTCTAAACAAGGGAGTTATATGATCAGATTTCCATTCCGGAACGCTTAGTAGTAGTTAGGAAACTATAGAACAGTCCAAGGAAGAATTAATGGGGCCTAAACTAAAACAGTGGCTGTAGGGATGGAATGGATGGAAGAAACCCGAGAAAAGTCTTAGCTGATTAGACTTCAGGATTGGTGTTGGATTGAAAAAAGAGAAGTTACTTTGGCAAAAGAAATAAGGAATCCCGTTTTGAGCATGTATATTTAGAGGGGCTAGTAGTACATCAAGGAATAAATACATAGTAAATATTTCTAGATCTTATAAAAGAGTTCTGTAAATAACCAACATTTAAGTGGTGGTAGATCCTGTGGGAAAAGATGAGAAGACATATAGAGTGAGAAAATAAGATGCTTAAGGAGAGAACCATGTGAAACACTAACATTTAAGTTAAGAGGTCTTCGGATAGGAGCTGCTGTAGAGGAGACTAGAAGGAGCTACTGAAGAGGTAGGAGAAAAGAGGTGTCACAGACACTGACCATATAGAGAACAACAGTGCCAACCGTTGATGAATATTCATGTAAGATAAGAACTCAACATGGTTTTTGGTCTTCAACAGCATGGCGGTCTTCAGTAACTTTAATAAGAGCTATTTTAATGGAGTGGAAAAGACAGAATCCAGTTTGCTTTGGGCTACTCAGAAGTCCAGGGTATCTAAGCATGTAGAGAGTGAAGCAATTTTCCCTCTGAGCTCACAATAACAACAATACTATGGGAGACTCAAAGCTGCTCCTGTTGTTTTGTCTGTGAGATATAAATGGACTGTTATAAACAGGCATGACATATGAGGCTCCAGAAGTAATTCATCCACCATACTCTGTGTTAATAGGACCCATGTAAGAACACTTTGTCTAGGTTTGCTCACATCACCTTCAAAAGGACTTGTAGACACTTGTTTAAAATGATCAAAGGTGCAGAAAATAACTTCTACGGAGGAAGGCTAAGTTTTGTGAGTATTTTTAGCGTAGAAATGGAAAACCTGCAGAAATGGAAAACCTTAATTACTGTTTTCAAGAATATGGGAGTTTTTACAAACAAGATGCATGTCAGACATTTCCATGCTCACATAAGAGAAATGGGCTTAAATAAAACAAGAAAGATGTTCTGGAAACGGCTATCAAAGTAAGTTTTGAGATACATATTTTTCAGAAGATAGTGTCCATTATGTAATGTAGGAACTATTCCATTAAAAAAGAAATTTACCGAGTAAAATGCATTTCCTTGATTTATTAATATTAACTTTCAGAATTCTGATTTACATGCATTAACTTCCAAGAATCAGGTACAGTGCTTTGATTTATACATCATGCATATAAAAGTTCTTATTAATGAATCCTAAATTTTAAAGTTTTGATTTAGTATGTTAGTTTATAAATCTTAACTTTAAACTTCCAATTTAGTGCTGTGATTTATGGGTGCCAAGTTTCATGCTATTTATGAATCATAATGTTAAACTTCTGATTTAATGCGATAGTTACTGGAAGAAGCATTAGTACAATAAAATGTGCAATTCTTAAGAGACCGAGATAAGACTGATCAATATTCCTATATGCAGCACACTGTACATAGGCTCAGTTACAAAGCCATTCTCAGTGGTATGTTTTGAATAGAATGCTGAAATAAGGCTAGGAGAGAATTCAGTAGAGTTTTAATAAGCCATGTTGAAGGAACAGTCTTCCCTTCTTATTAGACCCTCATGGTAAAAGTGAGCAGTTTCAAGCTGTTATACCTCTTACAATTTTATTAAGTAGGCAACAAAAGACATTCTCAATGCTGCCTTACAACTGATCAATGTCCTAGTAAGATAATCAAGTCTTCATAGTAAACATACCCACATCTTTGGTTAATGTGGTTTACGGCAGCCTTGAAAATGATTCTCTGATATCAGTCAGCCTACAAAGTATTTGGTCACAAAATTTACATGAATATCACTGGACAGGCTTATATCCCATTTCTTACCCCAACTCTTTTTCCTCGTCTTACCCGCCCTCCTCTCCTGCACTCTCCAATATGGTAGCCATTAGCCATATATGGCTATTGAGCAGTTGCAATGTGGCTGGCTGGTCAGAATTGAAATGTACTGTACATATTAGATTTTAAAGAGGGAAAAAATATAAAATATCTCAACAATTTTTATGAGTTACATGAATTACATGAAATTATAATAGTTTAGATAGATTGAATAAATATATTATTAAAATAAACTTCACCTATTCCTTTTTACTTTTTTAGTGTGGCTACTAAAATGTTTAAAATGTAGTGTGAGCCACTGTGGCTCATACAATATTTCTACTGAACAGCATGACTCTAGTCCTGCCACTATTTTTCAAAATAGAAGCACCTACAAGCTGCAACCCCTTCCAAATAGTTGGCTCATGTTGTTATGAATGGCATACTAAAAGGAGAAAGAATGATCAACCAAACATATAATTTGTCTCCCTTTACCCTGACCAACTTGATTCTTATTAAGTGAAATATATAACTTAGAGACAAACATTTTTGTTGTTTATTGTGTTTTGTTTTTCTTTCCTAGATGGGAAGGAAATTTCACTTAACAATCTAAGTTATCATCTATTGACTGCTTACCATGACTCGAATGCTGTGTGAAATGCTTTCTCTAGATATCATTTCATTGAATCCTCATCACAGCTCTATAAAGTGGATACTATTAATACATTGCTTCGATTAACATGGACTCTGAGGCACAGATAAGTTATATGATAAAGATCACACATTTGCAGAGTTAAGAGTCAAACTTAGAATCTGTTATCTATACCCCATACGTTCAACAGCCGTTTGAGGCAGACATTTGGATTCTGCAGCTGTGAGCCATGCCCCAACTTGTTTGCTAAAAAGGGATATGTAAAGCGGAAATGTCAGAATCTCAGCCCGAACCCCTTGCTTTATACTTTACGTTCTTGCCTTTCTTTTTGACAAAAGATATCTTAGGAAAACCAGCCAAGGCAGTCTGAGCAAGGGGTAGGTTTGTCAGGCAAGCTATGTGGTCATGCCGAGCTCCAAAACTGGGGTTCCAAATAAATTTAGTGGAACACAAAGGAAGTCAGTGTTCTGAAGATATGACGGAGCTTTTCTGTTCCTGTTTTCCTAATAGAAATGGCCGTTTGTGGCCTTGTGGGGCTTCTGCCTTAATTAGAAGAAACCACTCAGGTGATGGTAGCTTATCTAATCCTGCCGCACATGTTTCTGAAAAGGAGAGCAGGAGGTTGGCAGCTTCACACTTTTAATTTGGTGGCGTTCCATGTATCTTTTTAAACCATAGTCATTCTGCTTTGCTTTACTACAAATCCAATAGCAAACGCTAACTTTGCTTTGAATGTTCCATTCTCAAGAGACAATATGTAGGGTTCAGAGAAATTAACTGAAATATTTAATAATAATATACTTGGAATCGGAAGATGGATGGAGTTTTAAATTTAAATCTGAGCCAGGAAATACCTTTTAAACTCACCAAAGGAGAAATTAGCACCCTGACATGGAGTGCAGTAATAACACACCCCACCCCTGCAGAAAACCAAAAAACAACCAGACAAACTAATACACAAAAACACCTGTTGTTGAAAACTAAAACACTACATGATGACAAAAAGTAAAATTTAATAACACCACCTCGTTGTTTAAGTAAAAATAACTCGTTTAAAATTCTAACAAAATTGAGATAACGCATAGTATTGTTTCTTTTCCATCTATATGTAAAAAATGAAGTGATAGATGTAGTAGTCTGTGTTTAAAAAAAAAAGCAAGAGATAAATTGTCAGCAAACTAGGACTCTACAGACATTTTAGTATCTTCTGAGTTAAATTCCTCGAGGCAGTTACCAAATAAAAATTTAGTTGTCGTGCGCTATGTAATAGCTATTCTTTTCTTGCTAGCTAGTTCAAAAGCACTATATAACAATGAGTTTAAGCATTCTTTTCAGACATTGTCAAGGATCATTTCAGGACCAATAATTTTACCATCAATGAAAGCGTTAATTAAAGAAGGGAAAAATAAAAATGGCAATAAATGGCATACTAAACTTCAGCTCTGTATGCTCATCCCATCAACTGACACACTTCTGAGAAAGATACCTAGGACAGGAGCATCACCTTTCGAGGAAATGAATTCCCAATGTTAATTTTGTCATTCTGAGAGGAAGCATGATAAAGTGCTGAACACATGTCACTTTTATTTAAACTTCTAGTTTAAAAATATTATGTTTGAATTGTTCCTTAGGATATGTTAGATACACACCACTGCTATATGCTGAAGAAAATAAACATTAAATTGAGTGCAGATAATAGATCAAGATACCAGACTGACTAGGTTTTAGTCATTTACATGTGTCCTGATCACTTCAATTTTTAGCATTTCATAACCTCACCAAAGCTCACAGTTTCCCAAATCCTCTTATTTGCCTTTGTTGAAAAGTATCATTTCAAATCTGCCAGTTGCCTGTGGTTCCCAGTCCTCACCAGAAAATCTAGCAGGATATTATGTTTCTAGAGTGTCTTGGGCAGAAAATATGTAATAGATTGCACTATTGTTTAGAAAATCTTCACTCTTCTCCTTCACCCCATCATAGGAGGTGTATACTTCCCCACCTCATTGATGATGGGCTCACCATATCTTTTACTTTGACCAATGGAACGTGGGGTGGGGGGCGTGGCGATGTGCTAGTTTTAAGTAGAGGCAGTCCCGAAGGGAAACTTTAAGAGGCATTGTAAGTTTCTGTCATCCCTGTTATGCTCCTACTCTGCGTGAGAACAATTCATTATAGTTAGGAGATGTTCCTTTACCCTGGGTCCCAGAATGAGAAATCACTTGAACATGAACACTACCCGGAACTGAGTCATTGCAGCTAAGCTACAGATCCATGATCAGGAAATAAATGCGTCTTGCGAAGCAATGAGATTTTGGAATTGAATATTATACAGAATTATCATAGCAAAAGCTTTTACAGAATACAAGGAGAGTAAGAGGTGTCAGTTTAAGGATGATTCTGGAATTGCCACAGTCAAGCCAATAATTACATAAGATAGAGTTAGAACTTGGACTTGTCACATAGTGATGTTTCCTTCGCAAGCTGAGAAAAGTGAAAGTAGTTATGTATGGTAAAAGATAGGACAAAAGCCTTGTTATTTGGCTATGTCCAAGTATTTAACAAAATATCTAGATCTCAATACGTCTATCTACCAATCCATCTATTATTTGTCTGGGTTCGAAGCTCATAAAACCAAATCACAAACGAAGCAAACTCTTGGAGAGCTCTATGGTAACTTCCCCAACATACTAGTGGATATACATAGAGAAGAGTCTGTTAGTATCTTTCCCCATGTGAGAACAAGTCAATGCTAGAGACACAGCGGTGCCTATAATGCTTACACACTGCATCTGCTCTTGACTCACAGCCCCCATGTTCTTTAGAGAGAAACTTGCATGTTGGGTCATGTTAAAATACATTTGAGTAAGTAACTCCCATGGTATTACATGCCCTTGAATTTTAACTGAGTGTATTTGTCAAGTTCTAAGGAAACGGTTATAATTTAGATCCAATTTCACAGGCCTAGAAGTTGCATGCTGCAGAGTTCTCTTGGCTCAGCAACAATCTTGATTAAAAACCCAAGTTAAGGACACTTCTCTGTGCTTGAGTTTCTTTGTATGAAATTACTTACTTGAGACTGTATTAACCAGTATGGTCAGGATTAACTTATAAGTTATGGTTAAGGATTTTGAAAATATGAAGTAATATAAAAATGTATTCTGATATCCTAATATTACAAAATAGGTGGATTTTTCTTCTAAAAAATTCAATTATAACATATTTGAAATAAATTTTGACTGATTCCCCAGAAATCATTGATTTCTCTTACATGTAGACATTGAACTCCCAAAGAGAACTAAAGCAAAACATTTTATATTCTTGGAAACACTTACAGTTTAGTGTTATGTGCTAGAGTTTATACATTTCTTTCAACCAAATCTCATCATTTCATATCTCTGTTATTTTATAATTTGAAATTATACACAGTCCACAGTTTGGCCACAAAATGTTTTTAGCATCAGTGATATAAAGTGAATCAAATTCTGATTTTTTTGGTTGAAAGTAACAGAAAATAACTCTGGCTAGCATCACCAATAAAAGATAATTAATTAGCAGGATGCAGGAAAAGCTTTGAGCAAAATCAAGGAGCCCAGTGGACCTCTGCAGAAAGAATTCAGGGACCTCATCAATACGAGCACTTCAATTAGTGAAACTCAACTAATTCCTACCCCCTTTCCCTCTTGGAATTATCAGGGAAAAAGTATCTGATTGGCCCAGTTTGGGTCCTAATTCCACCCCAAGATAATTCAGGTATAATTAGAGAGCTGGGGTCACAAAATATGGGTGAGGTTCCCAGCAACCGGGTAGTTTTTATAGAAAGGGAAGTCATTGGAAGATGGATTAGGCAACTACTACAAGAAATATCTATTCCAAATTCTCCAATGCAATCTGTGTTCTGGTAGAAGTTGTTTCTTGTTTAAAGTTTAAGTATAATAAAAAATAGAATTGGCCAGTAATGTCAGAAACACATTATAAATATAGTTAATCATTTGAAATGGTGAAATATGCTTTTTAATGTAAAAAAGGGGTGTGTGTTCCCTCCTTCCTCTCTCCTCCTTTCCTTTCCTCTCCCTTTCTTTCCTCCTCTTCCTCTTCCTCCTCCTCCTTTTTTTTTAAACACAGGGCCTGGTGTCTGATATAGTATGCATATACACATGTGCAACATATATACACAACAGTTTTCCAAGCTGTTCTGTACTTGCCCCTTTATAATGTGAACACAATTTCAGCTCTTTGTAATGAGCCAGCACCTGCACACAGGTCACTTTCCTCAGCCCCACTGTTCTACTCAGTCTGAAATCTCCTCTTTTCGAAACAGTCACATTGCTGTAATCCCAGTGTGCATTGTTTATTTCAAACCTCTATTGCTATACCTTTTTAAAATTTAGAAGGCTTTGGGGAGATGATTTACTTGGCATATATCTTTTTTTAAGTTGTCATAGAAAGTTTGGACTAATGCCTTATACTGTCAATACATTTACTTCTAGCAAGCCAATTCATCAAAATCCATTCCATTAAACTTAGTGGTACATCCATGATAGCTGGGGCAATAATTGTTTGTTGCTGTTGATGAAGATGATTCAGAATTTCTCCAATTGAAAAGCATTAAAAAAATAAGAGTTAATGAAACCTTTATTCTTTCCTACTGTTTTAGTCAAGAATACAGTTGCTTAGGAAGAGAATAAAATTTGTTGTGGAAGGAAAAATTAGTGTGGATCAATGTTTTATTCTGCTGACACTGCTGTGGAGAGGTGATGTATTGTTTATAACTATCCAAGTCCTTCTCAGCTTGTTGGAAATTTGTAAAAAATAATGATCAACTCACTAGCCCAGATTTCTTTTTGAATGAAAGATTCTCTTTAAGCTATTGAAATATTAGATAAATATTTGTTGACATGAAAAGACACTTGTGATATACTTTTAAATGAATAAAACAAGTTAGTTTAGGTTTCAAGATACAGTTTGAGCCTGTGTTTACTGTACCTCCTTCCTCAAATTTCATTTAAATTATCAAAGAAATATGAAAACAGCAAATGGTGTCATTTAAAGGTCAGTAACTTTGAGTAATTTCTGAAGATTTGATGATGCTGGGTTATCAACCAGTTAAAATTTCAATACAAGCAAAGTGTTGCCAATATAATAGAGTGGACAAGATTCCATAATGGAATCAATAGAGCAGCAGGAACTTGCTTTCAACCATTAGTTTGGACGAAGGAAAGGCCTCAGGAATGACTTGAGGGTAACACACAGAAAGAATACATAGTATCTTTTTACATGATACAAGAGAATGTATAGTATCAAGTTTACATGATACAGAGAATGCAATTCTTTGCTTCCCTCCTGAAGATAATGGTCATGTCACTCAGAGAGCCCTTGTAGTAACCCAGACTATGTTAATGTCAGGCTTCCACGACAAACCTAAACGCACACACACGCGTATACACACACCCATATACACAGGAGAAAAGTAAAAGATACTGCCCCTAGGTAGTAGCTACTTCCACATTTCTAAAGGGTGTTAGAGCTCTGGCCAAATACAGGGCTCCCAAGTTCAGACCTGTTAAGCCAAGAGGCAAAATTTTGCCTGGAACAGTTGGCAAAGAGGAAATCTTGATCCCAAGAAGGTTTAGGGAGTTTCATCCAATGGTGCCTACATATGAAATGCTGAAAACTAACTGCACAGCACAATAGTAAGATTATCTGCTTTAGACTGCTTTCAAAGTCACACTTCAGCAAAATATGAACTTTCTTTGTCTAGTACTACAACATTTGAATACAGACACTTAAGATTTCTTGTCAAGTCTATCTCTAAAGGACGACCAAAGAGAAAAAGGAGAAAGGAGCAAGGAGAAAAGTAAAGATATAAATATTTCATCATGCTGGTGACTCGAAATAAATATTCTCTTATGAAAAGGCAGAAGAAACATTTTAAAAATCTGTTTAGCCTTAAAATAAACCATGTTATTATTTTAACGGTGTAAAGGAATCAATCAGAAATCAAAAATGATTATTTTCAAAGTAATTGACAAAACCACCATCATAGTGAGAGATTTTAACATACCTCTTTCAGCCTTTACAAATCAGTAGACATGTTGATCAAATTTAAAAATTCAATAGACAGTAAACAACAAACTCACTACTGCAGAAGTCCATATAATTAATTTAAAAGATTGACCTGAGACATTTTCTCAGAAGTCAGAGGAAAAGGTTAATGAAATGAAAGTGATGAGTAAAAAGATAAGAGACTTGGAGGACAGATCCAGGAAATCCAATATGTCTAATAAGAATTCTTTAAAGAGAGAACAAAGCAAACCAAAGGAAAGCAAAAAGTGAAAAAAGTTTCATGAGTAAAATAAAGAGCTGAACTTCAAATGGAAGAAGGAAATTGGAAAAAATAAATAATAGCTAGAGTTTGAGCCCTTACTTAAGATAATAAAATTTTGTTGGTTTAAGCCACTAAGTTTGTGGTGATTTGTTAAAGCAGCAATAGGAAACGAGTACAGAAATAGAAGATAACATGGAGAAAACCACAGTTGTGGTAGAATATTTAAAACATAGCAATAAGTTTTGAAAGATCAAGTAATAAGGAAATAACATGATAAACAGTTTATATGACAGGATGTTAAATGAAACTTTTCGATCTCACTGCCAATTATGCCCACAGTGAGTTAAAAAACGATCATACAGGGTTTAGAAAGAAGAAACTTAAAAACAATGAATTGTATTACTTGTAGCCTCACCCACATGTAGTAAGTAAAAGGAAAATTTGAATACTTGAGTTTTTTTTAAAAAGACAATTGTTGATGTTCTGCTTTTGAACTGATGTGCTTTATCAGAGGAATAGATACGGGCAACATAAGGGGAAGGGAATTTCTGAATTTACTTTAAAGAGCCTTCTGGACAGGGAAGAAAACCTCGACAGAAATATGGTGTAGGAGGATGGGAAGGATATTAAGTTGACAAGTGTGGAGAAGCATTCACCAACTTCAAGGGAATTGGTAAGTAATTCCCTTAGAGGAGAACTACAAAACATACGTCTTAGATAGAGTCAGACTCAAGTACTTGCCACAGCCAGAGGAAACCAATGACACACGGGAGCTAGTCAGGTGAAGCCTTTCTGGATCCCTTCCTACTCTTGTCCCCTCCTTACTTATTGCTAGAGGAGCTAATTACAGCCTGGAAATGAAGGAGGAGGGCAAAAACACCAGGAGGGGTTTGGTATAAGATAAAAGAAGCAAAAATAATGTTTGATAACTGAGTAATTTTGTGGGGGAAGAAATAACTCTCTAGTTCATACTACACACCAATTTCCAAAAAAAAAAAAAAAAGATTTACATATACAAAATGTAACCAGAAACTAACTTGACAAACATTTAGGAGAATTCTTTTACAGCCAGAAATTGGAGAAGATCTTTCTACTTGGGCCAAAATGTAGAAGCCACATATGAAGGACTATTAATTCAACTACATACCATTAAAAAATCTGCATAGCAAAAAATGCCATAGGCAAAGTCAAAAGACAACAGACCAAGAAAAAAATATTTGCAACTTATATCACAAGTAAAAGGAAATCCCCCCTAATATCTGAATGCTAACCACCTTCCCAAAATGGTTAATGGACATGAACAAATGATTCACAGAAAAGGAAATACAAATGGATCTTAGATATATAGAAATGTACTTTTTTATTGCTAAAAGGAGATGCAAATTAAAATGCACTGAGATTTTTCACCTACTGGTTTGGAAAAATAAAAATAAAAATTGACAATAGTGTTGGCAAGGCTATAGGAAAATACACACTCTCATTCATTTCTGTTGGGAATTATAATTTATACAACTCTCTGGAGGGCAATTTGGCAATATCTATCAGAATTATACCTTTTGTTCCAGCAATTTCACTTTCTGGAATTTATCCTACAGATATATCCATTATGTGAAAAGGCTTTATTCATCTGTTGTTTATAATAAATACTCAAAAAAAAACCCCTGAATATCTGTTGACAGAATACTTGTTAAATTAATGACGGTAAATCCATAAGTAAAGCTGGATGAAAGAATAAAGAATCTCTTTAGATATTGATATAGAAAGATCTCTAAGAAATAAATAAAAGCAAACTGAGAAACAGTGTATTAAAGTGGTTTTGTCAGAAAAGGGGGGATAATAAATTTTCATATTTGCTTGTATTTGCTTTTAAATCTTTGGAAGGATATACAAGAATTATTAATAGTGGCCACTCACGGAGGAAGTGCATTGTGAACCAGATGGGAAGAAGGAAGATTTTTCACTGTACAACTTTTTCTATAAGTAAATTCTAATTTTTGATGCATGTAAAAAATTATTTATTCCAAAATTTAAAAAATAGATTAAAATAATATGCATTATTAAAAAGACTAGTAAATTTTTTTAAAAGAGCAGAAAATATGATAGTTAAAATAGATAAATTGGAAAAGAGGAAATTAATAGAACTTAGAACTATAAAAGAACAGCAAATTATACAAAACTCTGCCAATGCTGATGCAAAGAACAAAAGATGAAGCACATGAGATTAGGAGTGAGAAAAATATATAACCACATATACAAAGGAGCTTATAAATATAAAAAGCAACTGTATAGCAATAAATGTGAATTCCTCTTCCCAGCAATGAAGTTTTTCTAGAAAATATAAATTAACAAAAACAAACCAAAGAAGACCTCCAGAATCCAGGATTCTGTATTATAGAAGAAATTCTGTGAGATCTGAGAATTAACCCCCACGGCAAAGTGCCTGAATGAATATCCATGGGTGAGTTCTTCCCTGCCTTTAAGAAACAGATACTTCCAGTGGCATTCTAACAGTCTCACAGCAGAAAGCAAGAAGAGACAGTTTCTATTTTGTTTCATAGACCTCCCGTATCATGATGATGTACTTCCCAGTGAACAAGTTGAGTAAGTACTGGTGGCAAACATGTTACTCCCTATGCTTTTTCCCGGCAATAATTTCCCCACGTTGAATAAACATCTATATATTTTTATACCTTTGTGGCTCCCTTCACAAACATTATGTTTATGACAGTATCTTTACTAGAAGCTTCTGTTTGTAGAAGTTAACTACCCTAGGAAGTATATTACAAGAGGAATTCCAAGAAGCAAAGGCTTTCTTCATGCATTGTGAAATTGTCTCCATTAAAATGAGGGTTTTTTTTTGTCTTCTGAGCACACAGATTAACAGTGAGATTATCTTCTCCTTCCCTCCATGAAAGTCTTGAGTTTCATTTGGGGGCTAGATTTTTCTTTTTTCATTTCTAGCAGAATAATTAAGACATATCGATTTTTAATCTAAATGAACAAAGGCTGCAAAATAAAGTTTAATGATGTAATCCTTGAGGTATATTAGTATATTTATTTTTATTCTGCAGGCTTACCTTAAAAAAAAACTGATTCCAAATATATATGGCATAACTATAAAATCATAAGTATTCATTCCATTAAAAATAATACCATATGGAAAATAACATGTTCTACTAAGAATGGACAAAGGGGAAGTGAAGTATCATAAGAACATGTTTATATACACTAGAAATACTCACAGTTAGACTCTGTTATACCAATTAAAATATACATTTCTAAAGTGTCTGCCAAATTCTGACAAGTGATTTCTTGATGTTGAATAAGTGTACAGAATAGCTGGAAGAAATAGACAAAATTCTGTTCATAATTAGTTTGAGCTTTGCTATTTGGCACTATATAATTTGTAATATGGAGGATGATTGCAGATTCTTTCTTGTAAGCCAAGAATTAAAGATTTTCATGCATTATGGTTCTAAGAAATAATTAGTGTCAGTTGTCACTAACATTTTGCAATTTAAAAAATCCCCAAAACCAGCAGTGAACAAATGAAATTTGAAATTAAAAACAAAATACCATTTACATTGGCCCCCAAAAAGTGAAATATATAGATATAAACCTAACAAAATGTGTACAGGATCTATATGAGGAAAATAAAACTCTGATGAACAAAATTAAAGAACTAAATAAATGGAGAGATAGTCCATGTTCATGGAAAGGAAGACTAATTATTGTCAATATATCAGTTCTTTCTTGATCTATAGATTCAATGCAATCACAATCAAGATCCCAACAAGTTATTTTATGGATATTGACAAACTGATTCTAAAGCTCATATGCAGAGGTAAAAGACTGAGAAGAGCTATCACAACATTGAAGGGGAAGAAGAACGTTGGAGGACTGACACTATCCAACTTCAAGACTTACTATAAAGTTACAGTAATCAAGACAGTATGGTACTGGTGAAGGAACAGACAAATAGATCAATAGAACAGAATAGACAGCTCAGAAATAGACCCACATAAATATAGTCAACTGGCTGTTGGCAAAGGAGCAAAGGCAATACAATGGAACAAAGATAGTCTTTTCAACAAATGGTGCTGGAATAACTGGACATCCACATGCAAGAAAATGAATCTAGACACAGACCTTACACTTTTCACAAAAATTGACTCAACATGAATCACAGACCTAAATGTAAAACGCAAAACTATGAAACACCAAGATAAAACATAGGAGAAAACCTAGATGACTTTGGGTACAGTGATGACTTTTTAGGTACATCAAAGACATGATCCATTAAAAAAGGAATTGATAACCTGGACTTCTTTAAAATTAAAAATTTCTGCTCTGTGAAAGACAATGTTAAGAGAATGAGAAGATGAGCCACAGAATGGTAGAAAACATTTGCAAAAGACACATCTGATAAAGGACTGCTATCCAAAATGTACAAAGGACTTTTAAAACTCAGCAATAAGAAAAGAACCCAATCAAAAACTGGGCCAAAGACTTTAACAGACCCCTCACCAAAGAAGATATATAGATGGCAAATAAGCATGTGAAAAGATGCTCCACATCATGTGTCATCAGGGCAATGCAACTTAAAACAGCAATGAGATATTACTACGCACCTTTTAGAATTGCCAAAATCCAGAATGTTGACAACACCAAATGCTGGTGAGGATGCGCAGCAACAGGAACTCTAATCTATTGCTGATGGTAATGCAAAACGGTACAACCACTTTGGAAGATAGTTTGGCAGTTTCTTATGAAACTAAACATACTCTTACCATATGATCCAGCAATTGCACTCCGTGTTTACCCAAAGAACTTAAATAGTAATGTCCATACAAAAACCTGCGTGCAGATGTTGATAGCAACATTATTCATAATTGCTAAAACTTGGAAGCAACCAAGATGTCCTTCAGTAGGTGAATGGATAAATAAACTGTGGTACATCCAGACAATGGAATATTATTCAATGCTAAAAAGAAATGAGCTGTCAAGCCATGAAAAGACATGGAGGGACCTTAAATGCATATTACTAAGTAAAAGAACCCAATCTGAAGAGGCTACGTATTGTATAATTCCAACTACATGACATTCTGGGAAAAGGAAAACTATGGAGACAATAAAAAGATCACTGGTTGCTAGGGGTGGCAGGGTGAAGAGACGAATATGCAGAGCACAGAGGATTTTTAGGGCAGTGAAAATGCTCTGTATGATATTATGATATATGTTATTATACCTTTGGCCAAACCCATAGAGTGTACAACACCAAGAGTGAATCCTAAGATAAACTGTGGACTGTGGGTGATTATGATGTGTCAGTGTAGGTTTATCAATTGTAACAAATGTACCACTCTGGTGGGGGATGCTGACAATGAGGGAGGCTGTGTATGTGTGGGGCATGGGATGTATGAGAACTCTCTCTATCTCCCCTCTCAATTTTGCTGTGATTCTAAAACTGCTCTAAAAAAAAATCTTTAAATAATCCTGAAACACCTCAAAGAAAGAGTAGGTGGAGGGTATATAAGATTTAGATACTCCCCTGAGCCATCTATTTGTTATCTTTGTTCAATATTCACTGTTTCTTCTGATTTAAATATGTTTTCTTTTTCTTTGGAACTTTCAGAGCCTGTAATTCTTACTTTCCATAGTCTAGTCCAATTTACCAACCTTATCTCCCACCATATTTCACACAAATTTCTTCAGACAAAAATTGCCTTTTTTCCTCCAACCCAGATAAACTCTACATCTTTGCTTTCCTCATTCCTTATACCCAGGACATAATTTTCCACATTCACTTCTCAAAATCTTACGAATTCTGGTAGCGCGATCGAATAATTTACTAACTCTATGATCTGTTCTCAAGAACATAACAGCCTGATTTTTTTTCATATATACACTTTATATGTTGACACATACATAAAATTAAGTATTTATTTTACATGGTCTTATTTTGCCCTCTAAATATTTTAAGTTTGTCAGACCTGTCTGCAGAAAATAGTGGAAACTGATTGCGGGACCCCCTTTGCAAATATACTTTTATATCCATCACCGTACCTAACATACTAGTTCTCAAAGTGTGGTTTCTGAAACCATGGCAGCAGCATCACCTCGTGTTATGGACTGACGTGTGTTCCCCCAACATTCATATCTTGAAGCCCCCACCCCTAATGTGACCGTATTTGGAGATAAGGATAAGATAAATAAGATAAGATAAATAAGGACATAAGGGTAGGGCCCTCATCTGATAGAAGTGGTGTCCCTATAAGAAGAGGAATAGGTATGAGAGCTCACTCTCTCTCTCCACATGTGCACAAAGAGGTAGTCATGTGAGCACGCAATGAGATGGTGGCCACCTCTGAGCCAAGAGAAGAAGCCTCAGAATGAAACCTGCCTTGCTGGCACCTTGATTTGGACTTCCCAGCCTCCAGAACTGTGAGAAATGTCTGCTCTTTAAGCCACCCAGTTAATAGTATTTTGTTATGGCAGCCCAAGCAGACTAATACACCTGGGAACTTGTTAGAAATGCAAATTCTTGGGCTCCACCCCAGACTAGAAGCTCTGGAGTTGAAGCTCAGTGGTCTGTGCTGTAACAAGCCCTCCAGGGGATTCTGCTGCAAGCAAAAGTTTGAGAACCGTTGACCTAACACATTGCCGAGTATATTAGTATATATTGAGGGATTTGAGGAATGCATTTGATACTTTGATTAGAAAAATGTGTGTTCTCTATATAGGTTTGAATTGTGAAGACTTGGATATTATACATTCCTAAACCAATTTTACAAGGCAAGTCCATTACATTTTAACAACTACACACTAGGTACCTAGTTTTGAACACTCCTGAATTTTACCATTAAATCCTCACTTGGACATCTAAAACTACCTCCTTCAAACTGAGCTTCAGTTTTGTCACTGCTCATTTGTCCCTCCTGCTGTTATTCTTCATTTCTTCTCTACATTTTTATGGTGTGGAAATGGCTGCAAGAGATTAGGATAATTCATTTCCCAAATAAATAGCTTCTGGCTTTAGTCTTCACATCCAATATTTAAAAAGCTCGAAGACTTTTTAGAGAGTCCATGTAAGTACGAAGAAAAGGTTTCAATGGAAATCAAAATGAGTTAGTGAGAAAATCTGCACCCTATTGATAGTGGCACTTTTGTTCTGAGGGCTTGGTAATATGAGAAATTGAAGAATGCCATTAGAGTTACTGACTTGAAACATATCCAGCATTACTTTGTTAAAGTATTCTGTACTGCAGAAAGAATGTATTTTTTAATAGCCAGACACTTTGCCATCTTCACTGCATAAATATGATTTTAAATGTTATGGAAAGGACAACACGTAAACATGTACTATTATGTACACTTTAAAAGAAAGAATTTGCCATTTGGCCTTCTTTAGCAATATCTTCTCCTAATTATAGAATACAAAAGTTGTATTTTCACAATTTGTCATTGTGTGAAAGGAACTCAAGTAAAATGCAGTCCTCCCAAACATTTGAAGATTTATAATTAAAGAGCTGTCTGCTGAACAATTGAGTTTATTCATGATGCAAATCATTCACCTTCAAATGCCTTTTACCATGATAGATTGGAAAAAAAAAAGTAAGAAGCAGGTATTCCTCTGCAATTCAGATTACAAAATATACTAAATACTTGCACCAACTCACACTTTGAAAGCCCTTGAATACCTTTGTTAAAAAAAATTGTGACACAATGTTCATGAAACCCAAAAGGTTTCCAAAAGTGAAGGTTTCCTTTTATACTTTAAAATCCTTTTGAAAGATTTTCTAGTGCAGTGTGACCTCAATTCCAATTAAGATGAACTCACTCGATTTCAGTAGATCGTGAGTTCCTGCTAGCAGCACCCATATCTTGTTTTTCTTTGTGTCCCCAACAGATAGCATGGGGCTTGAGACATAGCTGTTTCTAAATATTATTGAATGGGTTTGATTCAGTAGAGATGCAAAGAAAGTTCAGTATAGAATTCCTGTAATTTGAGAAATGCTTGTTTCTTAGACTTGCATAAACTAGCTTTTATTGAGAAAGTGCTCATAATTAAATCGAAATAATGAGTTGCAGAGGGGTTTCATTATCAAAAATCATGACATGGTTCACTGAATTTTCAAAACAGTCAATCATATATTATCCTCCTCACTAGTGCTATCAGTGGTGGATCAAAATTTCAAAGCTATCTGCTATTGCGTGTGTGTGTGTGTAAGATGTGTGTGTGTGTGTGTATTGTATATACCTTAAGTAGGCCATTGTGTTTAATTTAGGAGAACAGATGACTCAGACTATTCATCACTAATAATTATTTTGTCTTATGAGTTGAAAGGTAGGAGTCAATTTGAATGATTCTGCTCATGATTTTCCTGTGGATTACAATGCATTTGAAGCTATTTTCTGGATTTGACTTTTTTCTGACTGATACATTTTTAAAACCATGTTTGGGAAGACTGCCTTTTCTGACTTTGGATATGAACTTTTTATCTTATCTAGAAAGGTTTTCATTTAGACCTTTTAAGTCTGCATTTATATCTATTTTAGACTCATTTTGGCAATACCATATTTTCTCTTTCATGAATCGGATTTGAAGCTTTGGGTTGTTTTGTGATATTTGAATTTTAAAATGTAAGCTTTATTGTAAACAATAACTTTATTTAAAAAATAATTTTAAAAATTCTGACACATGATCGAGATTTTACAATAATTTCTTCCTCTGTGAAACAAATCAGTTAAATGGGGGAGGGGAATCCCAAGGCTGGGTATGTATTGTGTAGAGAGGTAGTATGAATACAGAAACATCTTCAGATCATCTCTACTATTCAGGTGTGTTTTCCCAGAAGAGGTAAAGATTGTGCAAAATCACAATGGGAGATTGAGGGTGGGTCAGAGAGATAGGCAGGGGAGTTATAACAGGCAGTTTGAAGACTGACAAAGACATGACCATCAAGTTAATTACAATCCACTTGTCTAATTTGATGCCAGACTTTTAAAATCTCCACTATCTTTCCTTACCAGCTATTAAGACTCTCAGTGGAGAGAGTCATAAAGCCACCAGCCCCTGCCTAAGCAGCTTTTACAGTCAATATTATTCTCTTCCCTCCTGTCCATCATTCTGCTGCACCCCAAGATATCATAATATTTGGAAAGATAAGAATTTCTTCACTGGAAAAGTTTGGAGATTCTTTCTCTGAAGTAAAGTTAACAGAGTTACATTGAGGGGAAGAGGGTGTTGTTAAAGAAGTTCTCTGGATATCTTTTTTTTTTTTTTTTTTGTGAGGAGGACCAGCCCTGAGCTAACATCCATTGCCAATCCTCCTCTTTTTGCTGAGGAAGACGGCCCTGGGCTGACGTCTGTGCCCATCTTCCTCTACTTTACATGGGACGCTGCCACAGCATGGCTGACA
Organism: Tapirus indicus; assembly: GCA_031878705.1. Taxonomy (NCBI): domain Eukaryota; kingdom Metazoa; phylum Chordata; class Mammalia; order Perissodactyla; family Tapiridae; genus Tapirus; species Tapirus indicus. The sequence continues at coordinate 22,821,193 of CM062942.1, read as the reverse complement.
AGCAGTGTGTCTGCAGGCGCCCGGGATCCGAACCGGCGAATCCTGGGCTGCCAAGTGCGAACTAAACCGCTGCACCACCGGGCTGGCCCCTCTCTGGATATCTTAAAAGAAAAAATAAACCTACAATTTTCATCTTATAGTATTTCCTTATTGGAGTTATTCCCCCCCAAACAAGTGTGTGCGTGAGGAGGGGTTGAATCTGAGTTCAAACAAGCTTGGGAAACATTGGGTTAAAGTGAATTGAAGAGATTCCATAATGACAGGGTTTGTCCAGGCTAAATTACATCAGGAAGCCCCAAGAGAGGGATAGACCCCTCCTAATAGACCATGGAACACTTTTTGGGAGGGTATGCTTTGTGTGTGTACATTTTTTTCCCCCAAGAGCATCTCTTTATATATAAATTATTCAAAAGTATGACACACCAGGAAAATCTGATAGAGTGCAAAAACACTGCAAAAATCACTTTTAAGTCTATCACAGTATTAGGGCTTAAAGAAAAGCGCATAGACTTTGGAATCAGACCTAGTTTTGAAACTAGACTCTCTCAGATGCTAATCTTATGTAACTTTGGAATAATTGCTTAATCTCTTTGAGCCTCATTTGTTAGTTTATGAAACAGGGTAAGAAAATCAGCATCTTGTCTATAGTAATTGCGCCCCATGCTGTCTCTTTTTTCCTTGAATTGCGTGAATATTCGATTTTTAAAAATCATGTCCCTTATGCCTGTTCTTTTCCATATTTACCTAATTTTTCTTCACTGTGCTTCCATCTGAAATATGATTTATCTTTTAGTTCACTTATGTTTTCTTCTGGATTGCTTATTCTATAGTTGAACACATCTACACATCTATTAATTTCTTAATTTTAGCTATGGTATATTTCAATTCTAGAATTGTTATTTGATTCATTTTTTTATATATTCCAGCTCTCTAGTGAAATTCTCCACATTTCCTTTATCTTATTGAATATGTTAATCATAGTTATTTTAAAATCTGTGTCTGCTAAAACCAACATTCATTTTACCTGTTTCATTTGTATAAACTTTTTTTTCTTGGCTTTTGGTCATTTGTGTCTTATTTCCTGAAATTTTGAGTGAAAAGCCAGTCACTAAATGAATTTAATTTTCTTCTGACATACAATTAGCATCAAAGCAGATCATCTCAATCTCATCATATATTTATATGACTCAAGGCTGTTTTAAGCTTTGGAAAATTTGATTTATATGTTTACCTTATTCCTGGGGCATAGCCCTTCAGAGACCTCCACCTTGGCAGGCGCTGAACTCCAATATTTGTCTCCTCAGCACTCTGAGATTGCTTAAATATCTGCTTGGCATTGTGGCCTCTTAGCAGCTGCTTTTTTTCTTGGTTTCTTGGCCTGTCACTCTATTCATTTCTCAAGGAAAAAATGAGTGCAGATTTTAAGTTCTTTCATATTCTCAAATTCTGGGGCCTTGACATCTGAAGTATCGACTGTCTTTGTACTTCTGAACTCCAGTGTTTGCCTCTCCACCCTAGCGAGACTGCTGCAATCTCTAGGCCACCATATTTGTTAGGCCTCTGGATGGAATGAAGATAAGCAAATGCCTCTAGAGTAAAAATGTTAGCAAATGTATGTCCAGTCTCATTTCCTGTCCCCTCTTTCTTGGATCTTGTTTCCTCTTATTCTCTCTGTCTTGGTTGCTCTTTGATGCTTTGATAAAATTGTTTTCTATATTTTATTTAGCCTGTATAGTTTGTCGCTGTAGGAAGGTTAGCCTGATACAGGCTACTTTTTTCATAGCCAGTAGCAGGAATTTTTGTCACTAGAATGTTTTGAAGTCATATATATTACACAATTAATATATTTTCCTCAAGACCTTAGTCAGGACTAGACATTTCCTTCCAAAGATTGTGATCTTGGAAAAAAGTTTTCTGGGTTGTCAACTATTTTTTCACTAGGTCTTCCTTTTAGATTAAAAAATAATACTAGAAAATTCACTGATGATATTCCAAATCAAGATATAATTGCTTGATATACTTTCCATTTTAAATTACATATAGAAAGTAAATAAGATTTAAGTTATATTAAACATTTCTGTGAGGTAATCCTCAAAGTGAATCATGAATTTGACGAAGTGAATAAAATTATTACCCAGTCTTTAAAATGGAATCAAATGCATAAAATTTCTTTGGAGGACTAGAATAATAACAGGTGGTTGCAGTTACCTATGGGAAGGAATACTGAGGCACTGAGGGCCAGTTGTGGGGAGGTATCTTATTTAAGGAGAATATTCAACAGCAGGTAACAAAAGTTGACTATAGTGGCTTAACCAAATCTGAAGTAAGTACATTTGGTTGGTTGGCTGGTTGTTTCACAAGACATAGGATCAATGAACGGGCAAGCAAGAGCCAATGCACCTGCTCAAGGAACTGAGATGCTTTTTCCTCTCTGCTCTGCATCTCTTGATGTGCAGGTTTAGTCTTTGTCATTACAAAGATGGCTACTCTACCTCTAAGAATTCACTCCACATTCCAGGCAGCAAGAAAATGAGGAGAGTTGTAGGACAAATGTGCCTGCTACCTGAGACTCTTCCTTTTTATGAGGAAAGTAATTTCCTGGAAACCACCCAGTAGCTTCTGTTTTTGTCTTATTTGTGACAGTTAAGTCACAAGGCCACATTTAGCTGCAAAGGATCCTGGGGAAGTATGCATTCTTAAAGTGCACATGGGCATCCTGAATAAAAGAGTTTGTCTTCATAAGAAAAGCGTGAGAGTGAATGTTATATAAACAACTAGCATTGGCTGTCTATTTATTTTTCACAGAATGTACTTATATAATGTTTGATTTTTTTAAAAAATACATTGTCATTTAAAGTTGTTAAAATAAATTATACATTTTAAGCATAGATATAAACTAACATGAAAAATTACCATAGATATTCTATATGTATGTGTGTATGTATGCATATGTATTAAAGTCCTAGTTTTATAAAAGTAAATGAAGTCATATTTGATTTTGTACATATCTGCCTTGTTTTACAGGTTTAAAAAATAAATGTCTTTATATCTTTTAGATAATATTGATAACTATAAATTTTGAAAAGACTAAATAAATTAGCTTATGTGACACTCAGTGAAGAGTTAGTTAGGGCACATGACTAAATCTAGTGTTATGGATAGTGTTCTAAAAAGTCCTAAGTTCCTTACAAAGTCACTCAAATTTTGCCAAAGAGCAAGTTGTTACAGTGATATATACCCAAATATATAAGAAACATTTGAGCTTTAGTAATATTGTTCCATTGGCCTTGTAGCAGCATCCTTTTTCCCTCTCATCAAATTTCTACCCATCTTTAAAAAAATTCCATGATGGCTGCCTGAGCTGGCATTGACAAATGATTTTAAGGACAAGAGAGAAAAGGGAGTCCAGACAAGAATATATATTTTATGTGTTATGGCAGCTTCAAGTAATAAAGGAGATAAAGGGCATCTATGAAAACCCCACGGCTAACATTATACTTAATTGTGAAAGATGGAATGCCCTCTTCTTAAGATCAGAAACAAGACAAGGATGTTTTCTCTCATCACTTCTATTCAACATTGCGCTGGAGGTTCTAGCTAGTGCAATAAGGTAAAACAGAGGAAAAAAAATCCACATTGGAAAGGAAGTAAAGTTGTAAAGCTGTGTTTACTCACAGGTAACATAATTGTCCAAATAGAAAATATTTTCTCTCTAGAGAACCCAAAGGAATCAATAAAAAACTTCTAGAACTAAGAAATGAGAATAGCAAGATGGCAGGATATGAGATTAAATAAAAACATCAATTTTATTTCTATATACTAGCAACAAACAATCCAAAAATGAAATTAAGAAAATGATTCCATTCACAATATCATCAAAATGAATAAAATACATAGAAATTTTAACAAAATAATTACAACACTTGTACACTGAAAACTACAACACATTGTTGAGAGAGTTAAAGAATGTCTAAATAAATTGAGTTTGAGTTCAAGGACGAGAATACTCACTATTGGAAAGATGGCAATTCTCCACAAATTGATCTGTAAATTCAATGGAATCCTTAGCACTATCCCAGCAGGAATCATTGTAGAAATTGACAAGCTGATCCTAGAATTCATTTATAAATGCAAGGGACCCTGAATAGTCAAAGCAATATTGAAAAAGAACAAAGTTGGAGGACTCATACTTCTCTATTTCAAAACTTACTACAAAGCTACAGTAATCAAGACTGTGTGGTACTGGCATAATGATAGATATATGGACCATTGGAATATAATTGAGAATCTAGAAATAAACCTTCACATTTATGGCCAATTGATTTTTGACAAAGATATCAAGACAATTCACTGGGGAAAGAATAATCTTTTCAACAAATGGTGCTGTTATAACTAAATATCCACATGTAAAAAAATGAACTTAGACCTTCACACCATGCATAAAAATTCAATCAACATGAAACATAGATCTGAATTTCGAGCTAAAATTATTAAACTTCTAGAAGAAAAATTTTGTGACCTCAAATTAGCCAGAGTTCTTAGATATGACACCAAAAGCATGATCCATAAAAGAAAAAATTCATAAATTGGGCTTGATAAAACTCAAAACTTTGTGCTTCACAAGAGACCATTGAGAACATGAAAAGACAAGCTGCACACTAGGAGAGAATATTTGCAAATCATATATCTGATAAAGGACTTATATCTAGATATCGCTCTTACAACTCAATAATAAGACAAAACCCACTTTAAAAATGGGCAAAAAATTTGTATAGGTATGTCACCAAAGAAGATATATGAATAATTAATATGCTGATGAAAAGATGCTTATCACCATTACTCATTAGGGAAATAAAAATTAAAGCCATGGTGAAATACGACTTCACACCTACTAGAATGTCTATAGTGCAAAAGACAGAAAATAAGTGTAAGGACATACAGAACCTGGAACCCTGAAACATTCGTGGTTTCCACTTTTTAGAAAGCAATTCAGTTTCTTAAAAAGTTAAACACATACTTACTGTACGTCCCAGCAATTGCACTCCTAAAAATCTACTCAAGAGGAATGAAAACATGTGTCTATACAAAGACGTGTAGGTAGGTGTTCATAGCAGCATTATTCATAATAGCAAAAACTGGAAATAATCCAAATGTCCATCAATTAGTGAATGGACAAAGAAAGCATAGTATATTCATATAATGGAATACTACTCAGCAATCAAAAGGAACAAACTACCTGCTACATGAATGAGCCTCAAACACAAAGTAAAAGCAGGCAGATGCAAAAGGTGACATATTGCATAATTCCATTTCTATAAAATGGTTAGAAAAACAAATTTAGAGAGACAGAAAACAGATTAGTGGTTACCTAGGGGTAACTTCAAATGGGAACGAGGGAAACTTTTGGAGTGGTAGAAATTTTGAACATTGGATTGTGGAGATGGTTGTACAGCATAGTTAATTTATGAAAGTCATTGAATCATACACATAAAATAAGTGAATTTTATAGTATGTAAGCTGTACCTCCTTAAAGCTATTAAAACTTGATGGAGACCATTTTGGCAGCTGTATATTAAGTGGCCATGGACTTTTCTGTTGCCTTAAGATCATTAGTTTGAGTAGCTTTAAACAAAGGCCAAAGCACTTGAGGATTTCCTAAGAGTAGTATAAGGTTTTAGTTAGTTCATATTTGTATAGAACTTATACTCCTGAATGGCAAGTCCTATTAAGGGATGATAATCATAGCCCGTATTATATCCTCAATCACTTTGGGATATAAAATCTTTTATCCATTTAATGTTCTTTCTGTAAGCCTTTGTCTGGAGAGTTCTCACAACTTTTGTGAGACTTGGAACTAATGAATAGAGTTACATCTTATTCTTGCTCCTTTAAGACATAATACCTTCTCTGAGGAAGAACAAATTGCATTACAAATGTCCTCATTAATTCCTACAACAGGCTTGTTCAGAGAAAAATAAAGTATGTCCTCAAAAATAGATGCACAGTGATTTCAAAATTTTGCTTGCTTCTTAGATTTCAGGAGTTGAGTTAATACTAATATCAACATCAAAATTACGAGGAATTACCTGACAGTTTAGCTTGGCAAGTGTTATATTAGTAAACCTTTTTTATGATACCTTTATACGGTTCATAAAATATGTAAAATTTACTATGAAGTGAAAAATAGACTTCAAATATACAGATGAAAAGTATTCTACTTCAAGGAAGGTGTAATTAGAGATGCATTACGCTTAAAATGAGTGACCATGTCCTTTCTTTCTTTGAAGAAAAATAAAATGTCGCCTACTTTTTCTTCTCTCCAAAAAAAGTCTTCACTTGCTATTTTTTCTAGACTTAGAAAAAATGATCTTAAAATATCTTTAATATCAGAAGGAAAAATGAATATGTTGACGAGAGAAAGCCAGACTGGATAGAATCCTCTATCACTTTCTTGGCTAGCTGGATACTCACAAACACAGATTTTCTGTCATTTTATCAAAATTGTGTATGATTAAAATTAGATTTTGGTTGTAAGCTTTAAATGATCATTAAGGATAGGTCTTCATTATATATCCTTTTTTCCCCCTCCTTCCTCTGAATTTTACCTGGGCCTCTCCTAGACTCTGGTTACATTAATTGTGCTACTCTATTCCATCACTCCTACCTCAAAGAGCATACTGAACCCCGGCGGTTTTTGCCCCTGCCACTAACCCTATCTACCATAGTAGGTTCTCTGTAAATGTTGAATATGTAAATGAATATAGCTCACTCCATCCTTTTTAATGATGATGGGATGCTACATCTTTGACATTGCCTACTGCCAAGTCCATCAAGGGTATCTATGACTATGAGATATCGCAAAATGTTATCTGAAAGCTAAAATGTGGGCAGGCCTGGTGGTGTAGTGGTTAAGTTTGCATGCTCCACTTTGGCAGCCGGGGGTTTGTGGGTTTGGATCCTGGGCACAGACCTACACACTGCTTGTCAAACCATGCTGTGGTGGCGTCCCATATACAAAATAGAGGAAGATGGGCACAGATGTTAGCTCAGGGCTAATCTTCCTCAGCAAATAAGTAAATAAAAAATAAGAGAGCTAAAATGTTATGAAAATTGAATGACCCTACTCCTCAAAATATTTTTTTGTTTGTCCTTTATTTATTTTTAAATTGAGGTATAATTGACATATAACATAATATTAGTTTAGTTTCAGTTGTATAGCGTAATGTTTTGATATTTGTATACATTGCAAAACGATCACAACAGTAAGTCTAATTAACATTCATTATCTTACAAAGTTACAAAAATTTTGTGTGTGTGATGAGAACTTTTAAGATTTACTCTCTTAGCAACTTTCAAATATGCAATATGGTATTAACTGCAGTCACTATGCTGTACATTATATCCCCATGATGACTTACTTATTTTATGACTGGAAGTTTGTACCTTTTGACCTCCTTTACCCATTTTTCCCACCCTCTGCCCCCCCCACCTCTGGCAACCACCAACCTGTTCTCTGTATCTATGAGCTTGATTTGTTTTTGCTTTTAGATTCCATATATGTGAGATCATACAATATTTGTCTTTCTCTGTCTGACTTAGCATAATGCCCTCAAGGTCCATTCATGTTGTCACAAATGACAAGATTTCATTCTTTTTTATGGCTGAATGATATTCCATTGTGTATATATACCACATTTTCTTTGAAAGTGAGTATATACCACATTCATCCATTGATGAACACTTAGGTTGTTTCCATATCCTGGCTATTGTAAAGCTGCAATGAACATGGGGGTGCAGATATCTTTTGAGATAGTGTTTTTGTTTTCTTTGGATAAACACCCAGAAGTGGAATTGCTGGATCATATGGTAGTTCTATTTTTAATTGTTTGAGGAACCCCATACTGTTTTCTATAGTGGCTGCACCAATTTACATTCCCACCAACAGTGCACAAGGATTCCCTTTTGTCCACATCCTCACCAACACTTGTTATTTCTTGTCTTTTTCATAATAGCCATTCTAACAGGTGTGAGGTGATGTCTCACTGTGATTTTGATTTGCATTTCCCTGATAATTAGTGATGTTGAGCATCTTTTCATATGCCTCTTGGCCATCTGTATATCTTCTTTGGAAAAATGTCTATTCAGATCTTCTGCCCATTTTTTAGTTGCATTTTTTTTTTTTTGCTATTGAGTTATATGGGTTCTTTATATATTTTGGATATCAACCCCTTTTCAGATATATGATTTGCAAATATTTTCTCCCATTCGTTAGGTCACCTTTTCATTTTGTTGATGATTTGTTGATCTTAAAATATCAACAATTTCAAAAGGAAAAATGAATATGTTGAATAGAGAAAGCCAGACTGGATAGAATCCTCTATCATTTTCTTGGCTAGCTGGATACTCACAAACACAGATTTTCTGTCATTTTATAAAAGTTGTATATGGTTAAAGTTAGATTTTGGCTGTAAGATTTAAATAACCATTAAGGATAGATCCTCACTACATATCCTTTTTCGTTTCTAGAGTTTTACTTTCAATTGGATTTCTGGGATAAAGAAATACTTCTCCAATTTAAATGCATAATCAGCACAGTATCCTTTATTTGACTCACAGAAGACTTATTAGAGATGAAAAGACAGGTGGTAAGTGCAAAAGATGTAGTCATTCATTCAACAAACATTTATTTAGTGTCTACTATGTATTAGATAAAAATGCAGGGTAAATGAGAAAGGGATTTTGATGGTGAGGAAATGTCACTGTTTTATATATGGTGGAAGGAAATGTCTTTCTAAAGTGGTAAAATTTGAACATAGAAATTGAGAGAGTAAGCAATGTAGATATCCAGGGGAAGAGCATTCCAGGAGTGGGAACAGCAAATGCAAAGTCCTGAGGTGGGAATGTGCTTGTGGTATTTACCACAAGCAAGCCATTGCAGTAGGAGCCAGATAAGCTGGGGGAGAGGAGAGGAGATCAATGTGAATCACATTTTTCCTAATATATGAAAAAAACTTCTTTGGTGATATTCATTGCTTTCTCCACAAGTCCTCCTGCCCCTCCATGTTTGAGACTCACTACATTAAATCATTGCACTTTTTATCCCTAACAATTGATTGCCTGAGTGGCTCATCATTCACAAGACTTAAGTACATATTAGTAGCACATGGTCCAGGCTAATAGTTTGGGTTGCCTAGCTGGTTGGCATTGCATTCTCAAATGTTGTTTGCCAATGTACAACATAAAGACTTAAATGCTACAGTTGGATTTCCAGTTTAAGCTGGTAGAAGGATACCTCATCACATCATCTCTCTCCCAATATCGAAGGAGACAAAAACAAACAAAAACTTAAAAACAAAAAGTCGTAAAGAGCATCACATATAAGGTAAGGGATGTGAAAGACAAAATGCACTAAGGAGATGGTTGTATTCAGGCTGCTGCAGTAGGGAGAACATTTATTAGAGAGGAAATTCTCAACAAAGTGGGAGAAATCCTGGTTTTATAAAACAAGGGAGTTATTGATGAAAGGTGGAGGTGGGTCTTGCCTTGGAATGTGCAAGGGCAGGTTGGTTCTTTGCAGTTAGCCATTTGGGGGATCACAAAAGGGTGGGGTGTTCTTAATCATTGTTTTCTGGGAACACAGGGATCAGGCAAAGTTCAGTATTGTCAGGGGCATAATCCAAGAGTGGTGGTCAAAGAAAGAAAAAGAGAATTCTGGGTCAGTTCTGAGGGGCAATGACTTTTACTCCACACACCACCCTCTAACCCCTAAGGAAATATATACGCTGGTAAATTGAAAAATATTCTAGAAACTCTTATCAAACTCCCAAATTTGGAAATAGGGAAAGCGTGTATTCTTATCTTTTCCATCTTCTGGCTGTAGACTTCGGAAAAAGGCTCACTAGGGAGAAGAAAGGGAAACACAAAACTGACCCTTTTTAACGAAAATGAAATTTCCAGGACTCACCAAATTGAGAGTAATTTGAATTCTGAAGTTCGAGAACTGCAAAAACTCCAGCACAAGCACTCCATCCAAATCCCCACACTAAGACTTGCCAGCCCTACCATGGCTTCTAGCGGCCTAAGGCAGTCCCTGGGATGACCCAACCCACTTTTGAGTTCCTGTCTGGGAAAGCTCAGGGCTGTCAAAAGAATTTACTGTTTGTTCTAGCCAACACCTAAAGATAGGCCCCGACCTACTTCTCTTAGAGCATTTACTAAAAAGGGCTTGTGACTGTGAATCCTTCCTCTATCCCTTTGAGATGTACATGTGTCTCAGAAGTGTCTTTCTCAAGGACCTGAAATCCATTCCTTTGAAATGTAACCATCAGGAAGGATAGAGCCTCTGTCTCCTAGTTTCTGTGGGAGGATAGAATCCTAACTTTGATAAGTGCCAGATAACAGATACAGCTGGCCTAATCACATTTACAGTGACCAACCCACTGTAATTTTTCATTTTTCTGACTCTACTTGAGCCACCCTCCACATCCCTGTCCCATTTGCTTCCCTTTCGCCTCCCTCATTCTTCCTTTAAAAGACCCAATCACTTCTGTGCGAATCAGAATTGAGCTCAGCCCTTTCCCCTACTGTCAGTACTTACTAAATAAAATAAGTTTTTACTGCTTTAAAGAATGCCCAGCTTTGTTTATCTTTGACAGGTTTATTCCTCTATGTCATAGAGGAATATGTATACATTACTTTCCAACTAGGAGGAGTGAACCCTAACAAGGCATTTAATAAACTCGCACAGAGTGAGCTGAGTCTAAGAAATTTTAACCAAGACAAATCACTGCCTGAACTGAACATTTCCTCCCCTTCTACAGTCTCAGGTTATGGGAGGGGGTGAAGGGTGGGGGTGGAGTGGGAAGGCAGTATATAACCTGTCTTCAAATTGCTGCTCAGAGTGAAACTAACATGTCTTGTATGGTGAGAACGAAGTTAAAAAGTCATCTACACAATATCAGAGAGAACAGATCTAGAGAGAGGTTCCTAAGCACCAACAAGACGAAAAGGAACAGCACGGTAACTATGGAAAAAAGAAGGAAAGAAAAGGAAGGGAGAGAGGCAGGAAGAAGGGGAAGGTGATGCAAAAAAGATAAATTACCCAACTTAAAATAAAATGTAACCCAAGGAAGAGACGATAATTCCCCACATGTGCTTTGCACTGTAAAATAATGCATATATTCAATAAAACTGGAGGTCAGAGATGAGATGATTAAATAATATCATGAGATTAAAATGGAGATTGCTGATCATAAGAAATAATACATTGTGGACCAAACAAATACCATTCAGAACAAATAAATTAAGAATAAATATCCTAAAGGGGACAGAATCAAAATGACTGAAAATGGATTTATTAACATAGAGGGATGGCTGATGCAGTCACAGTCAATGCAGATAAAACTAAACACAAAGGGATCAAAACCATCAGAGAAAAACTAATAGATGTAGAAGGTAGACAACTATGATTTAAAATAAAAATAATTTGTGTACCAAAGTAGAGAATCCAAATTAACAAGGATTTAAATATATAAAGTTTCCCAGAAATGAAAGAACAATCCAAAGTTGGAGAAACCACCATGTTCCAGGGAACACTGAGACATATCCTGGTTAAATTATTGAAATGGAAGCATAAAAAATCATTCTTTAGTCATCCAGGCAGAAAAACTGAATCACTTTGAAGAAGAAAAATCCAGACCAAAGACCATACATTTCTGAAAGAAAATTTAACCGAAAAATGTGTCGTGAGATAAGGGATCATTGGAATATCAACCAGCCATTTCCATCATAAAAAATCTAAGCAAGTAGAAAACCTGTAAGAACTTTGTTTTGTTTTGTGTTTGGGGGGGGGCAGTGGAGATTAATTTATGTCTCATTACATTATTGAAATTCAGACATTTGAAAAAATTAAAATGAAGATCCCTGGAAAGGAATGGATAAAATAGATAAATGATTAAATCACTTTATAACAGAATTAATACTAAACAATTGGAATTATAGTTATAGAATAGAATGTAAAATTTATAAATCTTGATAATGTAAAAATAAGATCGAGATCAGGGATGTGTGGGAGAAAATGAGCACTAATATTCTCGTCTTTCATAGCATGGAGTTGATCAATATTGTCTTAGTTAAAACACGGTTTAAAAATATGTAATGACTCTAGCCTCTTACCGTTTTCCATAATCTATCCATTAAGTTTAGGGGGCTCTTTTAGGACAAGATAACTCCTATAGAAAAGAATAATTTATTTGATGTGAAACATTTTCTTTTGTATTCAGTTTACTTTGCCTTTAAAATAAAATAAATTTTATTTAATTTAAAGATAAAAATAGAAAAAACATAGCATCATGTTAAGACGAATAGATTATTACTAAACCATTGTTCTTGACTATTTTCACTGGTTTAATCTTCCCCAACTGATATTTTTTCCTGTTTTTATTCTACTTGTACATAGTGATGACCAGATAAAACTACACACGAAATTCATGTGCAAGTTTTAAGAATCAATAGTAAATGTTGCATGAGAGAATCGTGTAAGCGGTAAATTAATGTGTAAAGATGAATATATTTGGAGAATGTAAAAAGTGCTGGAAAACAAACTGAACAAAATATAAAAGGACTCTTTGCTCCTAAATTTCAGGTGTTTGATATGAAATATGTTATCATATGTGCATGTCACTTTACAAAATTTAGTACATAAACATAAGTTTTCTTTCATATTTACCTGCTCTTGAAAAGTCAACTCCATTGTATTAAAAGCTTGCCCTCTTTTGTTACAAACAGTAACAGAGGTCTTTTCAGTACTCAGTAATAATGCAGGTATAATTAAGTGTAAGTTAACTGAGTGACTCCTAACAAGTTTATCTGAGAGCATCACCCCACCTTATTTGATTAAGAAATGTGGAGAACCTTGACGGTAAATCTGAAAAAAAAAAAATCCTTACAGACTATATCAATGTCCTCATGATTCTCTTGTCAATACTAGTGTTTGTTTATTAACTTGGTTAATTAAATTATTTTATAAGCAATGAGTTAACATAAGTGACTAGGCACTTAAAGGAAATCCCAACATAGAAATATTTTTCAAACATTGTCTTTGTGTGAATGTGCGTATGTGTAGTTCTAAACTGCACTTCAATGAGAGCACAAAAGTCATCAGTGCTTCTTGTTTTCTAGCAATAGGAAAATAAATTTATAGTAGTTTAACTATCACGGTATCTACTTTCAATCTAGCAAATAAATATATATTGACTACATGCTCTGGCAGATGCTTTTATCAAGGAGGACATGAATATAACCCTCCTGCCAAGAAGAGCAGAGTGTGATGTGCTCCAGGCTAAAACAAAGGTGTTCTAAGCCTTTTCCCAAAATTACATAATAATGCTTTGCTTTTACGTAGCCCTTTGCAATAGTGAATAACAGTTACAAATATTATCCCATTTATTATCACAATCACCCAGACTCAAAGAATTTACCTTAATCTACTAATTTGTAGACGTGCAAACACAAAGTGAAAAAAAAATCAGTCCTTTTTTCTACTACACAGAGCTGCTTCTCTACATCTTTATCTCATTCCTAAACTAGTTCCTCTACCAGCTTTCCCCTAATGCCCACCACCTTCTCAAAGGCAGTATAATCTCTGCTTTAGAAATGAGGTAAGGGAAGCTCAGTAGCTTGTCTTAGATAACACAGCTAAGCCTATAAAGGAATGCTGAATGCACGTCAGTCTCCCGCTTTTTCCAATAAGAAGATGTTTTAGAAGTTTGGAAAAACTTGAATACACTAGTTTGTAGATGAAATTGTCAAGTTTGACATATGAAATGATGAAATTGTCTGTTTGACATATTTAAATATATATATATTTGAATACCTGTTATATGAATATTATTGATGTAGATACACTGGGTATTTTTTTTCTTATTCACATCACATGGAAGAAGTTTATCTCAACTATTCATATACATCTTTGACATCGTTGTCAGTGGTGGACTGTTACATTTGTGACCCCTGATATACCCTGCTACCTGCTCTTGTGTAGTCTCCTTTCCCTCTGGGTTGGGTTTGTGACTTGCTTCAGCTAATGGAGCTTTAACAAGTGTGATGCAAGCAAAGACTTGATAAGCACTTGAATATTCAGGCTTATCCTATTGGACTGCTCACTCTTTGAAGTCAGATGCCATGCTGTAATAAGCTTGCACTAGACTACTGAATGATAGAGGTGAGAGACCATCTTAAACATCAGAGCCCCTGCCAAACTTCCAGATGCTTTGCAACTCCAAGCAATGCCATGTGGAGCAGACAAACCACCCTCAACAAACCCAGCCCAAATTGCAGAATCCTGAGCAGATAAAAGGTTGTGTTTCAACCTGCTAAATTTTGAGCTGGTTTGTTTTTTAATGAATAACTGAAATGGTATCTACAACTTTACCGCAACCATTTTTTGAGTCATCTAACGGTTTTCCATTTCATATTATCTTTGCTTACTTCTAAGATTTTGAATCTGAGTTTTATATTGTCACCAAAATTTTTATTCCATGTCCTAAGTACCCATTCCCACAACATTAATAGAGTTTCAGTTTATTTATCTTGTGTGTCAAGACTTGTGATCTTTACAACACAAGCACTTATTGTAGAACTTTTAAAAGTGAGTTATAAAATGTTTATTTACGAAGATATCCAACAACTGCCTTTGTGAGGTTAAACCCTAATAATTCCTAAATCTGTTTAAAATTTTTAACATCCCGAAGGAGACATTACCAAGGTACTTTCAGGCTAATTTGTCTTCCTCCATCATGACCATGTTATTTAAAAGGAAGTAACTGAGACAGTGCTCAACAATACGAAGGGCTATCTAAAGTCTAGCTTCACTACTCAAATAATGGTCGTATGGACTAGCAATGTCCAGCGTGAGCTGGGAGCAGATTTTAGGACTTCAGCTCAGACCTACTTAATCAGAATATGCATTGTAACAAGATCCCCAAGGAGATTTGTATGCACATTAAATATTGAGAAACAAGAGGTATAAAATAGGAGTAGGCAAACTATTGGCTCACAGGTCAAATCTGGTCCACCATCTATTTTTGTAAATAAAGTTTTATTGGTACACAGCCATGTCTGTTAATTTGCATGTTGTCTATGGCTGCTTTCACACCACAATGGTAGAGGTGAATAGTAGTGACAGAGACCATAAGGGCCACAAAGCCTAAAATATTTACTATCTAGCCCTTTATAGAAAAAATTTGCTGATCCATGATCTAGAATATAAGACTACCCCACATTTTTGAGAGGTAATTTTGAGAAAACATCATCACATTTTTTAATCCAGTATTAGCTGTGACCTTGGGCTATCACTTATTCTCTCTGAGCCTTTGTTTTCCTCACTTCTAGAATGGTGACAGCAATGGCCACCAGGGGTGTGTGTGTATTATATGGAAATAATAATCAGATATTTGGATTCCAAGTCCATATTCTTTTGAATCCTATTTTATTTAGGATATGAAGATGAAGGAAAATACATAGATTCTTGTTTTAAAACGCATGGCACCCCTTACTAGTATGTAACCATTTATAGAAGTGGAAGTCTGCAATAGGAAGTAAAGTGCATTAACCTAGCGAATCTATACATCCTTGATTTTGAGCTCTCTTAAAAAAATAAACATGCCTAAATTTAAAAGGTATGACTCTATTAATTTGCTGCTTTGAGAGGCTATTTGTCCTCAATTTCACACTCATAAATTGTTACTATGATCAAATCATTCCGGGAAAAGTAAAATCAATGCCTGTATAATGTTAAAGCTGGTAATTCAATGAAAACATGTGGGGCTCTCAGGATGTAGCTCATTGTAGACTGAAATCAAGAAGCAAAACCTGATAAAAAGAATTTACTGCTCAGAGCTCAAGTGGGCAGCCTGGCAGAGGTTCAGAATGTGGTAACATCACTCCAAACCTTGTACTCTTGGGCTATTAGGGATATGGTGGGAAGCGAGATAAAAGTAACTTCTGTAATGCAATGCAGTTCTGAGCTATTTCTTGTAGAAAAATGGCAAACAAACTTGCTTTTAATAAATAGACAATAGAAAAAGCAGATCTACTGTGTGCATATTCCATTTATTTAGAAGCACAAGTGAATGTGTGACATATGGATAATTAAAAGGTTCTAGAAGGGAAGTTTGAGACTGACTCTTGCTGGCAGTTATAAAAAGCACTTAAACAATACTAGTAATTAAGGATAGGGATGGCATCTACTAAAAAAACTCTACAACTCAGTAAACTATAATTGAAATCTAACTAGTCAGCAAAACCTCACGTTGAACGTAGACTGCAGATTTGTGACAGCTTTTCAGAGTTCAATAGATTTGGAAGTCAAGACAACAAACAACTAATTAAGCTGTCTAATATCAGAGGTTCTCAAACTTGAAGGCACATCATAATCCCCTGGAGGGCTTGTTAAAATATAGGTTGCTGGGCTCCATCCTCCAGAGTTTCTAATTCAGTAGGTCTGAGATGGGGTCAGAGAATTTCCATTTCTAACAAGTTTCCAGGAAATGCTGACGATGCTGTCTGGGGACCACACTTTGAAAACCACTGGCTTAGATCATACTGTGCTGGGAAGAACTGAGGAATCCTGACTCTACATCTCTCATTCTTCTAAATGTTTTCAATTCTCACAGGGAGATCCGAAAGGCTACAGTCATTTAAAAATCAGGCAAGAAGTTGTAAATACCCTTTGGTCTATGCAAACTAGCCAGCCCTGGTGGTCTAGTGGTTAAGATTTGGTGCTCTCACTGCCTCAGCCTGCATTTCATTTCCCAGTAGGGGAACCACATCACCCGTCTGTCAGTTGTCATACTGTGGAGGCTGTGTGTTGCTGTGGCACTGAAAGCTATGCCACTGGTATTTCAAATACCAGCAGAGTCACCCAGGGTGGACAGTTTCAGCAGAGTTTCCAGGCTAAGACACATGAGGAAGAAGGACCTGGCCACCCACTTCTGAAAAAATTGGCCATGAAAGCCCTATGAATAGCAGCAGAGCATCGTCTGACAGTGCCGGAAGGTGAGAGGATGGCGCAAAAAGACGGGGCAGGGTTCCGCTCTGCTGGACACACGGTAACTAGCAGTCAGAATCAACTCCACGGCAGTAAGAACTAGGCACACTATAAAATAATTCTTAAATAGTATTTGGATCTTGAGCTTAGCATTCCAAATAGCTGATGGAACCTCCCTGTAATTAGAATTCACTTTAGAAGAGAAGAATTAGGCCAATTATTATCTTTGTCAGAATGAAGTTTCAAAAGCAGAAAATAGTTTGATGGTTGCTTTTCTCAGAACTGCCATCTAATTACTCCGGGTTTAAGGTATCAATGCATACTTTTTCATAAATAACCTGACATTAATTTTCAGTGTTTTTTGTGCTTAGTATAAAAAAATGTTACTTTTATTTACTTAGAAGGTGTTAGTAGTAGGTAGGTGGTGTGATTTTGCTTTAAAAGTTATACCATCATCTGGCATGACACTGCTATTTGCATAATAAGCCACATATTTCTACTTTGCCAAATGTAGAAAATTGTATGTTTATAAGATGCTATGAAAATTTAGGGAAAAAAATTCTCCCCCACAACCAAAATATTTCTTTGAAAGATCTGTCTGTAAATGTTTCATATGTTTATGAGGAAGAAGTTAGTGACCCATATGAAGTATGCAAATTTTTGTAATCCTTTAATTAAATTTATGATGAGTTTGTGTTGCTAACTAGGATTTTGCAAGAACAGTTTCTACACCAAACTGTGTGTCATCACTGAATAAGACTAAAATCTATAATAAAACCCAGTAAGATAATGTCAGCCAAGAAATCAAAATAAAATAAAAATTTTAAAAGCATTAAAACTTTATATGCTCTTACTCAAAGGAATTTCTCATTTTTCAAGATTTGCTAGTAGAATGATAAAACATTGTAAAATCTTATAGTGTTGCAGAGAATAAAATAAGAGAGGAATAATGACAATATTGAAAGCGAACCATGCACATGGTGTTATAGAGAGTAGAGTGCAGACTGAAGATGGGAATAGGAGTAGGAGGTGTCCATAATAAGTGAATAACATTGTCCAATGCCATAAAATATTAAGATATGCTATTAATAACCAGGGAATTGAGATATGAAAAGAAAGAACCAAAATTGTTCTCAGCAACCCTGACTAGATGTCCAAACACATCTATATTTTCAGCTGTGCAAAGGAGAAGATGATGGAAGGCGAGGAAGTAAGAGGAAATCTAGGAAGAGTAATTTTGTTCAGCTGCAAGTGATAAAAACCTTACATCAGTTACAAAGAAAGGAAGACAATAAGCAAGTTTATTATCTCACACAACGTGAAGCTCGTAGGTAGGGCGGACTCAAGATTTGGTACGCCAGGGCTCCAGATCAATGGCTCAGGGATTCTGTTGGCTTGTTTCCTATAATACCCTCAGAACAGACTGATACTGAAGTGTAGCATATGAGGAAAA
The DNA here is from genome assembly GCA_031878705.1 of Tapirus indicus. Taxonomy (NCBI): domain Eukaryota; kingdom Metazoa; phylum Chordata; class Mammalia; order Perissodactyla; family Tapiridae; genus Tapirus; species Tapirus indicus. The sequence continues at coordinate 22,802,693 of CM062942.1, read as the reverse complement.
GTTCTTCTATTTATTTATACCTCTTAGGTGGTTGCATTTGGATCCTGACTGACACTTAGTAAGTATTTGACCCTGGGTAAGTTACTTAACCTCTCTGAAACTCAGATTCCATTTTTTAAATCTGAAGATGGTGTTCTTTTCAGCTTTGTAATAGATATACATGTAAAGTGCTTAAAATAGTGACTGTCACATAAATCTCCCCAAAAGATTAGTAATGATGATGATGGTGATTCCTTGTCACTCAGAGGATTTAGATAGGTTTCTGTCCTGTGGCAGACATTGATGTGAACAGAGAAATGGTGTACACATATGTGTCAACAGTGAAAAGTTGCGTATTTCTTTCTAGAGCTTAATCAGTACTTTACCACAATGACCCCTAAATACATGCTCATACCCAAACACTCTGTCAGTGGAGACATTAGGTACTTGGTATCTGGGATTTAAGTGCAATAGCTTCAGCTCCTCCATCTATAGTCCAAAGTAGGCACCGAAGCTCTCAGCAGTAACCTGGCAGAGATGGCATAAGCATTTGTTGTTTCCTACGGAGCCCATGTTCCTTTCTTCTGCCCATGATCTCTTGTGCTTCACCCAGCTGACTCTTCTGTGGTATGCACGGACTTTAAAAAATCTATTCTTATCGTTTCCTTAGATAGTTTCACACTTTCTTTTCTGAGCCATCTTTACCACTAGTCTCTGTCGTGGACCCTTCTCCTGTACCTAGCAATGACTTTCCCCAAAACATATTTATAAAAATTACATTTGCATTAAATTTGTTTTTTGCTTAGCCAAGTGGAAAATATGTAAGGTATACATGGTGGGTGAGGGAATTTTTTCACAATGAAAGATAGCAATAATAATAAAAACAACAACAATAATACTACATTAATAATAACATTAATAATTTTAAAAATCCTGGACAGATAAAATGCATTGTAGAATGAGAAACAAATGCATTTGGCGGTTAGCAATCTGATGCAAGGCAGAAAATACCACAATAAAACTATACTCTTACTTTAATCGACCTGTAAAAAAAAATGATCAAAATTTAGATTTCCAGACATCTTTTGAATGATTCAAATATAGTTCATAACTGTGGGAATTGGGTTGAGGGACAATATTCAGGCCAAAGCAATTGTTTGAGTTATTTTCATTGAAGAATATTTCAAACTACTAAAAGTGTGATTAAGAACCTGAGAAATGATTCACTTAGATAAATGGCTTGCCCAGTTCACTGACACCATGAGATCTAAGCTCGTGTAAGCTTTATAAAGGGTGGGATTTTAATTTTTCTTCACAGTTATATTTCTAAAACAGAAGGGGGTGTGGAACATAGTAGGTACTAAATAAATACTTGTTGAAGGACTTAAAGAGAATGTTTTCAAATTTAGGGTTAGACTACATCTTGATTATCCCTAAATTTCCATGTTATGTTATCTCATGTATTTTTATAATCAACATATCTAAAACTTTATTTAAAAAATATTATATATAGATTCAGACATACAAATTGCAAGAATAGTACAAAGAATTCCTGTATACCCTTCAATCAGATTCCCCAAATATTGGACTGCACTCTTTCTGCATTTATACAATGTGTATAGACATTAAAAATAAAAAGTTAGTTTATTTTTTTCAAAAGCAACAGTGCAATTGTCCTTAGGCTTTTTATTCAGGAAGGCCTGGGGAACTTGAAAGCGTGTTCAGTTCTACTATTTAGGCATAACAGCAAGAAATATTCCAAGAGCAACAGGACTGTGTGTGACAGTAGGATAATGTTTTGTTTCATATATAATGATTTTAGGTACTACATTGCCTTTTAAGCTGCAGTTATTTGTTGCTTTGCTTCTGTTATCTTGTGGCAAATCGACAATGTTGCGGTAACCCTGATCCTGCATAGCTGTTGATAGCTAATAATCCTTCAGCTCAGTAGCAGAGAATATTATTTTCTCTAGATACATTGTTCATAGAGTAACCTTTAGCCATTTCAAAACTAAAATGAATAAAATATCAAATTAGACTTATAGAAAATATAAACAATAGACGTCTCCAAACAATATCACTTATATTTCAGGTTAGGACAGCAGTTCAAGTACAGGCTTGGAATTCAAATGACTGGAATTTTTGTCAACTGTATGACTGTGTGCGCGTTTTCTAGCCTCTGTAAGCATCAGTTTTCCCGTCTCTAAAATGGGGCTGATGACAGTACATGCCTCTCAAGATTGTTGAGAAGATTAAATGAGAGTATCTATGAAACATGTTTAGCACAGGTAATGAATTCTTGATAAATATTAACCGTTAGTGTCATGAATATTAGAGCAGTACCACACAAAACTAAGACAAACTTTCACAGATAATTTGGTGATGGAAGGCAGATGTGCTACAGCAGTGAGGAAAGCAGAGTCAAAAACACTTCACAAGCTCTGCTACTCTAAGCAGAAATAATACAAGGTCAGGATTTTGATAGTATTTTGGAAGAAGGGTTACCTCAGGCTTAATTTCACTTAGATATAATTCAAATTATTAATTTATCTATGTGATAAAAATTCCTGGGCCATATCTTAAATATTTCCAGCAGTTTTGGGTACAAGAGAAATGGGAGCAATATACCTTTCTGCCACCATCCCATGAAATAGGCATAAAAAAGCACTGACATTGGTGTTAGTCAGGGGAATAAAAGAGGACTGTTGCTTGGAAGTAGGGTAATGTGTAAACAGTGATTTTAAATGCTTCAGGGCCCAGAAAGATGATAAAAGTCAAGTCAACATTCAGGTAGATAATAGGGAATCATGGGACTGTGGTAAATGAGACCAGTAGGCCCCAACCAAAGGTTTTCACAACTACACAAACACACTAACAAACCAAATAAAGCAGTTCTGTGGACCAAATTTGGCCCACACAGCAAGAGTTTGGACCTCTTGTAAGTCTCAAAACTATTTTTCTCTAGTAGACTATAATTTCTCTAAGAGTTCTATAACAACAAAAACAGTTCACTAAGAGTAAAATCACCTAAGCTTTTCTTTAGCCATGGGAAGTTATTGGAATGGGCAAAATACAACTGTTGAGACTCAGTTTCCTCATATATCAATGATGTGTGTACTACATTCTTTACTAATTTTCAAAAAAGTTTCTTTGATGCTGTTTGTCACGGAATTCTTTCTGAGTACTCTAAACATTTTTGTAATTGAATTTCCATGAGAAAAAAAGAGAAAAACCTTCCATATTGGAAGATCATAGATAATTATAGACCTAAGTACTTCCTTAGAACCTTGTAAATTTTAAATTTAAAAGAAATTCCAAATTCATTTGCATTTTTACCCAGGTAATGCATGCATATCATTAAAACCAAATATGTTTTTAATGAAAGCTGCGTTCTCATTTTTCTCCCACCCTCACTTCCTTATGCACCTCTCATTCCAGTCACACTCCCCAGATGCAACACATCTAATCCCTTTCCATGTTTTCTCTGGAATTTACCTCCATATTTCTAACAAATGTGCTTAAAGTGCTGTTTCTTAATTTATCTTAACATTTAGACATTTCCAATGTTGCTTTATTAACATTTAAGCTTTCCTTATATCTTCTTCAACAAATATTTTCTGGGCACCTACTATGTGCTGAGTGTTTTCTAGGCTCTGGGAACACAGAAGACTAAAACAACGTCTTCTCATGACACTTCCATTCTTGTAAGGGAGTTGCATGATAAAGGGCTATAGGTGATATAAGAACAATAGGCAAGACACAGTGTGATGGGAATGGGAAGTTTTTCCTCTTCACAATTTCTCAATATAGTTCATCAAAATACTTTCTACTTAATCAAGTAGTGTATTTTGATATACCTCCTTTCTCATATCACCTTTCATTTTTCCTGACATCTATAATGGCCTTGTTATCACATTTGCTTGTGTTTCTGGATATCTATCAGTATTTTTCTCCAAATGCTCCAACAGATCTCTCACGAGTCTATTGCTATATTTTCCTCAAATGATCAAACATAATTTTCAACACTCTATTACCCAGATTCCTTCCTCCCCCAGCTATCCATCCTTTCTCTTCAGGTTCAACTATTGCTCTCAAATGCTTGTGCTCCTTGTCATTCTGGGACGTCATTTCGCCATTGTCTTGAACTTCCTTTTTCCTGATTGCCTGGTTCCCTCTTTCTCACTTTACTCTTTTGCTTTTGCTAAAGCACATCTTCCATGGACTTCTTTAGAAAGCATACATGGGAGGTAAACTATTTTAATCATTGCGTGTCTGGCTATATCATTAATCCACCTTCTCCAAACCTGCTCCCTCCTACTTCATTAAATGACTATTCTATCTTTCTAATTGTTCAGACACCCTGGACTTCTCTCTTAATGCTCCATGTGTAATCTATCCATAAACAAATCCTGCTGGCCTTCAAAAGAGATCTAGAATCTGACCACTTCATGCCACCTCCACTGGTTAGCACTCTGGTACAAGCCACCATTCTCTCACCTTAATTATTCTAATCACCTTCCACTTGCTTCTGACCTTGTTATCTTTCAGTCAATTCTCAAAAAAGCAGCCAGATAATCCTTTTAAAACCTAAGTCAAATATGCCTTTCTGTTCAGAAGTCTCCAGTGGCTTCCCATCTTACTCACAGTAAAAGCCAAAATCCCCCCCATGGCCTACAGTGCCCTATGTGATCAGCTCTTGGTCTCATCTCCTACAGCTCTCCCTCTTTCTTACTCTGCTTAAGCAATACTGGCTTCCTTGAACTGCGTGGAACATTCCTGACATGCTCCCATCTCAGCGTTCACTCCACTATCACTTCCTTCAAATCCTTGCTTAAATATAAGCTTCTCAGAACATCTTTCCTGAACAATAAATTTACAGCCTGAAAATCTGCAAGCCACTCCTTGAAACACCCAATCTCAATCCCCTGATTGATTTTTCGCCATATTACTTACCATCCGAAGGCATTCTCTGTAATTTACTTATGTATTTTGTTTACTGTCTATAGTCTACCCACTAAAATGTAATCCTTATGAGAGCAGGACTTTTTAAAAAAATAATTTGCTTACTGCTTTATCTTAAGTAACTAGATACTCACTATCTATTGGTTAAATTAACGTAAAAATGATTGAATGTTTGGATTTGTATAAAATTCATGGTTGAAAACAAGTTTTTTTCAACATTTTGATGATGTTTCTTTATTGGGTGGTGGTATTGAGAAGCCTGGTTCCAGTCTGATTACCATTCCTCTGTATTTCTACTCTTAGAATTTTCTCTTTTTCTTGGTATTATGAAAAATTTTCATTATTGTGCTGAGCACTCGAAGAGGTTTTTCATTTGAAAAACTATATCCTTCAGTTAGGAATGTTCCCTGGTTTGTTTCTTGAATAATTTCTCTCCCATTTTTCCCATTTCTTTCTCTGTGGTATACCTATCAGTGTAGGACTGCCTACACTGATCCTCTAGTTTTCTTACCTTTTTTTCCCTCCTCTTCTCCATCTCATGTTATTTTTTGTTTTGCTTTTTGGGAGATTACTTGACATTATCTTTTAGCCTGTTTCTATCATTTAGGAATCTATTCTTCCATTCTCTTGCAAGTAACAAGAGCATAGTATCTTAGACAAAAATTGTCTTTCTTTCTTTTTCCTTTTGCTTCTCGTGATGCAAGAAGTGTGGGTCTAGGCAGTGCAAAACTGAAACAAGCTCAATGATGTCATCATATATAGAGGCTTTTTTTTATCTTTTGGGGTACAGTTCTTAAGGATCTTTATGTTGCAAACAGGAAAAAGGAAGAAGGTAGACAGAGAAGGGTAGAGGATGAAGGGCACGAGAATGATAACAAAGGAGTTTTCTTCTATGGAGGCAATGCCTATATCCCAGACTAAATAGCAAAAGAGAAAAAACAGAAAAAAGAGATTTTGGAGAGCAAATATAGTTTTTAACCCAAGTTCTATTGCCTTATTTTTAGCTATCAGATTTGAAATTTCTTCTAGCTCTTCCTTGTTTTCTGATATTCCTTTTCCTCAACTTCCTGTTCTTATTTAACCCATGAAATGCCACTTCTTATTTTAGCATATTGTTATACTGATAGAATTTCTATTTTCAATTTCTTTGTATTAATCTCTTATGTATTTTCTCTCTGCAACAAGTTTTTCTTTTTTTTTCATTGGGTAATTTGTTTTTAATCTGTTTCTTCTGTGTTAGAAAATTGCCTCCAATATATGGTGATCCTTGTTGATTTCTCTATATTTAAGGCACTAAAAAATCAATTGTTATTTCAATATACATGAGAATTGTTGACAGAGATTTCCTCTAGAGCAGCTGGCAAACTTTTTCTGAGAAGGGCCGGAGAGTAATATTTTAGGCCTCATGGGCCACATGCTGTCTGTTACAGCCACTCCTCTCTGTTGTTGTAGTGTGAGAACAGCCATAAACAATTGCAAATGAATGACGATGGCTGATTTCCAATAGAAGTTTATATACAAAAACAGCCTGCAGGCCGGATTTGGCCTACAGGTCATAGTTCTAGAGTAATTAGGTGAGGAACTGTGTTTTCCTTATCGGTAAGCATTTTCTCTATGGATATTCAGTTTCTCCAGAAAAGAAAACTCTAATTTCCTGTCTGAGGGTATTTGAGTGGTATGTTGAGACACTAGTAGAGGCAACTGTATTTCTCAATATTTACTCTTGCAGGTAGCTCCCACTTTTAGGTTACATACCTCTCCCATTCTCCAAGAATCTCGATTCTCTGATGTTTCTTTTCTCTACAGAAAATCCTCTAGCATCCAAAAGTTTTGTGATTGGGATATTCACCTGACTGCTTCACCTCAGTCCTCCACACTAGCTGTTGCCACCAAGTCGTATGCCCTCCAGCATTCTGCAAATATACTTGCTACTCATCAGCATCTCCCTCTGTAACACTTAGGTTTTAGCTTCTTTAGCTTCCCTTAATGAGGTATAACTCTTCCACCTGCCTTTCCTCTTTCAAAAATTGGATGACATATCTTGTCCGTTGTTATCCTCTCTTCTATTTTCAATTTCTTTCTGGGTTTATAAAGTTTTCAATTCCTTTACTGTCATTTTAGTGGAGTTTCAGGAAGGAACAGAGATAAATGCACATGCTCAGCCATATTTACCTAGAGGTATGTGGGTTCTTTTTATAAAACAGCAAGGCTCACATAATATTGGAAGCGAAATGGAAAAATAGAGAACACCCAAGGTATGATAGCCAAAGGGAATATTTAACTGTAGTACACAAGAAATATCATAACATTCACGTTTCTGCACATCAGTCAGTGCATCTGTTTTTAGACAGGATTCAGTCCACAGTTTAAACCTTATCCCCAAAATTTGAGTATGATAAAAACATTTCCATCAAAGCATCTTGATTAGGACACAAAAAATGTATTACATAACAGGTGAGACTCCAACACAAACCATAGCAACTACACTGTGATATTTGTAGGGTGAATTCATTCCATGGTCATGGATAACTAGAAGAAGGATTGTGCAGAGCATATTGGAGAGAAGCAAAGCCTCATTAATAACATAATTGATTATTATTTTATGTTAAAAGTCAACATGAAAAATTGCATTTGTAGAATGCAATTTTTGCATATTTTAATATTCATTAAAATAAATATCCCATTGCAAAGTGTTTTTGAAGCCAGAGAAGAGGAGCAACAGAACATAGATAGATAAAGAAAAAAATAACTGGTGAGAACTGAAGGGAGACAGTTATCTTAAGTATACTTGTTTCAGGATATTCAATAATTCCTCATTCACTAATGATGTGACATATATTTATTATGCACTCAATATAGTCAGAAAGATAACATGGTATATTGGAAAAACCAATGACTGTAACAAACCACAGCTGGCAGTTCACATCCAAAGTTAAGCATATACTATCTATTATGTGGGAAATTTATTTAAAAATCATTTATCTTTATGTTCCTACTTTTTTAAAACATTGGAAAAAATAATATTTCTTTTATTTGGTTGTAGTAAAAATTAATGAAGTGAGCTGTGGTATGTGCCAGCAGTGTCTTGTAAGTCATATATGTGTTCAATATGTTTTAGTTGAGTGGAGAGGTGGGGACACTCTGGATATTAGAGCTAGACCTCTAGACCCCACCTTGCTAATGTAGTTGTTAATCTGAGGCCCCAAACAGCAAACTTGTTAGTTAACACCTTTTGCAGAATATTGCTTTAACACAACTCCTTCCTGTCTGAATGCTCTACATGGTAGAAGTTATTTGTGCTTAGTATACTGTCTGGTACATAATAAACACTCAAGAAATATTTCCTGATTTAATTGGATTTGACTTTTGTTCTTTCCTTAGCCTAACTGAATAACATCCCAGAAATAACCAAGAGCTCAATTTGACCAAGTCATTTACACTTTGTCCATTGGTTCCTTTTGAGGCTTTTGCAACCTGATTTGCAAATATGGACTTTTATAAAGAAATGTCATTAATATTGAAAACATCAATTTCAATTATTTAAAAGCACTAATGAATGTAAGTCTCAAGGAAGAAATATTTTAGTTGTCTCATAATTAACTTGTCTAATATAATGTCCACTTGACTGAAGAGACAAGTTATAGGATTCATTAAAATATACACAAGTCCTAACGACAAAATATAAAACTATCAAGACTTGCATTATACTTAGAATGATGCAAAACAAAACAAAACAAAAAACCCAACCTACTTTGAGGTAATTTGGAGCAGCACTCTTAACATTTCAACAGATACTCTTTTTTCCTATACATTTTCACTGACACTGTGGCCTCAATATTGTCTGTTTCCAGGCAACCTTGGCAGGATCTTAAATTTTTCTGTATTTTCTGTGTACACTTCCAAAAGTGCTCTCTCTTTTATTTATGTGATTCCTAATGCTTGTCACTTCTTGGTCTCCAAGACAAGATAGACAAGGGCTTGATCATGGGTAGCTCTTTTCTTGTTGACCTCTCTACTTCTCATTAATTAAGTAAAACCATTGCTTCCAAAACGAATTTCTCAAATACTTTATCCTCGTAACTCCTCTAATCACAATCCTTAATTGTGTAGAACATTCTTTCCACCATAGTCAAATTAGTCTTAAATAGGTTCAACTCTTGCTTTTCCATTCTCAAACTGACAATGTCAATTTAATCAACAGGCTGTGGAATATGCTATTCTTTAATCCTATCTCATAAAAATATGTATTTTGAGGGGCCAGCCTGGTGGCGTAATAGTTAAGTTCACGTGCTCTGCTTTGGCAGCCTGGGGTTCGCAGGTTCAGATCCTAGTTGTGGACCTATGCACTGCTCCTCAAGCCATGCTGTGGCAGCATCCCACATACAAAGTCGAGGAAGACGGGCACAGATGTTAGCTCAGGGCCAATCTTCCTCACCAAAGGAAAAAAAAATGCCTTTTGTGTTTCTATTGAGATAAGCACAACTTCATATGAATCCTTGTATTATTTTTTTTGCATTTATAAATTAAAGTTGCATGTAGTTTTTCTTACGTGAATTAATTACATTCATATTTCATACAATGGTTTTTCTTTATTTTATAAATTCCCATTAAACTCTGGCTTGAATCGTGATACACAGGGAAACAGAATTATATAAAGAAAAATATTTTATTGTAATCCAGCTCTGCTATGATTAGTTATTCAAAGCTCTCTGATTATGAAGATTTACATACTTCAGTATCTACTCACTTACACTTTCTACCTCACTGACAATGTTCTAAGAATGTTTTGAAACTTAATGATCAAAACATTTTCTCTAAATAATCCTCTATATGAAGTGATGCAGGAGTTTCTAATCTTAGGTACTTGTATCCCTGGGTGAATTAAAAGCGAAAACGGTGGTGCTTGTGTTATGCTTACTTGTTTGAAAAACCAAATGTAAATCTCAACATTTTCGTAAGCTGAGGCTGCAGTACTTAAGTGAAACCTGACATTCCTTTGTGTTTTTTTCCTGGAAGTCTTTGCATCTTGCATGTTACTTGTTATCTCAGCTTACTTGGAACTCTGACTTCTATTTGACTGTAATGAAATTGAGAAAGTGAATTATTATCAAGCAACTTATTGGGAGGAAAAACTTTCAGAACCTGAAGTCTTGGGATTGAACTAGGAAGAATGGAAGGTATTAATGTCATTAAAACCTTGAGAAAATCTGAGCTAATGTATTTCAGGATGTGTTCTAGATGTGATCTAAGGACTGGTTTTATAATACTCAAAGATAACTGATGCTTGATTTAGTTACATAGCATGTGAAATTCAGGAATGTTCTTGGACATGACTGTAATTATCCTGGGAAGCTGAGCATAACAGAGACGTTTATTCCTGAGCATCCTGTACTGCAATGGCCTCCGTGAACTTGCTATACATTATATAACTAAGTTTGATAAGGGACTCCTGATCCAGATGAATTTATATCCCTGCAACTACATTCAGATTTAATTCAGTTTATGTATATAAAACTGGGCACAGAACAGGATATTTAGGCTTTCATAACCTCTGAAGGGACCCTCCATCAGTTATATATTCTCATCCTCAGTGTACATCTGCCTGGTAAGAGTTTTGGGCTCGGGTAACTTGGCCATTTATTCTGACTCCACTGATTTCCTTTTGTGATAAGTAAACCCTATTTGATTTACCCAATCAATGTCAGTGCCCAATTGTTCCATCAATACAAACATACTATTGACTTATGTCAAGGCAATTATCAAAAAAGTGTTAGGAGGGGCTGGCCCCATGGCCTAGTGGTTGAGTTCAGTGCACTCCACTTTGGCAGCCTGGATTCGGTTCCCAGCCATGGACCTACACCCCTCATTGGTGGCCATGCTGTGGCAGCAACCCACATACAAAATAGAGGAAGATTGGCACAGATGTTAGCTCAGGGAAGATCTTCCTCAGGCAAAAAGAGGAAGATTGGCAACAGACGTTAGCTCAGGGTGACTCTTTCTGAGCAAAAAAAAAAAAAGAAAAGAAAAGAAAAAAATAGTGTTAGGAATATTTAACCATAAAACTGATATTTAAAAAACAACATTAAAACAAAGAAACAAACCAAAGATACCATCAGAAGGAATGAACTAGGTTAAGATTAAAGTCACTTGTAAACTATAGGATAATTTTTTTCTAAAATATACATTTATTGGGCAAAGTTACAACGATAATAGAGGGAATATAAATGATATTAACTACAACACAGACACTGAACCTCAGCAGCTCTTTTTATTTTTCTATGTTCCCTTCCAGTCTTCATCTAGTAGAAGAGATTTGACATAACTATGGTCAAAAGTTAATTTAAATAACCGAATATTATCTTTTGCAACCAATGGATGTACTAGCAATTAAATATTTGTTTTTTTCTTTATTCTCTTTAAATTTTCTATTGTACAGAGGATATAACATAAATAGTCCCTTAAATTTATAATTACACAATGAGTTTTCAGTCATTAGCATATAAGACTGGCCATACTTAGATGGTAGTAGATGATAAAGAGAACAGGGAAGAAGTCAGGTGAACACAAGTAAAGAGCAATGACACAACACAACACAACAGAAAACAAGTGGTCCAAGACCCCCTATGTAGGACTTATATTCTGCCAATGACCTATGAGGCTTAACTTTTACATTTTATTTCAGATTAAATTGATGTAAGATATTAAGCAAACTTTGTTACACAAATTGATGTTTTAGGGAAGTGATTGCATTCTTTTATATATTTGTTTGCTATGTGTTGTTTCTTATGGTGAATTTCAAATGAAAAGAGACAGACTTTTATCATCTCAAGAGTATAATGAAGATTCTGTGATCAAAAACCTCCACTGTTACCCTGTTACTGAAATTGTAAAAAGACATTACAAGAACAGAAAACCATGGAACAAAATTTCTCATAAATCTAGATGCAAAAATTCTTACCAAAATTTTAGCTGATGGAGTCCAGCAGTTTGTAAAGAAAATGACATATCTATATATATCATTTATCATTATGTATATCATGATATAAATATATATAATTTTCTTTGGTATAGTGTCTGTTTGAATCTTTTACCCAATTTGTAAAATAAATGTTATATTTGAGAATAGTTTTAGATTTACAGAAAAGTTATGAAAATAGTACTGATCATTCCCATATACCTACACACGCAGTGTCCCATATTATTAATATCTTACATTAATATAGTACATTTTTGTATCATATGTAAATAGATAAACAAATTACAATATATCCATACAAAGGAATATTATTCAGAAAAAAAATCCATATTGCTACATTTAATAACATGGATGACTCTCAAAAACATTATGCTAAGTGAAAGAATCCAGACTCAAAAGCCTACATATTTTCTCCTTCAATCTATATGAAATCCTAGACAAGGAAAAATCATAGTAATAGAAAGATCAGTGATTACCAGCGGCTGGGGTGGAAGAAGGAGATTGAATGCAAAGGAGCCAGAGGAAACTTTGGAGGAGACAGATATGTGTTATATATTTATTGTGGTAGTAGTCACATGACTGTATTTGTCAAAACTATGCATATTGTCAGAACTATATGCTTATAATAGGTGAATTTTAATACATGCAAATCATGTCAATGAAGCTGATTAAAAAATAACATAGTGAGTGTTATGATGGAGGTCAGAGAACTCTGCTGCATGGAGGCACACAGGAAGACCTGTTCTCCCACCTGGATGTTCAACTAGGCATCCTTGAGGAGACAAAGCTTATTTTATAAGCCTTGAAAGATGAGTATGGGTTTTTAATAATGAAAGACAGAATGGCATTTCAGACAGAAGATTCCTGCAAATCACTGAAAATAAAGAATGCACTTGTATTTGGATTTAGTGATTTTTATATCAGAAGAATTGTTAATGTCTCTAGGATAGAATAAAAAAGATTCAGACTCTTATCCTTGGGATACCCACTTGTAGTGAGTAAATCTGTATGAATGTATACCTTTTCTTGTCATTAAGCAAACTTGTGTGTGTGTGTGTGAGGAAGATTTGCCCTGAGCTAACGTCTGTTACCAATCTTTCTCTTTTTTTGCTTGAGGAAAATTAGCCCTGAGCTAACATCTATGCCAGTCTTCCCCTATTTTGTATGTGGGTCGCCGCCATAGCATGGCTGATGAGTTGTGTAGGTCCACGCCTGGGATCCAAACCCATGAACCTGGGCTGCTAAAGTGGAGCATGCCAAACTTAACTACTACACCACGGGGCTGGCCCCTAAGAAAACTTTTAACATAGTGTACAGTAATAATCAGTCCTGTTTCAATTGCAAGTGGCATAAATTCAATTTAAACCTGATTATGAGATAAAAGAGATGTTTGTTTATGCTCACATAACAGAAAAATCCAAGGGTAGAGCTGGTCTCAGGCGTACTTGGCTCAGAGTGTTCACGTGGTATTGCCAAGAATCTGTCAATTGCTTTCTATCTCTCAGTCTTGCTTTCTTCCATTTTAAATTTGTTCTCAGGTAGGTTTCCTTCAAAGAATAAAGTTACTATATAATTTATTATCCAAACTAGGACAAGTTTATTACTAAGTTTACTGGGACCCCAGGTGTAAGCTTGGACTGTCCTAGGTAATTGGAATATATGGACCCAAACAAGATGAACACAAGCAACTCCAGGTTACGTATTTCCACCCTGCAGCCTCACTGGAAATATTTCTTTCCTAAAGTTCCAGCAAAACCATACAGTTGATTCTCATTTTGGGTTACTTGAGCATTCCTGAACCAAACCTTGTGGCAGGAAAAATGTAATACACTGACAGGCCAGCATAAGACATTTGCTTGTCTCTAGAGCAAGGTTTATAAACAAAGATGTCCAGAATATACAGTATATATTTTCATATTATTTCATTTATCACATATTAATCTGATTAATTAATTTTATCTGGCTTAGAAATGGTAGTTTTTTTTGCCTTTGTAACATGTTGAATTACCATGACCCAATGTGAATAGAATTAAAATAGAATTTAATGTATTTTTCATCAAGCAATTAAAAGCATATGGTTGAGGTTGTGGGCTACACTGAGGAATGCATTCTATATTGTTATTTCTCCAAAAGTTCTAACTTTAGGTGTAAGTGATAAACTTTTTTATAATGTCACACATTCTTCCTATATTTGCCCACTGTTACTTGATATATATTACATGAAATTTCCATTAACTCAGTTTTGCTTTTTTGAACTGAATCCACTCACATCATGGTTGTGTGTTTTCTGGAGTGTTTGATTTTCCCTGTCAATCAAGATCATAAGCATGACTTGTAATATGAGCATGTAATGGTTTATCCAAGTTATTTCAGCCAGTTTATATTGTTTAAAATTGAGAACCACAGGAAACTCTTCCCTTTTCCTTTGACTCATATCACTTTTCACATTTTTTTCCTCTTCTCATTTAAAAAAGAGTGTTCTACAGTTTGGGAAACATTCATCTAAATCTACATCGGAGAAGCAAAGCAATATGAGAAAATTAAGAGAAGTAAAACCAGGAAACTGATGCTCGTGGTTTTATTTTTGTCCAAGGGGTGCCACAGCAATTTGGTTCTGTCTGAGGCTCATCTGTTTTCTTCTATGTGCTCTTCTTGGGTAATTTTAGTCCACTTTGTGTGTGACAATGACACTGATATACTGCAGTCTCCCAGTGACCTTTCTATCCCTGGTCAAAGTTTCTTTTCTGAATTCTCAATCCACTGGCATTTGGCCATCTCCACCTAGATACCCTAACGACAACTCAAACATAAAGAGCTCCACATTTAACACAGCAACTCTGTGTATCACCCCCTGATGTGAAATATTCTTTATCTCAGTGAAAGATCTTACCCCATATGCCAGTGTTCATGCAAGAATCCCACAAAGTTCCCAAATACTTTCCTCTCCCTTATGCCCATACCAAATCCTGCAAATTATATGCTCTAATAATTCATTAAATATTTTGAATAAATTTTTTCTAGCACTTCTGGTTTTACTATAGCTCTGTCTATCATCAGTTGTCACCCAGATTATTGCCTATTACTCCAGGTTGGTGTCTCCCAAATCCACTTTTCATATTAACCCTAGGGGGATGTTTAAAAATGCAGTATGAACTTTCACTTTCATCGCTGATAGAGTAATTGTGGGAAACCAATATTGCCAGTGATAACAACCAGAAAAAAATGGAAAAATATATAAGAACTATCCAATTAAGGAGCTAAGATCCCACAGTGAAGGGAAGTGCAGAGAGGTAAGCCAACATTTTACAAGTTCCTTTCCTTTTTCTGGCATCTATCACTTCTTGACACTAGGCAAAAAGCTGAGAATTCTGTCAGAAGGCTACAGTGAAGAAGCAGAGAAAAATATACACAATTTTATTTATTAATTATGCCTCAACCTGGGGGAAATAAAAATCCTGAGGTCTGGGCTACAACCCCACACACACACACCAAAAAAAAAAAAAAAAAAGAAGAAGCAGAGATGCCAACAGAGAGTTTGGCAATCTCCAAGGGCTTGAGAAACAAAGATTGGAGTTTGGGAGTGACAAAGCAGCCAGGACTTACAGGGCTGAGATCCTGGTGAAAAGGGAGGCAGACCAGTGACCCCCTCCTCCCAATACTTGACAGTGTTTCATTCCAGGTATTTGTTCAAATCTTATAAGCAGCTAAAAAACTGAACAGAGAGCCAGCTCTGTTGGCCTAGTGGTTAAAGTCTGGCGCTATCACCACTTTGGCGGCCTGGGTGAACCATACCACCTGTCTGTCAGTTGCCATGCTGTGGTGGTGGCTCACAAAGAAGGACTTACAACTAGGATATACAACCATGCACTGGGGCTTTTGGGAGTTAAAAAAAAACGAGGAAGATTGGCAACAGATGTTAGCCCAGGGTGAATCTTTCCCTGCAATAAAAACCAAAAAACAAAAAACTTAAACAGAAAGTTGTGTGTTTAGGTGATCTATTTCTGAGTAACAAACCACCCCAAAACTAAGTGGCTTAAAGCAACAGCAACATTAATTTGCTCATGATTCTGCTATTTAGGCAAGGCTTGGAAGGGACAGATTGTCTCTTGTCTAGTCATTGTCAGCTGGGGCCACTTGAAAACTGGGGGCTGGAATCATATGAGGGCTCATTTCCTCACCACTTACGCGTCTGGCAGTTGATACTGGCTATTGTCTGGGACCTCTGAGGGAGCTGTGACCCAAACACTTTCCTATGGCCTTCCTATGTGACTATGGCTTCTTCACAGCATGGTGGCTGGGTTCCAAGGAAGAATATCCCAAAAGGGCCAGGTGGAAGGAAGCCATGTTGCCTTTTATGACTTAGTTACAGAAGTGACATAGCATCACTTCCACCATAGAAGCAGCCCCACCCAGATTCAAAGAACATGGATTTTACCTCTAATGTCAGCATTAAATTACAAGAAGAACATATGGGATGGTATACATTGGTGTGGTCATCTTTGGAAAATATGTCCTGTCTCACTGAGGAAAAGCAGAGCAGAGTTTATATCAGTCTCATAGTGCTGAGAGAACAGAATTGTAATTGGAATTCAGGACTGAACAAAGGGGACCCCCTAGCAAACCAACTAGCCTCTAAGTTGGGATCCCTGCTGGGCTACACTCCAAAAATGAAGTAGAGAGAGAGATGGAACCTCAGGAAAATTGCAACCTGGTTTTCAGTAAATCCCGTCTCTGATTGGATTAGGGCAATTTGCCTTTACTCTTTCTTCCTCTCTGAAAATATGGTTAACTCTCCTGGGAAAAGATGGTGTCTTCTAGAGCCTTTACAATTTTTCATTTACAAAGTCTGGCATAAAGTAAAAAATTATCAGGCCAAAGTATTGAAGAGGGTACAAATGGCACTATACTATTGTAAGTTTTTATACTATTAATTCAGAATACATTTTGATAAGGTAATTCATTCCTAGAGCAAGAATTTATATATACCAATAAAGGAGATAGGGTGGATTACTAAGAAAATATTTGGTTAATCCAAAAAAAAGGGGGGGGGAGCAAAGAATATAGAGGACACATAGAAAACAAATAGTAACATGGTAGACTTAAATTCAACCATATCAATAATTACATTAACTATCAATGGTCTAAAAACTCAAAAGACCAATTTTCAGAATGATTAAAAAAGCAAGACAAAACTACATGGTATTTCAAACAATACATTTTAAATTGAAGACAGAAACTGGTTGAAATCAAAGAACTGAAAGAAGATATAACACACAATCATTAAATATAAGAAAGATGTTGTGGCTATATTAACAAAGTAGACCCCAAAACAACAACCATTACCAGAGGTTAAAAGGTTCAATTTATAATGATAAAAGGGTCAATTTATTAAGAAGTATATACCTAACAATAGAGCTTTAAAACATATGAAACAAATTTAACGCAAGTAACAGAAAAAGAATCAGTAAGAATGCAGAAGATTTAAACAACCCTGGTGGACACAAGGATTCAGCACCCAAGTGCCCCTTCAAGGATGGATTTGTTGCCTCAGTTGTTAGGTCCCTCAGATTTTGCCTCAGCTACAGAGAGCCACAATAGCATGCCTGTTAACCTGGGCAACCCACATCCAAGTATTGATTATGGCATGGTTCCACATCTAATGGCTGATCAAGGCTTTTCAGCCCACTGGGGGAAAATCCTGATGGGCCATGTACATTCTAGACAGTGCTGTGGGATTACCTGAGGCTTTGTTCGGACTATAATACAATTTAACTTCTCTCTTTGCCTAATCTTAACCCACCCCCACCCCTATTCACAGGTGTTGATATCTAATAAATATCTTACACAGAAAACTTCTTAGTATCTGCTTTTGGACAACCCAATCTGTAACATACACTATCAACAAACTTTTCCTAAATATTATTTTTTGGGCACTACAGCCAACAACTGTAGAACACACACGTTGTAAAAAGTGCACATGGAACATGCAAACTTGAACATATTCTGGGCCATACAACAAGTTTTAATAAATTTCAAAGGACTAAAATATGAGTTACATTTTATGATCACAGTGCAATTAAATTAGAAATGAGTAACAATAAAGACATCTAGAAAATCACCAAATATTTAGATGAAGTGTGGTATAAGTGCAACACTTCGGAACAGTCTATGGGTAAAAAAAGAAATCAACAAAAATATAAGAAATTCTTGAATAGTCACTTCATGAGGGAGGATATTCAAATAATCAAATAGCCAATAAAATATGAAAATGTGCTCAACCTTATTATTCATCTGGGAAACACACATGAAAACTACAATAAGATACAACTAAAGACCTGTCAAATGGCCAAAATGCAAACAAGAGTGACAGCATCAACGTTGGCAAGTATGTGGAATAAATAGAGCTCTCATACACTACTGGTGGGACTGTGAATTAGTGCAACTCCTTTGGCAGTATCTACCGAAGCTGAACATACATACACACAGTAGGTCCACTTCTTTGGTAGATACCCAATGGAAATGCATACATGAATTCACCAAAAAGGCGTGAAAAAGTTTTCATAGCAGCACTATTGTTAATAACTAAAAACTGGAAAAAAAAAGTGTCCATCAACAACAGAATATAAGTAAATTGTGGAATATGCATATAATAGAAGGCTACATAGCAACGAGAATGAACAAATCTATACAAAACATGGATGAACCCCACGAGCAATATTAAGCCAAAGAGGCCAAAAACAAAGAGTTCCATATTGTTTCATTCAACTTATATAAAATTCAGAACCTGACCAAGCTAACTCACGGTTTTAAAAGTCAAGATAATGGTTACGTTTACTGGGGACAGTGACTGGGTGGGTATAGGAGAGGTCTTCTGCATGTACTGGTAATGTTTGATTTCTCTACTTGAGTGCTGGTTACATTGATGTGTTCAGTTTCTCAAAATCGGAGCATAAAGCTCAGATCATAAATATTTGTATACTTTTCTGTATATATGTTGTACTTCCTTAAAAAGTTTCACTGGAAAACCACTAGTATGATGAAGTCATAGTTGTCTTCAAAGCCTTCAATAGCCCTCCTCTTCTGTCCATTTGAAGCCAAACTTCTAAGCAAGACAGAAAGGTCTCTTTATGATCTGCTCCCTGTCCACCCTTCCGGCCTCATCCTTAGCAAGGCCTTGTAGCTCATAGCCTGTGTGGAATGACTTTCAGTTCCCTCAATGATCACGCTTTTGCAAACCTCCTGGCTTGCACATACATGGTTCTTTTTCCCTAAAATTGTTTCTACTCCTCTTTTGCCTGATTACTTCCCGGTAAGACTTCTCTGGGAAGTCATCAGGGGTCCCTTATATCATCTTAGATCATGACTCCTTTTGCTTTTCTCAGCAACTTAACATTACTGTATTTTATACCCTTTCTAAAATTACCTCTGTCACTATCCTGGGTGTGAATTACTTGAGAATAAATTTCACCTTTCATTAAACATTGTGCCTGAGAAACAGTTGGTATTCAATTCATGTTTCCTGAACATGCGACTCCTTGTATCAAACATCAGACAATCTGTGGACTGTGCAGGAGCTGTGTGATCTGGAATCCATTTCTCCCAAGATTTTGTGTGTTCCTGCCCAGAGTTAACTGGGATGTTGCATGCTAACACTAATGGTGGAGGTCCTATCAGCCAGGGTCCAGTCAGAACAAAAAAGTACACCAGTTATTTTAAAAGAAAGAATTTAAAATAAAGAATCATTATTTTTAAATTATTAGAGAACTGAAAAGGCCAAAAGAGAACCCTGAGGTAATAGAGAGGTAGTAACTGCAAAAAGTAGCTGCCATCCTTATGGCTGGGGGACAAAAGAAAGAGGTCATAATATTAAAATTTAGAGGCTTGAAGGCAGGTTCCTACAGAACGCTCCCTTCTTCCTCCTCTAGCCTTCTTTCTCCCTTCCACCTTGAGCCATGCGGTCTCCTGATAGAACTCTATTGGTAAAGCCTAATATGGAGCAGCTAGAACTGCAGAAATGGGGTTTGCAGTCTCAGCTGGAGCATCACAAAACAGAGTACAGAGGGGTAGGTTTGTGGTTGAGAGGCAACAGCTTAACAATCAGCACAGTGGGGATGGGAGAGAGGTCTCTGAACCAGAATTTCAGAAGCATAAGCCTTTTAATCTCTTCTAAAGGGACTAAGAGTAAGTTCTTAAACTGTTCTCTTGAGTATTATTTTAATCTTCAGAGAGACTAAATGGCAAATGAATGTTTTCCCCTGAATTCTGAGAGGACATGGAGCTTCCTGGACATCCCCAGGAGCAGACCTGGATAAAGGAGGATAGTTTTTTCAATTATTTTATTGAAATCATACAAGTTTATAACATTGTGTAATTTTGGGTGTACATTATTAATCAATTTTTGTATAGAGTGCATAGTGCTCACCACCAGTAGTCTAATTTTTATCCATCACCATACATATGTGCCCCTTTACCCCTTTTGCCCACACCCCAGCTCCTTCCCCTCTGGTAACCACTATTCTGTTCTCTTTATCCGTGTGTTTGTTTATCTTCCACATTATGAGTGAAATCATACGGTGTTTGTCTTTCTCTGTCTGGCTTATTTTGCTTAACGTCATACCCTCAAGGTCCATCAATGTTGTTGCAAATGGGATGATTTTGTCTTTTTTTATGGCTGAGTAGTATCCCATTGTATATATATACCACATCTTCTTTGTGCATTCATCCATAGCAGGGCACTTGGGTTGCTTCCTCATCTTGGCTATTGTGAATAATGCTGCGACAAACATAGGGAGGCATAAATCTCTTTGGATTGTTGATTTCAGGTTCTTTGGATAAATACCCAGTAGTGGAATAGCTGGATCAGATGGTATTTCTATTTTGAACTTTTCAAGAAATCTCCATACTGTTTTCCATAGTGGCTGCACCAGTTTGCATTCCCACCAGCAGTGCATGAGGGTTAAGGGAGAATATTTTGATAGAAGGAGTCATAGAAGAGATTTCACAAACATTGGCTAAACTGAGCAGAATAGAGGGCCTTGTGACTTAGGGATTATAACGGTAACCATGGTGACTATAATGTTTATGAGGCAAACTGCATGAGCCAGCATATTTTCTACTGCTGTTGAAAATATATCTTCACTTGTAGATACTATTTCATCTAATAATAGCTAGAAGATGTAAAGTAGTTCTTTTAAATGAGTGATTAGGGTTTAATTTAGCCTATCAACTCAAGAAGGACAAGAAAGTTTATCATACACTGGTATTTTCAGCTGCTTTTACTGGAAAATGTAATTCATACTCATCCCTTTGCAACTTCAGTCAATTTAACCAAGATTCCAATAAAAATCTATTTCTAAGTTTTATAGAAAAATAAACCTTATCTAAACAAGCACAGCCTGCTTTTGCTATAATGTGATAGTGAGAGTACTAAAAAACTTCACATTATTAAAAAAATCCCACAATAAAAACAATTGTTTCAGGTGGAAAAGTGGTTTATAGTCTAAAAAGTTCCAGAGTAGCAATAATGAAATTCCCTTACCTATAGCAATTTCAATAATGACAATATATCTGGGTGTGTGTGACATTATAAATATAACAAATCCAGCATGTGCTTATATTAATTTTGGTTTTATAATAATTTCATTTTTTAAAATCTCATTAGCAGACATTTCTTATATAGCTGTGTCAACCTTTATCAATTTCATCACCCATTGTTATGCTAAAATCCACAAAGTCACTCAGTTTGAATTATGAAAACTCTGATATTTCAGGAATACTTGAGTAATGAATTTGGATGGCACTTTGTGTTGGGGAACAATACTCTGTGGGTCTCTTGTGTTTCTATGTATCTTGCAAGTGAGACACCGACTGCCCTTTGTTTCAGACAATCTGTTCAAGGGTGTGTGTAGAGCAAACGACCTTGGGAGACAGAGGTAGTGTCTCCCTCTGAAGCAAAGGACAGGCCTGCTTCTCATTACAAAAGATTCAGGTTCCCTAAACTCAGGATTCCTCTCCTGTAAGGCAATTCACTGTCTACGTATTACCTGGCTTTCTCTGCATCGCCTTGTGGGAAAACCGGGCTTGGGGGAATTGGCACAAAAATGCTGATACTGTAGCTACTGCTTGTATTAGGTTTCTATTGCTGCTGTTAAAAAATCACCACAAGTTAGTGGCTTAAAATAACACATTTATTATCTTACAGTTCTAGAGATCAGAAGCCCGGTACAGGTCTCACTGGGCTAAAATCAAGGTGTCAGGAGGACTGTTTTCCTTCTGGACACTCCAGGGAAGTATTCATTTCTTTGCCTTTTCCAGCTTCTAAAGGCTGACCTCATTCCTTGGGTCGTGGCCTCCTTCTTCCATCTTCAAAGCCAGCAAGGTAGCATCTCTCTGACCCTGATTCCATCCTCACATCTCTTTCTCTGGCCCCAGCGAGGAAAGTTTCTCCACTTTTAAGGATTCATGGGATTACATCAGGCCCACCTGGATAATCCAGGCTAGCCTCTGCATCTCCAGGTCTCTGACCCAGTAGTCACTTTGTCTACCAGCATCCACGAAACTGTGTCAGGCTAACTTGTTAGCTTGCAAGCAGAGTAAAATCTCAGATCCTTCCCAGTTCTTGAAACCATGACTCAGCTTGGAAATTGAATTCAATCATTTTAGCAAACAAGTCTAAATATAAGTTAAATAAAGCTAAACATGAGTCTCATTTTAAATACCCATGGCTGATTTAATATTTTCATGTTTAAAAAGCAGATGTCCCACCTTCCCAGGCCACGTGAACTAAATAAAACTATTAAGTTTGTTTGAAAACTATCCTCTAAATCAGTGGTTCTCAAGATTTAGCATGTACAAGAATGTCCTGGGTTGTTGTCTGATAATCACATTCCCATTGCAGCTCCATCCACCTGAGATTTTCTTCTAGATTTGATTGCAGAAGTCTAAATTTTTAACCAGTGCCAGTGGTCCTTGGTTTGACATCCAGTTTTTTACTACTAGTTACTTTTGTTGCCTTTGTAATTAAATTTGTCTCTACTTGTATTGAAAAAGTATCTGCTCTAAATGGAATTCTAGAGTCATAATAGCTATCAGTACATTCATTATTTATTCTCTAAAGAAAATGCTTCATTAAACAGTTGTGGCCCTGTAACTGGTCAGCCATGTGTTGACATCTCTTCAATGACACCAAACATAGACCAGTTGAAGACACCACGTTCCAAGAGCTCCCCGTGTCAAGTTGTTCTTACAGGCATTGGGTTTGTGAATAAAATAACTTCAGGTCAAATCATTCTAATTGCAAGGGTTTACATTATATTTTAGAATCACAGTTTTGGAAAAGATCACGAGGGTTCATTTTGGGAAGATTTAAACATTCATAGACAGCATTGTTGGATACAAACTAATGCACTACTTCTAAATATTGTTTTTAAAGACACACACACACATCTATGCTAACAGTTTACGTAAACTTGGTACATATCAAAGGAGCAAGAAAAAAAGGAAAGAAATACGCCAAAATTGCAGAACCTCTTGCACCAACGGAAATGACTAAGTTTTCAGTCACTTCACCCAGCCTTATTGTTTGTATGATTACACACGGACATTCGTCACTTTGTCTTGATTGCTGTGCTGTACCTGCTAAAGGGGACTAGAAATTCATTAGAGGAAAAAAAGTATTTTACACCACCTTCATAGCCTGTATAATGTGGAAAAATGTATAATATTGTCAAAGCGTATGTAAGTATGAAGATTATTTGTGGGGATATTTTGGGAAGATCAAATCTATTAAAATATAAATTTTGTTCCCCAGGCCTTTGTTCAGCCAAATAAGTGTATCTCCTAGTTTGCTAAGTTAACTATATTGAAAGTTCCAGTTTTTAAAATCATTCATTTCATAGGAAACTGGAATCCACTTATTCTCAAACTAGAAGTTTGTTTTTTTAATGAGGTGTTCTTGTTCTGTCACTTCACTCAAGAACACAAATTTTCAAAGCCATCTCTTTTAGTCTACGATTAAAATAGAAATCCATTTTATTTATTATACAATGCCATTGTCCTTGCCATGTACTTTTATATATGTCACAAGTTGGCATATTTATTTGACATCTGACAACAAATCATAAGCAGTAAAAATATTTTCATTAATTTAATAAACATTGATGAGGTCCAGGGCCACCATAAATGCTTGTGAGGTTGTGCACTGTATGACTTCAGGAGTGCCATTCACATCATATTTATGAGTATGCTGCCCCTGGAGTTGTGCAGTGCACAACCTGCACAACTATATAAAGTGGCCCTGCCTGATATGAAATCAGGCACTATGATAGGTGCCAGGCATGAATATAAGGATGACATCAAAGTAGTTTTTCTTTCGGAACTTATAGTTTAGTGAGGGAGACTGACAATTAAAGGAAACTGTGGTAAGTCTTATGACAAGGAAAGTGCAGGGCCTTCCTATCTCTATAGCCATCTAAATAAAATAGAAGAACAAATAAAGGTGAACATTCAAGGCTAGAACTCACTCTGAGAACATTTCAAAGTATGGGATCCTAAACCAGATCTTTTTCTATAGCTGGTCAATATTAACATAAAATTCAATCACAAATATTGTACTTGTGTAAATGAGCAAGGTGCTCTCAATACTTTCTTCCTGATCATGGTAAAGCCATAGCTATTAAATAAAACACTATTTTCCTATGTTTTCTTTCAGGCTTCCTGCCTCTGCCTCCTGATCCCACTAATCCCATTTAGTGTGTCTCTGTTGTGTACATACTCAGCTTTCGATCTTGTTCTTCCTTGTTGGCCCATCCGTTAGTACTTGATGCTTCTGAGAGTATAGACATTTCCCAAGCCAAACTCAATGTTCTTGATACTCTTTTTTCTATACCCTGCAGCTATGGCCCAGCTCCACCCACTTCCAAACCCTGGTGTTTGAACCTCAGCTCTGGAATCCACTGCTTACTTCCAATATGAGTTCGAATTGTTTTTTTCTTAAAGCCAAGTCTAGGTGCAAAATTTTGTTCTGGTAAATGGAAACTTCACGAGGGTAGGAATTTTAATGTATTTTGTTCAGACACATCTCCAGTGCCTAGAACGATGCTCAGCATTTAGTGCTTATTAAGTATTTGCTAAGTGATTAGAAGTATCTGGGAAAATACACAAGGCTTTCAAGGGCCTTCTGCTGGGACCTGCCTCTCAGCTGTTGCTGATTTTTGTTTATCTGGAGGTGCAGCTTGCTCAGTTTCCTGTTGTGCTCCCTGGGCTCCCAACACAGAATTTCTGAGGTTCACACTCCAGCCTCCTTGAAAAGCAGAGTCCATAGGCCTGTCACAGCTTAACAGTGCCTCCCCATGGTAAGGAATCCAACCGCAGCTGACCCACTCCAGCAGTCTCAGAATCTAGACTACCAAATTCCCTTAGTCTCCTCATGGCAGAAAAAGTGCTCATGGAAATATCAACCAATGACTTAGGGTCTCAATCCTCTTTTTCTTCCAGATGCACCTATATAAGAGCACATTTTGCTTTAGGTTCCCAGTGGAGGCAGCATAGATCGTCTTCAGGCTTTCATGATTGGCAGACAAAACAGATCACAGCACAACCCTGGTAAGGATTCTGGAAAAATAAATACGTTACTTTGGGAAAGTTTTCCTCTCTTCTTGCCATTTCCACTCCAACTGTAAAATGGAGCTCATGGCAGAGGCCTATGCACTTCCTGTTCTGAATTTGAAGCTTGAGCCATTCTCAAGCACAAAGACAACACATTACAGTAGGAATTCATTAGGACTTCCACCCCAAATGGAGTCTCGGGGCTTTGTACGTATGGTGCTCTAACGTCACACAACCTCACAAAGGAAAGGGCTTGCCTGGATTGTAGAAAACACATCTGAAGACTTCTTATTACATCCAAAATGAAATCCTAAGTTCATCCCTAAACAATCTACATCCTCATCTTCAAGACTGTTGGCAACAGCTGAGCCTCTTTGATCGAGGCAATACCAGAGCCTCAGACCTCTGTCTTATGCTGTTTCCTTCACTTGCTGGTCCCAGGGAATAGCGGTTACCCCATTTGAAATGAGGATTCCTATGCAACACGGCCATCTCAAAAGCTTGCTAATATTACCACAAATGGCTGTGGAATCTGGTGACTCAGGCCAACACAGCTTGAGCAAATTTGGCAGACTTGGAAACTCTTCACATAAGAGACAGTGTGTCACCTTCTTTTTGCTGTCTTGTGTTTGTCATAGCTCACATGCCAGAAAGTAATGGCCACCAGAGAGACATGCTTTCAGTAGGCTGTATTTCTGGATGAGGCCCTGTCCTGAGATATCCTTCACTAACAAACTGTGTCTACAACTGACTTAAAGAATCAGTGTTCCAGGGCTATTTTAAGAGAATCCCGAGGGTGGCATAATTCCTAAAGGCTTACTGTCCCTATGTGTATCCCTGCATTTCCTGGCCAGGAAAGCACTCCTAACATATCCTCCCAGACTATGCTGGAAGATGGATGATCATTACATATGGCCGTTTAAGCTGTTGTGGCCTGAATGTTGTGTACTCCCAAATTCATACGCTGAAGCCCTATACATACAGTGTGGCTGTATTTGGGCCTCTAAGGAAATAATTAAAATTAAATGAGGTCATAATGGTGATACCCTGATCTGATAGGATTAGTGTCCTTATAAGGAGAGACACCAGGAAGTGCTCTCTCTCTCCTTCTCTCCCTCACCCCTCTTCCCCTTTGTCCCTCGCCTGCCCTCCCCCTCTCTCACTTTCCTCCTCTCCCTCTCTGCTTGCATGCTTGCAGATACCCAGGAAAGGCCATCTGCAGGCCAGGGAGAGAGCTCTCACCAGAAACCAATCATGCTGGCGCTCTGATCTCAGACTTCCAGCTTCCAGAACTGTGAGAAAATTAATTTCTGTTGTTTAAGCCACTCGGTCTATGGTATTTTGTTATGGAAGCCTTAACTGACTAATACACCAATCCGGATTATAAATAATAAAACCTGGGACACTTGTTGCCATCATCCATGGAAACATGCACCTTCATTTATTGTCTTCTGTTCATAACTTAGTAAAGCATGAACAGCACTTAAATACAAGCCCTAGAAATGTAATCTGACCAAAAAATATATATTTAAATTAAGTTCTAATCTTTGTGATTTTCTTTTATGTAAAATTCAGACTAAGAAGTTCATAATCAAGAAGAAAATTATTACCAAATTGGAATTCTAAGTCAACTACAAACTGAGACTTTTGAGAGGTGATAAAATTTTAGATGAGTGACAAGTATATAAAAAGGGGAATTTAAAAAATGCTAATCAAGAAATTGGGGATATCAGGCATTTCAAACTTAGGGTTATGCTAATTAATAGTTTTTTATGTAGAAATTCAGAGTAATATTAGAGACAAATAAGTCTTACTAATCAGAGATGCAATTCATATTCTGAAAAATCATAAACTTTGTGGAGAAAAGGCTTTAGATAAAATATATTTGATTGGAACTATCAAATGAGATGGGTTCTTAAGTGCTAGTCCAATGATTATTTTTTAAACTCTTAGATTTTAGTGACTTTTATATAGTAGGTGCCCAATTAATGTTTATTGAATGAATGAATAGTCAGTAAGGATTCAAGACACTCCCAGAATGTAATTTTTAAAGCTGTGGGGAAATCCTAAAGCAATTTTTCCTTTGACAGTTTGGGATGCTGACTGGAAAATAGTTTCTCTGTTAAAATAAGGCAATTTTTGACATTAAAGGAAAGCAGTGTTGGTGGTCTAAGAAAGGGTGAGCTACTTTGAGTTTTTTCAAAAGAATTTTAAAAATTGCACATTCGATTATCATCTTAACAGAAATTTGGAGTACATATGTTGTCAAATAAAAGTTCAATTAATTGTGGTACATGCTATTAGGCTGTGTAATGAGGAAGGATGGATGGATAGGAGGATGGATGGATGAGCTGCTGTCCTCACTTAAGGGAGGATTATGTTGGCCTTTTCTGCAAATAGTACCTCCTTTTGCTGAAGCACTGTCAGGTGACCAATGGTCTCGCATACTTTCTGTGACTTGAAGTGTTCTTGACTGAATTTCAACCCCGGTTCTGTTAGCAATGCTTCTTTGACTTTAGAAATCAACTCCTCTGTGCCTCAGTTGTCTTGGAAGTAACATGAAATGGTTATATCAGATGGTACCTTCCGATTCTTAAAAATACAGAAATACGTTTCATAATGTGTTGCTCCAAAAAATTCAATCAAGTAAATGTTTTGGTCGTATTATTGCAACTTTAGCTTAAAAAAAGATTTTTACCACTTCTTCCAGTTAATGTGTGGAAAAATCAAAACAAGTTTTCATTTATTGTAAATGTAGGAAATAGACTGATACTAAACTGAGAAAGTCTCAAATGATAATGTGGCAGTTCCTCTCCAATTCCTCTTGCTAGGAATATAAGATCTTGAGTTAACTGTTTGAGAACAGCAGATGTAAGGAGGCTTATAGACTATATGCATTTTATTGTGTGTCTGCATGTGTATATATATCGCATTGCTTTCATTTTCCATGGTGAAACCTTTTACTGAAATATGTATATTTTAAATCGTTCCTTTGCTCAATATAGAGTTAGGCACTAGCTGTAATTAGTTCAAAGACTGTCTGTGTCAGAATTTGATGATAATTAAGGAATAATGATAATACCAATATATAGGATACTTATGCCAGGTTTTCACTATGTTTTTACAAAATATCTACATATTTAGTTTCGTTTTATATTTGGCTTTGAGCTTGAAGAGAAAATTATTCAACTTAATTTCCATATTGGCATGTAAATGTGTAAAACCACTGGAGGAACCGTAATGAAATTTGGCATTGCATTTTACATCAATTTTGAATATAAATTTAACTTCAAGATGTGGCTTTAGGTAAACCGAAAAGAGACTTAGTGACTTAAAAATGTGTTTCAAAACTTTAAATAACAGGTAGACAGAATAACAGCCTTCCCAGAGATACCCACATCCTAATGCCCGGAACCTGTGAATATTTTATGTTACATGGCAAAGCAGAATTAAAGTTGCAGAGGCAATTAAGTTTGCTAATCAGATGACCTTAAGATAAAGACATCATCCTGGATTATCCGTGTGGGCCCAATGTAATCAGAAGGGTCCTTAAAAGTGGAATAGGCTGGCAGAAGAGAAGGTCAGAGGATGTGTGACTATGGAAGAAGTCCGAGTGATGCACTGAGCGAAGGATTTGAACCCCATTCCCGGCTAAAACACCTCCTTACTTTACTTTCTAATTTGGTCTCATATATAAAATTGTCTTGTTTGTTTTTTAGACTTTATGTCAGTCTAATCACATTGTATGATTTTATGTCTCATTTCTCTTGTTTAGCATTGTGCTTACAAGATCCTTTACAGTTGTGGCATGAAGCGGAAATCTGTTCATTTTTATTGCTTTGTAGTATCCACTGAATGTGTATACCACAATTTATTTATGCATTCTACTTTTGATGGGCATTTGTGGTGTTTTCCATCTGAGCCTATTACAATGCTTCTATGAACATTTATATATGTGTGTGTGTATGTCTAGATGTGGATTTCTTGCTGTGGATTAGCGTCTTCCATAAGTTTTGGATATTTGTCATTGTGTCCTAAAAGTTGTCCCTGATCCATTATTTCTCTCTCATTCTGGGACACCAACTAAATGTAAGCTAGGCTTTCTCATTGTAACTCTATGTTTCTTATCTTCGCTCATATATTTTCCTCCATTTTATCTTTTTTGGGGGCTAAATTCTGGATAATTTTTCTAGTAACTAACTCTGTCTTCAGTTGTATCTATCTACTGTTAAAACCATCTACTGAATTTTTAATTTCATTTATTATATTTAAAATTTTGAGCATATTTACTTAGTTCTTTTCCAAACTTACTCCATCACTTTTTAGAATCCCCTCTTTCCCACATGTATTTTCCAGTTTGGATTTAATTTCTATTACAAATATGAAGCTCTTATATAATACGTGCCAATTAATTCCAGTAGCTGAAATGTTTGTGGGTTTGTTTGTGCTGTCTATTGATTCAGGTTATTCTCACTCATGTCATATTTTCCTACATGTGTATATGGTCTAGACATTGATTTTTTTTTAAACAAGCTGTTTGTCATTCTTGTCTCTAGAGATTACAACACAAATACAATAAGTAAATTTTATCAAAATACAGCATATTTCTTCTATATCCATAAAAATCAATTCCTAGGGACATTGGGTTTTTTTTTATGTGAATATGTTTTATTGACTCAATTTGGGAGAAGTGGTTGGATCACTTGCTATTCAGCTATAACCACACTCCTCATCACAGTAAAAAAGGTTAGCCTTACAAATATTTCTTTTCATGTAATCTTTTTTATCATATAATCTTTTTTAAATTAATGAGCTTTATTTTTTAGAATTGTTTAGGTTCACAGCAAAACTGAGCAGAAAGTACAGACTTCCTATATACCCCTTATCCCCTCCTACGCACATCCTCCCCCGTATCAACATCCCACACCACAGTGATTCATTTGTTGCAATCGATGAACCTACACTAACACATTATCATCACCCAAAGTTCACACTTTATATAAGGATTCACTCTTGCTGTTGTACATTCTGTGGATTTTAACAAACATGTATCCATCATCCTATTATCATACAGAATAGTTTCATTGCCATAAAAACCCTCTGTGCTCTGCTTATTCATGAATCCCTCCTCCGAACCCCTGGGAAAACAAATCTTTTTACTGTCTCCATAGTTTTGCCTTTTCTAAAATGTCACATAGTTGGAATCATACAGTATGTACCCTTTTCAGATTGGTTTTTATCACGTAGTAATATGCATTCAAGTTTCCTCCACATCTTTTCGTGACTTGATATATCACTTTTTTAATGCTGAAAATATTCCATTGTCTGGATGTACCACAGTTTATTTATCCACTCACCAACTGAAGGGCATCTTGGTTCCTTCCAAGTTTTGGCGATTATAAATATAGCTGCTATAAACTTCCATGTGCAGGTTTTTGTATGGATATAAGTTTTCAATTCATTTCAATTCATGGTAAGAGTATGCTTAATTTTATAAGAAACTGCAAAACTGTCTTTCAAAGTGGCTGTACCATTTTGCATTCCCACCAGCAATGGATGAGAATTCATGTTGCTCCACATCCTTGTCAGCCTTTGGCATTGTCAGTGATCTAGACTTTGGCCATTCAAATAGGTGTGTAGTGGTATTTTCATTTCCCTGATGATATATGATGTGGAGCATCTATTCACATGCTTATTTGCCATCTGTACATCTTTGGTGAGATGTTTGTTAAGGTCTTTGGACCATTTTTAAATCAGCTTGTTTGTTTTCTTATTGTTAACTTATAAAACTTCGTTGTATATTTTGGACAAAAGTGCTTTATCAGATGTGTCATTTGCAAATATTTTCTCCCAGTCTGTGGATTGTCTTTTCATTCTCTTTACATTGTCTTTTGTAGAGCAGAACTTTGTAATTTTAATGAAGTCTAGTTGATCAATTCTTTCTTTCATGGATCATGCCTTTGGTGTTGTATCTAAAAAGTCTTTGCCATACTCAATATCATCTAGGTTTTCACCTATGTTATCTTCTTGGAGTTTTATAGTTTTGCATTTTACATTTAGGTCTGTGATCCATTTTGAGTTAATTTTTGTAAAAGGTGTAAGGTCTGTGTCTAGATTCATTTTTTCTTTTTGCATGTGAATATCCAGTTGTTCCAGCATCATTTGTTGTTGTATTGGTCATAGAATGAATTAGGAAGTATTCCCTCTGCTTCTATCTTCTGGAAAATATTGTAGAGAATAGCTATAGTTTTTACCTTAAATGTTTAGTATAATTCACCAGTGAACCCATCTGGGTCTGGTACTTTCTGTTTTGGAAGGTTATTAATTATTGATTCAATTTATTATATAAATATAGGCATATTCAGATTGTCTATTTCTTCTTGTGTGAATAAAATAACTTCAGTTCAATTTATTCTTTTTCTTCTTGTGTGAATTTTAGCAGACTGTTTCTTTCAAGGAAGTGGTCCATTTCATTTAGGTCATCAAATTTGGGGGCATAGAGTTGTCCATAGTATTTCTTGATTATCCTTTTAATGTCCATGGAATCTCTGGTGAAGTCCTGTCTTTTATTTCTGATATTAGTAATTTGTGTCCTCTCTCTCATTTATTAACTAGATGGGATAGAGGCTGATCAGTTGTATTGATCTTTTCAAAGGACCAACTTTTGGTTTCATTGTTTTTCTCTATTGGTTTCCTTTTTTGAATTTCATTGATTTCTGTTCTATTCTTATTATTGCTTTTCTTCTGCTTACTTTGGATTAGTTTGCCCTTCCTTTTCTAGTTTCCTAAAGGGAAGCTTAGATGATTGATTTTAAATCTTTCTTCTTTTCTAACATATGCATTATACACTATAAATTCTCCTCTAGGCATTGCTTTCACCACATTCCGCAAATTTTGCTGTTTTTTTATTTTCATTTAGTTTGAAATATTTTTTCAAATATGAATTTCTCTTGAGATTTCTTCTTTGACTCATACATTATAATCTCCAAGTATATTGGATTTTCCAGCTATCTTTCTGTTATTGATTTCTAGTTTAATTCCATTGTGGTCTGTGAGCAGACATTGTATGATTTCCATTCTTTTAAATTTGTTCAGTTGTATTTTATGGCCTAGAATGTGGTCTATCTTGGTGAATGTTCCATGTGAGCTTGAGAAGAATTTGTATTCTGCTGTTGTTGGATGAAGTAATCTATAGATGTCCATTATATCCAGTTGACTGATTGTGTTGTTGAGTTCAACTATATCCTTAGTGACTTTTCCCTGCTAGACCTGCCCATTTCTCATAGAGGAATGTTGAAGTCTCCAACTATAACAGTGGATTCATCTATTTCTCCTTGAAGTTCTATCAGTTTTTGTGTATTTTGTATTTCAATGCTCTGTTGTTAGGTGCATGCATGTTAGGATTGCTATGTCTTATTGGAGAATTGACCCCTTTACCATTATGTAATGTCCCTCTTTATTGCTGATAATTTTCTTTGCTCTGAAGTATGCTCTGTCTGAAATTAATATACCCACTCCTGCTTTCTTTTGATCAGTGTTAGCATGGTATATTTTTCTCCATCCATTTACTTTTAATCTATATGTATCTTTATATTTAAAGTGGGTTTCTGGTACACAACATGTAACCTTGTTTTTAATCCTCTCTGACACTCTCTTTTAATTGGTGCATGTAGACTATTGACATTCAATGCAATTATTATTGATATAGTTGGATTAATATATACCATATTTGTTTCTGTTTTCTATCTGTTCCCCTTGTTCTTTTTTCCTAGTTTTTATCTTCCACTCTTTTTCTGCCTTCTGTGGTTTTAATTGAGCATATTATA
Organism: Tapirus indicus; assembly: GCA_031878705.1. Taxonomy (NCBI): domain Eukaryota; kingdom Metazoa; phylum Chordata; class Mammalia; order Perissodactyla; family Tapiridae; genus Tapirus; species Tapirus indicus. The sequence goes on along the minus strand of CM062942.1, from coordinate 22,769,345 downwards.
TGATTCCCTTTTCTTTCCTCTCTTAGCATAGGGTATCAATTGTACTTCTTTTTTGCTTTTTAAAGTTGTTGCTCTAGAGTTTGCAATATACATTTACAACTAATCCAATCCAGTTTTAAATAACAGTACAGAGCTTCATGGGTACTGCAAGTACCTCATCATAACAAAATAATCCTAATTCCTCTCTCCTGTTCCTTGTATTATTGTTGTCATTCGTTTTGCTTACACATAAGCATGCATAAACGTATGTATCTTCTCAATGAGTGGATTGTCAGAGTCCCACATTAGGAAGATCCTGGACTTTGTCTTTTTTCTGTTGCCCTATGAAGTTAACAAAACTGCAGTTTAGTTTCTGAGATATTTATTCCAGATCAGGAAATGTCACCAAGGCAAAATTAGCTTTGAGAGCTCAGTTAACCTTTCTGAGCTTTCACTTTCTTGTGTAATTTCTTCACTATCATGCTGTCTCTTTGGTGTTTTTAAAAAGCTATTTAAAAACTTCTTTAGTTATTTGGTAGGAGAGAATTAGTGTTTGTTATCTAGTTCACCATTTTGAGAAGTGAAAATCTCAACAGCTGTTTTTAAATTATATTTTCAATGAGCATTTATCTGCACTACAAACAAAATTTCGTGGTCAGCCCTCACCACAAATTTGTGGGGCACTGTCAGGGGTCAGGTTTCAGAGGAGTGGCTTCGTTATCTCTTCATGGATTTACAAGGAAGAAAAGCATGTCTCCTTAACCATTCTCTCAAATAAAGGCATAAAAATACTGGCCCTGAAAGGGAATCTAAGGGCGAGAGAGAGAGATTTTTCATAGGACATTAGAGCCTAAACTTTTCAAACCATTTAGGTCCTGATGTCTACTTGGATGTGGATGGTATAGATTTAAGTGCTTTTTCTGGAATCGACTTGATTGCAGCAAAGAACATAGATGGTCTGAGTAGAAGACCTCTTCCCTTATGCATGGCATAGGACATACTCTTGTGATTTTTCCCAGAAATTTAGAGAAAGAAAATTAACCTGGACCTTTCTTAGTCAAATGAATTCTTTAATTTGAGTGCAGTAGTTTTCAAGTGAAGACTAAATACATAGGCTGGTCCTTTTTTTATTTGATAGGAATTAATCCTGTTTATATGGTTTTACAGCAAAGGTGTGTTTTATTTTAACCCCCATCCTTAAAACCTAGAAATTTGAAAAATGTTAGAAAATATCACATGAAATTATTGAAATTGAACTCAGAAGATGTTCAGTGACCTATATAATAAGCAATCAGAAATAAACAGCATTTTAATCTCTTCTAAATGTTCAAGCATGTAATTTTTAAATGCCATTTTAAAATCTAAGCTATTTAATAGCAATTGAGTTCTAATTGCTCAAAAGTATGTTCCAACACAGTTGTTAAAGAAATCGGTGATTGCCTGAGGTAGATAGATATAATTTAAATCTATACAAATTAGTTAGCATTGATCCAGTTGACACTCAGTACATTTTTATTTTAATTCTCCATCAGCCAAAGGCAGTTTGCATAAATTTATAATCATGACTCATGATGTGTACCAATTGCTTTTTTTAAAAAACAAATGACATTGATTAATATTGTCTAAAGAATCTTTGCTGTTTTACATTTGTGTATATGAATGTACTGGTTTTTTTAAAGCAAAAATAATATCTTAATATCTTGACAGTTAATCTTTATAAAGAAGTTGCTTAAAAAAACTGAACTTCATATTTAGTACAGCATATGATGATTTTTAAAGAAATGTTCCTAGCAATTGACATAATTGAATTTTTTGGTGTTCAATTTGGATTTCTTTATTCATTCAAGAAGGTACCTTTCTGTTTGTAATTCACTTGTCATATACTCATCATAAGTGCATCTTGAAAAGTAGTTAAAGCAACTTTTTCAATTGATCGTAACTGAGGGGGTGATGAAGCATGGTTTCTGGAGGCTGCATATATACAATTTTCTAACTTTTTTCCTGAATCCAGTATAAAACACTATAATATTGATCCATCACTGAACCTTAGCATAGCTCCTAATGATGACCTCTGGCCCCACTGGTTAAGGGTATTAAGGCACTTCTTAAGCAAAAATAAGGGCTGGGTGGCATATGAAATAATGAATACTTGGCTTTGGATTTGGAGAGAGTAGATTCATATTCCACCTCTGTTCTTAATGACTTGATGAAGTAGCCTTGCTTTCCTAATCTATAGTGTGGGATCCCAGTTGTTTCTACCTCACAGGAATGTCATGAAGATTGAGATAAAATATAATGGCTGAAACTTTTCATCTAATTGGAAAAAAAGGCATATGAACTTCTAACTATTTATAATGAAATAGGTTAAAAAAACAGAACTAAAACCAATGTGCTGCAGGCATATAGTTATGAGAATGATGAACTTGGTGGCTAACTATTATTATTTTCTAATTTTATTGTGGTAAGAACACAACATGAGATCTACCCTCTTCAATTTTTAAGTGTTCAATACACTGTTTTTTACTATAGTGGCTATGTTGTACAGTAGATCTCTAGAGTTTATCATCTTACTTAACTGAAACTTTATACCTGTTGATTAGTAACTCCCCGTTTCTTCCTCCCCTCAGCCCCTGGAAACCACCATTCCACTCTTTGATTTTATGAATTTGACTATTTTTGATACCTCATATTAGTGGAATCATGTGGTATTTGTCCTTCTGTAACTGACTTATTTCACTTAACGTAATGTCCTTAAGGTTCATTCATATTGTAACATGTATCAGAATTTCTTCCTTTTTAAGGCCGAATAATATTCCAGTGTATGTATATACCACATTTTTTAAAATCCATTCATATGTTTCCACAACTTGGCTATTATGAATAGTACTGCAATAAACATGGGAGTGCTAATATTTTGTTGAGATCCTGACTTCAGTTATTTTGGATAAATACTCTCAAGCAGGACTGCTGGATTACATGTAATTAATTTTTAAGAAGTTGGAAAGTGAGTGAGGTGAGAAATGATGTTTTATTCATAGAATTTGGTTATTTCTGATATTCACAAGTTCAGTGTAACTGTGGCCTAATTTGAATTTTATCTCAGGTAGTCGGTTTGAGTGTGGGAGTCAGGAATGTTCAAGTTTAATGTTATTTTGATGGAATTTTCACTTGTGCTAGCACCTTTCCTCTGTTCATTAAAGGTAATGTGTGAATATTACCTACACAAGACTAACTTTTCTGCCCGATGAAAGCCTTAAGGACATTCTAAGCCTTAAGTTTGCCAAGGGCTTTTCCTCAGTTTTTATTCTTTCTAAACAGATTAATTAGAAATTAGATATAAATTAAATGCATTTGATGAACTTAACTTCCATTTCTCCACTCACAAATGTCATAATGATATTCTGCTAAGAATCAACATAATATGAGTTTCATGTTGCTTCCTTTCACCATCATTTTTTAAGATCTAATGTGCCAGAAAAGCACATAACATTTAAACTTTGCTGATAGCTAAAATAGTTTTAAAAATATATGTATAGATACAAGGTTGGGCACTAATATTTGAAACAAAAGGGGATAAGATGGCATATAAACAAGAAATTTGAAGAAGAGTTATAATAGATGGAGCGGGTTGACACTCAAAACATTTTTATTTTAATCCTGATTGTTTATTAGCCAAGGGCAGTTTCCATACAATTATAATCATGACTCATGATATGCAACAGTTGCTTTTAGAAAAATTACATGGTTTAATATTGTTTAAAAATTGTTTCCTTTTCACAATGCGTACATTAACATTTTTAAGATAAAACAGTATTTAACTGTTATTGTTTTAATAAATAAATTACTTCAAAAACCTGAACTTTATATTTGACCATAGTGCTTAATATATGAATTAGTAACACTATTGGGTACAAATAATATAGAGGGCAAGGTCTGTCAACAAGTAGTTAAAGCTATGATATAATTTAAAGAACACATCTTGAAAATAACAACCAGTTCAATTTGCCAATTGATTATTTCGAGATAAGTCTCAACCGTTCTTAGTGACTTTTTTAGTACTTGTGTAAAGGGTTTAGTACTGCGGAATTGTTGTGAGGAGTAAAGGAGGTAACGCATGAGAAAGTCAGGTGAGCTAGATAAAGCATAGGTAAGGTCAGCATGACTACATAGAGGAGCTAAGAGGAGAACAGTGTAGGTTTTGCAGAGACGAGTAACTTGACCTCCATAATCTCCCTATCTGGACTGCTTCAAATTGCCTCTCTTCTGCTTTTGTCAAGATGCATTTATTCTTTACACAATGTAAACCAGATTCTGTCTCTTCTACTTAAGTTTCCATTGTGCTTAGTCTTAATCTAAGCTCCCTGTTCCGGTTTCCAAAGCCCTAAATTATCTGCCCCTACCTATCCCTTTGACCTCACCCACACTTTCCCTCTTGCTCACTGTGCCTTAGCAAAACGGGCCTTTTGTTCCCGCAAAATACCAAGCTCATTACAACATTCAGGCTTTTGCATTAATGTGCACCTCTGTTTAGAATGCTTTTTCCTGCTTGTCAGTGGCTGGTTTCTTCTTGTCATTTAGAGCTGTCATGTTCTTAGAGGGGCTTTCCATGACCATCTCTTCTGAAATAGCCACCCAGTAACTATTAAATCTCTCCATTTAATGATATGAACAGCAAATACGGCTAACTAATATTTCCTTGATTCTTTGTTCACTGATAGATTATTTGATTTTTCTTTGTCCACTAAAATGTAAGCTCCATGAGAGGAGGGACTTTTTCTATCTTGTTCATCAATGTGACCCCAAAACCTGGAAAAGTACTTGGCATAAGGAGATACTCAATAAATATTTATTAAATGAATGAATGAATATTGTATGGATAAGGATATTGCTCTAAATGTTTGTCTCCTGGATTAGCCAAATTTAGAGTATTTGGGCTTGTGTTAAGCCCAAAGTTTACTGCAGGATAAGGTGATGAGAATCTGGAACATTGATTCTTAATCCTTTAAGAAATTAATGAAAACTAATGGTCTTTTTTTCTAAATTCACATAGGTATATACAATATTATGCACACTTTCTGTGGATACACAGATTCTCTATCACTTCCCCATAACTCCATGGACCCTTGAATAAAAACACTAGTCTACACACTCTACTCCATGCAGTGGGCATGAAAAACAAAAGAAAAATTGGGGGAACATTTTAAGAAAAAAAAGTAGCATTCAGATTGCTAACTTGTGGGACGATGAGAAGAATGATATCATTAGAATATTGAATTGAGAAATGTAGGTGATGCTGAGATGACAGGTTTGGATTTTGTGACCCCTTGGCAATTAGAATTAGAGAACCATAATTCTGGTGGAAATCTGGATTATAGAGGCAGGTTTAGGTAGTCAATAGAAAAATAATTATGGGATCATGACCTTTTGGCTTTTCAAAGGAGTTGGTGTACAAAGAAACATGCATTAAGGGGATGAGAAAAGAAAGAAGCACAATTTAAAAAGAAAAATAGAACGCTGAAAAGTAGGATGGAATTAGGACAATATAGTATCACAAAAATGAAAGACTAGGAAACCTAAACACTGTGAGTGTTTAAGTGTCGTGTCAGAACATGGGGCACATATGAAGTGAACTGAATGAGCTGTCCCTATGGATCAGTGCGTCCAAAGGTAGTGTCCCAGCAGGGCTAGAAAACAAAAATATTTAGAATGTTTGAGAGTCAAGAGGGTTCCAAGGAGTTTGTGGATAATCAGGGGAAGGAGAAAACCGAAGATCTGTGCCAAGGAGCCCATTCAAAGCACAGTAGCGTGAGCTCATTTGACAAATAAAACCCAATTAGAGTCAGGCATAGAGAAGGAAAGACAAGAGACCCAGAGAACAGAAATATTGATAGAAGCCCGATTCTAGTCAACTTGTCTACTTTTAGCTTGTTTTCTCCTTTTGTTTGGCCTTAGAGCATATCAAATGTTGAATAAGAGTCAGAAGTCTGGAAGCTCCATGATACTGAAAAGAGAAAGGAGGGAGCTTCAAACTGGGAAAAACAAGGATGGTCTTCAAGAAAGCAAGTTTAGTGTGGTATAAGATGGAAAAGTATGTATGTTCCTACAATAGCTCTTTCTAGTGCTGTCGATACATGACAAATGAGAAAAGAATCTTCTAGAAATGGTGGCCTATGTAATTAAAATTAGTCTGCCAACTAAACTAACTAATACAGGGCAAAAATATTAAAAATATTTTCTCAAAGGCCAAAAATATCTGATTGAAGTGAAGGACAGAGGCTCAAAGACATGAATCTTTGGTGTCTTTTATTTCCCTTTGGACAGCAACAAATAATTAGAAAATAATTCGAATTAGAGAATAAATTTTAAAAAATATTAAAGATGATATCCAAATGGCCAGTAAACATATAGCCTGGGATTCAAACTCATTAGGCATAAGTGAAATGCAAATTATAGTGAGCTACTGTTGCACTCCTGGAAGAGCTAATATTAAAATTACTGGCAATATAAAGTGTTAGCAAAATGATGAAAAAATGGGAGTTCTCATACTCCAGTCTTTGTCACTTTGGAAGATATTTCAGCACTACTATCCAGCAATTCCTCTCCAGAAATATATCTAACAGAAATGTATGCAGATGCCTACCAGTACACATGAACATGAATGTTCATACATATTATTCATTATATCATTGGATATAAATCCCCATTATATCATTGGATATAAATATAAAGCATGGATTAAAAAACCCAATTTTTGCATGTTTATTCAATGGAATACTACAAAGTAATGAAGAGGAGAGTTACAGACACATGCAACAACAAAGGTGAAACACAAATATAACGTTGAATGAAAGAAGACAGATACAGAAATTACATGATGTATGATTACAAGGATATAAATTTTGAAGCACAGGAAAATTTAGGGATGCATTTTTATTTGATAAAGTGTAAAGAAAAATAATGTGATTTTTATGAAAATCAGGAGAATGGTTACCTGTGAGTGAGATAGTGACATGTGGGCACAGAGGGGGCATCTGGGTAGCGAGAACGTTCAAAGGTTGGGCTGGAAAGTGGTTTCATGGATGCTTGCTTTGTGATACATAATTGAGCTGTACATAATTGTGCAGATTTTTGCGTGTGTGTTATGTTTATAATAATAAAGTTTTTTAAAAGGAAAGAAGATGAAAATGTGTCATCACATATAAGAAAAATGAAGAAAAGTTATCTTGATGGACCAGCATCCTTTCATCTCTTATATTTAGTGAAAGCTTAATCTATTTCCAGAACTACCAAATATAGCTTTAGAACAAGCAAAAATCATAGAGGTTATGAATATCTCTATTTTACAGGTGAGATCTAATGGGTTTGAATATAAGCTCAATGTCATGTAACTAGCTGGAACTGAGAATCAGGTCTCCTGACTATGAGTACGGATTTTTTTTTTTAACTTCATCCTGATATTTCTTGCTAAATTCCTCTTTGAGCTGCAAATTTAAACTTGGGTATTATAAAAATTTTAAAGATGTAAATAAACTTCCTCATCCTTGGAAAACTATACCTCAAATCCACTTCCTTTTATAAATAGATTGATATCTTAAAATGGAATTTTAAAGATATATTTTTGGGGGGTAATTTTTCTCTGGAAATTTTTTCCATTAGAAATTAATGTACATCATGAAATATCTCCACCTAGTAAATCTCTTCAGAATTAATGACTGTGCAAACTGTCAAATGATGCACATGAGTTAAATATAGGCTTTGAAGTAAGTGGATGAGTTAATATTTCTGTTCCCATGAAAGGACAGGATTTCACACCTAACGTTCATGAATGTTGAGTATTTCTTGCATTTATTAGCATTGATTTATTATAAAAAATAATGGGAGGGTGTGCACAAGCATGCATGTGTACATGGCATTTATAGTTAAAAAAGGATTTCCTACGGTACACATTGAAAGGCACATGAGTTAAAGATGGTTTTATCCTTTTTCACATGCGAAACCAGCAGAAAAGAACGAAGCTATTAATACGTCCAATTCATTCAACAAATATTTATCCAGTGTCCAGTAATGCAAGTTTTAAAATGTTGTATTAGCAGTGTTTACAAGTTAATGGTGTGATATTTGCATTCTGAAAATAAAGGTTCTGTTATATTGCCAGTTTGTAATTTAATCCTCGTTCTCTACATGAACCTTTATTTCTTATTATTCCAAAGTCATCTTTATTATGTGTGTATCCGTCTGTTAAATAATAATCAATTAGTGACAAGCCAAAGCCCTAGAGAGGAAGAAATACACATCCAGTAGCGGTATTAATACTCTTGGTTTAAAGGAGTGTTCTCACGTGCCAAGTTTTGATTGTTGTGAATACTTGGGTGTATTGCTGCCTTTTGTCATGCCAGAAAATGTGGAATCCTTCATTTCTTTGTTTTCCTTGGTTTTCACAACAACCCTTGAGATTCATTGTCAATCTGACTGGCATCTTCCATATATTATGGCACCTAGAATTAAGCATAATGCTTTCAGAGTAATATGTTTATTCAGTTTAGAATTTCACCTCATTCTAAATGGAGATCTCATAATTACATTGTTCAATAGTTTGTCACAGTGCTTGGAGGAATACTTTAGCAAATTAAAGGGAAGACAAAAACCTATTTCATTATTTCATGACACGTTTTCTACTAATTCTTCCTTGTTATAAAATAAGGAATTTTTTTTCTTTCCTTCTGAGATTTGTGATCAAAATCAAATCAACAGATATTGAACATTTGCTCTTGCAAGGAGCTGTAGGAAATATAGAGAAGTACAAGATACACTGTTCACTTTCAACAGATTTATAAGTCAGTTAGACAAGGAGAAAACTTAAATGCTATAATAATATGATACAATGTTTAAGTAATAATTCATGTTTATGATAACAAAGTTGTAAAAGCATCATATTTCAGTATTAGTATTAAATGTCTATACTAAATTTCATATGCATTGGTAAATTATGAATAAATATAAATAAATAAAAAGAAAGTAAGCCACGTTTCACATTTCCTTAGTACATCTATTGAACTGTTAGTTACCAAAATTTTACTTAGTTGATTACTACTATGAGATCTAGAAACTGCCATTTTACGATTTTCATCTCTTCTTAGGGCCTTTCTCACTTACACAAAGACTGAAGATTGTTTTCATTTAAAAAAAGAGAAAATCCGGCTGGTCCGGTGGCGCAGTGGTTTAGTTCGAGCTTTGGCAGCCCGGGGTTCGCAGGCTCAGATCCTGGGTGCCGGCTGATGCACTGCTTGTCAGCCATGCTGTGGCGGCGTCCCATATAAAGTAGAGGAAGATGGGCACAGATGTTAGCCCAGGGCCAGTCTTGCTCAGCAAGAAAGAGGAGGATTGGCAACGGATGTTAGCTCAGGGATGGTCTTCCTCACACACACAAAAAAGAAAATTATTTCATATGTTTTCATATTTATAGATACATTTGAAATGTTTCAAAAGGTAGACTACTGAATTTGAAACAACTCCTTATTTATTTGACATGCAATTTATAATTAGAATTTAGGAAAGAAGTATTATCTATTTTTAAGAGGTAGGAATCATTTATTTTTTATTGACAGTATATTCAAATTTGTGATAATATACTGAATTTCATGCTTGTATAAACTGGAGATACTTAAGGTATACCATTAATTTTAAAATATAAATATTCCTACTAGGATATTGATAAACCCATATTAAACATATTTACGTGAGTATGTATGAACAAAAACAATAGCTCATCTTTCAAATTCCAGAAGACAAGAAACTTTAAGGAAGCAATTATTGGAAGCATAATTAATTTACAGAGCTCACATTCATGAATACTTTAAAATTAGACATTCTAAAACAAAAAAAAAATTTGCAAATCTAAGGCCCTAATTGGTTGCAATTGACATTTCTTTCTAGGTAAAACATTTGATTCCATAATTTTCACGCTATAGATATGAAAAAGAGTTTTAATAAATGTGCATTAAAACATGCAAGTAGGTCTCAAGAAAACAGAATAGTCAGTTCTCTAATTTGGCTTGAAATGAATTAGAATTATTCAGTTATTCTCACATCAGTATGTCAGACATAATTGTTTTCAAATCAAATGTCTAAAGTAAATTTCTTTGATTTTTAAACAAGAACAACATCAAAAGAAAACAACAACAAAAAATCAACATGAAGAATGTACTTTTCTATTGAACATGCAACTGCAAATGGAGAATCCCTCTTATGTATTATAAAAGGGACACAGCATGAGTTGACCCTCTCGCAGGCAATCATTCAACAAATGTATTGATGGCCTGCCATGTAAGCAGCACCTGGTTTTGAGGCAGTAGAGGACACTTAGAAATATAATACCCAGTCCTTTTCCATAAGAAGTGTCAATCTAGACTGGGTATAAGTCATGACAGTGGATGATAAATCACTGTACAAGAGCGAATAATAAAACTAGACAGCAGTATAAAGAATGGCTGCAAACACTATGTGATAAGTGATACAGGAGGTATGTACTCTAGAAACTCCAAGAAGGAAATATCATTCCTGGCCGGTTATGCATTATGATCTTATATCAGTCAATTCTGGGACATTGGCCAAATATTTATTATATAAAGTTATTTGAAATCACGTGTATCATTTATTTCTTTGTAGACATAGAAGAGTTTGATTAAAAATAAAAATACCTGGTTTGATGTAATAAATAAGAGGACTTAACCTCTGTGTTTTGTCAAATTCATGGGTATTCATTAAATGTATAAAGGCTAACCTTCTTATTCATGTAGGTGAAATACAGGGAAAATTTTTCTTGTCTTTATCTATACCACCTTATTTGGACTACTCAATTATCTGGAATTCTGGAAATGTCATTTTATGTTCTTAATCTCAGTATCTCTTTTCTTTGTTTTGGTATTAGCTTTTTTTGAATATTATTTTCTTAAGATCATATTGGCTTACAACATTGTGTAAATTTCAGGGGTATATCACTATATTTCAGTTTCTGTATAGACTGCGTGTTCACCACCAACAGTCCAGTTTTTGTCCATCATCATACATATGTGCACTTTTACCCCTTTTGCCCTCCCCCACCCCCTTTTCCTCTGGTAACCAATAATCTGTTCTCCTTATCTATGTGTTTGTTTATCTTTCACATATGAGTGAATCATACGGCATTAGTCTTTCTCTGACTTATTTCACTCAGCATAATGCCCTCAAGGTCTATCCATGTTGTTGCACATGGCACAATTTTGTCTTTCTTTTATGGATTAGTAGTATTCCATGGTATATATATATACCACATCTTCTTTATCCATTCATCTGTTGATGGGCATTTAGGTTGCTTCCACATCTTGGCTATTGTGAATAACGCTGCAGTGAACATAGGGGTGCATGTATCTTTTTGAATTACTGATTTCATGTTCTTTGGACAAATAGCCAGTAGTGGAATAGCTGGATCATATGGTATTTCTATTTTTAATTTTTTGAGAAATCTCCATACTGTTTTCCATAGTGGCTGCATCAGTTTGCATTCCTACCAGCAGTGTATGAGAATTCCCTTTTCTTTACATCCTCTCCAACACTTATTTCTTGTCTTGTTAATTATAGCCATTCTGATGGGCATGAGGTGATAGCTCATTGTAGTTTTGATTTACATTTCCGTAGTAATTAGTGATGTTGAACATCTTTTCATGTGCCTGTTGGCCATCTGTATATCTTCTTTGGAAAAATGTCTGTGCATATCCTCTGCCCACTTTTTGATTGGGTTGTTCATTTTTTTGTTGTTGAGTTGTATGAGTTCTTTACATATTTTGGCAATTAGCCCCTTGTTAGATATATGATTTGCATGTATTTTCTCCCAGCTTGTGGGTTGTCTTTTTGTTTTGCTGATGGTTTCCTTTGCCATGCAGTAGCTTTTTAGTCTGACATAGTCCCATTTGTTACTTTTTTCTTTTGTTTCCCTTGCCTGAGAACACATGATATTCAAAAACATACCACTAAGACCCATGTCAAAGAGTGTACCACCTATATTTTCTTCTAGGAGTTTACAGTTTCAGGTCTTACATTCAAGTCTTTAATCCACTTTGAGTTAATTTTTGTGTATGGTGTAATATGATGGTCTACTTTCATTCTTTTGCACATGGCTGTCCAGTTTTCCCAACACCATTTACTGAAGAGACTTTCCTTTCTCCATTGTATGTTCTTGGCTCCTTTGTCAAAGATTAGCTGTCCTGGGGCTGGCCCAGTGACATAATGGTTAAGTTCGCATGCTCTGCTTTGACAGCCTGGGTTTCACGGGTTTGGATCCCGGGCGTGGATCTACGCACCACTTATCAAGCCAGGCTGTGGCAGGCATCCCTAACATAAAGTAGAGGAAGATGGTCCCAGGACCAATCTTCTTCAGCAAACAAAGAGGAGGATTGGCAACAGATGTTAGCTCAGGGCTAATGTTCCTCACCAAAAAAAAAAAAAAAAAAAACACAAAGATTAGCTGTCCATAGATCTGTGGTTTTATTTCTGGGCTTTCAATTCTGTTCCATTGATCTGTGTGTTGGTTTTTTATGCCAGTACTATGCAGTTTTGATTACTATAGCTTTGTAGTATATTTTGAAGTCAGGGAGTGTGATACCTCCAGCTTCATTCTTTCTTCTCAGGATTGCTTTGGCTATTCAGGGTCTTTTGTTGTTCCATGTAAATTTTAGGATTCTTTGCTCTGTTTACATGAAGAATGCCATTGGGATTCTGATTGGGATTGCATTGAATCTGTAGATTGCTGTAGGTAATATGGACATTTTAATTATGTTTATTTTTCCAATCCATGAATGTGGAATAACTTTCCATTTCTTTATGTCTTCTTTGATTTCTTTCAATAATGTCTTATAGTTTTCAGTGTATAGGTCTTTCACCTCCTTGGTTAAATTTGTTCCTAGGTATTTTATTCTTTTTGTTGTGATTATAAATGGGATTCTATTCTTGATTTATCTTTCTGTTAGTTCATTGTGGATGTATAGAAATGCAATTGATTTTTGTATGTTGATTTTATTCCCTGCAACTTTACTGTATTTGTTGATTATTTCCAATAGTTTTTTGGTGGATTCTTTAGGGTTTTCTATGTATAGAATCATGTCATTCACAAATAGTGACAGTTTTACTTCTCCCTTACCTATTTGGATTCCTTTTCATTCATTCTTTCTTTCTTTTTTTTTTTTCTGCCTAATTGATCTGGTTAAAACTTCCAGTAATATGTTGGATAAGAGTGGCAGGAGTGGGCATCCTTGTCTTGTTCCTGTTCTCAGAGGAATAGCTTTCAGTTTTTCACCATTGTGTATGATGTTGGCTGGGGGTTTGTCATATATGGCCTTTATTCTGTTGAGGTACTTTCCTTCTATACACATTTCATTAAAAAGAACAAGATCCAACAATATGCTGTCTCCAGGAAACACATCTCAGCTCTAAAGACAAACATAGGCTCAGAGTGAAGGGATGGAAGATGATACTCCAAACAAATGGCAAGCAAAAGAAAGTGGATGTAGCCATACTTACATCCAGGTTCATCCAGGATGAATAAAACAGATTTCTAGATAAAAAAATAATAAGAGACAGAGATGGGCATTATCTAATGATAAAAGGGACAGTCCACCAAGAAGACATAATACTTATTAATATGTATGCATCTAACACAGGAGCACCAAAGTATATAACTATTAACAGACCTAAAGGGAGAAATTAACAGCAACACAGTAATAGTAGAGGCCCTTAACACCCTACTCACATCAATGTTATTAGCTTTTTAAATGTATTTAAAAGGGAGTTGAGATGATCTCAGTGAGGTGGAGAAATCCACATGGTGATAGATTTCTAAATAAAGAGTGTGATTCTCATTTTTAGAGATGCCTCTAATAGAAGGGTAGGTTCTAAATTATATATATTAACCGTCACTTTCTTTTACATCCAAAGTCTGTAGTTTTTCCTCTTTGGAAAACCCAATTTTATACATCTACATAGATATGGTTTTTGTTTTTTATTGATTCCAAGTGATGTTAATACTCACCATCCATATCCTAGAGTAGAAATATCTACATTTCCTTATTCATTTATTGTTACACTTCTACAGAAGTTTAACCTCTTAACCAAAGCTTCTGAGGATTCCTGCTTATTTATTGCAAGAATAATTTCCATAAAAGTTTATAAACTGTTTCAAACTATTTGTTTAAATATATAAGCACTAAAGAAATGTGCATCATCCATATTTTTAGGAGCTTTACAATTTTTTATCTCTTTTAAAACTCATGTCACTTTTCATTCAGTTTGGATGTTAGAGGATGGTGGCCTTGGCTCATGATCAGACATGGATTAATAAAGCTTCTGTCAGACTTGGGAAATTATAGAAATGGTACTACTTATAATAGATAAGTGGCTTCTGCATTTCAGGGAAAATTAAAGCCAAATTGAATAAGCTTCACAAGTTTAGACTAAAGGGATGTATGTCTTTCCTGCAGAAGGTATCAATCCTGGGCTAGAAGAAGGATACACATAGGGCTTTTGTTCAGATATAATCTAGACACAGTTGATCACACTTAGGCTAAATCCTACTTCTGAATATTTACTAACTATATTACCTAGTACTGGTTAGTTAAACCTGCCCCAGCCTTTGTTTTCACATGTGTAAAATGAGGATAGATTCATCAAATCTCAGGGTGCATTGAGAGGATTAAGTATCCATCTATAAGAAAAGTAACTCCTTTCATTCACTTATTAAACAAATGTTTGCAGAGTGCCTAATAGAGATACAATGATAAGCACAAACAGACATGGCCTCAGTTGTCAAACATAGCACTGTTAGATAGATGGGGAAGTAAATGTCAATTGACAGATGAATGGATAAAGCAAATGTGGTATACACATACAATGGAATATTAGTCAGCCTTAAAAAATAAGGAAATTCTGCCATATGTGACAGCTTGGATGAACCTGGAGGATATGCTAAGTGAAAGGACATATCCGGCATGCTTCCACTTATATGAGGTATCTAAAATAGTCAAACTTATAGAAACAGAGAGTAGAATGGTGGTTGCCAGGGGCTGGGGGGAGGGGGACATGGGGAGTTGCTGTTCAATGGGTATAAAGTTTCAGTTACACAAGATGAATAGGTTCTAGAGATCTGTTGTACAACATTGTGCCTGTAGTTAACAATACTGTATTGTGCACTTAAAAAATTTAAGAGGGGGCCGCCTGGTGCCGCAGCGGTTTAGTTTGCACTTGGCAGCCCGGCGTTCACGAGTTCGGATCCCGGGCGCCTGCTGACGCACTGCCTGTCAGCCATGCCGTGACGGCGTCCCATATAAAGTAGAGGAAGATGGGCACGGATGTTAGCCCAGGGCCAGTCTTCCTCAGCAAAAAAGGGAGGATTGGCAACAGATGTTAGCTCAGGGCTGGTCTTCCCCACACACACAAAAAAATTTAAGAGGGTACAGAGCTGGCCCAGTGACATAGTGGTTAAGTTCGCGTGCTCCACTTCGGCGGCCTGGGGTTCGCAGGTTTGAATCCTGGGTGCGGACCTGCACACTGCTTATCAAGCCATGCTGTGGCAGGCATCCCACATGAAAACTGGAGGAAGATGGGCATGGATGTTAACCCAGGGCTGATCTTCCTCAGCAAAAGGAGGAGGATTGGCAACAGATGTTATCTCAGGGCTAATCTTCCTCACAAAAAAAAAAAAATTGTGGGTAGATCTCATGTTAAGTGTTCTTACCACACAAAAAATGGCAGGAGGAAACTTTGGGAGGTGATGGATATGTTAATTACCTTGACCGTGGTGATGGTTTCAAAGGTGTATGCATATGTCCAAACTCATCGAATTGTATATATTAAAGATATGCAGTTCTTATATGTCAATTATATTTCAATAAGCCAGTTAAAAATTTTTTAAAAAGATAGATGAGGAAGTTGCCTGCTAGATAGAATGAGGAAACAGAAGAAGAGACTTGCTTAAGGGCACCCAAGTATTTCATTCCAGGAGCTCACAGAGGCTGAGAGAGACATAGGTTACTTCTATATTCTTTAACAGCTTTGTTGGAATATAATATACATACCATAAAATTCACCTATTTTAAGTGTACAATTTAATGAATTTTAGTATATTTACAGAGGTGCACCTATCACCACAATCTAATTTTAGAACATTTCCATCACCCTCAAGAGAAACCCCATGTCCATTTATATTCATTCCCATTCCCACCCACAGTCCCAGGCAACCACTAATTTACTTACTGTCTCTATAGATTTGCCTTTTATGGATATTTCATTTAAGTGAAATTATACAATATGTGGTATTTGTGTCTGGCTTCTTTGACTTAGCATAATGTTTTTGAGGTTCATCCATGTTGTAGCATGTATCAGTACTTTATTCATTTTTTTGCCAAATCTTATTTCATTGTATGGGTCTCCACTTTTTAATGTACCTTGGAAACTTTTAAAAATGAAGAAATGTCAAAAGATAATTACAAAAACCATGGCATAATTTAAATACTTTATTATAACAAATTAATAGCATAGAAAGATGAAAATATAGTCTATATGAATAAATACACTTTGTTTTACATCAAAAGTCTAAACTTGAGGCCTAACCCCCCATCTCTTGCACACCCACACTATTATACTTGATTAGTTAATTAACATTAGTTGGCAATTATTGAATGGCTATAGCTGGCATGAATGCTTTATAGAGTTTATATCATTTAATCTTCACAACAACCCTGTGGGATAGTTTAAGTCAACTCTGAAATTAGACTCCTTCGGTATCAATGCTGCTTTAGTATCCACTATTAACAAATGAGAATAAAAATAGAATCTAAGAATGGGTTTATTGCGAAGGTCAAATTATACATACATAAGAATTCTTGGCACATAGAAAGAATAATTTTAGTGTCAGCTACTATTAATAGAAAAGGAAATTGAAGCTCAGAGTGTTAAGTAACTTTCCTGGGAAGTACTGCAAGTAAGTACTATTGCCAGGATTCAAACACAGGCAACATGACTCCAGACACCAACAATTTCCCATATGATGGGGGAAAAGCTAGCGTCCAAATCATGGAGATAGAATTTAAATCCATGACTTCTTTTTCCTTAGGCTAGAAAACAAGCCTCTTTTAAAATACTGAATGTGCACAGTGTAATGGGCATTGAGTCAAAGGAGTTACTGATATAAATATAATCACATATGCTTAAATATGATGGGGCCTGGATTAACAATATTGGATTTTGGTTATACTATTAAGATTATTTAAAGCTATTGTATACTAAGAGAACTTGAATCTGTGGAAGCAATTTACCAGATTTTTACTTAGAAATGATAAATGCTGAAATACCTAGTAGTCCTGAATGCTTCTGCACTAGATTTTTACCTATAGCTTTAACTGATTGCAAATATCTTTTATGATCATTGCAGTTTGCTCAGAATCCTCCAGAGTAATTTATTATTATTATTTTTTTATTTTTTTTTTTTGGTGTGGAAGACCAGCCCTGAGCTAACATCTGTTGCCAATCCTCCCCTTTTTGCTGAGGAAGACTGGCCCTGGGCTAACATCCTTGCCCATCTTCCTCTACTTTATATGGGACACCACCACGGCATGGCTAACAGGCTAGGCTGTGTGTCCGCGGGCGCCCAGGATCTGAACTCACGAACACCGGGCTGCCAAGCACGAACTAAACCGCTGCGCCACCGGGCGGCCCCCCAGAGTAATTTATTATTAGGAAATATTTTATGAATGAGCATATATTCATTAATCTGTGCATCCCCGACAAAGGAAGACTCACTTTTACATTAGTAATTCCTTTTCCGAGGAAAAGTACTCTTGTATGTATCAATCAATGAAGGAGTTATTAAATCGCTTTGCCCTATTGCTTTTCTTTGCAAAATGGATAATGCAATTATTTTAAACATACTTCCAGTTCCAATTTTAGTGAACATATTTGGTGTGGTGAGGCCAGTCACTGATTTATTTTATTATTTTTTTAATTAATAAACTTTATTTTAAAGCAATTTTAGGTTCACAGCAAAATTGAGCAGAAATTACAGAATTCTCATATACCCCTGTCTCCACTGATATATATTTTATTAGCCAACTTTATGACACTGGTAAAAGTTGATATATTTGTTGTAAATTATTGGTTTTTTGTTGTGTTTTCTCTTTCTTTTGCTGAGGAAGATTCGCCCTGAGCTAACTTCTGTTGCCAATCTTCCTCATTTTTTGCTTGAGGGAGATTCACCCTGAGCTAACATCTGTGCCAATCTTCCTCTATTTTGTATGCGGGTCGCTGCCAGAGCACGGCTGCTGAGTGGTGTAGGTCTGTGCCTGGGATCCAAACCAGAGAACCCAGGCTGCCAGAGTGGAGCGTGCTGAACTTAACCACTACACCACAGGGCCAGCCCCTAAATTATTGTTTTTAAAAAGTGTAATTAACTTCTTGTAATTTTGTTATATTCCTACACATTTCTGCATTTTAAAGGAAGCTTAATTATTTCTTGACCAACATTATTATTTCAGGATCCTGAATTGGTAATGCTTATGCCCTTAGTTGGCCTCTACTTCAATTCTAAACCTGTATTTAACCGGATTGTGCCACATCTTTAAATTGAAGCTAGTCAGAGTTTCATTTTATATTCTGTTGAAAGATCTACCATCAGTAAAATTGAAGGTTCTTTGGATTTTTTAAAGTTTTGCACAAGGACCTTGAATTCATCTCTTGAAAAGGAAGACCTGAAATTTATGACTTTTGAAAGAGAATTTAAATTTTTATTTACTATATATTGATGCATCCTTCCTTTGCACAGTAAGAAATTTTAGAAACAAACAAAAGAAGGATTTTATTTTTGTCTTCTGTACTATGTTTTGCTTGAAAGTGCATTCTCTTTTAGGACTTTTTAATCAAACTGTCATGGTAATTATGAGTGAAATGCACAAATCAGTATTTAAATGCTTTGTTGTAATTAAAGAAACAAATTCAAAAGAAAATGAAAAATGTATGTTAATCATGGGCAAACCAATATCTGGTGAAAATGTGTTATATCTAAGAAAACTTCTAGGACAACTCAAAGAAAATTTTAGGCATTATTGTTACATTAGGCTGGAGAACCAAAGAGAAATAAATGTGTGCTAATGTATTTTGTTTTTTTATAGGGACAAAATAGATACTGATACAGTTTAAAATATCAATAGGACTACATACGTATATGGATGTGTCTTAATTTAAGGGCAAACTAGAACGTTTAAAATTTTTTGTGTGTGAGGAAGACCAGCCCTGAGCTAACATCCATTGCTAATCCTCCTCTTTTTGCTGAGGAAGACTGGCCCTGGGCTAACACCCGTGCCCATCTTCCTCTACTTTATATGGGACGCCGCCACAGCATGGCTGACAAGCAGTGCGTCCGCGGGCGCCCGGGATCCGAACCGGAACCGGTGAACTCCGAGCTGCCAAGCGTGAACTAAACTGCTGCGCCCCTGGGCCAGCCCCTTCTAGGGGGGCTTGGTTTAAATTTTAAACCAAGAAAAGAAATCTTGATCTAGCAAAGAGACAGCAGTAAAGAGGCTAACAGTAAACGACAAAGAAAGTCAAAGAAAAACTATGAACTAAGGAAAATAAACATATTCTAACATACACAATATAAATATAAATCCCTTAAAGTCACTGATTCAAAGACAGAATCTATAGAAGAAATATTTAGTGCAAAAAGTCATGGAAAGTTTGAACATTTTTTAAAATGGGAAAAAGATATATGTCAATCAAAAGAAGATTGAGTAATGATTCCAATTATGGACAAAATAAAATTTAAGCCAAATACATTGTGAAAACCTAAGATGGAATTCTAAGAATTCTATACTTCTAAAAGGAAAAAAAAAAAAAAGACCAAGAAGCTATATCATCATAAACCTATCTAGATCTTACTCTATAGCTTCAAAATATGTCAAACAGCATCTGAAAGAAATGGAGAAAGAATAGATTAAAAACGAAATAATCAAATATACCTGAAGATTGTTAACACATTCTTCTTAAAAAATAATGGATCAAGCAAACAAGCAATTAGCAGAGATTTTGAGATTTGAATGCTACAGTTTGATATTTAGATATGCATAGAACTCTTCCTGCTAAATATGGAAAAGTTACAAAAAATAGACTGAAGTTTAGAAAGTCTTAATGAAGTCCAAAGGATCAATATCAAATATCTTATTCCCCAATTACAGTGCAACAAAATAGAAATTGGTAAGAAAAGTTTAGCTTAAATATACCATTTTTTTGGAAAATACTAAAACACATTCCAAAATAATATTTTGAATAAAATGAAATTATAAAATAAGAAACATTTAGAACTGAATGATAATCAAAATACTACGTGTCACAATGCATAGGACACAGCTACAAATGTGTGTAGAGGGGATTTTATAGCTTCAAATTCATTGTTGGTAAATAAAAAATGTTAAAAATAAATGAACTAAAAATTTAACTTCAAGTAGTTTGCTTAATTCCAAGAGGTAAACTCAAAAAAAACAACAACAACAACAACACAAAAGAAGGAAAAAAATAGGGGTAGAAACGAAATAGTGACTAACATTAATACAGAAGATTAACAAAATCAAAGGTTATGCTTTGAAAAGACTAATAAAGTAAGCAGACCTTTGGTAATGTAGTCAAGAGGAAGGAGAGTATATAAATAAAATGCAGAATGAGAAAAAGAATCTATATGCAATAAGTAATTTAGAAAATAACTGCATGTGCAAATATGCACTAATATAGTTGAAAATATGGTTGAAGTGTATCATCTCCTAGAAAAATCAAAAATGTCCAAATTGGTGCAGGAAGAAATAGAGAACTTCAATAGGCCAATAAAAATCAAAGTAATTGAAATGGTTTTTAAGCTCTCTTCTCTCAAAAAACTCCAAGACCCGGGGCCGGCCTGGTGGCGTAGTGGTTAAGTTTACATGCTCCTCTTCAGTGGCCCAGAGTTCACCAGTTCAGATCCTGGGTGTGGACCTACTCACCGCTCATCAAGCCATGCTGAGGCAGCATCCCACATAGAGCAACTAGAATATGTACACCTATGACATACAACTATCTACTGGGGCTTTGGGGAGAAAAAAGGAAAACAAAGGAGAAAGATTAGCAACAGATGTTAGCTCAGGGCCAATCTTCCTCAAAAAAAACCCTCCAAGACCAGATGGTTTTACAAGTGAGTTCCACCACACTTTCAAGGATCAGTTATTCTTCTCTTGTCTCATGGACCAGAATACAAAAAGAGGAGAACTTATGCCCAGCTCATTTTATGAGGATAGTGCAATCTTGATTTCAAAATCAGATTAGAACAATTTTCTTTTTTCTTATATAGATGCCAATACCCTAAATAAAATATTAAATCTAAGAAGATATTAAAAATAATGCAACATAATCAAGTAGAGTTATCCCAGAAATGCAAGAATATCCCAACATCAGAAAATTTGTCAATATGGTTTTCCACATAAGTAAGTTAAAGGAGGGTTTGCACAATTATCTCAACCAATACAGAATAAAATATTTGATACAGTTCTTCATCAATTTAAAATTGAAACTCCTATCAAGCCAAGAATATAAAGGAACTTTCTTATCTTGGTAAATTTGTATTCTAACGCCCTACAGCAAATATTACACTTACTGGAGTAACTTTAATGCATTCTCTTCATGATTTGGAACAAGCAAAGGATGTCGCTATTCACTGCTGCATTTTAATCTAGGACTGGAAGACTTAGCCAATATTAAAGAAAGAAAACCAGAGATAAAAGGATTGGAAGACAGGACAATAAAATTGGCTTTTTTTGGTGGATAAAATGACGATTTACCTGGAAAAAACCAACAGACTTTGAACAATCCATCAGAATTAAGAAAAAAACAGTTCAGCTGCTGTGTTGCTGATAACAAGATCATCCTATAAAAATGATCAGAAATAGCCAATTAGAACATATAATAAAAGAACAACTTGCCATTAAGAATCTAGGAATTAGTTTAAACAAAAACAAATACAATATTTATAAAGAAACTTTAAAATCAATACAGAACACAAAATACTCCATGCTCTTGATTGGGATGATGTAATATTATAAAGATACCCATCTTCCCCAAATTAATTATAAATTCAATAATATTCCAATCAAAATTACGGTATGATGTTTGAGGAACTTGACAAACTCACTTTTTACTCTAAAAAGTATGTGGATAAATGAAAATCCTGGAATAACCAGGTCAATTAAAAATAAGCGTAAAGATGGAGGATTGAGCATGCCAGATATTAAGATATAAAACAAAGTCACAGAAATAGAATGTGCTGTCAAAGCAAGAA
Organism: Tapirus indicus; assembly: GCA_031878705.1. NCBI lineage: Eukaryota > Metazoa > Chordata > Mammalia > Perissodactyla > Tapiridae > Tapirus > Tapirus indicus. The sequence goes on along the minus strand of CM062942.1, from coordinate 22,746,994 downwards.
ACGCTCAGCAAATGAAACAGCAAAGTGCATTCAGAGACAGACATGGATAGCAACTTGGTACAGGTGTGACACACACACCAATGGGGAAGAGGGATTGCTTAATAGATGGTGTTGGGAAAACCAGATCCCTATACGTAGTAAAATAAAGCTGGATTATCATCTACCACCACATGGAAAGGTAGATTATAACTAGATTAAAGGCCAAAATTTGAATGGTAAAACAATAACATTAATAGAAGAAAAGGTAGAAGGGCATGATTCAGAGGCAAGTACGGACTCCTTAAAACTTCAAAAATACCAACCATAAGGCAAAAATGGAATGAATTTGATTATGTAAAAATTAAAGATTTCTATTCAACGAAGAACACTGGACAAATTTAATTCACAGTTAACAAAATGGAAAAATATACTTGTAATATCTAAAATCAAAAAGGGTTTTTATCTTTTATATAAAATAATCTCTTGCCAGTAAAGAAGGAAAAGATAACTCCAATTATAAAAAATAATAAACCAAAGATTTAAACAAGCAATTTACTGAAGAGAAAACCCAAAAAAGTAACAAGCATGTGATGAGATTTTCTGAATTATTGTTAATTAGAGAAATAGAGATAGAGAGAAAACAAGATCACTCTACACCTATTAGACTGGCAATAATTAGAAAGCTGGATTGTGCCAAGTGCAGTCAGAGATTTGGGGACATAGAAACTCTCATCATTGCTTTTGAAACTGTAGACCAGTGCAGCCATTCAGGAGAGCAATCTGCACCACTTAGTAAAATTAAATATATACACACCTAAGCTTTAGCAATTTTGTGACTGTGTTTATATTCCAAGGAAATTTTCATAAAGGGACATAAGGGTACATGTACAGAATGTTTATTGAAGTGGTGATGGTAGGCCTGGGAGATGCAGGCAGTCTGCATGTCTCTGCCTGGGAGACTGTTCAGGTAAAATGTGGTAGACATACAACTTGAAATACTATGAGCAGTTACAAGCAACCGATTAGATGTACAAAGAGCAACTTGTGTAGATCTTAAAAGTGTCGGTGGAGGTTAGTCACAAAAATTAACAAACAGAACGAGAACTAAAATGTGTTTTTTACTTTTACATGCATTAAAAATGCATGCATACAAAACAATATACATTTTGCAAGAACATATATAAAGATACGATTTAAATGGTGACTGAAGGCAAGAGGAGAAAAGTGAGAGTAGGGTATGAAGAAAAGGGAATAGTATTCAAGTATTCAATCAATTAACACAGACAAAATGGGTCCTTGTATGGGACAATGTGCCACAAACTGAGTAAAATGATTAACTCAACTCGCTCGAGGTACCTCTCCCTCTGTCTCTCCATCTCTGTCTCTCGATCGCTGTAACTATAATTGGCTCTTTTGAGCAACAACAGAAATAATTAGATTACTTGTATGATTTGTATGATTTTAGCACTAGTAAAACAATCTGAGCCTTCATTAAAATGAAAGCAGAGTACTACCTAAATTACTAAATTAATTACTATCTAAATTACTATTCCTGGGGTTACTCCAGGCATCCTCCAGTGCTTTTTTCCCTTAAGGATTCTAGAGGTTTTATATTATGATGGGAAGAGAGCATTAACAAGCCGAATCCTGACTCTGCAGTGATTCAAGACAAAATTCTTGCTCATTCTTAGCCTCTGTGCCGGATGTCTGCATGTTTGCTCTCAGATCCATTCTTGGCCCTTTACTCTGTTTCTCAGGGATCTGATGTCAGTGTACTATATTTCCTAGGCAACCTTGCTTCTGATTAGGTTTAACCAATGGGTAGCACCGATGGGACATTGGATGACAGGACCAGGAGAAAAACCTGAGTATCTCTTCCCTCTTTCTCTGCTTAGGGTGGTGCTCCAGCAGAGCCTGCATATCTCCTGTTGTTTAAGCTCCCGCTGGGCATTTTCTTTTCTCTGGTCCCACCTCCACCTGGGCCCTCCCCTCCATGGTAGCCCCCTCCTACAGGTTTCCAGTTCTTGCTTCGATAGCCTCTCAGACATCACCTATTCCACCGTTCCAAGCTACCTCTTAGCAACTCTGTCTTCTGAGATCAACTAAAGTAATTTCTTCCTTTTATTCCTCCAGCTCTAGGATTGGCAGGAGCTTCCTCTAGTTTTTATTCTCTGGATTTTCTCACTTTGACTTTTGTCAGCCTCTCCGATACCTCTGCACCTAGTTCCCTGTTTTAAATGACCTCTATTGAAATAGTTGTTGTCCTGACTAGACCCTCACTGATACAGTCTGGCTGCAAGAGAGTTTGTTGTGGAGATTAAATGAGATAGTAATAATGTTAATAATAGGAAATATAAGAATGTCATTATTATTATCAAGAGATATAATATGCTTACTATGTGCCAAGTACTATGCTGAGCCTTTACATGCATTTTATTACTTATTTTCTATTACAACCCTTTAGGAGCCCTATTATATCACCATTTTACTAATAAGGAAATTGAAGTCCAAAGGATGACTTGCCCAATGTCATGTAGATATCCAATGATTCCTCTTAATAATGTGCCACATAAAGCATGTGGAACTTAGTGGCCACTATCGTGATTCCTAAAAATATCTGTGGCAGTCAAAATGGAAACCCTGAATTTAGGTTCTTAAGGCAAATATTGAATGGTGGTGACACTTCGTGATTAGCACTTCTTAAGGGATGCCACATTTGCTGTTACCTCTTTTCTACCCTGAAGGAGGTAGGACCATTTTTAGAATAAAATATATAAAAACGTTATTCAAAATATATCATAGACCTAAATGTAACAGCTAAAACTGTATGAAACACTTAGAAGAAAATATAGGAATAAATCTTTGTGAGCTTGGGTTAGGTAATGGTTTCTCAGATATGATATCAAAAGCACAAATGACAAAAGAAAAAATAGATAAATTAAAAACTTTTCTGCTTCAAAGGACAGTATCAAGGAAGTGAAAAGAAAATCCATAGAATGGGAGAAAATATTTGTAAATTATATATCTGATAAGGGACTGGTATCATAAATATATAAACAACTCTTACAACTCAATTAGAAAGACAAGTAATCCAATTAAAAAATGAGGAAAGGATTTGAATAGATATTTCTCCAAAGAAGATGTACACATGGCCAATAAGCACATGAAAAGATGCTTAACATCCTTAGTCATTAGGGAAATGCAAATCAAAACCACGAGATACCACTTCACTCCTATATGATCACGATAAAAAAAATATGGACAGTAACAAGATTTGGTATGGATGTATAAAAATTGGCACCCTTGTACATTACTAGTGGGAATGTAAAATGGTGCAGCTACTTTGGAAAACTTTTTGGTGGTTTCTCAAATGGTTAAACATAGAGTTGCCGTATGACTGAGCAATACACCCTACGCATATACTCCAGAGAAATGAGAACATATGTCCACACAAAAACTTGTACATGAATGTTCACAGCAGCATTATTTATAAGAGCCAAAAGTAGAAACCACCCAAACGTCCATCAATGAATGAATGGATAAACAAAGTGTGGGATATCCACACAGTAGAATATGATTTGTCTGTAAAAAGGAATGAGGTATCAATACATGTTACAACATGAATGAATCTTGAAAACATTACGCTAAGTAAAAGGACTCAGTCACAAAAAACCATGTATTGTATCATTGCATTTATACAAAATGTCCAGAATAGTCAAATTTATAGAGACAGGAAGTAGATTAGTATTGCTTAGGGCTGGGGTGGGGAAGGGAGGATTTGGATTGACTGCTTTGGGGTACGAGGTCTACCTAATGAAAATAGGAATGAAGTGGATGTTATATGAAATGGTAAGGAAGAAATGAGAGCTATACTATGCTTTCAAATTATTAGGGCAATGGTGATAGCAGCACTGATGAAGCAAAGATCGGAGGGAGAATTTTTCATTCATTTACTTGTTGGTTGGTTGGTTATTATGCTGCGTTCTAATTAGATTTTCAAGAGTCCCTGACAACACAGAGAGGAGAATGCCTGCTGCAGACTTGAATAGCTTAGGTGGCTTGAGATGACATTGTGGGGAGATATTTCTGACAGATGAAATTGGGTTATGGCTGTCTCAACCTATTGATCCATCCAGAATTAATTTAGCTCATCTGGCTGGCCAGGTGGGTGTCCCCTCCCTATATTTACCACTCCTCTTATTTTCTTTCCGAAGTTTCAGGCTTCATTTAAGAAGATGACTTAAGTGGTTTTGATAAGCATATAGCTGAACCTGACTCCCAGGTAGAACTTCCAAAAAGTTCTGAAGGTCAAATTAAAGGAGAATTTAAGCTGTCCAAAGTCATTAATAACAAAGACTTATTTGCCCCAGAATGGGATTATTAGTAAAATCGCAATGAGAGTCTAACATTTTAAGCTTGGTGTACCAAGAGTTTTACCCACAATCTAAAAATTAGTGGGTGGGACTGTGGCTCACAGGGCTCTGGTTTGGCAATAGACTGGAATAGTCTTCAAAGGGTCATTAATAACTGAAGTTTTCTAATAAAGGTGTGCACATAAATCAAATTTTATACATGTTTAATGAATACACTAAATGTGTTTTAACTATTTCTTCTTTGAGATAGCACAAGCCATAACAGTGGAGAGTGGTAGAATAAGTGTACCTAAATCCTGCTTGATGATTATGAAAAAAATCAAGTCCTTGAATTTTTAAACAAGAAAGCTTTCATAAAGTTTTAAGAAATGATGCTCCACACTGTGATAAGTCCATAATTCGGCAAAAATAAAACATTTCATTTCAGAGATGGAATGACTGTACTGCATTTCTAATCTTGAGGACGTAAATATGGGTTAGGCTGGATCAGGATAGATTCCAAGTTAGGGTTTCTCAACTCAATTGGACCTAACAATCTCTTTTAATAATAAATATTTTAACTCTTCATTTAATATCCTGAAATAAAATTTATACATAATAGAACTTACTGGCAAACATAAATTTTTAAAAGCACTATAGTACTCAAACTTTAATATAAAGGAGACATAACTGCCAAGCACTTTATTTTTTTTTAAAGAAAAACCTTTCAGTATGTAAATGCTTAGGCATGACCATCCTAGAACACATAATGAGGTAGTCAGATGCTCGTGCCTCTTCATAGAATCACTGGACAGCTATAAATATCAACAGATACAGCTGTGTAGTGTGGGCTACTCAAATACCATGAAAAGCGTTGACTTCATTGGCATAATTTTCTGGAAGAGTAAGCAACTCTTGGTAACATTCTGAAGAGAGCAAAGCACAACTTTCCTCTGTCTACTTGGAAGTTGCATTTCTAGAAAATGCAGGTTATTTTAAAACTTTACAAACATGCTTTGTGTTTCTATGTAAAATGAAATGAGACTATCCTCACATATAAAAAGGCTTTTCATGTTCATGAACATTCAGTAGGGATGTTTGAAAGTCATAGGGGGGCAGGATAGTTCTTTATATTTGGGCCAATCTGGAGCATTTCTGGACCTCTGCCAGCTTCAGTCTAGTAGCTCCCCACCTCCATTACTCTGGTAACCTAAACTGTTCCCCTGGAGCGAGTGATACCAACCCATTGAGAAAACCACTGATTCAAACAACTATGTCAGCAAGAGATCTAATTGCGACTTCTTAAGTTTATTGTTCATATATATTTTTAAATAGCCTAGAGTTATGTGAATGAGTAATTTTTAGCTTGGGAGATCCCTTGAACTGACTGAAGAGAGACAGATGAAGATCATTATTGAACCACTCTGCTTTAAGTGAAGTAAATTGTCATTCATCAATGAATATTTGCATTTCTTTAATTCTGCCTCTGAAATTCATACCCTGGTCCACAATGTGTAGAAGCGTGCAGTATCGCTCTGAAAGAATATTCTCAGTGGGGTATGATAAAATCAATTTATTTCTGAGAAGTTAAATCATTTTTAAAGGGTATCAGCCTGAGGCCATAAAACCAAGTCCTCAGTGGTTTGTTTGGAAAGCTAAGTGGTTAATTTTTCTCTTTTAGTTAGTTGCCATCATTTTTAAATTGTCATATTTTAAGCAAAAGAAAAGTCTGACATATTTTTAAAATTTTTTGACTGTGGCCTACTGGACCCACAGCCACTGCCGTTTATCAGCGGGGTACACATTCTCCAGTTCACCATGGTTTATATCATTTCCTATTGACCTTCCAACATGGTCAGCCTCAAGCACTTATTCACCTGCCTTCAAACCAAGGTGCAAGTAGCCCCGGGGGATAAATGAAATCTCCCATAACTTAAAGGAATTTTTGATAGTTTTGTCACAGATTGTGGTTGTTTTTCATTTTGTGTAACATAAGTAATGCAGTTCTTTATAGGATACTTTGAAAATAGAGACTAACGCCAAGAAACAAGTATGAAAGTCGCCCTAAGATAACAACTGTTAGCATTTTAGTGTATGTGCATCCAATTTAACAAGAGTTCTTGGTATTTTTTTTTTGTATCTAAATTCCAGTGGGATCTTAATTATAACAAAATTTAAAGATACAGAAAAATACAGAGTCAAAATCACACATTCCAGTATATTCCACTGTATTAAATTAGTCAGAGTTCTCCAAAGAAGCAGAACAGATAGAATGTATAGATATAGATATTTATAGACCTCAATATCTATAGATATCCATACATATCTGTATCTATTCCTATCTATCTATCTAGAAGGATTTTAAGGAATTGGCTCATGCAATTGTAGAGGCTGGCAAGTCCAAAATCTGAAGGTTGGGCCAGCAGGCTGGAGACCCAAGGAATTATTGATGATGCAGTTCAAGTCTAAAGGCAGTCTGCTGGCAAAATTCCCTCTTCTTCGGGGGGGGGGTCAGTCTTTTTCTATTAAGGCCTTCAACTGATTAGATGAGGCCCACCCATGTTATGGAGGGTAATCTGCTTTACTCAAAGTCTGCTGGTTTAGATGTTAATCTCCTATAAAAAATGCCTTTATAGAAACATTTAGAATAACGTTTGATCAAATATATGAGTACTGTGCCCTAGCCAAATTGACACGTAAAATTAACCATCACACCCACCCGATATTAATGAAGGCCATGTGAGATATTTTGTGGTCTGTATATGTGAAGGTGCTGTGGGATGCCCATGAGATAACATTTAATTTTACCTTGGGTAATAGGGTAGGGAGTGAGAAGGTGATAATTTATTTGATGCTTGAAGGATGGATAAGAATTTGGCAGAAACCAGGAAGTTGGGAAGTTTTCATTGATAAAGGAATTATAGGATGAGGGGCCAAAATAAGCAAAATTTACTAAGTATGAAAGTATACAAGATGTAAGATGCTCAGAAACTATGATGGAACAAAAAGAGTGTCCTGGTATTGAGGCTGGAGTGCTCCTGGGATTGAGATCTACCTCAGATCTGTGTTTTAGAAAACATTGGTAAAAACTTTTACAAAGAGTAGGGTTTTGTACCAAAATAAGAAATTACTGTATATTGGAGGTGTTTCAATGGAATTTGTCTGTTTTGGGATTTTTATTGCTTGCTTTAGTTGACGGTCTTTTGGTGGTCCTTAACAACCAAGAGTTAAGTTGACCATATCTCTATTTTTCAAAGTAAGGGCAATTAAGGGTTTTGCAATCTGTAGCATATTGTAAAATGGAATATTTTCCCCAAAAGACAAGGCATGGAAGTATTTAAAATTCTCTTTTATCTATACTCACGTTATTTGGGGAATCAGATTCATAGTGAACAGTTCTGAGGATCACTTTAAGAAAAAATTTTCATCCCCAAGGGAGAATCAGTGAAGATCTATTTATTCTTACAATATATGAGAATATACAAGCTCCTTATTTACTAATATTTTCCTTTTATTTATGATTGAATGATGATTAACTTGACCAAATATTCTATATTTCTTTCAAAAAGTTATTTCTCAGAAACTGTCCGAGCATAGGGCTCAATCCACATTTTAAAAGTCAATAAAGCGTAAAAGTGGGAATTTTAAATTTTCATTATTTTAAAACTAGACAAGGGTATGGAGAGGTGGGAACATGAGTGTGCCTCTTTTAATCTGAGGATCCATATATCCCTGGAAACAATATGCCGTGGGTTACTTTGAGGTCATTTTTTCAAGAATTTGAGACTCATAATGAGGGTGAAGGCACATCACAATCAGTATTCTGACAGAGTCTAAATCATCCAGGGATCAGAGTCTGGTATCTCAGGGGCTTTCCAGGATACTCAGGGCTGACTAAGAAATGGCCAGTGAAGATGGGGGTTAGAGTTGACAAGGATGTGAGCTAGGAGGCAAATTGTATTGACTGAATATCATCAGACCCCACCTTTCTCATGTTGCTTGGAGAAGCCAAGCCAAATTCTAGGATATATCAGTGTTTCAAACTGCAGTTATGGCTTATAGAGAAGGAATCATCTGAGGCTAAATTTTTCATAGAGTGAACAAAGGAAATGTCATTGCCAATATTGTTTTCATGTCTTCTAAAATGCTATTGCATGTCCAATGCTTCAAAAATGAACAAATTGGCTCTTGGCATCCAAGGAATCCATGCATAATTTAATAGGGGGGTTAAAGCATGCAAAATTGGTTTCATAAAAACAGTGGATTGGGATATTTTTTTTTTCTGACATATTTGAGAGTTGCAAAAATACTGTCCCTTTACCTCTAGTTGTTTCCTTAAAAAAGGGCATTCTCTTACATCACCACAGTATAATTATTTAAATCAAGAAACTCACTCTGATATAATACTATTAGCTAATCCACAGATCTGATTCAAATTTTGCCAATTGTCCCAATATCTTTTTCAGAAAATAAAGTTTCTCCCTGGTCCATTATCCAATCCAGGATCGCACATAGCAAGTTGTCATATTTCTTTAGTCTTCTTTAATCTGGAACAGTTCCTCAGGTTTCTTTGCCTTTCACAATGAGACACTTTGGAAGAGTAAGAGGCAGTTATTTTATAGAATGTCCCTCACTCAGCTTAAGTTAGTATGATGTTTCCTCATGATTAGATAGACTGTTTTGGGGGGTTTTCAGGAAATGTTGCCGAATGATGGCCCCTCCTTGTTTTTGCAAAAGTGAAATAAGATAAATCATATTGTGAAAATGAATTTCCACAACTTGCCTTTTAGTTCTCTAAGTAGTTAGGGGTTTTTTCCTTTAAATATGAGATATTTTTACTGTGTGGCTATATTTAACAGCACAGAGCTTTCTGTCTAAAAGGGTATTGTTGTACTCACACATTGACAGAACTTAGGTCTACATAACCCAACGTGATGCTCAAGTGAATGGATGTTCTTAAAATTCTTAATGTGTACCGTGTTCCTAAGAAAGTGACTCAGTACAAATGAAAAATAGAATAAAATTTGAAGAACTGGAAGGATTTATGCTCCTGCATTGTGATGAAGGATAGGATGCTTATAGTATTTCCATGCACAAGTCATTTTAAGTAACTCACTTTGCAAAAGCAGTAGACTGCAGGAATTAAACACATTGGCTTTGGAGTTAGACTGCCTGGGGAGAATCCCAGATCTGCGATATCCTAACTGGGAGACTCTGGATCTCACTAACCTCAGTTTGCCCATCTGTAAAGAGGATCATAATAGTACTGAATTAATGGGGTTACAGAGGATTAAATGGAACAATGTAAGCAAATTCCTTGCCACGGTTCCTGCCATATAACCATCACATACAGCTATGATCTAATTCTGAACAAATTAGTTCAAATCCAGGCTTCTTCTTAGAAATGACTTTCTTAGAAACTCGATGGAAAACACAATGCTTTTATAACAATCTGTAAATTTTAAAGTGTTATTTAAAACTAAAGAAAATGCTGGGACATATACCTCTAGGGAATATTTGCTTTTCTTCAAAATATAATTGCTGAAAATATAGGTACCTTCAGGTCTGTTTCATTGTCTGGATTATGCACAGATGTGGGAATTTAAATTTTATTATTAATTATAGACATACATAGTGACATTTAAATGTATACAATTTAATGTTTTAAATGTGGTGAAATAGGAATCATTATTACCTTGACAAAATATCAAAGTTCTGTGTGTGTGTGTGTGTGTGTGTGTGTTATGTTGACCTTAAGTCTGCCAGTAGTGCATCTAACCAGAATTTTACCAGGCTCGGTTAATGTTCTGAAGCAGTGGCTGCTTACCTCATCTTCTTAAACTGGACAGCAGAAGGTTCACTGCCATTTTTAACTAGGGGAAACACTGGTCACATATCGCATTCAGAGGATGGTGCAATACATTGTTTTTTCCTATTCCACAGAAAAATCTAGTTCATGTGGGCCTCCCTCTCCTCTGTCTCCCACAGTTTGCTCAAGTCTTGCCTTTGCCTGCACATCAAGGCCAAACCCCATTATGTAGGAGAAGCACTAGGCCCTGGGGTTCTTTAGCATTCTTTTGTGAGGTCTACCCTTTCAGCAGCCTGAGATTCCTTTAATATTCATTCATTTCCATTCCTTTCAATGCAGGAATAATTCTTATAATATCCACAGAAGTGGAACCCACTAATTTAGAAGATAGATTACTCCATTTTCTAGGCATCTCAAATTGTTGGGAAAAGTCTGCTTTACACAGAAGATAGGTCAATGACTATGTTATGAATTAGGTTTTGAACTTGGGCAATTCCTTTTTCAGTTCCTTTTTTAGAAAACTAAATATTTTCCTTATATAATTCAAAGGGTAGTTTTACTAATAAAATGATAAGATAAAATAAATAATAAAATGATAAAATATACCTCAAATTTATAAAATATTTAGCACCGTAAATTTTAAAATATTTACAATAATTCATAATTAATTTTTCTCTATTGTCCATTTCCTCTTTTTGTTCTATTTACTATTACAAATGTTTTATATGATTTGATCTACGTAAAAGGCCTCTGAGATAGGCAGAACACGAATGATTTCCACTGTGTAGAAATAAGGAAATTGAGCCGTGAGATGCTGAGTAGTTTTTCAGGGCTCCCATAACTGTTACTACCGTAACAAAGACCCATCTCCTGACACCTGAACCATTATTCTTCTCAGCACACCACCCTCTCCTTTTTGGTGACTTCAAACCTTATAGCCTGCCAAGTCAATTCCATGAGTCAATTAGGATGTGTATTTCAGTGTTGAGACAGTCAGTTCTCTAGCTAGAAATTGACTTGGGCTTGGTTAACTTGAGTTTCACTTTCGCCTGGGAAATGACTGTGGACTTTTTGGTAGTTCTTTAAGATGGACAGAGCACCAGGACACAGGATAACAGTTCTCGGATGTGTTAAAACTTGAAAGAAAACAATTAAGAACTGAGACAAGGCTGGAATTTACAGAAATACATAGCTTTAAAACTGCACAATTCCTTAATTAGTCTCCATGGATCATTTGAAATTCTTTTGTTTGTTTATTTGTTTTACCTCCTCTGTATCTCTATTTGCTTTAGCAGCTGCTAAATATATTTGAGCAATTATCCTGCCTGGTTGAAGATATATGATAATATCTTTTATCTGCCATCTGTTGCTTAGCATTGAAAGAGGTTTTCCTCATCTCCCTCTAGGTCTATCTACCAAAGTAGAAATTTAAAAGTGAACACTCTTTTTAAAATGTTTAATGGAACTTTTTTTTGGACCCCCCCCCAACAAAACTCCCATTGAGTTGTTATGAGATCTTTATTATATTCAATAATTCATGAACTTTTATAAAATACCTGGTACTGATATTGAAATAAAACCCTAGAATTCCAGTTTTATAAGAGACCTGATGATTGTTAATGGTCGTATTTTACACCATTCATAAATACCATCAAAAGCATTACCCGTGAGTTGTCAAATAGTTTGACAATTTTCAGTGATGGGAAACTTACTAAAATCTAGACTCCTAATAATGTTCAAGAATTAAGAATCTTCTAGTCCAAACCGCTTATCACATATCTGAAGAAAATCAAGGTCAGAAAAGAAAAAGATGGATAGGGACCAGAATTCAGGTTTGCCTTATGAATTCACCAAATTTTGTTATTTTTCAGGAGTCATGTTATTAAAAGCAGCCTCTTATTCACCCTAAAGAATTTTCTTAGTTCTGAAGTCTACTTTTTTCTGATATTAATATAGCTGCCATGGCCTTCTTTTAATTAGTGTTAGTGTGATATATCTTCTCTCTTTTTTTTTACTTTTAACTTTTTGTCTTTATATTCAAAGTGGGTTTCTTGGTTTGGCCTACGATTGGGTTTTCCTTTTTATATTATTCAATCTGACAATTTCTACCTTTTATTGGGAGTACTTAGACTGCTTAAATTTAATGTGATTATTGATATGGTTGGGTTTAAATCTACCATCTGGCCATTTGTTTCTAATAAATACTTCAGTTATTTCCTTTTTTCCCCTCTTTTCTGCCTTTTTTTTCAAAATGAGGATTTTTTATGATTTAATTTTATTTCCTTTGTTGACTAATTATCTATAATTCTTCTTTTTAAGTGATTGCTTTAGGGTTTATAGGACACATATTTAACTTATCATAGTCCGTAAGCTAACATTATACTACTTCACCTATGATATAAGAACCTTACAACCATTTCCCCTTCTAAGCCCTTGTGCTATGGTCATTATGAATTTTATTTTGATATGTGGTATAAACCACACACTGCATTATTATTATTTTGGCTTTAAACTGACAATTATATTTTAAAGGGTGTTAAAAAATAATTTTAAAAGTCTTTGTATTTGCTATTTCTGGTGCTCTTCATTCCTTTCTAAAAATCCAGATTTTCATCTAGTATCATTTTTATCCTACCTGAAGAATTCTTTTAACATTTTTTGTAATGCAAGTCTTGGTGGGGAATTATTTCAGCTTTTCTACGTATGAAAAAAATCCTTATTTCATTTTTGATTTTGAAAGATATTTTCACTGGGTATATATTCAAGGTTTCTATATTCAAGGTGTATATTCCTTTTCCTTTTTTACCATTGCTTTAAAGATCCTGCTCCAGTGTCTTCTCACTTGCATTGAATCCAATGAGATATCTGCTATAATTCTTATCTTTGTTCCTCTGTATATAATGTGTCTTTTTGTCTCTGGCTCCTTTTAAGATTTTTCTCTTTATCACTGGTTTTAAACAATTTGATTGTGATGTGTCATGGTGTATTTTTCTTCATATTTCTTGTGCTTATGGGTTGTTGACCTTTGTGGCTCTTGGGTTTATTGTTTTCAACAAATTTAGAAAATTTTGTGTCTTCAAATATTTTTTTTCTGTTCACCCCACCCCACCTCACATTTGAGGACTCCAATTACATATATGTTAGACAACTTGATATTGTCCCACAGCTCACTGATGCTCTGTTAATTTTTTTTTTTTGGTGAGGAAAATTGGTCCTGAGCTAACATCTGTTGCCAATCCTCCTCTTTTTTCTTCAGGAAGATTGTCACTGAGCTAACATCTGTGCCAATCTTCCTCCACTTTGTTTGTGGGATGCTGCCACAGCATGGCTTATGAGCAGTGTGTAGATCCACAGCTGAGATCCGAACCCATGAACCCTGGGCCGCCGAAGTGGAGTGCACGAACTTAACCACTACACCACTGGGCCGGCCCCCTCTCTGTTCATTTTTTTTTTCAGTCTTTTTTCTCTGTTTTATTTTGGACAGTTCCTATTGGTATGTCTTCAAGTTCACTACTCTTTTTTTCTGTGGTGGCCTATCTCCTGTTAATTTATGCAATGTATTTTTTGTCTCAGACTTTGTATTTTTAATTTCTATAAGTTTATCTCTGCTTAATATGCTCAATCTTTCTTCTACCTTCTTGGATATATGGAATATAGTTGTGATAACTGTTTTAAAGTACTTATTTACTAATTCTAACATTTGTGTAATTTCTGGATCTATTTACTTGTTTTTCTCCTTATTATGAGTAATATTTTCCTGTTTCTTTGCAAGCCTATTCATTTTTTTTATCGAATGCCAGAAATGCCAAATGTTACCTTGTTAGACCCTGGATATTCTTGAACTTTCTTCTGAGTTGCAGTTACGTTATTTTGAAATACTTTTATCCTTTCAAGGCTTGCTTTTAAGCTTTGCTTGATGGGACTAGAGCAGCCTTTAATCTAGGGCTAAATTTTCTCCATCACTGTAGCAATGCCATTCTGAGTCCTCTCCCCTGTACCCTGTGGTGTACAAGGTTTTCCATTTTGACTGGCGGGACTATGAACTATTGCTGGCCCTGTGAGCAATATGATGATTGTTCTAATTCTTTAGGATGGTTCTTTTGAAGATCTATGAAGAGTCTGAACTTTTACTCTACTTGCAAGCTAACAGCTTGGCTGCCACAGCATCATGGATGCTGACAGAAGACACAAGACCCTGGACAGAGTTCACCAGTTCCATGAGCCCCAATTCTCACAAAGTAACGTGACCAGGTGACTCCTGCACATGCAGTAGTTTATGTTATAGGAGAGGAACCCCAAGCTTAGTGAATCTAGATCTTTTATACTGAATAGTAAGCATGCTTGCCATTTACTTCCAAGGGAAACATTATATCTAAGACAGTTCACTATAAAAATACTCTTGGGGGCCAGCCCAGTGGCACAGTGGTCTAGTTTGCACTTTGGCATCCCAGGGTTCGTGGGTTCGGATCCCCGGTGCCCACTGATGCACTGCTCGTCAGCCATGCCGTGGCGGCGTCCCATATAAAGTGGAGGAAGATGGGCACGGATGTTAGCCCAGGACCAGTCTTCCTCAGCAAAAAGAGGAGGATTGGCGACGGATGTTAGCTCAGGGTGGTCTTCCTCACACACACACACAAAAAAACTCTTGAAAAGATATACCAGAACAAAGATAGTCAGTGGATCAGCTTGTAGGACATGCAGAAACAAAAGAGACAGTTATGGACTGAATTATGACCCCCCAAAATTCACACGTTGAGGCCCCAATCCCCAATGTGACTATATTTGGAGATAGGGCCTTTAATGAGGTAATGGAGATTAAATGAGGTCATAAGGATGGAGCTCTGATCCGATATGACTCATGTCCTTATAAGAAGAGGAAGAGACTCCAGAGAGAAGACCATAGGAGGACACAGCAAGAAGGTGGCCGTCTGTAAGTCAAGAGAGAGGCCTCAGGAGAAACCAACCCTGCCTGCACCTTGATCTTGGACTTCTAGCCACCAGAACTGTGAGGAAATATATTTGTTGTTTAAGTCACCCAGTCTGTGGCATTTTGTTATGGAAGCCCTGGCAGACTAACATAGAGACCCACAGAGAATTGTCTCTGAACAGTTCTTTTCCTGACATCAGGTAATTTCCTCCATGTGCATTGATCTATACTTAGAAGACATGGGGACCCTCTGCATATCTCTGGAGTTCTCTTTGTGCAGCTCTTTCCTCTCTGGTGTACTGCCTTGAAAACTCTAGTTGCCTTGGTATCCCCAGATTCTAGCTCCATCTCTTCAACTCAGGGTGATGTCCAGGTTCTTCCTAGGCTCTCCATCCCTGTGCTAGGGCCTAGAAACTCTATCTAGACAGTGACCTGGTGTAATTGTAGGCTCACCCCATTGGTTTTCCTTATCTTAGGGATCATTGTCCTGTGCTACCTGATGTAGAGTATCTAAATCATTTTTAATATATATTTTGTCTTGTTTTTGTTTTATACAGGAAGGTAAATTTAGTCATGGATAGAAGTTTCTTACCCTAAAGAATAAATGTTTACTTTTAACATAGGAAAGAATCAAAGCTGAATTGATAATTAGTTTGGAACTTAAGAGATGCATCATAGTTTTGATTCAACAACTTCTCTCTATGAATGCATGCCAGATATCCGGAGTCTTTATGTCTCATTTTCTCATTTGTAGCATTGGGAGGAAATAAATAACTAAGGCTTCTGAGTAGAATATTGGCATGGTTAGAGAAAATGTTATGAAGGAGATTTGAACTCTCCAAAAGGAAGTTTATATACAAATATGAAGTTTCTGCATTATTAACAAGGCCTGGGAAATTCAAATTACATTATACAGTTTGGTGAAATATCAAGAAAGATAGTAGTAAATATGACACCCTCTTCTGCTATCATGGGTGTTGCAGTAAAACTCCAGGACACTGTTTATTTTCTTTATTTTTAATTGTTGAACACTTAAAGCAAATTGATGTTTAGTCTTTTTATCTCTACTTCCAACCATGGAGATTTGAGCTTTTTGTGTTTCTTTTATTAAAAAGAAAAGAAAATCAGGCAGAAATGGTTGAGTTAATTAGGACATGTAATGAAAAGTAAACCCAGACAAAAAATGAGTCCTAGTACCTAGAATATTTTTCTTTGTGGTTGCCAAATGGATGACAATGTAGAATAAAATATTTCATTTGGTCCAGCCCACTTAATAAATATTGGGTAATTGCATCAGTAGTGCTGAAAGATTTGAAAAATAATAGAGGGTGAAGAGGGGCAAGAGGCTGAAAAGACATTAGAGTGAGGTACCTTTGCCTTGGAGAGAGCAACTACTTAAAAAATACTTTTAGAAAAAGTCATTCCTCTGCATCAAAGGAAAGATGTCATCCAGAAGAGTACACTGTGAAACTGTTTTTAAATGCTTTTTGAAATCTGTAGCTAAAAAATCATTTAGAAGTCTTTTAGGAAAACAGCTGCTCTCCCCACACACTCACATTGGTGAAAGAAATGCTAAGGAAGAAACTTATATTTAAGGGACTTAAGTTGCTTTTTAAATGCAACTTTATTTTTATTTTTTAAAAGTCTTTATTTTTTAGAGCAGTTTTAGGTTTACAATAAAATGAGAGAATGTACAGAGATTTCCCACATACCCCCTGACCACACACATGCATACCCTCCCCCATTATCAATATCACTCAACTGAATGGTACATTTTTTACCAAGGATGAACCTACATTGGATACATCATAATTACTCAAAGTCCATAGTTTACCTTAGGATTCACTCTTGGTGTTCTACATTCAGTGAGTTTGGACAAATGTATAATGACATAGATCCATCATTATAACATCATGCAGGGTATTTTCGCCACCCTAAAAAACCTCTGTGTTTTGCCTATTCATCTCTTCCCTCCCACCCCTGGCAAGCACTGATATTTTTATTGTCTCCCTAGTTTTGCCTTTTCTAGAATGTCATACAGTTAGAATCATACAGTGTGTAACCTTCTTGGATTGGTTTCCTTCACTTAGTAATATGAATATAATATTCCTTCATGTCTTTTCATGGCTGGACAGCTCATTTCTTTTTAACTCTGAAAATATTTATTATCTGGATTGCCACAGTTTATTTATCCACTCACCTACTGAAGGACATCCTGGCTGTTTCCAAGTTTTGGCAATTATGAATAAAGCTGCCATGTGCAGGTTTTTGTGTGGACATAAGTTTTCAACTCCTTTGGGTAAATATCAAGGAGTGCAATTGCTAGATCATATGGTAAAAGAATGTTTAATTTTATAAAAAGCTGCAAAACTGTCTCTGAAAGTGGCTGGACCATTCTACATTCCTACCAGCAATGTATGAGAATTCCTGATGCTCCATATCCTTGCCAGCATTTGGTGTTGTCAGTCTTCCAAATTTTAGCCAATCTAATAAGTATGTAGTGGTATCTCATTGTTGTTTTAATTTGCATTTCACTGATGACATATGATGTGGAGCATCTTTTCATATGCTTATTGGCCATCTGTATATCTTCTTCGGTGAGGTGTCTATTAAGATCTTTGGTGCATTTTTTAATCAGGTTGTTTGTTTTCTTAGTGTTGAGTTTTAAATGTTCTTTGTATATTTTGGATAACAGTCCTTTATCAGATGTGACTTTTGCCAATATTTCCTCCCAGTCTATGGCTTGTTTTCCTGTTCTCCTGATATTGTCTTTCACAGGCCAGAACTTATTAATTTTAATGAAGTCCAGCTTATCAGTTATTTTTTCATGGACTGTGTCCTTGGTATTATATCTAAAAAGGAATCACCATACCCAAAGTCATCTAGGTTTTCTCCTAAGTTATCTTCTAGGAGTTTTATAGTTTTGCTTTTTACATAGAAGTCTATGATCCATTTTGAGTTAATTACTGTGAAGTGTGTAAGGTTGTGTCTAGATTCATTTTTTTTATGCAGATGTCCAGTTGTTCCAGCAATATTTGTTGAAAAGACTATCTTTGCTCCATTTATTGCCTTTGCTCCTTTGTCAAATATCAGTTGACTATATTTATATGGGTCTATTTCTGCACTCCCTATTTTGTTCCATTGATGTATTTGTCTATTCTTTCACCAATACCACATTGTCTTTATTACTGTAGCTTTATAGTGAGTCTTGAAGTCAGGTAGCATGAGTCTTGAAGTCAGGTAGCATCAGTCCTCCAACTTTGTTCTTCTCCTTCAATATTGCATTAGCTTTTTGGAGGTCTTTTGTCTCTCCATATGACCTTTAGAATCAGTTTGTCAATATCCATAAAATAACTTGCTAGGATTTTGATTGAGATTGCATTGAATCTATAGATCAAATTGGGAAGAACTGACATCTTGACAATATTGAGTCTTCCTATCCATGAACATGGAATATCTCTCCACTTATTTAGTTATTTTTTGACTTTGTTCATCAGAGTTTTCTAGTTTTCCTCATATAGATCTTGTATATTTTTTTTAGATTTCTACCTAAGTTTTCATCTTTGGGGTACTAATAATAATCCAGGATAATCTCACTATTTTAAACTCAGTTGATTAACAACCTTAATTCTATCTGCAACCTTAACTTCCCTTTGCCATGTAACATAACATATTCAAAGTTTCTGGGGATTAGGACATGAAGATCCTTGGGGGGCCATTTCTGCCTAGCACAATACCTGACTCAAAGGCTTTCAAATAATAGTTGTTGCATGAAAGAGTGCATGGGTGAATGAACAGATAACTACGCATTAAGTAAAAGGTGTGGTAATGTTGGAGAGACTCAGGATGATATCCAGGAAATAGACCTATTTACCAGCCTCAAGAAAAAGCAACGTAAACGAAACCTTGAATAAACTTGTTAACAGAAACAGTGTTTAAAGTTAAAGTTCAGGGCTATCCTTGGGTTCCATGGGACCTATAATTTCTAATGGGAAAAGTATCTAAAGCTGATCAAAGACATCATCTGTGTCTTTTCACTGAAAAAAAGAAATATAGCATAGGACAGAGATTATCAAACTTTAGCATGCACCATAATCATCTGAAGGACTTGCTAAAATACAGATTCCTGAGCCCAGCTCTGGCAGTATCTAGGTCAGTAGGTCTGAAATAAGGTACAAGAATATGTACTTCTAACAAGTTCCAAGGTGATGACAATACTTCTGGTCCAGGGACCACAATTTGAGAACAACTGGTGTAATAGAAGGGCACAATTTTTTAAAAGGCCAACCTTTGGGTTCAAATACCTGTCTAGTCATTTATCATCTGTGAGACTTCTGGCAAGTTATTTAGCAGCTTTTAACTTGAGTTTCTTTGGCTGTAGAACGAGAATAAATCTTTTATAGGGTTATTTTAAAAGATCATGGAAGTGAAAATTTCCTAACTTCATTAAAACGTATGTAAATTTCCTGTCTTCTAAAAGATACTCAGCAAATATCGATGCCCTCCACTTTCCCCTTGCAATGAAATTACTACTGCTTTCGATAATGAGTGGAAGTGAGAAGAGTGGAGTGGAGCAGTGCTTAGTGTGTCATCAGAAATAGATGTGTGAAGCTCGCAGATCCTACATTAGGTAGTACAGAAAGATGGCCACTCTTGTGTACATGAGGCGGGAGGAAGGGAAGCTGCTAAAAGTTAAGGTCTTTGTATAATGACTGGGTAGCAGCTGGAGCCCTCACTGCAGCTTAAGATCTTGATTGGCTTTAGGCTAACGGGTGCCAATTATAATAATTAGTGCTCTCTTCTGCTTATAAATGATAATAAAACTTATTAGCAGTAGGTCTTTTTAAAATTATATATGATTTTGGATGGTGATAAATGCTGATTTTAGATTTTTTTTTTTGAGGGAAATGCTATATGTTTCTGTTGAGAGTTCTTTGGGGAAATATCTCCTTTATGAAGTTTTCCCCTTTGTTGGTCAGATAAATGTGATTTACTTTTATTTTGTAAATATAATATTTCAAAGGTTATATGAAATTCTTGAAATGCCCCAAATCCTCATTATTCTGTCAAATATTTCAGAATGTTGCAATTTGTAGTGGTATAGTTTCTTCCAGTTGACAATCATCAGTGATTCAGTTTATAAGTATTGTTGCTCAGTGAAATCTTATTAGTAGTTATGCCCTAAAAGTGTAGATCCTGTCTCATTTTAAACTGAAGTTATTCTAAAAACGCAATCTCTTTTGTTCTAGTCAATTGAAATACGCTTGTGAAGTATCAAGCAATATATTGTACAGAATTCAAACTTGGCAACTTTTATTATACCAATTCCATAGTCCAATAAACACTGAAAGTATTTCTAGAAAATTTCTCTCCGCTTCTATTAGAGCTTCTTGGCACCATACCAAGATCCTCTTTATCTGGCTATTGTTCCCATCCTTCAGTTGCTGTGAGTTTTGGCTGCTAACATTCATCTGGCCCCTCTCCACAGACTTGCCCTCAGCTTTCCTGGAAGATAACTACCTCCCCCCAACCCTTAATGCCACCGCTGCTCCCAGGGGCAGCCATTGGCCAATGACTGACTGGTAAGGGTATACAAAAGGCAGTACCCACTCTGTGGTGCAATATATGCTCCAGACCTCCCTGTAGGGTCAGGCTCAATCTAGATTTCCGAGTTAGACCACATTCCTGCTTGACTTTTTTCACCTGGTGTATCTGCTTCCTTCACTTCCTTTCTCCTGAGAGCTCTCCCTCAATAAATCACTTGTTCAAGAATCCCCATCTCAGTCTCTGCCTTTAGAGAAACCAAAAAGTTTGGTTTGACACCCCTGAAATTAGATATTAAATTATTTATGACTTAAGTTTGGCTTTTATCTTCCAATGTTTTATTGCAAAGATGAAGATATTGAATTACTATACCTTTACTGCCTACCTAGAATAATAGTAAATTAGAATTGATACATCACAGTGTCTGGCGAAAGATTTTGAATCATTTGATTCAACCATCATCAGTTTACAAAAATGGTCCAGAATGGTGAGCTTCAAGACCACCTCTTTGATCTGGATCCAGGAATGAGCGGAAGAATGAGGAAGGTAGAGAAACCAACTTCTTCACAGTGATGAAAGGCCAAAGATGGTTGTAAGTGCAAAGCAATAAAAGTATGGCCTGGTAATCCAACAGCCAGCAGCTGAGAAACACGATTTGGGATTCCTTAGAGCGTGAAAGTACAGAGATCCCTGTCTCCTAGTAGACGGAATCAAATTGACTCGAATGTCCAGTTGTTGATTTTTCATTAAAAATAAGTCATGAAGGAGAAAGCGGACACTTTACTGCAATGATCCATGTCCCCATGTTTAAATATAATCTCCACTTTACTATGTCATTCTAGTGCCTCCCCTTCTGCTACTGATTATGTAATCACTTTCTCAAAAATAGAGAAGTAATTGGAAATTAATTTGTAATGCTGATGAAAATCCATCCCCTTCCCCACTCCAATCTCTCAAGTGGATGTTGTTGATTTTACTTTTTTAGAGCTGTTTAAGACATCCAGTGTTGTTCTGCCAACATAAGAAAACACTCCTACTAGAAATAATGGGACCACTCTACTCAGACTTTGAGCCTCCTCTTCCGGTATTTTTTGACATAAACATATGCTGTGTTTGCAGCTTACCTTCTTCAGATGTTATTCCTCAACTACCTCTCTCTCTGCCCTCAGCTCTTTTGTTCTGTTCAGCTTTGGACTTACATTTTCCCTCCTGACAGGGCACTTCCTCAACCTGCTTTTCTGATGATTAATATTTCTTGGTAAAATCTTGTGACTCGTCACATTTTCAACTCACATTGGCCAATAGTTCTATCTGGGTATAACTTTGCACCACAGACTCTTCTTCCTTCTGTAGACAAAAGATCCCATTAATTGAAAAAAAAAAAAAGAGTTAAGTGAAAAATTACGTAAATGAAATCACCTAAGTTCTGCATAACACATCCTGAATTGTTATTGAATAATCTGATTTTTTTAGTATTAACAATTTGTTCTTGGTTGTTTTTTTTTGAAGTTTGACTGTAAGGGACAATGCAAATTCTTCTTCTGGGAAAATCCCTAATTTTATTTTATTATTTTATCTCTTAAAATTTTAAATTGAGGTCACATTGGTTTATAACATTATATAAATTTCAGTTATACATCATTATATTTCAATCTCTGTGTAGACATCATCATGTTCACCACCAAAAGTCTAGTTGCCATCCATCACCGTGCACATGTGCCCCTTTACCCCTTTTCTCTTCCCCCCATTCTCTTCCTCTCTGGTAACCACCAATCTCTTCTCTGTATCTAAGTGTTTGTTTGTTTGTCTTCCACATATGAGTGAATTCATATGGTAATTGTCTTCCTCAGTCTGACTTATTTCACGTAGCATAATACCCTCAAAGTCTATCCATGTTGTCACAAATGGCAAGATTTCATCTTTTCTTATGGCTAAGTAGTTAATTTTACAGGTAAGGAATCTGAGGTTCAGAAATGTTAGTATTTTTTATTCACCCTTGTCTATATGTGTGTCTATATCAATCAAAGTATGATTGATCAATTTTATAGTATTTGTATAGTATTAGTATAATATTATGATTCATATATTATTTCAATTATCTATTTTACCATTGATGTACATTTGAGTTGTTTCCAGGTTTTGCTCTAAAAACAACGCTGCTAAGAACTGTTTATATGACTATATCCTGATAGTTCAGCAAGAGTCTCTCTAGCTTGTTTACTTGAGAGTGAAATAGCTGGAGCATAGAATATGTGTTTCCAGTTGCACTTTATAAAGCTAGTTTGTTTTCTAAGTTGGTTGTACCAAGTCACATTCTCACCATAGTACATAATGATTCTAGTTATTTCACATCCCCGTATAGGCTTGATATTTAAAATTTTCCCCCCAATATTTTGGATATGAAATGTCATCTCATTGTGGCTTTAATTTGTATTTTCTTGATTAGTAATGAGACTTATTATCTGATTTTTTTATATGTTTATTACTTGGGTTTCTTCTTCTGTAAAGTCCCTATTCAAGTATGTTGCCCATTTTTTCTGTTGAATTATTTGTCTTTTTCTTATTGATATCTTGACAAAAGAGGTAAAACATGAAAGAATATGTTGAGTATGATTACATTTACTTATTTAGTTTTTTTGCATTTTATTTTTTTAATTGAGGTAACATTTTTATGTAATGTTTATAACATTACATAAATTTCAGGTGTACACCATCATATTTCGACTTCTGAATAGACTTCATCATTTTCAGTACCAGAAGTCAAGTTGCCATACATCACTGTACACATTTGCCCCATTACCCCTTTCACCGTCCTCCCACCCCTTCCCCTCTGATAACCACCAGTCTGTCTCCATGTCTATGTGTTTACTTGTTTATCTTCCACCTATGAGTGAAATCATATGGCAATTGTCTTTGTCTGTCTGACATATTTCACTTAGCATAATACCCTCAAGGTCCATCCATGTCATCGCAAATGGCAAGGTTTCATCTTTTTTTCATGGTTGAGTAGTATTCCATTGTACGTATATATACCACATCTTCTTTATCCGTTCATCCATTGATGGGCACTTAGGTTGCTTCCAAGTCTTGGCTATTGTGACTAATGCTGCAATGAACATAGGGGTGCATATATCTTTTTGAATTAGTGTTTTCATGTTCTTTGGATAAATACCCAGAAATGGAATTGCTGGATTTCTATTTTTAATTTTTTGAGGAATCTCCATAGTGTCTTCCACAGTGGCTGCACCAATTTACATTCCCACCAGCACAAGGGTTCCCTTTACTCCACATCCTCTCCAACACTTGTTATTTCTTGCCAATTTGTGTGTATGTGTGTGTGTGAGGAAGACCAGCCCTAAGCTAATGTCTGTTGCCAATCCTCCTCTTTTTGCTGAGGAAGATTGGCCCTGGGCTAACATCCGTGCCCATCTTCCTCTACTTTATGTGTGGGATGCCTGCCACAGCATGGCTTGATAAGTGGTGCCTAGGTCTGCACCCAGGTTCTGAAAGTGTGAACCCCAGGCTGCTGAACCAGAGCACATGAACTTAACCACTACACCACCTGGCCAGCCCCTATTTCTTGCCTTTTTAATAATAGCCATTCTAATGGGCATGAGGTGATCTCTTACTGTAGCTTTGATTTGCATCTCCCTAATAATTAGTGATGTTGAACATCTTTTCATGTGCTTGTTGGCCATCTGTACATCTTCTTTGGAAAAATCTCTTTTCAGATTGTCTGCCCATTTTTTGATCAGGTTGTTTTTGTTGTTGTTGAGTTGTATAAGTTCTTTTTATATTTTGGATATTAACCCCTTATTGGATATATGATTTGCAAATATCTTCTCCTAATTTGTAGGTTATCTTTTCATTTTGTTGATAGTTTCCCTTGCCATGCAGAAGCTCTTTAGTTTGATGTAGTCCCATTTGTTTATTTTTGCCTTTGTTTCCCTTGTCTGAGGAGACATGATATTCACAAAGATACTGCTAAGACAGATGTTGAAGAGCATACTGCCTAATGTTTTCTTCCAGGAGTTTTATGGTTTCGGGTCTTACATTCAAGTCCCCTACTATTATTGTGTTGCTGTCAATTTCTCCCTTAGGTCTGTTAATAGTTGCTTTATATACTTTGGTGCTCCTATGTTAGGTGCATATATGTTAATAAATGTTATGTCTTCTTGGTGGATTGTCCCCTTTATCACTATATAATGTCTATCTTTGTCTCTTATTACCTCTTTTGGCTTAAAGTCTATTTTGTCTGATATAAGTATGGCTACACCCACTTTCTTTTGGTTGCCATGTGCTTGGAGTATCATCTTATACCCCTTGACTTGAGCCTATGTCTTTAGAGTTGAGATGGGTCTCCTGGAGGCAGCATAATGTTCGGTCTTTTTTTTTTTTTTAATCCATCCAGTCACTCTGTGTCTTCTGATTGGTGAATTCAAACTATTTACATTTAGGGTGGGTATTGATATATGCGGGCTAATACTGCCATTTTATCTTTTGTTTTCTGGTTGCTCTATATCTCCATTCTTTCTTTTTCCTTGTGTTTCTGTCTGTCATTTCAATTTGGTGGTTTTCTGTGATGTGTTTCTCAGTTTCCTCTTTTATGTTTTGTGACTCTTTTCCAGATTTTTGTTTTGTGGTTACTATGAGGCTTGTATAAAAGATCTCATAGATAAGGTAGTTCTTTTTCTGCTGATAGCATCTTATCTCCATTAGCTTATGCAGGTTTTCTCCTTTTCCTTTTCCCCTTCTGTTTTTGTTGTCACAAATTATCCCTTTTTGTATTGAGTTTGTTACTAAATGAAGTGGTTATAGTTATTTTTAATGCTTTCTTTCCCCTTAGCCTTTATGTTATGATTAAGTGTTTACTAACCTATTCTGGTATAGACTTGCAATTTTCTGATTCTATCTGTCTATCACCTTGCTTAAAGCTTTGTATACCTTTGTCTTTTTATTTCAGGTAGGAGAGCTCTTTTCAAGATTTCTTGTAAGGCAGGTTTCATAGTGATGAACTCCCTCAGCTTTTGTTTGTCTGGAAAAGCCTTTATTTCTCATTCATATTTGAAAGATAACTTTGCTGGATAGAACATTCTTGGCTGATAGTTTTTAATCTTTCAATATTTTGAATATATCATTCCACTCTCTCCTGGCCTGTAGAGTTTCTGCTGAGAAATCCACTCATAGCCTAAAGGGAGTTCCTTTGTGGGTTATTATTTTCTTCTCTCTGGCTGCCCTTCATATTCTTTCCTTGTCATTGACTTTTGACAGTTTTAATGTAATGTGCCTTGGAGAAGGTCTTTTTACATCAAGATAATTAGATGTTCTATTAGCTTCATGTAGTTGTATGTCCAGTTCCATCTCCAGGTTTGGGAAGTTCTTAGCTATTATTTCTTGAAATAAACTCTCTGCTCCCTTCTCCCTTTCTTTTCTTTCTGGGATACCCATTATCCTTATGTTGCTTTTCCTAATTGAGGCAGATATTTCTTGTAGAATTTGCCCATTTTTTAAAAATATTAGTTCTCTCTCCTTTTCCACCTGAGACATTTCTAGATTTCTATCTTCGAGCTGGCTAATTCTCTCTTTCCTATGGTCTCCTCTATTTCCAATGCTTTCTACTGTATTCTTCATCTCATTTATTGTGTTCTTCAGCTCCAGAATTTCTGTTTGGTTCTTTTTTAGTTTCAATCTCCTTTGCGAAGTATTCCTTCTGCTCATTAATTTTATTCTTGAGCTCATTGAACTGTCTGTCTGAGTTTTCTTGTAATTCGTTGAGCTTCTTCATAAGAACAATTTTGAATTCTTTGTCAGATTGCAGTCTTCTGTGACTTCAAATTTGATTTCTGGAGAATTGTCATTTTCTTTTTGTGATACCATGTTATCATAGTTCTTAGTGGTGCTTGATGAGTTGTTCCTCTGCCAGTGCATTTGCGGTAGCAAATACCTTTCTTATTTGGGTAAGGCTTTTGTTTACTTTGATTCTGAGCTGCTTCTGGTTTTATTTGAGAGCCCATGCTTTCCACCTTCCACTGCCTCTGCCAGAGGTGTCATCAATGCCCTCCTTGTGCTGCTTGTGCCTCTGAGGTTGCCGGTGCCTTGCTGCATATGATGTCGCTGCAGTTGTGGGTGGGGTCACTGAGCTGGCAAGCCCCTCTGCTGCTTCTGGAGTCACTTGTATTGTGGGTTCCCCCACTGCAGCAAGGGGAGGGGGAGAGTGGGCAGGAGCCAGGGTCATGGGCACCTCTGTCATGTCCAGGTTTGTTGGGTCTGCAGGTGCTGCTGCTATGGGTGGGGGGCTGAAGTTGTGGCCACTGCTGCAGTTGGGGGGGACTGGGGTCATGGGCTCCACTGTCACTGTTACTTGGCTCTCCACAGGCTCTCCATGGGCTTGGCAGTGCTGCCACATGTGCCACGTGCACAGCTGCTCCTGGGTTTTCTGGGGGTGCTGGCACTACCATTGCCAGGGGTGCTGAGTTTATGGGTGTCACCACCACTGCTGAGTGGGCTAGGAACATGGGTGACACCACTACCACCATGGGTGATGGGTATTTGGGTTGTGAGTGCTGCCGAAGTTCTTGAATCCTCTGGTCTTGGGCACCGGTGCAGTTCCTGGCACCTCAGGTCATGGGCATTGCTGATGCTGCCAGGGACCCAGGGTCTTATATGCAGCCTCTGCTGCTAGAAAGGCCAGTGTGGAAGGCAATGCCACCAGGGAAGGGGAGGGGGCTGGTTTGCAGGAACCATTGTGGTTCCTGAAGCCCCAGCTCGCCGGCACCACATGCCACTGCTGAGGGAGGGGGAGAGGCTGAGTTGCAAGTGCCATTGCAGTTCCTGCAGCCTCAGGTCTCAGGCACTGGCATGATTCTTGGAACCTCAGGTCATGGGCACTGCTGTTGCTTCCAGGGGTATTGGGGTCTTGGATGCAGCCCCCGCTGCTGGGAGGGCCAAGGTTGAAGGTACTGCCACTGGGGGAGGGGGTGAGGGCTGGGTCACAGGTATCATTGCGGTTCCTAGAGCCTCTGTTCATGGCCTGACTGTGGTTTCTGGCACCTCCAGGAGTGTGGGCTGCCTAGATTCCTGCGGCCTCCCTTTGTGGGCATTGCCGCAGTTCCTGGGGCCTCTGGTTGTAGGTGTAGCCTCAGTTCCTGGAGCCTCCAGTCTCTGGAACTACCGCTGCTCCTCCCCTGGTTCAACTGCCCCCAGGACTTCCAGTCCACCCAACTTCAGATGTATAGCTATGTGGATCTCTCAGGCATTCTGGTGTACTGTTCAGAGTCCTTTGCTGGTCTATGCATGTCCTACTGGTTGTAACTTACAGGGGAGAGACAAATGAAGCAACTCACTCCACCATGATGCTGATGTCACTCCCTGATTACATTTATATAAAGATGAAAAACAGGCAAAACTAATTTACATTGTCTATGTGTGACTACATATATGTTAAAACTAGTAGAAAAGTAAGGGAATTATTATCCCCAAACCAGGATAGTATTGACATTTAGGGGGAGGGAAGTAGTTATGATTAAGGAGGAGTATGTAGTGAGAGGGTTGATGTGGTGCTGACAATGTTCTAGTTTGTGACTAGGCGTTGGTTGCATGGTTCTCAACTCCATTAATATTTAACTGTGAATATAGGTGTGTGCTCCACTTTGAATATAAATTTGAAAATTGAAAAGTTACACTTTCCATCTGCTTCCTACTGTTGATTAGAAATGCAATTGATTTTTATACATTAATTTTTTTATCAAGCAACTTTTTAAAAACTTTCCTATGTGTAATTAATCTATAGATGGCGAATTTAAAAAACACAATGGTATTATCTGAGAAAAATGGCAATCTTGTTTCCCCCTTTCCAATTATTTGATTTATTTTTCTTAACTTATTATTCTGGCTTTTAACTTCAGTATAATGTTGAATAGAAGTCACATCATGTTGCTGAACTTAAAGGAAATATTCTTCATGTTTTTCCATTGATTGTGATTTTTACTGTAGGATTTGTGGAGCTATCTTTTATCAAACTAAGGAAGTTCTCTTCATCACTTTTTTGAAATCATTTTTTAATTAAAAATTGATGTTAAGTTTTAGCAAACATGTTTTCCTCATCTATTGAGCTCTTAATATCCAAGATTATATTTTTTAATTCTTCAAGTTCAATATGGATATCTTTTAGATCTGTTTCTTTTTATATTTCCTTATTTTTGTCATATTTAATCACTTAGTTTTTAAATCTAACATTATACTTATTTTTATGTTTTCTTTCTTATAATTCAAATATATGGAGTATCTGCAGGTCTGATTCTACTGTTTGATGTTTATGCTGGCTTTCATATATGATACTTTATTTCATGTTGTGTTTTTAAATTTGAGTTCATAATTCTGGAAACCTTACCTCAGGGAATCCTTTGAAGCCTGGGTTCAGTGAGTTTCTCCAGAGAGTATTTTCATTTTCTTTTGCAGGCCACCAGGATGTTTTACTAGCTCTGGACACTTGAAACTACATTCGTGGCTAGAGGTTTTTCAAACTACTCATGTAGTGGGAATTCAGGTTGTAAATGCACATAAGGGCTGGATTTGGCTACAAATTTTCAAGGAAGATTTATTTTTCTTTCCTTGCCTTCAATGCCGAAGTTCAATTGGACATTTTTCCTTGCATTATTCTGGAGGCAGGGAGGGAGAAAGGCAGACTTGCTTCTGGTATATTCTTATTTTGAAGGTATAGTTCCTGGGGACCTCACCTCTATGGCAGGGGTATTTTCTATTAGACACCCCAACTTGGCTGACTCCTGAGCTTTGCCTATTCTCCTCTGGGTCTTGAGAGGGTCTGAAAACCAAAGTTCAAGTTTACATTTCTGTCAAGTGCTATCAAGTTGAAAGCCATCCTTCAACTTATTTTTCCTCTGGGTTCCAGCTTACATTTATTTTTTGGCCTCTGAGTGTTTCTTTACCAATTTTTCAACTCTTGGATGCAGTTAAAAATATTCTTAAATATTTTGTCCAGCATTTTTGTTGTTTTTTTCCCATTGAAAGGGTTGTTCAGGTTACTTAGTCTGCTAGGATGCCAGAAGCAATAACTTAAACTTTATGATTTCTGACCTCTCTTTCAACTTTGTGGTTGATGCTATGTTCACTATATTAAAGATTTGTGGTTGGTAAGTGCTATATTTCTAAAAAGAAATAACTTGTGAAAGCAAGCAATATAATTGTCCACTCATGAGAGGTTTTTGGGCCACATGTTCCCATAGCTTATGCATCAGTGTCCTTGCCTTAGGCTATTTCATTTAATACATAGGGATTTTTAGTTAAATGGTAAGTTCAGTTTAACTAAAACCCCATTCTGTAACCATTTCCTAGAATGCAATAACAATGCCTTGATAATTGTTGAAACTGCTTTCTTTTAATAAAAGATAGCCTTCTAAAATAATGTCATAATCCATATGGTATAAAATTAACTAAATGTTTAATAATATAAACCTGTTAGACATTAAACACTTCTTTTTCTGTTAAATATACATCATTTTCATGAGAAGAGTATCGTCTTCTTAATTACATATATGTGGGGTTTTTTGCTGAGGAAGATTTCCCCTGAGCTAACATCTGTTGCCAATCTTCCCCTTTTTTTGCTTGAGGAAGATTAGCCCTGAGCTACTCCATGCCAGTCTTCCTCTATTTTGCATCTGGGTCACCGCCATGGCATAGCTGATGAGTGGTGTAGGTCCAAGCCCGGGATCCAAACCTGCTAACCCAGGCTGCCGAAGCAGAGCCTGCCAAACTTAACCACTATGCCATGGGGCTGGCCTCTATGTGTATTCTCAAATCATATTCTTGGTTATCTATAATTATTATCCCTGTGAGGATAGTAGCACCAACCTCACAGAGTTGTGAGAATTTCATGGGTATATGTATGTCAAAGTTTTTGCACATAATAAAGCAATACAAGGTTACCAAATATATTTTATGAAATTAAATGTTATGTCATCTGAATTCTTGTAGCACTTTAAAAAATCATAGGTGGATACAAGTTTATTTTTCTTTCTAAATTATGAGCTTAATGATGGAAGAAACTGATTTAATCAAATGAAATCTCTAGAATTTAGCACCTTGCCTGGCACATAGTAAACATTCAATCACAAAGAATGCTTGTTTAATTATTAATAAATGATAAATCATTTTAATGTGATGTTTTTGATACATCTTATAGAAACATTCATTTTTTAAGAGTAGGGAATTTTCATGTCTTTTGCTTTCTTCTTTTATATATTATATCTGCTAAAGGATGTCTGTAACAGCTGAAAATAATGGGCCTTTGTGGTTATAAGGTCAATGTTAAGACGATTTTCCCATGTGTCAAATGGGAGAGTTTGATTGAATAATGTGAAATGTTTTTCCCAGATGTAAGATCCTATGAAATATGGATCATTAATGAAGTGTAGGCTTTTAATTTCTACACTGTAGTGTTAACAAGGTCACATTTAGTCTAGAAAATGTATACTGGAAGACATTAGACAAATATATGCAAATATGCAAAATTTGCCAGCATATGCAAATTTTCTTTTGCAATACTTATCTAGTCTACTTTTCAAAACAAGACTATGCAAGCCCCTACCTCTGTAAATAATCCTACTTGGATTGCTTTTCAAAGGCATAATTCATTGCTTCATCTTCTTTTTCTTTTACCATCAAAAATTATTTGCTTTGGGTATGATCAATTTGGGACCATTTTTTGTAATTTCCAAGGTCACAACTGGATAGCCCAATAAAATAATCCATAAGATTGTGTTAATATATTTATGGAGAAGGAATTATTGCCATGCTCAGTCTATTATGTTTATCCTGATTTGTTTAAATATAACAAAACACAGTATCCTTGTGATCATTGTTTCAGTAGAAATAGTGACTTTATTATTAGGAATTTCAAACTTGATTGCAATGAGGGTAGTGCCTAAGACCTCAGAGTAAGTAAAGATTTTGAGGTCAGCAGACGGTAAACATGTTCAGTTTGTAAGTTTCCATCCGGCTTTTGGGTATGTGGAGGATATTTAGGTGAGCACCAATTATAAATAGAGCTATTTTTTATGTTGTTTATGGATCTTTAATTTCTTTAAACGTCTACTATCTAGAATCATACTATAAGCAATATTGATATTTGATAAATGGGTAATAAATACTATATTATTGAGAATTGGATGTATTTCAAAATTAGTATTTTACTTAAGAGAAATGAAAGAGAAGGAGCCTCATTTAATCTTTCCATTACAATTATTTCTTCACTTAGAAGGCATATCTTTTTTAATATTTAGTCCAAATTTATGAATGTTGTTAAATGCCCTTCCATTTACTTTTTGATAACTAGAAACATTGCTTTTTAATATTTTCTCCATATTCCTTCGCTGTACATTAAAAGCAAGCAAGAAAAGCAAATCTTAAATGTGACCACATTCTAAATATTCTAGAAGAGATAACATTTTGTTGTCAACTTAGATTGTGAAGTGAGTGGATGGAAATCAAAATGTACTCACAAGAGGTAGTCTTTTGAGACTTCTATTGATGTCCATATTACCCATAAGGAGTGCATAGGTTATCTGTGTGAACTATTGTGTGGCTGTAGATCCAGGAATTTTACTCTTTTGCTGTCAAACTCCCTTTAGGCAGTGAATCAAGGGAGTGTAAACTGAAAAACCTACAGATAAGGGATTTTGAGTACTTATAAATAATTCATCCATCCCTTATGGCATTTAAATGACTATGAAAAGTTACTGATCTGTGGGCATGTCATGCTTTTTCTTTTCTTGTCAGTTTCTTGGTTTCTACTTGGTTTCCTTTTCCTACTTTTACTTTTGAAAAGCTAGAACATAGATTATTATTTTAATATGCTTTCCGTTATCACAAACCATCACTTGGTTACAAATCGTTTAGAATTTTATGATGTTAAAGAGATCAATCACATAAGAACAGAATCACTACAGCGCGATTTGATTGTAAACTGTGCATTTTGTGCATGTTTTACAATATATGCAGAGTTTACACATTAGCAAAATTCAATTTAAATATTTTTTGATCAGAAATTCCTAGCTGTACCTCTCCCTTCTCTGTTGTCTCTTGCATTTGCCTTTCACAGAAATGCAGACATGACATGAAAAAAATTGATATCAGAAATTTAGGAAAACAAATAAGACTGGGGATGGCAAATTGATAACACAAATCCAATGTGTCATCACATAACACAATCCTATTAACCTCCTCATGCCAATAATACTTATCACTGATTAAACAGAGTACTTTTCACCTTCTCCTCATCAAGATGTGTCACCTTCAAGTAGCACTCTAGAGAGACCTTAGATGTCCAACAGAGATAGAAAAAAATCTGTCATTTGCCATTGCTGATTAAAAAAAATGTTTGGGAAATATTCAGTTCAATTTATTTCACATTTTACAGATATGGTTGTCTTAAGTAAGAGGTCAATATTCAAAATGACAACTGAGGCAATGTATGGCTTGATTGATTATTAATTAATTAATTAAAATTCTTTATCAAGTCCTGAATGTATATCAAGCATTGAACTATACCCTGAGTATTCAAAGATAAATTAAGACCCTTGCCCTCAGTCTATTAGGATTGTCATACAAATAAACCATTTCAGTACCAAGTAATAAATCATAAAAATAAGATGGAAAATGCCAAAGGAGTACAGAGAAAAAGAACTGTCTGTTATTGCCCAGAATACCTGAACAAGACTTTTACTGAGAAAGTAGTAACATTTGAATAGGTCTTGAAAGATGAGTAGGAAAATGAGTTGGGGAGATGGGCAAGAACAATACCACTCCAGGAAGAAATAATGACAAGGCAAAAGTAAGATTATGATGAGGCACATCTTGATTAGGGAAAGATGAATCATTTGGTGAGGCTGGACAGCAGGAAAGGAGAAAAATTTGGTGATTCCAGGCTAGAAAGTGCTTTGTATATCACGTCTAAGACTTTGAGTTTCTGGTGTGGATGTAGAGAAAAGGGAACCCTTGTGCACTGTTGGTGGGATTGTAAAGTGGTACAGCCATTATGGAAAACAATATGGAGGTTCCTTAAAAAAATAGAACTACCATATGATCCAGCTATTCCACTTCTGGGTATTTATCCAAAGGAAATGGAAGCATTGACTCAAAAAGATATCTGCACTCCCATGTTCATAGCAGCATTATTTATAATAGGCAAGACATGTAAACAATCTAAATGTCCATCAATGGATGAATGCATAAAGAAATTGTGTGTGTGTATATATACACACACATATATATATATACACACACATACATACATACATATAATGGAATATTACTCAGCTGTAAAAAATGAGGAAATCCTACCATTTGCCACAGCATGGATGGAACTTAAAGGCATCATGCCAAGTGAAATAAGTCAGACAGAGAAAGAAAGATACTGTATGATCTCACTTATATGTGGAACCTAATAAGAAACAAAACAAAACCAAAACAACACACCAAACCCATAGAAAAAGAGATCAGATTTGTGGTTACCAGAGGTCGGGGTTGGGTGGAGAATTAGAGGAAGGTGGTCAAAAGGTACAAACTTCCAGTCATAAGGTAAATATGTACTAGGGATATAATGTACAGCACGGTGACCTAGTTAACACTGCTGTATGATATATACAAAAGTTGTTAAGAGAGTAAATCCTAAGAGTTCTCATCACAAGGAGAATTTTTTTGTATCTGTGTGACATGATGAATGTTAACTAAACCTATTGTGGTAATCATTTCACAATATATGTAAATCAAACCATCATACTATATACCTTAAACTTATACAGTGATATATGTCAATTGTTTCCCAATAAAACTGGAAAAAAAGAATTTGAGTTTTATCCTTTAGGCAGTGAAGAGAAACTAAAGATTTTAAGTGAAGGAAGGTATGTGGTAACTTAGTTAACAGTATGAAAGGTGAAATAGAAAATAGAGATCCTGGTGGCAGAAATATCACTTAGAATAGTGATCCCCAAATGGAATGAACATACCCTAGGGAAACTTAAATGATCCATTGGAATATGGAAAGAATATCTTAGACTATTTACTTTTATTCAAAAATAAGAAAGATTAAGCTTTACTTATATTTAATATATGGATTGACAGATACATTTAATCATGTATATATTTAAATACACTTATAATGGGGTTGGGTACTCAAACATATTTCTTTACTGATAGAGCTGTGCCCTTTTAGAGCTACTCTCTACTCGTCTCTGTCCTGACCACAGCCTAGGGAGGCTGACTTCTATGGTCTGCTTCAACCAGGTTCCCATCCTCTCTGGCTTTCAGTTGGATTCAGCCAATGGAGAGTAATGGCACGAGACTGAAGCATGAGGAGAGAGTGAATTTGGGGAATTTATTCCTGTGGCTTCCTCCTTGCTAATATGAGGGTTTGGTAGTGACTGATCCCCGCTACTAGGACAGCAGCTTTTGTTGGAGAGAAGAAAAGAGGGAAGAGGGGGAGAAAAAAACTGAGATGGAGGATAGATTAAAGTTGTGCTGCTGTTGAATTCAGTAGCCATTTAGCCACAAGAGCTACATATATGACTGAGGAGCTGAATTTTAAATTTTATTTAATTTTACTTAATTTAAATTTTAAAACTGGTACTTGATTCAGTTATTGGAAAACCTTAACTATTTTGGAACAACTTGGGTTAATTTTATGAAATCTAAATACAGATCAAGTATTTCTGGTGAAGACTCAACATCCAAATTAAGATCTGCTGTAAGTGAAAAACCAGATTTTGAAAACTTAGTATGCAAAAAAAAGTAAAATAGCTTATTAATAATTTTTATATTGATTTCATCCTGAAATGACAATATTCGGGATATATTGGATTAAACAAAACGTATTATGAAAAATAATTTCAGGGGCCGGCCCGGTAGCGTAGCAGGTAAGTTCCCACGCTCTGCTTCAGCAGCCCGGGGTTCACTGGCACAGACTGACGCACCACTTGTCAGCCATGCTGCGGCGGCGTCCCATATAAAGTAGAGGAAGATGGACACGATGTTAGCCCAGGGCCAGTCTTCCTCAGCAAAAAGAGGAGGATTGGCAATGGATGTTAGCTCAGGGCTAATCTTCCTCACACATACACAAAAAATATTATTTCACTTTTTTTCTATGTTTTTAAAATATGGCTATTAGAAAATTTTAAATTACCTATGTGCCTCACATTATATTTATATTGGACAGTGCTGAATTAAGGAGATCCAATATTTTCCCACTGAGAACAAATCAGGAAAATTTAATTTAAAAAGCAACAATTATCTTCTGGTCCAGAGAAAATGGCACAGACTCTTTTCTGCTGCTTATGACAAAAGGAGAACCGTGACAGATGGAAAAAAGGCAAACTGGTTAGGGAATGGAGAGACAACATAGTGGCAGAGTGTCTTATGCCCTCCCCACCACCCGTCATAAGAAGGCAACCCAGGCTCAACATTTCTTAACCCCTAATCTAGTGCCAAAAGGTGGCCCAGGTTCTCATTCCTCCCTTGTATCTAATTGGAGTGTCACCAAAAACACTAAGCAAGCCCAGCAGAACCCATAAAGTTTCCCAGCTAACAATAAGTTGCCAGTGGAAGAATTCTCCTCTTTCTTTGCCAGGACTGAGACACCTCTCCACCCTGCTGCCACCAGACATTGGGCAGGGATGGGGAAGGTACCAGGAAGAAGGATCACATCACAACAAGCACATAGCCTGGAAGGCCTGTTTTCTCTGCAGGCCTGGATACTCCCCTCCTACTCACAGACACACCACACACACATATGGGAGGACCTGGTAAGGGTGATCATGCTACAACAAGCAGCTACAGCCAAGAAGCCAACTTTTCCAAAAAAACAGAAGAGGAAGAAACACTTCTCAATTTGTTTTATGAAGCCAGTATTACCATGATACTAAAACAAGCAAAAGACAATATATATATAAAAAAAAAAACTACAGATCAATCTCTCTCATGAAATCAAATGCAAAAATCCTGAATAAAACACTAGGAAATCAAATCTAACAAAGTATAGAAAGAAGTATACACCCTGACCAAGTGGGATTTATTCTAGGTATGGAAGGCTGGTTCAACAGTGAAAATCACTATAGCCCATTATAAAAATCGGCTAAAGAAGAAAAGTCATATGATCGTATCAGTTGAGGCAGAAAAAACATTTGACAAAATCCAACACTTATTCATGACAAAAACACTTAGTAAGTTACGAATAGCGGGGAACTTCCTCAACTTGATAAGGAGCATCTATAGAACCCTGTAGCTAACATCATATTTAGTGGTGAAAGACTGAATATTTTCCCTCTAAGATCAGGTATAAGGCAAGGATGTTTACTCTCACCACTCTTATTCAACATAGTGCTGGGAGTTCTAGCCAGGGCAATAAGACAAGAAAAAGGAAAGAAAAGAGAGACATACAGATTAGAAAGTAAGAAATAAAACTGTCTCAGTTGTCAGATGACATAATTGTTTACATAGACAAACCCAAAAGATCCACAAAAAAATCTCCTAGAACTAACAAATGAGTTAGGCAATGTCACAGGATAGTAGATAAACACACAAAAATCCATGACATTTCTATATGCTAACAATAAACAAACATGTAAAATATGCTTAACCAAAATGTGAAAACTGAAATTAATAACACAATAACATTTACAATCACTCCAAAGAAAATGAAATATTTAAATATAAACCTAATAAAACACATACAGGATCTATATGTTGAAAATTACAAAACTCTGATGAAAGGAATCAAAGAAGAGATAAATAAGTGGAGAGATTTACCATGCTCATGGATTAGAAGGCTCAACATAGTAAAGATGTCAATTCTCTGCAGACTGATCTATAGGTTTAATGCAATTCTTATCAAAATCTTAGCAAGGTATTTTGTAGACAGAGCCAAGCTTACTCTAAAATTTATATGGAAACAAATAGGCCTTAGAATAGCTAAAAACAATCTTGAAAAATAACAAAGTGAGAAGAAAACTTCTACTTGATATTAAGGCTTGCTATATAGCTCTAGTAATCAAGATAGTGTGGCATTGGCAGGGAGAGACACACTGATCAATGAAAAGAATCCGGAATCCAGAAATATCCCCTTATAGGTATGACCAACTGATTTTTGACAAAAGTGCAATAAGAATTTAATGGAGGGAGGATAGTTTTTTCAACAAATGTTACAAGAGCAATTGGACACCCATAGGCCAAAATAATAATGATAATAATAATAACCTTCACCTAAACCTCATACCTTATACAAAAATTAACTCAAATGAATCAAAGCCATGAATGTAAAACATAAAACTCTTAGAATAAAACAAAAGAGAAAATCTGGATCTTGGGCTAAGTAACAAGTTCTCAGACTTGATACCAAAAGCACTATCAATAAAAGTAAAATTGAGAAAGTGGGCCTCACCAAAATTAAAAACATTTGTTCTGTGAAAGACCCTATTAAAAAAGTGAAAACACAAGGGCCAGCCTGGTGACATAGTGGTTAAGTTGGTGCACTTCACTTCGGCAGCCCGGGGTTCACAGGTTCGGATCAGAGCACGGACCTACACACTGCTTATCAAGCCATGCTGTGGCAGGCATCCCACATATAAAGTGGAGGAAGATGGGCACGGATGTTAGCCCAGGGCCAATCATTCTCAGCAAGAAGAGGAGGATTGGCAACAGATGTTAGCTCAGGGCTAGTCTTCCTCACCAAAAATTTTAAAAAAAGAAAGTGAAAACACAAACTACACGGGAACAAAATATTTGCAAACCACATATCTGACAAAGAACCAGCATCTAGAATATGTGAAGAACTCTCAAAACTTGCTAGTTAAAAAAAAGCCAATTAGAAATTGAGAAGACAGGAAGAGACATTTCAACAAAGAGACATGACAAGCTATTCAACATTATGCACTACTAAGGAAATGCAAATTAAAGCCACAATGAGATTTCACTACATACCTATCAGAATGGTTAAAATTAAAAAAAAAACAGTGACAACACCAAATGTTGATAAGTATGCAGAGAAACTGGATCACTTATACATTACTGGTGAAAATGTAAAAAGGTGCAGCCACTCTGGAAAACAGTTTGGTAATTTCTTACAAAATTAAATGTGCAACAATCCTATTACTCAGCAATTGTGCTGTTGGGCATTTATCCCAGAGAAGTGAAAACTTACATTCACACAAAAGTCTGTACACAAATGTTTATAGAACCTTTACTCATATTAGCAAAAATATTCAAACAGCCCAGATATCTTTCAATGAGTGAATGGTTAAACAAACTATGGTAAGTCTATACCATGAACTACCACTCAGGAATTAAAAGGAGCAAACTATTGACATACACAACAGTTTGGATGGATCTCCATGGAATTAGTTTAGTGAAAAAAGTCAATCCCTAAGATTACATACTCTAATAGTCCATTTACATAACAATCTGTGTGTGTGTGTGTGTGTGTGTGTGTGTGTGTGTGTGTGTGAGAGAGGAAGATTAGCCCTGAGCTAACATCCGTTGCCCATCCTCCTCTTGTGGCTGAGGAAGACTGGCCCTGGGCTAACATCCTTGCCCATCTTCCTCTACTTTTTATATGGGATGCCGTCACAGCTTGGCTTGAAAAGCAGTGCATCAGCCCACACCTGGGATCCGAACCTGCCAACCCTGGGCCACCAAAAGCAGAGCATGTGAACTTTTAAGTGCTATGCCACCAGTCCAGCCCCCCATAACAATCTTGAAATGACAAAATTATTGAAATGGAGAACAGACTAACTGTTGCCAGGGACTAGGCATGGGTGTGGTTGGGAGGAAGGGAGCTAAAGGACAACATGAGGGATCCTTGTGATGATGGAGATGCTCTATATCTTGACTGTGTCAATGTCAATATCCTGATTATGATATTGTACTATAGATTTGCAAGATGTCACCACTGGGGGAAACTGGGTCAAGAGTACAAGGGATCTCTCTATGTTATTTCTTACAGTTGCATATGAATCTACAGTTATTTCAAAATAAATAATTTAATTTTAAAAAGCTGATGAACTTTTTGTCCTGCAAAGATAATAAGGAAATCCTAAAAAATATTCAAGAGAGGAAAACAGACTTTTTTTACATAATAGGATAGAAAACAAACCCACAACAGACTTCCCATCTGCAAAATAATGTGTAAGAAACAATGGAGCTAGTAATAAATGCATTAAGCAAAATAAAATCGTTATGGTTAATGTCAATACAGCTCTCTGAGAATTGGATAGATCTTGTAGAAAAAGGTAAATTGTGCTATTGACGAATACATATTTCAATCAAATTCTTAATTTTATATAAAAAACAAGCACATACACCAAGCCTTACATATATCAATTATAGTACACTCAGTTTCTTAAAAAAATTATTGTGCCCAGAATCACTGAAAAATTTGTCTTGTTCTTTGCCTCAAGTAATACCTTAAATTTTAATAAATCAATGAAAGTAGATATAATTATATAAAATAGTTTACCAAAATTCTTAGCAACTTTGAAGTGAAGACATATACTACCAGATAACTATTTTATCAAAAAGTAAATCAGGAGGGAAATTACTACCTATAAAGCAATGTAAAAGAGAACACTTCATGCCAAAATATATAGAAAACAGCAAAAGCTGCACTTACACATTAAATGCCTTTATTGTTAAAGAAGATTGCTCAAAAATAAAGAATAACCATGTTGAGAAATTATAAATCATAAGAAATTAGAAAAACAATATATATTAAACACAATATTGATGAAGGTTTTACCAATGATAAGGAAGAATTAAAATGCAAAAATTTTATTAATTAAAAAACCAAAAGGTAGAAGAAAGGATAACTGTGAGAAAGACTGCTTGTTTTCCCTCAATGCCCGTTGACCTCTTTATTTTTTAAAAGAAGTATTAGAATTCTCAATGGCCACCTAGCTTAAAGGTTACATTTTCAGCAAGGTCCTCTATTCTGGGATGCAGATGTGATGGCTAGAGCTTAGCAGTTATTTTGGACCATGAGTTGGGAGCCACACATTGAGTTTGATGGAATTACAAGATAGAAAGTGCTGGACTACATGAAGATTATGAAGCCCTACGTTATTTATTTCCATAATTTGTTTATGTATATGAAAAATAACCTTCAATATAAGTAGTTGTTCCAAGGGGTAGCTTTAGTGGGATATTCTGCTGGAAAAGGGTGGAGAACCTTTAATCAAGGAAGGTATTAAGGATATTTCCTTCTCACCGAAGTCTAGGGTTTCAGATGGCCACAAGGAGCTGCTATTAAGCTGAGAGACAGGGGTTGAGTAAAATTTAGAGGCTAGTAAATGAAAGACCAGTCTTAAGGTTTAAATACACGTCTAGATATAGAACTGGCCTGCAGCACATAGGCCAGAAATCAATTACATTTTTGAAGTAAAACTTTTTACCTTAAAAAAATCCCAAAGAAAACAAACATACACGGAGTCCAAGCTAGGACTGCAAAATCTTATAACTGTTTAACCCATAAAGCAATTCCTAGGCCTCTGAAGCTGCACCAGCATGAAGCTTGTTGCAAAAGCTCTGCCACTACGCTTCAAATATGTCCATGGAAGATAATGGAAAAGAAAAAAAAGAGACTCCCAAAGGGCAAAGACAGACTCCACAGAGGAAAATATTGAAAAAATCCTCCCAGAAGACGAAACCAGAGGGACTTCCAATTACTGCACTGCTATGATGTGAAATTTTTGCAGTCCCTCCCTGCCCTGGAAGGTTTGATAATGGCCGAGAATCAGTGACTGCTGTGTGTGTTTTCTATTTTCTCTTTTTTTTTTGAATGAGAGCTTCATTTTTGTTGCTCTATTAATACTTCATCATTTAATATTAAATTATCAGAAGTCATAAAACATGTCTGGAAAACAAGTACCATACATGAATCTGAGGAAGAAGATGGTTATCACCCACAGAGCTCGGATTTTGAGATGCAGTAACCTTATCGTACATGGGAGTGTGTTCTCTTGGGAATAGGTTGATATGATTTTATATGAGAAAAGGTTGTTCATGGATAGTTGGGCTATAAGTCTGCTAGGTGTTCCCCAAATCAACCCATTCTCAATTTATAATTTAATAATAGAATCCCTGATATTTACTGGGCCACATGGCTGCCCAGAATAAAGACTGCATTTCCTAGCTTGCTTAGCAGCCAAGTATGTCTATGTAACCAAGTTCTGGTCAGTGGGATAGAAATAGAAATGGTTTGTTCCAATTAGGACAGGATTGTGCGTGTTTTTCATCCCTCCTTTCTCTTGGATGGAATGTGGATATGATGAATGGGCTAATTAATCCATCTTAAAGTTTGTGAAATGTTGGTTCTCATGGGGTGGAAATAGGGGGCTGGATTCATGGAGCTGCCTCCCAGCCTTGGAGTTCTTACTTGATATCTACTCTTTTAATACAACAGAGAAATACACTTCTATCTTTTGAAATCATTGATGTTCATTCAAATGTCCCTTTATTTTTTCTTCTCTGAAGCACTTTATTCCTTTCTGCATTACTATACTTCTTTGGAATCATTTTTCTTCTGCCTGAAGAATACCATTTAGTATACAGTTGTGTGCCACTTAATGATGTTTTAATCAACAATGGACTGCATGTGTGACAATGGTCTCATAAGATTAGTACCGTATAGCTTAGAGGTGTAGTAGGCTATACCATCTAGGTTTGTGTAAGTACACTCTATGATGTTTGCACAATGATAAAATCAACCTAATGACACATTTCTCAGAACATATCCCCAGCATTAAGCAACCCATGACTGTATCTTTATTTGTTTACTTATTTTTGCTGGGAAAGATTTGCCCTGAGCTAACATCTATTGCCAATCTTCCTTTTTTTTCCTCCCCAATGCCCCAGGACATAGTTGTATATTCTAGTTGTAAGTCCTTCCAGTTCTTCTATGTCAGCTGCCACCACAGCATGGCTACTGATGGACGAGTGTTGTGGTTCTGGGCCCGGGAACCAAACCTGGGCCATCCAAGTGGAGTGCACGGAAGTTTAACCACTAGGCCATCACGGCTGGCTCCCATGACTGTATCTTTTAATGAAGGTCTGCTGACCCCAAGTCCCCCAAAAACCTTAGATTGTCTTTGAAAATAAAATTATTTCTTTTGGGGTTTTTTTGGAAGGAATTTTTGCAGGTTATACAGTTTAAGTTTAGCCGTTATCTTCTTTCAGGACTTTAAGTAGCTCACTCAAGTTTATTCCTACTACCATTTTCCTGTTTCTGTTGAAAAGTCAGCTGTCAGCTTTATTAATGCTCCTCTAAAAGATTTTTTTTCAATATTTCTATTTAAGATTCACAATGATGCATAGGTGGATTGCTTGTATTGCTTTCTACTTTGGATTTATAGATATTTTAGAATCTGAGATGTGTTGTCTTTAGTAAGTTTGGGAATATTTTTGGCCAGTAACTCTTCAAATGTAACCTCTGTCCCATTTCTCCTTTGGGACTCCAAATATATATATTGGGGTATGTGTATGTATAGATCTGTATATCTATGTCTATACCTTACACTCTTATTTTATATCCTTTTTCTCTCCTTGCTTCAGTTGGGATATTTTCTACTGATTTATCTTCATTTAACTATTCTCCTCTGCTGTGTCTTATCTACTCTTAATCCTGTACATTTTATTCTTCAGTCATTTTTGTTCTTTTTTAGTTTTATAATTTCCATTTTATAGGTCCCAGTTATCTGACAAAATTATCCATCTTTTCATCTATTTCTTGTACATATTAATCCTATTTATTTCAAAGTCTTTGAAAACTCTGAAGTCTAGATCACCTGTGGACTTATTTCATTTTTTAATATTATATCTCTCAATTTTCAGTCCTTTGATCCTGTTTCTTTGCATGTCTAGTAATTATTTTTTAATTAATAGACTTTAATTTTTAGAGCAGTTTTAGATTTACAGAAAAATCGAGCAGAAAGCATAG
This sequence comes from Tapirus indicus, assembly GCA_031878705.1. Taxonomy (NCBI): domain Eukaryota; kingdom Metazoa; phylum Chordata; class Mammalia; order Perissodactyla; family Tapiridae; genus Tapirus; species Tapirus indicus. The sequence continues at coordinate 22,703,390 of CM062942.1, read as the reverse complement.
AGAGTTCCCACGTACCTTTTCTCTCCTCCTCTCCAGTTTCCTCTTTTATTAAAATCTTGCCTTGGTGTGGTATATTTGTTAAAATTGATGAACCAACATTGATATCATTATTAATAACTAAAGTTATTACATAGTTTACATTAGGGTATACATAGTTACATTAGGGTATACATAGTTTACATTAGGGTATACATAGTTTTTATTAGGGGTCACTCCTTATGTTGTACAGTTCTATGGGTTTTGACAAATGTATAATGTCAAGTGTCCACCATTATAGCATCACAATGAATGGTTTTACTGCCCTAAAAATCCCCTTTGCTCCACCTTTTCATGCCTCCCTCTCTCCCCCAAACCTCTGGCAACCAGTGATATTTTTACTCTCTTTGTAGTTTTGCCTTTTCCAGAATGTCTGTAGCTGGAATTACATAGTAGGTAGCCTTTCAGACTGACTTCTATCACTTAACAATATGCATTTAAAGTTCTTCCCTGTCTTTTAATTACTTGATAGCTCATTTCTTTTTATTGATGAATAGTATTCCATTGCATGGATATACATGCCTCATCATTTTGATCAAACGCTAGACATAATGTATAACAAATCCTAGAAGCCCTTGATGATGTTATCTTTCTACTGGGATGATTTAATTTTCTTCCGGCAAGAAGGTAGATATGGGCATATTACCACGATCCAATGAATCTGAGATTATTTGAGGATGGATTTCATACTTTTGGAGAGTTGGTTGTCTTCTGCTTTGCTATTACTTCTAGAATGTAGTCTTTCAGAGATGTCATCTAAAAGCCTGGGGTATTTACCCAGGTACTTTCGCTTTAGCAAGATGAACTCTAATTTCTGTCTTTACCACATAGAGTAGATAAATGCATTATGAGCCTAATTAAGGAAAAATATATATGCATGAAAGGAAACTTATCAGCTATACTGACGAGCTTAAAATAATTATAGAAAAATGTTACATGAAACTGACAAATTTGATAACCAAAACGAGGTGGATTATTTCTAACGGAACATAAATTATCAAAATTATTTAAACCAATTGTCATGGAAGACATTGAAAAATTTATTAGAAATATATTATTCGAAAGAACACTGGACATTAGATCATTAACAACTCACCTTGAAAAAATAGGTTATTTGGATGTTATTTTAAAATTGCAGACAATAGAATAGTTGAAAATCCCCTGGTTTGACAAAGCGAGGGTAATTTTTATAGAAAAATCTAATAACATAGTACCAATAAAAATCATAAGACTAATTTAATTTGTACATTTGGATAAAAACATTATATTTAAAAATTTAGAAGACAATGGAAAACTGTTTTAATAATTCTGCAGAAAAATATCTTAAAATAAAAACTTGATACCCAGGAAAAAATATAATTTAAACCTGAGAAAAATTTAAAACATTTTTCAACATGGGAGGAGACATCAAGTTTACTACTGATAGTTTCTCATAAAAAAGTCAATAATATATTACTACAATGACCAAGAACAAAATTAATGGAATTTATCATTTAAAGCAAGAGAGTCGTGAATAATTAGATGACTCACTAAAAGGTGAATGTAAACAGCCACCTTTTTATATATAGATAATTACATCTAATCACTGTTTTGTCAGTTTGGGTTTTCTAAGAGTAAAGAAGTTACCTGTTTGCTTCTGCATTCTGATAAAAGTTGATGATCTTAATTTAGTGATTCAGAAGCTTGTGGGCTTGGTTGCATTCCAGTTAAGCTGTCTCTTGGGCACTGATTCAGCAGTTGAAATAACTGGTATTTATGTTGATAATGATTTAACCTTCAATATCAGGTGTTTCCCATGAAGTGTTTCCATTTATGGAATTCATTTTTTCTCCTGAACTGATGAAAGCCAGATCTATTTTAAAGCTTGTAGCCTCCAAATCCATTCTATTAATCAGTGATGTAAGTGTGCGATGGATCAGATTGTTAAAGGGTACTATTTTACAATTTAAAGTTGGTTGATGTGGTAGGCTGAATAATGGCTCCTAAACATATCAAGTCTTAATCTCTGGAACCTGTAAATATGGAAAAGGAGTTTTTCATATGTGATTAAGTTAAGAATGTTGGAGATGGGGACAGGAGCCTGGTTTATCCAGGTAGAACCTAAATGCAATCACGGGTATTCTTATAAGGAAAAGCAGAGGGAGATTTGACACAGACAGAAGGCAGCATCGTGACTATGGAGGCAGAGATTGGAGTGATGTAGCTGCAAGTCCAGAAATGCCTAAGGAATTCCAGCAGCCATGAGGAGTTGAAAGAGGCAAAGAATGGATTTTCCCCTAGAACCTCCAGAGAGAGCGTGACCCCATCAAAACCTTGATTTCTTCCTAGAGATAGTGATTTTAGACTTCTAGCCTCCAGAACTGTGAAAGAATAAATATCTGTTGTTTTAAGCCACCAAGTTTGTGGTAATTTATTACGGCAGCCAGAGAAAATTAATACAGTTGACGTTATAAATTTTCATGCATCCACACAGGAGCTTAGCAGATACACTTCTTCTAGAAAATTGATGAGAACTCCTGAAAATAAAATAAAAGCATGTTTAATATAGGTTGGTTTTTTTGGAAATGACAATAAGCTTTTTAAGATTTATTCTTTAATAATTGTATATTTTAAAGTGTACAACATGATTTGATATACTTTGTGAAATGATTACTATAGTCAAGCTAATTAACATGTCATCTCCTCACAGTTACTGTGTTTTTTGTGTGGTGAGAGCACCTGAAATCTACTCTCAGCAAAATTCCAGTGTTCAATGCAATATTTTTAACTATAGTCATCATGCTGTACATTAGTGTACATTAGCTCTCTAGACTTATTCATCTTACATAACTACAACTTCATATCCTTTCACCAACATCTCCCCATTCCTCCCACCTCCCACCCCTTGTAACCACCATTCTACTCTCTACTTCTGTGTATTCAACTTTTTTTAGATTTCACATATAAGTTAGATCCTGCAGTTTTTTTCTTTCTGTGTCTGGCTTATTTCACTTAGCATAAAGTCCTCCAGGTCCATTTATGTTGTCGCAAATGGCAGGATCTCCTTTTTAAGGCTCAATAATATTCCATTGTGTATATATACCACAATTTCTTTATCCATTCATCCACTTATGTACACAGGTTGTTTCTATATCTTGGCTTGGCTATTGTGAATAGTGCTGCAATGGTGAGTTGGGGAAACTGAAGTCCATTCCTAATGATTATTCCAACATTGGGTATGAGAGAGAAAGTATAACAAGGAGCTGGTACTTGGATGAAAGTAGCAGTAGGGTCTTCTATTGTTTGGACAATATCACAGCTGGAAGGAGAAGACATGAATGGATAGAGAGGATGGATGGATCACAGGATGAATGGAAATCCCATGCTTATCTTGTATGAGAGATTTTAGATATTTTGTGCAAAGGCACAATTTGTTTCCCTGGTAACAGGCATAGGTAGCAAGGCAGGTAAGAATATTGGAAATAAGAATGCAAGGAAAGAAGTAATCTTTCCTTTCAAAAATATGAAATAGTGGGCACTCTGTGCACATTAAAGTAATCAATGCTACTATAGGTTGTCGTCAGTTTTGTGGTCTGTGTCAGGAAAAATCCTTCCAATTCCTCTATCTTTATAGTCTGCAGTATATATGCACTACTCTGTCATTCCTGTTTCCTCTATTAATCATCACCACAATATGTTTTCAGTGTATGTCCACTTGAAAATGACTGAATTTTCAGGTAGATTTTATAAAATATATTTTAAAATATTAGGTGCTATTATTTTTGACTTTACAAAGTGAAAGGCTTCTACCAATTCATCTCTATTCCTATGCTAATCTCCCCTTCCTTTTTTGAATTTGCAGTATGGATTTAATAAACATTGATGGACAAAAATCTTCTGACTTAATATTCTAAACTTTGTAATTGTTAATATTCCAATCTTGATTAGATCATTTAGTGGGAGCCACAGGCTGTAATTTACCAACTGTTTCACATACCAAAATCTTGACCAGGCTTAAGTGGTTTTGAACCAATGATCTTTTGAATCATTGTAATAGCCAGCACAAATACCATATTAAATTTCTAGATGTAAGAAAATGGATATTGCTTTAGAAATCGAAGAGAACGATATCTTTGTTATCTGTTGCTGCCTAACAAATAACCCCCAAAACATAGTCAAAAAATGACATTAGCTTCCATTTCTGTGGGTCAGGAATCTGGGCATGGTTTAACTGGGTTCTCCAGCTCAGACTCTCAAAGGGCAGCAATCAAGGTGTCAGCTGGGGCCTTAATCATCTCAGGTACATCTGGGGCATTAATTACCTGCTTCCAAGCTGACTTAGTGTTGTTGGCAGGATTCATCGTCTTGCAGGCTGTTGAGCTGAGGGTCTCAATTTCTTGCTGGATTTTGGATGGAGGCTGCCCTCAATTCCTTGCCACATGGGCCTTTCTGTAGGATGCCTCATAATATGGCAGCTTGCTTTATCAAAGTGAGCAAATGAGAGTATGAGAGTGCCAGCAAGACAGAAGTCACAGTCTTGTAATCTAATCTTGGAAGTGACATGCTATTGCTTTTGCTGTATTCTGTTTGTTAGAAGTGAATCACTAATTTCAGCCCACACTCATGGAGAAGGAATTACGCAAGGGCATAAATACCAGGAGATGGGAAAGGGGGCATTAGGAGCCATTTTAGAAGGAAGTCTATCACAGACACCACTTCCTATTTTTCAGTTGAATAACAATGTAGGTAGGTTCATTTATTGGAATTTGATTTGAATCAAATTACTTCTTTTTCAAATGATTCACTTGCAATGTAGTCGTAATTTGAGGGTATATGTGTTGACATTGCTCTGATTTAAAAAAAAAGATGCTTTTGTGTTATTTCAGTACACATCATCACAAAAGCAGTAGATTTATCTTTCTAACAAGCAATAGTTCTCTACCTCCCTTCCGACAAATGTGTTTCGTTAACTTAATTCTTATATTATAGATTCTACTGGTGAATCATATTATACCAAACTTGAGCTGACCCACAATACAAACTCACCATATATTGTAATTTCAAGTTCGTTTTCAACTGAGACTATAAATATAGTTTCTTATAACCTTCTCAAGCAAGTATATACATATACATAGCATAACCAAGTCTATCTTAATGTTATTTAAATTTGCAAAACACATCACCCTAAACCTCTTTCTTGCTTTACTTTTCTAGATATCACTTTGCACCATCTAATATACAGAATGTTTTACTTGTGGAGTTACTCAGTGATTGTTTCCCCCTATAGAATGTAAATTCCATGAAGGAGAATCTTTTTATTGGTATCTTTAATGCTAGAGCAAAGTTGAGCACACAATGGGAACTGAAGAATTATCTGTTCACTAAATGAACTGATGAATGTCCACATATGCCTTGACTCCTTTATGTTTTGATTCCCAAGATAATTCTTTCTAGGGTTGTGCCAGTTTTATACCAGTCTTTGAGAACATGCTGGAAAATTATGTATTTCTATAATTTACAACCAACAAGGTAATGTTCTTTCCAGGAATTTTAATATTTCTTGTTAAAGGATCATATGTCTCAGTTTCCCCACTTTCAAAGTAAAAATAGAATTTTTCCCTTTGCAAATGTTTTATCCAACTGCTAAACTTTCTGGAACAAAGCCAAATAGAAATATAAATAAACCATGAAGAAAATAACAAGTAAATAATTTTATTCAGCTTAAGGGGAAGGTATTCTTAATATTCACACTATTCCATATTTTAAGATTATGTTTATGCAGATTTTCTCTTGCTAAATGAATATATTTTTAAAACAAATGTGTCAACCCATGAATAGAAAGCAAAGAGATTGTCAGCATGGTAAAAAAAAATTACAAAATTTAAAAGAGATCTAAGTGATTTTATTCATACAGAATATGTACAGACTATTTGTGAAGTTATTTTTCACTTAGCCACAAAGTTTTACCTCTCGAAATTTTTCTCACTGTCTTTTTTTTATTGAGGTATAATTGACATATTAATTTTAGGTGTACAACATAATGATTAGATATTTGTGTACATTGTGAAATGATCATGATAAGTCTAGTAAACATCTGTCACCACACATAGTTAAAAATGTTTTTTCGTCTGATGAGAACTTTTAAGATCTATTCTCTTAGCAACTTTCAAATATGCAATACAGTATTTTACTTATTTATTTAATTTATTGCTATAACACTGGTTTATAACATTATATGAATTTCGGGTGTATATCATTATATTTTGATTTCTGTGTAGATTACATCATGTTCACCACCCAAAGACTAATTACAATCCATCACCATACACATGTGCCTAATCACCCCTTTCACTCTCCCACCTTCCCCCTTCCCCTCTGGTAACCACCAACCAATCTCTGTCTCGACGTGTTTGTTTGTTGTTGGTTTTATCTTCTATTTATGAGTGAGATCATATGGTATTTGACTTTCTCTCTCTGATGCATTTCGCTTAGCATAATACCCACAAGGTCCATCCATGTTGTCACAAATAGCCAGATTACATCCTTTTTTATGGCTAAGTAGTATTCCATTGTGTATATGTACCACACCTTTATCCATTTGTCCCTTGATAGGCACTTAGGTCGCTTCCAAGTCTTGGCTATTGTGAATAATGCTGCAATGAACATGAGGGGGCATATATCTTTATGCATTCATGTTTTCACATTCTTTGGATAAATACCCAGCAGTGGAATAGCTGGATCATATGGTAGTTCTAGTCTTAATTTTTTGAGGAATCTCCATACTGTTTTCTTTTTTTTTTTTTTTTTTTTGGTGAGGAAGACCAGCCCTGAGCTAACATCCGTTGCTAATCCTCCTCTTTTTGCTGAGGAAGACTGGCCCTGGGCTAACATCCGTGCCCATCTTCCTCCACTTTATATGGGACGCCGCCACGGCATGGCTGACAGGCAGTGCGTCGGCAGGCGCCCGGGATCCGAACCAGCGAACCCCGGGCTGCCAAGCGCGGACTAAACCGCTGCGCCACCGGGCCGGCCCCTCCATACTGTTTTCCATAGTGGCTACACCAGTTTGCACTCCCACCAGCAGTGTATGAGAGTTCCCTTCTCTCCACATCCTCTCCAACACTTGTTATTTCTTGTCTTGTTAATTATAACCATTCTGATGGATGTGAGGTGATATTTCATTGTAGTTTTGATTTGCATTTCCCTAACAATTAGTGATGTTGAAGATCTTTTCACGTGCCTGTTGGCCATCTGTATATCTTCTTTGGAAAAATGTCTGTTCAGATATTTTGCCCATTTTTTAAGTGGGTTGTTAGTTTTTTTTGTTGTTGATATCTATGAGTTCTTCACATATTTTGGATATTAAACCTTCATCAGATATATGGTTTGTAAATATCTTCTCCCACTTGTTAGGCTGTCTTTTCATTTTGTTGATGGTTTCCTTTGCTGTGCAGAAGCTTTTTAGTTTGATGTGGTACCATTTGTTTATTTTTTCTATTATTTCCCTTGCCTGGTCAGACGTGGACTTGAAAATATGCTGCTAAGACCAATGTTGAAGAGCACACTGCCTATGTTTTCTTCTAGAAGTTTCATGGTTTCAGGTCTTACATTCAAGTCTTTAATCCACTTTGAGTTAATTTTTATGTATGGTGTAAGAAAATGGTCTACTTTCATTCTTTTCCATCTGGCTGTCCAGTTTTCCCAACACCATTTATTGAAGAGACTTTCCTATCTCCACTGTATATTCTTGGCTCCCTTGTTGAAAATTAGCTGTCCATAGATGTGTGGGTTTATTTCTGGGCTCTCGATTCTGTTCCATTGATCTGTGTGTCTGTTTTGTGGCAGTACCATGCTGTTTTGATTCCTATAGCTTTGTAGTATATTTTGAAATCAGGGAGTGTGATACCTCCAGCTTTGTTCTTTTTTCCCAGGATTCCTTTGGCTATTTGGGGTCTTTTGCTGTTCCATATAAATTTTAGAATTCTTTGTTCTATTTCTGTGAAAAATGTCATTGGAACTTTGATAGGGATTGCATTGAATCTATAGATTGCTTTAGGAAGTATGGACATTTTAACTATGTTAATTCTTCCAATCCCAGAGCACAGAATATCTTTCCATTTCTTTGTGTCTTCTTCTATTTCTTTCAACAATGTTTTATAGTCTTCAGTGTACAGGTCTTTTACCTCTTTGGTTAGGTTTATTCCTAGGTATTTTATTCTTTTTGTTACAATTATAAATAGGATTGTATTCTTAATTTCTCTTTCTGCTACTTCATTGTTAGTGCATAGAAATGTAACTGATTTTTGTATGTTGATTTTGTATCCTGCCACTCTATTGTATCCATTTATTATTTCTAAAAGTTTTTTGGTGGATTCTTTAGAGTTTTCTATATATAAAATCATGTCACCTGCAAACAGTGACAGTTTCAATTCTTCCTTTCCAATTTGGATCCCTTTTATTTCTTTTTCTTGTCTGATTGCTCTGACAAGGACTTTCAATATTATGTTAAATAAGAGTGGTGAAAGTGGGCATCCTTGTCTGGTTCCTGTTCTGAGGGGGATAGCTTTCAGTTTTTCTCCATTGAGAATGATATTAGCTGTGGGTTTGTCACATATGGCTTTTATTATGTTGAGGTAGTTTCCTTCTATGCTCATTTTATTCGGAGTTTTTATCATAAATGGATGCTGTATCTTGTCCAATGCTTTCTCTGTGTCTATTGAGATGATCAGGTGATTTTTATTCTTCATTTTGTTCATGTGGTGTATCACATTGATTGATTTGTGGATGTTGAACCATCCCTGCCCCCTTGGAATAAATTCCAGTTGATCATGGTGCATGATCATTGTAATATATTGTATTTGATTTGCTAGTATTTTGTTGAGGATTTTTCATCAATGTTCATCAGTGAATCTTGGCCTGTAATTTTCTTTTTGTGTGTTGTCCTTGTCTGGTTTTGGTATCAGGGTAATGTTGGCTTCGTAGAATGAGTTAGGAAGCTTCCCCGCCCCTTCAATTTTTTGGAAGCTTTTGAGAAGGATAGGCATTAAGTCTTCTTTGAATGTTTGGTAGAATTTACCAGGGAAGCCATCTGGTCCTGGACTTCTGTTTTTTGGGAGGTTTTTGATTACTGTTTCCATCTCCTTAATGGTGATTGGTCTATTCTAATTCTTTATTTCTTCTTGATTCAGTTTTGGAAGGTTGTATGATTCTAAGAATTTATCCATTTCTTCTAGGTTATCCAATTTGTTGGTGTATAGCTTTTCATAGTATTCTCTTATAATATTTTGTATTTCTGAGGTGTCTGTTGTAATTTCTCCTCTTTCATATCTGATTTTATTTATTTGATCCTTCTCTTTTTTTCTTGGTGAGTCTAGCTAAAGATTTGTCAATTTTGTTTATCTCTTCAAAGAACCAATGCTTAGTTTCATTGATTTTTTTCTATTGCTTTTTAGTCCCTATTTCACTTATATCTCATCTGATTTTTATTATTTCCTTCCTTCTACTGATTTTGGGCTTTGTTTGTTCTCCTTTTTCCATTCCTTTAGGTGCACTGTTAGGTTGTTTATTTGAGATTTTTCTTGTTTGTTGAGGTTGGCCCGTATTGCTATAAACTTCCCCCTTAGAATCGCTTTTGCTATATCCCATAAATTTTGGCATGTTGTATTTTTATTTTCATTTGTCTTGGAGTATGTTTTGATTTCTCCTTTGATTTCTTCATTGACCCAATCATTGTTGAGTAGCATTTTGTTTAATCTCCACATATTTGTGACTTTTCTGATTTTCTTCCTGTAGTTGATTTCTAGTTTCATACCATTGTGGTCAAAGATGGTTGGTATTATTTCAATCTTCTTAAATTTCTGACACTTGTTTTTTGGCCTAATATATGATCTATCCTGGAGAATGTTCTATGTGCATTTGAAAAAAATGTATATTCTGTGGTTTTTGGATGGAATGTTCTATATATATCTACTAAGTCCATCTGGTCTAATATGTCATTTAAGGTCAATGTTTCTTTATTGATCTTCTGTTTGGATGATCTATCCATTGGTGTAAGTGGAGTGTTAAAGTCCCCTACTATTATTGTGTTGCTGTCTATTTCTCCTTTTATGTCTGTTAATAATTGCTTTATATATTTAGATGTTCCTATGTTGGATGCATAGATACTTACAAGTGTTATATCCTCTTGTTGGATTGTTCCCTTTAACATCATGTAGTGCCCTTCTTTGTCTCTTATTACAGTTTTTGTTTTAAAGTCTATTTTGTCTGATATAGGTATTGCTACCTCAGCTTTCTTTTCATTGCCATTTGCAGGGAGTATCTTTTTCCATCCCTTCACCTTCAGTTTGTGAGAGTCTTTAGGTCTGAAGTTTGTCTCTTGTATGCAGTATATATATGGGTCTTGTTTTTTTATCCAATCAGCCACCCTATGCCTTCTGAATGGAGCATTTAGTCTATTGACATTTAACGTAGCTATTGATAACAGTGTACTTATTGCCATTTTGTTACTTTTTTTCTCGGTGTTTTAGTAGTTCTTCTCTGTTCCTTTCTTCTCTTCCTCTCTTCCCTTGTGGTTTGATGGCTTTCTTTAGTATTATGTTTGGGTTCCTTTCTCTTAATTTTTTGTGTATTTCTTATAGGTTTCTAGTTTGTAATTACCATGAGGTTCATATATAATAACCTACATACATAGCAGTCTATATTAAGTTGATTGTCTCTTTAGCTTGACCTCTTGCTAAAAGCTCTACTCTTTTACTCCCCTCCTCCCACATTTTATGTTTTTGATTTTATATCTAACCTCTTTTTTTGTGCATGTGTATCTGTTACCCTATTGTCATGGAAATAGATAATTTTAGTACTTCTGTCTTTTGACCTTCATATTAGCTTCATAGGTGATTGATCTGATACCTTTATTGTATATTTGCCTTTACCAGTGATTTTATTTTTTATAATTTTCTTATTCCTATTTGTGGTCTTCTCTTTTCTACTTAAGTAAGTCCCTTTAGCATTTGTTGTAAGGCTGGTTTCTTGGTGATAAACTCCTTTAGTTTTTGATTGTCTGGGAAACTCTTTATCTCTCCTTCCATTCTGAATGATCACCTTGCCAGGTAGAGTATTCTTGGCTGGAGGTTTTTCCTTTCAGCACTTTAAATATATCATGCCACTCCCTTCTAGTCCATAAAGTTTCTTCTGAGAAGTCAGCTGATAGCCTTATGGGGTTTCCTTTGTATGTAACTTGTTGCCTTTCTCTTGCCACTTTTAGGATTCTCTCTTTGTCTTTAATTGTTGACATTTTAATTATAATGTGTCTCAGTGTGGGCCTCTTTGGGTTTATTTTGTTTGGTGCTCTCTGTGCTTCCTGTACCTGGATGTCTGTTTCCTTCCTTAGGTTAGGAAAGTTTTCAGCTGTTATTTCTTCAAATAGATTTTCTGCCCCTTTGTCTCTCTCCTCTCATTCTGGCACACATATAATATGGATGTTAGTGCACTTGATGTTTTCCCAGAGGTCCCTTAGACTGTCCTTGTTCTTTTTAATTCTTTTTTCTTTTATCTGTTCAGCTTGAGTGATTTCCTCTAGTCTTTTGTCCAGCTCGCTGATCCATTCTTCTGTACCATCTACTCAGCTATTGAGTCCCTTCGTGAATTTTTCATTTCTAGTATTGTATTCTTCATTTCTGATTGGTTCTTTTTTTATTTTCCAATTCTTTGTTGAAGTTCTCACTAAGTTCATCCATTCTTCTCCCAGGATCAGTGATCATCCTTACAACTATTAGTTTGTACTCATTTTCTGGTAGATTGTTTATCTCTGTTTTAGTTCTTTTTCTGGGGTTTTGTCTGTTCCCTTACTTGGATTGTATTTCTTTGTCTCCTCATTTTGCCTCTCTCTCTGTGCTTAGATCTATGTATTAGGTAGGTCCACTACATCTCCTGATCTTTGAGAGGTGGCCTTATGTAAGAGATGCCTTATGAGGCCCAGCAGTGTGCTTCCCTCTCGTTACTAGTTCCCAATGTTCCAGGAGTGTCCCCTGTGTGGGCTACATGTGTCCTTCTGTTGTGGTGGGATTGCTCTTGCTGCAGGTGCCTGGGGAGTCTAGGCTGGCCCCTGGCTGGCTGGTTGTAATGCTCAGCTGTGTGTGGCTGCTATGGATACTTCAGTCACTTTATCGGGCATGGGGAGCTGCCTCACAGTTGGCTGTGAGGTCTAATAGCACATTTCTGTTGCAGTTTTTCTGTTAAGTGAGTAGGCCCCCAGTGTGTCTGGTTGGTAAGCTCAGGGGCTTACAATTGCTGCAGGCCTCCCACCTGCAAGGGTGTTGTCAGCTCTCTCTGGATTGCAGCTGAGTGGGGCCAGCTCCAGGCATGGGAGCACCCAATTGTTTCAGGCTTTGGAAGGTGGGGCTGATACACTATGTGGCTGTTTGAGAAGCACAAGTCTGCTGCAGCAGACAAGCATCACTGCTCACACCCTATTAACACAGTCCTGCCCCATGCACATGCCCCAACACACTGAAGTGGATCCAGTCCCCCCACTGCAGAGGCCCCACACACTGCACCAATGGGGCCCACTCCTCACGCATGCCCTGCCCCACTTGCCCAGCTGCAGAGGTGTCAGGCACCCTGCCTATAAGGGCCCAAAAGTTGCCCAAGGGCTTGCTGTTGTGTGCCGCCAGTCCCTAGGGTGGGCTGCCTGCCTTGGCTGAGCTGGATTAAATGGGTACTCTAGTGGGTGGGGCAGACCCTTGTGCTAACAGGCAGAAGAACTCCAATGGTGTTTGCCTGTGTCAGCACACCTGTACTAGGTCACAATAATGGCTGCCACCAATGCCTCAGCCCCTGGGGAGGCCTCACCTCTCACCAAGATGCACCCAGAGCCTATAAAGTGAGTCTGTTTTCAGCAAAGGACTGTGTATCTTTCTTTCTGGTGATTTTAGGTTGCTTTCCAAAATGGGTGGATTTGTGTGTGGGCCCTTTAAGAGCAGTTTTATTCCCCCTTATGTCCAATAGCTTTTCTGGGGTTATTCCCCATTGTAGTTAATAGCCAGCAAGGCCAGATATTATGACACTCATCTTGGTTGTGCTGAGTCCAAAAGCTGCTTATTGTGGTAATGCTCCCCTGTTCAGATCCCCTACTCCTCCAGGGAAGGTTTCATACCTTAAGATTGCTCCCAGCCAGCTGTGAAGCACCACGGCTCAAAGGTCAGTACTGTCCCTTGTGTGGGACAGTTTTTATCCAGTTTTCAGGTCTCTCTCAGGGGTAACTGTTCCAAGAGTAGTTGTAAATTTGTTGTGTCCATGGGAGGAAGTGAGTTCAGAGTCTGCCTACACTGCCATGTTGACACCATCCTTGCATCCTAATAATACAGTATTAACTATAGTCACCATGCTGTACATTACCTCTCTGTGACTTATTTTATTTTATAACTGAAAGTTTGTACACTTTGACCCCCTTTACCCATTTCACCCACCTCCTGACCCCTGCCTCTGGCAACCACCAATCTTCTGTTCTCTGTATCTATGAGCTTTTGTCAGATTCCCACATATAAGTGAGATCATATGGTATTTGTTTTTCTCTGTCTAACATTTCATTTAGCATAATAACCTCAAGGTCCATCCATGTTGTTGCTAATGGCAAGATTTCATTTTTTATAGCTGAATAATATTACATTGTGCATATACCCCACATTTTCTTTAAGCATTCATCCGTTGATGGACACTTACATTGTTTCCATATCTTGGCTATTGTAAATAATGCTACAGTGCACATGCGGGTTCAGATATCTTTTCAAGTTAGTGTTTTCATTTTCTTCAGATAAACACCCAGAAGTGGAATTGCTAGATCATATGGTAGTTCTATTTTTAAGTTTTTGAGGAACCTCCATATTGTTTTCCGTAGTGGCTGTACAAATTTATGTTCCTACCAACAGTGCACAAGGGTTCCCTTCTTTCCACATCTTCACCAACCCTTGTTATTTCTTGTCTTTTTTGTGTGTGTGTGTGAGGAAGATCAGCCCTGAGCTAACATCCATTGCCAATCCTCCTCTTTTTGCTGAGGAAGACTGGCCCTGGGCTAACATCCGTGCCCATCTTCCTCTCCTTCATATGGGACGCCGCCACAGCATGGCTGACAGGCAGTGCGTCGGCAGGCGCCTGGGATCCAAACTAGCAAACCCCGGGCTGCCAAGCGCGAACTAAACTGCTGCGCCACCGGGCAGCCCCTATTTCTTGTCTTTTTGATAACAGCCATTCCAACAGGTGTGAGGTGGTATCTTATTGTGGTTTTAATTTGCATTTCCCTGATTAATGATGGTGAGCATTTTTTCATGTATCTGTTGTTCATCTGTATGTCTTTTTTGGAAAAATTCATTGTCTTAACTACCTTGGAGACAGGCTATTACTCTCCATCGACATGACTGACTAAAGGAATAATGTATTTTCCCACACAATTATTTTATTTAATGCCAAGTTAAATGTTTAAGAGTTAAACCAAAATATTAGAAAATTGATATCATTCTCAATAATTGTTAATTGCAAACTCCTGTTTCTACCTCACATTTATTTATATATTTTATTTTAAAATGCCTTTATACCCCAATCCATTTTCTGGAATGAAAGGATATTTTGAGGGAATATTTATAACTTCACAAGTAACTTTATAGTTATTTACAGCTCTGGCTATCTAACTTTAGGGAACTGTGCTGGGGATTTCCAAGACCACTCTCATGCTCAGTGATTCACTAGAAGGATTCATAGGACTTGGAGGCTGTTATAGTCACAGTTATGGTTTATTACAGTGAAAGTAGTACATATGATAATCAAAGGGAAAAGTCTCATGAGGTGAAGTCCAGCAGAAAGCAGGTACAAGCTTTCAAGTCTCTCTTCCCTTCACACCCCCAGTGGAGCTGCATAGGATGCACTTAATTCTCCCAACAACAGTGTGTGACAATACATGCAAAATGTTGCCAACCAGGAAAACTCACCTAAGCCTTGATATCCTAGGATTTTATTGGTGGTCAGTAACATAGGCATGCACTGCCTGCACAACTCAACTCAGCTACTCTGACTCCACATTCCCAGAGCAAAAACAGGTGTTTACCATAAATCACATTGTTAGTATAAAGTATAGGGTCAAAATGATACAGGTAGAACATTCCAAGAGCTCAGAACTCAGCTCCCAGGAACTGGCCATGGGCCAGTCCTGAAAACAGGCCTTTCTTGGGAATGTGCAGAGTTTAAGCAATCCAGATCTACTGAGTTAGTCCTTTTCTACACAGGAACACATCCTGTGACCACTGCTTTCAAAAACAGCTTCATGAAGAACAATCCCCTAAATATTTAGCTCATTTCATCCTTTGAGTTCTGTTTTCATCTTCCTCTAAACACTAAAAAGCAAGAAGAACAAAAAGGGGAAGGGCATTATCATTCAACCCTATGAAACCCTATCACTATCATTTTTCTATAAACAGGGATGGTTAACTAATCTTTAAAACAAGAGAAGTTACCTCCTTTTCTTGAGAAGAGTAACCATTTGTCAACTAAGTTGTATAATCACTAATGTTATTATATTTGTCCTTTTAGCAACCACTCTGTTGTGGGATGACATGTTAAATTGTTTCTATTATCCACCTACTATAAATACCACAAACAATTTTGTGAAAAATAGTTCCCTTTTAAGCCAAGGCTTGAAACAATTATGCATAAAACTCATTGACTTTAATTGCATTTTAAACTCAGTTTTATGTTTGTGTGTGTGTGTCATTTCTTTAACTACAGAATTTATCACAAAAGTAAAGATTTAAAAAAATAAAAATAGTGCCTCTGCATCTCATCTCACTCTCCACAGTTAACATTTCTATCAGTTAGGGATGCCTAATGATAATAATAACAATAACAACCAAAAAAACCCTACATGGTGGCTTAAATATCCAGGGATTTAATTATCTTTCATAGAAAAAACAGAGAGGTAGGTATCCCAGTGCTGGTGGTGTTGCCCTAAGATGCCAGGAGAGACCTGAGGACATTATTTTTTTTCTCTATTGCATTGGTTCTAGTCCTCATGCTTGCTGTCTCATAGTCACCAAATGGCTGCTGCACCTCCAGGCTTCACAGTGGCATTATAGGCAGGGTAAAAGAAGAGGAAGAGGCAGGAATGGTAGACTTCTGGTTATAGATCATTAGCCATAAAAATTTCACACAGTCAGCCTTGGCTGCAAAGAAGTCTGGGAAATAGTTTTTATCTTTTACAGCCTCCATAGGAGAGGCACGTAGGAGAGAAGCGAGTTGAAAATGAGGTCAGATAAGCCAAGGTACAATGACAACTATACAGCTTTATACACACACACACACACACACACACACAAATACACACATATGTAGATATATGCATTTAAATATTAAATTATTCAAATGATAACATACAATATATAATTTTATAACTTGGTTTGTACCCTTAAATGTTTATTAGACATCTTTCCTTATCAGCCACGTGCAGATTTTCTTTATACTTTGTAAAGGTGCAGATTATATGGATATGTCATAATTACTTTAACCAGTTCCTGATTGATGGGAACTTATATATTTAGATGTCAGTACTATTATCAATGTGCTGCGGTGAACATGCTAGAACATATATCTATTTGCATTTGAGTGAGTATAACTTCAGGATAAATTCCTTGAAGTGTAATTGCTGGATTAAAAGGTATGCACATTTTAAATCTTCTTAATGGGGATTTAAAGAGAGATAAAAAGTGGTTTTGCAATTATAATGGGAGGTAATATATCCAATTTTATATTAGATACAAAGGGTAGTTTCTAGTGAAAAATTCAAAAGCTTCTAGTATAACATTGCATAGTGAAAAATGAAATGGAAGTTTTGTTTCAAAAGGGTTGTTTGTAAAATTCTGGAGGATATAAGGATGATCTAAAGGGGTAGGGAGAATACAGGTTGCAGGAGGAACTTACATATTTATGACAGATTTAGAGGATGCTAATATATCTGTTTCAGGTATTGGTCTTTTAGCCCAGACTTTAAGATGCATACAAATCACCTGTTAAAATTTGGGTTCTGAGCCTGCAGGTCCAGAATATGGCCTGAGATTCTGCATTTCTAACAAGCTCCCAGGTGATGCTGATGCTAATAGGGGTGAGGCTTTAGCCAACCTTCATGGATCAGAAATTGCTTTCTAAGGGAAGGGGAATGTGAAGCACTAATTGTGGTTTGCACAAGGTAGCACTCCTTAGGGAGCACTGTGTCAGGTGGGGTTCCAAGCTACACACATCTCATTGTGTCATTGACACAATGCCAATTCTAGATCACACTGATTGGTATTAGCACCAGCATTAGGAGATGACAGTGGTAACTGACTAAAAGTATTCAAATAACATGACAGGCTTCTCGGGACTAGGGTGAGATGCCCTTGAAGCAAGAGGAGAAGGACTTTGAAGATACTCTGTGGTTGCTGACAGAGCATTTGCATAATCTCACATAAAGCAGCCGTATGGAACTCTCATATATAACTTGGAGTAGGGGGAGACAGTGGAATTTTGTAGCAGGCTGGGTGTCTATAATAGCAGCTTGTGGCAAGGGTTATAGAAATGTGAGTAGTTACTGTTACTCTGATACCTGGGCAAATATGACTTCAAGAAACACAGGTTATCTCTCCTTGCAAACTGCTGTCTGAAATCCATTAATCTGTAGTTCCATTTAGTGCAAACATTTATTGGAAAAAGAGTCAGGTGTGGACCATCACTTTCTGGAACTGAATTAGGAATACTTAACCTTATGTTTCTTCTCATTGCTCTTACTAATTCCCTCTCACTTCCCCGCATTTATTGTTACCAAAATATTAAGTTGAGAATGGACAAAGTTTTGTCAGATACGAACTCTCTTTACTCAAGCATTCCAATGGAAATAGGACACATGGGAATAACAAAAGGCAGAGGATACTGTATCCTCATTAGGATATCTGGACAAGCCCATGTAGACTTTCTCTAGCCCGCTGACGTGTTCATTACCGCAGATCTAAGGAAATTAGACATGTATGCTCCATTATTCTTGCTTACAAGTCATTAATTTTAATTCAAGTCACAAATTGGAAGCCAGATATGGCCTACAGTCCTGTATTATTTGGCCAGTACAGTTTTTATGTTTTAAAATTTACATTTGTAAACTTAAAAATATGGAGATACTACATGAGCATGTAAAATTTTTACCTTCCTTTTGAAAAACAGCACATCTGGCAACACTGTTTACATACCACATGACAATTATCTGCTAAGGGCAGAATAAAAGCTGCCTCTTTGGGCTGGGATATTTTCGCCACAGTCTCCATCACTCCTTATTCTTTACTCTATGGCCAGATTCACTCATTTCAGTGAAATGCCTGGCCTGGGTAGGCAATTAAAGTTATGACACAATTTATATGTTCTAAATTCAGCTCTCTTGTTATGTATGCTATATCATCTTATTGAGTACCTTTGTATAAGGTACTTTATAGTTGTGTATACCTGTGTTCGAAAGAGCCTCTTTGTTTTCACTTCATCAATGTATATCCCTTAAGTAATTAAAGCACATTCAGAAATCCTTGTTTTCATGGTACATATATTGGTGGAAAAAGCATACATTCATTTGTACAACATATATGTGTATATTAACTATTTTTGTTAATGCTTTGATCAGTGAAGATAAGTTTAACCAACTTGAATGCAGGAAAGGATAAGAAATTGACCAAAAGTTTCTCTGTACACACAAAATGAATGGCATGTAGCACATATGTATTAGTTATCTATTGCTGAATGCATTATCACAAACTTAGCAACTTAAACCAACATACATTCATTATCTCACAGTTTCAGTGGGGCATGGGTCTGGATTTGGTTTAGTGGTGTTCTCTGGTTAGGGCCTCCCAAGGCTGCAGTCAAGGTATCATCGGAACTTTGGTTTCATCACAAAGTTGATTGAGGAAAGATCTGCTTCCAAGCTCCTTCAAGTTGTTGGAAAAATTCATTTTCTCACAGCTATAAGACTGACAGCCCTAGCATTTTTGCTGGCCATCAACTGCCCTGAGGTCCTAGAGGGTACCCGCAGTTCCTTGCCACATGGTCCTCACCATAGGCCATTTCACATTATGGCAGCTTGCTTCTTCAAGGCCAGCATTGGAGAGAGAGTCTCTAACTTCAGGGAGAGCCCAGTTCCTCTTATAAGGGATTTCACCTGATTAAGTAAGGCCCATCCAGGATAATCTCCCTTTTGATAGCCCCCAATCAAGTGATTTACAGTCGTTAATTACATCTACAAAACCCCTTCACAGTGCCATTAATGCAATCTAATCAAGAGAGTGGCATCCTATCACCTTTGCCATGTTCTATTGTTTACAGGCAAGTCACAAGTTCTGCTCATGCTCAGGAAGAAAGGAATACACAAAGGCTTGGACACTGTGGGGCAGGGATCACAGGGACCACCTCAGAGTCTGTCCACTGCAGCATGCATTTAATTGTATGTATTTACAAGAAACTCTCACTCAGAGGCATTTTTAGACACCTTTGTAATGAGCTTTGCTATCTAATTTCTAAAGTCACATAAGATTAGAAGCACAGGGTTTCAGCTAGAGGCAAGCACAGTGGCAGGATTGAGATCATGCAATCTGATACTAAGAAACAAAAGGGAAAAACCTACAGAAAAAAAAGACAAGGCCCCAAAGGTAAACGTCCTGAGAACATGTAGTATAGGGACAAATTTTTCTACCAACTCCTACAAACCCTGAAGGCATCAACATATGAGAACACAACCCAATAATTTCTTTTAATAATGGTGATAACCTATAGCCGTTGAGCAAAATATAAATTATGTTCAGAATACTGTTTAAGATGCTGAATTTCTATTTGATATAAAAATATTTCCTTCAAGAATAATATACATAATTTTGATTCCAAATTACTCCATGGCATTAAACATTTGAGATGTTAATGAACATGCTTTTATATGTATAAATATATACATTTGAGGCTATATATTTTTTATTATATAGAGGAAGGAAATGATCCTTTGACACGTGAGAGGGTACAAAGGGTAAAGGTTACAGGAAGGCTAATTTCTGCTCAGTGTAAGCTAGTATCTTCTAGTAACTGAAGATATGCAACAATGAAATGAGGAACTGAACTCTGCCTCTCTGAAAAGGTACAATCACTGGTGGGTTTATCATCTTCCTGGGATTTGCAAATAGAGAAGCTAGTTTTGTTGGGTGGTTAAACTAGATGAGCTCTTATGACCCTTCAGACTTTTTTTTCTGAGGAAGACTAGCCCTGAGCTAATGTCCATTGCCAATCTTCCTTTTCTTTCTTTCTTTTTTTTTTTTTTTTTTTTGCTTGAGGAAGTTTAGCCCCGAGCTAACATCTGTGCCAATCCTCCTCTACTCTGTACGTGGGACACCGCGACAGCATGGCTGGTGAGCGGAGTAGGTCCACACCCAGGGTCCGAACCTGCGAACCCGGGCCTCCGAAGCAGAGCGCATGGAACTTGAACCACTACGCCGCCGGGCAGGGCCGATGCTTCTGATTTTTAATCTCTTTCAGAAAAGTTTGACTTGGCGATCTTTGTAGACTGCAACATTCCCGGGGACAGAGGCCCGGTTCTCTTGTACACTTTAGGCTACCTGTCTAGTTAATGGAGTTTTGGGGACCACAGGTGGTAAAAGCTAAAGCTGCCATTGGGAATGTTCAAGGTATACAAAATGTTTTGACATAGTCCAGGAGAGAATAAAGAATTAGGAAAGAATTCCATTAGCAGAGAAGGCCTATCAGTCTTTCAAATGATTTCAGAGCCCTGGAGGACAAGGAAATGGGCAGAAAGCAGAACCCAGTTGAATAGCCCCTTTTAACCCAATTTCTATGCCTCCTCCTTTATTCTGTTGAGCTGCTAAGAGGGCAGCCTCAGCATATGGAAAGGCAATACAGTATCTCCAACAAATCTTCTCGCTAATTTGGAGCAACCTGGATACATTTTACAATATTTTTGGCGCGAGTTAGGAATCCAAATTCCCAAACTCTTCGGGTAATTTATCTATATTGTAATAAATGAGTCTGGCCTTTCAATTTGTTTATTGTCAACATGCAAAATATACACAGGTAAGCTTCCTCTGCACTGCCTTCCTTCTCTCTGCCATGGATGGCACACAAATGTTGGACATGTGGGAATTTTTGGGAACACATTTAAAAATGGTACATGCTTATAAACAATATCTCCCTTCATAGTGTTCCACATTGTGTATCTCAGGGTTGAGAATATTAACTCTGGAATTTTTAGTTTTTCTGTTTTATTTGTTTTTCTGGACTCCATTGAGCAAATGGCTTAATAAGGAGAGAGCTTAATCTCATTTAACAGTGTCTTTATATATCCATATAGCTTCATGAATATATTGTTTACGTTACTATGCACTGAAAGCTCATCATTGCTACTGTTTTACAAGGGTTGTTGCTGTGAAATAAATGTTAAACGCTGTATGCTTTTTGACTTAAAGACTAAAGAGACAATCAAGTTCAATCCTTCAGACGTTCTTGCTTTTAATATTATTCGGATGAATAAAAATGAGACCCGGACAATTACAATATTAGAAACATCTGGAAAATATTAAACTATATTTGCTTTTTGGTTCTAAACAATCCAAGTTAAAAACAAAATTAAGTAAAAACAAACAGCACGACTATCCTCCATAGACAGAAAGCTCCCTGTCTCTAAAAATAGGATTTGTTTCTGATGTACGCTTATCATCTCTCAGTATCCAGCATAGTGCTAGTCCATTGAATTCATTTTCATAAATTCCTTCTGGGGAATTTCTAAATATTTATATCTGACTTGCATGAGCTATGACTGCCTACTTGAAAGAAAGAAAAGCGACTAGGCCCATATACTTCAATATAAAGTTTATTGTGGGGGGAAGAATGTTTAAAGGTAAAGTTAGAAAGATTGTGACTGGTTGGTACAAATTTATTAAGAATCCACCGTAGAGCAAGGAGTTTCAGCAAACGATGGATTATTGAGGAGGACTAGAGGCAAACAGACCAGTTGGAAGGCTATTGGAAAATGAGTATAAACAGTAATTTATGCATTGCAGATTACAGCCCTGGCTCTATGCTATATATATTTTGCACATTTTATATCTCTATAAAAGATTTCAGGTAGTCATTATTATCTCAATTTTGCAGAAAAACAAATTAATAAAGAAACAAACACACCCCGAGGCTTAGGGAGGTAATATAACTTACTGAAGGTCACACAGCTCACAAGTGCCAGAATGAGATTCTAACATCCGTCCATTTGACTCCTCAGCCTGTGCTCCCACCTCGCTCTGCTCCCTCCTATGTAAGTACTGTGAGTTTGCAGAGATGCAGGGGAGAAACTTTGTGAGCTGATAATTACAGTAGTTTGGAAGACTATTCTGGTGTTTCATTTTTCTTGATTATATTCACTATCTTTAGATATATATTAGTGTCTTCTTTTTGTATGGAAAGCTAACATTTGACCCTTTCTAGGGTCAGAGCCATTCTGAAAGCCTGCAAATATAAGAGAAAGTTGTTTTTGTTGTATTGGAAAGTTAAATAAAAATAAAAGTGCTTTATCACTACATACTGTTTTAGGAACACAATGTCTGTGTTCATACTACTAAATTTATCGATGTTCTGTAATTACAGACAGTACTTGGAAATATTAAAATGATACACAAATATGGAAAAATCTTCAAATCAACCAGGGAGAATTTTTGTGATCAATAGACAGACTAGATTCCACTCCACCACTCCTGTTTAAAATCAAGTATAAAATTTGGAATTAGGGACAAAAAAATAAATGAGAAATATAAATATAAAGTAGAATCATATAAAGTAGAAGTGTTGTTTTCAAATAATAAAAACACTTTTCTATTAATATATATCACTAGAATCTATTTTAATTTTCTTAATTCTATTCTATTTTTCCTAACACATGGTAGCTACTAGTATAAGAAAACTATTTGAAAATCTATTAATATACTTTCTCACTCAATAAAGGATACTTCTTTAATTGGGGAAAATAAGACCAATAAGTGGTTATTTTATACACACACACACAAATCTATATGTATACACTCAAACATATAGTATATAATATATAACGTAATATATAATATATAAGGTACTATATAACATTGATAAAAATATAATGTATGATATATGATATAGTAATAAACAAAATTATATACCATTCATTAGATAATATAATATATTCATGAATATTATACAATGTACAATAATGTATATTTAGTATATAAAATTATAACACATATAATACATTATATGGGATGTATATTTTATATAATGTATATATGTGATATATAGAAAGTGATATACAAAATAGAATATTTTATATAATGTATTTCTACTTTTGTGTTCATAATTTTTTCATAATCAGATCAGATACAGTATATATTTTTCAATATAAACATTATATGAAAGAATTCTAATCACATTTCACTTCAAAGTTTTTAGACTGCCTCTGCATTTCAAAAAATAGTCAAATTCTAAATTATTATGGCTTTTAAATAGTAATACACACATTTACCATTTCAAATAATTTACAGTGTTACTGATGACATTAAAAAAGAACAAAATATTTGAGCAACAATTACCTGCTTGGCTATTCATGCAGGTAATCTCACTGAGTCCTCATGTCACTCCTGTGAGAGACATATCAACATAACCCTTTAGAAATGGGTTATAATTACTTAGATAATTACCTTTTCTGGAGTCTTGCCAGGATTTGAACCCAAATGTGTTTGCCTCAAATGTGATTCTCTTTGCATTGTACTATATTGCTATTCTAGCATGGTTTATGTAACACTTTCTTTTATATACGAGGAATAACTGGTAGTATACCTTTCCCATAACAGGCATAAAATAAATAATTATCCAGATTGGATAAAGTAAACCATTTCTACTACACTGTCAAATAAAATTCTGAAGGAACACAGAATCTGAGGTGAGTTTACTTATACCTCCAGCACAGTAATTAAGCTGAGCTCTATGTTATTTGTTCATGAAGAGTTTGCCTAATTTGTGAGTTTTGTATTTTATCTGTAGTTTGAAGAAATCAATAGCAAACTATAGATTCTCCCATTACCTTGAGTCATTATCATCCCATGTTATTATGAAGAAGAACCTCAGAGATTCATATTAAACCTAAACTTGCTAACCTTTTGTTTTCATCATTACATAAGATTGATATTGAAGGCGGTTTTGAGAACTATCCAACCTTGTAATAGAAGGTTATTTTAGGAAGGTACACTGTATTAATCCCAGCATGGCTTATTGATGTTCACATCAGGGAATGTGGAAATTTAGGTAGGTGTGACCTTAAGATAAAATGACCCCTCTGCTGCAAAGGGAATACCCCAGCGGAGCTCTCGCTTTAGGGATAATTACTGCGTAAGATGAACGATCTCGGTTTGTCCATACCTATCTTCACCTTCTATGCACTATATTGTCCTTTACCTATAAAATCAGCAAAATAGTAGATATCACAATTTAGGACCTAGGAATTATGTGAACATTTTCAATCAACTCCATAAAAATGACAGACAACTCCTTGCTTCATCCTATTTCTCTTGATAAAAATGAGTGGCTTTTAGAAACTTCACTCCATTTCATTGTTCCCTTTTTGATGTCTTGGTGTTTTTCTGACCGCTAACTTTACATTTACATTATATTCTGGCAATTTAATACCAATAATAAACTGAATTATCCTATCACTAACAGCTTTTGCAACCCAAAACTATGTGCTTACACTGATTGATTACTAATTGGATAAATGTTCATTAAATATTTGTATGTGTTTCTTGTAGAAATTAAAGGAAAGAAACTCTTTCAGGATATAGTTGATTTATAAAATTAGTTTTTCAAGAGTTTTCCTCTCTCTTGCTCCTTTACTTCTACTGAGATTTTGAGCTCAGATTCTGCCATCAGTTTCTATCTGCTTTCATGAGTTCTTGTGGACAGGGGTAAACGTACAATGAATGGAGGCATATGGTAGATAGGTTTGTAGAATTGTTATCACACACACTGGCATTTTAACATAGACCTAATTCTAAGAAATTATCTTGGAAATAATTCTTTTTCCAGGTGTATTTGTTTTCCAGATGTAGATTGTTTTTAAATAAAATTTGAATGCAAAGGAATTTTAAAATCTCAAAGAAACCTTTTGAGAAATCACTTTTGAAGAGGCCAAAAAACTGGATGGAGAAGTCAAACTCTTTTTTATTTAATTGTTAAATTTTTAAAATTTTTTTCACTTTATTAACAAATAATTAGGGGCCAGCCTGGTAGCGTAGCAGTTCAGTTCGTGCGCTTCACTTTGGCAGCTGGGGGTTCGCAGGTTCTGATCCTGGCGCGGACAGACGCACCGCTTGTCAGCCATGCTGTGGCGGCGTCCCATATAAAGTAGAGGAAGATGGGCACGGATGTTAGCCCAGGGCCAGTCTTCCTCAGCAAAAAGGGGAGGATTGGCAACAGATGTTAGCTCAGGGCTGGTCTTCCCCACACACACACAAAAATAAAATAATTAACATACACGACTGTATAAGTTTGAGGTGTACAGCACAATGGTTTGATTTACATATATTGTGAAATGATTACAATAGGTTTAGTTAACATCCATCATCTCATATAGATACAATATAAAGAAAGAAAAAAAAATCTCTTTGTGATGAGAACTCTTAGGATGTACTCTCTTAACAACTTGCTTATATATCATACAGCACTGTTAACTATAGTTATCATGTTCATTACATCCCTAGTACTTATTTATCTTATAACTGGAAGTTTGTACCTTTTCACCACCTTCCTCCAATTCCCCCTCCCCCCACCCTCCGCCTCTGGTCTGATCTCTTTTTCTAAGGGTTTGGTATTTTTTTAGATTCCGCATATAATTGAAATCATAGTGTATTTGTCTTTCTCTGTCTGACTTATTTCACTTAGTATAATGCCTTCAAGGTTTATCCATGCTGTGGCAAATGGTAGGATTTCCTTGTTTTTTATGACTGTATAAAATTCCATTGTATATATGTACCACAACTTCTTTATCCATTCATCCATCGATGGGACACTTAGGTTGTTTCCATGTCTTGGCTATTGTAAATAATGCTGCTTTGAACATGAGGGTGCAGATATATTTCTAAGTTAGTGTTTTTGTTTCCTTTAGATATATTCCCAGAAGTGGAAGTGCTAGATCATACGGTATTTCTATTTTTAATTTTTTGAGGAATCTCCATATTGTTTTCCATGGTGGCTGTGCCAATTTACAATCCCATCAACAGTGCACAAGGGTTCCCTTTTCTCCACATCCTCACCAACACTTGTTGTCTCTTGTCTTTTTGATGATGGTCATTCTAACAGGTGAGAGATGATATCTCATTGTGGTTTTAATTTGCATTTCCCTAATGACTAATGATGTGGAACATCTTTTCATGTACCTGTTGGCCATTTGTATATCTTCTTTGGAAAAATATCTGTTCAGGTCCCTTGCCCATTTTTCAATTGGATTATTTGGTGTTTTGCTGTTGAGTTTATGAGTTCCTTATATATTTTGGATATTAACCCCTTATCAGAATTATAGTTTACAAATCTTTTTTCCCATTCCATTGGTTGTCTTTTCACTTTTTCGATGATTTCTTTTGCTGTAGAGAAGCTTTTAGTTTGATGTAGCCCCACTTGTTTATTCTTTATTTTATTGCTTGTGCTTTAGGTGTGATTTACAAAAAATTATTACCTACACCCATGTCAAGAAGCTTTTTGCCTGTTTTCTTCTAGGAGTTTCATGGTTTCAGGTATTACATTTAACTCTTTAATCCATTTTGAGTTAATTTTTGTGAGTGAGGTAAGACAGGGGTCAAATTTCATTCTTTTACATGTGAATATCCAGTTTTCCCAGCACCATTTATTGAAGAGACTGTCTTTTCTCCATTGAGGTTCTTGGCTCCTTTTACAAATATTAGTTTACTATATATGCTTGGGTTTTTTCCGGGCTCTCAATTCTGTTCTTGGTCTATTTGTCTATTTTTACACCAGTACCATACTGTTTGTTTGTTTTTTTTTTTTTTTTGTGGGGAAGACAAGCCCTGAGCTAACATCTGTTGCCAATCCTCCCCTTTTTGCCGAGGAAGACTGGCCCTGAGCTAACATCGTGCACATCTTCCTCCACTTTATATGGGACGCCGCCACAGCATGGCTGACAGGCAGTGCGTCGGCGGGCGCCCGGGATCCGAACTCGCGAACCCCGGGCTGCCAAGCGCGGACTAAACCGCTGCGCCACCGGGCGGCCCCAGTACCATACTGTTTTGATGACTTTGGCTTTATAGTATAATTTGAAATCAGGAAGTGTGATGCTTCCTGCTTTGTTCTTTCTCAGGATTTCTTTGGCTATTCAAGGTCTTTTGTGGTCCCATATAAATTTTAGCAAGTGTTTTTTCTATTTCTGTAAAAAAAATACTATTGGAATCTTAGTAGGGATTGCATTGAATCCCCAATGGCTTTTGGTATATTGACATTTTAACAATCTTAATTCTTCCAATCCATGAACAAGCGATACCTTTCCATATATTTGTGTCTTCTTCAATTTCCTTCATAAATATTGTATTTCAGAGTAGAGATCTTTCACCTCCTTGGTTACATTTATTCCTATTTTATTGCTTTTAATACTATTGTAAATGGGAGTGATTTCTTTATTTTTCAAAGAATTCATTGTTAGCGTATAGAAACACTACTGATTTTTGTATGTTAATTTTGTATCCTGCAACTTGGCTGAATTTGGTGACTAGTTCTAACAGTTTTTTGGTTGAGTCTTTAGGATTTTCTATATATAAAATCATGTCATCTGCAAACAGAGACAATTTTACTTCTTTCTTTCCAATTCTGATGCCTTTTGTTTCTGTTTCTTGCCTGATTGCTCCGGCTAGGACTTCCAGTACTATGCTGAATAGGAGTGGTGAGATTGGGCACCTTTGTCTGTTTCCTGATCTTAGAGGAAAAGCTTTCAATCTTTCACCAAAGAGTATGATGTTAACTGTGAGCTTGTCATATATGGCATTTATTATGTTGAGTTATGTCCCTTCTATGCCTAATTTGTTAACTGTTTTTATCACGAACGGATGTTGAATTTTTTCAAATGCTTTCTCTACATGTATTGAGAGGTTCATATGATTCTTTTCTTTCATTCTATTAATGTGATTTATCACATTGACTGATTTGCATAAGTTGCATCCCAGGGATAAATCCCATTGGATCATGGTGAATAATCCTTTTAATGTGCTGCTGAATTCAGTTTGCTAGTATTTTGTTGAGAAACTTTGCATCTATATTCATCAGGGATAGTGGCCTGTAGTTTTCTTTTCTAGTAGTGTCCTTATCTGGCTTTGGTATCGAGTAATGAGGGCCTCATGAAATGAGTTTGAGAAGGACTGGTGTTAATTCTTCCTTAAGTGTTGGGTAAAATTCACCATTGAAGTCATCTGTTCCTGGGCAATTCTTCATTGGAAGCTTTTAAATTACTGATTCAATCTCCTTACTACTAACTGTTCTATTCGGATTTTCTATTTCTTCCTAATTCACTCCTGGTAGGTTATATGTTTTTTATGAGTTTTTCCATTTCTTCTAGGTTGTCCAGTTTGTTGCCATATAGTTGTTCATAGTAACCTTTTATGATCCTTTGTATTTCTGTGGTATCAGTTGTAATGTCTCTATTTTCATTTATAATTTTGTTGATTTGGGTGCTCTCTCTTTCTTCCTTGGTTAGTTTAGCTAAGGGTTTGTCAATTTTATCTTTTCAAAGAACCAACTTTTAGTTTGGTTAATCTTTTGTATTGTTTTTCTGTTCTGCATTTCATTTATTTCTGCTCTAACCTTTATTATTTCCTTCTGCTAACTTTGGGCTCAGTTTGTTCTTCTTTTTCTAGTTCCTTAAGGCATAGAGTTAGGTTGTTTATTTGGGATCTCTCTTGTTTCTTAATGTAGGTGTTTATTGCTATGAACTTGCCTCTTAGGACTGCTTTTGCTGCATCATATAAATTCTGGTATGTTGTGTTTGCATTTTTGTGTGTCTCAAGAAACTTTTATATTTCCCCTTTAATTTCTTCTTTGATTCATTGGTTGTTAAGGAGACTGTTGTTTAATTTCCATGTATTCATGAATTTCATTTTTCCTTTTGTTATTGATTGACTTCTAGTTTCATGCCATTGTGGTCAGAGAAGATACTTGGTATGATTTCAATCTTCTTGAATTTGCTAAGGCTTGTTTTGTGGCCTAACACATGGTGTATCCTAGAAAATGTTCCCTGTGTGCTTGAGAAAAATGTGTATTCTTGCTGTTGTTGGATAGAATGTTCTGTATATGTCTGTTAGGTCCATTTGGTGTATAGTGTTAAAATCTGCTGTTTCCTTATTGATTCTTTGTCCTCATGACCTATCCATTGTTGAGACTGGGGTATTAAATTCCACAACTCTTATTGTATTGCTGCTTACTTTTCCATTTAGCTCTGTTAGTTTTTGCTTTACATATTTAGGTGTTCCAATATTGGGCATATAAATATTTTCAGTGGTTATATCTTCTTGATAGATTGACTCCTATATCATTGTATAATGACCTTCTTTGTCTCTTTTTACCATTTTTAGTTTAAAGTCTATTTTGTCTGCTATAAGTATAGCTACCCCTGCTTTTTTTGGGGTTATAATTTGCTTGAAGTATCCTTTTCCATCCCTTCAATCTCAGTCTATGTGTGTCTTGAACGCTATCGTGAGTCTCTTGTAGGCAGCAGATTGTTGGATCTTGTTCTTTTTTTTATCCATTCAGCCATTTTGTGTTTTGATTGGAGAATTTAATGTCTACATTTAAAGTAATTATTGATAGGTTATGACTTACTCTTCCCATTTTGTTAATTGTTTTCTGTTTATTTTGTAGATCTATTGTTCCTCGTTTCTTATCCTGCTTTTTTTGTGTTTTGATGTCTTCTGTTATCAATATGCTTTGACTTCTTTATTATGTTCTTTTGTGTAATTGCTACAGGTTTTTCCCTTGTGGTTACCATGAGGCTTATATAAAAATACCTTAAAATTATAACACCCTCTTTTAAGCTAACTTCAGTATAATTCCTAGACTTTTACTTCTCCTCCCCCTCACATTTTTGGTTATTGCTGTTACAGTTTATATATTTTTTATATTGCGTGACTAATAACAGATTATTGTTGTTAAGGTTATTTTTACTACATTTTGGCTACATTTACTACATAGTACATTTAATACATTACTACCTTTTTAGACTTTTTAAAAATTATTTTTTGCATATAAACGATAGTAAATGTTTTTATTCACCTACTTCCTCAGGCAAAAAATATTGGAAGTCAACCAAATATTGACTCCTTTCTTTCTCACTTGCTTCATATCCAATCTGTCAGCAAACCATGATAGATTTTCCTAAATATGTATTTGTATTTTTTGTGGTCTCAGTGACTTTTTTTAATTGAATAAATTTGACCTTTAATATTGTGTTAGTTTAAGGTGTACACCATGTTAGATACATTTATTTATTGTAATATGATTGCCAATGTAGCAATATTTGTCACATTACATAATTATAGTATAATATTACTGTCTATATTCGTTATACTGTGCATTAGATCTCTATGGCTTATTTACTATTCATTGAAGGGTTGTATCTTTAAACACCATCACTCTTATCCCTGCCCCAAGCCCTGGCAGCCACCATTTTGCTCCATTTTTTAAAGGCTTATTAACTTTTTTAGATTCCACATATAAGTCATATCATAGAGTACTTGTCTTTCTCTGACTTCTCTTGCTTAGCATAATGTGCTCAAGGTCCATTGTTGCAAATGGGAGGATATCTTCCTTTCTCGTGGCTAAATAATATACCATTGTGTATAAGTACCACATCTTTTTCATCCATTTATCCATTCATGGGCATTTGGGTTGTTTCTGTATCTTGGCTATTGTGAATAATGCTACAATAAACATGAGAGTGCATATATCTCATTGAAATTTAGTTTGCATTTCCTTTGGGTATATACCCAGAAGTGGAATTATTGGACTGTATGGTAGATTTTTAATTTTTTGAGGACCCTCCATATTGTTTTCCATAGTGGTTGGACCAATTTACATCCCCACCAACAGTGTATAAGGGTTCCCTTTTCATCACATCCTCACCAGCCCTGGTTGTCTCTTATCTTCTTGATGAAAGCCATTCTAAAAGGTGTGAGGTGATATCTCACTGTTGTTTTGATTTGCACTTCCCTGATGATTAGTGATGTTGAGCATCTTTTCATATGTCTGTTGGCCATTTTGATGCCCTCTAATGAAAAATGTCTATTTAGTTCTTCTGCCTATTTTTTAATCAATTGTTTGTTTTTTGTTATTAAGTTAACTGAGTTTTTTACGTTTTGGATATTAACTGCTTATTGGATATATGGTTTGCAAAAATTTTCTCCCATTCTGTAGGTTGTCTTTTCATTTTGTTAATTGTTTCTTTTGCTGTGCAGAAGCTTTTGAGTTTCATGTAGTCCTGTTTGTTGATTTTTGCTTTTGTGGTTTGTGCTTTTGGTATCATGTTCAAAAAACCATTGCTAAGACCAATATCCATGAGTTTCTTCCCTATGCTTTTCTAGAAGTTTTATGGTATCAGGTCTTATGATTAAGTCTTTGATCCATTTTGAGTTAATTTTTGTGAATGGTGTGACATAGCAGTCAAAGTTCATTGTTCTGTGTGTGCTTCTCCAGATTTTCCAGCACCATTTGTTGAAGAGACTATCCTTTTCTCCATTGGGTATACTTGGCTCCCTTGTCAAATATTAGTTGACTGCATATACTGGGGTTTAATTCTGGGTTCTCTATTCTGTTACATTTGTCAATATGTCTATTTTCTTGCCAGTACCATACTGTTTTTATTATTATGGCTTTGTAGTATAGTTTGAAATCCAGAAGCATGATACCTCTGGCTTTGTTCTTTTTTCTATAGATTGCTTTGGCTGTTTGTGAGCTTTTGTGATTCCACACAAATTTTAGGGTTGTTTCTTCTATTTCTGTGAAGAATGCCTTTGGTATTTTGATGGGGATTGCATTGAATCTGTAGATGGCTTTGAGTACTATGGCCATTTTAACAATAGTAATTCTTCTGATCCATGAACATGGGATGTCTTTCCATTTGTTTGTGTCTTCTTCAATTTCTTTCAGCAAAGTCTTGTAGTTTTCATTTCATTTGGTTAAATTTATTCCTAAGTATTTTATTCTTTTTGATGATACTGTGAATGGGATAGGTTTCTTTCTTTCTTTTTCAGATGCTTCATCCCTAGTGTAAAGGAATGCAGTTGATTTCTGTAAGTTGATTTTATATCCTGCCACTTTACTGAAATTGTTGATTAATTCCAACAGCTTTTTGACTGAATCTTTGGGATTTTCTCTATATAAGATCATATCATCAGCAAACAGTGACAATTTTACTTTTTCCTTTCTGATTTGGATGCCTTTTCTTTGTCTGGCCTAACCACTCCTGCTAGGATTTCCAGTACTATATTGAATAGGAGTGGTGAGAGTGGGCATCCTTGTCTTGTTCCTGATCTTAGAAGAAACACTTTAAGTTTTTCTCCATTGAATATAATGTTAGCTGCAGGTTTGTCATATATAGCCTTTATTATGTTGAAGCATGTTCCTTCTATACCCAATCTGTTAAGGGTTTTTATCATGAAAGGATGTTGTATTTTGTCAAATGCTGTTTATTCATCTATTGAGATGATCATGTGATTTTTATCTTTCATTTTATTTGTGTGATGTATTACATTTATTGATTTCCATATGTTGAACCATCATTGCATCCCAGGGATAAATCCCACTTGGTTATGATGTATAATCATTTTAATGTGTTCTTGAATTTGGTTTGCTAATATTTTGTTGAGAATTTTTGCATCTATATTCATCAGGGATATTGCTCTATAGTTTTCTTTTCTTCTGGTATTCTTATCTGTTTTTGGTATCAAAGTAATGCTGGCTTCATAGAAAGAGTTTGGAAGTGTTTCCTCCTCCTCAATATTCTGGAAGAGTTTGAGGAGGATGGGTGTTAATTCTTCTTTAAATGTTCAGTAGAATTCACCAGGGAAGCCATCTGGTCCTGGCGTTATCTGTGTTGAGAGTTGTTTGACAACTGATTCAATCTCTTTAGTAGTTATTGGTCTGTTCAGATTTTCTATTGCTTTCTGACTCAGTCTTGGTAGGCTGTGTGTTTATAGAAATGTATCAATTTCTTCTAGGTTATGTAATTTGTTGGCATATAATTGTTCATAGTCTTTTTTGATTCTTTGTATTTGTCTAGTATCAGTTGTAATGTCTCCTCTTTCACTTCTACTTTGAGTGTTCTTTTTTTCTTAGTCTAGCTAAAGGTTTGTCAATTTTAACTATTGGAAGAATAAGCTCTTAGTTTCATTGATCTTTTCTATTGTTTTTCTGGCCTCTATTTCACTTATTTCTGCTCTAATCCTTATTGTTTCCTTCCTACTGCTAACCTTGGATTCATCTGTTCTTCACTTCTAGTTCCTTAAGGTGTAAAGTTAGGTTTTTTATTTGAGATCTTTCTAATTTCTTATATGCATTTATTCCTATAAACTTTCCTGTCAGAACTGCTTTTGCTGCATCCCATAATACTTGATATATTTCCATTTTTATTTGTTTTGAGATAATTTTTTAATATATTTCCCTTTTGATTTCTTCTTTGACTGAATGGTTGTTTAGAAGTGTGTTGTTTAGTTTCCACATATTAGTAGATCTTCTCACTTTTCTCACCACTGTGGTCAGAGAAGATGGTTGTTATGATATCAATCTTCTAAGATTTGTTTTGTGGCCTATCATATGATCTATCCTGGAGAATGTTTCATGTGCACTTGAAAAGAATAAGTATTCTGCTGCTGTTGGATATAATGTTCTGTATATGTCTATTAAGTCCATTTATTCTAAAGTGTGGTTCAATTCCAATGTTTCCTCATTGATTTTCTGTCTGGATGATCTATCCATTGCTGATAGTAGGGAATTGAAGTCCCCTACAATTATTGTATTGTTGTCTATTTCTCCCTTAATATCTGTTATTATTTGCTTAATATAATTTGGTGCTTGGGTGTTGGGAGCATGTATTTTTACAGCTGTTGTATCTTCTTGATGTACTGACCCCTTTATCATTATATAATGACTTTTTTTGTCTCTTGTTACCCTTTCTGGCTTGAAATCTCTTTTGTCTGATATAAGTATGGCTATGCCCACCTTCTATTGGTTTCCTTTTTCTTGGAGTATCATCTTCCATCCTTTCACTTTGAGACTATATGTGTCTTTAGAGATGAAAGGAGTCTCCACAGGCAGCATATCGTTGGGTCTTATTTTTTTACCCATCCAGCCACTCTGTGCCTTTTGATTGATGAGTTCAAACCATTTACATTTAGGATGATTACTGATATGTAAAGAATTACTACTGCCATTTTATTTTTTGCCTTCTGGATATTTTGTTTCTCTATTGTTTCTTTTTCCTTCTGTTTCTGTCTACCTTTGTAAGTTGGTGGTTTTCCATGGTGATTTGCTCAGTTTCCCACTTTTTTGTTTTGTGTGTCTGCTCTAGATTTTTGCTTTGTGGTTACCATGAGCTTTTCATAAAACATTTCATAGATAAAATAGTCCTTTTTCAGCTGATAGCAACTTATCTTCATTCACCTATAAAGGTTCCATCCTTAACTCTTCCCCTTTTATATATATATATATATTTTTTTTTGGTGAGGAAGACCAGCCCTGAGCTAACATCCGTTGCTAATCCTCCTCTTTTTGCTGAGGAAGACTGGCCCTGGGCTAACATCCGTGCCCATCTTCCTCCACTTTATATGGGACGCTGCCACGGCATGGCTGACAGGCAGTGCGTCGGCGGGCACCCGGGATCCAAACCAGTGAACCCCGGGCTGCCAAGCGCGGACTAAACCGCTGCGCTACCGGGCTGGCCCCCCCTTTTATATTTTTGATGTCACAAATTATCTCTTTTTATGCTGTAATTTCATTACCAAGTTGTGGTAGCTATAGTTATTTTTAATGCTCTTTTCTTTTAACCATTGTCCTATAATTAAGAGTTTAATATATTACAGTCATGTGCTGTATAATGATGTTTTGGTCATTGATGGACCACACATAGGATGGTGGTCCCATAAGATCAGTATCATATAGCCTAGCTATGTAGTAGGCTATATCATTTAGGTTTGTGCAAGTATACTCTATGATGTTTGCATAATGATAAAATCACCTAAGGACACATTTCTCAGAACATATCCCCATTGTTAAGCAGCACACAACTGTATTATAAAAAAAGGTTGCAGTTTTGTAATTCTATTTATCACCTTAATCACAGTTTTGTGTACTTTTGCTTTTTTGTTTCAGCTTGAAGAGCTCCTTTCACCATTTCTTGTAAGACATGTCTAGTGGTGGTGAACTTCCTCTGCTTTTGTTTGTCTGGGAAAGCCTTCATTTCTCTCTCATATTGGAAGGGTAACGGCTGGATAGCATATTCTCGACTCACAGTTTTTATCTTTCAATATTTTAAATATGTCATTCCACTCTCCCGGCCTGTAGAGTTCCTGTTGAGAAATCTGCTGATAGCCTAATGAGAGTTTCTTGGTAGGTTATTGTGTTTTTTCTCTGGTTGCCTTTAAAATTCCTTCTTTATCACTGACTTTTGACAGTTTTAATATAGTGTGTCTTAGAGAAGGTCTAGGTCTTTTTGCATTGAGATATTAAAGTGCTCTATTAGCTCCACGAACTTGTAAATCCAGTTCCACCCCCAGGTTTGGGAAGTTCTCAGCTATTATTTCTTTAAAAAAACTCTGCCCCCTTCTCCCTCTCAAATAACCATTATTCTTATATTGGCTTTTCTAATGGAGTCAGATAGCTCTCATAGTTTCTTCACTTTTTAAAAATTTTACTTCTCTCTCCTCTTCCACCTTAATCATTTCTAGACTTCTCTACCTTCCAGCTCACTAATTCTCTCTTCCATCTGCTCTGCTCTATTTCCAATGCATTTTAATGCATTCTTCACCTCATTTATTGAGTTCTTCAGCTCAACAATTTGTTTGGGTCTGTTTTAGAATTTCAATCTCTTTGGTAAAGTGCTACTTCTGCTCATTAATTTTATTTCTGAGATCATTGTATTGCCTCTCTGAGTTTTCTTGTAGATCACTGAATTTCTTCATAACAGCTACTTTGACTTCTTTATCAGTTAGATCACAATATTCCATGTCTTTGGGTTCAGTTGCTGGAAAATTGCTCTTTTTCTGATACTGTGTTACCATGATTTTTCATGGTGTTTGATGAAAAGTGCCTCTGCTGCTACATTTTCAGTAACGAACACTTTTCTTATTTAGGAAAGGCTTTGTTTACTTTGATTCTAACAGTTCAACAGGTTGGTAATTGGGAGCCTTCCTTTTGTTTCCCAGAAGGTGGCGCTATAGCACAAGTTTTTGGTTTCTCTTACGAGAACTAACTTGCTGCTAAAGTTGGGAGTGCACACATAACAATAACAGAAAAGCTGGTGGAGAAAAAAAATGAGTGGATGCAGAGTCGGGGAGGTGTGTACTTAGCACCTGGGGCTTTGGGTGTGCCCATGGCCCAGTAGGGGGATCCTCAGGTGGGGAAATACCAGAGGTCTGTGGGCTATCCTCTTGCCAGAATCTCTGGGCAGACAGCAGGAGACATTTTCCTTCAGTTCTCTTTGCCCACTTCCCTTTCCTTTCCCTCTCCCCATTCACAGTAGTCTCTCCTCAGAGAGAGCAATGGCCCTTATAGCTACAGAATGTGTGGCTGGGCAGACCCCCCACTCACCAACTTCATCCTCTACCTCCTCTGCCAGAACTACCACCTTCTCTGCCACCACCACCTCTGCCACTGCTCTCCTTGCTCCACAGCCTCCTCCATGGTGCAATTCACCCACTATCAGGTGCACAATAGGATGGATCTCTTGGGTGTCCTGGTATGCTGTGCAGAGGCACTTTTTTCCTATTATGGATGTCTGATTAGTGTTCAATTGTAAATCAAAGGGGAGGGAAAAAAGGGACAACTCATGCTGCCATGATGCTGATGTCACTCCACATTTTTTTAATCTTTAAACTAGAATTGTAAGTGAATTATGCATCACTGTTACCAAATTACAGAATCTAACTTTGACTATATTTTTACAATTACTAGTGAGTTTCATGTTACCTTTTATCTTTATTTTTTTGGTAAGGAAGATTAGCCCTGAGCTAACATCTGTTGCCAATCCTCCTCTTTTTGCTGAGGAAGATTGGCCCTGGACTAACATCCATGTCCATCTTCCTCTACTTTATATGTGGGACACCACTACAGCATGGCTTGATAAACAGTGCATAGGTTCGTGCTCGGGATCTGAAACTGCGGACCCCGGGCCACTGAAGCAGAGCACCCAAACTTAACCACTACACCACCAGGCTGGCCCCTACCTTTTATGTTTTTATGATGTTATTTAGCATCCTTTTACTTCCACTCAAAGAACTCCCTTTATTGCTTTTTGTAAGGCAGGTCTAATGGTAATGAACTCCCTCAGCTTTTATTCATTTGGGAAAGTCTTTTTCTCTACTTCATTTCTGAAGGACATCTTCACTGGATATGGAATTCTTGGTTGACAGTTTTTTTTCTTTCAATATTTTGAATATGTCATCCCATTCTCTCTGGCCTGAAAACTTTCTGTTGAGAAATCTGCCGAAAATCTTATGGGGGGGGTGTTCTCTTATTTATAACTTCTCTCTGTTCTTTGCTGCTTTTAAAATCCTTTGTCTTTGACTTTTGACAATTTACTTATAATGTGTCTTGGTGTAGCCCTACTCAGGTTCAACCTATTTGGGATCCTCTGGGGCTCATGGATCTGAATGTCCATTTCTCCCCTGAGGTTCAGGAAGTTTTCAGCCATTATTTCCTTTTTTTTTTTTTTGAGGAAGATTAGCCCTTAGCTAACATCCAGTGCCAATCCCCCTTTTTTTGGTAAGGAAGATTGGCCCTGAGCTAACATCTGTGCCCATCTTCCTCTACTTTATGTGGAACACCTTGCCACCGCATGTCTTGGTAAGCTGTGCGTAGGTCCATGCCTGAGATCCAAACCTGTGAACCCCAGGCCACAGCAGGGGAGCATACAAACTTAATCACTACCCCACTGTGCACACCCCCAGGCTTTATTCCTTTATATATACTTTCCCTTTCTATTTCTCTTCCCCTTCAGGAATTCCTATAATTCCAATATTGTTTCTTTCCATTGTGTCCCATAAGTCTTGGAGGCTTTCTTCACTGTTTTTCATTCTTTTTTCTTTTTTCTCCTCTGACTGGATAATATCTAATGTCCTATCCTCCAGGTCACTGATTCTTTCTTCTACATGGTCAAGTCTGCTTTTGAAACTCTCTATTGAATTCTTTAGTTCAGTTATTGTAAGTTTCAACTCTAGGATTTCTGTTTTGTTTTGTGTGAGGAAGATTAGCCCTGAGCTAACATCTGTTGCCAATCCTCCACCTTTTGCTGAGGAAGATTGGCCCTGGGCTAACGTCTGTGCCCATCTTCCTCTACATTATATGTGGGACACCTGCCACAGCATGGCTTGATAAGCAGTGCATAGGTCCATGCCCAGGATTTGAACCTGTGAGCCCCAGACCACTGAAGCAGAGTGTGTGAGCTTAACCACTATGCCACCAGGCTGGCCCCTCTGTTTTTCTTTTTTTCCCTGATGTTTTCTATTTCTTTGTTGAACTTCTTGTTTTGTTCACATATTGTTTTCCTAATTTTGTTTACTTGTCTGTATGTTCTTGTGGTTCACTAAATTTCTTTAAGAGGATTATTCTGAATTCTTTATCTGACAGTTCACAGATCTCTGTCTTTTTAGGATCAGTCATTAGAGCTTAATTAGTTTCCTTTAGTGGTGTCATATTTACTTAGTTTTTTGTGATCCTTGATTCCTTACATTGGTATCTGCACATATGTTCTCGGGTTCTACTTCCAGACTTTACATATTTGCTTCGGCAGAGACAAATCTTCACCAGTCAGCTCAGTTTGGGTTTGTGGGCATGTCTGCTGGTAATATTTTTGGGCAGGTGGGGCCTGCTATTATGGTTTACTTTTGGGCAAGGCAACTGTTTGACTTCTGAGGTTGGGGATGGGGAGGTATGCCACTGGCTGAGAACAGTTGGATAGGACTGCTGGCTCGGTTCCTGACCCAGTGAGGCTGTAGGATGGGCTCGGCAGTTGCCTGGATTCCCTGGTCAGGCTTCCTAGATGGTTGGGACTAGGTACTATATTCAGTCGGAGATGGGGCTATGAGTTAGCATCCCAGCCCTGGTAGGGCAGTAGGACAGGACCCAAGGCCTGTAGGGCTTGTTTGCAGACCCAAATCACACAAGAGTATGCAGTGAATTCGCTGGTCAGGTGAGGCCACTGGTTTTGCTCTGCAGATGCTGAAAGCCAAGGGCTGTGCAATCTGTTCAAGTGCCACTGCAAGTATGGCTGTTGGATGAACTACACAGCTTTCTGTGTGCTCTGGTTAGGTTCCCTGGTTGAGCAGGCTGAAGGCTATATTCAGCAATGAGTAGGGCTATGAATTAGTTTCCCTGCCCTGGCACAGCAGAGAAGCAGCTCTAAAGCAATAAGTCTCTTTGTTATCTTAACTCAAGCTGACCCATGCCCCAAGTTCCCTGACTGAACAGGGCCACTGGCTTTGCTCTGCAAACAGTCATCTCTTCCTGCCTGTCTTTCAGCTCCAGCATTGTTGGTTACACTGCTTCCAGGTGTTTTGGTCAGCCCTTCTGGTCAGATAGGGTTCTGGAGTCACAGTGCATAGGGTTATATTTCAGCTCACTTGTTTGAGTGGGATGGGGAAGGGTCACTCCAGGCAACTCACAATTTTTTTTTTTGAGGCAGGCTTTTCAGTTGGGAGGGGGCAGAAGCTACCCTTAGCCTTGGCTATGAATTAATCCCCATCCAGGCATAGCAGGGGAACCTCCTACACCTGAGACTGTCTATGCTCTGGGGGTAATTAGCTCTGCCTGCTTGCCTCTCAGCCTCCCCGATGGGGCTGGGAGACACTCTCCCAAATGGGTGGGGCTATGGCTCAGCTCCTTGCCTGGGCATGGACAAACTAGGCTCAAGGGCTGGCAAAACTCATCATTTGAGGACAGAAATCAGGGAGATCTGCACCCCAATGAGTTCCCTGGTCAGTGTGCCACCAACTCAGTTCTGCAGATGAGCAGAGCTGCTAGTTGGGATTATGACTTGGGCACATCAGGGATGAATTTGGTCTGCCAAGATACATGTGCTGGTTGTTGCAAGGCCCTCCCTCCTTCTTGGTCATAGTTAATTTCCAGTGGTTGAGCCTGGCAGATTCCCCTGCAATCCCCCTGGGGGGAGATCAGTGTAGGGGTTCCTACAAGGTGACCCACAATGCTGGGGGAGCTGGTTGTTCCCCCAGGCTCTCTTTTCCCAGTAGAGAAACTGGAGGCTCAGGGGAGACCTCCCCATGTGGTACTCTTTGCAGCACAATCAGTGTGTAGCTGCTTCTTTTACCCTTCAAATGCAGTCTGTCTTGGTCTCTGTAGTGCCAGGGGTGCTTTCAGCCTCAGCCCCGTGTTCTAGGATTTTCTAAGTGGTATCTTGTTCACGAATAGTTGTTAGTTGTTCTTCTCGTGAGGGGGAGCAAAGTCAGGAATGACCTATGTTGCCATCTTGGTGACATCACTCCCAAATTCTTTTTCAGATAGACAGTAAACGGTGGTTCATCATAAGCCAGTTATAATTTAATGAACCAAATGTATATTGAAATATTGAGAATCTAAGAAAACAATGATAGTAAATACATCTGAACTCCCATTTCTACAACAGTGCATAAGAAGCAAATTAAAACCCATTCCCTGAATAAATCCTTATTCACTGAACACCTAGCCTAGGATGGCTGACTCTCTCCCCTCAACACGCTTATAAGCATTTGCTCTGGGTACATTCCTCTGGAAATGAAACATATGGCCTAAAGATACAATACTCTGTTGGTTTTTATAAGATTATTTTAATGTTTATTTATATATTTATTTTAAAAACCAAATCCCTAGTGGGAGCAGGAACTTTCTGAGAACAAAAGTCATGTATATTTAAAAGAAATATAGAAAAGTAAGACAGTGACATGGTAGAAACAGGACCAAATATATCACAAATGAAAATGGGTTAGTTAAAATAGACTATCAGATTGTCTGTAAAAAATCCACGTTTATGCTATTAACAAGAATGAAAGCTAAAGCATAAGGAAAAGCAAAAGCAAATGTTGAAAGTAAAAGGATAGGCAAGTCATATTAGCCAAATACTAACAACAGCAACAAAAGGCTTGACTTATCTACATTACTATCAAAAAAGTTACAACTTAATACAAAAGGCATTATTAGAGATAGAGTGGGTAACTAAATTGACAATAAAAGTTACAACTCACTGGAAAGATAAAAATTCTAAGTATATATGTGCCTAAAATATATTCTCACAGATATAATACAACTAATGAGTAATTGCTAAATTCACCTTTACCCTAACAGTATTTCTTGCTGACACACATGTTTTAAAATTCATGTGCAACAAATATTTAATATTTGTACAAATATATATTTTATTCATTCCCCAAATGATGGATATTTAGGTATTTCTAGTTTTTTCTATCAAAAATTATCCCAAGAACTTGTGAACACCATCACTGTACTCCCCCCCAAATAAATATATTAGGCACTATAATTAGTGTTTAATTTGCATAGTTTCAATTAATGTTTTTTCCATAGCATGTGTAGATGATATGCTTACTACTTTTATTCTGGACAGAAATTGTTTTACATAAGACATTGATGTCTAAAAATAATAATAAAACAATTATGCTTAATGAGATTAAAACATTGTGATCAAAATACAATAATATATTTTATAAACTCCAGATTTACAGATGTCCCTGGAAATAATTTTACAATATGTATTAGGTTATTAAAATTAATTTAAAACTGATTTCTGATTATAGAAGTAATATACAATAAAAGAAGCATTTTTGGATTGTGAAGGGAAATATTTTAAGAACCACTTGTTATACCACTCAGAAATAGTCAAGTCAAAATATCACTGCATTAACTTCATCTTTTTTTGCAGCATATATTTTGAAATATTAATTCTTTAAAGGCAAAATGCATAGTGAACATTTCCCTATGTCAAACATTTCTGCAAAGTTTAATTATATCATTTTCCTCTTTGGGGGTAATTTGAATTAAAAAAAATCTCATTTGTGAATTGCTTTAATGCCACTGAATACCTGTGATAACATATAAAATATGAAAGTGGGTAAAAAGATATAGACAGAAAATTCAAGGCCAAAATTTTAGAGGAAATGAATATAATGATTATTATAACTCTTTTAATAATATTTGAAATTTATCAAGCACTTATTGTTATCCAGGCTCTTGACTAAATATTTTCTATACTTCCTCTCCTTTTCTTTCTTTTTCCTTTCCAAATTTCAAGCATATGATGCATTATTATTACCTATAGGCATCTTAGATCTCCAGAACTTATTCTTGTTATAACTAAAAGTTTGCACCTTTTGGCCAACATCTCCCCATTTTCCTCACCACAGCCCCTGGGAACCACCAATCTACTCTCTGTTTCTATGAGTTCAACTTTTTTAGATTCCACATATAAGTGAAATCATGCAATATTTGTCTTTCTGTGCCTAGCTATTTCACTTGGCATAATGTCCTTTAGGTCCATCTATGTTATTACAAATGGCAGAATTTCCTTTTTTTATAGCTGAATAATATTCCACTATATATATACCACATTTTCTTTGTTCATTCATCTGTTGATGGACACTTAGGTTGTTTCCCTATCTTTGCTGTTGTGAATAATGCTGCAATGAACATGAGTGTGCAGATATCTCTTAAAGATACTAGTTTAATTTGCTGTGGATATATATCCAGAAGTGGGATTGCTGGGTTATATGGTAGTTCTATTTTCAATTTTTTGAGGAACTGCCATCTGTTTTCTATAATGGCTGTACCAATTTATAATATCACCAACAGTGTACAAGGGTTCCATTTTCTCCACATCCTTGCCAACACTTGTTATTTTTTGACTGACTTTTTGAAAATATCCATTCTAACAGATGTGAGATAATTTCTCATGGTAGTTTTGATTGCATTTCTCAGATGATTAGTGATGTTGAGCACCTATCCATATGCCTGATGGCCGTTTGTATGTCTTTTTTGTAAAAAATGTCTATTCAGGTCATGTGCCCATTTTCTCATTGGATTGTTTGGGGGGTTTTTTTGCTATTGAGTTGTATGAATTCCTTATATGTTTTAGATGTTAACCCCTTATCAGATATATGGTTTGCAAATATTTTCTCGCATTCCATAGGTTTCCTTTTCATTTCGTTCATTGCTTCCCTTGCTGTGCAGAAACTTTTTAGTTTGATATAGTCTCACTTGTTCAGGTTTGCTTTTGTTGCTTGTGCTTTTGGTGCCATATCCCAAATATCATTGGCTAGACCAATGTCAAGGAAGTTTTTCCCTGTTTTTTGCCAGGAGTTTTATGGTTTTAGGTCTTACATTTAAGTCTTCAATCCATTTCTACGTAATTTTTATGAGTGGTGTAAAATAGGGATCCAATTTTATTCTTTTGCATGTGAATATCCAATTTTCACAGCTCCATTTATTGAACTAGACTACCCTTTCCCCATTGAGTATTCTTGTCTCCCTTATCAAATATTACTTGACCACATACATGAGTTTATTTCTGGACCCTGGATTCTGTTCCATTGGTCTCTGTGTTTGTTTTTATGAAAGTACCATACTGTTTTGATTACTATAGCTTTGTAATATAGTATTCAGTCAGGTAGTGTGATGCATCCCATGTCTTTCTCAAGATTTGACTCTTTGGGGTCTTTTGTGGTTCCATGAAAATTTTAGATTGTTTTTCCTATTTCTGTGAAAAATTCCATTAGAATTTTGATAGAGATTACATTAAATCTATAAATTGCTTTGAGCAGTAAGAACATTTTAACAATATTAATTCTTCTAATCCATGAACACGGGATATCTTTCCCTTTATTT
This sequence comes from Tapirus indicus, assembly GCA_031878705.1. Taxonomy (NCBI): domain Eukaryota; kingdom Metazoa; phylum Chordata; class Mammalia; order Perissodactyla; family Tapiridae; genus Tapirus; species Tapirus indicus. The sequence continues at coordinate 22,659,176 of CM062942.1, read as the reverse complement.
CTGTCTTCTTCAATTTCATTCCCCAGTGTTTTATACTTTTCAGTGTATAGACCTTTCATCTCCTTGGTTAAACTTATTCCTAAGTGTTTTATTCTTTTTGATGCTATTGTAAATGGGATTGTAGATTTTAATATGACTCTTTTTGATATGGCAAGTGGACAAAAAAGCAATAATATGAAATACCTGGAAAAGTACTAACAAGCTTGACCTATTGAACAAACACAGAATTCTCCACCCAACTAAAAGAGAAAGCACATCATTTTTTAGAACCCATGGAAGATATTCTACACAGGTGAATTATCATGTGAAAAGCAAGGCTCAGCAAATTTCAAAGATTAGGCATCATATTCTCTGTGCATTATGAAATCAATATAATTTAGAAGTTAATAACAAAATGACATAACCCCCCCAACATTGTAAATTTAGAAACACAATGCTAAATAATCGTAAAACCATAATGTAACTTTTAAATAAAACAGAGATGAGTTGCAATTAAAATACTACATAGCAAAACTGTGTAAGGCAGTGAAAAGTGCTGCATTGTGATAAATTTAAAGACTTCAATACTCATAAGAGAATATAGGCTCAAAATTAATGAGGTAAGTGTCCAGATTAAGAGAGTAGAAAATGAACAATAGAATATCTTAAAAAATAGAAGGAAGCAGTTAATTATAAGAGAACAATTAAATAGTAAAAGGAAAACAGTAAAATTATTTTTTAAAACTTGAAGTTAGTTCTTTAAAAACAAACAAGCAAACAAAATTAACAGACTTATAACAAGATTGAATAAGAGGGGGACACAAAAAATATTATGATTAAAAAGGAGACATAACTATGGACAGTGTAGAAATTGAAATGATTATAAGAGAGTTCTTCCCACTGCAATATGTCAACAATTATGAAAATGTGGACAAACTGGAAAAATTCTTACAAATTATTAGTTGTATAATAACTGAAGAAATTTTTAAAAAAGCATTACCGGAAAATTTTCCCAAAGGTTCAAATTCATGTCACTCTTAAGCAAAATCTTTTGAGAGGAGAAGAGTAATATTCCTGACCTGATTTTATAAACCAAGGATAATCTTGATGCCAAAACCAAGCAAAGATTTTAAAAGTAAGAAAAGTTGTTAGGTTCTTTTTTTCTCATGCAAAATCCTTAAAAAATATAGCAACAAATCAATTCCAACAGTGTATAAAAATATGTACATACTGTGTGTTCAAGTTGGCTTATCTCACACATACAAAGGTGGTTTAATTTGGGGCAATTTATTGATAGATTTGAAATGAAAAAACATATCACTTAAATAGATGCAGAAATATATTTGATAAAAATCAATACAAAATCTTAATAAAAACTCTTAGTAAATTTGGAATAGAAAGGAATTTCTATAACCTGATAAAGAATATCTATTTCTAGTTTCATACCATTGTGGTTGGAAAAGGTGCTTGATGATTTCAGTCTTCTTGAATTTATTGAGGCTTGCTTTGTTTCCCAACATATGATCTATCTTTGAGAATGTCCCATGTGCACTTGAGAAGTATGTGTATTCTGCGGTTTCTGGATGGAATGTTCTATATATATCTATTAAGTCCATCAGGTTTAGTATTTCATTTAAGGCCACTGTTTCCTTGTTGATTTTTCTGTCTAGATGATCTATCCATTAACATAAGCTGGGTGTTAAGGTCCTCTACTATTATTGTGTTGCTGTCAATGTTTCTCTTTAGGTCTGTTAAGCATTGCTTTATATACATTGGTGTGTCTGTGTTAGGTGCATATACATTCATAAGTATTATGTCCTCTTGGTGAAATGTCCCTTTTAATTAAATCAACTATAACAAAAAAGCTGGAAAAGTCACAAATATGTGGAAACTAAACAACATTCTACTGAACAACTGTTGGATCAATGAAGTAATCAAAGGAGAAATCAAAAAATACCTGGAGATAAATGAAAATGAAAACACAACATACCAAAACTTATGGGATGCAGCAAAAGCGGTACTAAGAGGGAATCTTATAGCAATATAGGCCCACCTCAAGATATAAGAAAAATCTCAAATAAACAATGTTAGTTTCTAAAAGAGCTAGAAAAAGAACAGCAAAGTCCATAGTCTGTAGAGGGAAGGAAATAATAAAAATCAGAGCAGAAATAAACAAAATAGAGACTAAAAGAACAATACAAAGGAACAAAGAAACTAAGAGCTGATTCTTTGAAAAGATTTACAAAAGTGACAAACCCTTAGCCAAACTCACTAAGAAAAAAGAGAGAAGACTCAAATAAATATAATCAGAAATGAAAGAGGAAGAATTGCAACCAACACCACAGAATTACAAAGGATTGTAAGAGAATACGAGGAAAGGCTATATTGCAACAAACTGGATAACCTAGAAGAAATGGATAAATTCTTAGAATCATAAAACCTCACAAAACTGAAATAAGAAGAAATAGAGAATCTGATTAGACCAATCACAATTAAAGAGATTGAAACAGCAATCAAAAACCTCCCCCAAAACAAAAGTCCAGGGCCAGATGGCTTCTCTGGCGAATTCTACCAAACATTCTAAGAAGATTTAATATACCTTTCCTTCTCAAACTCTTCTGAAAAATCGAAGAGGATGGGACACTTCCTAACTCATTTTATGAGGCAAATATTACCCTGATACCATAACCAGACAATGACAACACAAAAAAGGAAAATTACAGGCCAATATCACTGATGAACATAGATGCAAAAATCCTCAACAAAATATTAGGAAATCAAATACAACAATATATTAAAAGGATCACATATTCCAGGAATGCAGGGATGGTTCAACATCCACAAATCAATGTGTTATATCACATTAACAAAATGAAGAATAAAAACCACATGATCATCTCAACAGATGCAGAGAAAGCATCTGACAAGATCCAACATCCATTTATAATAGAAACTCTCAATAAAATGGGTACAGAAGTAAATTACCTGAACATAATAAAGCCCATATATAACAAACTTGCAGCTAATATCATACTCAACAGTGAAAAACTGAAAGCTATTCCTCTGAGAATAGGAACAAGACAAGGATGCCCACTCTCACCATTCTTATTCAACATAGTACTGGAAGTTTTAGCCAGAGCAATTAGGCAAGAAAAAGAAGTAAAAGGAATCCAAATAGGAAAGGAAGAAGTAAAAGTGTCACTATTTGCAGATGATATGATTCTATACATAGAAAACCCTAAAGAATCCACCCAAAAACTATTAGAAATAATCAACGAATACAGCAAAGTTGCAGGGCACAAAATCAACATAGAAAAATCAGTTGCATTTCTATACACCAACAATGAACTAGCAGAAAGAGAAATCAAGAATACAATCCCATTTACAATCACAACAAAAAGAATTAAATAATACCTAGGAATAAACTTAAGCAAGGAGGTGAAAGACCTATACACTGAAAATTATAAGATGTTATTGAAAGAAATCAAAGAAGACTTAAAGAAATGGAAAGATATTCCACTTTCCTGGATTGGAAGAATAAACATAGTTAAATTGTCCACATTACCTAAAGCAATCTACAGATTCAATGCAATCCCAATCAGAATCTCAGTGACATTCTTCATGGAAATAGAACAAAGAATTCTAAACTTTATATGGAACCACAAAAGACCCTGAATAGCCAAAGCAATCCTTAGAAAAGGAGCAAAGCTGGAGGTATCACATTCCCTGAATTCAAAAATATACTACAAAGTTACAGTAATCAAAACAGCATGGTACTGGCACAAAAACAGACTCACAGACCAATGGAGCAGAATTGAGAGCCCAGAAATAAACCCAAACATCTATGGACAGCTAATCTTTGACCAAAGAGCCAAAAAAATACAATGGAGAAAGGAAAGTCTCTTTAATAAATGGTGTTGAGAAAACTGGACAGCCACGTACAAAAGAATGAAAGACCATTATCTTACACTATACACAAAAATTAACTCAAAATAGATTAAAGACTTGAATGTAAGACCTGAAATTATAAAACTCCCAGAAGAAAATTTAGGCAGCACCCTCTTTGGCATTGGTCTTAGCAGTATCTTTTCGAATACCATGTCTACTCAGGAAACGGAAACAAAAGAAAAAATAAATGGGACTACATCAGATTAAAAATCTTCTGCACAGCAGAAGAAACTATCAACAAAATGAAAAGACAACCAACAGAGAAAATATTCGTAAATCATATATCTGACAAGGGGTTAATTTCCAATATATAGAAAGAAGTCATACAACTCAACAACAAAAAAACAAACAACCTGATCAAAAAAATGGGTAAAGGATATGAACAGACATTTTTCCAAAGAAGATATACAGATGGCCAACAGGCACATGAAAAGATGTTCAACATCACTAATTATTAGGGAAATGTAAATCAAAACTACAATGAGCTATCAACTCATGCCCATCATAATGGCTATAATTAACAAGACAAGAAATAACAAGTGTTGGAGAGGATGTGGAGAAAAGGGAACCCTCATATACTGCTGGTGAGAATGCAAACTGGTGCAGCCACTATGAAAAGCAGTATAGAGATTTTTCAAAAAGATAAAAATAGAAATACCATATGATCCAGCTATTCCACTACTGGGTATTTATTTATTCCAAAGAACATGAAATCAATAATTCAGAAAGATTTATGCACCCCTATGTTCATTGCAGCATTATTCATAATAGCCAAGACACGGAAGCAACCCAAGTGCCCACCAACAGATGAATGGATAAAGAAGATGTGGGAGATATATACAATGGAATACTACTCAGCCATAAGAAAGACAAAATTGTGCCATTAGCAACAACATGGCTGGACCCTGAGGGTATTATGCTGAGCAAAATAACTCAGACAGAGAAAGTAAAATACCATATGATTTCACTCATATGTGGAAGATAAACACATAGATAAGGAGAACAGATTAGGGGTTACTAGTTGGGAAGAAGGTGAGGGGAGGGCAAAAGGGATAAAGGGCCATGTTTGTAGGGTGACGGATAAAAACTAGAGTATTGGTGGTGAACATGACGCAGTCTATACAGAAACAAATATAATAATGTACACCTGAAATTTGTACAATGTTATAAGCCAATATGACCTCAATAAAATAATTTTTAAAAAGAGTATCTATTTAAAAAAAAACTAGACAACAATTACTCTAAGTGGGCCAACTTTAGAACCAGAAAGAAAACCTCATGCCCATCTTTAAAACCAGAAAGAAAACAAGGGTGCTTACTACTACCAGTTCAATTCAATATTGTGCCCTAGGTTGTAGTCAGCAAAATATAGCAGGTAAGAGAGATCAGTGACAAAAGGCTTAGAGAGGAAGAAATAAAACTAATTATTTAGAGATGATATAATCATTTACAGAAAAAATCTTCAGACAACTTAGAAATAATAGGTGAGTTCAGCAGTTTGATATAAGACTAATTTACACAAATCAATCACATTGATATATATCAAAAACAAGGAACTCAAATATACTTTAAAAAATGTATATTCAAAAATGTGTACTACTTACCCTAGTATCATAGAATATCACATATCTAAGAATAAAAATACATATGCAAAACCTTTACAGGAAATAATTATAAAATTGTTAAGTGACATTAAATGAGACCTAATAGAAAAACATGCTATATTTATAGATAGGAAGACAATGTTATAAAAATAACAGTTGTTTTTTAGTTTGATCTTTAGATTCAATGGAATTCCCTTAACATCCCAACAGCAATTTCAAATAAATTTTTTCAGCGATTTTCATAGAATTTAATAACCCAAAAAGACATTTCTGAAAAAAAGGAAGATGAGGCTTGCTCCAACATATCATTAGCTATTATAAACCTATATTAATTAAGTGTATCACTGGCATGGGATAGACACGTTCACCAGTGGAGTCCAACAGAACGCCCAGAAATCAAACTCATTTGTATGGAACTTTGGAGTATTGCAGAGGTCTTGTGCTAGATCAGATTGTAAAGGGGTGTCTACTCAATAGATGGACCTAAAAATATTTATCCACATGTGATAAAAAATAAAATTGCATTCTACTATAAACCATTAAGAAAAATCAACTCCACATAGATAAAGGACTTAAATGTCCAAAATAAAACTTTAAAGCCCTTAGTAAAATATATAGGTAATGATCTATTAGACCTCGGAAAAGAAAAGGATTTCTTTGCAAACAGTACAACCACCCACAATAACAAAAATAAGATTTTTCAGTCAGGGTAAGCTAGACTTTCAACAACACGCTATATATCCATTGTAACAAAAGAGCTGTGCTCATTATTCAGGGACCCAGGCTGAGCAAAGACTCACCTTAAAAAATACTTTCATGATCATAAGGGCAGGAAAAAGAAAACATGTTTAATTTAATTTAAATATTCTGCCTGGAGTGACAAATGTCACTTCTGCTCCCAGGTGGCTAAAATAAATCACATGACAATGAGTAAATTCAACAGGATGGTGTATAATCCTTTCACCAAACACTAACTATATACTACCTATATATTTGACTATGTTAAAATTAAGATATGTTGGGACCTGGCCCCATGGCTGAGTGGTTAACGTTCCGCACGCTCAACGTCAGCACCCTGGGTTCACGGGTTTGGATCCCAGGGGCAGTCATGCTGGATCCACTCACCAGTCACACTGTGGCAGTGTCCCACATAGAAAAAAAAATAGAGGAGGCGCAGTTGTTTAGTTCGCGCTTGGCAGCCAGGGGTTCGCAGGTTCAGATCCTGGGCGCCAGCCGACGCACTGCTTGTCAGCCATGCTGTGGCGGCGTCCCATATAAAGTAGAGGAGGACGGGCACAGATGTTAGCCCAGGGCCAGTCTTCCTCAGCAAAAAGAGGAGGATTAGCAACGGATGTTAGCTCAGGGCTGGTCTTCCTCACACACACACACAAAATAAATAGAGGAAGATTGGCATAGATGTTAGCTCAGGGCTAATCTTCCTCAAGTCAAAAAAAAAAAGAGAAGGACTGGCATGAGATCTTAGCTTAGGGTGAATCTTCCTCAGGGTAAAAAAAAAATTAAGATATGTTGTTAAAATTCTGCAAAAGTAAAGCAATTATAAGGATTGCTGTAACAGATATTAAAATATAAGTCTATGTAATCAAAGAGGATGGTACGAGTGTATGATTAATGGAAAAAATAGTCCAGAAATGTATGGACAATTCACCCCCAAGTAGCAAAGAGCTCAATTAATACCCAGATCTTGATTTCTAAATACCATTTTCCATGAAAAGGAACCAGGGATTTTTGGAGAAACAGGTGATTATAGGTCTTGGGCAGGGAAGTGTATGGTAAGCCTGGAATTCCTTTCTAGCCAAAAAGAAAAGAAATGCTCAGTCTAATGGAGTCATGTCAAAAGACAAAGATGGTGATTTGTATGGGCTTCTGCTAACCTAATTTGGAACAATTTGAAAATTGAGAAATATATTGACCTAACAATAGAGCATTAAACTACATAGGCAAAACTGATAAAACTACAAAGAGAAAGAGATGAATCCATTATCCAAGCTGGAGACTTCAACACTCCTTTCTTGGAAATGGACAGATCCAGCAGGCAGAAAATCAGTAAGGACATCATTGAACTCAACACCACCATCAAGCAACTGGATATGATTGACATCTACAGACTACTTCATCCAACGACAGCAGAATTCACATTTTTCTCAAGCTCACATGGAACATTCATGAAGACAGACCACATTTGGGGCCAAAAAACACACCTTAACACATTTAAAAGAACTGAAATCACACAATGTCTGGTCTTATACCACACTAAAGTTAAGTTAAAAATCAATAACAGAGAGACAGCTGGAAAATCCTAATATACATGGAGATTAAACAACACACTTCTAAACAAAACATGAGTCAAAGAATAAATCTCAAGAGAAATTTAAAAATATTTGAACTAAAAGAAAATGAAAACAAAATTTATGGGATGCAGCATAGGCAGTGCTTAGAGGGAAATTTATAGCATTGTCTGCATTCATTAGAAAAGAAGAAAGATCTGAAATCAATTATGTAAGTTTTGACCTTAGGAAACTAGAAAAAGAAGAGCAAATTAAATCCAAAGTAAGCAGCAGAAAACAAACAAACAAACAAAAAAACCCAATAAGAATTAGAGCATAAATCAATGAAATTGAAGACAGAAAATCAACAAAACCAAAAGCTGGTTCTTTGAAAAGACCAATAAAAACAATAAGATGCTTGGCAGGCTAACTAAGAAAAGAAGAGAGAAGACACCAATTACCAATACCAGAAATGAAAGAGAAGACATCACTTCAGATTCCATGGACTTTAAAAGGATAATAAAGGAATACTAACAACAACTCTATGCCCACAGATTTGATAACCTAAATGAAATGGACCAATTCCTTAAAAGACACAGTCTGCCAAAATTCACACAAGAACTAAACAATCTAAATAGGCCTGTATCTATTAAAGATATTTGAATCAACAATTAATAACCTTCCAAAACAGAAAGAACCAGGTTCACTGGTGAATTCTACCAAACACTTAAGGAAAATATTATACCTATTCTCTACAATCACTTTCAGAAGATTAAGCAGAGGATATACTTGCTAACTCATTCTATGTGGGCAGCATTATCCTCATACGAAAACTAGACAAGACATTAAAAGAAAAGAATACTACAGACCAATATCTCTCATGAACATAGATGTAAAAATCTTCAACAAAATATTAGCAAAACAAATCCAAAAGAGTATTAAAAGAATCATACATGACAACCAAGTGAGATTTATTCCAGGTATGCAAGGCTGGTTCAACATTTGAGAATCAATTAATGCAATTAATCCTATCATCACACTAAAAAAGAAAAATCACACTATTCTATCAATAGATGCAGAAAAAAATTTTGAAAAAAATCCAACATCGATTCATGATAAAAACTCTCAGTAGTATATAAATAGAGGGGAACTTCCTCAACTTGATAAAAAAAAATCTTCAAAACACCTACAGCTAGTGTCATACTTAATGGTGGGACACTTGAAGCTTTCCCACTAAGATCAAGTACGAGGCAAAGATGTCCCCTCTCGCCACTCCTTTTCATCATCATTCTGAAAGCCCTTGCTAATGCTATAAGGCAGGAAAAGGAAGTAAAAGGTATACAGATTGGTAAGGAAGACATAAAACTGTCTTTTTAGATGACATAATCATATGTAGAAATCTGAAAGAATCAACAAAAAAAACTCTCGGAACTAATAAGTGATTATAACTAGGTTGCAGAATACAAGGTTAATATACAAAAGTCAATTGCTTTCCTATATACCCACAATGAACAAGTGGAATTTGAAATTAAAAACAATATCATTTACATTAGCACCCCTGAAAATGAAGTAAATGGAGAGACATTTCATGTTCATGGATAGAAAGAGTTAGTATTGTCAAGATGTTAGTTCTTCTCAACTTGAGCTATAAAATCAATGCAATCCCAATCAGAATCACAGCAAGTTATTTTATAGATATCAACAAACTGATTCTAAAGCTTATATGGAGAGGCAAATGACCCAGAATAGCCAAAACAATATTGAAGGAAGAGAAGAAAGTTGGAGGACTGATGCTACCTGACTTCAAGACTTACTTACAGTAATCATGACAGTGTGGTATTGGTGAAAGAAAAGATAAATAGGTCACAGGAACAGAATAGAGAGCCCAGAAATAGACCAACATACATATAATTAACTGATCTTTGACAAAGGGAGCAAAGGCAATACACTGGAGGAAAGATAGTCTCTTCAACAAATATTGCTGGAACAATCAGACATCCACATGCAAAAAAAAGAATTTATTTTAAACATAGCCCTTACACCTTTCACACAGATTAACTCAAACTGATCATACACCTAAATGTAAAACACAAGATTATAAAATTCCTAGAAGATAACATAGGAGAAAACCTAGAGGACCTTGAGTATGGTGATGCCTTTTTAGATATAATACCAAAGATACAATCCATGAAAAAAATAATTGATAAGCTGGACTTTATTAAAATTAAAAACTTCTGTTCTACAAAAGACAGTATTAAGAGAATAGGAAAACAAGCCACAGACTGGGAAAAAATATTTGCAAAAGACATATCTGAAAAAGGCTTGTTGTCCAAAATATATAAAGAACTCTTAAAATTCAACAATAAGAAAATAAACAACCCAAGTAAAAAATGGGCCAAAAACTTTAACAAACACCTCACCAGAGAAGATAAACAGATGGCAAATAAACATACGAAAAGATGCTCCATATCATATGTCATCCGGGAAATGCAAATTAAAACAACAATAAGATACCACTATGCACCTTTTAGAATGGCCAAAATATGGATCACTGACAACTCCAAATGCTGGTGAGGAAACGGAACAGCAGGAACTCTCATACATTGCTGCTGAGAATGCAAAATGGTATAGCCACTTTGGAAAACAATTTGGCAGTTTCTTACAAAACCAACATAATTTACTATATGATCCAGCAATTGTGCTCCTTGGTATTTACTAACCAAAGGAGCTGAAAAATTATGTCCACACAAAAACCTGAATGTGGATGCTTATATCAGCTTTATTCATAATTGCCACAACTTGGAAGCAACCAAGAGGTCTTTCAGTAGGTGAATGGATAAAAAAGCTGTGATACAGCCAGACAATGGAATATTATTCATCACCAAAAATAAAGAAGCTATCCAGCCATGGAAAGACAGAGAAGAATCTTAAATGAGTATTACTGAGTAAAAGAAGCCAAAATGAAAAGGATATATACTGTAAGATTCTAAGTATATGACATTCTGGAAAAGGCAAAACTATGGAGATAATAAAAACACCAGTGGTTGCCAGGGGTCGGGGAGAGAGAGATGAATAGGCAGAGCACAGAGGATTTTTAGAGTAATGAAAATACTCTTATGATTATAACAATAGATATATGTCATACTTTTGTCTAAACCCATAGAATGTACACCACCAAGAGTGAACTCTAAAGTGAACTATAGATTTTGGATGATTATGCTGTGTCTATAGGTTCATCCTTGGTAAAAAATATACCACTCTGGTGAGTGATGTTGATAATAGGAGAAGCTGTGCATGTGTACGGGGAAGGGGTATATGAGAAATCTCTGTACCTTCATCAGTTTTGTTATAAACTTAAAACTGCTCTAAAAAAGTCTTAAAAAAATATTGACAGTAATTGATCATGTCACATTAAATGTTAAAGAAAATAAATGAGTTCATAATGATATATTTTCTAAAATGTGGTTGGGTGAAGCTTTTTTAACAGAAGTCGCTAGGTAATAAGTTTGGAAAGACTAATATAATTAGGAAATCACCAATTTGCAACATCTAATGTAATAATCATAAAAATTGATTGATGTCAAAACAATTGGGGTTATTTGGTACTAACGTACCACCCCACAGATTACTTACTACAGTTGTGTGCCACACAATGATGTTTCAGTCAACAACAGACCACATATATAACGGTGGTCCCATAAGATTATAATGGAGCTGAAAAATTCCTATTGCCTAATATATGGTAACGTCGTGGTGCAATGCGTTACTCACGTGTTTGTGGTGACGCTGGTGTAAGCAAACCTACTGTGCTGCGAGTCTTATGAAAGTATAGCATATATAATTATGTACAGTATATAATACTTGATAATAAATGGCTATGTTACCGGTATACGTATTTTCTATACTATACTTTTTATTGTTACTTTTGAGTGTAGTTTTCCTACTTATAAAAAAAATAGTTTACTGAATAACACCGGCAGCAGCCTCATACATCTCATGTTTACCACATCTCTTGATTGCATCATTTTCTCTTGTGCTTGATTTAATCTTGTGTTGTTTTGTTTATCGTGGCCTGTAAGTGTACAAAATCCACTGCTAATGTTGCCAGTAAGAGGCCACATCAAGTGATTAACCTGGAAATGAAATTAGAAGTGATTAAAGACTACAAAGGTAGAAAATCAGTGATGGTTATTACTCACCAGTCAGGCATGTCCCATTCCACCATAGCTATGATCTTGAAGAAGAACCATGACGGAACAGTGACGGAAGCTGTTAAAGGATCTACTTCAGTAAAAGCAGTGAGACTAACAAAAATTCGAGGAGGGTCTATATCAGACATGGAGAAACTTCCAATGACCTGGATTGAAGACTAGAGACAGAAGTCTATCCCTCTCAAACCATGACGATCACAACCAAAGCAAAAAATTTGTTTGCAACGTTGAAAGAAAAGGCTGGACCCAATTACAATGTTGAATTTACTGCTAGCTCTGGGTGGTTATTGATTACATAATGTGAAAGCTAGTGGTGAGTCTGCGAGTGCTAATGTGAAGGCAGCTGAAGAATTTTTGGAAGCTCTAGATAAGCTGATTGTGGAGGAAAATTACTTGCCAGAGCAAATATTCAATATGGATGAAAACTTCGTATTCTAGAAACGGATGACTGAAAGGACTTTAATCTGTAAGGAGGCCAAATCAATGCCAGGTTTCAAGGCTTTTAAGGACAGGATAACAGTCTTGCTTGGGAGCAATGTTGCAGGCTACAAATTGAAACTCTTTGTGATCTGACACAGTGAGAACCCCAGGGCCTTCAAGCATATCAGTAAGCACACTGTACTGCATACAGGAGCAATAAGAAGTCATGATGACCCAGCTCCTCTTCCAAGATGCCCTCCTGAATTGCTATGCCAGGGAAATGGAGAAGTACTGTTTGGAGAATAACACACCTTGAAAGATTTTGCTCATGGTTGATAATGCTCTGGACATCCTCCTTTCATTGGTGATCTTCATCCCAATATCAAAGTGGTGTTTCTCCCTGCAAACACCACGTCTTTGATACAACCAGTGGATGAAGGAGTTATAGCAGCTTTTAAGGCCTATAACCTGAGGAGGACCTTTGCCCAGGCTATTGCTGCAACTGAGGAAGATACTGAGAAGACACTGACACAATTCTGAAGGATTACAACATGTATGAGTGCATCAAGAATCTTGCTTGGGCTTGGGGTGATGTCATCAAGGAGTGTATGAATGGCATCTGGAAGAAGATACTCAAGAGGTTCATCCATGACTTCAAAGGATTTTCCAACGGTGAAGAGGTTACAGAAATCAACAAGTCTGTGGTTGAGATGAGCAAGCAACTTCTAACCTGGGTGTGGGTGAGGATGACATTGGGGAGCTCCTAGAGGTGGCTCCTGAGGAACTGAGTAACAAGGAGTTGTTAGAACTGGAACAGGAATGCATAGCAGAAGAAAAGGCAAGAGAAAAGGAAGCTGCAGAAGAAAAGAACCACCATCAAGAAAATTCACAGTGAAGGGGTTAGCAGAAGCTTTTGCAGACCTCTACAACTCCTTAAAACGTTTGAAAACATGGACCCCAAAGTTGAAAGGTTTTCCTTAGTAGAGAGGAATGTTCATGGTCTATTTTCTGCTTACAAGCAAATCTATGATGAAAAAAAGAAACAAACCAAGTGAACCACCGTGGACATATTTCTGAAAAGAGTGACACCTCCTCAAGAAGAACCCAGGCAGGTCCTTCAGGAGGTATTCCAGAAGAAGGTGTTGTTATCATAGGAGATGGCAGCTCCATGCATGTTATTGCCCCTGAAGAACTTCCAGTGGGACAAGATGTGGAGGTGGAAGACAGTGATACTGATGATCCTGACCCTGTGTAGGCCTAAGGCTAATGTGTGTGTTTGTGTCTTAGTTTTTAACAAAAAAGTTTAAAAAGTAAAAAATAAAAAATTTTAAAAATAGAAAAAGCTTATAGAATAAGGATACAAAGAAAGAAAATATTTTTGTACAGCTGTACAATGTGTTTGTGTTTTAAGCTGTGTTATTATAAAACAGTCAAAAAGTTTAAAAAATTAAAAAGTTTATAAAGTAAAAAAGTTATAGTAAGCTAAGGTTGATTTATTAATGAAGAAAGAAAAATTTTTTTTATAAATGTAGTGTAGCCTAAGTGTAGTACTTTACAGTAGTGTACAGTAATGTCCTAGGCCTTCACATTCACTCACCACTGACTCACTGACTCACCAAAGCAACTTCCAGTTCTGCAAGCTCCATTCATGGTTAAGTGCCCTATACAGGTGTACCATGTTTTATCTTTTATATTGTATTTTTACTATACCTTTTCTATGTTTAGATATGGTTCAGTACACAAATACTGTTGTGTTATAATTACTTACAGTATTCAGTACAGTAACATGGTGTATAGGTTTGTAGCCTAGGAGCAATAGGCTATACCATACAGTGTAGGTGTGTAGTAGGCTATACCATCTAGGTTTGTGTAAGTACACTCTATGACGTTTGCACAATGAAGAAATCACCTAATGGCACATTTCTCAGAACATATCCTCGTCGTTAAGTGATGCATGACTGTAAATGCAAAGAAAAAACTATATCTTTACAACAGAGTCATCTGGTCAACACTGCATTAACTAAGTAATCAAATTCAGTATGACCAACAGTGAGACAACCAGACTTTACAGGCTCTGATGTGACACAGTAAGGCAGTAACATTCCCTATAAAGCTTTTATGCCAAAAATGTTTGAACTAATTCTAATCATGAAATTATTATTAAAAATTCAGAACAGAGGATGTTATACAAGATAATAGACTAGATTCTTCAAAAATTGAATGCCATGAGAAACAAACAAATGTAAAAAACAAGCAACTAGAAAAACAAAAAGGCAGAACTGTTTGAGATTAAAAATGACATAAAAATGAAAATAAATTTGTGACCTTGGATTATCCAATTTAAAAGCTCTAGAAGACAACTTGGGGACAATTGGGGATATCAGAGTATTGCCACGATATTATAGAAATATAGTGTGTGTGTGTGTATGTGTGAAGAAGACTGGCTCTGAGCTAACATCCATTGCCAATCCCCCTCTTTTTGCTGAGGAAGATTAGCCCTGAGCTAACATCTGTGCCCATCTTCCTCTATGTTGTATATGGGACACTGCCACAGCATGGCTTGATGAGCACTGCGTTGGTCCACATCCAGGATCTGAAACCCTGGGCTGCCAAAGCAGAGCACACTAACTTAACCACTATGCCACCAGGCAGGCCCAGAAATATTTTTTATTTTAAAAGTAGTAATAGTATTGTGGTTATATAGGATAATGTCCTTATTCTTAAGAGATACACGGTGAAGCAGTTAAGGATAAAGTATCATGACGTCAACAATTTTCTTTCAGGTGGTTTAGCAAAATAATATACACATAAACATATGTTGACACAGCAAATGTGGCAAAATGTTAATAACTTATGAATCTAGGGTGAACAATTGGTGTTCGTTGCACTGTTCTTTTAACTTTTCTGTACTTTTGAAAATTACCTTTAAGAAATAACTTGAAGAAAGTGAAAAGTCAAGTTACAAACTGGGAATGTATTTGTCATCACACAAATGACAAACAATAAATATTAGGAATATGTAAAAATTTTCTACAAATTGCTATGGAAACCAGAAACAATCCAATAGAAAAATGAGGGCAAATAAAGAACAGGCATTTGACAGGTGATAAAAAAATTTCCTAATAAATTTAAAAATGTGTTTTGATGAATAAAATACAAATCAAGATCAAAGTGATATGTACTTTTTTCCATTTGAATTGGTGAAAATTCAAGTAAAAATTTCTAACAATACCACATGTTGGAAAGAATACAGATTCTCAGCATTACTTATAGATTGCAAGTGAGAGAGTTTAAATTGGTATAACTACTTTGGAACACATTTGGCATTATCTCATAAAATTGTACACATACATTCCCTATGACTCAACAATTCCACTTTCAAGAGAAACTCATACATTTACATTCAGAGACATATGTAAGAACTTCCATAGTAACACTGTTCATAAGAGCAAATACCTGGAAACAACCCCCTCTCCATCACGAGAATGGATGAATGAACTGTGTGTGTTCACATAAAGGAATATTGTACAGCAGTTAAAATAAATTATGGCAAGATATATGTGAAACTCAGAATTTTTAAGTTAAAAAATTCCAAAAGACAACATACAGCCTGTATATCTATATTTATATATCTAAGTCTATATATCTTTGCATACACTTTTTAGGAGTACATACAAGATAATTTAAAGCTATGCAGTTTAACCTAAGGAAATGATGAACACAAGATTCAGAATGCAATTCCATTAGGTGAGGGGTGGGCAGGAGAATAGTTTATATAGGATCAAATATGTAAATTTAAGTTATTATCAAGGTTCTGTTTTTCATGTTGAGTGGATTTCTCGGGTTCTTCTTATATTATTAACAAAGATAAACAGGCAAATACAGATATATGCGTATCTAACTAAGCAAATGTGGGGGATCAGAATTGGCCACCCCAAAATGTGTCTCTTTGGCATAAGGATTATTTTGGGCTGGTTACTTTTAAAACTGCAGACATGGGAAAAGCTCTGAAAACCAAGTAGAAGACATTTACATTTGTAAGGGAAATGTCCATTTGTAAAGATGTCTCTTTCTCTTCACCAGGAAGAAGGAGGGATAACCTTATCTCTAGCAACTCTTATTAATGCAGAAGGCAAGGACTTAAATCTGTATTATAAACTTACTCTTGTTTACCATGCTTTTCTGGTAATCTCCCATAACTGACTCCCCCTACCCCCAACATCCTCCTTTGTCTTTAGCTGAAGATAGTATTTAAGGTAACAGCCTCCACCATTTTGACAAGTTGCTCAGTTTTCCTGAGTCTCCACCATGTATACATGTTATAAAGCTTTGTTTGATTTTCTCCTGTTATTGTCTTATGTCAATTTAATTCGTAGCCCAGCCAGAAGGACCCAGAATGTAGAGGATTTGTCTTCCTCCCCCACATAAATAATAAAAGAGGGTCGTGCCTGGACCAACAATGAATGCGCGTTATGAACCAAGGACAAAGATTAATCCTCAATCCTGTGCCCCTGTGATCAGGTGGTATGATAAGCATTTGCTGTGTGAAGCCAGTATGAATTGCTATTGGCAACAGGCAGTAGGAATACAGAGAAGGTCCGATGGCAAACTTGAAAGAACACGGGGAGTGAATTAGGTAGTTCTGTATCTTTACTGTGTACCTCCTTAAATTCTTTACTGATACTGTGCTCCTTATTAATTCCAAAAGGTTCACTGAGTATCACTTTGCCTCGAATTTCTGCAAAAATGTACTGGCTGTGTAGGTGGATCTATTCCTGAGAGTATCAACACTCTAATAAACCTGGATGTTTTGAGCTGTTTGTAAGAGCAATTGGGCATGGTTTGAAAACCCTGGAGGAGGAAAGAGCAAATTAAGTTTAGAAGGTATTATTACCTTTTTTTCTCCAAGTACAACTCCTAGACTAAGGAGTCAGATACTTCATCTTCCCTCCCATTTTCCTGGGTGATGAAGCAAATTTAAAGTGTGTGTCTCAAAATAAGGCTTTGTCTTTTTAAAAGGTTTAGGTAGTTCTCTGGCAGATAATATACAAAGGTAGATGTATTTCTACAAAATACTCAGCAACCGTCCTAAAACTATTGGTGAAATAAGTATCAGTGTAGGTAGCAATTAGAAAGGTGATTTTATTCTTGAAAACTTTCACATTTTAAAACCTAGAGAGATGAATAAAATAGACATATGCTTTTATTCATATCATTCCTCTACTCTACTTACTGAATAATTCGTCTTTTTGAGTGTATTGCTTACATGTGCAGGGTCAACTTGGGGCTGGCTAGATGGCTCTGTTGAACTTGGCTGTGCTTACTCACATGTCTGGAGTCACCTGACTGTTCACTGGGGTTACTGTTCACTAGGACGACTGCTCTCATCCACATGTTTCGTCCCCCCAAAGGCTAGCCAGGGCATGTTCCCATGGTGACAACAGAGGCCTAAGAGGCAAGAAGAAATCTGGGAGACTCAGAGCTGGCATACAGACAGCTGGTAAAGTCACATGGCCAAATACAGCATTAAAAAACAGCATTACAATGTGTGAATACATGAAGAGGAAATAATTGGGGCTAGTATTGCAATCTACCAATGGTACTAATGACTGTAACTGTTCCCTAATCACTGGTCTTTGAATAATAAGGCCAATTTTTGTCACTTCACATCCCTTCCCACTTCATCTATTGTAGTTTAGATAAGATCTTCTTTCCCCTCATCCCTGTGAGTGTTTCACCCTCAAGGCCCAAGGGAAAGAATTTCAACAGTTTGTTAGCTAGCTAGGTTGGTAAATACTGGTTTCTATTTCTAGTTTGGCAAGCATCATTTAATTTTTGTATTTCAGATAAATATGCCTTCTTCATAAATAAAATTATGTCTTGAGGTTAATAACATGTTTTGAAAATCTTAATTTTTCTCATAGAATCTAACCTACTCATAGTAGGTGCTCAATAAATAATCAGTAGTTGTTTATACGTCACTTCTGAGGGTAGCAAAGAATCTGTTATATCAAGGATAAAAAGCAGTCCAGGTTTGGGGCTGGCCCGGTGGCCTGTAGTTAAGTTCACGCACTCCGCTTCTGGCGGCCCAGGGTTCGCAGGTTCAGATCCCAGGTGCAGACTGATGCACCACTTGTCAAGCCATGCTGTGGTGGTGTCCCATATAAAGTAGAGGAAGACGGGCACAGATGTTAGCCCAGGGCCAATCTTCCTCAGCAAAAAGAGGAGGATTAGCAATGGATGTTAGCTCAGGGCTAATCTTCCTCACAAGAAAAATAAAGGCAGTCCAGGCTAAAGAGAGAGTATTCAATTACAGATTTTCCAGAGGCAGTACAGAAATGTATTGGTTTAAAAAAAAAAGATCAAAGCACTCAATTAGATATAATTTGTTTTTTTCTTGATGGAACACCTTTTTAATTGACCAAGCAGAAGCTTACTACAAAGCATAGAAAAGTTAAAGCAACTGCTGTTATTATAAACCAGTAGTTTTCCACCCTGGTTTCAAACTAGAATCACCTGGGGAGCTTTTTAAACACCACCAATGCTCAGGGTTCACCCCAGATCAACTAAATCACTATCTCTGGAGGTGGAGCCTAGGCATCGGTATATTTAAAAGTTCCCTAGATGATTCTAATGTGAAGCCAAGGCTGAGGACAGATGCTTTAAACTCTTCTAAAAATAACAACAAGAAAGTTTGGAAATTGAGCAATACACCTGGAAGCAACACACAGCTGTTAACTTGGATATTGGTAAACAATCCTGACAGATGAAACAGTACCCTAATTAATTGGTCTTCCTAAATCCATTATGGGCCTTCACCTGGCAGCATTTTCAAAACATGGGTTTTGGAAATGCTGAATTTCTGTTATTATAAAGTAGTTCATAGATGCCGGCCTAGCAAACTTACAATTTGACTCTTGTGATATAAAATCGATTTGATATCACTGGGATGCAGATCTCCTGATGAGAGCTGACAAAGACCAGCTGAGGCTTTAGCTAAATGATGTGTGAGAGCACTGAGGAGCAGACAATTGGAAACTAATGAGATGATAAAGGCTTTCAGGTATGTGAGTTGATCAGCTACCTGCTGAGACTCTCTCACTATAGATGAGAACTCCCTGGCTCAGGGCCCTCTTTTCCATTTTAGGTTCAATCAAGGTTAGCCCAGGCTGTATGTGATATTCTGTTACGTATTGTCTCTGCTCACTTTGGAGGTAAAGTTGGAGAGAAGTGGGAGCCAGTAGGTATGGCTTCCATCCCACATTTACATACATTCTACTCTAAGAAGCATTCTTATTAGCACTTGCATATAGTGGCACAGGGATGACTGGTGACAGCGTTTATCAAAGGAGTTTGGGTCACAGATTGAAACCCTGTGGCCACTTGGGATTGTGCTTGCTGCCCCATAAAACTGCTGACCTTGACTGAAACTCCCTGCCCCCAATCTGGCCAAACCTGGCCACTTTCTATCTCTTACCCAGAGCAGAGTGGTTGTGGTAGGAAAAAAGAGGTATGACGCTATACTTTAAAGTCAAAGTAAAATCAGTTTTTGTATTCCAAAAAATTCAATTGGATTTGGCAGTTCCAACTTCAAGGAATTTAAAATATCTCATAATGAGATGATATCAGATTGGAATGAAAAATATTGGCAAAATATAAAGAAAATGTGTAAATAAAATATCAGGTTATTGAGCTATTAAAACGCGAGAACTAAAAATCTTGTTAAGACTGGACTAGAGAAGTGATTCTCCAAACCAGCCTTAAGAAATGCTCCAGAAAATGTGTTCCATTACCATACAAGTGAAGAAAATGCTGCAAACCATACCCCCTTCTTACAGTGTCATTGTATAGATTATCAGAGTAAAGGCCCAGAGAAATAATAAAGAAGGTTTGAGCTTGCTTAGTCCATATGGAGTTTCAAAATATTCTTATAGACAGAGGATTTTCTGTTATATAATGCATATTACATCTTGGGGGACACTGAACTGGTACTGTTCATGTAATTAATCACAGAGAGGCTGATCAATTAAATGAAATATAAAGCCACGTACTATGAGTAAAATTGGATAATTTACCCAGCCTTGAAATTCACCACCAAATTTTAGGTGTGGAGATTATATTATTCTTTTAGGTTTCACCATCCACAGGAGTAAGGCTACTGAACTACGCTGCTAGATTTAAATCTAGGTACAGTTCTAAGGCAATCAAGGGCAGAAATTCAGGAGATCCATGACATCCAGTCACTTACCTTCGAATGTATTCCACATTTTCAATGTCTCTTGGCAAATACAGCACTTAGAATTTTACAATACTCTTTGTGCAGTCAAGCCAGAACAGATTATTTTACAGAAACAGTTTTATTATAGTTTTCTTTCCCTCTCTACCCCTTCCTTTTTCCTTTCTTTCATTTTTTATATCTTCTTTCTTTCTAAATAACCCACTTAAAAACATCCTAATTCAAATCCTTTAGGTTTAAATCCTTTAGAAATAGGTTCATTTAGATTCTCTTTTACTCAAAACCCATTATTTCAAAATATAACTGCTGATACTGTGTTGGATTATTACAGTGTTTCTGTAACCTTAGCTTACTACTGTTACCACTAGAAAGAGTTACTTAATATTGATGTTTCATTAATAGCATTTGAATATGAATGTATAGCAAATTTTTTTATCTTGCAGAAAAAGAATGAGAAATGAGGTTATGGTTCAAGAAGGTGACATAGGAAGATCATGAACTCATCGCCTCTCACGGACACACTGAGTCTACAGATACATATGGTACAATTGCCTCTTTAAAAAACCTAAAGGCTGGCTGAGTGACAACTACACATTGGGCAAGAGAAGAAAACTACATCGAAGTGAGTAGGAGAGGCTGGGACACAATCTTGCCATAAGCCCCACCACAGCACAGCAACCCACAACCAGGAGAAAACGCAAAACCTGGAGCTTCTCCTGAGGAGTGAACAGTTTGAACGCCACATCGGGTACCTCAGCTTTTAAGGCCTGCACCTGAGAGACGAGCGCCCAAAGCATCTGACTTTGAAAACCAACAGGGCTCATGTCCTGAGACCCACAAGACTGTAGTAATCTGAGAAATATCTCTTAAAGGGCTCCCATGCTCAGACTCACCCACCCCAGGGCACAGGTCAGAGGCAGCTGATCGTGCCCAGACTTAAGCTGAAGGAGGTTCACCTGCTTATATTAAAGCGTCGGCCTGAGGGGCAGGTATTTAGTTTAACACACATACCTAGGAGCCTGCTGGAACACCCTCTGGGGACGGAGACCGGCAGGCTCCAATCTCGTGCTCTCCCTTTACCATACTCCAGAGCACCAGTATCTCCTAGAAGGGAGCTTTTACACTTGTCTGGTGCCCTGATTTTTTGAGGCTGCCACCCAGGGGATGCCTCTTGAGCACCCAGTTCTGGAGGCCAGCAGGGGCTTATGCTCGTGGGTCCCACAAGACTGCAACCAACAGAGAAAGAGTTCTTCAACAGCTACCACCCCTAGTGCACAGCAAGAGGCAACAGACCCAGGAGCTCTGTCTTTCTGTGTAGGAGACCTATTAGCTAATCATCATGACTGTGGCCTGAGGGGCAGACTTCTAATTAAGCACACATCTAAAGGCTGACTGTAAACCTTTCCAGAGATCTTGGTGGGCAGGCACCATCTTCTCATTCTCTCTCTGCTTCACTCCAGAGCACCAGTGTCTCCTGGAAAGGAGCTTTATACATGTCTGGTGCCCTAGTTTTTGTGGCTGCTGCCCAGAGGATGCCCCTTGATTGCCTGGCTCTGGTGGCCAGTGGGGTTTCCATTCCTGGGCCCCATGGGACTGTAGCAATTGGAGAGACAATTCTTGGCAAGCTACCACCTGCCACCACTGCACAAACAGCAGACTAAGGCACACCTCCTCAGTCCTTCTGTGAAGAAGCCCTCTTTGTTTGTCCTAGAGCTTCAGCCTGAGGGGCACGCTTCAGGTTTGGCACACATCTAGCAGCCTATGAAGCCGCTCTCAAGGAATGTAGGCTGTGGACGCCATCTTGGCACTCTCCCTCTGCAAAAGAACTTATACAATCATCTAGAGCCCCAAGTTTTGCAATTACTGCCCAGGGGACACCATCAGACCACCTGGCTCTGGTGGCCAGCAAGGCTTAAACTTGCAGTCCCATAGGACTGTATATATTTTAAGGGTTTTTATTTTTATATATTTTAAACTACTTTTAACACCTGCTGCCTGAGGGTCTGGCTTCTGATCAGCCTGAATCTAGGGGCTGAGATCCTCCCCTTAGGGACACTGACAGGTCTTGGCACATACTCAACTACTGGGAGCTATTAAAAATATAATAGGCTGCTTGGACAAGCACAAATATTTGAGAGACTACCAAGAGCTAGGGCAGGGTTGAATGACATAGTTTATCTCCTACACAAGGCCACTCCTTCAAGACTGGGAGAGGGAAGACAGCTGGTCAAACAAAATGAAGAAAGAAAGGAATATGTTCCAAATGACATTACAGGATAAAACCTCAGAAAAAAACCATAATGAAATGAAGATAAGTAATTTTCCTGATAAAGAGTTCAAAGTAATGGTCATAAAGATGCTCACCAAACTGGGGAGAAGAACGGATGAACACAGTGAGAACTTCAATGAAGAGATGGAAAATATAAAAAAGTACCAAATAGAAGTCATAGAGCTGAAGAATACAATAACTGAACTGAAAAATACAGTAGAGGGGTTCAACATCAGACTAGATGAAGCAGAAGAAAGGATCAATCAACTCAAAGATGAGGCAGTGGAACTAACCCAATCAGAGAAGCCAAAAAAAAAAAGAGTGACGATAGCTTAAGGGACTTAGGGGACAACATCAAACGGACTAACATTTGCATCATAAGGCTCCCAGAATGAGAAGAGAGAGAGAAAGGGGCAGAAATCTTATTTGAAGAAATAATGGCTGAAAACTTCCCTAATGTGGGGAAGGAAACTGACATCCAGATCCAGTAAGCCTAGAGAGTTCCAAAAGATGAACTTAAAGGGACCTACATCGAGACACATTATAATTGAAATGTCAAAAGTTAAAGAAAAGGAGAGAATGTTAAAAGCAGCAAGAGAAAAACAACTTGTTACATACAAATGAACCCCCATGAGTGAGTATCAGCAGATTGTTCAGCAGAAACTTTGGATATATTGTGCCACTCCCTTCTTGCCTGCAAAGTGCTGAAAGAAAAAAATTTCCAACTAAGAATACTCTACCCTGCAAACTTATCATTCAGAATTAAGAGAGAGGTAAAGAATTTTCTAGACAAGCAAAAGCTAAAGGAGTTCATCACCACTAAACCAGACTTACAAGAAATGTTAAAGGGACTTCTTTATGTGGAAAAGATAGGGTGGTAATTAGTAACAAGAAAATATGAAAGAATAAATCTCATTGGATAGGTAAATATATAGTAAAGTTAGTAGATTAATCACTTATAAAGCTAGTATGGGGCCAGCCCGGTGGTGTAGTGGTTAAGTTTGTACACTCCACTTCGGTGGCCTGGAGTTCACAGATTCAGATCCTGGACACAGACCTATGCACAGCTCATCAGCCATCCCATATATAAAGCAGAGGAAGATTGGCACAGATGTTAGCTCAGCAACTATCTTCCTCAGGCAAAAAGAGGAGGATTGGCAACAGATGTTAGCTCAGGGCTACCCTTCCTCGGCCAAAAAAAAAAAAAAAAAAGTATGAAGGTTAAAAGACAAAAGTAGTGAAAATAACTGATTACAGTAATTAGTTAAGGGATATGCAAGATTAAAAGATGTAAAATGTGACATCAAAAACATAAAACATGGGAGAGAAAGTAAAAATGTTGAGCTTTAGAATGGGATCAAACTTAAGTTGTTATCAACTTAAAATAGACTGCTACAGATACAAGTTGTTATATATAAGCCTATGGTAACCACAAAGCAAAACCCTACAGTAAATACACAAAGAAGTATACCACTAAAGCAAGTCATCAAACCACAAAGGAAGAGAGCAAGACAAGAAGAAAAAAACAGAGAGGAGCTATAAAAACAGCCAGAAAACAATTAACAAAATGTCAATACATACATACCTATCAATAATTACTCTAAATGTAAATTGACTAAATTCTTCAAAAGACATAGAGTGGCTGAATGAATAAAAAATGCAAGACCCATCTATATGCTGTCTACAAGATACTCACTTTAGATGAAAAGACACACAGACTGAAAGTGAAGGGATGGAAAAAGATATTCCATGCAGATGGAAACCAAAAGAAAGCTGGAATAGCTATACTTATGTCAGACAAAATAGACCTAATAAGAGACAAAGATGAGCATTACATAATGATAAAAGAGTCCATCCAACAAGAGGATATAACATTTGTAAATATTTATGCACCCAAGACAGGAGCACCTAAACATATAAAGCAAACATTAACAGACCTAAAGAGAGAAACAGACAGCAATACAATTAATAGTAGGAGACGTTAGTACACCACTTACATCAATGGATAGATCATCCAGACAGAAAACAAGGAAACATCGGCTTTAAACAACATGTTAGACCAGATGGACTTAGATATACAAAGAACATTCTGTCCAAAAGCAACAGAATACACATTCTTCTC
Organism: Tapirus indicus; assembly: GCA_031878705.1. Classification (NCBI taxonomy): domain Eukaryota; kingdom Metazoa; phylum Chordata; class Mammalia; order Perissodactyla; family Tapiridae; genus Tapirus; species Tapirus indicus. The sequence goes on along the minus strand of CM062942.1, from coordinate 22,634,102 downwards.
AAGTGCACGTGGAACATTTTCCAGGATAGATCATATGTTAGCCCACAAAACAAGTCTTGATAAATTTAAGAGGACTGAAATCATATCATGCATCTTTTCTGACCACAATGGTATGAAACTAGAAATTGCATGAAGAAAACTGGAAAATTCACAAATATGTGGAGATTAAACAACATGCTATTGAACAACCAATGGGTCAAAGAAGAAATCAAAAGAGAAATCACAAAATGCCTTGATACAAATTAAAGTGGAAATATAACATACCAACATCTGTGGGATGCAGCAAAAACAGTTCTAGGGAAGTTCATAGCGATAAATGCCTACCTCATGAAACAAGAAAAGTTTCAAATAAACAACCTAACTTTACACCTCAAAGAACTAGAAAAGAACAAAGTCAAAAGTTAGAAGAAGAAGAAGAAAAAAATAAAGATTAGAGCAGAAATAAATAAAATAGAGACTAAAAAGACAACAGAGAAGATCAATGAAACTAAGACCTGGTTCTTTGAAATGATAAACTAAATTGACAAACCTTTAGCTAGATTCACCAAGAGAAAAAGAAAGGGGACTCACATAAAATCAGAAATGAAAGAGATCTTACAACCTATACCACAGAAATACAAAGGATCATAAGAGACTACTATGAACAATTATATGCCAACAAATTGGACAATGTAGAAGAAATGGATAAATTCCTAGAAATATACAAGCTTTGAAAACTGAATCATGATGAAATAGAAAATCTGAATAGACGATTACTAGTCAGGAGATTGAATCAATAATCAAAAACCACCCAACAAACAAAAGTCCAGGACCAGAATGCTTCACTGGTGAATTCTACCAAACATTCAAAGAAGAATTAATACCAATCCTTCTCAAACTCTTCTAAGAAATAGGGGAGGGAATGCTTCCAAACTCATTTTATGAGGCCACCATTACCCTGATACCAAAATCAGACAAGGTTGCCACAAGAAAAGAAAATTACAGGCCAATATCCCTGATGAATATAGATGCAAAAATCCTCAACAAAATATTAGCAAACAAAATTCAACAATACATTAAAAGGATCATACACCATGATCAAGTGGGATTTATTCCAGGGATGCAAGAACAGTTCAGCATCTTCAAATCAGTCAATGTGATACAACACATTAACAAAGTGAAGGATAAAAATCATATGATCATCTCAAACAGATGCAGAAAAAGCATTTGACACAAACATCCACGTATGATAAAAACTCAACAAAGTGGGTATAGAGGGAACATACTTCAACATAATAAAGGCCATATATGACAAGCCCACAGCTAACATCATATTCAACCTGAAAAGCTGAAAGCTTTTCCTCTAACATCAAGAAGAAGACAAGGATGCCCACTCTTGCTACTTTTATTCAACATAGTATTAGAAGTCCCAGGCAGAGCAATTAGCAAGAGAAAGAAGTAAAAGGCATCCAAATTGGAAAGGAAGAAGTAAAACTCATTATTTGCAGATGACATAATATTATATATGGAAAACTCTAAAGACTCCATCAAAAACCTGTTAGAACTAATAAATGAAAAGTTGCAGGATACAAAATCAATACACAAAAATCTGTTGCATTTTTATACACTAATAACAAACTATCAGAAAGAGAAATTAAGAAAACAATCCCATTTACAACTGAATCAAAAAGAATAAAGTACCAAGGAGTCAATTTAACCAAGGAGGTGAAATATCTGTATATTGAAAACTACAAGACATTAATGAAAGAAACTGAAGAAGACACAAATAAATGGAAAGATATTCTATGCTCATGGATTGGAAGAATCAATAGTGTTAAAATGTCCATTCTACCTAAAGTAATCCACATATTTAATGCAATCCCTATCAAAATTCCAATGGCATTTTCCACAGAAATAGAACAAGTAATCCTAAAATTTGTATGGGACCACAAAAGACCCCAAATAGCCAAAGCAATCCTGAGAAAGAAGAACACAGCTGAAGCCATCATTCTCCCTGATTCCAAACTATATTATAAAGCTATAGTAATTAAGACAGTATGGTACTGGCATAAAAACAGACACAGAGATCAGTGGAGCAGAATACAGACCCCAGAAATAAACCCACACATATATGTTCAACTAATTTACAATAAAGAAGCCAAGAGCATACAATGGGGAAAGGACAGTCTCTTCAATAAATGGTGTTGAGAATACTGGACAGCCACATGCAAGAGAATGAAAGTAGACCACTATCTTACACAATACACAAAAATTAACTCAAAATGGATTAAAGACTTGAAAGTAAGACCTGATGCCATAACATTCCTACAAGAAAACATAGGTGGTAAGCTCCTTGACACAGGTCTTGTGAATATTTTTTGAATCTAACACCAAAAGCAAAAGCAACAAAAGCAAAAATAAATAAGTGGGACTACATCAAACTGAAAAGCTTTTGCACAGCAAAGGAAACCATCAACAAAATGAAAAGGAAACCTACTGAATGAGAGAAAATATTTGCAAATGATATATCTGATAAAAGGCTAATATCCAAAATATACAAATAACTTATATAGCTCAATAGCAAAAAAAAAAAATCCAATTAAAAAATGGGCAGAGGATCTGAACAGACATTTTTCCAAAGAAGACATACAGGTGGCCAAGAGGTACATGAAAAGATGCTCAGAATCATTAGTCATCAGGGAAATGCAAATCAAAACCACAATGGGATATCACCTCACATGTGTGAGAATGATTATTATCAAAAAAGATAAGAAATAAGTGTTGGCGAGGATGTGGAGAAAAGGGAACCCTTGCGCACTGTTTGTGGGAATGTAAATTGGTGCAGCCACTATGGAGAACGTAGGAAGGTTCCACAAAAAAATGAAAAATAGAGCTACCATATGATCCAGCAATTCCACTTCTGGGTATTTATCTTAAGAACATGAAAACACTAACTTGAAAAGATATATGCACCCCCATGTTCACTGCAGCATGATTTACAATAGTCAAGATATGGAAACAACCTAAGTGTCCATTGATGGATGACTAGGTAAAGAAATCATGGCATATCTATGTACACATGCAATGGAGTATTATTCAGCCATAAAAAAGAGTGAAATCTTGCCATCTGTGACAACATGGATGGACCACTAGGACATTATGCTAAGTGAAATAAGTCAGACAGGAAAGACAAATACCACATGATCTCTCTTATATGTGGAATCTAAAAAAAAAAAAAAGCCTAGCTCATAGATACAGAGAATAAATCAGTGGCTGCCAGAGGTGGGGGGTGGGTGGGGGATGTGTGGGAGTTAGGGTGGGGGGGATGGGGGGTTGGGGGGTGGTAGGTGGGAGATAAAAATAATAGCCCTGTAAGTTTCACTTATTTCATTTCTAGGACTCCATTCTAGGGGAAAAAAAGGAATGAAAAATTTACACTAGAACATCTACATATCACCCCAGCAGGGCAGTTTTGATAATCAACAACTATTTAGACGTTATTTGGAGGAAGGAGTATTTAAAAAAGACCACAGAATGACTCTTGATGTCAGACACAGTGGCATCAGTCAACAGGCAAAGCAGGTATGAGTCTTTGTAAATTAATGCGAATTAGGCAAAGGTAAAAATACATGATATGTGCATTTTAACCTCATAGCAGTGTATATAGTCCGCCCTCTGTATCCACGAGTTCAGCATCTGCGGATTCAACCAACGGTGGATCGGTGGATCATGTACTATGTTTACAACCCACGGGCAGGCAAGGAGGGCTGACTAAGGGACTCGAGCATAGGCGGATTTTGGTATCCTAGGGGAGTCCTGGAACCAATCCCCCGCAGATACTGAGGAACGACTGTGTGTGTGTGTGTGTGTGTGTGTGTGTGTGTGCGCGCGCACATATATACATGCACACACACATTGATAAAAATGATTTCTGGATTAATGTATTTCTATAAACAATATTCTTTTGGTGAAAAGTATTTAACATCGAGAACTAACACTGTTTCAGATAATTTACATGTATTATTTTAATATTCAAAATGCTTTTATGAGCTATATATTAAGAATATCCCCATTCTTACAGAAAAGGAAGCTGAGTTTCAATCATGTGGCATCACACCACTAGTCTATGCAGCCATTAGTGGCATAGACTAGCGGTGTGACCCTCCAGGTGGGACCTGAATGCAGGCATTATGAATCCACAGACCACATACTCGTCCACTACACTACGCTATACTAGCATCTGCTTTAAAAGCATCACACCAAGAATACAGCACTGCCATCAAACACCCTAGCCATTGCTTCCATAAGTACAGTGGTACTGGTACTTGTCAGATCCCGTCTTAAACTCTGTTTGCAAAACATAACAATGCGCCAAGAGATGTTGCTCTGTATGCAGCTTTTACTGAAAGCTATTCACATTGGAGCTTAGTCACAGTGGCACCGCAACCAACAATTTTATATGGGTACAAAACACTGAAATACATTTCAGCTGAAATCTCAAGAAATATGGGACTTATATTACCTGAACGGAAGATAACATGTTCATTTTATGACTAAACCCAGAAATGTTACAGCCACAAATTACATTAGTTTTTAGGAAAAGGGAATTTTTGATTTCCATAAACATTTAGAAACTTATAAAGCTCTGGGTTGTAAAATTGCTATTTTAGGAAACAAATGTGATTTAATTCACAAAGACAAAGCAATGGGAGAAAATTCATTTTAGTTCCTTTTAAATTTTGTAATAAATTGAAAGAAATTTTGTCATGAATGATCAAATCCTTTGGTGGCAAGATATTTAAGTCACTGGTATTTGAATTAATGAGACTGTTCTTGGGGAAAAAAAGATTCTCTTTGAACTTTAAGGCTCTTTAATTAGAAGGCGGGGATTATAATACAATTAATGAAAAAACAATTTGGTACGAAAATGTATTTGGATTAAAATTAAAGGAGTTGACTAAAATATTTCACATAAGAAAGTAGAATTAACTAGTTTGAAAATTTATACATTGAAGGATATGTTACTTATACTTTTAAAATTCTATGATTCTAGGAATGGGAGCATTTTTAAAATCTGTGTGGTAATAAAATTTCTAAAAATCCAAAACATGCTTTCCTACTGATAATGAGAGTCATTTAAAGATGAATTTTCATGGAAATAAATTTGTCCTACCCTAAAATGAAAATTACAACTCTTAATGCATAAACAGTATATAAACTAATGCCTGAATATTTTGAAAATCGTAATTTTCTGATTATAATGATTCTTTATTCTGCAATGACTTGATAAATTCCACTATTAAATTAGTAAACATATCCTTTCATAATTTAAAGAAAGACTACTACAACATGAGACATGAATCCTGATGAAAATCCTGTTTGTATAGTTCCAAGAAACCACGGTTGAGTAAATCTATATATACCAGAAACTGCCTCTCCAAAACCTAGTAAAATGAAAAAATAATAATAATACAAACTATAAGTTTGTATTTACAAAATATTCAAATAATGCAATTATCTTCAAAAACTCATTATGGAGAGATAAAAATAGAATTCCAGAAAATGGCATGGTCCCCAAACTTTTCTAAAGCCTATCAGAAAGTGACCTTTCTTACCACCTATGAGATTGGGACCTTGTAAGCCAGATAACAAGTCAGTTGTCTCGGGAGGGCTTTGTAGGCATTTGGTTCATGTATAAAGTATATCTCTCCTTTTATTTTAATTTTAATTATCTCAGCAATTTTTGTAGTTTTCAAAAATGTTCCGCTCTTGCACTTTTTTGTCAAAATTAAGTATTTTATTCTTTATTATGCTTTTATGAATGGAATTGTTAATTTCATTTTCAGATTGTTGCCATTATGTAGAGATTTTTTTTTGTTAAAAAAGATAATAAAGTCAATACTTATTCTCTAAGAGTGGGCTTATTATGCCTGATTTGATGAGAATCATTTGTAAATATGATGTTCTAGGTATGGCCATGTTTGCACAAGCAATTTGTCCAGTTACATCTGGGTAAAAAGGAGGCCAGATTCTTATTGAACCTGTGCAAACAAATAACACTGCCATGAAGAGTTAAGGACACTCAAGTAAAAAGTATTTGTTTCTGAATTGTGAGGCCAGTGAGAATCAAATACCATTAAAATGTTCCATTTTAGTTTACAGAAGCATAGTCTACTAAATTGAGTGTTAGAAATAACTTAGGAAAAAAGACATAGGGCTTCCTTACAAATCATTAAAAATTGAACATTAAAAAATGATTCTAATAATGTTCCAAAAAATAACTACAATAAGATTTTCTTCCTCAGTACCCTGTGATGAATTTTGTTTCATTGGGTCTCAGGTCAGCAATCTGCTTTTGCAAAGTCTATCTGCTTCTGGACTAAAAAGAGTCCTGGAAATTCTGACTTACTCCACGGTATAAAATCAAAGTTGTTTAAGCAATGTCAGCTGGGCAGCCTGTAGTCAAAAGTCTATTCTTTGAAGTATCAATAAGTTCAGAGTACCTGTTGCCATCCTTTCCAAGAAGCTCTGAGACTGTCCTTTTTTGAGGACACAGATTTTAGCTTCTAGCTTATACCAAAGACTTGAGGCAAACACCAAGAAGCAGAAAACCATTTGATAATGAGTGAGAGGTTGTGGTTAATTTATCACAGTGCTAATAATATAATTTTCTACTGGGGTGCAGTAAATAACTATTTTAAAAGATATTTAATCAATAGTTCCTCTAAGGATAAGAATACATTGTGGCAGCATAGGCATTGGGAAATCTCTAAGGCCTTCCCATAAAATGTATAATCTCTCAAATATTTACATTAATAACATTTTACCTATACAAACTTAACCTTAGGAAGGCTAAGCATCTCTTCTGATTTGACGATTTTTTTCCACACAATTCTTACAACAGTGTTGAGCTAATTAAGAAATAAGGACCTATCAAACAAACCTATTTATAGCAACTTTTCTTTTATAAGGTAAATAACAAATCTTTGTGATTTTCCAAGGGCATACCGGAGAATCTAAAAGATCTCTTTAAATGTGAAAGATAGCTTCAAATTTTATTTATCTTTTTTTCTCAACTGAAATCCTATCTTGGGAAAGTAAAATCAAAAGAGTTATCAGAAATTTGGTCAATTGATTAAGATAGGATGATGGTTGCCTGAGAAACAATACGTGGTTACCTATTTAATCAAATTGACAATAAAATATTTTTAAAAAGTATATAAGAAGGTAACACAGTTGTAAGGAAGTTTATCTTTTGACAAGTGAAGGATCAAAACAGAGAAAACTATTTTGGCAGGATAGGGAATTACCTACAGAAGGTAAAGGATAATCTTTACTGCTTCCTGTTAAGATCGCTAAGACAACTTAATCATTGTAGTAGAAGAAAAAGTCATATTATAGTCTTGCATTTATATATTTGGCAGTAAAAGTTTCAATGTTTTTTTGTGTGTGTGTGTGAGGAAGATGGTCCCTGAGCTAACATCTGTGCCAATCTTCCTCTATTTTGTACATGGGATGCCACCACAGTATGGCTTGATGAGTGTTGTATAGGTCCATGCCTGGGATCCGAAACCACGAACCTCGGACCACTGAAGCAGAGCGTGCAAACTTAACCACTACACCACTGGACCGGCCCCTCAATGTTCTTTTTTTTAGTATAAATAAACTCATCCCAAATGAGCCAACTTTGGGAAAATTGTAACACATTTCATTGTTTCTTTTCACGCTCAATTATTATAAACTAAGTTGAATAAAAACTACCTTTCTTCAAACCTTCTACAATTTTCTATATCCATTAAGATTGTGTCATTCACTAACCTGTTTGACACTGTGGAACAACTAGAACCTTTAAAACAAAATGACCCTCTTTTTCTCTTGATAAACAAAACCGTATCCCATTACCTTACATACCCAGGTATATTTTTCTTGTACTATTGCTCCTAGCATAGTCCCAACCGATCATATTAATTACAAATTTGAATAAAGAAAATGAACTTCTATTTCATAGAAAAATACTGAGAGGTCTATAATTTAAGAACTCTCTGTCAAATACTTTAGCAGACTAAGAAAACTCATTTCCTAAAGCCAAACATAGCACTTTTATACCTTCTTGAAGTGGCTTAAATGAACATGTTCATTAACATTGCCCAAAGATATAGCCACTGTAAGGAATATAAAAATAATCAGTAAAAGCATATAAACTTAAAGTTATGTTTAGTAATCAATGTTTGAGTACTCAATTTTACTTAGAAATTATCTAGGCATCTAATCATTATTAATTAACTTAATTTAATGTTAATCCAAATTTGTAAGTTATCTAGGGATCTTGGAAATATTTAAACTGAAACACTACAAAATATAATCACCGTTGATATTTTAAAAAGTGTCAGAATGATTCAATTTAGCTGAGCAAAATTTATCTTTTTTATAATCTTAAATGTTTTCTAGGAGTCATGTTAACTTATTTGATCAGTAAACCAATATAAGAAGCCTAGAAATTCAGATTAACTTGTCAATTCAAGAGAAAGCAAACCCAAATCTAAAAAACCAAAACGAAAACAAAATGCTTAGATGATACACCATACTGATAGACTCAAGGAAAAGACAGAGTTACTATTTATTATTTTAGCCCAAACCATTAACCCAGTCTCATTGGTCCAAAGATTCATCTTAATTATGTAAACTTGGATTAAAAATGTTTTTGAGCTAGCAATTTCTGTAAGAAGAATTTTTTTTTTAAGTATTGCACATTTAGAATTATTAGGTCAGGTTTTTTTTTTTCCCTGTGATTTTAAGGAGGTTTATTAGATTTATATAAGGGATCATTTATCGCTATAAACAAATCAGAATAGAACTCCTTTATGTTTAAGGGACATAATAATCAAATTTATTAATACTCCATGGAAGTAGGAAAACATTTCACACTGACATCATAAAAGGGAAAGTCCTTTTATCAAGCACAGGTGCAAAGACACAAAGAGAATCTATAGCTTCTATTCCACAACTTCAGCCACAGGTCAATATTAAACGCCAGAACTCCCTAGCTAAAATCTCAGAAAGTTTTCTTCCTTCTAATGGATACAAAATTCTTAACTGACTTAAGCCCATAAATAAACAAAAAAACCAAAAGGCTTAACAAACTGTATTCTGTCATCTCTTTCACTGTAGGAAATAGATCTCTATCATTCCTCTGACAGATGTCACCAAATGGTCAGATCCTAAGACCAAATTTCCAATCATTGCTGCCACCAAGGTAAAATAATTTATCAGCTGAGTGCAAAACAGAAACAAATATAAAAACACAAAATCAATAGAAGGGGGAAAAAAGCAACTTAGAAAAACAGAGAGGTCACCTAAGTGAAAGTTCTATTGCCATTTGGAATTCACTCCAGTTGCCAGAAAAGACAGGCCTGAGCTTAACCAGCCCCACAAGGTTTAGTTTACTTGGCTCCATCAGGTGAGTTCACTGGGGCATCTCAGTGAAACCTCCAAAATGGGTTCAAGTATAATTTTCAAAAAGGTGAAATCACGAATCTAAGGCAAATATAAAATGCATAATGTCAAAGATGTAATTTAATTCATTAATTAGTGAGGAAATCAGTAGGATAGAAAAAAAAGTCCAAAGAGCATTTGAAAAGTTAGGTATATAGGTAATTTAACCAAGAAATGGTAGAATTAGAATTGTTGAGTTAGATACAAAACTGGTTAATATCTAACAGGGCCATAAACCTTTAGGGGTTATCTGTTCCAATAGACAGAAATGACTTTCATCTCTACCAGATAAAAAATCTACAATTTAACATCTGCCCTAAAAAATTTTAAAATAGCCCAGACAATAGAAAGGCAAGCCAAGTAAGATCTTTTTCCCATTTCCAAATTTTCGAGAATATTCCTGACAGATTTCACCAATGTTTACCTCCACTGGTTGAGAGGAGAGTTAATACAATTTCAGGAGAGAAGCTGATGAAGCATGGGGCATGAGAACTTAGGCTAACCATTTCTATCTAAAGCAAAGTTCTCAAGGCTCCATACAGATTTGAAGGAACAATTTAAAGCATATGAGGAATATCCTCACATAAGAGTTCTTAGAGCTACCAATTGGCTGAGCTAATTAAAAGAAGACTAAATCACTTTATAAATTAACTTACTCTCTTTTGAGTTAAAGAAAGTTAAAGAAATAAATCATGTCTATAAAAGTTCCAGAATATCAAGACTACCTTCCTTGGACCTAATGAAATTAACAAAAGTAATACAGCCGCATAAATTGTGTTTCTTCAGAAATTTTATGCATTCAAATATTACCTCTCTATAACCCCCAACACCATTACTTGCTGTGGCCAAATAGAAAATGACACATTCAAGACCTATACCAGTTCCTGGAAGCTTCTGTCCCTCTTTCTCTGGCCACCACCAGTTTTGAAAGGGAATTGGATTAGAAAACAAAAATGTGAATAATACACTTAGTATACAGCTCTCATATAGAAACTCTGAGACAAGCAGGTCTCAGATACATTGAGAAAGAATCAAAGATAATTCACACACATTAAACTAGAGCAAATGTACAGTGTTCATGGAGCTTCCCATCTTATGGATAAGGTGAAAAGAAATATCATGATCTACACAAAAATACAGAAATACAGGAGCATACTTTGAAAAAGAGGAGGAAAAAAGAGGAACAGAAATTATGACATAACCAACCAAAATCCCCAGAATAAATGATTTTCACTATAGAAATTTTTCCAGCTTTACTGAGGTATAATTAACAAATAAAATTGTGTCTATTTACAGTATACAATGTGATGATTTGAAATATGTATACCTTGTGAAATATTTACCACAACCAAGTAAATTAACATTTCCATTACTTCATCTAGTTCTCATTTTTTGTGTGTGATTAGAATGCTTAAGATCTACTCTCTTAGCAAGTTTCAAGTATACAACACAGTATTATTAACTATAGTCACCATGCTGTACATTAGATCCTCAGAACTTATTCATCTTCTAGTTGCAAGTTTTTACCCTTTGATCAACATCTCCCCATTTCCCCCATTCCCTACCCTAACCCCTGGCAACCACCATTCTACTTTCTGTTTCTATGAGTTTGATGGGGTTTTTTTAGCTTCCACATATAAGTGATACCATATAGTATTTCTTTGTCTGGCTTATTTCACTTGGCATAATGCCCTCCAGACTCAACCATGTTGTTGCAAATTTCTCTTTTTTATGGCTGAATAATATTCCATTGTGTATTCCATTTTCCTTATTCATTTATCTGTTGACAGACACTTAAGTTGTTTCCATATCTTGAAAGACATATCTAACTTCCATATTAATTTCAGCATTATTCACAATAGCCAAGATATAGAAGAATTTAAATAAATAAATCCAGTGAAAAGAAGACATTAAAAACAAGATGATAAAATGATGGAATTCTATGGTAAGAACAAAATGAAAATTCAAGCCAACATTCTGACAGAACTAATAAATGAATGTCAGGCCACAAATGAGAAACTAAATATAGCAAGATATTGATAGCAAAGTAGAAAAATCTTGACATAATCACAAATAGCAAAATTAAAAAGATAAAAAGTTCTTAGAAATCTGGATTTGCACTTCTGGAAAGATGGAATAGACATATTTGTTCTTAGTCCTCCTGCTACATACAGCTAAAAATCCTAGACACTATATATATAAAACATACATAAGGAGACTCTGAAAGATGAAGAGAAGCAGACCAGCTACAGCCCTCAGGATTCAAGAAGCAATACAGTGTTGAGTGCCTTGGATTTTCTTTTTGTCTCATATATTCCAGACTGGGTACTAAAGAAGCTGGCAACCTAGAAACACCAATTGGCTTAGACAAAAAAAAAAAAAAAAGCCAGTTCTCTTTTGCCAAAGGACCAAAAAAAGAGGCAGTCTAGCAAGATAGAAAACTTTGAGACAAAAATTGTTCTACTCCAGGGGCTGGCCCAGTAGCGTAGTGGTTAAGTTTGCACGCTCTGTTCTGTCGGCCCAACGTTTGCAGGTTTGGATCCTGGGCATGGACAGAGGCACTGCTTGTCAAGATATGATGTGGCAGACGTCCCACATATAAAGTAGAGGAAGATGGGTGCAGATGTTAGCCCAGGGCCAATCTTCCTCAGCAAAAAAAGAAGAGGATTGGGAACGGATGTTAGCTCAGGGCTAATCTTCCTCACACACGCACACAAAAATTGTTCTAGGCCAGCCAAATACCACAGAAAAAACTGTGGCCCCACCCCAAACTAGAACTCCACCTTTGCCAGGATGTAACAAGGGATTCTAACCTATTCCCTTAACCTCTACCATGGTGGAGTCAGAAAAGGCTGAAGGAGGAGCTAAGACTTTTATTCCCACATGGCAGTAACAAGGTGCCCTTTCCCCTCCTCACTGGCGTTGTGTCAGAGGAGGCCTAGTGGAGAGTCAGGACTTTCAATACCACTCATTGATAAGGACGACACCCCCCTTCAGTGAAAGTGGAGGGAAGCAGTAATGAGGCATACTGCCCCTCCCAGCTACGGTGGTATCAACAGAGTCTGAACTACTAATCATCCTTGCAGTGACGAGGTTTCCCTTCTTCATGAGTGTCAATAGAGGCCAAGTGGAAAACCTGGACTCTCCCCACAACCCTGGCAGGAATGACATGGTGCCTCACTTTCTCTGCTGGAGGACTGCTGAAACACAGATTTAAATAAGATCCAGAGTCTCATAACTTAAACCTCCTCCAAAGTCCACATTTCCATCAAAAATCACTTTTCATACCAACAACCAATATCTCAAATCAATAATCTGAGATCCCACCACAAGAAAATAGAAAAGAGCAAATTAAGCCCAAAGCAAGCAGAAATAAGAAAAAAATAAAGGTCAGAAATCAATGAAATTAAAAACAGGAAAATAGAAAGTCAATGAAACAAAAAGCTTTGTTCTTTGAAAAAAAGTCAATAAAGTTGATAAGCCACCAGAAATTTTGACAAAGATAAAAAGAGAGAATACATAGATCATTAATATCAGAAACAAAACAGGGAATATCATTACACATTCTGCAGCCATTAGAAAAAGATCAGGAAATACTACAAAAAAAAGTTATGTTCCTAAATTCGACAACTTAAAAGAAAAATAAATTCCTCAAAAACCACAAACTATCAAAACTCAACCAAGATGAAATAGACAACCTGAATAGTCCTATAACCATTAAAGAAATTTAATTTGTAATTTAAAAGCCCTCAAAAAAGAAATATCCAGGACCAGAAGGTTTTGCTGGAGAATTCTAACATTTAAGGGAAGAATTAACATGAATTTTACACACTCTTCCAGAAAACAGAATAGGAGGAGGACTTCCCAAGCCATTTTATGATGCAAATATTACCTTAATACCAAAACCAGACAAAGATAGCACAAAAAAGAAGACTATAGACCAATATCTCTCATGAACTTAAACACAAAAATCCTCAGTAACATATTAGCAAAGAGAATCCAGCAATGTAAAAAAGAACTGTACAACATGACCAAGTGGGTGTTAGTATTCAAGGCTGGCTCAATGTGTGAAAATTAATCAATGTAATCTATCATATCAACAAGCTAAAGAAGAAAAAAATCATATATCAATTGATGCAGAAAAGCACTAGACAAAATCCAACCTCCATTCAGGATAAAAACTATTAGCAAACTAGAAATCGAGGGGAACTTCCTCAACTTGTTGAAGAACATCTATAAAAAACCCACAGTTAACATCATACTTAATTATGAAAGACTGAATGTTTCCCCCCTAAGAAGGGAAACAAAGACAAGGATGTCTGCTCTTAACCTTGCTATTCAACATATTGCTATAAGTCTTAGTGCAATAAGCAAAGAACAGGAAATAAAAAGCATACAAATGGGAAAGGAAGAAGTAAAACTGTTCCTGTTTGGAGATGACCTGATGGTTTACATACAAAATCCCAAAGAATCTACAAAAAAACAAAACCACAGACAAAATTTTAAAAGAACAATGAAAAAGGTACAAAAGCAATTCAGTGAAGGACAGAAAGCTTTTTCATCAAATGGTGTTGGAGCAATTAGATAGCCATAGGCAAAGAAAAGTACCTCAAACTAAGTCTCACACCATATACAAAATTTAATTCAAAATATGTCAAAAACTAAATGTAAAATGTGAAACTATAATACAACTACAAAACTTTTAGAAGCTAACGTAGGCAAATATCTTCAAAACTTAACACCAAAAGCATAACCATAAAAGAATCATTAAATTTGACTTTATCAAAATTAAAGTTTTCTCTGTGAAAGACCCCATTAATAGCTTTCTTATATACAAATAACAACAAATTAGAAAGTAAAACAGAATAAAAATATTCTATTTATATTAGCAAACAAGGAGATCTGATATCTAAGAAAAATTCTATCAGGAAATATGCTGAACTTATATATAGCAAAGAGATAAAATCCTGCTAAGAAAGATATAATTCTACAATAAATAAAATGACATATTTATTATTGGCTAGAAAAACTATTTTTGAAAATAACATCAAATATCCCTAAGCCAATCTATGAATTCAATATGATCTGAATGAAAATATCAATAGTATATTCTATTAAGTTGTCAAAAATAATAATAAAGTTTATTTGGATATTTAAAACAAATAATGAAGAAGTTGAAGAAAATGAGAAACATTTAAATGAAAAATACAGAGAAGGAGAGATCAAATAAATAGAATAAATGGTTTATAAACATATTCAAGTATCTATAGGTATTTAGCATATGACAAAGATGGCATATTTTTAATAAGTGATGTTGGACCAACTAGCTATTTGGAAAATTATCCCTACTTAAATTCCAACACTATATTTACATTTGGATGAAACACTTAAATGTAAAAAAAGAAAACATTAATGCCCCTAAAGAAAACATGATTAAATTTTATATATAATCTTGGCATAAAAAAATGTGTAAGTTAGGGGCCGGCTCAGTGGTGCAGCAGTTTAGTTCGCGCTTGGCAGCCCGGGGTTCGCGGGTTTGGATCCCGGGCGCCTGCAGACACACTGCTTGTCAGCCACGCCGTGGCGGCGTCCCATATAAAGTAGAGGAAGATGGGCACGGATGTCAGCCCAGGGCCAGTCTTCCTCAGCAAAAAGAGGAGGGTTGGCAACGGATGTTAGCTCAGGGCTGGTCTTCCTCACACACACACACACACACAAAAAATGTGTAAGTTAGCTGAAAAACTAAAAATTCACAAGGAAAAGAATTAATTTAACAACATAGAAAATTATAATACTCAGTGTTGGTAAGGATATGGTGAACTTTTATTCTTATTCACTATGAGTAGGAAGATAAACTAGTGCTCCCATTTTGAAGAGAAATTTTTCAAAATCTCTTAAATTTAAATATACATACCCTTTTATTTGAAATTCCTCTGTAGGGAGGGGACTATCAAGCTGAGGGAAATGCTAAGGCCAAGGCTGTCTTGATCAAAGTCTTAAATATTGGTTATTTCTGCCATGTAAAGATTTTTCCTATATGTGATGAGAGTACTATTGTGTCTGGGGATATGGTAATATTTAGAGACTTAACTTTCTTTCAACATGCATTCCACGTGAGAAAATAACCAAATTTAAAAAGAAGAAAATAAAATCAAAGTGGAAAAAAATTCCAGGAGATATACTACAAGTTACATCAAGATCACATCATTCACCATGATAAAGTGGGACTTATCCTCGGGATGCAATATACGCAAATCAATCAATGTGATACATCACATTAACAGAATGAAAGAAAAGAATCATATGATCATTTCAACAGATGCAGAAAAAGCATTTGACAAAATTCAACATCCATTCATGATAAAAATACTTAACAAATTAGGCACAGAAGGGACATATCTCAAAGTAATAAAGGCCATATACAACAAGCCCATAGCTAACATTATACTCAGTGGTGAAACACTGAAAGCTTAAGAACAGGAATAAGACAAGGGTGCCCACTCTCAACACTACTATTCAACACAGTACCGGAAGTCCTAGCCAGAGAAATCAGGCAAGAAAAATAAATAAAAGGCATTAGAATTGGAAAGGAAGAAGTAAAACTGTCTCTATTAGCAGACGACATGATTTTATGTGGAAAATCCTAAAGACTCAACCATAAGAGTGTTAGAACTAATGACCGAATTCAGTAAAGCTGCAGGATACAAAATTAACATACAAAAATCAGTAGCATTTCTATATACTAACAACAAATTTTCTGAAAAAGAAATAAAGAAATCATTCCCATTGACAATAGCATCAAAAACAATAAAATACTTAGGAATAAATTTAACCAAGGAGGTGAAAGATCTCTACTCTGAAAGCTACAAGAAATTGATGAAACAAATTGAAGAAGACACAAATAAATGGAAAGGTATCCCTTGTTTATGGATTGGAAGAATTAATATTGTTAAAATGTCAATATACCAAAAGCCATCTATAGAGTCAATGCAATCCTTATCAAGATTTCAATGGCATATTTTACAGAAATAAAAAACACTCCTAAAATTTATACAGAACCACAAGAGACCTCGAATAGCCAAAGAAATCCTGAGAAAGAAGAACAAAGTTGGAGGCATCACACTTTCTGACTTCAAGCTATACTATAAAGCTATAGTCATTAAAACAGTATGGTACTGGCATAAAAACAGACAAATAGACCAATAAAACAGAATCAAGAGCCCAGATATAAACCCAAGCATACATAGTCAACTAATATGTGACAAAGGAGGGAAGGATATTGAATAGAGAAAAGACAGTCTCTTCAATGAATGGTGCTGGGAAAACTGGATCTTCACATGTGAAAGAATGAAACTTGACCTCTATCTCATACCATTCACAAAAATTAATTTGAAATGGATTAAAGACTTAAATGTGAGATCTGAAACCATGAAACTCCTTGAAGAAAACATAGGAAAAAAGCTCCCTGGGATAAGTCTTGGTAATGAATTTTTGGAAGTCACACCTCAAGCACAAGCAACAAAATAAAAAATAAAGAAGTGGGACTACATCAAACTAAAAAGCTTCTGCACAGCAAAAGAAACCATCAACAAAGTGAAAAGACAACCTATGAAACTGGAAAATAATTTGCAAACCATATATCTGATAAGGGGTTAATATCCAAAATATATAAAAAACTCATACAGGGGCCAGGCAGGTGGCATAGTGGTTAAGTTCGGGCACTCTGCTTTGGCAGCCTGGAGTTCACTGGTTTGGATCCCAGGCACGGACTTATACACCGCTTATCAAGCCATGCTGTGGCAGGCATGCCACATACAAAGTAGAGGAAGATGGGCACAGATGTTAGCCCAGGGCCAATCTTCCTCAGCAAAAAAGAGGAGGATTGGCAACAGATGTTAGCTCAGGGCTAATCTTCCTCACCAAAAAAAAAAAATCCCCCAAAATTCATACAATTCAATAGGGAAAAAAATCCAATTAAAAAATGGGCAAAAGATCTGAATAGGCATTTTTCCAGGCCAAGAAGATATACAAAAGGCCAACAGGTACATGAAAAGATGCTCAACATTACTTGTCATTAGGGAAATGCAAATTAAAACCATAATGAGATATCACCTGAAGCCTGTTAGACTGGCCATCATCAAAAAGATAAGAGATAACAAATGCTGGCATGGATGTGGAGAAAAGGGAACCCTTGTGCACTGTTGGTGGGACTGTAAATTGGTACAGCCACTATAGAAAGCAATATGGAGGTTCCTCAAAAAATTAAAAATAGAACAACCATATGATCCAACAATTCCACTTCTGGGAATATACCCAAAGGAAACAAAAACATTAACTCAGAAAGATATCTGCACCCCCATGTTCATAGCAGCATTATTTACAATAGCCAAGATATGGAAACAACCTAAGTGTCCATCAATGGATGAATGGATAAAGAAGTTGTGATACATATACAATGGAATATTATCCAGCCATAAAAAAACAAGGAAATCCTACCATTTGCAACAACGTGGATGGACTTTGAAGATATTATGCTAAGTGAAATAAGTCAGAGAAAAACAAATAGTGTATGATCTTACTTATATGTGGAATCTAATTAAAAAACAAAACAAACAAACAAACAAAAACCAAACCCATTAAAAGAGATCAGATTTGTGGTTACTAGAGGTGGGGGATGGATTGGAAGAAGCTGGTCAAAAGGTACAAACTTCCAGTTATAAGATAAATAAGTACTAGGGATGTACTGTATAACATGATGACTATAGTTAACACTACTCTATTTAGGAGAGTTATCAAGAGTAAGTCCTAAGAGCTCTCATCACAAGATTTTTTCTTTTCTTTTCATTGTATCTATATGAGATGATAGATGTTAACTAAACTTATTGTGGTGATCATTTCACAATATATGTAATCAAACCATCATGCTGTATACCTTAAACTTGTACAGTGATATATGTTAATCATTTTTCAATAAAACTGAAAAAAGTAAAAATCAAGATCACAGTATAGAGTTATAATAAAAACAAAATGTTCAGTGAAGAGTGAAGATAAATGAGGGACCAGGAGTTTAAGACCTAAGGATAATATGAGGAATAGAGAGAGATAAACTTATCTCAGAAGCAACAAAATACAATTAGACTTGAGTTTTTTGACATTTTGGGCAAATGGTAAGTCCTAGTTTCTCCTAAATATTTTGAATAACCTATTTAAAATTGCAGAAACATTTTCTATGAGACACCTCAATTCTCTAACTTAAATACTATATTTGAAGTCTTCCATGTTAAAATCATGATTCCTTTTATTTTTATTTGGTTTGTCTATCAATTCTCTCATTTCCACTACTACCGATTATCTTCCATGTCATTCATTGAAAATAATTACAGTTTAGATTTTATTTTGTCACTGAATATGTCATGTATAACTTTTGTTGCAGTTTATTTTTTTAAATCTTACTTCACTGTTTTACAAAGAATTTCAACTTTTAAGCATGTCTCAATGACTCATCTGTTTAGCTTACAATAAGATTTACTAACGTATCTTTCGTAGATCAAAAGCAAAGCTAGGTAATTAATGCATCCATTACATCAATCATTCTACAATGTGTATGTATATCAAATCATCGCACTGTACACTTTAAATATATACAATTATATTGGTCAATTATTCCTCAATAAAGTTAAATAACGAAAAAAAAGTAAAGTTAGTGTACCACGCCAAAAAAAAAAAAACAAACCCACAAAGAAGCTAATTAAAAGTAATGATTTAAAAACCACCTCTAACACTATAGCATACCAAACATTATATCTTACTATTCAGTGCTTTTTCCACATTTGGTACCTTGGGTTTTATTTAAAGTCTGAGTTGCCTGAATGCACTAATAAGCACAATAGTCATGTATAATTCCTATCTAACATTAGGTATGCTTCAGATATGACTGCAAATGTTTTTCTTTTAATGGTAGTGTCAAATGTATAGCAATGTTAATCTTACTTTTTACCTTTATTTCTTAAATAGCAGCTGTAACCACATCAACATCCTGTGGAAAGAAATTCCAAATGGTTTAGCAGATGTTTGATATTACCTTACATAAAATTTACTCTCCAGTTTCTCTCAGTTTAGACCTAAGTGATTAGAAGCAGCTCAGGTAGTTTTCTAAAAAATAAGTCCATACACAAATATCAACTGAGTTCAACTTTAGGCATTTCATTGAAAAGTTAAAAGGCATTCAACAAGGAAGCGGGGACACTATTATGAAGGCTCTAACAACAACAGTGTTCCTTGGTGACAAGTGGGATACCCTGTATTTCACTAATTCTATAAAATGCTGATTTTTCCACATTGTAATATTTCAAAACTAGGAAATTATCCTACAAAAAATACCATCTTGCCATTGCCATATTTACTTTCCTTTTAAAAATCTCTAAAATTCATGGTGCTGTAGATTCAGTAAAGTATGGCATATTTGGAATTTCCATGTGTTGCTTTCTTACCATATTCCATTAGACTTTTATCATCAAGGAGCCCAAGGGAACTTGCATAGATTAATTTGGAATTTTGCTAGGGGGAAAGAATGATAATTTTGTAATGCTCTATTAGCACTTTACTTATTATGGCACCTAAAAAACCCCCTGTGTTTTATTATGTTTGTTTGCTTGCTTTTAGGTAAATTAGATAAAAACCAAAGTGCTAGCAGTTTTTCCACGTAGAAATGAGCTGTATCCAGTGGAGTTTGTCTAAGCTCATGGGAGTTTGGTTACATGAGTTGGTTGGTTGGTTGGTGCTTCTGAGGCCAACTATGTGATCAAGCAGATGTTAATATTTGTATCAGTTTATGCCACTAAACCTCAAAGCTCTAGGTTTTGTGTCTATCTAAACAGCCCCCAGGTATTGATACAGTCCTTTGTATTCTTAAAATTTATTGACAGCTTTGAAGGGTAAGAGAACTTTTACTTCCTGAGCCTCCTAATTCCCTCAAGGTTTGGACTGCCAATCAAATGAAAGAGACTTCATTTTATCAACTCCTTCATTGAGTCAGATCTTAAAGTAGCATCCTGGGTGTATAATCAGTTCTTTAATATTTACACAGGTGAAGATGGAAGAGGACATGCTGGACATGAGAGTAGCACAACTAAAGTATCAGAGATAGGGCTATCTGGGAAACAATGAACCGACTTGTTTGGTTGAAACAAATGGCTTCTGTGTTGGAGAAATGGGTAGTGGCTAGATTTAGGGATCTATTAAATGCAAGATTTCTTGGATTTTATGAGTTGGGGGAAAATGTTTTGAGCACTGTAAAGAAGAGGGAATGGCAGAGGGTATGGAGTAAGAGTGCATTATTCTTCCAAAAAAAACAGCATTTTAGAAGGTGGCTTTAGATTTAAATTTTGAGATGGTGATTTGAGCCCAAGTATTTACTTTCCAATCCTTCCAAAACCTATTAAATGAATTTAAAAAACCCTAAACTAACATGGAAAATGCATAATAATGCCAAAAGCAAAACAGAAAGTCTTCAGAAATTTTAAAAAAAAGAATCAGATGGGATCTGTGTGAAGAATAATCAATGTGAATCAGTCTCCAGTTCAATAATGGAACAGCGATAACCTTCCAGCAAGTGTGTGCCAAGGAAATTCTAGGAAAATCCCTAACCCCTAAGCATAGGGAACTAGAGGCAGGCTAGTCTATGCATGTAGCAGGGCTAAAACAAGATTTCAGGAGACTCACTCGGGCCTTGGATTCCAGCTAAGTATAGAGTAAATAAAGCAGGGGAAATTACTCCATTACCAAACAGTGGACTGTCAAAGGATGGGCAGGATAGAGAAAGGGAAAGAATGTGCTTCACACCCCTGCAGGCCATCATAATTCTACCACAATGAAGTGATCTTTAAAACTGACCCCTATATTTCCCTTAGAATATCTGACATTTTTAGGAATGAATACTTTTATGAAAATAGCACAATTCCTAGGTATATAGTTGTGCCAGATAGAGTCTGTATTGTTCCAGTTAAATTCAGCTTGCTACAAGAAAAGGAGAATTTTTTTTAAAAAGGAAATGAAACAAAACAAAACAACACACCTGGCTTTAGCAGAGAATTACCTTAACAGCTCCACTGTTTTCAAATGCTTCAGGTAAAGGGTAAAGTGGTTAAATATAATGCAAAAAGAAGTGATATTAGAGAAAGAAAGAGAAGGAAGGATCTTTCATACGCATCACAAAAATCTCAGAAGAAGAAAACAAAGATGATGGAGAAAATGCACTATATAAAGAAGTAACAGAAAAAAAATTCCCAGAGTTTACCGAAGGCTAAAGTCTTCAGAATAAACAAACTCTTCAAGTACCTGGCAAAGTTAATGGAAAAAGAAAAACACATAAACATACCAGGGTGAAATTTCTGAAATTAAAACATTAAGTAAAATTCCTACAACCTTCCAGGCAAGTTATCAGCAAAGGAAAAAAAAAAAACAGATTGATAATACTAAATACCAGAATACACTGGTACAAAGTCTATAAATTAAGTTTTGGAGAAATGATTTATCTTTAACAATCTATTTATGGGCCCTTTCCCTGGAAAAATACACATATACTCATTCACACAAGGAGTTGGTTCACAAACTCCCTGAAGCCCATTCACATATCCTAGATGGTCCAGTGGAGCTTAAAGCACATAGAATTTTAAAAAGAGACTGTCTATGAATCTACCTTGCAGTCAAGTTATGTGATATTTATATGGGAGGGCAATAGAGAAATCATCACAGGAATTAAGAATTAATCCATCCATGTACCTCTACCTGAAAAAAAAGATCTCACAGAAGTACAGTAGTCCCCCCTTATCCACAGGGAATACATTCCAAGACTCCCAGTGGATGCCTGAAACTTTGGATAGTATCAAACCCTATATATACTGTGTCTTTCCTATCTATCCATACCTTTGATAAAGTTTAATTTTTAAATTAGGTACAGTAACAGATTAACAAGAATTACTAATAATAAAATAGAACAATTATTACAATATACTGTAATAGATTGCCAGCATTACTACTCTTGTGCTTTGGGGCCCTTATTAAGTAAAACAAAGGTTACTTGAACACAAGCACTGGGATAGTGGATCTGATAAGAGAGACGGCTACTAAGTGACTAATGGGTGGGTAGCATATACAGTGTGGATACGCTAGACAAAAGGATGATTCACGTCCCACAAGACAGCAAGAAATTTCATCACGCTACTCAGAACAGCGTGGATTTAAAAATTATGAATTTTTTATTTCTGGAATTTTCCATTTAATATTCTCAGACCACGACTGACCACAGGTAACTGAAACTGTGAAAAGTGAAACCATGGATAAAAGGGGACTATTGTACTTTAGCCAGTTGAGTAATGGCTACAGCTAAATATCTCAAGCATGAAGAAGATAGAAGAAATGGTAGTAACGATTCACTTGTTAAAACTAAATAATGAATATCTAAATAAGGGCTATATTAACAGGGTTCAGAAATGCAATTAAAACACCTTTTATAAGAAACAAATTAATAAAGTGAAAAGATTTTAAAAAGCCTTCTTTTCAAAAATAAGATTACTTTAATCAAATAAAGGGGTTGCTGGTAGTAAAATTGTGCTTTACCTTATCCTACCAAGGGGTAGGACACTGATACTTGATAGGTATTGGCAGAAAAATAGACATTCTAATAATAGTAGAATAAAAATAATTATGATTTCCACAATTTCATAGAATGGAACATTTGGTCAATATATATTTTTAAAAAAGATCAGAGGAAAAATTAAACAGAAATAAATATCAAAGAAGCTGGCAATCATGAAGGATGAAACAGGCTGACAAATATAAAATTCTAACTAATCTTGCTGGTCTCATTGCATGTGCATATGTCCTCTCCCTCTGAAAGTGGCACCAAACTGATTGATTTTTTTAAAGGTATTATTAACAAATAAGAACATTTAGAACATGACTGTATAGAATAGAAGCCATTTCAAAAATGTTGGAAAGCAGAAAGATGGAGGAGGGGTATTTGACTTAAGCAAAGCAAAGGAAATGGCAATGGAACTGCCTTCATGAGAGAAAGGAAACCATATTTTCCTGTGGAATCCCAAGAGTGGCTCAGCAATTGGAAATACCACATAGCTTGGCAGGTGGGTCTGAGGAACGTGACTGGCATTATGAGGATATTTTGAAATCCTGTATCCAGAATTGTTTGATTCCTTTCCTGTGTCCCTTTTCCACATTGCAAAGTCAGTTGACTATTATTACTCCTTTTTGCCTACTGGGGGGCAGGGAGGATTAGTCTCTGGAGAAACTGAACCAGAGAGGGTCTGGTTGGGGACACTATCTTCAGTGGAGAACATGGTTCATGGTTGAGATGCACGGCTGAAAATGGCAGAATTAAGTATGAGTCTATACACTGAACTGTGGGTATTCTTAGCCCGTTTCTTCCTCCATGCTCCTACAACATGAGCATCTAGGCATATATTCAGCAGGCAGGAAAGTGGAGGATTATTTTCCCAGAGAAAAAATGTCCTAAAACTGACATTTGGGAGATCCATTAATAAAAGCTGGATTTGACATCTGATAACCCTAGAATTAAGACAACCAGAAGAGAGGCTTTTGTAGTGTCTCACCCTTAATTTAAAGAAAACAGCCCCAAATTAGTAGGCATTTGATGAGCCTCAAACTTGAAAAAAAAAGAAAATTGGAGGAAACATAGACAAGGTATACAGTAAAAGAAAATATTAATACCCACAAAGCATAAGAGAAGATATTTCATCCAAGAAATAAAAACAGAATTCTATTAAAATAGGAAAAAAGTTAGAGAACATCAAAGAGTTCTTGATAATAACAATAAGATATTCAGAATAGAAAATCCAACAGAAAGGCTGAAAAATAAAGTTGAGAAAAATCTCACAAAAAGTAGAACAATAAGACAAAGAGATGGAAAATAAGATACTAAAAATAAGAAAATAGTTAAACAATTGACTAGTTCCAACATCTGACTAATTGCAGTACCAGAAAGAGAGAATAAACAGATGGAAGTAAATTATCAAAGAATGAAATTTCCCAAACTGAATGATAAATCTCCAGATTAAAATGGCCCACCAAGAGCCTAGAACATGAATAAAAGGGACCTAATACCATGTCAAATCACTGGGAATGTTCAGAATTCCAGGAGAAAGAGAAAACTGTAAAAATGTGCAAAAGAGGTCCCATGTACATTAATTGTAAATTAGTAAAGATATTAACAATATGAAGCAGGAACAACAATCATGAATTCAGTAGAATTATTAGGGCATAAAACCTACGACAGTTGAAATAGGGAACACAATAGGTGTGTTTGTGAGGTAGAACAACAAATGGAATGACCCTTCCTGAAAGCAGAAAGAATAGCGAGCATACGTAAAAGAAAAGTTTGAAAATGTAGAATACAGAAGATTAGCAACACATACTAAGAGAAGCAGAGGAAACTTTTTAAAAAGACAGGAGAGAGAAAGAGGATAAGGAGGAGGAGGAAGGGAGGAAGGGAGGAAGGGAGGGAGGGAGGGAGGGAGAAAGGGAGAGAGGAAGAGGGAGGGAAAGAGAGAGAGATCTGAAGAAATGATAAAGATAAAAATTGCCCAATTAAAGGTGAAATAAATACCTTAGATTGAAGAGGCAAATAAAAGGCCAAAGGAAAAAAGATACGAAATTCTAGAGAGTCCAGATGAACTTCAAAAAATGAGATTGACATCATAATATCTATGGATGCAAGAAGACAAGGGAATGATGTTTTTAAAGTATCGAAGGAAAAGATTTTTTCATCTAGATATACATAACCAGTCAAATTGACATTCATACATGAAAGTGTAATATATATATCAGCAGGCATTAAAAAAAAGCTACCGAAGGCTTGTCACAAAAAGACCCACATTAGAGGGAAAAAACGTCTGGGAGATCCTGAATGTAATACAGGACTTATCACAGTCCCTGACGTCTAATAGGGTCTCTGTAAATATTTGCTGAACTATGTAAACTGAAGTGGTCATTGTTGATAAAGGGTCCTGAGGAACTGGAAAAGCTATGAGATTGAAAGCATAGGGACAAAATAAAAAGTACAAAAATAAATGAGGCATGTTTGCAGGTTCCTCGGTGTCTTCCCATCTCCTGATCCAATATGACTTTATTGATACGCACAGTGATTTAGATTTCAGCCAGGGAAAATGTCTGTGAGATTTATAGAGAGGAATTAAGGGATATCAAATGCCCAAGACACCAATATCTCTTTTGTATCAAGCATACAAAAACTGCCAATATATTATAAAGGCATATGTTTCTATCAGTTCATAGGTGAAAAGCCATTCATGGAAAGAAAATTTGCTTTTTAAAAGGAATTGATAAGTCTACATAAATTCTCAAAGAAATAATCATTTGTACAACAGCTACTACTCAAATGAATACAAAGATAAATCCCCAAGCAGAAGAGAAAGGGCCTAATTATCTCAACTGCCTGCAGCTTATATTCATTCCTTCATGTTACAATGTGTTTTCAGTTTTCTGAGGTCTGAAATCAATTAAGATAATTCTGGACTCTTTTTATAAAGGTTTCTAGAGAACAATAGCTTATTTCCTTTCCTCCAAATGGTGAATATATGAAGAAACCTAAATTTTTCCAACCAACTTAATACATGAGTGGTCTTTTATTATTACAAACTTTGAAGATACAGTATTCACTGGTCAGAGTCCTTTGGTTTTATACGCAGAAATTCAACTTGAATTAACTTAAAAAGGCAAATGCACAGGCTCAATTATCCACTATGATAAAAAGGGCAGGGTGCAGAATTCTTTGTCTGCTTTCTGCTTCTTTCATTTACTCAAACTACCTGGCAGTGAGCATGATATGTAGTAGATTGAGTCCCACACCCTTATAAGTTGTCCGAGGAATAAGGAAGTCTTTTACCTTGCCCAAATTTGAAAAACATTCTCTAAGAGAAACTGGTTGGTCTAGCCTGGGTCATATGCTGGTCCTTGAAGCAATCACAATGTACAGGTGAGAGAGATGCCATGATTGGATCTGCCTGGGTCTTGTGCTCCTCCCTGTAGTAAGGGCGTTGTTTCAGGTTGGGTTCCCTGGAAAGCAGGCTCTGAAATACAGATTTGTATGTAGGAAGTTTATTAAAAAGTGCTCCTAAAATCAATATCTGTGAGCGAGTTTAGAAAAGATTGGACAACAGGAGACACTGGGCTGAAATGCAGGCACAACAAAAGACTCTCCTAATTCCAGAGAGAGCAATGGAGGTGGGATGTCTCTGTAGAGTTGCTCTGAATTGGAGGAGGGGCCCAGGATATTTTACCCCTGAATCCACTTGTCATTAGATGAGAATTGCTCCTGGGAGTGGGTGTGACCTTGGGCTTGTGGTTCTCTTCAGCTGGGGTACGCTCTGGAGGGGGACTCAGCTGTAAGCCATCAGCTGCCAACACTCCCAAGAGCTGGTGGAATGGATTCTCTTGTCCTGGAGGGGAAAGGGATGGGGATCTGGGCAGAATACCACAGCATCCATTAAGGAAGGCAGGGTTTTTTCCTAGAAGAAGGGGGAGGGGGAGAAGAGGGGCTGAATAGACTAAAACAAAGCCACTAAAAGTCACAATGTAATTACTACTTGACCGGTTGATAAACCCATTTTATAGGTTTTTAAATTTTATTATTTTTATTGAGGTAACTGGTTTATAACATTATATAAATTTCAGGTGTACATCATTATATTTCGACTTCTGTAGAGACTGCATCATGTTCACCACCACAAGTCTAGCTGCCATCCATCAGTGTACACATGTGCCCCTTTACCCCTTTCTCCCTCCCCCCTGCCCCCTTTCTCTCTGGTAACCACTGTAGAACACTTGGCTCTGAGTCAGAAGGCACAGGTTCTTTGAGAAAATAAGTTAACCTTTCTGAGCTTCGGTTTCTTTTTCTTTAAAGAGAATGAAAACATACGCCATGCTTGTCTGGGTTCTGTGGAGTATGATATGAGATTGCTGAATGCTAACATTCAATTTATGAATATTGTTTATTATTGGATTAGAAATTCTAATCCTCAGCTTCTTGTTTTGGTGGTTGTATACCTGGCTCCTTTAGGATGAAAAAATACTTTCTGCTCAAAATTAAATAAGGGGCAGATAAGTGTTGATAGCTTGGCTGAAATAATTTTGCTGAGCATACTTTTATTCCAAGGGAGCACAAATTAAGAGTTTAAGAATTATTAAACATGTCTATAGCCCTTTCAGCAAGTATTCTCTTGTTAGGTGCTAGGCAAAATTAGCAGAATCCAATTATTTTCCTTTTTGATGTTATATTCATGGTTTTAGAACATACACCTATATATTTTGGGGTCTCCTTAGTGTTCTTAGTAGTTTATCACCACTAATTTACCTCATATCAGTTTGAATCTTTCTCATCTTCCACCTTTTATATCCACTGGGATGGGTGAACTCCATAAACTACTGTCTACTGTTTGAATTAGGGTTTCCCTCAGTTGATACAAAACTTACCTCTGGCATGCTTCAAAGAATGCTTCTTTGCTCTATCACTCAAGAATGTGATGAATAAGTCACATTATTTTTATGAAGTTATGGATTTCAGTGCATATCCTTTTAGTCTATGTCTTTCCAAAATAAGGTGTTTTAATTTAAAATCTTTTCAACTTTATTATAGTACTGCCCGTCTATCAATTTAATGTTCATGAGTTTAATTTTATCTTTCAAGCGTGGCAGTAAGAATCAAACTAATGATAACAATCCACTGACTTGTTTTTATATCATTATTTATAATTTATAAAACACATTTACAACATTTTATTACACTCTATACTTACCAATGTGCATATCAAATCCTGCTTTTAAACTGATTCATGAAATTTTTAAGTGTCTTGTTCAAGACTGTACAGTTAGTATGTAGTGTTGAGTTCAGAAGTCCTACAGCAAAAGACTCTTCACTGTCTTATAATGGGTTTGGATCTCAGTCCACAAAGTCAGTTAGGCAAGAGAATGAGATTCTTTATTTCCTTAAATCAATTATTTGTGACTGGCCCCATCCTTCTGGGATGCGGGAAATTCAATAATGTCTAAAATCCAATTTCTCCACCCTGGTCAGGCTTCCATAAAAATTTCCAGAGCCTTCTACTGCCCCAAAGCATCATTGCCTGGCTACACTTAACACCAGTGAGATATCTGTTGTCCCAGCCAATATGGTCCCTTTAGTCTTGAAGGTCTGATGTTTCTGTGCTATGTACCAGGAGGAGAAATATCTTGCCAGAAACCTTCTTTATGCCCCAAAACATAAACCTTTCCTCCAAATAGGTTACACAATTTGCAGGGCCCAGTGCAAAATGAAAATGCAGAGCCCTGTGTTAGAAAATTACTGAGAATTTCAAGATAGTCACAGAAGAAAATTAAACCAAGTATGGGGCCCTTCTAAGTGCAGTGCCCTGGGCAACTGCACAGGTTATACGCCCACGAAGCCAGCCCTGCCTCTCCTTGAGGCACCATTGCCTCAAAGGCAATTGTATCACTGAAATCTACTGTCCATGCTTGACTTCCCTGGATCCATGGAGGAGAGTAATTACCTTAACCTTCTCCTCTTCCTGTAATAGCATCATTATTTGGGAAAAGTTTGCAGGCAGTCAAGTTCAGTTCTGTGCTTGCCTGGATATGTTCTAAAAGGGCCAGATCCAGGATTTCTGAGTCTTAAGTTCCCAAAGGCCAGTGTCTTCTGAGCCAAAGTTTTCCATTTTTGTATGATTGTACTCTTGCCTCCTAGAAAATCTTTACCAAATTTACTAAGTATGTTCTGTGTTTTGGATGTCTGTTAGCTTGTTCTAACACTTATGTTCAATAATTCATAGTTCCTGTAGCACTGTTTGCTTTGAGATTACTAATGTCCATTATCTGCAAATATTTGCATGTCACAGGTACCTGCTATTTGGCTCCATCAGTTATATTGTTTAAACAAAATTCAAATGTGTTTCCTTCTGGAGAAAGAGGTTTATCGTTAGTAGAAAACACCTTTAAATTTTGATGGGTCATTTCCATCACTGGCAAAATAGATTGACCTATATTCTATTTTATCATTTTAGCCCATGTCTTGGCTTATTAAGGTTGTTCTGATGTCCTAGTACCACTTTGGTTGTATTGTCCACTCTGTGACTCCCCAGCTCTAGAAAGAGGTCTTGCCTTTGGTTTTGTTTTGTTTTTTATTAGTTTGAAATAAGCATCTTAAGTTTCACCATCCAGGTGACTCCATCTCTAGGTATCCTTTGGGAATCGTGGAGAAATGACCCGCTTCAGCAGATTCAAACAAAGCTTCATTTCCTCTCTCTTGTCCTTCTGACAACTACATTATATGCTATCAGAGATTCTAAAGCAACAGTTAGTACTCTTTCAGACTTACTCTCATCAGAGTCCACTTTCTCCTACATATTTGAAAGGATTTCTGAGAGTTTACAGTTATTATCTATGTACCACTTTTTTAAACATGATCGTGATTGTTGTCTCAAATAAGTTCCAATACTAGAGATTGAAATTGGTCCATGTTGCATAAATGCAGTACAAGAACTCTTAGTAAGCCTGAATGAGGTTCCCATATGTAATGCACAAGGGTCTCAATCTACAAACTCAGGAGCATTAAAAAAATAGCAAATTTCTTAACATCTTTTGTATCAACAAAACTGTAACTCCTAGTTAAGACTCCATCTCATCACTGTTGAGGAGGTTATTCAGTCTCAGTTATTATTCTCCTTCCTTCAACAGAAATGTTCAGTAGCCTTGGGGTCTTACATAACATAAAGGCATAAATAGTCAGCCTTCTCTCTGCACATAGCTTACCTTTGAGATGCCCATGCCCTGACTCCACAAGCTGCCTCAGGTCCAAAAGTTCTGCAGCCTTCTTGCCATGTTCAGTGCAATCTTTCCTCAAGATTATATTTCAAATTTAGAGAGCGTGGTTCAACTTCTTCAACAAAGATCAGAAAACCATATCAGTATGATTGAGAAGAATACATTAGTGTTATTTTTGCCTTCGATAGCATTACTGTTTCCCCTGACTCTTTATAGCAGAATCTAACGAAAATGAGTCCCTGCACACTAACTTGCACAGTAGCATTTTCACCACAACCCTGATTCCATTCCTGCTATTTCCCTATTGTCCTCATACTCCAGATATACTGTTTTTATTTGCTAAAAGAGAACACTTGGGTACCCTCAGGAGCTCTAAGAGCCCACACAAGGAACATCAACTGGTACCAGACTCCAGTACACAACATCTTACTGGGAAATGTATTCCATGCACACCCATTTCTATTCATGTGTGAAGTTGGAGTTTGATCCATGGGGCCCTTTGAGGTGAGAAAGATCTTTGACATTATGGCCTATGACTCCTGCTATCCATTTTCCATTACTCCATTCTTTTCTGGGCTAACTTTCGTCCTTGGTTCACATGGAAGAATCATATGAGAACCACCTGAAAGGTGGCTAATAAGTGGCAGGGCTTTCCACTGGGCAAATCTGAGAAAACGCTTAATCTAGCTCAAAAGAGAGGATAAGCCCTTCTAGTCTATTGCTTCTTTGACCGTGAGACTCCTTATTGAGACAGGTCTATGGTAGAAGGGACTTTAAATGGATTCATTTTTCTCTTCCTCCTCCTCTCTCCTTCTTCTTCATCTTCTTCTTATTATTTTTCTTCATCTTCATCATCAAACTTTTTTGAACAGTTACTCTTTGCCAGGTACCATTGAACATGACTTTAGCTGTAGTATCTTATCTCATACTGACAACAAGTCTATGAAGAAGGCATTATAATTTCCTCCATTTTTCAGATGAAGAAGTGAGTCAGAGACAGGTCAGGTAACATATCTAGGAAGAGGTGGGGCTGAGATTCACTTAAACCCCAAGTCAAGCACAACTTGATATTGTCTGTCTGCACAGCTTTTAAATTATAAATCTGATTACACACATAATGCATGCTTGTAAAAAATTCAAACAATGTGCAAAAGAGTGAAGAGGTAGGTAAAAATTCCAACTCTGACAATTCAGCAGAAAACTATTAGCACTAGCATAAACATAATTCTTGATGTTTTCATGCACATATATAGATATAGAAATAGTTATCTAAAATATACTTATATACTTCATATACATATAGATATTAGATACATTGATATGAACATCATATGATATCAACGTTATATACTGTTCTTTGGGTTTTTTGCTGAGGAAGATTAGCCCTGAGCTAACATCTGTTGCCAATCCTCCTCTTTTTGCTGAGGAAGATTGGCCCTGGGCTAACATCCGTGCCCATCTTCCTCTACTTTATATGGTACGCCGCCACAGCATGGCTTGATAAGCGGTGTGTAGGTCCGCACCTGGGATCCAAACCTGTAAACCCCACACTGCTGAAGCAGAGTGCACAAACTTAACCACTATGCTGCTGGGCCAGCCCCCATATACTGTTTTATTACCTCCCTTTTCACTTAATAATATGTGTAGCTGCAGAGTAATTCAATGTATGGGTGTACTATAATTCATTCAACCAATGCCTAGAAGTGGTTATTTTATCATATTACATTATAATTGTATGAGTTATGTCCCCTTCTCACAGTGGTGAGTATTTATTGAGAATAGAAAATTCTAGAGGTATTTGTTTGTTTTTAATAGATCTGTTTTTTAATAGATCCCCAATATTAAACACAGCACCAAGTGGATAGATAAATATTTGAATGGCTGGATGAATGGATGGATGGACAGAAAGATGGATGCAGCAGTGTGGTGGATGGTCCACAGAAATAAACATCTGATGTCAATAAGAACTGTTTGGTTATTATTGCCATAGTTCATGTAAGAAGAGTTAATAAGAGCCTGAACTAGGGTATCAAACATAGTTATGGAAGGAGGTGAAGGATCCAGAAAGCTATCTTGAATGGTTGGTTGTTTTGCTTTTAAAAATGTTTATCTCAAATTTTTAATAAGATGGTTTTAAATAGTCCACTGGTTTCCTGTGGGTTATTGACTTTTACATTTTATCTTCAAATTTTGACTTTATATTGCATTTTGTCAGAGTTTCATTTGTATACTGAATAATTATATTACATATTCCTTTGACTTCCTTTCCCACCATGAGTCTGAATTTAATTGTGTGGTGACTCACCAACATTGATTCCTGCAGGAGTTTCTGTTCAACATCCAGCACAAAGTCCCTCATAGGTTCTAGAAATAATTGCTAGAGAAAAATAATGTGTTTGAGCAAAACCTTTACTTCATTTCTTATTCCAATGAGGTATCTATGATTGAAGAATAAAAACAACAATAACTTATTGTCTACAATGTCAGACATAGCAATAACTGACAAATACAAGTATTATTTTAAACATAATTTAATCTTCACAACTATAAGAAAGCTAATAAAGTGACAAAGTGGCCAGGCTATGGTATAAAATCAGTTCAGTCTGACCTCAAAGCTTGTTCCTTCCTTTCCCACAAGGGAATATTCCTCTATAGCCTCCCTTTATGATCATCTTCTTCAAATCTATACTTTTCTCACCTTGATTTAAAATTTTAGCTCAGTTCTATTTCACTAGGCAGGTAACTTGTAGAGTGTCAATGATGAGACAAAATATACAGTCTTTCCTCTACTTAAATCTTCCTCATTGTGCAGGTTCACAGCTCTCCTGCTTGCCCACAATGAGGCCTACCAGCGTTGAGTATTGAGTTTCTATACATCCCTCACTCCTTCCCTCAGGCTGTCCTTAGGCTCATTTGGGATTGAGTCCACAGTGCTAATGGACCTGCAAAGGTGTCCCTAATTCCCTTACTTTAACATACACCTAGAAAGCAAACCTGATTTTATCTTTCACCATATACATCAGTATTGTATCTATTTTCTGTAGGGTTATCTGAAGGGCCCACTATAATGTGGTCACTACCAACCTCTCACCATTTTTTTCTACTCCTGCAGTCTACCTGCATACTAGCTGAACTTCCTAATTAGACCACACCCTTTCTGGGCTCTGATTTGCATATATGGTCCCCCACCTTGGTTTTCTTTTATCCACAATATGTCTCCTTGGTGAATGCCTACTCATTTCAAAATATTTCATCCATCAGGAATGTTCTCTGACATGTTTTGGTAGAGTTGAATACCTGAATGAACTCTTCTACTTGCCATTCGACTTCAATTTCCATGAATCACATTTGAAGATTGCTATATCACCCCTTGGACTGAATCTTCCAGCAGTCAGACCTGCTTCCCACTATTGGGTAATAATTTTTGTACCAGCTCTATCTCTTTGGAAGAATGATTGTCAGGCCTGGCCAAAAATCTCGGAAACCTTGAAGGCCAGAAGGCAGTGAGACTACATACTCAAAGTGCTGAAAGAAAAAGACTGTCAACCAAGAGTCCTATATTTGGCAAAACTATTCTTCAGAAATGAACGAGAAATTACAACATTCCCAGATAAACAAAAACAGAGAGAATTCATCACTAGCAGACAAGAAATACTAAAGAGAGTCTTTCAGGCTGAAATGAAAAAACACTTGACAGTAACTCAAATCCACATGATTTGTTGGTCAAAGGGTATATAGTTTCACTTATGCTTATCAAAAAAAAAAAGAGAGGGGGCAGGAAAATTTTAGAAGGGATGATTCAATTTATGGTATTGTCTATGGTGATGGCTTCATGGGTGTATGCCTATCTTCAAACTCATCAAGATATACACATTAAATATGTAAAACGTTTTTGTATGTCAATCATACCTCAAAAAAAAAAAGAGTGCAAGTAAAGGTAACTATATGGTCATGCGTTGCTTAATGACAGGGATAAGTTTTGAAAAATGTGTCGTTAGGCGATTTCATCATTGTGCAATCATAGAGTATACTTACACAAACCTAGATGGTATAGCCTACTACACACCTAGGCTATATGGTACTAATCTTATGGGACCACTGTCATATATGTGGTCCGTCATTGACTGAAACGTCTTTATGAAGTGCATGACTGTATAGGTAAATATAAAAGACAGTATAAGTGTATTTTTCTTAGTAACTCTTTTCTTCTATATGATTTAAAAGACAATGGCATAAAGCAATAATTATAAAATTGTGTTCATGGGTTTATAAGGTATAGTAAATAAAATGTATAATAAATATAATATATAATATGTGCATAATATAATGTATAATAGAGATGTATTTTGTATGACAATAATAGCATGAAAGAGGAGGAGGGAATGGAGCTATACTGGAGCAAAGTTTCTGTATACTACTGAAATTAAGTTAGTCTTAATCTGAATTAGATTGTTTTAAATTATGATGCTAATTTTAATCCCCCAGACAACCACCAGGAAAATAACTCAAAACAATATTGTACTGTTAAAGACTCGACTATACCATCTGGAGAATAAAAAATATTATTGACTGCAATTGAAAACAGAATGAGAATTGTCTCTTTATGTGTAATTCCTCAATTTGTAAAAGACTGTGGCTTTAACTCTGTAAATGAATTAGGTAGCATCTACACAGTAGAAAAACATCCAGGTGAAAAATTGTTAATTTAGTCAAATAACATTTAAAAACCACAGTATAGTGCCCCAAAGTAATGGAGTCATTTTGTTTCATGGATCTGTTCTGTTGTCTAAGCATAGAGTCACATTCTTGATCAACTATTTCCCTGATTATTTATTTTGATTAACATTTCCAATAGCTTCAAATTACCTTTTAGTCTAGATGTATATTTGTATTATACCAAGATATTATTTGACTCTGATTATTTTATCTCTTTCTGAAGTGTTTTAGAAGATTAATCAGATAGAATACTGAGCCACACGTAGGCTATATGGATAATGCTCATGTGCAAATAAAATAATGTTAAGGCAAAAAATAAATAAGCTGGATACAAAATAAAATGTGTACATTAATTACAACTATATAAAAGTATCATACATATTAGCAAAAAATAAATGAATTCAGAGGGTAAAAATACATACTAAGAAAATTCTAAATTCATATAACTATCTAAAAAGTTTTGAGTGAGAGTTTGATAATTATAGAGGAAGGAAAAACCCATTTTGGATAGAAGGGAAAAGATGTACAAAATCATTGTCTTTATATTTCTTGGCAATGAGAAGTCCCTATATTTAAGGAATGTAGTCATATTTGTACTTTCAAAAAATAACTCTGGAGAGAAGGCAGAAGTGAAAAAGACCTGAGGCAGTTGCCTTGTTTGTAGGCTAGTGGATAATCCAGATGACAGATGATTAAAACCGGACCACAAAAGGTAGAGAGTAATTATAAAGAAGGGGAGAAATTATGGAAGTAGAGTTGACATAATTGAATTATTTCATATGGAGGGCTTCTTTGGAGGAAATTTTAGATCCACTCAACAAATATTTATGGAGCACCAACTAAATGGCAGGCATTGTTCCAGGCTATGGGGATACAGTGACCAGATAAATAGAACAGAAAATTTCCCAACCTGCATAGAGCTCACCTTGTGGCAAGGATAATGAGGAAGACAGAAGGATTAGACCAAGGTTTCTGTTTTAGACCAAAGTTTCTGTTTTAGGAGACTAAGTTGAAATGAGATCTCTAAACAAGATGGTGAAAATAGAAAGAAGAGTAGATTGGGAATAAAGGTAATGAACCTAGTCACATATATTTTGAGGTTTTGGTTCCTGGAAGATATACAGAGGCATTTGGGTAGCTCAGGACTGAATGGAGAAGGGAAGTGTTTAACATGCTAAAGAGAAAAGTGATAATCCATGGGGCCAGAAGACAAGAATGAATGGGAATGTAGGTAGAAAGTGGCTTTAGGGAGGAGAACAGATGGAAACAGGTGAGAGTAGGGATTCTTATAGATACCTTTGGTGATAGAGCAGATAAATGTGAACTATTCAGTAAACTGATGTCCTGTGTTTTCTTTCTGATGTAGCAAATCATTTACTTAAGGAAAGGAGGCCTGAGGAAGGTGGCAAAGGTGTGGCACCATTGACACAAGGAAAGTGGAAGACAACCGTTTAGGGTCAAATGAAATTACTGTTAAGTGGTGTTGAAGAGCCAAAAAAGACAGGAAATCATGAGTTTAATGGTGCCGATTAGCAATTATATGATTTTTTTCTTAGTAAAGCTTGGCAGCCCTGGGGCAAGAGGAAAGAAAGCAAATATTTAGTTATGATCAATACAATGGTGAAGTTTAGATGAGCACATGCAAGGAAGAAATAAAGAAGTAAATAAATTGAGAACGCTGATCAAAACGGTCTTAGGGGATTGATGCAAGACCCAGAATGAATAGGGAATCACTTAAAACCAGTAGCATGGTGGCAGCCAGGTTGAACAGGGAGGGATCAAGAGGCTAAAAGTTTCCATGGTGTTGGAGAATATTAGAAAGTTATTTGAGAGTGCTTTCAAAATTATAAACATATTATAAACATATAAATATGTAAAGGATTATTGTTATAAAATAAAAATAGTTATCGACAAACATTTCCTCAATCAT
This sequence comes from Tapirus indicus, assembly GCA_031878705.1. NCBI lineage: Eukaryota > Metazoa > Chordata > Mammalia > Perissodactyla > Tapiridae > Tapirus > Tapirus indicus. The sequence continues at coordinate 22,597,120 of CM062942.1, read as the reverse complement.
CATATCACGGTGGTTAAGAGCAGGGGTTCTGGACTTATAAATTTGAATCCTGTCTCTTCCATTCACTAGCTGTATGACCTTGTAATTTCTCTGATCAAAGTGCATACTCAGTAAACATTCATTGTAGGTAGTTATCTAATTGAATATTAACACAGAATGAAAACTTAAGAGATCATCCAATTTGATGTTGCCATTTTACAAAGCATGAAGTCAAGGGTTCAAGGTCACAAGGTGGCTACTTCTGGTGTTTTTTTTAATGGAATAGCATAATTTATTTCTTGATTTCTCTTCTGTGCTTAAAATTCTGGGTTTTTTCCATATTAGCTATTTACTGCTGTTTATGTTCTGAGAGAGGGAGCTCATTGTGCTCTGTTTTGCACGGATGAAAACATGCTTTGAACTGAAGCATCTTCCCTGAGTAATTAATACAAAATAATAGGCAATCTCAGTTTCTTGACTTCAGGACTAAGATAATTGGCAGTGACCTGATAAAGTGTTTTGCCTTGGGTGAGTGTTCAGTAAGATTTAGCAGAGTGGGCAATTTTAGTCAATTTGAAATATTTTGTTTCAATTTCTTTTTGTTAATTTCCAATACATTCCTTGAATTTATTCCCTAACATTAAAAATGAGCACTGTTAAATTCTCTGATTTATATTCAAGTAGATTTGTTGAATGCCAACAATACATCTGGCACACTCACATATATTTTGTATTATCCTATTGAAAACTTGTGATTTTAGTGTCCTCATTTTACTGGAGAATAAAACGAGGATTAAATAGTCTATTTGTTTTGTTTAAAGTTATACAGCAGGTGAGTGGTTTGAATCTCATCTTCTTGGTTCAGCTATAGGGCTATATAACTTGGTAATATAACGTAGTAATTGTCAACAAACCACACTGCCTTGAAAACCTAAGAAATATTTGCAATATGTCTAAAAACTTGTCACCAACATAATCTACTACTTTCTTTTAGGATCAATTCTCTGATAAAATGGTAACTTCCCCTTCTGGAATAGACACAGGATGTCAGATTTCCACAGTGGCGTGTGCATTTCCTTTGTCTTTTTTATTGTTTTTTGTTTGTTTGTTTTTGCCAAGAATCCAACCCAAATACCCAACCAGAGAAGTTGCTCTAAAGAGAAAAGCAAAAGTAGGAGTGTAGTTTATTACATTTCTAGGTCAATGGAAAGTGAAGAAGGGGTCATTATCTGAATTCCTGGGGAAAGCAAAATCAGGTGCAAGTGCTAGTCTGAATGAGATATGCTATCAGTGTAAAACTCAATTTTGAAGACAGTATAAAAAATAATGTTACTAGGTCATTAACATATTTTTATATTGATCAAATGTTGAAATAAGATTCTAGATATATTGGTTTAAATGAAATAATTATTTTAATTACATTCACCTGTTTCCTTTTACTTTTTAAAATGTGGCTACTAGAAAATCTAAAATTACATATATGGCTTGCTTGTGTGGCTCACATTATATTTCTACTGGAAAACGCTGCTCTGTAGTAATTTGTGGTCATTATTAGGATGGACACAAATACTCTAACTCTCTTTCTTAACATAAGATAGGATGCTTGATCTCTATGTATATAAGATTAGGTGTCGGTGTAGCCTAATCAGAAATCTACTGTCATTTGAATTGATGTCCCCCTATAAATAATATGTTATTTTTCTGTCTTGCTTTCATGATTTTTGGTTTTGGTTTTCAGAAGTCTGATTCCAAAGTGCCTTGAAGTGGATTTCTTTGGATTTATCTTATTGGAATTTTATCAGCTTATTAAATCTGTAAGTTCGTCTTTTCTAAATATGGGAAGCTTTCAGCCATTATTTCTTTGAGTACTTTTTAAGAATACTCAGTACTTTTTAGAGTACTTTTTCTCTCTCAGGAGAGAGACAGAGAAAGAGAGAGAGAAAGAGACACAGAGACTGAAAAAGTAGAGTCCTCTCTTCTCTCTCCTCTCTATCTCTATCTCTTATCTCCTCTGGGATTCTGATGATACAAATGTTAGCTCTTTTGTTATTGTCCCACAGGTCACTTGGATTCTGTTCTTTTTTTTCTTTTAAGTCTATTTTGTCTGTTATTCAGATTAGGCAAATTCTATTGCTCTAGCTTTTATTTCAATTATACTTTTCAGTTCTATAATTTCCATTTGGTTTTTTTTGTAGCTTCTATTTCTTTGCTGAGATGTTCTATTTTTTTTTTTTTGTGGGGAAGACCAGCCCTGAGCTAACATCTGTTGCTAATCCTCCTCTTTTTGCTGAGGAAGACTGGCCCTGTGCTAACATCCGTGCCCATCTTCCTCTACTTTATATGGGACGCCGCCACGGCATGGCTGACAGGCAGTGCGTTGGCGGGGGCGCGGGATTCGAACTCGCGAACCCCGGGCTGCCAAGCGCGAACTAAACCGCTGTGCCACCAGGCGGCCCCGAGATGTTCTATTTTTTAGTTTCTATAAAGAGAATTTGTAATTGCTTGTTAAAGCAGGTTTTTTTCCAGATTTACTGAGGAATAATTGACATATAAAAATGTATACATTTAAAGGGTACAACGTGATGTTTTGATATACATATACATTGTGAAATGATTACCACAATCAATCTAATTAACATTTCCATCACTTCACATAGTTAGGATGCTTTTGCGTGTGGTGAGAATGCTTAAGATCAACTCTCTTAGCAAATTTCAAGCATACAATACAGTATTATTAACTATAGTCACCATGCTGTACATTAGACCTCCAGAACTTATTTATCCTGCATAACTGAAAGTTTGTACCGTTTCACCAACCTCTCCCCATTTCTCTCTCCCCTGAGCCCCTGGCAACCACCATTCCACTATGTTTTATGAGTGCTACTTTTTTAGATTCCACATATAAGTGAGATCATGCAGTATTTGTCTCTGTGATTGGCTTATTTCATTTAGCATAATGTCTTCCAGGTTCATCCACGTTGTTGCAAATGGCAGGACTGCCTTTTTTTAAGGCTGAATAATATATATATATATAGAATATTTTCTTTATCTATTTATCCATTGATGGACACTGAGGTTGTTTCCATATCTCGGCTATTGTATATAATGCTGCAATGAACACGGGAGTGCAGATTATCTCTGAGATACTGATTTCATTCCCTTTGGATATATAACCCAAAGTGGGGTTGCTGATTCCTATGGTAGTTCTATGTTTAATTTTTTTGAAGAAACTCCATAGTGTTTTCCATAATGGCTGTACAAATATGCATTTTCACTGACAGTGCACAAGTGTTTCCTTTTTCCCAGATTCTCACCAACACTTATTTTTTATCTTTTTGATAACAGTCATTCTAACAGGTCTGAAGTGATAACTCATTGTGGTTTGATTTGCATTTCCCTGATGATTAGTGATGTTGAACACCTTTTCATATATCTGTTGGCCATTTGTATGTCTTCTTTTGAGAAATGTTTTTTCAGATCATTAGCCCATTTTTAAATTGGGTTATTTAGTTTTTTCCTATTGAGTTGTTTGAGTTCCTTATATATTTTGGATATTAACCCTTTATCAGATATATGGTTTGCAAATATTTTATCCCATAGGCTTTCTTTTCACTCTCTTGATTGTTTCCTTTGTTGTGCAGAAGCTAGTTTGATGCAACCCCACTTGTCTATTTTTGCTTTTGTTGCCTGTGCTTTTGGTGTCATATCCAAAAAATCATTACCCAGACCAATATCAAGAAGCTTTTTTCCTGTTTCCTTCCAGTAGTTTTATGGTTTCAGGTCTTACATTTAAGTCTTTAAGCCATTTTGAGTTGATTTTTGTATATGGTGTGAGATAAGGGTCCAATTTCAATCTTCTGCATGTGATTATCCAGTGTTTCCAACACCATTTCTCGAAGAGATTGTCCTTTCTCCATTGTGTGTTCTTGGCTCCCTTGTCAAAGATCAGTTGACTACAGATGTGCAGATTTATTTCTGGACTCTCTATTCTGTTCCATTGTTCTATATGTCTGTCTTTCTGCCAGTATCATACTGTTTTCATTACTGTAGCTTTTTAATATACTTTGAAATGAGGCAGTGTTATTCCTCTAGCTTTATTGTTCTTGCTCAAGATTGCTTTGGCTATTCAGCATCTTTTGTGGTTCCATATGACTTTTAGGATTTAAAAAAAAAATTTCTGTAAAGAATGCCATTGGATTTTGAAAGAGATTGCATTGACTCTGTAGATCATTTTGGGTAGTATGGACATTTTAACAATATTAATTCTTCCAATCCATGAACTTGGGATATCTTTCCATTTATCTATGTCTTTTTAAATTTCCTTCATCAATGTTTTATACTTTTTAGGGTACAAATCTTTCACCTCTTTGATTATGTTTATTACCAAGTATTTTATTATTTTTGTTGCTATTTTGAATGAGATTGTTTTCTTAATTTCCTTATTGAATAGTTCGTTATTTGTGTATGGAAATGTGACTGATTTTTTATGTTGATTTTGTACCCTGCAACTTTACTGAATTTATTAACTAGTTTTAACAGTTTTTTCATTGTTGCATCTTTGGAATTTTCTACATATATGATCATGTCAGCTGCAAACAGAGATAATTTTACTTCTTCCTTTCTAATTTGGATGACATTTATTTCTTTTTCTTGTCTAGTTTCTCTGGTTAGGACTTCCAGTACTATGTTGAATAGAAGTGGTGAGAGTGGGCATCCTTGCTTTGTACTGGATCTTAGAAGGAAAGTTTTCAGTTTTCTCCCATGGATTATGTCAGTTGTGAGATTTTCACACATGGCCTTTATTGTGTTGAGATAAATTCCTTCTATACCTATTTTGTTCAGAATTTTAATCATGAATGGATGTTGAACTTTGTCAAATGATTTTTCTTCATATTGAGATGATCATGTGGCTTCTCAATGAAGCAGTTTTATGATGGCTGGTTTAAAGTCCTTGTCAGGTAATTCCAACATCTGATTCATCTTAGTGTTGGCATCGGTTGCCTGTTTTTTCTCAGTCAAGTTGTAACTTTCATGGTTCTAGGTATAATGAGTGATATTTTTATTGTATCCTGGATATCTGAGATACTATCTTATGGGACTTTGGATTTTATTTAATTTTCTTTCTTAAGTAGGCAGTCTCCCACTGATGTGAGGGCTGGGCGGGTATGTATGTTAAGTTTCTCGTTTGACCTCACTGACACCACCCTGTCAAAGTGGGGCACTGGCTCACACTGCCTCATTACAGACGAGTGTAGTATAAGTTCAGCTTCCCCCCTGAACTCCAATGACATCTTCCTGGCTAAAGTTGGGCCACTGAGATTTTGAAGTTGTCTTATCGTAAGCTATTCTGATTCTAATTGCATTATCTTATTAGAAGTCAACTTCCTAAGCAGAGAAAACAACAGATATGGTTTCCAATTAGGAAAAGAAAACTAAAAAGACTAAATTTCCTTTCAACTTTCAAGAAACATTTTATCAAACAAATCTTTATTAATTACCTACTATACATAATGTAGTTTTCATTAACTGGTTTTACTGAATTTATGAGTTTATTTTTCATCACATACACAGTGTATAACTGGAGCTAACCACTGAAGATGAAATTAATTTCCTAAAGTCCCATGCATCTGCCTCATGTGTTAGAATAAAAATTGATTAATGGAATAATACAACATGAATAATACAACATGAGTAAAAAAGAGAAATTTTATAATTTCAAATGTATTAAGACTTACCAAATACATGATATAGATTAGTTATTGCATGTTTCAAGTTTTCTGGTTACTCATTCATTGAACTTACTATATAGAATTTTTTGAAATGAATAAAGTAGGTACTTTTAAGAAATGATTTTTTTTGTTATATACTTTTGAGTCTGATTCTTTTTATTTATTTATTTTCTGACTTACAGGAGAAATATTAACCCTTCAACCTTATTAAAGATGATCTTCCTTTTATATACTTCCCAATCCTAAGCAATTTGCTTTTGCAGCAGAACTGGCTAGTACAAGAGATATTTGAACTGCTCCTACCTTATTCTAGGTTCATGGCTTTTCAGATGGGAACGATGTAAGTGCAAATTTCCCCAGCCCTGACATTATGAGACTTTTTCTTATAACTAAACTTCCGCAAAAAGGTACTGTTGACTTGTGAGGCTAACTGACCTACATATTTAACATTGATTTAATTAAATTCAATCCTGCTAATGTCTCCATTATGTGGATCAACTCCAGAAAAATAACTGCATGGGATCAGCATACCTCCTACTCTCTACTCTCCTCCAGCTTTATATTCCTTTCCAGCACCCCCTCACCCTCACCCCAAGAGACCACTGTTATCTTAATGTTTTATGATAGCATAATGGAAGAAGCACTGGACCAGAGTCGGGAGTCTTAGAGATTAGTTCTGGATTTGTGCTTAACTAGGTGTGTGAGCCTTTACTGAGCCTCAATTTTATCATATGTAAAATGAAGTGCTTGGATTAGATGATGTTCTATTTTCTTTCTAATCCTAAATTTCCTTCTAATATTAAATTTCTATAACTATAATTTATTTAAGAGGGAAAATAAATTAGATAAAACTAAATCATACTAAGTTATTATTGCCTTAATGTACTACTCTTTCTAAAATAATCGACATTAAAATAGTCTTGGAAAAGGCCATGTTTATAATCAAGAAATGAACATTTCATCACAGAATTTTAGGCAATGCTATTCTGGATGATATTTTAGAGTCACAGTAGCTCTCATAGCTCGTGTAGATTGCTTCCATCATCTATATGAAAGGACAAGATTATTCAGGCCAAATGTTAGAGACATGTGGGTTGGAAACACATGGGAACTTTGCCAGTACAGAGTGGTATTGCACCTCTTTGTGCTGGGCTGAGAAAAATGGGTCTCATCCTGCCTTCCATCAGTCACATGCCTGCTCTCTTCTCTGTCACCTTCTAAGTATGAGCAGGGTCTACACACAAGCCCTTAAGTCCCTTTACTCCCTATGAAGAATCCAGATAACTCATTTTCTAACACTTTGCCTTAGAATCGTCCACTGAGTCCCAGTAGTGGAATCATGGACCCTTCCATCCCTGACAAAAAATCAATAAGGTAAAAGAGGCCAAAGACTGTATTTTCCAATGATATAAAGCTTATTTTCCACAATACTCATTCTGCACTGATAATAAAATAGATTTAAGAGCAGGGAAACCCAAATAAATATGCCTTTGAAGGAATTCTATAAAAGAAATTAGGACAGTTGTGACAATTAGACTTTGTAGAGAGGTTTATAACTAATGTACATAATTCTGAGTATTATTACTGGAAGACAAGAAAATTCTGAGTATATCAGAATTCATTTAATTTACATTTTGTTCTGCATTTTTGGATACAGATAAATTTTAAGTAGAAAGAAATTCAAAATCAAGTTTTCGAACATAAGTTTATCTGATGTATAGGACTGACCTTAATTTAATCTGAGAGCTATCACAGGGACTGACCTTATTTAAACTGGGAGTCATCACTGCTTAAATTCTTACCTTTTAAATGTAAATATAAATGCTAATCACAATACATAAGCAATTACTACTGTCTGCTGCAGTTACTTTTTTTTAAATGCACTTCATTTTGCAGATGGTGAGAGCTCTACTAACACATCTATTGTTAGCGTGAAAGTCAAGCGATCATCTGTGTAGGTGGTTGTGTGGGAGCAATGCTAAGATTTACAAGGATTTTCTCCCACACTGGCAATCCACATTGAACATAGAGCCATATGAAACAATCTTCTGTTCTCTGGCATTTTTAATCATTCACTTAATTTGTAATAATATAAAAATTCTCAATTAAAGCTTGCCATTTTTCCACTCAGACATTATCCTCATTTTTAAAAAAATGTATATATATTTTGTGATTTTTCAATCGGGTATCTATTGAGAAAAAGAAAGCTCTTATAAGTTTATCAAAGAGAAATTTCTGGGAAGAAATTAGTAATTATGTTCAGCCCATCAGTCATAAGATTAAAAAAATTCTTATGAGTTTGCATCAATAATTATATACTTGGATTTAAAAATTGAAGGGGAAGTTTTTTAAGAGACACTGCTTGTCTGTTTTACAATCTTTCTATATAAATCTGTAGCAGTAAGAAATGTAGAATATTTCTAACAGCTTATTTTTTCATTGTTAATATATTTGCCCAAATTTAGATATTAATTATTTCAAAAGAAAACAGTCATACATTAAAGTCTCACATTTAAAAAAATGTATTGCAGGAGTCCTATAGCAACCATAGTTATTAAACCATAGAAGACAGAAGAGAAATGTCTCTCTTCCATTGGGTGAACCTGCCTTTCTTCTATGTAAGGCTCCTGCCACCATATTTTTTCTCTCACTGCTTTGGTGTTGTCAATATCTGGACACAGGACAAAACTCTGGCCAATCTGACTCTCTCCTAGACCTAGAATGTGTGTGATCCAAGGTTTTAAGAAACTTTAGATTCATTGGTCCTAGTGATGAAGGGTGGTGGGATTGCCACACAAACATTATCAAGGTTTTCTAAAGCTGCCAGGTTCCAGTCTGGACTGCACCTGGTTCTTTGCCTTTCCCTTCAAGACTATGAATTCTTCAATATCTTTCCAAGGCATTATACTTAGGTGACCCCACTTTTTAAAACTGCTTTCAACCAAAAAATCCATAACTGGTAAATAGTATTAAATAAATGTCATCTATTTGATCTAGGAGGAAGGGTCTTTAGAAATTCATCAAATCCCTCTGTTACAGTGAAAGATCTTCAGGCCTAGACTTAACATGGCTTGCCCAATGAAACCAGCTAACATGGGATCACAACAGAGCCTCAAAGATCAGGTCTTTTAATATAAGATCCACTGACAGGCTAATTTGATTTACTTCTAGCAAGCAACTCATGGTATTATCATTCTTTTTCATCCAGGTCCCTGAAAACTAGATACGTTTTTTTTCCTGATATCTCTTAATATTTCTATAATTTTCATTCCTGCATTCCTTAGTAGCTGTACTTAACAACGTTCTTGAAATTTATTTTTTTAAATCTTCTGGCTTAATGTTGACTTTTCTATTGTTCCTTTCTGACCTTTCCATTGTGACCTTTAGCAAATTACTTAACCTCTTTTTGTCTTCATTTTCCCCACTGTGGTAAAGATTACATGAGTTAGTGTACATGAAGCACTTAGAACAGTACAGAGCTCACAATAAATACTATTTAAATGGCACCTGGTAATACTATTATTATTATTATTGTTGTTGTTGTTATTTAATAGTATAACCATATAAATCACTACTCCTCTTCCCTTTTAGTGTTATTCTCCTCTTACCATGTATTTTTTCACCTAGACTAGTATTATGTCTCTGAAAATATTCTCTACTTTCAAAAAATGGAAAAAATTATTTACAGCCACTAAGCTAGATAATTCAGTTTCATATTAATTATTTGGAGGGGGAAAAAAACAATCAGCCAGCCAAACAAAAAACTATCCCCAAACAAAAATAACAATTGAAGGGTGACAAAAGTAAAATTGAAAGAAGACTTTAAGGGTGGTTTATATGCAAACACCATCCATATTATTTTATTTTAACTTAGATACACTACTGCATTGGGAAATAGGAATTTAAGATTATAATCAAGAAAAATACTAAAGTCAATTTAAAAATCCAATTATTATTACCCTTTTTGTTGGGCTGACTCTTCCAGGCTTGACACAGACAATAAAGCTATCAGTTTGGGACTCTATTGAAAGATATATACAATTTCAGTTTATTTAGAAGGGTTTGATTTTATCACCACAAAATAATCTATAAAAGAACCACACCTTAATTTCATGACTTAAATCCCAAATTCATTTAGTTTTACATCTGCAAAAGTCCAAATAAAATTTCAACATTAATAAACAATTAAAAATGGAATATGTTAAAAATAATAAGAAGAATAAAAACAGAGAACAGATAAATAAATCATATTTCCTTCTTTATTTGGGCATTTAAACTGCTGAAGGGGTGGCAACTTTGTGATTCCTGGTCAAAAAATAGAAGGCTAAATAGGTCTTAAAATAGTCAGGTATTCCATATTAATGTAATGGAAGCAGCGGTAGCTGTGTCTCCTTTCCAGGTCAGTTCGGAAGCGATCCCTCAATTCAACAGCCTGGTTTATATCATCGCTAAAAATAACAGCATAACATTTTCTCCCTAAAGTTGATTTAGGGAACCAATGTACTGTAATAATTACAGCCATTATTTGTGGCAATTTTCCTGAGTCCTGAAATGAATGCAAATATTTAGGAATAGGGATCGAGTCATCCTGGAGAAAGATCTGACACTTTGACTTTGGAATGCAGTATGCTTTTTTTACTCTAGTTGGTGCTATGTTAGAATGGAGGACAATGTAAGTAAGGAATCATCTAAAATTTGCAATTGTAAGAAAAAGATAGGAAAAGCTATCAAATACAGAAAAAACTATCCATTATGTCAGGCCAAATCACACTGTAGTATTCATCAATGCAAACAAAAATAGACATTTGATTGCTAACTGCAAAAGCAGTCAAAATCCCCGGAAAACATTATTATAAAAATACTATCTGATAAGCATTCAAGAAATGCCAGGATGTAATAAAAACTGTAAATATTGAAATCATATGCACAAAAGTTAAAAATATTCCTGACTTACTAAGTTTAGATGGAAAAATAAAATTGGAACAGATCTGAGTTGTTCAGTATTTGCTTTAGCAGAGAAAGGTGCTTAATTTTTCTAAACAAATCAAAATATATATCATGAGTAAATATTAAGGTCAATAAAAGACTTTTGGATAACCTCTATGCCTTCATGTGAAAGTTTTCAGAAGTCTCAGACAATAAATGCCAAGGCTTTATGGTCTCAAAACACATGCAGCACTTTTTTCCTCTGAAAAATGAAATTCTTCCGACTAAGGAATCTACTTCTACGGAATTTGCCAGCAAGATTATTTGACACTTCTTTATAATTGTGAATTACTGTGGTCCTTTTCATTGCTTCTCTCTATTTCCTTTTCAGGACCATGACTTTTCTCCCTTTCATTGTTTTCTGATATCATAGCAAATGGAAACCTGGTTTACACCTATGAAATATTAGTGTTGATAGAATCATTTACCAAAACCTAGGAAGTGGCTAAGCAGGCACTTACTGAAAGTCACAATCTTTAAAAAGCAAAAAGTCCTGGATCATAGGCAAATTCAGAATAGGAAAGACTAGTAAGAAAGAAATTGTAATTAATTAATAATGTGCTTTTCCTATAGTAGGTGCTCAACCAATATTTTTGACTATTGAAGGTATTAGGCTCAAAAATATCTTTTTTCTTTATCATCATGAGAAAATATTAGGTATTAAATAAGATAGTGATCCAAATTCTGACCTTGCCCTCATAGTGTCTCAAACAAGTTAGGTTTTGAGAGAATCAAGTGAAATATAAGAGCTGAGAAAGCTATTTTAAAAACAGATATATTAATACCATCTGACTAGGGTATCATGCAATCAACCTGCCCAACTTAGAATCAAATGTCTGCCTGTAGAAAATTTCCCAAGCCAATCTTCCCCAAGGTTTATACTTCTCTCTCTTGTAGCTCAACACAAGCAAACTATACAATTTCCCATTCCTCGTGGACAAAATATTTAAATTGTATTAGAAATTTATATGATCTTGAAAGCATAGCAAGATTTCTGAGGCACAGAAAATCTTTCCATGTTTTATTTCATTTTGAAGTATCTGTTACTTCCTACATTCTCTCAACGCGAGTGAACGTTCTTCAGTTTTAGGACTCATCCTAGTTAAAGAAATGAGGGAATATGTACAGTCTTACTGTAGATAGATATTTTTCACATAACCAAAACTGTAATTAAATTCATAAACAAAACGAAGTGAAAGAAGTCAGCCCTTTTGTTTAAGTCTTTCTCTATTTCATCTAAGTTAAAATATTAAGTTTGGAGATTGTGAATGGAGGAGGATGGCAAAAAGAGAAAAGATTTGTGAAACAATTTTGAAACTTAACAAATATTAAATATCAAGGAGTAATTGAAAAAGATTGAGTGGACCACATGCTGTTAAGATTTATGTATCTCCAAGATAAACGTAGTATTAAAACTTTTGAGTCAAAGTGGACGACTGAGCACATGCATTAATTTCTCTCTCCAATTCCAAATACATTTAAAATGCTGTATAAAGTATACAGAGAATATTAAATAAAAATATGTAGATAAATGTGCAAACAGGTATTTTTAGAGTGCTGGAAATAACATTGGATAGGTTTCCCCTGCTATCTGAAAGTTGAGTGTTCCTGTGAAACCTTTCATAAGCTGAAATGGCATAAAGCAAAGAAACAATTACCATTAATTTATATGTGAAAATTCTTGAATGTTCCCAGACCCAAAAAATAACCCACCAAATCATACCAAATAACACATAAAATCTAAAATAACACTTACATACAGTAAAAGCAGGAATGATAAGATAAATCACAGCCTATATAAAGTAGAAATAATGTATGTACAGTGATGTTTCTCTTACCAGAATCGGGAAGACAGCGAGCACACTGGAAGGCTGAGAGGTGGTGGAGGTGATGATGGTGTGTTAGGCTGAGTCCTCGGAGGCTGGGGTGGTGGGAGGTACGGGAGACTGGGGTGTAGGAGAGAAAGGAAGATGGTCGCCTATTAACAACTCGTCGTCGTCTGAATCGATCAGGGAGGGTAAGTCCCTAACGTCTACACCTTCTTGTATGTCTGCCCGCCTCAGTGTCAAAGGTTGAGGTTTGTCATCTGCTGTGGGTGATGTGGAAGGCTTGAAGTAAGGACGGTATGCTTGACTGCTTAGCCTCTATAAGATTCGCTGCAAAACAAATGCTGAATGTTATTTTCGTTTTTCGCCTTTTTTCGTAAAAGTGAAACTCCTCTTTGGATTTATTTTGGTTATTGAAAACAGATACTAATGTAGGTCTTTACTAAAAGCGAAGTGGTGTTAAGGTGAGATCTCTGATAAAGGGGGGAAACCTGTAACTCAAAACAGAAATTGAAAGCTGTGGTGTTAATGCCTGCTTCATGATAGAATTGGAGGCCACAAGCCCCAATGCCGCTGGAAGTCAGAATAGAACTCCCTGCAGGAAGCCAGAAGCGCAGACTATGCTTCTTATTCCTGAGAAAAAACTTGCAAATCTCTTCCAGCTAGCTGAGCAGCTTATTTGCCAATCACAAGCTACCTGCCCCATATCATGCATGGAAAAAGTTATCTTTGGATGATGGGAATTCTAAGCTTGTGACAAAGCTGTGGGTGTGGCCCGACAAGTGCTGTCCACTTCATGTGGAAATGTTAGGCCTGAATATTAAAAATTGAATTTCTAGGCGTTTTAAACCACTCCCATAGAGAAGATTCCCACTCAGATCACAGAAGGAAGAAAACTTCTGTGGAAGGATAACCTTAGCAGAAGTTGAGCTCACAGACAAGAATAACAGATGTGGAGCCCAAAGCCACAAAAGTAATTCTGCAGACACAAAAGTTGTATTAGTGTTTTTGTATCAATAAACAGTATGTCTAAAACAGCATGATGTTTTCTAAATAGATTTCACTGAAAACATCTGTTCATTTACTTTAATCAAAGAATATTTTATATAATGCATATTAAAACATGTATATTATATACTTACTAGCTTTGTGACTTTGGGGACGTTACTTATCTTCTCTGTGGCTCATTTTCCTTATCTGCCAAAGGGCTTTTGTGAGGATTAAATAAATTAGTATATTTGAAGCATTTTAATAGTTCCTGGAACATAGTAAACACTCAATAAATGGAAGTAATTAGCTAGCTAGCTAGCTAGATGATAGATAGACAAAAATTGTTAATAATTATCTCAAGGACACAGACTGTGGTAGGAAAGAAGAAAGGAGACTTTTCTCAATTTTTGTCCTTTATATGCACTGTTGTAATTCTTTTCCTTTTGTGCAAGTTTTTATTACTTATAGACAATCTGATTAAAAATAAAAAGAGAATCACAAAATAAGGAAAAACTCCCCCCACAATATATTTCCAATTCCAAAGTTAATTAAGGGAGAAGTTAAAGGAAGAAAATGAAGGTACAGGGGAGAGACAAAGAGGGTGACTGGTTGCCCTACAAGAACACCTGGATAGAGTGAAGATGAAAGACAAGTCAGACAGAGAGTCTGAAGAAAAAAGAAGTCAGTAGATTCTGCAATGTTGGTAACACTCTGGTCATGAACAATTGTTCACTGGAGCTGTTTGTTTCCCTGTTCTCACCCCTGAACCGAGTACTTTGAATTACTAATTAGTCATTGTACGTATCTGTTCTAATTCTTCTTTATCTTTAAAACTTCAAAGTCTAAAGCTGCTTGATAAAAACAGAAAAGGGATTTTTAAGTCCAAAAATATCAAAGGCAGCAGAGAAGGGACATCTCTGCACCAATAAGAAAGGTGTAAGCTTCTAGATGTCTCCAACAATGGCCAAAGGGGCCTTGACATCTGAAAATAGTTACAGGAAATGATGGAAATGTTGAGAGCGCTCAGTAGGTAAGTGATAAGGAGGAAAGGGTATCCATTGTTTTGACAGGGAAGCTTGCTAATCTTTATCTGAGATGTTGAGGACTCCAGTCTTGACACTCATTTCTTTCTTACTTTCCTCGACACTCTATTTCCACCTTCTTCTCAATCTTTTACAATTTCTTCCTGCTCTGCTAGATTTCAAGAGTGGGTTGCCCTCAGGTTTAGCCCTGGATACTCTCTCAACTCTATCTGCCTTGTTTCCCAAGATGTAATTCTTTAGTCCCATGGCTTTCAATGCTATATTGATGACTTCTAAATATATATCAAAATCCCTGATCTCTCTCCTGAGCACCGGGTCTATAGATGCAACGGTCCACTTGACATTTCCACCTAGATATTCGGGCTCACCAGAATTAGCAATATTTGGGGCACACTTATACTAAAAAATTATTCACTGTTTATTTGAAATTCCAATTTAATGGGGCACACTGTATTTTAATCTGACAACCCTAAATAGGCATTTCAATCTTAATATACCTAAAACAAATTTCTCACCTGTATTAATAAGAACTCTTGCTTACATAGGAAAGAAACCCAACTCAAAATGTCTCAAGCATGTGAAAGCTAAGTTTTGGAATGGATAACTACTAAAAGGTCCTGGAGTCAATATGGCTTCAGGCATGGGGCTTTAAGGGGATTAAAAACATCATCAGGACTTGGTTTCTCACTCTACCATTTAGCCTGGTTTGCCTCTGCATTGGCCTCATTCTCTGGCGTGCTCTCTCGGTGTGGTAACCTCTAGCTGTTCCAAACTGAAATCCTACTAACTTCCATGCACTTTAGAAAAAGAGCACCTTCCTCCATTAGTTCAATCTAAAGTCTCAGGGTCGCATCTGACTGGGCCAAGTGTGGTCACTAAGTCGGTCACTTTGATGGAAGATTTGAAAATGCTGATTAGCCACACTTGCATCTCATACCATATCTGAGCTAGGAATTGGAGGAAATCTCACGCAAACAACATGACTGAACAGGAGGAGGGAGAATCCCCAATGAAAAATCAGGATGCTATATTAGAAATGGGAATAGAAGCTTTTACAGGAAAAAAATAACAGTTATCCTCTATATTCCCCCAAAGTACAGGTGTCAGTAAGAGGCATGGTTCTTAAACTAATTGCTCAAGTAAATTTAGCCGTCCTTTTTTAGTCTTATGTTTTATTCACCCAGTAAATCAATCCATCTGCAAATGATGTCTATTCTACTTCCAGCATTTATCTCAAATCAGTCCAATTCTTTCCTAGTCTAGATGACCATCATCTTATTCCTGGACTATTGCCATAATCTCTTACCTGGGATTCCTGCTTCCACCCCCTAAAATCCATTGTCCTTACAGCACTACCAGCAATTTTTTAAAAACATATATCCAGTTGTGTCATCCCCTTGCTTAACATCATTCCATTGCTTCCCTTTACACTCTAAGACCCTTACGTGATCTGGCTTTTGCTTAACCCTAGACATCAATTCATACACTCCGTTCCCTGCAAATCCTGCTTACTACACCCTGGCCTTTTTAATGTTCATTGAATATGGTGAGGGCAACCCTTCCTTAGAGCCTTTGCATTCACTGGGTTCCCCTACTTGGAAAAGTTTTCCTTTGTCTGTAGCTGCCTTTTCTCATCCCTCAAGCCTCAGATCAAAGACCACCTCTTCAGAGATGCCTTCCCTAAACAGCCTATATAAAGAAAATGTCCAGTCGCTATCATATTTCCTTGTATATGCTACACAGTACATAATGGTGTACCTAGTTTTTCACTTTTTTGTTATCTAGCTTTAATACTGGAATATAAGGCCCAATGTGGGAAATTTGTTTGTCTTTCTCCACACTGAAACCCCAGACTAAAACCGGAGTCTGTTTCATAGTAAGTCTTCAAAAAGTATTTGGTAATAGGCACATTAGTAAATGAGTAAGAACTATACAGTCATGAATTGCTTAATGATGGGGATACTTTTTGAGAAATGTGTCACTAGGTGATTTCGTTGTTGTGTGAACATTATAGGGAGTACTTATACAAATCTAGATAGCCTACTACACACCTAGGCTATATGGTAATAATCTTATGGGACCACCATCATATATTTGGTCCGTTGTTGACTGAAACATCATTATGTGGCACATGACTGTAGTTAAATTGATATTTTGCATTTTGTGTGTGACCATATATCAAAATAGGTCGAAATGCTTCAACATTAATTTAGAAGAGTGCTCTAAGGAAAAATTAAACTGAGAACCCCAAATGTTTGACTTGATGATACAGGTGACCTAGCAATGTATTATAAAATAAACGAAATTTTTACCTTAAATTTTATTGTCAAATACTTCGGGTAAATCAGAGGACTGTAATTCTATTAATCTACTATTTATTCAGCAGAAAATAAAATGGAAGTATAGGAATTAGGACGATAAATTAGTGAAACTGTGACAAAATGTGTGACATTATATAAGTGATCATCAAAGAAGCTTTATCTGGTGATGTTGCAAAGAATGAAATAAAGTTTGGAAGAGATTAGATTTTGTTGCAAATTACTTTATTATCCAACTAGCAGAGAATTATGAAAAGATGCAATCCATTACTTCAGTAAGGTTGGAATCTTTTTGAATATGCTCTTGTATGAGGGTCAAATGCAAGACTTAAGTACTGCGTAATTAACCTAAGGAAAGCAACCTTGACAAAAATTAGAGATCAGTTGAGTGTGCCCCCAATTATAAACTTCTTCTAATAAAATTGGGGTCAGTACTGAGGCAGGAAATCTTTGGTATTTAGAAGAGCATCCCAGACCATAGAAAACATCAAAGTAGATAGTTCATCCTCCAGAATTATTTCCAGGAGAGAGGATTGTATATTTTAGAATATTAATGAGAGCATGTCTTATGTATTTGGTTAAATTCTTCCTTATTTTGGAAAAACAAACAAATAAACAACAACACAACAAAAAGACTGGGGTAGAGGATTCTAGTATACCTGTTATGAATCAAATTGAAAATTAAAACTATTAGACTTTAGGAGTAAGAAGCTTTACACAAAAAAGAGAAGCAAAATACAAAAATTCTATGTGTGATAAATAGAGCTAAATCCCTTTTATGGTTTCTCTTGATCTCACTGAGTAATTCACTTATTCATCCATAGAATAAATTTTTAATGATTGCCTACGATTTTCAGGTACTGTGCTAGGGCACAGAGGAAGATGATTCGAAGAATGACATAATTTCTGTATTCTAGATCATTTAAACTACTGTGGAAGACAAATATAAGCAAATAATTGCAATGAAATAATATATTTAGGCTAGAGCAGTGTTAAGGAGGCATTTTTCTGGAGATTTTGGGGATGAGTTCAGAGAAGTGGTGCCATGTGAATGGAGCTTGTCTTCAAGGATTTTAGAAAAGAACGACGTTATATACAAAGAGAAACCCATGTTCAAAATCACAAAGACAAGGAAAAACAGCACATTGGCACGTATTCGGGAACATATTCATTTGACCTTTTGACAAATATTTACTCAACACTTAACTATGTGTCAGGCACTATTGAAAGTCCCAAGGATAAAGCAGAGACTATTACTTGAGGCATCATTAGGCAGTCATCTCAGAGGGACTGATGACACATTGGAAGTGGGAGGGGAGAGAAAAGACAAATGAAGGATGAGCTCAGTCACAGTAGCAAGAATAGTTTTCTGAGAGGAAGTAAAAATGGATCACAGTTCTATTTAGCTTTGCTGCTGACATCTACATTTGGTATATCAAAAAACTCAAATTAATCTTTTCTGTAATTAACTCATTCCTACTCTCATTTTAAAATTATAAATAGCTATTCTCTCATCTTTATTTTTTCTAAATATACAATATAAACCAAATAATATTCATTCCTTCTTGTCCATTAGCCTCTCCTTCTCTGTTCACTAAATGACTGCTTTTGCTTTTGGATCTACCAAGTTCCTGACCAAGAATGTCATTCTCACCTCTTTCAATGGTCTTATTAAGATTTAATCAGTAATCAAAAATCTCCCAGCGAGGAAAAGCCCAGGACCAGATAGCTTCACTGGTGAATTTTACCAAAATTAAAGAAGAATTAACACCAATCCTTCTCAAACACTTTCAAAAAAAACAAAGTGGAGGGAACACTCCCAAACTCAATTTATGAGGCCACCATTATCCTGATACCAAAGCCAGAGAAGGACACTGCTAGAAAAGAAAACTACAGGCTAACATTCCTGATGAGTATAGATGCAAAAATTCTCAACAGAATACTAGCAAACCGAATTCTGGAGCACATTAAAAAGGATCATGTAGGATCCTTTGATCAAGTAGGATTTCTCCCTGGGATGCAAGAGTGGTTCAACATACACAAATCAATCAATGTGATACATTACATTAATATAATGAAAGCAATATGATCCTCTTAATAGGTACAGAAAAAGCATTTGACAAAATTCAACATCCATTGACGATAAAAAACACTTAACAAATTGGGCATAGAAGGAACACATATCAACATAATAAACATAATAAAGGCCATATATGACAAGCCCACAGCTAACATCATACTCAATGGTGAAAGGTTGAAAATTTTTCCTCTAAGATCAGGAACAAGACAAGGGTGCCCACTATCAATACTACCATTCAACATAGTATTGGAAGTCCTAGCCAGAGCAATCAGGCAAAAAAAAAAAAAAAAAGGCATCAGAATTGGAAAGAAAGAAGTAAAATTGTCTCTGTTTACAGATGACGTGATTTTATATGTAGAAAATCCTAAAGTCTCAACCAAAAGACTGTTAGATCTAATCAATGAATACAGCAATGTTGCAGGATACAAAATTAACGTACTTTTATGGTTTTGCATACTCAGTAGCATTTCTATACACTAACAATGAATTTTCTGAAAAAGAAATAAAGAAATCATTCCCATTTACAATAGCATCAAAAGCAATAAAATACTTAGGAATAAATTTAACCAAGGAGGCGAAAGATCTCTACTCTGAAAACTATAAGACTTTGATGAAACAAATCAAAGAAGACACAAATAAATGGAAAGGTATCCCTTGTTCATGGATTGGAAGAATTAACATGGTTAAAATGTCAATATACCAAAAGCCACCTACAGATTCAATTAAATTCCTATCAGGATTCTAATGGCATTTTTTATAGAAGTAGAAAAAACAATCATAAAATTTATATGGAATCACAAAAGACCTCGAATAGCCAAAGAAATCCTGAGAAAGAAGAACAAAGTTGGAGGCATCACACTTCCTGATTTCAAGCTACACTATAAAGCTATAGTCATTAAAACGGTATGGTACTGGCATAAAAACAGACAAATAGACCAATAAAACAGAATCAAGAGCCCAGAAATAAACCCAAGCAGACACAGTCAACTAATATGTGACAAGGGAGCCAAGAATACTCCATATAGAAAAGATAGTTTCTTCAATAAATGATGCTGGGAAAACTGGATATTCACATGTAAAAGAATGAAACTTGACATCTGTCTTATACCACTCGTAAAAATTCATTTGAAATTGATTAAAGACTTAAATGTAAAACCTGAAACCATGAAACTCTTTGAAGAAAACATAAGAAAAAAGCTCCCTGACATAGGTCTTGGTAATGATTTTTTGGAAATCACACCTAAAGCACAAGCGACAAAATAAAAAATAAACAAGTGGGACTACATCAAACTAAAAAGCTTCTGCAAAGCAAAAGAGACCATCAACAAAGTGAAAAGACAACCTATGAAATAGGAAAATAATTTGTAAGCCATATACCTGATAAGAGGTTAATATCCAAAATATTCAAAGAACTTATACAAGTCAATAGCCAAAAAACAAATAATCCAATTTAAAAAATGGGCAAAAGACCTGAACAGACATTTTTCCAAAGAAGATATACAAAAGGCCAACAGGTACATGAAAAGATGCTCAACGTCACTAGTCATTAGGAAAATGCAAATTGAAACCACAATGAGATATTACATCACGCCTGTTAGACTGGCTGCCATCAAAAAGATAAAAGATAACAAATGCTGGCATGGATGTGGAGAAAGGGGAACACTTGTGCACTATACCAATTTACACTGGTACAGCCACTGTGGAAAACATTATGGAGTTTCCTCAAAAAATTAAAAATAGAACTACGATATGATCCAGCAATTCCACTTCTGGGAATATATCCAAAGGGAACAAAAACACTAATTCAAAAAGATATCTGTACCCCCATTTTCATAGCAGCATTATTTACCATAGCTAAGACATGGGAACAACCTAAGTGTCCACTGATGGATGAATGGATAAAGAAGTTGTAGCACATATACAATGGAGTACTATTCAGCCATAAAAAATGAGGAAATCCTACCATTTGCAACAACGTGGATGGACCCTGAAGGCATTATGCTAAGTGAAATAAGTCAGACAGAGAAAGACAAATACAGTATAATCTCATTTATATGTGGAATCTAAAAACAAAATAAAACAAAACTCATAGAAAAAGAGACCAGGGGCCGCCCGGTGGCGCAGCGGTTTAGTCCGCGCTTGGCAGCCCGGGGTTCGCGAGTTCGGATCCCGGGCGCCCGCCGACGGCACTGCCTGTCAGCCATGCCGTGGCGGCGTCCCATATAAAGTGGAGGAAGATGGGCACGGATGTTAGCCCAGGGCCAGTCTTCCTCAGCAAAAAGGGGAGGATTGGCAACAGATGTTAGCTCAGGGCTGGTCTTCCCCACAAAAAAAAAAAAAAAAAGAAAAAGAGACCAGACTTGTAGTTTCCAGAGACAGAGTTTGGGGGAGGGGAAACTGGAGGAAGGTGGTCAAAAGGTACAAACTTCCAGGGGGCTGGCTCAGTGGTGTAGTGGTTAAGTTCACACAGTCTGCTTTGGCAGCCCAGCATTTATGGGTTCAGATCCTGGGCACGGACCCACACACCACCCATCAAGCCATGCTGTGACGGCATCCCACATACAAAATACAGGAATATTGGCACAGATGTTAGCTCAGGGACAATCTTCCTCAAGCAAAAAGAGGAAGATTGGGAACAGATGTTAGCTCAGGGCCAATCTTCCTCGCCAAAAAAAAAAAAAGGTACAAACTTCTAGTTATAAGATAAATAAGTACTAGGAATATAATGTACAATATGGTGACTATAGTTAACACTGATGTATAATATATAAGAAAGTTGTTAAGATAATAAATTCTAATAGCTCTCATCACAAAAAGAATTTTTTTCCTTTTTCTTTTCTTTTTTAATATATCTACATGAGATGAATGGATGTTATCCGAACCTATTGTGGTAATCACTTTACAATATATGTAAGTCAAACCATCATGCTGTACATCTTAAACTTATACAGTGGTGTATGTCAATTATTTCTCAACAAAACTGGCAAAAAATCAGAGATTAAATTTCTTAGCTCCCTTATAGGTCTAACAAATTATGATGTTATAAATATTAAAAACCCAGTGCTAAATATGATATCAGACAGTACCACTCAAACTGTGGAAATCTGTGAATGTTTTTTACAGGTCCACAATGAAGTACATACAGAAATTGAGACTAAACCTTTAGAAATTTTTATGGCAATTTGACAAAGTAATTTTATTCTTGTTGAATCTAATAATAATTTAAGGATGGGTTTATAGTTTGTATTTTTTCAATTATTTTCATAAATTAAATATTACTCTATTAAAAAGTATCCATCTGTGAGAAATTTATAATGATATTTAAAAAGTGAATGAACAAACAATAAAAAAAATTTAAAAATACTGGTCCTTTGATGGAAATAGTTTGAAAGCACCAGTATAGGACACTTTTTGTTGTCACTTAGAATGTGGCAATCTTTCACTGCTACTCTTCCAGAATGCCTATTAAATTCTGATTTTCTTCTGGAATTACAAGTTGCAACAAATTATGGCTAAATGCACACTTTGTATTTCTATCTATTTTCTCTTCCTTAATTTATGTTGAGCTTTAGCATGTTCTCTATGAACACTCATTTTTGTAAAATTACCTATAAACATACAAACATACATAAAGCATGATATAGAAATTAGTGTTTCCAAAAAATTTGAGGGCTTAGAGCCATATTTTAGAGTGTCAATATTAATAATTACGTTAGACTGTACAGAAGAGAGTATATTTGCTTTTAACTTTGTCTTTCTGTTGTGCATGTTTATGCTGTTGCAAAAAAAAAAAAAAAACCCAGAAATTAAGGCATGAGCGTCATGGATGCTATTTTGAAGGCACAGACTCCTTGTAGGCCCTTCATTCCTCACATTGTCATGTGGGGACTAAGAAAACACCTTTACCTTAGCTTTTAAAGGGCATGCTCATCAGAGTAGAGCTGTAAGGCTTATGTGGTTTCAGGTTTAAAGCACATGGGAAAGCTTATCAACAGGAAGATGATACAGAGAGATGATGGTAAAGCATTGAAGGGGAGAAAGAGTATTCCCTACCCACTCTGGATCCTTTCTGGCTGGGCTACAAATTAAATTGACATGAGGCCAAATAGCAGGAGAAAATCAAACAAAGCTTTATAACATGTATACATGGGAGAGACCTGGGGAAACTGAGTATCTCTCAACAAAATGGCGGAGGTTCCCCTCTTAAACAGACAAACGAGGATATTGGGGGTTGGGTTAGTTATGGGAGATACCAGAAAAGCACAGTAAACTTATTATGCAGATTTAAGGCCTCTTCCACACTGAGAAGTTTCTAGAGATGAGGTCATCTACTCCTCTTCCCAGTACAGAGAAGGAGATACCTTCACAAATGGAGATTTCCTTTACAAATGTAAATGTTTAGTAAATAGAACTTTGATAAGAGTGGGTGTCGCAAAGACCCCCCCAGTCTATTGATACCCAGAGTTATCCCAGGTGATGGCCTGTTCCAGGGACAGGGCTTCCATCCCAAATCCCTTTAGACAGTTAGTGGGGGTGGGGAAGGTCAAAGCATCTTGAGGTGGCCAATTCTGATCCCCACAGCGTGCATTCAGAACCCAAACAGGAATGGTTGTTCAGTCCTGCTGTGGCTTGCAGGGCTGATTTCAGGTGATACCCAGTCAACATAAGAGCAAATTTTGAAAATAAAAGACTGAACTACAGATGTTGAATCCACACAAGCATCGTTAGTGTCTAGTTTAAAACTCTTCAAAAATGCACCTCTATTTTGGTTTTTCATTAAGACACAGCTCAGCCATTCCCAACAAATATCTAACAAAGAGTCATGCATAAATATAAGCTTAACCATAGTTTGTGAATTATAAATGAAAAAATTAAAAATATGAGAAAATCATTACTAAAGACAGTAATCACAAAAAAGCAAGTATTCAACACTGATAAATATTTGCCTTTTTTTTACACAGATGTTTTTAGTGTGTATAAGAATCGCCTGGTCAAATCAATCCTCACAGATTCTGATGCAGCGATTGTGGGGCGGATCCAGAATTCTGCATGTTTAACAAGTGCCACAGATGGGACGGGACAGGAAACATCACAAGTCTAGGATATTGGAACTAGAATGACCTAGGCCTCCATGTTATTATAAGCTGGCCTGAGGCTCACTGCTAAGCCATGTTGTTCTCTTGTTGGACATAAACAATCTCACAGAACACCAACATCAGACAAGGTCACTCTAAGACCATGAATAAGTGAGATATAAACAAGGTCACTGTGTCACCCACAGAATACCAAACATCCCTCCCTCTCAGCTAATATGAGTGACTGTTTCTTCTTTGCCTATTACAGCTTTATTCCCACTCTAGTCTGCCCTCCCTACAGGTAAGATGTTTGAGAAACCCAATCGTAGAATTGCACTGGCTTACTGACAGCACCCAATCTAGAGAAAGTCTCCACTTCCTCAGACTTTCCCCAAGATTTCCTAACCAAAACACAAATCCTATAATGTCTTTTCTAATGACCTCTTACAGAGATGCCACACATTCTCCGCGGTGTGTATTCTGTACCACAGCAATGAGTAATAAACTCAATTTGTTCCACTACAGTTATGTCAACGGTAGTCTTTGACTGGAGGCATTGACGTTTGTATCATAAATACAAACAAATGTGGTATCAAATACTTCTAGTCACTGAAGCTTTATAATAAATCTTCATGTCTAGTAGTATAAGATATTTAACACTGTTCTTCTTCAAGCTAGCCTTGACTCTTCTTGGCCTTATATTTTCATGCACATTTAAAAACCAGCTTGTCGATTTCCAGAAAATATCTAGCTGATATTAGGATTTCATTGAATTTTTAGATTGATTTTGAAAGAACTGATATCTTAAGAAGAGTGTCATCCGATCCATGAACACTATATCTAACACCCTTTTCTGTGTGTCCTCCCTGGCTATTTGTGCAGCTTGGAGTTTGGCAAATGCCTCAAAAGGGGAAAATGCACACAGAATACAGAGCTTGATTCTCAGACTTTTCCTCCTTTCCAGCATCTTATACTCTCAGGTTCTGACTTTTTAGTAGTCCTGTGCTCCAATTATTTTCTTCCTAGGCCAATGAGACCGCCACAAGCTCTAAGCTGTTACTTCATTTTAGTCTCAAAGTCTACACTGAGAGTCTTTAACTTCCCCAGGGGGAAAGGAGTGGGGAACGCAGGACTCACCTAAACACATATTCCTTCTCTTCAAGATCACTGCCCCTCAATTACTGGCCACCATTGTTGTTCTCTAATGTCTTATAGCATTATGTGTGTGAGTGTATTTCATCTAACTACTTTGTCATAACTGGAAAAGGAATTTCTGATATTTAGTTTTTAACTTTTTTTCTATTATGGTTTCTACAATCTTTATTATTCCCTAGCATCATTCTTCAATACAGCTTTGTTAACACCAATAATTGAGTATCAGCCTTGTTAGAAATTTCTTGAAAAATGCAAGAAAGGATGAACCATGGTTAAGGATAAAAACAAACTAGGAAGCAGCAGACTAGCATGAAAAGGCATTGGTGTCGAAACCAAAGTCAATGGAGAGTGTTCTGGAAAAGTCGCGACAAAAACTAAGTAGGAAATATAACCACTTCCTTCCAAACTAGGGTTTTTCAGAAATAATCAAATGCTATGCAGTTACACAAGACATGGACTTGAGCAATTGGAAACCTTTGGTTTGAATCAGATCCTCTCTAGAGTAAAGCCCAGTGAATCATTCTCTCTTATGTGGATAGCAGTCTGGTTTTTAATTTTCCTCATACTACTTCTGAATTCTTGATAGGGTTATGTGCTCATTACAATATACAGTTTCACTTCATCTTATCTCTTGAATGGCCAAAAATGGATACTAATCATAATTAAATTACTTTTTTTTCCCCCAGAGATGTTTACCTGATCCACATTCCGGGTGCTCCTTGGTATCTGGTGTCCATTTAACTCTGGGTCTGTAAAAGTCGAAGATGACTTCTTATAGGATCAGAGAACTACTTATGGAGGCCTGTGGTAAATAAATAAATGCCACACCATCTTCATGTATTTGGTATTTTCTGTGACACATATTTTACAATCATTATTTCGTTTAATACTCATAAAATAGATAAGCTCAATGTATGTAGCATTATCCCGATTTCACAGGTGAAGAAACAGATTCAGTGAGGTAAACAGCTATCCTCCAATGATAAAATGGACAAAGCCAGGATTTGAAAAAGCTCTGTCTGATTTTAGAATCATAAAGTTTGATTGATTTCTTGCCAATTATATCTGTCATTGAAATTTAGGTTAAGGATCCAAAAGCCACTTTCAAGCCCTTACCTAATGAAGGTAATGGAGGATGCATCCCTATTTTATACCAAATTATTTTCTTCCTGAAACATTCCATATATAGATTATTTTAGGGAAAGATGATTTGAATGCTTTGAAAAGTACATGTGATCTAAAATAGATTCAGTCAATTTGACAGGATGAAACTGTCAGAAACTAATTATTATTAATTTTTATTTGTATTCTAGCTGAATAACAACCACCAGGTTTATTCACACAAACAACTGAATCATCCACTGTAATAAATTTACTTAGAAGAAAATAAAATTGGGAAAGCTTGCTATTTTACAAAGAGTGGATTATATTAACATAATGGGCTATTATTCTCCATTGAGAATTGGCAGCTATAGTTCCATATAGCTTCAATATTGCCAATAACCTGCTGTGTAACAGTATAAATCATATAAACTCTAGCTGCCTCAGCTTTATCCACCAAAAAGTTAGAAGTTTGGTCAAGATTATCTCTACGGTCACTTACAGTTTAAAAATTATCTATTATTTATATATTTATATTTGCATATGTCAGTGTGATATACAAATAGCAATGCACTGTGTATGTGTGTGTGTTTTCAATTTTGCCCACAGTACAGAATGCCACAAGTAATGCAATCTAACTATAACATTTAATTCTTCATTGTCTATAGAAATGCTGCATAAATAAGGAGCTCAACTATAGCATGGGAAGATATATTAAGTCTTCAAAAACTAGGTATTAGCTAATGTTTTGGAGTAGCTGAAATGTAGTTTTATATCATAGAACATAGATAAGACTTGGCCTAGAGATGATATGACCTAAATGCTTAATACAAGACATTCCTAATCCAGCCAGGCAATTTCAGATGTCTTATAATCAAAGCTAAGAAACGTTAGATATTTTAACAGCCTTACGAATTTAATAGCCTTAGGACTGTCTATAATTACCCATGTTAGCAGCCAAGATGCCTCTCAGCCAGAGGCACTCAGCCTTTAATAGTCAGCAAGCCACTTTGAATAGGGTTGAAAACACTTTTAAACCTTTTGGGGTTATTAGGGATAATTAAAAGTGGTTGAAAGTGTATAATATCATTTATCAAAGCACTAAAAGCTGTGCCATAAGAAATATATCACAACATTAGCAAATGCAATTCATATACTTCATTTATTGGTTAAGATACAACCAAATAAAATAATCTAAATAACCTAAATAATTATTTTCAGATTTTATTACATATAATCTACATTATTTATGTTATATTAGATAAAACCTAAATAAAACATAGGTATATAGGCATAAACACACAGACATATATATTTAAGCAATATATATGTATATATACACATATATAAAAATTATATATAAAATTTTATATATAAAATACATAAACATATAATATATATACATATATATATAAAATAGCTAATGCTTATTGCCCAAAGCTACAAAACTAGTTGACCTTCAGGGACACTGTCTTAACCCTCTACATCTCTTATAATATTAAATCATTGTTGTGATAAATAAATATATATAGTCATTTCACCTGTGTAACTTCCAGTTGAAGAGCTAAAGTGCTATTGAAATAGTTTCTACAAATCTTATTCTAATCATAGCAGCATATTTTTGAAGGTTAACAGCCACTATTTCACTTTGACCTAGATTCATAAGGAAAGCCTGCCCTGCATGGAGTCACTGTCATTATTTGTGATGACTTTAGTGTTTCTCATTATTTTAATCAGGGGAAAATTATTATGTATGAAATAAAAAAAGAACACTACAGGGTTAAGTTGCCTGACATAACCTCCAGTCCCAAGATAAACAAGTGTGACTTCAATATATTAATCATTAACTTGCAGTTGGTTGCAATTTACAAAAAGTTATAAATAAGGAGGATTCTCAGCCTGTCTACAACCACATTTAACATATATATTTATGATAAAGGGACTTATTTGTTTAATAAGTAATTTAAAACTGATATGAAAAACAAATGCATGGCGATGAACAACTCAATCACTAATCAACCAAAACAGAGTTAACATATTTCTTCTTCTTGTATCGTCAACAAAATATTTATTTGGTTCTCTTCCTTGTGGTTTTCTAGAGCTATAGAAACTTCAGAGAGCCAAACATACAACCGATGGGACTAAATTCCTTATAAAGTAGTTGAGTAGATAGCTATCTCAGCTCCCCAAAATATGTTATTATAATTTGATTTATAGTTTAAAACTCAAATTTTACATACTCAACCAAATGATAAGATCAATCAACAGTCAATCCTTAGTGTGCTGGCATCCTTCTATGGTACTTGACAGGGCTAAGTAGTTATTTTCCTTTCACTGCATCCCAAAAGCCAGTGTTTCCACATGTCCACTGCCCTACATCACACACTAAGCTCATCAGAAATTAGCAGGCCAATTGTATATGAGGAGTAGAAATTACCTCAATTGGGCCTTTTAAGGGGCATAGGGAAAGGCCTCCTCCTTTCTCACAACCAAACTTCTAGAAATACTTTATTCATTGTTGCCTCACAGCCCTAAATTTCATCAATAGGTTTCATGTTTTCATACGCAAATATTTAGATGGATTAAATAAACTGTTCCCACCTTAAAGTCAACATGTTTGATCTCATCACTACCCTAATACTTGGCAGACATCTACAGCTCTGAGGGATGGAAAAAGAGACAAGGGGCAAAAATAGGACAATGGGCAGCAGGTGATTGGTCATCTTGGTTTTGGCATGCCAGTGGAGGTCATGGGAAGAGGGTGAACGTGAACTAAGGGAGAGTAAGAGAGTACCAAAAAGAAACTGTTTACTACAAAGTCACCCTGGAGACATCCTTATAAGTAAATAACTGTCATTTACATATTCCTAAGGCATTTGTAGGAGGAGACCCAGGCACACTTGTCAGCAAATTAAACAGAATGGATTTTGTCTAATACTGCAAATATGCTAGGGATACTCACAGTGTCCCTACAGCATCTATAGTATCTCTGTGCATTGCTTGTTTTATATTTGGGCAGGAGATATGTATATTTTTTGAATTATCGGAAATAAGCACCCAAAAAGCTTACTTAGAACTCTTTTGGCTGGGAGTTTTCTTACATTCCGTGGCCTCAGTGAGGCAACATTTTGTTGTAAGCATCCTGTCCCAGCAAAATAGCTCTTTTGAAAGAAAGGAACCAAGCATCTAGGGAAGCACATGTAAGTTACAGAGAATCTTCCAGACAACACTCATCTCAGAAGACACTGTTTTTATTTGCCTGAAGCCAGGGCATTTTGGAACCCTTTGCAAATGAAAAACATTATACTTAGAGCAGGCAGAGTAAAAGGGCCAAGTGCTTTAGAGTTCTACTAGTAACTGCTGTGTGTGTGTGTGTGTGTGTGTGTGTGTGTGTTATAATAGCAAATAGAAAAAATAATCTATCCAGAACCAAACAAATATAATAGGGAGTATTTTTGAGACAGTCTTATAAGTTTAAAGACCAAATTTTGGTCAATGGCATAAATAATCTGGATGGTGCACTGGATGGTGTGAGATGCCATTCAGATCCTCCCTTCAGGACTAAAGCACTCATTCTCCCTGCTTTTGGGAGTGTTACCAAATGGCAGCTTACAGAAGAGACCCTCCCCAGGAATTTCCTCAAAGGGAAATACCTCACTTAAGGTTATAGGTGGGGCATCCAATGATAACACTGAAGGGCCATCCCAGCTCCAGAGCTCCCCAAGGGCGATGAGGCTTCTCTTATAACTGCATTACAGTTTAACTTCTCCCTCTGCCCCTTGGGGCTACCCTCACTCCACCTCAGGTGTTGATTTTGAAGCCATTCCTCAATCAACCTCCTGCCAGCAAAACTCCATCTCGGAATCAATTTTCAGGAAACGTAATGTAAGACATATACCTTGAAACTGGCCTATAGCCACTAATGTTAAGACACGTCTGGTGAACTGGTGGCCATGGATCAACAGACATCTATGTGGATGAGGATCAGAGGGCCTGAGAGAGAATTCAGCGTGAGGGAAGAGACAACCTGAGAGGCAGCTTGATCCAGTAACAACTTCAGAGTACTCAGGGGAGAGGAGCAATTCTAAGTACTCTGTGGTATCATTCACTCTTCCATCCCTTCATCAGAAGTGGGAAACATGGCAGCAGCACCCTCTTGGAGGCTAAGCAGCCTGGGACATGGCCATAACTTGTGGATACATCTATGCATAGCAGAAGAAGGAAAGACAAGAGCAGGGGGAGCATAAATACACCCTGGACACTACATTGAAGAAGACCAAACATTTTTATGACAACATGTGAGGCACTCCCTCGGGACTCCAAGAAATTCTGAAGGATTGATGATTTACAAGTGGAGGCAATGTCTACTTTAATAGGTTGGCTCAAAAGCCAGTGAAACCTGGGTACTGTGAGAAAGGTTAGAATAGACTGGCTTGGAATAGAGGAGACCACTTGAATCAGAGAACAACATCTAGCGTGGACAATTTAACAAAAAGGATCTGGGCAAAAATGACGCTTTTATCTTCCTCGATTGAGAACCTTCCTGATATCCTCTTAAGGATTAACATAGTTTCAAAGTTTACCATATAATATCACAAGCTCAACCTGCATGTTCTTTATATATATGTCATTAGTAAGAAGACAGGTAGTCCATTTGTTCATACTATGCATGCAGTTCTGTACTGACCAGGGTAGGGAAACAGGACCACAGAATGGTTAAGAGCATGAACTCTGAAGCCAAACTGACTGGTTTTGAATCCCAGCTCTGCTACTTACTAGTAATTCTTATGGTTGCTTTGTGGACCAAAAGTATCAAAACTCTCAAGCACTCGGAATGGTGAACTTAGGAAGGGCTTGCTGCCCAGCTCTGAGAAGTGTGGTCAGCAGGCAGCCTCCAGGTGGCAGCCCCTTCGGGGTCAGCCTCAGCTGCTGTGAGCTGCCTTGTGTGAGGCCATTCTCTTCCCAGTGGCAGCCTGTGCCCAGTGACTGAGTCAGGCAGAGGTGTAAAGGTCCTGCAGGGTGTAAAGGCCCTGCCATTTCAGCCCAGAGTAGAACACTGTGATGGGCAGTACTCACTCCAGAGTCCCCCTGACTGAGGCTTTGTCAGGCCTGCATCACAGGTCAGCTTCTCCCTCCGTCCAGTCGTGCCTTCTCCCTCTTCCCCTTACAGGTATTGATTCCAAATAAACGTCTTGCACCTTCCAAACTCTGTCTCAGCATCTGCTTAAGGAGAACCCAACCAACAGTGTGTAAGCCTGTGTCATACAAATTCATCAATTTATATATTATATATGAATGTCCTTTATAAACCTAATGTCAATTTGGGGAATTGTATTATTATATAAAATATTCATAAACTTCGTTGATAATGGAAAGCATCTAAATAATACTAGATAAAGATGTATTTATATTTTTATGAGAGCATAACAACACGTTTGAAATAAATTTGAAGTACTATTAGAAGACCAGATATTTAAAATTTGCAAATTTTTATTTGGAAGGCTTCTAGAACCATTACCATGCCAATGATTAAATTACTCTAATTCAATTGATCAATATCTACTGAGTACTAATTATGTCCTAGTGCATGTGCTAGACATAGTAAATAATAAAGCTGAAATGATCCCTGCCATCATGGAACTTATGGTCTGGTAAGGAAGAAAGACACTGAAAAAACAGTTAAATAGATATACATATAATCTAATGATATTCAGGAAAGGTACTGAGTACTATAAAAGCATATAGCAAGAGTAAGCCTACTTAATCCTGAGAGACAAAGCATGTATTTAAGCTGAGATGTAAAGGATGAGCAGGTATTAGCTACACAAAACGGGTAGGAAATAGTGCCCCAGGTACTGAGTTGGAAGAGTCTTTACAAAAAAACCCTTCTTTCTCAGCATCCCACTGGAGGATGTGCTCTGTTAAAGAAGCAGGGGAGTGACATCATCAAGATGGCAACATAGGTTGTTCCTGACTTTGCTCCACCACACAAGAAGAAGAACTAATAACCATTCAAGAACAAAACACAACTGAGAGAATCCTAGAACATGGAAGTGAGGCTGAAGCACCCCAGCACCACAGAGATCAAGACAGACTGCGTTAGAAGGGTAAGCTACATGCTCACCGAGTTGCTCTTCCCCCAGGCCAGAGCAGCACCACACCTAGAGGTCTCCCCTGAGCCTCCGATTCCTCTAGTGGGAAAAGAAAGCCCAGGGAGAATAACCAGACCCCCAGCATTGTGAGTCGCTTTGTGGGAGCCCCTACTCCAGTCTCATACCATGGAGATGGCAGGGGAATCTGTGGGCTCAACCACTGGGAATCTGACTGTGATGGAGAAGTGGGAAGGGACTCTCAAAAACCAGCGCTCAGATCTTGGCAGATAGAGTTCACACCTGAGCTGCCAAGTAGTACTCTCAACCTGCAGCACCAAGTCAGTGGCACACTCTGACCAGGAAACTCATTGGAGTGCAGATCTGCCTAATTTGGATCCTGAGAAAGGAGTTTTGCTGACCCTAGAGCCTGGTTTGCCCATGCCCAGGCAAGCAGCTGAGTCATAGCCCCACCACTGGGGAGAGTGTCTCCTGGCCCCATCTGGCCAGAGGAATTGGTGAATGCACCTGGAAGCTGTTTAGCCCAGCAATGCGCAAGCTGAGAAGTGGACGGGCAGAGCTGAACAACCGCAGAGCAAAGCTAGTACCAGGTGTTGAGGGTACCTTGCCCAGGCAGGTGGATTAATTCATAGCCAAGGCTGAGGGTAGCTCCCATCTGGCCCCTCCTGACAGAAAGCCTGTTTGCGAAAAACTGGGACAGGCCTGGAGTGGCCCCTACCCATCACCCCCAGGCAACGGAACTGAGACATAGCCCCACCTGCTGTGGAGGGTGTCTCCCAGACCCATCTGACCTGAAGGGCTGGCAAGAACACCTGGAAGCAATATAAGCCAGCAATGCTAGAGCTGAGAGATGAGCAGGTAGAGCTGATAGTCTGCAGAGCAGTCAGTGGCCTTGTTCAGCCGGGGAACTTGGGGCATGGGTAAGCTTGAGTTAAGACAAAAAAACAAAGAGCTTTACCAGCTCTAGAGCTGCTTCTCCTGCTGTGCCAGGGCATAGAAACTAATTCATAGCCCTACTCATTGCTAAATATAGCCTTCAGCCTGCCTGACCAGGGAACCCAGCCAGAGCACAAAGGAAGCTCTGTGTAGCCCATCCAACAGCCCAACTTACAGTGGCACTTGAACAGATTGCACAGCCCATGGCATTCCTGGTCTGTAGAGCAAAACCAGTGGCCTCACTTGACCAGGGAATTCACTGCACACTCTTGCCTGATTCGGGTCCCTAAACAACAAGCCATACAGGCCCTGGGTCCCATCCTACTGCCCTGCCAAGGCAGGGAAGTTAATTCATAGTCTCATCTACTACTGAATATAGAACCCAGTCTCAACCATCTAGGAAGCCTGACCAGAGAATCCAGGCAACAACAGAGCCCATCCTACAGCCTCTCTTGGGTAAGGAACCAAGCCAGCAGTCCTATCCAACTGTTCTAAGCCAGTGGCACACCTCCCAATCCCAAACCTCAGAGGTCAAACAGTTGCCTCACTGTGCCCAAAATAAACCATAATAGCAGCCCCCACCTATCCAAGGATATTACCAGCAGACATGCCCACAAACCCAAACTGAGTTGACTGGTGAAGATTTGTCTCTGCCAAAGCAAATATGTAAAGTCTGAAAGAGGAAACCAATAATTCAAATGTGCAGATACCAATGTAAGAAATCAAGGTAAACAAAAAATCAGGTAAATATGACACCTCCAAAGGAAACTAATAAAGCTCCAATAACTGACCCTAAATAAATGAAGATCTATGAACTGTCAGACACAGAATTCAGAATAATCCTAAGGAAGTTTAGCAAACTACAAGAATGCAAAGACAGACAACTAAATGAAATTAGAAAAACAATGCACAAACAAAATGAGAAATTGGATAAAGAAATAGAAACCATCAAAAAAAACCAAACAGAAATCCTAGAGTTGAAAAATACAATAACTACCAAAAAAGAATTTACAATAAACAGTTTCAAAAGCAGATTTGACTATGCAAAAGAAAGAATCAGCAACCTGGAGGATAAGACATTAGAAATTATTCAGTCTGAGGAGTATTAAAAAAAATGAAAAAGAGTAAAGAAAGCCCACAGGACTTATGGAACAAATGAAAAGAAACAATATTTGCATTACGGGAATTCCAGAAGGAGAAAAGGAAAGAAAGTATATTTAAAGCAATAATGGCTAAAAACTTCCAGAACCCAGGAGAGAAACGGACATCCAGATCCATGAGCCTCAAATGACCCCAAATAGGTTGAACCTGAATAGGGCTACACAAAGACACATTATAATTAAATTGTCAAATGTCAAAGGCAAAGAAAGAATTTGAAAAGCAGCAAGAGTAGAGAGAGAAGTTACATACAAGGGAACCACTTCAAGACTATAGGCAGATTTCTCAACAGAAACTTTTCAGGGCATGAGAGAATGGCATGAGAGAATGGAATTCAAAATACTGAAAGAAAAAACCCATCAACCAACAATTCCATACCAGGCAAAGCTTTTCTTCAGAAATGAAGGAAGGATGAAGACTTTCCAGAACAAACAAAAGCTGAGGGAGTTCATTACCACTAGACCTGCCCTACAAGAAATGCTAAAGTGACTTCTTTGAATGGAAGTGAAATGATGCTAACATAAAAACATAAAAAGATAGTGTAAAACTCACTGGCAATGATAAATATATAGTCACAGCTACATTCTGTAATATGATAATGGTGAGGCATAATTTACTTACAACTTTAGTTTAAAAGTTAAAAATAATCAACATAGTAAAAATAACCTTAGAGGCTGCCCGGTGGCGCAGTGGTTTAGTTCGTGCTTAGCAGCCCGGGGTTCGCGAGTTTGGATCCCGGGTGCCTGCCGACACACTGCCTGTCAGTCATGCCGTGGTGGAGTTCCATATAAAGTGGAGGAAGATGGGCACGGATGTTAGCCTAGGGCCAGTCTTCCTCAGCAAAAAGGGGAGGATTGGCAACAGATATTAGCTCAGGGCTGGTCTTCCCCACAAAAAAATAAATAAATAAATAAATAATAACCATAAACACTGTAATCTGTTAATAGTTACACAATAAAAAATTATT
Source organism: Tapirus indicus (assembly GCA_031878705.1). Taxonomy (NCBI): domain Eukaryota; kingdom Metazoa; phylum Chordata; class Mammalia; order Perissodactyla; family Tapiridae; genus Tapirus; species Tapirus indicus. The sequence goes on along the minus strand of CM062942.1, from coordinate 22,561,667 downwards.
TAAATTGTAACAACAATTACCTAAAATGTGAGGGGGAGAGGAAGTCAAAGTGTAAAGTATAGGAATTCTATTGAAGTTAAGTTGTTAGCTTAAAATAGGATGTTACAATTTTAAGATATTTTTATGTAAGCCTCATGGAACCAAAAGGGAAAAACCTGTAGCAATTACAAAAAGAACATAATAAAGAAGTCAAAGCAAACTGATAACAAAAGATAAGAAAACACACAAAAAAGATAGCATAAGAAAGAAGGAACAACGGTTCTTCAAAACAACCAGAAAACAATTAACAAAATAGCAATAGTAAGTCATTACCTATCAATTATCTTAAATGTAAATGGATTAAATTCTCCAATCAAAAGATACAGAATGGCTAAATGGATGAAAAAAAAGAAAAAAACAAGATCCAACAATATACTGCCTAGAAGAGACTCACTTTAGCCTTAAAGACACACATAGACTAAGAGTGAAAGGATGAAAAAAGACATTTCAAGCCAATGGTAACCAAAAAACAGCAGGGGTAGCTATACTTACATCAGACAAAATAGACTTTAAACCAAAAATGGTGAAAAGAGACAAAGAAGGTCATTATATAATGATATAGGGGTCAATCCATCAAGAAGACATAACAGTCATAAATATTTAAGTGCGTAACATCAGAGTGCCTAAATAGATAAAGCAAAAAACTAACAGGGCTAAAAGGAGAAGTAAACAGCAATATACCAATAGTTTGGGGATTTAATATGCCAATCTCAACAATGGATAGATCATCCAGATAGAGAATCAATAAGGAAATAGCAGATTTGAACAACACTATAGACCAAATGTACCTAATAACATATACAGAACATTCTATCCAACAACAGCAGAATACACATGGAACATTTTCTAAAACAGACTATCTGTTAGGTCACAAAACAAGTCTTAGCAAATTCAAGAAGGCTGAAATCATACCAAGTATCTCCTCTGACCACAACTGACATGAAACTAGAAATCAATAACAAGAGAAAAACTGGAAAACTCATGAATACATGGAAATCAAAGAACACTCTCCTAAACATCCAATAGATCAAAGAAGAAATTAGAGAGGAAATAAAAAAGTTTCTTGAGACAAATGAAAATGGAAACACATGCCAGAACTTATAGGATGCAGTAAATGTAGTTCTAAGAGAAAAGTTCATAGCAATAAATGCCTACATTAAGAAGCAAGAGCTCTCACATGAACAACCTAACTCTACACCTTAAGGAAGTAAAAAAAAGAAGAACAAACTGATCACAAAGTTGGCAGAAGTAAGGAAATAATAAAGATTAGAGAAGAAATAAATGAACTAGAGAGAACAGAAAAACAATAGAAAAGATTAAACTAAGAGTTGGTTCTTTGAAAAGATAAACAAAATTGACAAACCCTTAGTTAGACAAACCAAGGAAAAAAGGGAGAGAAACCAAATCAACACAATTATAAATGAAAAAGGAGACACTACAACTCACACCACAGAAATACAAAGCATCATAAAAGGCTACAATGAACAACTATACACTAATGAACTGGACAAACTAGAGGAAATGGAAAATTTCTTAGAAACATACAACCTACCAAGACTGAATCAGGAGGAAATACAAAATCTGAATAGACCAATTACTAGTAAGGAGACTGAGTCAGTAACAAAAAAGCTCCCAACAAAGAAAAGCTCAGAACCAGATGGCTTCACTGGTAAATTTTACCAAATATTAAAAGAAGAATTAACACCAACCCTTGTGACAAACTCTTCCAAAAAGTCGAAAAGGAGAGAACACTCCCAAACTTATTTTATGAGGCCAGCATTATCCTGATCCCAAAGCAAGATAAGGGCATTACTACAAGTGAAAACAGCAGGCCAATATCCCTGATGAATATAGATGCAAAGGTTCTCAACAAAATACTAGCAAACTTAATTCAGCAACACATTAAAAGGATCATTCGCCATGATCAAGTAGGATTTCTCTCTGGGATGCGAGGATAGTTTAACATATGCAAATCAATCAATGTGATGCATTCCATTAATAGAATGAAAGAAAAGAATCATATGTTCCTCTTAATAGGTGCAGAAAAAGCATTTGACAAAATTCAACATCCACTCATGATAAAAGCACTTAACAAATTAGGCATAGAAGGAACATATATCAACCTAATAAAGGCCATATATGACAAGCCACAGCTACCATTATAATTGTTGGTGAAAGGTTGAAAGCTTTTCCTCTAAGATCAGGAGCAAGACAAGGGTGCCCTCTCTCGCCACTTTTATTCAATATAGTAGTGGAAGTCCTAGCCAGAGCAACTAGGCGAGACAAAGGAATCTAAAATGGAAAGGAATCAGTAAAACTGTCCCTATTTGCAAATGACATGATTTTATATATAGAAAATTCTAAAGGTGCCACTAAAAAACTGTTAGAATAAACAATTTCAGTCAAGTTGCAGGATACAAAATCAATATACAAAATGTGTTGCATTCCTATACACTAACAATGAACTACCAGAAAGAGGAATTAAGAAAATAATCTCATTTACAGTTGCATCAAAAAGAATAAAATACCTAGGAACAAATTTAACCAAAGAGATGAAAACCTGCACACTGAAAACTATAAAACATAGGTGAAAGCAATTGAAGAAGACACAAATAAATGGAAAGATATTCCATGCTCATGGATTGGAAGAAATAATATTGTGAAAATGTCCATACCGCCCAAAGAATTCTATAGATTCAATGCAATTCCTATTAAAATTCCAATGGCATTTTCATGGAAATAGAACAAACAATCCTAATATTTGTATAGAACCACAAAAGACCCCAAATAGCCAAAACAATCTTGAAAAAGAAGAACAAAGCTGGAGGTATCATGCTCCCTTATTTTAAATTTTATTACAAAGCTGTAATAACCAAAACAGTATGGTATTGGCATAAAAACAGACACACAGATTAATGGAACAGAAGGAAAGCCCAGAAATTAACCCATGCATACATGGTTAATTAATTTACAACAAAGGAAGCAAGAATATAAAATGGAGAAAGGACAACCTCTTCAATAAATGGTGTCGGGAAAACTGGACAGCAGGATGCAAAAAAATAAAAATAGACTACTATCTTACACCATACACCAAAATTAACTCAAAATGGGTTAAAGAATTGAAAGTAAGATCTGAAACAAAACTCCTAAAAGAAAACATAGGCGATAAGTTCCTTGACGTCAGTCTTGACAATCATTTTTTGGATCTGCCTTCAAAGGAAAGGCAACAAAAGCAAAAATAAACAAGTAAAATTATATCAAACGAAAACTTCTGTACAACAAAAGAAATCATCAGTAAAATGAAAAAGCAACTGACTGAACAGGAGAAAAGACTTGCAAATCATATGTCCAATAAGGGGTTAATGTCTAAAACATATAGAGAACTCATATAAGTCAACAGCAAAAAACAAACAACCCAATTAAAAAGGGGGCAGAGGATCTGAATAGATATTTCTCCAAAGAAGACATACAGGTGGCCAAGAGACACATGAGAAGATACTCAACATCACTAATCATCGGGGAAATGCAAATCAAAACCACAATGAGATATCACCTCACACCTGTTGGAACGACTATTACCAAAAAGACAAGAAATAACAAGTGTTAGCAAGGATGTAGAGAAAAGGAAACGTTTCTGCACTGTTGGTGGGAATGTAAATTGGTGCAGCCACTATGGAAAACAGAATGGAGGTTCCTCAAAAAACTAAAAATAGAACTACAATATGATCCAGCAATTCCACTACTGGGTATTTATTCAAAGAAAATGAAAACACAATTTTCAAAAGATATTTGCACCCCCATGTTCACTGCAGCATTGTTTACAATAGCCAAGATATGGAAACAACCTAAGTATCCATTGACAGATGAATGGATAAAGAAGATGTGGTATATATACAATGAAATATTTTTCAGCCATTAAAAAGAACACAGGGGGCTGGCCTGGTGGTGTAGTGGTTGGATTCGCATGCGCCACTTCAGCAGCCCAGGGCTTGCAGGTTCAGATCCCAGGCGAGGACCTAGGCACCACTTATCATGCCAGGCCATGCTGTGGCAGATGTCCCATGTATAAAGTAGAGGAAGATGGGCACAGATGCTAGCTCAGGGCCAATCTTCCTCAGCAAAAAGAGGAGGATTGGCAACAGATGTTAGCTCAGGGCTAATCTTCTTCACACACACACACAAAAGAATGGAATTTTGCCATTTGCAACAACATGGATGAACCTTGAGGGCATTATGCTGAGTGAAATAAATCAGACAGAGGAACACAAATACTGTATGATCTCACTTACATGTGGAATCTAAAACCCAAAACAAACAAACAAAGCAAACCAAGCTCATAGATATAGAGAATACATTGGTGATTGGCAGAATGGAGGGGGTTGGGATAGGTAAAATGGGTGAAGGGGTACAAAGGTACAAACTTCAGTATAAAATAAATAAGTTATGGTGATGTAACACACAGCATGGTGACTATAGTTAATAATAATGGATTACATATTTGAAAGTTGCTGAGAGTAAATCTTAAAAGTCCTCATCACAAGAAAAAAAATTTGTGTAACTATGTATGGTGACAGGTGGTAACTAGATTTATTGTGGTGATCATTTCACAGTGTATACAAATATTGAATCAATATGTTGTATGCCTGAAACTAATATAATGCTATATGTCAATTATACCTCAATAAAAACATAAATAAAAATGAAAGAAAGAGGAATGCAACAGACCAGGTCCTTCACTGAAGAGGACACATAAGTAGCCTATATACATGTGAAAAGATGCTCAACCTTGGTAGTTATCAGAGAGATGCAAATAAACCCAGAGGAATAGTACTTTTTTGCCCGAGACTGGAAAATATTTTTAAAATATGACAATCTCAATTATTTTTTCAGGGGTCTGGAGCAATAGAAACAAATACTGCTGATGGGAGTATATATTAGTACAATTAATTTGGAAAATACTTTGAGACTACCTGAAAAAATTGATGATATGCATACTCTGATTCAGTAATTTTTCTTCTGGATATATACCACTGAACTCTTGCAAAGGTGCACCAGAAAAATTGTACAAGAAATTTCATGAAACATAATAACAAAAGCAAAAACAACAAAACCAGAAAGAATCAGTAACTGTCTACCTGTCTGTAAACAGCAGACTGAATACATAAATTGCATATATTGATGCAAAGGAATATTATATAACAATATATAGGATGATTTCCAGCAAAAAAAAAAAAACCAAAAAACCATAGTTGTATTTCAGAAACAAAATTTTGAAAGAAAAAGTTTTCAGAGAACTCAGAGAATCATGATTCAATTTATGTAAAGATTCCAAACATGCAAAATTAAACAATATATTTTGGGGATTCAAATATATATGTTAAACCTCCATAAAAAGGCAAGAGATGATAAATATTCAATTCACGTTAGTGGTTGCCTTCAAAGCTGGAGGGAAGGGGATGGTGGTAGGGAAGTATCCACAAGAGATTACAAAGTTAATGGTAAGGTTTTACCTTTTTAAATAGTTGATGGATTCATAAATGTTTACATTATTGCTAATCTTGAAAACTTATACATTGTATTTTAATATATATTCAACAATATTTTATAGATATTAAATATTTATGAAAACTTTAATGTTTATATTTAACTTTAGTTTTAATATTATAAATGAATACAGTCACGTGCTATATAAAGACTTTTTGGTCAACAGTGGACCACATATACGACAGTGGTCCCATAAGATTAGTACCATATAGCCTAGGTATGTAGTAAGCTATACTATCTAAGTCTGTATACGTACACTCTATGATGTTCACACAATGATGAAATGGCCTAAGGATGCATTTCTCAGAACATATCCCTGTCATTAAGTGACGTATGACTGTAACTATAGACATATAGGTTTATTTATAAGTTGTATATAATTATTTAAAAATTGATAAAATATTTCATGATATATATTAAAATGCATAAGCAGAACTATATAACTAATTTTTATGAATATTTTTAAATATGTTAATATTTAATAAAATGTAAAAGAGAGTACAAAATAAATACCAATTAGGAAACAATCTAAATGTTCCATTAGTTTAAGTAATTGATGAAATATAAGGAAAGAAAGTCATTTGCTCTTGATACTAGAAACATTCTTTTGAATCACAGTGGTTCATGCTAGGGGAGAGAAATGGGATCTTTCACATTTCCTATGGAGAGAGCACAGAAGACTTTACAGTGACTGTAGGCTACGATATAGGTGTAACCCTTGCCAGTGTCAAAGTATAGCTGATAAATTTGGGAGATGGAAGCAGGGAGAAAAAGTAGATGAAAAAAAATTTAGTGGTTTAATATCATTATATCATCAACTAGGGAATCAAGAGATACTGTGAAATTCTGATAAAGAAGAAAATGTGTACAATTTATGAAGTGGACATCAAAAATTAGAAAGAGAAAGGTAGTGTTAGTATTTAATTGAGTTAAACTCATCTCTTTTACATTATGGTGACAATTCAAGAATAGAAGTAAAAGCATATTAAAAATAGCGTAACTTTGGAGAGTAAGACTTAAAAACAAAAGGTAAAAAGCAGGGGATTCTTGTTTGATTAATTTGTTACCATGTGTTTGTATGACTCATTAAAATCAAAACAAAACAACTTTCTCTCCATCCTAATTTCCCTTAAATCCATGGCTCCATCCAATTCCTATTTACTTCACTTTTAAATATTCTTAAAGGGAACATCCATATCTTTTGTTTACACTTATTCGCTGACTTGCTCTCTAAATTCTAAAAAAATTGCTCTCTCATAGCTTACAATCAAGCTCTAATCACTGCATCCAAAAGTCGCCAATCTTCAAATTATTTGATATTTGTCTGCACATTTTCTCATTATTCAAAGTTCTATTTTTTGACTTGGGGTACTTATTATTCTTGATTGTTCTATCTCTCTCATCACTCTTCCAATTTTTTTTCACTGCTCTCTCTTCCCATCTCCACCTCAGTATCTTCCCAGGGTCCCATCATTTACCCTTCTTTTCATTGTACACCTTGGCCTCGGCTCTCTCACTTTCATTTATTCCTTATACTCCATCCCCAAGTAGATATTTGTATCTTGGTATTCCTTCTGATAGAAAGGTCTATGTTTCCACTTCACTCAATATACCTAAAAACAAACTAATTATTCTTTTAAAAATTTCCTGCTTTACTTCATTTAAGGCCTCATTATGCTCTCAGTAACCAAAGCTATAATCTTTGTAACATCTGTCACTTTTCTTCACTATACACATTTGATGGTCCCCAAATCACCTCATTCATAACTCATATGGCTACTTTCTGTGATCCTGAAACTTTTGCTGTCTAATGCTACTGAGAGGAAATCTAAGATGGGGATTGAAATGTTTCCATCAGATTCACCTAAATGGAGATTTCCATTGACTTTAATCAGGATAATTTCATTGAAATTGTTGGGAGAGGAAAGTTATTGAAATATGAATGGTAGGTAAGGAAGTAAAGTCAGCAAGCATAGAAAAGCAAAACAAAAACCATTTTACTAGCCAATAGTAAGGATCCTGTAAAAATTGTAAGACTATATAGAGAAGATGACAGTTAAACATAGGTTGCTAAGAAAGCAGGAGGTCACAGCACTAAAGCAGTATTGGTGAATCTAAAATCACATTCTATACATAGTTTGCTGACAAGTTTTACTATATTCCACTGTCTCTACTCTGGTTAGCTATCTCACTATATATAGCTTTGGTTATAAGATAGGCTGGCAAGAGAGCACAGCTGAGTTAGGTAAATCTGTTACCTCTCAGAAAATTTATCCAAAGCACATGCTGTACAAGATGGTGGACTACTTACAGCTGGCACATATCTGGCACTCAATAAATGCCTAAAGAACAAATTAATGAATGCCGTTTTGATGAAGGACTAGAAGTGTTAGTTTGGTGTTTCATAGAAACTTTGACTTAACCCATTGAGGGTTATTGTTTCTTGAGTCTGATCGCTTCTTGTCTGCAACATTTACTGTTTTTCTCGTGTCCGTTCTTGCATGCCAACACGATACAGTATCTTGGCACACTGGCTACCTTAAAACTTCTGTCCAGAATTATAAGCCAGAATCAATGAAAGAAACATGGATAAAAGAAAGAACATTAAATTCATTTGGGATTCTTCATTTGAGTAATGGACCAGATTCAACCACTGCAGTATAGTATCATGAAACTGTCACAGAGATTTACAAAGATTCTGAGGACGGCTTATTATCTCTTAAAGTTTGGCCACCAAGCCAAAAAGACTAAACCTCTGTTCTTAAGGTTGCCATTTAAGAAGGGAACCCTAGTCAAATCGCTTTTTCTTACAGAGAAAAATCAATTAACATGCTGTGCTTCTCTTATATTTTCACTTTTAACTGGGCAAATCTTCAGCTTATATGCTCAAGTTTAACCTGGTTAAGAGTGGAATAAAACATTATTTAACATCCTTCAAAGTACACTCCAATTATCACCACATGTATTAGGCATCTCTTCATACTTGAACTAAAGCCAATACAATAATTTTACGGTTTTCATATTTTCCAAAGATGTCCAATAGTTTTAACTGTTCAACACTTTATGTATACTTAGGAAACATAACTCCACAGCTAACTGATGATGTTGAAGATCAGGAAGTAAAATACTTGAAGGTCCTTTTTGTATTTTGTTCCATTTAGCCAGAATTTCTCCTTAAAATTCAGTACCAAAGATTCTCCACCTTTTTATGTTCAAAATACAAAACTCACAAAAATACAGAACTTGGTCCCATCTCAGAGAAGGAAAGCCATAAATATTATACAAGTTAGAAAAAGCTGCTGTTATGCCTCCCCCATATTCTCTTTTCAAATACACTGCAATCAAAAGATTATGTCTCTCTGACTAAAGTAAATAATAAGCACAGAATGGTGATTCCCTCCCTGTACTGCATGTTTATTTAAAAAATAAACAAGTCACAGGCCAGCAGTTATGTTCTATAGCTTGCTGAATGAGTTTTCCTTAGGAAGATAAAATACAACCATTGGCTCCGGCCATGACAACTGACAGCAGCCCTGATTACAGTAACAGAGAGACTTACATGTAGTGTTGCATGAAATTCGTTGACCTGCAGAATGCCAGCAGTGATCACCACCTTCCTTCCTGCCACAGACTAGCAGCCATCTTAGGCCTTAGGAGCAATCATCTCTGTTTCTAAACTTAAAACCGTAATCAAAATGCTTATATATTATTAGTTTTTTAACCACCAAAAGCACTAAAATTTTCATATTTATGAATGACATGCTGGACATATATTTATATTTTATTGAACTCAAAAGCTTTCTTTGCCATCGAAATAGTAACAACTGAAAGTGAAACTGAGGGGACATAGTACATAAATCCTGTATGTGTAATGATTGTGTGTGTGTGTTTTGCTTTAATACCAAATACTGAACGTCACTACTAGTTATCTGTTAACCTATATAAAAATATGGTCATTGTACTTTCTTCCTGACCATATTAAAAGTGCTGTGAGAGGATAAAAGCACTTTTACATTAACCAAAATAATAATAATTAGCTAAATAGGGAGCTACAATGTAAGGGAGAAGCCAAACTCTCAATGTGAAAATACATTTAAATTAGTATAATTTACGTCAAAATGAAAAGATATGACACACAATTTGGGGAATAGGAAGAATGTAGTAATTCTTTAAAAGAAATGAAAATCAGACATACAAAATAGTGGGAAAATTGCTACTTTTGTCTTTATTTTGTTGCTAAATAAAAAGCAGATATTGAAAATTTTAAAAGTCCAAATCTTATAAGCAATATACTTTGTTCACTCTACATAAACTGTGCTCCCACCTATGTAGAATATTATTTTAGAAAATGTAGAGCTTTCACAGGAAGTAGAAAACAGAAGCTCTGTCCTCTACGATGTAACATAATAACAAGAAATGACAGACATATCAACTCTCTCTCCTCACCTATACAGATAAATATCTAGATGCATACATATTCATATATAACTGTATATATTTATAAATATATATCATATATAAATTCAAATTCATTCACTCATACCCACAACCCCACATATATATTCAAATAAAACTTAAAATCAATGAAGTTTCAAGTTTAGCATATATTCAGCAGATTTCATTTATTGGCTCTTTCATTTATTAAAATATTGACAAGTGTCTGTTATATGCCAGGTAGTGTACCATTACTGAAAAATATTCAGATAAATAAGATATGGCTCCTACCACTATTGAGGTCAGAGTTGGCATTAGGAATGAAACATATGCCAATCACTTTATCAATTTTTGAAAATACTCAAATGATAAAAGGAGCATTTTTGTTCAGGAATTTCAGGTCCTGGGAATCACAGCAACTACATTTCCTGATTGGAACTGCATGCCCCTGGAGTGACTCATTCTTTTCCCAAGGTCCCAATCATTTTTTTTTTTTTTTTTGTGAGGAAGACCAGCCCTGAGCTAACATCCGTTGCTAATCCTCCTCTTTTTGCTGAGGAAGACTGGCCCTGGGCTAACATCCGTGCCCATCTTCCTCTACTTTATATGGGACGCCGCCACGGCATGGCTGACAGGCGGTGCGTCGGCGGGCGCCCGGGATCCGAACCCACGAACCCCGGGCTGCCAAGCGCGGACTAAGCCGCTGCGCCACCGGGCAGCCCCCCTCCCAATCATTTTTTAATCACAGAAAACTAAAACTGAATCATTTCTCCACCTCACCAGAACCCATCTCCTTACTTTTTCCAGAAAAGATCCAGTCCTCTTTCCCTTCCCATTTCTATAGCAATGAAGAAAAGCCTAAATGTATATAACTGGAATATCTGGGGGACTCTATTACTGCTATGTGAAATTGCTGGTTTAAGCACTGTCCAGACCATAATTTATAAAATTGGAGACCAACATTGTATATATATATATATTTTTTAAAACTTTTATAAAGCAAATTGTTAAGGCTGGACTTTCCCACTTATTGACGTTCTTGCTTACTCATTATCCCTGACAGTGTGCACAGTTCTGAAGTAAACTGAACAAAATATTTTAAAGTGAAAATGTCTATTGCTCTGATGCTATTTCCATTCTCCTTCCTTTCTTATCAGAGTTCATATTGCAGACCTATTATTTACATTCTTCGTCTGTTTGAATTATGACAAATTTTTGATGATTCATCCTTAATCAATTACCTGGGAGATGAAATTTGGATCTATCAATAAAAGACAAGGACTTGATACCTTTAGTTAAAGAAAGAAAGAATAATTCACTGCAGGATGTGTCTTGCTTATGCTGACTCACACAATAGGACCCCATTATGTAAATAGAATTATGAAAGATTTCTGTTTTGCATGCCTTTGAAGGGAGGAAAATTAGTGCTTTTTAAAAAAGCTACTGGAATAATCGCCATGTTTGACATAATGGAAACTCTCCCTCTGAGCTAGAAACAGCAAAATCAGGACACATACATCAGAACACCTTTGTAGTAAAATATATGCTATGAACTTGGATGGAAAAGCCAAGAAAAGGCATCCATGGAAGTGTAAGGGATTGAGCTTGGAAGATGTAGAAATAAATGCATATTAAAGATGTTTAAAAACAATATAAATCATTTTATATAAACTCCAAATGTTAGGCTATATATTTGGAGCTCTGTTATACTTCTGCACTCAAAAATATTATAAATTTCTTTGCATATCTCCCAAATTAAATTTTTTGTAAGTTTGTTAAGGGATCTAAGAATGGACTTCAAGGGCTGTGGGAACCTCCTAAAATTAAGTGCACCATCTGTACATGAGTTTAGCAGAATTGTTAGTGGCGGGAATATATGAAAATCTGCAAGTTAGATTCAAGCCAGACTATGAGGGTTGGGAGCTGGTTCTTGAGCATTAGTAAAAAGAAATACAAAACCTTTCCAAATAATATTGGTAGCTGATATAAATTGACTATTATTTTACAGGCACTATTATAAACGTTTATTTGAATTAATTCAATTGATCTTCATAACAACCACATGATGTAGGCACTATTATTATCTCCAATTTACAGATGAGGAACAGGCACCGGGACATTAAGGAACTTGTTCAAGGTCACAGCAAGGAAGTGGTGGTGTCTACCAGGTGACGATGAAAAAGGAAAAGGATGTCTTAAAGCAGATTCAGAAGAAAACAGGGTTGTTTCCATTGTTTCACCATCTTGTCAAAATTAGACCACAGATTACAACCACATTTTAATTCATTTTTGAAAAAGATTTGCAAGGTTTTTGTTTTTATTTAACAGAAATGGCCCCAAAGACAGGCTCTTTTGGAAAAGGGTAAAGAACTAACATTTATTGAGCGTCTATTATGTGCCAAGCATATATGTTGTCTAAGTGAATCATTAGAACAACACTGCATATTGGGTGTTAATCCCTTACTACATATAAGAACAGTGAAACCAAGAAAAGATCAGTAACTTGTCAAGATCACAAGCAAATGAAAGGCATAGGTGGAATTCAAACATAGTGTTAACTGACTCTAAAATCTGTCTTTCTGCAAACATATCATGCTGTTGCCCAGTGAGGTACAAAGCCAATTTACTTGGTCAAAATAATTCACATTAAAAACAAAACTCTTTCAGAATTTTAGAATAAAATTACAAGAAGATAGAATCAAAATGACAAAAAAAAAATTTAGTTAGTAAAATGGTCACAATTAATGGCTATAATTAAAAGACATTTTTAAGAGGCTTAATTCCACTCAACACCAGGCCACGCATTGTGTTAAATTCCAGCTGGTGATATAACTTCATTTTTCAGCTGAAGAACAGAAATAATTTTAAACATCCCATTCTTGCCTATAATTGAATATATCTCCAGGAAATATATCTACCCATAGTACGAATATTTAAAGCATAGTGGAAGATGATGCCCTTAATCTCTAGAGTTTTGTACATTTGCTTAAAAAAGAGACTTTGCTGTTTAGTTTTAAGACTTGATTAACTATAGGGAATTTAGGGGCACCGGTAACGCTCATCTCACTTGAACATAAGATGCCAATGATGAGTAAGTTTTACATTCTACTTAAAAAAAATTACATATCAAATTAGTTGTTTTAAAGATTAAGAGTTTATATTTTCAGATGACATGATACTATATATAGAAAACCCTAAAGGCTCCACCAAAAAAACTGTTAGAACTAATAAATGAATTTAGTAAAGTTGCAGGATACAAAATCAATATACAGAAATCTGTGGTGTTTCTATACACTAATAACAAACTATCAAAAAGAGAAATTAAGAAAATAATCTCATTTACAATTGCATCAAAAAGAATAAAATACCCAGGAATAAATTTAACCAAGGAGGTGAAAGACCTGTAGACTGAAAACTGTAAGACATTGATGAAAAAAATTGAAGAAGACACAAATAAATGGAAAGATATTTCCATACTCATAGATTGGAAGAATTAATATTGTGAAAATGTCCATACTACCCAAAGCATTCTACAGATTCAACATAATCCCTATCAAAATTCCAATGGCATATTTCACAGAACTAGAACAAATAATTCTAAAATTTGTATGGAACCACAAAAGATTCCAAATAGCCAAAGCAATCTTGAAAAAGAGAAACAAAGCTGGAGGTATCACACTCCCTGATTTCAAACAATATTAAAAAGCTATAATAATCAAAACAGCATGATACTGGCACAAAAACAGACACAGAGATCAATGGAACAGAACTGAGAGCCCAGAAATAAACCCACATGTATATGGACAATTAATTTATGACAAAAGAGCCAAGAACATACAATGGAGAAAAGACAGTCTCTTCAATAAATGGTGGTGGGAAAACTGGACAGCCACATGCAAAAGAATGAAACTCGATCACTATCTTACACCATACAAAAAATTAACTCAAAATGGACTAAAGACTTAAATGTAAGACCAGAAACCATAAAATTTCTAGAAGAAATATAGCCAGTAAGTCCCTTGGCATTGGTCTTAGCGATGTTTTTGTGGCTCTGACTCCAAAAGCAAGGGAAACAAAAGCAAAAATAAACAAATGAGACTACATTAAACCAAAAAGCTTTTGCAAAGCAACAGAGACTATCATCAAAATGAAAAGACAACCCACTGAACGGGAGAAGATGTTTGCAAATCATATATCCAATAAGGGGTTAATATCCAAAATATATAAAGAACTCATACAACTCAACAACAACAAAACAAACAACCCTATTGAAAAATGCGCAGAGAATCTAAATAGACATTTTTCCAAAGAAGACATACAAATGGCCAACAGGCACATGAAAAGATGTTCAACATCACTAATTATCAGGGAAATGCAAATCAAAACCATAATGAGATATCAACTCACACCTGTTAGAATGGCTATTATCAAAAAGACAAGAAATATCAAGTGTTAGAGAAGATGCAGAGAAAACTGAACCCTTGTACACTGTTGATGAGATTGTAAATTGGTGCACTATGGAAAACAGTATAGAGATTCCTCAAAAAATTAAAAATAAAACTACAATATGATCCAGCTATTCCACTACTGGGTATTTTTGCAAAGAACACAAAAACACTAATTTGAAAGGATATCTGCACCCCCATGTTCATTGCAGCATTATTTACAATAGCCAGTATATGGAAACAACCTAAGTGTCCATCAATGAATGAATGGATAAAGAAGATGTGGTATATATATTCAATGAAATACTACTCAGAGAAAAAAAAGAGTGAAATCTTGCCATTTCTAACATTAATGGACGTTAAGGGTATTATGCTAAGTGAAATAAGTCGGAAGGAGAAAGACAAATATCATATGATTTCACTCATAAGTGGAATCTAAAAACAAACAAACAAAACAAAAACTCATAGAAACATAGAACAGATTGGTGGTTACCAGAGGGGAAGGGGATTGAGGGGAAGGCAAAAGAGGTGAAGGGGATCAACTGTAGGGTGATGGATGGTAACTAGACTTTTGGGGGTGACCACTTTGTAGTGTACACAGATGTCAAATTATAATGTTGTACACCTGAAACTTACATAATAAAGAAAGAAAGACTAAGAGTTTAGAATAAGTGGAATAACATTCAACCAATTTGGTTAAGGCATTAATTTGAATCACTATTATTATTATTGAGTTGTTTAAATACAGAAAGAATATGTACACTTTTATGTGTTGTACACTTTTATATGTTATAGTATTTCTCTTCTTCTTTTCATTGTTTTACACAAATCTTTGAAAATTAAAGCAGGTCCTAGAATTTGAATATAATTTCTACTTTAATTAATTGGACAAAATAAAATGTAGTTGCATTAATCTTATACATAATACAGTTTAACATCTTATTGCTAATCAACTTTTAAAGTGAAATAAAATTCGCATATATGTTATAGTTACCATTATAGGACTTAGAATATATATGTTCTCTCACTGTTTGCTATAAATCAATTTGTAAGTGAATTGTGGTTTTCTGCATACTTTCTTTATGAAACTGGAGAAAAACTTCTCCTGAAAAGACTTGAAACAGTAGATACAATAAAACTAAATTTAAAAATTCAGGGAATGCACAGCAAAGGAAACCATCAACAAAATGAAAAGGCAGCCTACTCAATGGGAGAAAATATTTGCAAATCATATATCTGGCAAGAGGTTAATATCGAAAATATATGAAGAACTCATACAATTCAACAACAAAACAAACAAACAAACCTATTAAAAAATGGGTAGAGGATCTGAATAGACACTTTTCCAAAGAAGACATACAGATGACCAATAGGTATATGAAACGACGCTCAACATCACTAATCATCAGGGAAATGCAAATCAAAACCACAATGAAATATCAGGTCACACATGTTGGAATGGCTATTATAAAGACAAGAAATAAGTGTTAGTGAGGATGTATAGAAAAGGGACCTCGTGCACTGTTGTTGGGAATGTAAATTGGTGCAGCCATTATGGAAAAAAGTATGGAGGTTCCTCGAAAAATTGAAAATAGAACTACCACATGGTCCAGCAATTCCACTTCTGGGTATTTATTCAGAGAAAATGAAAACACTAATTTGAAAAGATATCTGCACCCACATGTTCAGTGCAGCATTATTTACAATAGCCAAGATACAGAAACAAGCTAAGTGTCCATTGATGGATGAGTGAATAAAGCAAACGTGGTACATATATACAATGGAATATTATTCAGCCATAAAAAAGAATGAAATCTTGCCATTTACAACAACATGGATGGACCTTAATGGCATTATGCTAAATGAAATAAGTCAGAGAAAGACAAATACCATATGATCTCACTTATATGTGAGAATCTAAAAAAAGAAAAAGGAAGACAAAAAACAAAACAAGCTCATAGATACAGAGAACAGATTGGTGGTTGCCAGAGGTGGGGGATAGGGGGTGGGCAAAATGGATGAAGGAAGTCAAAAGGTACAAACTTCCAGTTATAAAATAAGTCATGGAGATGTAATGTACAGCATGGTGACTGTAGTTAATAATACTGTGTTGCATATTTGCAAGTTGCTAAAAAAGTAGATCCTGAAAGTTCTCACAAGAAAAAAAAATTCTCTAATTATGATTGGTGACAGATGTTAACTAGACTTATTGTGGTGATCATTTTGCAATATATACAAATATCGAATCATTACGTTGTACATCTGAAACTAATATAATGTTGTATTTCAATTATACCTCAGTGAAAACAAATTCAGAGGAGTATGGAAATGTGACATTTAAAGGAAAGAAGATAACATTCAAATGAATATTACTATTTATTGTTTATTGATACTATTATTGTTATTGTATTAATTTATGAGCAATACCTGTTACGTTAACTGAGGAGTAACTATTTAGATTAAAGGGAATCATGGCCTTAGTGTGGTGATTTTAAAAATATGAAGCAAATTCTTTGACATTCTTCCCATCAAAAGGCAGAATCTAATTCCCCTCCCTTTTAATGAGGGATGCTCCGAAGTGCTGATGTCTAAAATATACAATGTGGTGGAAGGGATGCTATGTTAACTTCCAAGGCTATATCATGAAAGGCATAGCTTCTGTGTGGCTCTCTTTCTCTGGGATGGTTCCCTCTGGGAGAAGCCAGCCTCCATGCTTGGAGAACACTCAAGCAGTACTGTGGAGAAGCCCTTGTGGAGAGGAAATAAGTTCCCTTGCCAACAGCGAGCAGCAAATTGGCAGCCATATAAGTGAGCCACATTGGAAGTAGATCTAACTCTGATAATTCTTCAGGCGACTGAGTCATCAAAGATCTGGAAATATCCAGTTGGAGGAAGCACAGATGTAAAGGATCAAAAGGGCAACGTACGTTGGCATGTAAGGTGTGCTGAAGAACCCAAAAGATGGTCTGTACGATTGGAGCATAATGAAAAGGGGGTGAGTGAGAAGAGGAACAGGAAAGTCAGGTAAACTGATCCATTGAAATTGAGTTATTGTACTTTGAGATATCAGTGCCCATCTCAGCTCTAATAACTTGGTGTCTCAAAAAAGCACTGCTTAAATCAGAAAAGCTAAAGAAACAGCCATTTGTACTTATTTAGAACATTTCTGGAAGGCACATTCACATTGCACTTGCTTGACATTTAATCAGATTTTTAGATTGGCAAAAATGATAGGTTGAAGTTGCTCACTGTAAGTCATAACACCTCATTTGATAGCTTGCTGAATAATAGATGAAAGTATTATATCCATTTCAATTCATTCTTTCAATTCATGTCCATAAGTACCAACTAAAATATGATTGCTGTTACATGCAAAAAATGTATAATCTCTGCAATACTATCAGAATTTTATTGCTATTATTTTTCCAAGATACAAACTAAATAACTCCTTATATGTTTCTTCCTCTATCACTCATATATTTATAGAGAGGAAAAAATCATTTATTTAAACTGTTAAAGATATATTCAGGTTCAAAATGGAGGATGCAATAATGGTTTTCATAAAAATAAAAATGCTTTCCATTTGCATTCTCATTTTAAAGTCAGGGATGCTAGAAAACGAAAGTTCTTATCCCACTTTATACAGAGGCCTCGATTCTCCCTTCTTTAAAAAAAGGGCTGACTGAGGGAAGAAAGCCCTTCATTTCCAGTTATGTTAGTAAATCTTCTACACAAGTCAAGTTATGAAGCATTATATGCCATCATATTCAAGATACGTTTTAATTGGGTTACTAAGCAGCTTATTGGGAAAAAGTGAAACTTGGAAATAAAGGAGTAAAGTATGGTCCTGAAATTCAATCTACAAATTAAGCCCATAATGAATCAGCAGGGATATATAAAACTACTTTAAATATTAGTATAGTTCCTTGTCTTGATTCAATTATTATATTTTCTTTTTTTTTTAAGGGACTTGACTGGAGGTATCAAGTTACATGAAGAAAAAAATGGGTTGGCTTGACGTTGATCAGCAATGAAAGTAAAGCAGAAGAGGTGAAGAAGGAAATGTGTGCAGAATTCACCCAAGCACTCTAGGGGAGAGTGAGTCTTGATCATAAATATTATTATGATCTCATTATGAGGAAGAGTGCTTAAGCTACCTTGTAGTTGAAGGACACTGCCTAAGATTATCTGTCTTCTCTTACCAGATTCCTTGCTCCCCTAGCAGTATTTTGCTTATAGTTTGGCTTCTCAAACTAGACCTGCCTAGAGGAAGAAAATATATTACTCATGTCAACACATGTTCTCTACTGCATATGAGCTCTGATATACAGATATGGATAGATAGGTAGATACGTAGGTAGGTAGATAGATATAGAGATATATTTTAATTTTATAATTAAACATTTTTTTCACACAGTTCTAAGCTTGCTGAATAGAAATCTGATTTTGAGTGATAAATCCATTATTGTTATGCTCCTGAGATCTATTATCTGAACTAAAAACCATAGACCTGAGCCTGGACAATGGTAAATTAATCAAAATAATGTCACTCAATGAGGCCTTTAGGTAGATGGGCTTTCGTCATTTTTTACACATCTACATTGCTTTGTCCTTCTTTTGAATTTATAAAGAATCGTTTGACAGATAATTCTCAATGGATCTCCTTTGGGTTTCTTTGTCCTTGGGAGGGCCCCCCCCCCACACACACCCAAACCCACTCCCTTCCCCCTTTAGCAATAAAGCAATTCTGGGCAACCTACTGACTAAGAGAAAATATTTGCAAATCATATACCCAACAAGGGGTTAATATCCAAAATGTATAAAGACTTTGTGCAACTCAACAACAAAAAAACAAACAATCCGATTGAAAAATGGGTAGAGGATCTGAATAGACATTTTCCCAAAGACATACAGATGGCAACAGGTACATGAAAAGATGTTCAACATCACTAATCATCAAGGAAATGCAAATCAAAACCTAAATGAGATATCACCTCACACCTGTCAGAATGGCTATTATCAAAAAGAGAAGAAATAACAAGTGTTAGCGAGGATGTAGAGAAAAGGAAACCCTCGTGCACTGTGGGTGGGAATGTAAATTGGAACAGCCACTATGGAAAACAGTATGGCATTTCCTCAAAAAATTAAAAATAGAACTACCATATGGGCCAGCAATTCCACTTCTGGGTATTTATTCAAAGAAAATGAAAACACTAATTTGAAAAGATATCGGCATCCCCATGTTCACTGCAGCATTATTTACAATAGCCAAGATATGGAAACAACCTCAGTGTCCACTGATAGATGAATGGATAAAGAAAACGTGGTTTATATACACAATGGAATATTATTCAGCTAAAAGAATGAAATCCTGCCATTTGTGACAACATGGATGGACCTTGAGAGAATTATGCTAAGTGAAATAAGCCAGACAGAAAAAAAACAAATATTGTATAATCTCACTAAATGTGGAATCTAAAAAAAAAGAAAAAAAACAAGCTCATAGATACAGAGAACGGACTGGTGGTTGCCAGAGGTGGAGGAAAGATGGTGGGCAAAATGGGTGAAGGGGGTCAAGAGGTACAAACTTCCAGTTACAAAATAAATAAGCCATGGGGATGTAATGTACAGTATGGTGACTGTATGTAGTTAATACTGTATTGCATATTTGAAAGTTGCTGAGAGTAAATCTTAAAAGTTCTCTTCACAGGAAAAAAATCTGTTAACTATGTATGGTGACAGATGTTCACTAGACTTATTGTGGTGATCATTTCCCAATGCATACAAACATCAAATTATTAGGTTGTAAACCTGAAACTTACATAATGTTGTATGTCAATTAGACCCCAATAAAAAACTTTAAAAAACTAAAATAAATAAAGCAATTTGAAACTTGCAAAGGTTGGGTATTTTTTACTTGCTTTGGAATTTTAGGGTGATACACACCTCAATATATTTTCATATCTTTTTGCTAAACTGATTATACTTATGTTATAATCAGAAAGATGCTTCCAGGAATTTTGGTTGCTGTCTTTGGAATATATTTTACCATAGCATGTATTAAAATAAACATTTCTATATAATAAAATTCCACACCACAAGCCATAGATTAGATTGTAACCAGCTGTTTTAAAACTGTTTATTCAAGATTAAAGAATTAAATTTGCTAGCACAATGCAGTTTTTTTAGTGTAATGGAGGTCAATATTAAATGCCAATAATCTAAAGTTTTACATGTCCATTTTCCCTCCTCTAAATAATAAAGCATTTTTTCCTTTAAATATAATTACCTCTACAAGCAATTCCTCTTGGTGCTTATAACAAGGGGGGAAAATCTTTCTTTTTGCCTTAGTACATTTCCTTTAGGCAATAAAAATCCTAAGATGCTTCAGGTGAAATTTTGAGTTTGGTTGCTATAGCTTGCATTTTCTGATATAATATTCCCATTGATCTGAAAGTTATTTTCTTTGTTGATCAGTCTTATTGTATGTGTGTTTATTGTGTCATTGTATGTGTGTTTATTGTAACTCCCCTCAAAATGCTTTCCAAAAGTAGCAAACAGAATGTAATCATTCCCTGCCTTAGGATATAAAACTGTTCATTTCATGACCTATTTACATTTAAAATGTGCTACAAAATATACTCTTCTACTAACAATTGTTTTGCCATCATTTTATGTTATAGGACACGTGGTCACTTTTGGGTTTTTTTGCTTTTAAATGCTGTTAGGATGTAAGTTCTGTATTCCTTGAATCTAAAACTGCTGTAATTGAATTGTGACCTATTTTTTTCTCCTCCCTAAGGGGACTTCATATTCATTAGTTGTCTCCTGTAAGATATTCTGCAAGATCTGACACGTGGATATGTTTATTAAAATAATGAAAAGTTCCCAGACAGAACCTTGAAATACCAAAAATCTGCTAACAAAAAGCCCACCAGCAAATAAATATTTGAGTAAAGCAAGGCTTGATAGTGAAAGATACTTGGCAGCTAACTTTAGCATAAGAAAGGAAAGGGCTTGACTACCAGGGTAATGACCTGACCATGGCTCCTCAGCAGTGGAAATGGTGTTGGATGATTTAGAAACTAAATCTCCAGCCAAATGTTGGTTATCATAAAAGAGCCACACCATGGAGCAAACATTCTATTTATTTCTGAAGTAATTCCCAGCCTTCTGATGACACATTAACCTGGTATTTATCATAAGCCAAGTTGAGAGCGTTTGAACCAGGCAAGGACTCCCTAACTTTTGTACAAGGAGAGGGATCATTTCCTTTCCTTCAAACCTTGAGATAAAACAGACCGTGTGTAGGATGGAATGAAATCCCATGGGATTTCAAACAGAAAAGGGGGGATTTAGTGATCTTTATTTAAGCTCTAGTTTCATCAGATTTTGCCAGTCAACCGAAGAGAAGATTAAATGGCACCAGGAACTGATTTAGAAATCTACCGGTTGAAGCTTTGAGAATTGACCCAACACCTAAAGTTTGCACCTTGAAGATAAAGAAAAGATTAATCATGACCCCAGAGATTGCATTAGTCCTTGAGTCACATCAGGATGCATGTGCTGGTAAATATGATGGTTCTGAACTATTCTATGTGATAATATATTAAAGAACCCTGATTTAGCATCAAAATAGATTGCCCAAATCATAGACAACTGAATCATCTCATCCAATCAGCTCATCTAGGTAAGATAAAAGGAAGGGAGCTGGCATCTACTGAGTATCCACTATATCATATTAGGCTTATTGCTATTCCTTTTCATGTGCTCAATTTACTTTAAAACTCAGAATATCTCTAAGTGGGGGGTGCTCTTGGCTACAGAAAACAGAGGTAACTGAAGTACACCGAAATGAAGTAAATTACCCTTGCTCTGCTTTGTCCTACCTCCACTAGCCTCCAACCTAAATTTCTTCCAGATGTTTAAAATCATACAACTTTCTTTCTCCTCTCTGCAAAACAAATGAAAGAATAGATATGAACTATATGAGCATATGTATGACTTTAATTGACACTGGATTATATTTATAAAATGGTTTAAAATTTGGAATCTTTAAAATAGTCTTCCTCTCCAATAATAAAACAAGACTCTCTGAGTATTTTTTTTTAATGTTCTTCTGTAGAGTTCAAAAAATTGTAGTAGCAAAGGAAGCTATTGATTTTTTTGTGTGCGTGTGTGACGAAGACCAGCCCTGAGCTAACATCCGTTGCCAATCCTCCTCTTTTTGCT
Organism: Tapirus indicus; assembly: GCA_031878705.1. Classification (NCBI taxonomy): domain Eukaryota; kingdom Metazoa; phylum Chordata; class Mammalia; order Perissodactyla; family Tapiridae; genus Tapirus; species Tapirus indicus. The sequence goes on along the minus strand of CM062942.1, from coordinate 22,538,973 downwards.
GAGGAAGACTGGCCCTGGGCTAACATCCGTGCCCATCTTCCTCCACTTTATATGGGACGTCGCCACGGCATGGCTGACAAGCAGTGCGTCGGCGGGCGCCCAGGATCCGAACCTGCGAACCCCGGGCTGCCAAGCGTGGACTAAACCGCTGTGCCACCGGGCCAGCCCCAAGAAGCTATTGATTTTAACATTTTAACTTTAATTAGCCAACTTTCTGAACGCTCTCATAATTCTTAAATTTTTTTTGTCTATTCTGTGGAATTTTTCAAGTATAGAGTCATAGCATATGTACATTAAGGTGTTTTTGTCACCTTTTCAATATTTATAACTTCTATTGTTTTCTTATTTGTTTTTGCCAGCATTTCTAAAATGTTCATAAGTAATATTTTTTTAAAGCATTTCATTCCGGTTCTGAATTTAACGGAAAAGCTTCTGGTCTCTTATCATTTAGTGTTTCTACTGATGTGTGTGTGTGTGTTTGCATACATATGTGTGTGTAAATATGAACAACACATACATTTATTACATTAAGGATTATGAAAGTATCCTTATATTCATCTTTTAGTATGCTATTTCATTAGGAATAAATATTAAAGTTTATCAAATGCAATATCAACTTCTATAAAAATTATCTTATGATTATTTTTGACATATTAAAATTCTCATATCAACCATTTTTAAAGGTGTAGCATGAATACCAGTTTGTCCTGAAACATTATTCTTTAAATTTGATTCTGGATTGTACTGGCTAATTTTTTATATAGAATTTCTATGTAAACATAAAGAATCAATATTCAGTTTGTTGATTTGATATAACTGTTTTCTAGCTTCATATAAAGATCTTTATAATGGTTCTATATTCTTTATGATTTGAAGAGTTAATGGTATACAATCAATCTATTCTCATTGAGTTGAAAGATATACAAAACAGGCCAGGTTTTCAGAGAGTAGTTCATTTGACTACAATCTCTAATTCTTCCATAGTTAATTGGTTTATTGTGGGTTTCTAACTGTACTTGAGTCAATTTCAGGATTTTATATAACACTAGAAAATCTATTAACCCAGAATTGCAGAAAATAGTCTCCTATAATCCTTTCATTTTCACATGCATTTGTTATTTTCCCCTTTCTCACATCTAACTTTGCCTAACTAGTAGATTATTTTATTTGATTTATCAGATGACTACCTCTTGGATTTATCTGTCAATCACCCTGTTCTCTTTTCCTTTTTTACCTTTTAAAAAAAATATTCATCAGTTTCAGTGTATTTCACTTAAGATATTTCTAGGCTTCTTCCTTGTTGTCACAATGTATCAGTTAGTTCAACCCGAAAAGCAGAACCAGTAAGACATAAAGATATTTTTATAGAGATAGGTACATAAAGATATCTATGTGTCCAGAGGCAGTCAGGAAGGAAAGATTATGAGCAAGATCCATGGCACAGGTGAACACTACTGTGCACTGGTGGAATGTTTTCTCCCTCTTAATAAAGCCTCGGCTCTGCTTTGAGGCCTTCCAACTGAATAAGTCAGGCCCAACCTGACTGAAAGTCAATTGATTAGAAACTTGAATTATATCTGAAAAACCCCTTCACAGAAAAACTTAGATTAGTATTTGAATAACTGGGGATTACAGCCTAGCTAAGTCGACATACCAAAAAAGTCATCCAACATATCCTTTTCTGCACATCCTGTTTTCCTTCTTTTCTTTTTTCTAGTGATTTCTAAAGTAAATAGTCTGTGTTTAGTTTGACTTGGGATCTTTATATCTTATTCAAACAAGATTCTCAGTTAATTTGCTCCTTTTCGCCGCCACAACTATATCTGGGTGTTGACCCATAAAACCTTCCGGCCATCACGCTTGCTGCCATCTAGGGTTCCGGGTTTTCTACAGGCCTACACTCTATGCACCTTTTGGGGAACTGAGGGTTTTTGGCGACCCGCCTGCCTGCCTGAGGTAGAGAGTATTTTCAGTCACAGCACTGCCATCCTGCAGAGGAATCATGAGCCCTTCAGGCCAGCAGTCAGCCCTCAAGCTCAAGAATCCTCAGCCCTCGTGGCCACCATCTGTCTCTTTCACGGGTGACCTAGGGAATCTTCCTGCCAACAACCTGCCACTCACTGGGGTTCCGGCGATTATTCAAGCCCCCATATTGTCTTTATGCAGTGCAATCATGGGCTCCTCCTACTTGGCTTTCAGAAGGACTAGCTCCTTCGGTCTGGGTCATTCTCGCTTTCTCAGACCCCAGGACTCTTCTGGATGCATGCTTACTACTGCACTGATGCCCAGGCGAGCACTTCCAGACACCATCTTCCCTGGCATTGCAGTCCTGGGGCCCCTTTTGTGACCAGACTGCCTGCGTACTGGAACACTATGGAAGTAAGAATTCCTGTTGAGGAATATCCGCCCTTACTGGAAACCATACTTGCACTCTCATCATCGTTAGTGTCATGAGCGCCTTTATGTCCCTATAAATTTCCGGAATAGTTCTTGCCCACAGTACACGGGCATGTTGGGGACCCGGGAGTTTCTGGCCATCAGTTGCCCATCTGCTATTGAAACCAAATCACATGCGGTCACACTTCAGGACTCCTGCTAGGGTAACTTGGGCCTTTTCGGATCAGGAATCTGAGCCTTTCAGACACCATCCATCCTCCTGTTTCCCTACCTCCACTTCCCTGGGTCCCTACTTTGTTACCCAGTGAAATTTTCCTAACAACAACATGGCCCCTCACTAAGATTACAGGGCTCCTGCAGGTCCTGAATCATCGCAAGTGCCTGGGAACCGAACATTATTCGGACACCAGCCTGCCCACGTATGGAGAACCCAGAGTCCTTATAGTCACTGGACAGACCTGGAACCGGGTAACTGATAGCCCTTTCGGTCCTCAATTACCCTGTTTGCAGCGGAACCTAGAATCCTTTCGGACAAGGGCCTCCCACGGGATAGCGTCTCCGGGGACCTTCCCATCACCATCCAGCCTGGCCTCTGAGGTTCCACATGTCCTTATATCCCCAGGCCCAACTGCAAAGTGGGGGACGGTACACTTTCTACCACCCGCCCCGCAGACTGCGGAACCCAGATTCCATTGCGGATCATTTCCATCCCGACGTCTAGAACCACGGGGGTTTTCCGGGCACGAGCCGTCCAGGGCACTGGCACCCCCGGGAACACTTCCGGACAAGTTCTGCCCTGGCACTGTTGTCTTGGAGGTCCTTTCTGAGACCAGGCTGCCCACTTTACTAGGTGTCAAGAGATCCTATAAAGATACTAACCTGCTTGGTGCTGTGGAACACAGAACCCTGTAAGTAATCATCCATCCAGAGCCCTGTTGTAAGAGGGGCCCTTTTTGCCACTGCACCTCAATCTAGGCAGTGTACCTGGAAACCTTCCGGCCTCCACACTTCCTGATTAGCTAGGGGTCTGGGATACCTATTGGTTCTCAGCCTGTATTTGTTCTGGGGGAACCGAGGGTAATTGGGCAATCAGCCCACCCATCTGTAATGAAAAGAGAGCAATTTCCCCTCATAGCAGTAACATGCCCCAGGGGACATGTAAGCTTTTCAGGCCTTCGGTCAACTCGCAATCTCGGGATTAAATGAGCCCTCTCGGCCACCGTCTGTCCCTCTCACGGGTGCCCCAGGAAATCTTCCTACTACCAAATTTCCCTCTTGACAAGGTTCCGGAAATCCTTCAGGCCCTTCTTTATGCAGTGGAAACCTCTTATTAGGCCATCAATTTGATGAGCCTTTTAGGTCTGTGTCCATCTCGATTTCTTAGGCCCCGAGACTTCTCTGGACACGTGCCTGCTACCACACTGGTGCTGCAGGGGGCATTTCCGGACACCGTCTGCCATGGAACGGGGCCCTTATTTAATCAAATTGCCTGTGAACTGGCATTGTAGGGGCCCTTTCCAAATCCCGTGATGTTGAATATATGGTCTAATTGGAAACGACCCTTCCAGCACGCTGGTGGCCTAGGTCCCAGTTAGGCACCGTATTCCACATCGCGTTAGGGTCATGAAGGGATTTCAGGCGCAGAGTTTCCAGTTCTTACTTCCAGTTCTTACTGTCAGTCCACTGACACGCTGTGGACCTAGGGGATTTCTGGCTATTAGTTTGCCTGTCCGCTGCTGAAACCAAAGTACTTTATGTCACACTACTGGCCTTGGGTTTATGTACCGCGGACCCTTACAATGAAGGAATCTGAGCCCTTTCAGCCACCGTCCTTTTGAGCACCGTGGGTGAACCAATGAACTTTCCGGCCAACAACATGTCTCCTCCCTAAGGTTCCGGTGCTTATTAGGGTCCGGAATTGTTCTCTCTCTCTGGGAACCTAAAGTTATCCGGCCACCAGCCTGACATTGTGATGCAGAAATCAGGGCCCTTCCAGTCACCAGCCAGGCCTGGTCGTGGGGACCTGTGGTTCTTTTGGTCGCTTGCTATCCCGTTTGCAACGGAACCTAAAATCTTTGCCAACATGGAACTCCCTACGGATTAGTGTCCCTGGGTACCTTCCCATCACTACCTGGCCTGGCACCTAGGGTTCCACGTATCCTTATGACCCCAGCCCGGCCGCCAGCTGGAGGAGCTAAGTACCCTCAGTTTCACAGCCAAAAAGAGGATGATGATCCAAGAGCTGATCCGGCATCGTGTCCATCCCGACCTCTAGGTCCCTGAAGCTTTTCCAGACATGAGCAGTCCACAGCACTTGCACCAATGGAGCACTTCTGAACATTCTGCCTTGGTGCAGGTACTCTGTGGATCCTTTCTGAGGCCAGGCTACCTGAGCACTGCATTCCAGGAGGGCTCGTATGGGCACTATCCTGCACCCAAGCTGTGCAACACACAGCCCTATTGGCACCCATCCATCCAGAACTCTCTGATATGAGGGGCTCTTGTCCCCGCTGCACCTTGATCTGGAGGTGTCCCGGATAACTTCCGGCCATAGGACTTCCTGCCAGTTAGTGTTCCGGGTTTTCTACTGACCCCCATTTGAGCACGTTCCGGGGAACCAAGGGTTCTTGGCGACCTGCCTGCCCACCTGTGGTGGAAAGGAGGGCATTTGGGATCACACTGTCGTCATCCTGCAGGGAACCAAGAGCCCGTCAGTCCCTGCTAGCTGAGGAATCTTAAGTTCTCTCGGCCACTGTCTGTTTCACTGTCTGCCCCAGGGAACCTTCCTGTCAACAACCCGACTGCTCGCTAGGGTTCTGATAATTCAGGTTCCTACACTGTCCTTATGGGGTGGAAACTCAGGCTCCTCCAGCTAGGCCGTCAGCAGAACAAGGCCTTTTGCCTTTGGGCTATGTCACCCTTTCATGCCCCAAACACTTCCAGACCCTTGCATGCCCCCCACTGGTGCCATGGGCATTACTCCTGGACAGCATCTGCCCTGGTACTGCTGCCCAGGCAGTCCTTTATGCAAAAACACTACCTGCATACAGGGGTCCCACAAGCCCTAGCGAGAGCCTGTACTGCAGAACATACGGCCTTATTGGGAACTATACTTGCAGAACGCTGGGACCCCGCATCCGTTTTGGCACCCAAACTCTATATAGCATTAGTGTCATTAGGGCCTTTCTGGCTTTAAAGTTTCTAGGGTAGTTCCCACCTACAATTCACCAATAGGCCTAGGACCCAGGGTTTTCCCAGCCATCAATTTGGCTGCCTGCTGTTAAAACAGGTTCACGTTCAGTCACAGTACATGACACACGCTGAGACAAGGTGGGTGCTTTCATTGCAGATGTTAGAGCCATTTCGGCCACCGTCCTCCTCCCCCCTCCCCCACCCAGCGTCCACGCCCTAGTGAACCTTCCGACCACCAACGTGGCTCCTCGCGAGGGTTCCGGGGTTCTTTCCTACGTGGAGTCTTCCGGCGTGCCTGGGAACTGAACGTTCTTTGGCCACCTGCCTGCCCGCGTGATGCACAAACCGTAACTCTCCCAGTCACTGGTCAGGCCCAGCGCTAAGGGGCATTTGGCTGTTCCAGTCTTCAGCTACTCCATTTGCAACGGAACCCGGAGCCCTTTCAGTCCCCGGCCTGCCCACGAATTAGTGTCCCTGGGGACTTTCTGCTTACCCCAGGGTTCCCCATGTCCTTACATTTCCCAGCCTGCCCACAAGTTGTGGAACCACATATCCTTCCAACAATCACCCTCCTCATAGGCTGTGGAACCCAGAGCCCACTGGCATCGTTTCCATCTGACATCTAGGACCAGGGGCGTTTTCCAGACACTTACACCTCAGGGGCACTTCCAGGCACGTTCTGCCCCTGCGCTGCTGTCTTGGGGGTCCTTTCTGAGACCAGGCTGTCCACGCGCACTGCGTTCCAGGATATCCATAAGGACACTAGCCTGCCTAGTGCTGTGGCACACAGAACCCTATAAGCAACCATTTATCTAGAAGCCTGGTGCAACAGGGCCCCTTTTCACCACCGCACCTCTATCTGGGCAGTGTACTTGGAAACCTTCTGGCCACCAGACTTCCCACCAGCTAGGGTTCCGGGATTCCTGTTGGCCCCCAGCCTGTGCGCACTATGGGGAATGGAGGGTTCTGGGGCGACCAGCCTGCTCACCAGTGGTGGAAGGAGAGCATTTCCGCTCACAGCACTACTATCCCCCAGAGGAACTGTGAGCCTTTCAGGCAGCTTGCAAACTCATGAATCATGAGCCCTCTCAGCCACTATCTGTTCCTCTCCAGGGTGCCCCAGGGAACCTTCCCGCCACCAACCTCCCCTCCTGCCTGGGTTTCTGGGATCCGTCAGGCCTCTAGATTGTCCTTATGGTCTGGAAACAAGAGCTCCTCTTACTAGGCCATCAGCAGGATGAGCCCTTTCGGCCTGAGTCCATCTTGCCTCCCAAGCCGCTGGACTTTTCTGGGCACTGACACCATGCTGGTGCCCTAGGGGGGCACTTTTGGACACCATCTGCCCGGGCACTGCTTCCTTGGGGGCCCTTTTGGTGACCAGATGGCCCGTATTGTGATGACAAGGGCTCTAGTCAGACCCAGTGCTGTGGAACATATGGCCCTACTGGGAACCACACTTTCAGCACCGTGGTGCCCTGGGTCCCATTTAGGCACCATACTCCCATAGTGTTAGTGTTCTGGGTGTTCTAAAAATTTCTGGGGCTTCTTCCTGCCGACAATCCACTGGCATCCTGGCTATCCAGTGTTTTCTGGCCATCAGTTTGCCTGCCTGCTGTTAAAACTGGGACAGGTTTGGTCACAGTACATGCTGCATACTGGGGTACCATGGGCACTTCTGGCTCAGAGATTGAGCCCTTTTGGCTATAGTCCCTACCCCAGGGCAGGTGCCCTGATGAAGCTTCTGACCACCAATGTGCTTTCTCACTAGGGTTTCAGTGCTCCTCACAACTCACATGGTCAAACCCTAACCCCCAGTACCTCAGAATATGATTGTATTTTGAGACAGTGCCTTTAAAGAAGTAATTAATACAAAATGGGGCCATATGTGTGGGCTGTAATCCAGTATGACTGCTGTCCATATAAGAGGAGGAAATTAGAACACAGACGTGTGTGCACAGAGGAAAAGACCATGTGAGAAGACAGCTATCCACACGTTAAGGATAATTGTTCCAACACCTTGATCTTGGACTTCCAGCATCCACAACTGTGAGAAAATAAACTTCTGTTGTTTAAGACACCCAGTCTGTGGCATTTTGTTATGGCAACCCTAGCAAACTAATAAAGGGCCCTATTCTACCACTGTACCTCCAGCATGCCCATGCCCTGGGGAACCTTCCATGCACCAGATATCTTTTCACCAAGGGTGCTGTAGAAAGGAGAGCACTTTCAGTCACAGCATGGGCCTCTTGCAGGGTAACTGCAGGCCTTACCGATCCTCTGCTAGCTCACGAGCTGAGGGAGCAAGAGACCTTGCAGCTATAGTTTGTCCATAGCACTGATGCCCTGGGGAAATTACCAGCCACCAATGGACCTGCCCACTAGGGTTCTGAGGGTCCTTCCACCCTCAAGTGTGTCTTTGTGCTTGGGAACTGAGTATTCATAGGTTATTAGCAGTCTGGCCTGCTGTGGAGAACCCCTTCGGCCTCTGTCCATACCATCCTCTGCAGACCAGGGGCTTTTACAGACACACGCCTGGCAGGGTGCTGGTGCCCTGGGGGCACTTCTGGACAGTTTGCTCCCGCACTGATGCCCTAGATGCTCTTTTAGCAACCAGACTGCCCAGCGCTGGTGTCCTCAAGGCCCATATAGGCACTAGCCAACTTTCCTGCTGTAGAATATTGGCTCTATAAACAAGAACCCATCTAGCATGCTGGTGCTTTGGGGCCTTTTCAGCAACTGTACCTGCAATGCGCTGGTGCCCTTGGGCACTTCTCAGCCAGATGACGTCCCATCACCAAGGTTTTGTGTTGCTTTCAGGATCCCAGCCTGCCACAGTGCCAGGAAACTGAAGGTTCTTCAGCCAACAGCCTGCCTGCCTGCTGTAGAAACCCAGCTGGCACAGTCCTGGGACTTCTGGTCCCCAGTCTGCCTGTGCGCCAAGGAACTACAGATTCTTAGACTACCAGCCTGCCCACATGGTGCAGAAACCAGAATGCTTTTGGTCACCAAACAGGTCTCTTGCTGGGGAACCAAGGGCCTTTCTGTGCTATGTAACCTAGAGCCATTTGCCATTGTCCTTCCCACGCATTGGTATGGCTGGCAACCTTCTGATCACCAGCCGGCCCAGCTAGGGTTTCACGGGTTGTTACAGCCCTCAGCCTGCCTATATGCTGAGGAACTGCAGACTCTTTTGACCAGAACCCAGAGCCCTTTGAGAACTGGTTATTCCCACCATCTCTGTCCTTGGGGCTCCTTTGGACACATGTCTGACAGCACACTGATGCTTCAGGGGCACTTATAGACGTTCCTACACTTATACCAGTGGTATACCACTTATACCTACATGGCCTTCTGGCAACCGGGCATCCCACACTCTTGGGTTCCTGGGGGCACGCATGGGCACTAACCTGCACCCATGCTGTGGAACACAGGGACCTATTGGCAACCATCCATCCAAATGCTGATGCAAGGGGCACCTTTTGGCCACTGTACCTCCATCTCAGTGGTCCCCTGCAGAACCTCCTGGCCACTAGATTTCCTGCCAGCTAAGGTTCCAGGGTTCCTTTCAGCCCCCAGCTTGTCCACACACTGGGAAACTGATGGTTCTTTGCTGATCTGCCTCCCACCTGCTGTGAAAACAAAAGTACTTTAGGTCACGGTACTGGCCTCCTACAGGGTGACCATGGGTTCTACCAGTTCTCAGTCAGCCTGCAAACTGAGGAAGCAAAAGCCATTTGGGCCACCATCTGTCCATGGAGCTAGTGCCCTGGGAAACCTTCTGACTACCAGCCAGTATGGCCAGCTGTGGAACCATGAGGCCTTTGGGCATCGTACCATTCTACCCTATGTGGCCCTGGAGCTGTTCTGGACATGTGCCCGGCAGAATGTTGGTGCCCTGGTGACAGTTCCAAACACTGTGTGCCCAGTGTCTGGGATGCCGTTTTGGAGACCAGACTCCCCATAACTGGTGTCCCTTGGGCCTTTAGGGGCACTAGTGTGCTTCTATGCTGTGGAACATGGGGCGCTATTGGCCACTATCCATTCAGCACTCTGGTGCCCCTTTTGGCCACCAAATCTCCAAAGTGCTCCTGCCCCGGGGCACTTTCCAGCCATCCACTTCCTGACAGGTAGGGTTCTTCGGGTCATTCTGGCCCAACATCTGCCTGCATGCTAAGAAACCAGAATGCTCTCGGTTACTGAACAGGCCTTGTGCTGGGAAACTGAGTGTCCTTCTGGCCATAAATCAGTGTATGTGCTGTGGAATCTGGTACCATTTTGGCCACTGTACTTCCTGTGTGTTGGTGTCCAAGGGTACCTTTCACCCCCTAGTAAGTCCTGTGTGTTTGGGAACTGACAGCTCATATGCTATCAGCCACCCTGCCTGCTATAGAACTGGGAGCCCTTTCAGCTTTTCCCATCCCACCTCTGCATCCCCAGGGATCTTCCAGAAACTTCTGCCCTTGCACTGCCTCAGTGGGGGCCTTTTTGGTGACCAGACTGCCTGAGCACTGAGTTCCCAGGGGCACTTATGGTCACCAGCCTGCTCCAGTGCTGTGGAATATTTATCCACAAGGCTGGTGTGAGGGATCCCTTTCCCCACCATACCTCCAATACACTGGCACCCTGGGGAATCTTCCTACCACCAGACTTCCAGCCACCTAGGGTTACAGGGTTCCTGTTGGCTGGGACTTGTTCATGTACTGGGGAACCGAGGAGTTTTGGCAATCAGCTGCTGCCTACTGTGGAAATAAGAGCACTTTGGGACATAGTACTAACCACCCGCAGAACCATGAGTCCTATGAGCCCTCACCCAGGGCACAGTCAGATTAAGCAGAACTATTTTGGCCATTGTCCATCCATCAAGCTGGTGTCCTGGGGAACCTTCCATCACCAACAGGCCTGCCTACTAGGGTGCCTAGGGTCTTTCTGCTCCCAGCCTGCCTTTGTTCTGGGGAAACCAGGGCTCATAAGATATCAAATGTCCTGTGAGCTTTGGAACTGAGAGTCCTTTCAGGCTTGGTCCATCTCACCCTCTGTGGCTCCATGGCTCCTACAGACACATGCCTGGCAGTGCACTGGTGCCCTGGAGACACTACTAGATACAATGTACCCTTGCATTAGAGCCCTGGACGCCCTTTCGACTACCAAACAGCTCGACACTGGGTTCCTGGGGACCTTTATGAGTACCAACCTTCCCATCTGCTGTGGAATATAGAGCCCTATTGTCAGCAATCTGTCCAGAACACTAGTGTTTCAAAGGCATCTTCAGCCAATGTACCTCCATCATGGTGGTGATCTGAGGAAACTTCTGGCCATCAGGTTTCCCAATACTTAGGGTTCTGGAATTCTGTCTAGCTCCACTCTGTTTTCCCCAGTCCGGGGAACCTAGGGTTCTTCAGCAACCAGGCCTGCCTGCCTGCAATAGAAGGAGAACATATACACTCAGGGCACAGGCAGCCACCACGGGAACCATGCGCCCTTTAGCCCTTCAGGAAGCAAGCAAGCTTGGGAGTTATGAGGCCTCTCAGCCACTGTCTATCCCTCATACTGTGGGACCTGAGAAATCTCCCTGCCACCAATCTGCCTGCTGGCTAGGGTTCTGGGGATCCTTCAGAACCCCAGATTGCTCTCATGTGGGGAAACACCAGGGCTCCTCCTACTAGGCTATTAGCAGGACCAAGCTTTTCAGCATGGGTTCATTGTGCCCTCTCACAGTCCAGGACTCTTCTGGAACTCTCTTGCCACCTCCCTGGTACCATGGTGGCCACTTCCACACACCATCTGCTCTAGCACTGCTGCACAGATGGCCCTTTTGGCAACAAAACTGCCCGCAAACTGGAGTCCCATGGGCCCCAGTCAGATCCAGTGCTATACATTCCTATTGAGAACCATACCTCCAGCTCATTGATGCCTTAAGGTCCCATTTGGCCCAGGTACTCCCATCATGTTAGCGTCCTCTGGGCTATTCTGGCCCTAAAAGTTTACATGACGTCCTTCCTGCCCACAGTATACTGGCATTCTGGCGTCCCTGGGGTTTACTGGCCATCAATTTGCCTGCCTGCTGTTGAAACCAAAGCACTTTCCAACACAGTATAGGTCCTTTCCAATCAGGAATCTGAACCTTTCAGATACGGTCCATTTTCCTACCTCTCACTCCCTCACTCCCCACCATGGGTGCTGCTGAATATATGGCCAAGTGGGAAAAAATACTTCCATCATGCTATGCCCCAGGATCCCTTTTGGCCAGCGTACTCCCTTTGCAGTAGTGTCATTAGGGCCCTCTGTGCCTAAAATATCCTGGATTCCCTCCTGCCCAAAGATTCCCAACATGCTGGGAACCACGGGGTTTTCTGGTAATAGGTTTGCCCACCTGATGTTGAAACCTGAGCACCTTTGTTCATAGTACAGGCCTTACACAGTGGTATCGTCAGTGCTTCTGGCCCAGGAATCATGAACCCTCTAGGCCACCATATGTCCCTCCCGTGGGTACCCCAAGGAAGCTTTCTGCCACTAAAATGCCCATTCACTAAGGTTCTGGGGATTCTTCAGGCTTCCAATTGCACTTACATGGTGGAAATCAGACTCCTCCTATTAGTCCGTCAGCAGGCTGAGACACTTTGGTCTGAGTCCATCTCGATTTCTCAGGTCCTGAGACTCTTCTGGCTACATGATCGGGCTGGTGCTGAGGCAGTTCAGGACACCATCTGCCGTAACACTGCTGCCCTTGGGGCCCATTTTGTGGCTAGACTACCCATGGGTCCTAGCCAGATCCTGTCCTGTGGAATATATGGCCCTACCGTGAACCATACTTCCTGTATGCCTGTGCCCCTGGTCCCATTTAGGCACCTTACTCCACATAGCATTAGTGCCATAAAATCCTTGTGGCCCTAAATTTCCAATCAAAGCCAGTCAGCATGCTGGGGACCTAGGTGGTTTCCGGCCATCAGTTTTTCCACCTGCGGTTAAAACCAGAGCATTTTTGACCATGGTATGCACAGGCCTTGCACTGGGATACACTGGGCCTTTTCAGCTAAGAAATATGATCCCTTTCAGCCACCATATTTCCCCCCAGTGTGGGTGCACCAACGAATCTTCCAACCACCAACATGCCCCTTTGCTATGGTTCTGGGGTTTCTTCTGGCCCAGAGTTGTCCTGCTTACCTAGGAACCAAAAGTTCTTTAGCCACAAGCCTGGTCGTGTGATGCAGAAACCAGAAACCTTCAGGTTACCGGACAGGCATGGGAAACTACTGCCCTACTACTCCGCAGCTGCCCCATTTGACACTGAATCTAGAATCCTTTCTGTCAAGAGCCTCTGCAAGAGTTAGTATCAATGGGCACATTCTGATCACCATCCAGCCTAGACCCCAGGGTTCTGAGCGCCAGCCTGGAGCTGGGCAACTGTGTACACTTCCGACCATCACTCTTCTTGTAGGCTGTGGAACCCATAGCCTCTGGGCATCATGTCCATCCTGATCTCTAGGTCCTCAGGGGCTCTTCCAGACACTGTCAGCCTGGATGCTGGTGCCATACGCTGCTTTCTGAGACCAGACTGCCCATGCACTGGGTTCTAGGAGAGCTCATATGGACACTAGCCTTGTCCAGTAGTGTGGAACACAGGGCTCTACTGGTAACCATCCATCCATAACTCTGGTGCAAGGGGCCCCTTTTCAACACTGTATCTCCATCTGGGCTGTGCCACAGGGAACCTTCCAGCCGCCAGACTTCCTGCCAGCTAGGGTTCCAGGTTTCCTATTAGACTCCAGCCTGTGTGCACTCTGGGGAACTGAGGGTTCTTTAGTGACATGCCTGCCCACCTGTGACTGAATGGAGAGAAGTTTGGTTATGGTACCGGCATCCTGAACAGGAATCGAGAGCCCTTCAGGCCTTCAGTCAGCTCGCAAGCTCGGGAATCTTGAGCCCTCTTGGCCACCATCTGTCCATGTGGGGTGTGCCCCAGGGAAACTTCCTCCCCTGTCCCTAAGGTTCTGGTGATCCTTCAGGCCCCCAGATTGTCTTTAAGTGATGGAACCACAGGGTCCTCCTACTAGGCCATCAGCAAGACAAGGCCTTTCTGCCTGGGTTGAATTGTGCCCTCTCAAGTTCTGGGATTCTTCCTGACACCTACCTGCCACCTTGCTGGTGCCACAGGTAGAACTTCTGGACACCACCTTCCCTGTGGGCCATTTTGATGACCAGACTGCACGTGCACTGGGGTCCCATGGACCCTTAATGGCTCTAGCCAGATCTCATGTTATAGATTATACAACCTTTTTGAGAACCATACTTCCAGCATACCGGTGCCCTTTTTAGCCTGTTACTCCCATCGTGTTAGTGCCACTAGGGCCTTTCTGGCTTCAAAAGTTTCAGGAATTTCTTCCTGCCCACATTCTCTTGGCATGTTAGTGACCCGGGGGTTTTGTGGCCATAATTTTGCAAGCCTGCTGTTGAACCAAAGCATCAAAGCATGTTGAGTCACAGTACAGGCCTCGACTGGGTTACCCTGGGCCTTTTTGGCTCAAGTGTCTGAGCCCTTTTGGCTACCGTCAGTCCTGCCCTCCCTACTTGCGGGATCGCCAGGGAACCTTCTGACCACCAATGTGCCCACTCACTAGGGTTCCATGGTTACTTCTGGCCCCAAGTCACGCTGCGTGCCTGGGAACCAAAGGTTCACTGGCTACCAGCTTGCCCATGTGATGCAGATAATAGGACCCTGACGGTCATGGGACATAGTTCTGGGGAACCAATGGCCTTTTCAGTCCTCAGCCAGCCTGTGTGCAACGTAACCTCGAATAGTTTTGGTCACCAACCTTCCCGCGTTATTGTCCCTGGGGACCTTCCAAACACCAGACAGCCCAGGTCTTTATGGCCCCCATCCTGTAGGAGTGCTGGCGAACTTAGTAGCCTTCAGACCATCACCCTCCCTATAGGCTGTAGAACCTAGAATTTGTTGGGCATCAGGTCCATTCTGTCCTCTAGGAAACCGAGGCTCTTCTGGACGTGTGCTGGCTAGTGTGCTGGTACTCTGGAGAACTTCCAGACATGTTGTACCCTTGCGCTGATGCCCCATGGGCTTTTTTTCAGACCCAAACTGTTTGTGCACTGGGTTCCAGGAAGTCCTTATGGACCTCACCAGCTTTAACACTGTGAAATATAGGGATCTATTGTTAATCATCTTTCCAGCACAACGGTGCTTCAGGGGACCCTTTCAGCTACCATACCTCCAGCACACAAGTGCGCTGGGAAACCTTCTGGCTACCAGTCATCCCACCATCTAGGGTTCAGGTGCTCCTGCCCGACCCCAGCCCATCCGCAGGCTAGAGAACCGAGGGTTCTTTGGCTACCAGCATGCCCACTTGCAGTAGAAATGAGAGCATTTTAGGTCACAGTACTGCCCTTCCTCAGGTGTACCATGACGTCTTTCAGACCTTAGCCCATAAGCTGATGAAGCAAGAGCTCATTCAGCCACTGTCTATCAAGTTGGTGCCCCAGGGAATATCCTGGCCACAAGACTTTGCACCAGCTAGAGTTCCAGCCTTCCTCCCACTACAGCCTGCTGGCATGCTGTGAATCCAAGGGTTTTTCTGCCACCAACTAGCCCAACTAGAGTACACTCAATCACATTAAATGCCTGGAGGTGGGGAACCGTTTACCTTCTGGCCTTAAGCCAACCCACAAGCTCAGGAAGCTTGAGCCTTTGGCTATCCTTTGCACAGGGGTCCCTGGAGAAACCTTCGGACCACTAACCTGCTCACTTCTTAGGGTTCCAGGGGTCCTTCCAGCAGTCAGTCAGCCTGCATGCTGTGGAACCAAAGGTTCTTTAGCCATCAGTCCATCCGTGTGATGTAGAAACCATAGCCTTTTAGGTCATCGAACAGGCCTTGCACTGGGGAACTGAGGGCCCTTCCAGCCATACCCCAGCATGTGTGTGTGGAACATAGAACCATTTTGGGCACTGTCTGTTTGGTACATTGGTATCTTTGAGGACCATGTGACCAAGAGCCTACTGACCTACTAGCATTTATTGAGTTCTTATGGCCTTCAGCCTACCCTGGGGCTAGGGAACTGAGGGGTCACAGGCTATCAACCAGCCAGCCTGCTGTGGAACCAGAGCCTTTTCAGCTTTGTTTCATCTCACCTTCTAAATCCCCATGGCCCTTCCATACACATGCCTAACAACAGGCTGGTATCCTGGGGGCAATTCCAGATACTTCTGTCCTTGCACTGGTGCCCTGGTGGCCCTTTTGGCAACCAGACTGCCCAAACATTGCTATCTCCAAGGACATTATGGACATGAACCTGCCCCAGTGCTGTGGAATATATGGCCCTATTGGCAACCACCCATCCAGAATGCTGGTGCTTCAGGTCCTTTTTTGCCAACCTTACCACCAATGTGTGCTGTTGCCCTGGGGAAACTTCAAGCCAGCTGCTTCTCTCCAGTTAGGCTTCCAGGGGTCCTTCCAGCCCCTAGCATGTCCACATGCTGGGAAACTGAGTGTTCTTCTGCAGTCAGCCTGTCTGTCTGTTAAGTTAATACCAATCAATTCAAATTAGATTGTTATTACTTTAGGATGGTGAATGTAATCCCCATGGTAACCACAAAGAAAATATCTATAGAATACACACAAAAGGAAATTAGAAAGGAATCAAAATAGTTCACTACAAAAAATCAACTAAAGTCAAAATAAGATAGTAATGAAGGACAAGAGGGACAGAAAAGATACAAGACATACAGAGAACAAACAGCAAAATGGCAGAAGTAAGTCTTTCCTTATCAGTAATTACTTAAATGCTAATGCATTAAACTCTCTAATCAAAAGGCAGAGATTGGGAAAATGCATTTAAAATATAACCCAACTATATGGTATCTACAAAAGACCCACTGTAGACCCAAAGAAACAAAATATATTTAAAGGGAAGGAATGATATTACAAGGATATTCCATGCAAATAGCAACCAAAATAGAGCTAGGTCACTACGCTAATGTCAGATAAAATAGATTTTAAGTTAAAAAACATTGTAACAGACAAATGAAGGCATTATATATTGATAAAAGGGTCAATTCATCAAGATGCTATAATAATTAGAACATATATGTACCAAATAGCAGAGCCCCTAAATATACAAAAACAAGCAATGACAGAATTGAAGGGAGAAACAGACAGTTACAATAACAGTTGAGACTTCAATACCCCACTTTCAATAATGGATAGAACATCTAAACAGAAGAGCAATTAAAATATAAAGGGCTTGAACACTATAAACTAACTAGAGCTAACAGACATATATAGAACAGTCCACTCAACAACAGCAGAATACATATTCTTTTCCAGTG
The DNA here is from genome assembly GCA_031878705.1 of Tapirus indicus. Lineage (NCBI taxonomy): Eukaryota > Metazoa > Chordata > Mammalia > Perissodactyla > Tapiridae > Tapirus > Tapirus indicus. The sequence continues at coordinate 22,522,049 of CM062942.1, read as the reverse complement.
CACATAGAACATTCCCCAGGATAAACCATATGTTGGCCATAAAACAAGGTCAATAAATTTTAAAAGACTGAAATAATACAAAGTGTCTTCTCTGACCACAATGGAATGAATCTAGATATCAACAACAGAAGGAAAATTGGAAAATTCACAAATATGTGGAAATTAAATAACACACACCTAAACAACCAATGAATCAAAGAAGAAATCCCAAGAGAAATTAGAAAATATTTACAGACAAATGAAAATAAAAACACAACATAGCAAAACACATGGGATGCAGCAAAGGCAGTACTCATAAAAAATTTATAGCTGTAAATGTATACATTAAAAAAGACAAAAGAGACTTCTGGTTTCTATTATGGCATGTAAGGAGCTTGGAAATCATCATTCTGATTCTCACAACAAGAAAAAGATGAATAAATTGACAGTCAACATCACTTTTTAAATCTATCAGAGGTAAAAGAAAAAACTGCTGCTCCCCCCCCCCCCCAAATTTTAGTGACACAAAGGCAGATACAGAGACTGGCAGAAGTCCAGGAGCAGAAACATCCACTGGAGCCAGTTTCAGTTCTTTTTACCCAATACATCATGTCTGGCTTTCAACAAAATAATTACAAGTCACACTAAAAAACACAACTTAAGGAGAAACAGCAAGTATCAGAACCAGACTTAGTATGGCAAAGATTCTGTTATCAGAATCAGATCAGGAATTTTAAACAAGTATGATTAATATGCTAAGGGCTCTAATGGAAAAAATGGGGAAATGCTATAACAGATGGTTAATGTAAGCAAAGAGATGGAAATTCCAATAAAAAATTAAAAGGAAATGCTAGAAATCATCAACACTATAATAAATGAAAAATGCCTTTGATTGACTCAGCAGTATACCAGACACATAGGAGGCATAATTAAGTAAGATCTATGATATGTCAAAAGAAACTTCCAAAACTGAAATGCAAAGAGAAAAAAAGAATGTAAAAGATGGAATCAGATCTCCAAGAACTGTAGGACAATTACAAAAGGTGTAACATACACAAAATGGGAATAACAGAAAAAGAAAGCAAGAAAGGAACAGAAGAGATATCTGAAGTAACAATGACTAAGAATTTTTAAATAGTAACAACAGACATCAAACGACAGATGCAGGAAGCTGAGAGAATACTAAGCAAGATAAATACCAAAAAGTCTACTGCTTATTCAAACTGTAGAAAATCAAAGACAAAGAGAAAATATTGAAAGAAGCTGGTGGGGGTGGGAAACACTTTACCTAAGTACAGCAAGGATAAGAATTACACCAGTCTTCTCTTTAAAAAACATGGAAGCAAGAAGAGAGTGGAGTGACATATCTATAGCATGGAAAGAAAAAAATTCCATCAACTTAGAATTATGTATCCAGTGAAATCATCCTTTAAAAGTGAAGGAGAAAAAGAATCTCTCACCTAAACAAAAACTGAGGTAATTTGTAGTCAGTATACCTGCCTTGCAAGAAATGTTATAAGAAGTCCTTCAGAGAGAAGGAAAATTATATAGGTAAGGAATTCAGATCTACATAAAGAAAGGAACACCATTAGAGGAAGAATAATCACTTTAAACATCAATGGTCTAAATACATCAGTTAAAAGAAAGAGACTGGCAGAATAGATAAATAAAGAAGACCCAGCCATATATCCTCTACAAAACCCCATTTTAAATATAAAGACACAGGTAGATTAAAAATAAAGAGATGGGCTGGCCCCATGGCCTAGTGGTTATGTTCGGCATGCTCTGCTTCAGTGGCCCAGGTTCAGTTCCTGGGTGTGGACCTATACCACTTGTCGGTGGCCACAGGCTGGCGACCCACATACAAAATAGAGGAAGACTGGCACAGATGTTAGCGCAGGGTGAATTTTCCTCAAGCAAAAAGAGGAAGATTGGCAACAGATGATGGCTCAGGGTGAACCTTCCTCAGCAAAAAGTAAATAAATAAATGGATGAAGATAAATATTCCATGCTAAAAGTAATAAAAAGAAAGCTGGAGTAGCTATATTGATTTCTGACAAAGTAGACATAATAGTAAGTAAAATTATCATGGATAAAAATTATCATTAAATAATGATAAAGGAGTCGACTCGCCAAGAAGACACAGCAATCCTTAATGTGCATGCAACTAACAACAGAGTATCAAACTACATGAAGCATAAACAGAACTGCAAGGAGAAATAAATAAATCCACTCTTATAGTTGGAAACTTTAACACCCCTCTATCAATAATTAATCAATTCAACAGGTAGAAAATCTATAAAGACAAAATTCAACTGAACAGTACCAATCAATTGGATTTAATTCATCTTTATATATCCTCTAACAACAGCAGAATACACATTCTCATCAGGCCGACACTGAACATTCACAGAGATAAACCACATTCTGGGCTACAAAGCACAATGTAACAAATTTAAAAGAATTAGAATAACATACATTATGCTCTCAGGTCACAATAGAATTAAACTAGAAACCAATAACAGAAAGGTAGCTGGGAAATCCCAAAATACTTGGAGATTAAACAATACACTTTTGGATAACACACAGGTCAAATAATGTCTCAAGAGAAGTTACAAAGTATTTTGAGGGGCCCGCCTGGTGGTGTAGTGGTTAAATTCGCACACTTTGCTTCAGTGGCCCGGGGTTCGCAAGTTCAGATCTCGGGTGTGGACCACGCACCACTCATCAAGCCATGCTGTGGCAGCATCCTACATACAAAATAGAGGAAGACTGGCATAGATGTTAGCTCAGGGCCAATCTTCCTCAGCAAAAAGAGGAAGACTGGCAACAGATATGAGCTCAGGGCCACTCTTCCTAACCAAAAAACAAGTATTTTGAACTCAGAAGTGTCAAAATGAAAATGAAAATATAACTTATCAAAATTGTACAATGCAGCAAAAGCAATGCTTAGAGGGAAATTTATAGCATTGAATGCATCTATTAGAAAAGAAAATCTAAAAATCAATAATCTAAGCTTCTACCTTAGAAAACTAGAAAAAAAAAGTAAATTAAATCTATCATAAGCAGAAGAAAATAATAAAAAATAGCAGAAATCAATGAAATTGAAAGCAGGAAATCAACAGAGAAAATTAATGAAACCAAAAGATGGTTCTTTGAAAAGACTGATAAAATTGACAAAATTCACAAAATTCTAGACTAAGAAAAAAAAAGAAAGAAGATAGAAATTACTGATATCAGAAATGAAAGAAGGGCCAATTACTACTGATCCCATAGACATTAAAAGGTAATAAAGGACTGTTATAAACAGCTCTATGCCCACAAATTTGATAACCTAGATGAAATGGACCGATTCCTTGAAACACAATCTGCCAAAACTAACACGAGAAGAAACAGATCATCTGAACTAATAACAAAAACACCACTGGAACTAATATTAAGCAATTAAAGCAGAGTTGCAGAATACAGTGTTAATGTACAAAAGTCAATTGCTTTTTTTATATAACAGCAATGGACACTTGGAATCTGAAATTAAAAACATAACACCATTTATAGTAGCACCAAAAATGTGAAATACTTAGGTATAAATCTAACAAAATACGTCCAAGATCTATATGAGGAAAACTATAAAACACTGATAAAAAATAAACAGGAAACATATTAATGGAGAGATATTCCATGTACATGAATAGGAAGACTCAGTATTATTAAGATGTCAGCTCTCGACTTGGTCTAGAGACTCAATGCAAACTCAACCAACATCCCAGCAAGTTATTTTGTGGATACTGACAAAACTGATTCTTAAGTTTACATGGAGAGGCAAAAGACCCACAACAGCCAACACAGTATTGAAGGAGAACACAGTTAGAAAAGTGACACTGGGGCCGGCCCGGTAGCACAGAGGATAAGTTCACACACTCTGTTTCAGCGGCCCAGGGTTCACAGGTTCGGAACCTGGGTGCAGACCTACACACCACTCATCAAGCCATGCTGTAGTGGCATCCCATATATAAAATAGAGGAAGACTGGCACAGATGTTAGCTCAGGGCCAATCTTCCTCACAAAAAGAAAAAGTGACACTAGTCAACTTTAAGGCTTACTATAAAGCTAGAGTTATCAAGATAGTGTGGTTGGTGAAAGAAAAGATTAATGGAACAGAAAAAGAGAGTCCAGAAATAGACCCAATCGAAGTCAACTTACCTTTGATAAAGGAGCAAAGGCAATTAAATGGAGAAAGAAGAATCTTTTTAACAAATGGTGATGGAACAATTGGACATCTAAATGCAAAGAAAAGAATCTAGACAGAGACCTTACACCCTTCACAATATTTAACTCAAAATGGATCAAAGAACTACATGTAAAATACAAAAATATAAACTCCTAGAAGATAACATAGGAGAGAATCTAGGAATTTTGGTATTGGTGATGACTTTTTAGATACAACACCAAAAGCACGAGATATGAAAAAAATAATTGATAAGCTGGACTTCATTAAAATTAAAAACTTCTGCTCTGCAAAAGACACTACTGAGTGAATGAAAAGACAAGTCACTGACTGGGAGAAAATCTTTGCAAAACACATATCTGATAAAGGATTGTTATATAAAACATACAAAGAACTCTTAAAACTCAACATGAAGACAACAAAAAACCCAATTAAAAAAATAGGTAAAAGAGGGGCTGGCCTGGTGGTTGGGTTCATGTGCTCTATTTTGGTGGCCTGGGGTTCGCAGGTTCGGATCCCAGGCACGAACCTACACACTGTTGATCAAACCATGCTGTGGTGGCCTCCCACATACAAAATGGAGGAAGACTGGCACAGGTGTGAGCTAGGGGACAATCTTCCTCAAGCAAAAAGAAGATCGGCAACAGATGTGAGCTCAGGGCCAACCTTTCTCACCAAAAAAAAAAAAAGGTAAAAGATATAAACAGACTCTTCACCAAAGAAGATATACAGATGGCTAATAAGCATATTAAACATGCTCAACATCATATGTCATTATGAAACTGCAAATTCAAACAGGATACAACTACACACATGTTAGAACGTCTAAAATCCAAAACACTGACATCACCAAATGCTGGAGAGGATGCTGAGCAACAGGAACTCGCGTTCATTGCTGGTAGGAGTGCAAAATGATACAGCCACTTTGGAAGAGTTTGGCAGTTTCTTACAAAACTAAACATACTCTTGCCATACAATCCAGCAATTGCACTCCTTGGTATTTACTCAAATATGCTGAAAACTTACATCCATAAAAAACACAAAATATTAAGAGCAGATTTATTCACAACTGCTAAAACGTGAAAACAACCAAAATGTCCTTTAATAGATATTTGAATAAACAAACTGTGGTACCATACAATGGAATATTATTTTGCAATAAAAATAAATGAGCTAGCAAGTCCTGAAAAGACATGGAGGAACCTTAATGCATATTACTAAGTGAAAGAAGGCTATATACTGTATGATACCAACTATGACATTCTGAAAAAGGCAAAAATATGAAGACAGTGAAAAGATCAGTGCTTGCCAGGGTTTCAGTGGAAGGGAGGGAGGGATGAATAGGTGGAGGACAGGGGCACGTTTTTAGGGCAGTAAAACTATTCTGTATGATACTGTAATGGTGGATGTATGGCATTATATATTTGTGAAACCTCATATAATGTACAACACCAAGAGTGAACCCTAATGTAAATTATGGACTTTAGTTAATAATAATGTATCAATATTGATTCACCAAAGATAACAACGGTACAACACTAAGGCAAGATGTTAATAATAGGGGAAACTGCGTGCATGGGTAGGGGGAGAAGGGGTATATGGGAACTCTCGGTACTTTCTTCTCAATTTATCTGTAAATCTAAACCTGCTCTAAAAATAAAGTAATAATTTAAAAAAAAAGAAATATCAAATCAAAACCTAACTTTACACCTTGAGGAATTAGAAAAAGAAAAGCAAACTAAAACAAATGCTAGGAAAAGGAAGAAGTGGAAATAAATGAAATAGAGAATAGAAAAACAATAAAGAGAATCAATGAAACCAAAAGTTGATTCTTTAAAAAGATCAACAAAATTGACAATCCTTTAGCTAGACTGACAGAGAAAAAGGAGAGAAGATGCAAATAACTAAAATCAGAAATGAACACTACTAATGACCTTTGAAGAAAAAAATGGATTATAAGAGAACACTATGAATAACTGTATGCCAATAAATTAAATAACCTATTAAAATGGACAAATTCTTAGAAACACATAAGTTATCTAAATTGACTCAAGAAAAAGAAATCTTGACAGACTTATAACACATAAAGAGATTGAATCAGTAATCAAAAACGTCCCAACAAAGTGAAGTCCAGGACCAGATGGCTTCACTGGTGAATTCAGCCTAGCATTTAAAGATTTAACACCAATCTTCCTCAAACTCTTCCAAAAAATAGAAGAGGGAACACCTCCCAACTCATTCTTTGAGGCCATCATTACCTTGATGCCAAAGTCAAATAAAGGCATCACAAGAAAAGAAAATTATAGATCAATATCCCTTATGAATACAAATGCAAAAATCTTCAAAATACTAGAAAACCAAATACAACAGCACATTAAAAGGATTATGCACCATGATCAAGTGGTACTGAACCCAGGAATGCAAAGGTGGTTCAACATAAGAAAATCAGTCAACATAATACATCACACTAATAGAACCAAGGAGAGAAAACACATGATCATCTCACTTGACACTGAAAAGGTATTTGACAAAATCCAATACCCTTTCATGATAAGAACGCTCAGAAAACTAGGAGCAGAAGGGAACTTCCTCAACATGATAAAAGGCATGTATGAAAAACTCACGGCTAACATCAGACTCAATGGTGAAAGACTGAAAACTTTCCCCTACAATCAAGAAAAAGACAAGGATCTTCACTTTCACCATTGCTGTTTAACACTATACTAGAATTTCTAGCCAGAGAAATTAGATGAGAAAAATAAATAAAAGACATCCAAATTGGAAATGAAGAAGTAAAATTATCTCTATTCACAGATGACAAGATCCTATATATGAAAAATTCCAAAGAATCCACAAGAAAACTATTATAGTTAATTAAAAAATTCAGCAAAGTTGCAGGGTACAAGATCAACACACAAAATTCACTTATATTTCTATACACCAGGAATGAAGAATCAGAAAAGGAAATTAAGAAAACAATTTCATTTATAATAGCAACTAAAAGAATAAAATACCTGGGAATAAATATAACCAAGGAGGTAGAAGAATTACACAGTGAAAAATATAAAACATTGCTGAAAAAAAATTAAAGACCTAAATAAATGGAAAGATATCCCATGTTTATGGATAGGAAGACTTAATATTGTCAAAATGTTAATACTCCCAATGCAATCTACAGATTCAATACAATCCCCATCAATAGTCCAACAGTCTTTTTTGGGGAAGTGAAAAAACCAAACCTCAAATTCCTATGGAGCTGCAAGTGACTCCAGACAGCCAAAACAATCTTGAAAAGGATAAAGTTGTAGGACTCACACTTCCCAATTTCAAAACTTACTACAAAGCTACAGTAATCAAAACAGTGTGGTACCAGCATAATAATAGAAATATTGCCCAATAGACTAGAATTAAGAGTTCAAAAATAGACCCACACATCTGTGGCCAATTGCTTTTTGACAAGGGTGGCAAGTCCATTCAATGGGGAAAGAATAGGCTCTTCAACAGATGGTGACTAGGAGGACTGGATTTCCACATTCAAAAGAATGAAGTTGGTCTCCTACTTATCATCATATACACAAATTAACTCAAAATGGAGCAACAACTTAAATATAAATGTTAAAACCATAAAACTCTTAGAAGAAAACAGGAGTAAATTTTCATGACCTTGGATTTGGCAATGGATTCTTATATATGACACCCAAAGCATAAGCAACAAAAGAAATAAAATAGATAGTGGACTTGATAAAAATTAAAAATTTTGGTGTAGCAAAGTACATCACCAAAAAGGTGAAAAGACAACCTACAGAATGGAAGAAAATATTTGGAAATCATATATCAGATATGCCTTTAATATCTAAAATATATAAAGAACATCTACAACTCCACAACAAACAGACAACCCAATTAAAAACTGGGTAAAGAACTCAAATAGACATTTCTCCAAAGAAGATATATAAATGGTCAATAAGCACATGAAAAGATGTGCAACATGATTAGTCCCTAGGCAAATGCAAATCAAAACCATAATGATACACCACTTCACACCCACTGAGAAGGCTATAATAACAAAAAAAATAAGTCTTGGAGACTATGTGGAGAAATTGGAAACCTCATACAGTGCTAGTAGGAATGTAAAATGATGTAGTCACTCGGAAAACAGTTTGGAGGTACCTCAAAAAATTACACACAGAATTAACACATGACCCAGTAAATTCACTCCAAGGTATATACCTAAAGGAATTGAAAGCAGGTACTCAAACAGATACCTGTATGCCAGTGTTGTTTGCAGTATTATTCACAATAGCCAAAAGGTGGAAACAACCCAAGTGTTTATCAGCAGATCAACAGATAAACAAAATATGGTATATAAATACAATGAAATATTATTCAGCCATAACAAGGAATGAAGTTCTGATACATGCTACAACATGGATGAATCTTGAAAACATTATGCTACATGACATAAACTAGACACAAAAGGACACATATTGTATGATTCCACTTATATGGGGTACCTGTAATAGATAAATTCATAGAGATAGAAAGCATAATAGAGGTTATCAGCAGCTGGAAGGAGGGGAGAATGGGAAGTTATTGTTCAATGGGTACAGAGTTTTTGTTTGAGATGATGAAAAAGTTCTGGAAATGGATGGTGGTGATGGCTGCACAACATTGTGAAATGTACTTGATGCAACTGAAATGGACATTTTAAAGTGGCTAAAAGGTTGGGGGCTGACCTAGTGGCCTAGTGGTTGAGTTTGTGTGCTCCCGCTTCAGCAGCCCGGGGTTCGTGGGTTTGGATCCCGGGCACAGACCTATGCACTGCTTATTAAGCCATACTGTGGCAGGTGTCCCACACATAAAATAGAGGAAGATGGGCACAGCTGTTAGCTCAGGGCCAGTCTTCCTCAGGAAAAAGAAGATTGGCAACAGATGTTAGCTCAGGGCTAATCTTCCTCATCAAAAATATAAAATAAAATAAAATAAATAAAACAAAATCTAAAATAAAAATGGTTAAAAGGAAAATTTTATGTTAATTTTATCACAATTTTTAAAAATTAATAATGTACTGAATCAAAAACCATTGAATTGTACACTTAAGGGCGTGAGTTGTATGGTATGGAAATTATAACTCAATAAAGCTGTTTTTAAAAAAGATAGTTTCAAAGATCTTTAGGTAACTGAAAACCTTAGACTCATGCTAAATTATGTTAAGTAACAGATATTCATTAAATACTTAGATCATTATAAATGAGATAAATTACTTCAATATTAATTACTGGGAATAATTTTAAGGTATATATATTTAGATTTATTAATGAACAAGTTCATTTTTTTCCAATTTGAGAAATTGTACCATCAGGATACAGTGCTATATCCTTTATGTAACTACAAAAAGTTGTGAGATATGTATCTGTAAGCTTTGCTAGTCTGCAATAAAACACTAATGTATGACAGACAGTTCACAATTATCCATTTCCAAGTTTTCTCTGTATAAAAGAAGTTAACAATTGTTAACATTTATAATAGATATTTTGTATGCAAGGTATGCAGAATATGTTTTTATTAAGGAAAAGAGAATAGCTTTATCCTAAAGTAAAGGAACTGGTTGTTCCAGAATGAAAAAGAAAAAGTGTAAGACAAAACCCAAAGGAATATAAAAAGTTGTAAAAGGTTCATGGGCAGGGAATGTTGTTGTGGTCCAAGCTAGCTAAGGTTGATAAATTTATTTATAAGATTTTTAAAAGAGCTTTAGTATCAAATATTATACTGATGCAAAACTAGAATTTGGTTTTCTCTCTGTTAAAATGACATGACATAATTTTCTTAGATTATTGGTCTGCTCTTAATAAGAGGTTGTAAAAGGTTTTTCTTTTTTTTTCTGGTAATCTGCTTTGAAGGCAAATAGTCTATATCTTATTAGAATAATTTCCTGTGCCTTATGTTGACTTTATCATGTCCTTGATTATTCAAGAAAATAAAGTGTTTTCACTTTTAAAAGACCTAAGGCTTTTTACAATCATGTTACTCCCAATATTTCCTTTTAAAATCTTTCATTTTCACTTGGATTAAATAGGTAGCCAAGTATTGTTTTTCACTGACCCATGATCCCATTTAATTAAGTGTTCAAACTTACCGACAAATTTTGACATTTTATCTTCTTCAAACCGAATCCTAAATGTTATCTTTTGCCCCTAAAACTGTCTTTGCATTTCCCAGAAGGCCCCTGGAAAATCACAAAGGATTTGTTCCTTCACCTTGCAATGAAAGAAGAGTTGCTACAAATAATCAGGTTTATTTGATACATTTTGAGTTACATGGGAAGTGTTGTCAAATCAGAAGAGACACTTAGCCTTCCCCAGGCTAAATATGTATGGGTATAACGTTATTAATATAAATATTTAAGAAATTATATGAGGTTCCTAGAGATTTATCAATGCCCTTGCTGCCAACAATGTTTCCATTTATCAAACTCTGGGCACTGTTTTTCTCGATATTAGACAACAACAGTATAATGTTATTAGTGATAATTTCAGTTACTTTTTTAAATGTTAGCTTGGTCACAATTTTACCTCTTAAAATTGAATCCAGTATGTTCTTGGCTAGTGGTTTTCAATTGAGAATTCACATCATTTACCTACGGAGTTTGTTAATATACAGATGTTTAGGACCTACTCCAGCATTTATATTATATCTCAGGATTATCACATGTTATATCTGAAGATTTTCTGTCTGTAAATATTATGTTCATCCATTTTCATAAATTAGATATCCACTCTTTTAAAATAGGGCTAATTGTTATGTTTACAGATAATTTGTCTAAAACTTTTGGGGATTGACTTTATTTTGCATGCCACAAAACAACCAAATTTCCTAGCTAATCACATTATTTTTATAATGAACTCTCATCAGATCTTTCGTTTTGAAAATTATCAGTAATAAGTTAACCACAGCCATTTTATGTCTTTTGTCATGTACAGATAGTTTTTGTTTTACTCTGATGCTTCCCTGAAAGCACTTGCCATCAGCTACAGGCCAGAATGCTTATCTTCACCAAAGGACTGTCTCAGAGACCCACTGGAAAGGACTACGCCAGCTAGGTATTCTTGGGCACAGGCTTCTGATGATATCAGTTAAAACACTTTGAAATGATACCAGTGGCCAGAGTCAGGATTTCCAGAACTCTAGTGGAAAAACAGATGGGTTCGTGAGACTGGTAACCCAAAATCAAACGGAACAAAAATTAATTACACAGGACTGAATGAACTGATAAAGGATGATTACAGGTTTTGTTCAGAATATTGCTGATACTTTAGTGTTCTATTTTCTGCATATAAGCTATCTCTAACTCATAACAATTTAGTAGAATATGCTTTGTAAAAAGAAATGAAACATTTATCTTTCTCTCCCTGCCTGATCCCTCTATAATTCAGAAACTCTTATTGAACATTCTTATTTTCGTGGCAATATAGTTATTTGCATAGATTCAATGAGTCCATCCTCCTTGTTAACATAATGTAATTGGAAACATTGGTTATGCAACTAAGGCTCTATCTGGAATGTCATATTTGAGAATAAAATTCACTTAATGAGATATGATTAGACACTTTTAAGGAGCTAAGGTTGACTTTATGGAGCGAATGCTTACAAAGCCCTCTTGAGAAAACTGGCCTGGTACCTCCTTACAAAGTTTTTAGCCTTACAAGTGAGTAAGGAAAATCACGTCCTGGTAGACCAAGGAATCTGAGGATGTTGTGGTGACCTCAAGAAAAGAGGGATTCACCCAAATCTACAGGTACTGCAGATAAAATGTGATGGCAAATCCTTGGCTTGGCTTCCTAGCCTCAAGAGGATTTTAAAATTCCAATCTGAGATTCCTTGTGAAAACTTCCAGCAAAGCAAACTTACAAAGGCTTATATATAAAATTATTCTTGCTGCATCCACATAAATAATCAGGCCAACTCTAACGGGACCAGTCTTATTTTGTGATCCAGAATAATATTTCTTTGAAATCACTGTTGCTCAAAAGGAGAGGAGTGACTGTACAAAAAAATTATGTTTCTGAAAAGGTACTCAACATCACTAATCATTAGGGAGATGCAAATCAAAACCACAATGAGATATCACCTCATGTCTGTTAGAATGGCTATCACCAAAAAAACGAGATAACAAATGCTGGTGAGGATGTGGAGAAAAGCAAACTCTTGTACGCTGTTGGTGGGATTGTAAATTGGTACAGCCACTATGGAAACCAGTATGTAGGTTCCTCAAAAAATTAAAAATAGAACTACCATATGATCCAGCAATTCCACTTCTGGGTATATATCTGAAGGAAATGAAATCACTATATCAAAGAGATATGTGCACATCCATGTTCACTGCAGCATTATTTACGATAGCCAAGACATGGAAACAACCTAAGTGTCCATCAACAGATGAATGGATAGAGAAAATGTAATATACATACGTGTGTATATATATATACGTATATATACATACATACAATGGAATTCTATTCAGCCATAAAAAACAAGGAAATCCAGCCATTTGCAACAACATGGATGGACCTTGAGGGCATTATGCTAAGTGAAAAAAGTCAGAAGGAGAAAGACAAATACTAAATGATCTCATGGAAAAATAGATCAGATTTGTGGTTACCAAAGGTGGGGGATGAGGGGTGGGGGAATTGGATGAAGGTGGTCAAAAGGTACAAACTTGCAGTTATAAGATAAGTTCTGGGGATGTAATGTACAACATAATGACTATAGTTAACACTGTTGTATGGTATATTTGAAAGTTTCTAAGAGAGTAGATCCTAAAAGTTCTCATCACAAGGAAGAAAACTGTTTTTTTCTTTTTTTGTATCTATTTGAGATGATAGATGTTAACTAAATTCATTGTGGTAATCATTCACAATACATATAAATCAAGTCATTATGCTGTATACCTTAAACTTACACAGTGCTGTATATCACTTATGTCTCAATAAAACTGAAAGAATACATAAATGAGATCTGTAAAAAAAAAATTTCTTTAAATTCTGTTTCAATAAAAAAAACTACAGCACATCCTTCTGGGTTATCAGATTCTGGTCCTGTTCATTGTCTTTAAACAGGAATTGGGAATTACCTAGCCCAAATTTTCAACCTGTACCAAACGTTTCATTTTTCCAGTTTCTTTTAATGTCTGGCTACATCCCTCCAAACTACCATTTCCAATTTTTCTCCTTCCTTCTTACCTTGGCATCACCAAAAACTAAAACCTGACTACCAGTTTCTTATAGGGATGGCCTTCTACATGGCCTCACAGCTGGCCTTTTCTCCAGGATCTGAAGGAGCACTGTTGAGCTAAAGCCTGACCAATTTGATATATACCTTGAAGGATTCATCACTGCAGCAGACTATGCATGGGCCGATTTCTTCCCAGCCAACTGTCTAGGCCACTAAGGAAGTCTGGTGAAATGCTCAAGCAATGCATGCCCTTATAAGAGAGGTAACAAAGACTGTCAATGACATCACCAAGAGCATCAAAAACTCAAGAGCAGTGCTGCATAATCGAAAAATTTTCATCCACTGGCCTCTTGAAATTCGCTAGACTGGATACCCTTAGGGTTCAACTCCTGGCTCTTTAATATGACCCTTTATAATAACATTTACCTTTTGCATTTGGGGCATTGCTCTTTTCAGATGCCTGATCTGTAGGACCCTAAAACTACTGAGCTCTGTCAGCTGGCCCAACAGATCGTTCAACTGGTCCTCCAGGGAAAACAACACTAAGAAAACACTGACCCCGAGGACTAATTTACTTAGCCATCCCATACTTCAGATTCACCTTATCCCTGAGTTGTTGGAGGACAGTATCACTGAGCCTGTTTTGAACATACAGGGTTCAAGAGAAGCAACTGACAAGATTGATCAAACTTTGTGCTTGACATAGCTTTACACTGGCCTGACCAGGATAGCTGGCCCTAAACTTTACGTGAACTTCCTGCACTATAACTGGTTTGTTCATCTCAGGCCTAAACCTCTCTGACTCAGGTGCTTAAGCACAAATAAACATTTCCTGCCTCAATCTTTCCCTTACTGCAATATTTGATACAGTTGTTAAGTTGCAAGCTCTCCCCCTAGCAGGTTTTTAGCATTTTCCTTCCTCCTTCCATAGCCACCTATCCCATGGTCTCTGCATATAAAAGCTTCCCTCACCCACCCCTTCCCTAAATTGTTTCTGGCTTAGGCTTTAAACATCTCCCTAGTGCAACTGTCCCTCTCCCTCTACTGCAATAGTCACTCAATAAATTCTTTCCTTACTGATTTCCAGACATGCACTTTTTTCCTGGACAGGACTTTCCAGTCACCAGTCTGCCTGCCTCCTGGGAAAATGGGGACCCTTCAAGTCACCTTGCATCCTACCCTGGTACACTAGTGCTCTTCTGGCTACCAGCCACTGGCCTGCCCGAGTTCTGGGGAACCGAAGGCTTTTCCTTTCTGCCACCATCCTTCCTGCATGCTGGTGCCCGGGGTTCCTTCCAGTCACCAACCTGCCCTCGACGTATAGAACCTAGAGCACTATCAGCAACCATCCCTGCTACACACTGATGCCCTGGGGTCCTATCCAGTCACTGCCCACCCTTGAGCTCCGGATCCAGTTGCCCTTTCAGCCGCCATATGGTCCATGTGGTGAGGACCTAGGGGGTCCTTCACGCCACCACCAAGCTCGCCTGCTGTGGAACCCAGGCCCTTCCGGCCATTTACCTGCTGCAATGCTATGGAAACAAGGGATTTTCCAGCCACTGTAGGGATCTGGCGACCTTCCAGCCAAGCTACAGATCTCGTGACGGTATGGATCTCGCGACCTTCCAGCCACGGTACGGATCTCGAGATCTTCCAGTCACAGTAAGGATCTCGCGACCTTTCAGCCACGGTACGGATCTCGCGACGGTCCAGTCATGGTACGCATCTCGTGACCTTCCAGCCAGAGTACGGATCTCGAGACGGTCCAGTCATGCTACGCATCTCGCGACCTTCCAGCCACGGTACAGATCTTGCGCTACTGACCCGGTGGTCTTTCCTGCCACTTCCGCCTTTTGAGCTGGTGCCCCCCGGAGCTCTTCCGATCACACGCGTGCCCACCCACTAGGGTTCCAGAAGCCTTTCCAGTCACCAGCTTGCCCGCGCTCTGGGAACTGGGGACTCTTGCGGTCTGCTGAAGCGCTGGGCACCCGCCAAGCCCAGAGGCAGCAATGACCTGTGCCATTGACCTGACTGCAGCGGTGGCAGCCTCCCGGATCCTGGCCACTCTGCGTCCCGACTGAGGCCTGCCATTTGACTCCTACAGTGGGGCAGAGAAGCTGGAGGATGCCAAAATGCCCAGAGGCACGAGAAGCCACCTTTGTGGAGGTGAGCTCGGCCTCATGGAGACAAGCACATCCTGCGACTCGGCTCAACCGCTGTGTCCCAAGTGAAGTAGATGCCACCTGGTGCTGACCACGATGGAGAAAGGTCTTGCTGGTCCGGCAGGTGAGTGGAGTCCCGGACAAGGCCAAAGGAGTGGTCAGCAGCCAGATGGTGGGCAGTAGGCCTGCTACCAGGTCTGGAGAGCTGGTGAAAAAAACAACGTACTGCCTTTGGCCAGCAGGGAGAGCCTCGAGGTTTTGAAAGATGTACTAGTCATTTATAAAAGGCTTAACACATATTATATAAAAAAATTTATCTCGATTTTTCCCTTAACCTTCTAGAAGACAACTTCAAATTCTGATTTTGCTACATCTAGGCTTCTAGACCTAAAGAGGTTGCTGATGTTGATTAAAAAGTAGAGTTAGAAATCACAGCTCTTGTTAAGTGACCTTTTGTTTAAAAAAATTCTTAAAAAACAAATGTCTTTTGGTATGACTTTGGGAAATAGAATCTTTAGGCCACCACTAGAATGGACACCAGGAGGAACACAGGACCACATTTGTTCGGTGGGTTACAGGAGGTGGAGCAAAAAGCCTTGAGAAGAAAGGAAAGAATTCATCTTTAGAGGACATTTTTGTGTTATAACCATTGTTCTGTGTATGCATTTTATTCCCCTTCTGTGTACATAGTTGATAAGGTTATGTCCTTTTTTGAAATATCTAATCTTTCTTCATGTTTCAAATTTTCTGAGATGCAAGTAGAGGTACTAAAAGAACATATTTTGTTAATATTTTATTAAAACTTGTATGAAATCTAATCTTTTGGGAATGAAATGGCTAAACCTCTTTGAGATGTATTTTGTTTCACTCTGTTTATAGTCAGAGTCCCTATAATGGACAAATCTCAATGTTGCAACATCTAGTATCTAGATGTTAAATATTTGTATGAATTCTTAATTGTATGAGTAAAATTAGCCCATTTGTACACTTTGTATTGAAACTCATAGGAAAGCATGTCTTCTGTAAAATACTTTTGGAAATGAATTTTAATTTGTCCAAACACCTCTGAGCAGTATACTTTGTCCACTGGATTGGTGGCATAGAGTAGGAAGTGAAGAGGTCATGGTTGAGGGCCAGGATGGTCACAATTAGAAGTCACCTCGGACCATAATCATCATTATGTGTGTGCAGTTTTGTTTAATGGCACTGTGTATAAAGTGGACAAATAAGTTGTTTTAGATAGCTAAAATTTCTAGATATTTAGAAATGCCCAATGAATTTAAAGTAGTTGTAGTAAAATAAAACTTTTGAATAGCTTTGAAAATATTAGTGGGAAATATTTTCTTGGAAATGTAATTGCTAAGCCACTTCTATGAGCAGTATACTATCAGGCCTTGAGCATTGGGTTGAAGGAAGTTGGAAGGGAGAAATGCAGAAGGAAGATATTATTCCTCACTACTGTGTATATAGTTAACTATGTTATGTTCTTTTTTGAAATATCTAGTCTTTCTACATGTTCTGAGGTGCACGAAGTATGTTAAAAGTAGAGATAGTAAAGTAACACATTTTGTTAATATGTGTTTTTTGGTTAAAATTCATATGAAATCTTGTGTTTTGGGAAAGGAATGGCTAAACTTTCTCTTTGAGCAGTACCCATTGTACTTATGTACTGGGTCAGGCAAAGAGGGAGGAGAAGATTGATGTATGTGTGCATACTTTTGGTCATACTATATGAATACATTGTAAAACAATTCAATAGAAACACCTTCTACCTATTAGTTCATTATCATAGACCTGATAATGAATTCTCTTAGAAGCATTATACGTACTGTACTCCATTGCTTTGTGTCTCACTTTAAATTGAACATAAAGGGAATGCAGTATTTTAATTGTAACTCGGCCAACATTTTTTATCCAGAGACTTATCATTTAAGCAATTTTTGACCTTGAGAAAGGCAAGATTGCATTTCTATCCTGATTGAGTTGGTGTATTGTATTGGTTATCAAAACAGTCATGACCTTGTGGCTTTGAATTGGTAAATATCTTCATATGTGAAAGAGAATGGTGCATACTCTGTGATCTCAACCACAAAAATGTGTGCTCACTCGTGTAAATGTACACACACACACAGAACTGGAAGTTTAGGTCAAACTGTAAACTGCTTGTCATTATGGATGGTTTTTGTGTCCTTTGCTTGTTGGGTTTTTCAGTTTTCTATAATGCACATATTAACTTTTAAAATTTGGAGAAAAAATGTTATTTTAAAAATATCCAGTAGGTATTGCTCTTTTTACTTCTTATGTCTAATGTTATTAAAGAGAAATAGTAGTCCATCTTAATATTTTCCCCCAATGTAATGGCCTGATTTCTCTGACTAAAGGCTTATAGGACTCGATCTCTGTGGGTTAGTCATTTCACTAGGATATATATTAGCATTAATATTCCTTATGAATTGTCTTGGTACACAGTGAACAGTTTCAGATTGACTACCTGGTTTTCTTTTATTATAGAAAAACTCCCTTGCATCATATTCTTAAAACATTTCTTTTCTGTTCCATGTATTCAGTTCTTTTTTCAGGCCAGCCACTATCCTCTCTTTATTCTATCTGTGACTTTTGCCAGTACTTGCTTGCAGGCCACTCATTCACTTCTTGGCAGCATTGTTTTTGCTCTTTGCTACTTCGTGTGGATTTAAATGTTGTGTGTTTTCTACTCTATTTAATTCCTTAATTCTGGGAAATCTCTTTTTATCTCATTCTGTTTTTATATCATCTTATGACTTGTAACCTCATTTTCATAGAGGCAGGTTTCTTTTTAACTTCCTTGAAACTATGAAGGGTTGTCTAAACTTTTTTCTTTTCTTTTTTCTTTAAAGAATACTTCTTTCTTTTTAAAGAATACTTCTAAGGTGAACTCCACTCCTCTGTCTCTCTTTTGCCTGATTTCTTCTGCCTGCCTGCCTTCCTTCTCCCTTCCTCCTCTCTCTGGAGCCTCCTCCTCTTCCTCCTCTTCTTCCTCCTGCTTGTTCCGTATCCTCTCTTCTTCTTTTATAATTTTACATGGTTCCCAGTTTGATTTATCTCCCCTACTTATCTATGAATCAGCAATGCTAGATGGGGGAATTCTCTCTGGACCTGCCTGGCACCAAAAGGGTGTAATAGGATTCACTTTGGCTTTCTTCACTATCTACCTGGCTATTGTATGAATTTTCCTCTTAGACCATGAGCCAAAGGGCTAAAAGTAGATGGACAGAAAAAGAAATGTTGTGGCTTGGTTAAACTTCTAGTGGAAGCTTAGAATTTCTCTTCAAATCATTTCTCACATTTTATCTTTTTCATTGGACTAGGTTCTATGTGGAGACTTTCTGCCTAAGTTCTACGAGGAGGCATCTTCATGCCTAAAATGTACTTTTTATATTTGGGTATATTAGTAAGTTTTTCTTTTTGTCTACTTATTTATTCACTCCTATGTACCTTTCCTTCTAAAAGTGGGGCCTAGAATCTCATGGCCAATACAATCCAAATTATTAAATTACATTCTCTAAGCTTGGAATCTAATTTTTAATCTCCTTCCATGGTTTTAGAGCTGATTACGTACTCTCTTATTTTAACTTCTTTTTATTCTTTTCAGTTGTTTTGCAGGAAAAATTTGTTTCGTGCTTTTATGTACGCCACCATTTCCCCCGGTATTTGTCAGCAAATGTTAGTATATGCATTGTAATAAGAGCTACATTTAGAGAATGCTTGCAATATGTCAGGCACAGATCTTTGCATAATTCTGTTTTAGGAGGCAGATAACTTTTCATATTTTTCAGAGGAAGAAACAGGCTCAGAGAGATTAAAAAATTATCCTGCTTGAAGACCCACTAGCCAAGATTTTATCTCAGATTTGTTTGTTTAAAGCTGGTGGGGTTTTTTGTTTATCTGTATGTTTTCGTTTGGTTTGTGTGGTAGCTTTTATAATATACTACCTTCAGCCAGAAACAGATCAAAAGTGTAATGTTTGCTTGACTTCAGAGTTATGGTCCAAGGGCCATGTATAACATCACCAGTAATGTCAGTTCATCTATGGTTTTTTTCTCACAAGCTTGCTAATACATTTGGATTACACCTGTTCCCCATGTATGCTCTCTACCTCAAATAATGATGAGATTTTTGGAGGCAGGCATATCTCCCTATAGAACCTAGTATAATGCTCCACATGTGAGTGCAAAGAACAATGTTGCCTGACATGAAAACTCCAGAATAAGTTCTTGAGGATACACAAAATGCAGCCCAAATGGGTTTTTAGCCTATATAACTGTTTAAGCCTATCTTTCAAGAGGTATGGAACAAATATATATTGTAGCTCTCACTAATTCACTCTGTAGCCGTATCAGATAAAGATAGCCACAAATATACAGGAAAATTGTTACCTCCATGACTTAATTATTATTTGTATAAGTAACTCTATAGTTTTAATTAGTTAAAATGTTAAAATTTATGTGAAGTAATTATGAAATGCGTAATACAAAATATGCACAGTTTGATGTAGAGCCTACTAATTAAGCTCTAATTTCTCTTCTTCCCAATGGAAAACCCTAAAATAAACAATCCATATATTAGCAAAGACCTGCCTGCATTTTTGGTCTGAATTATGGAATGGCCGTATGAGCATAGATTCTTTATCATTTGGGCAACAATAATATATTCCTTATTCTAAATGAAAATGCATAAGGGATATCCTATTGAAACAAAAATATTGTAATGGCTCTAATATCTGATTCAACAATTTATCTTTCTATAGGTATTATTATTTTGAATATCTAAATGTATTTTTTCCTAATTTTTATTTAGTCCCACCTGATACCAAATAATAGTATTTTAAATTTTGTAAAATTAACACATCTTTTAGTTAAATTAAGCCAGATCTCTTTATATTTATTATGAAGTGTTTCCTTGCCCTGTTACAATTCTGAAATGCTGGCCACCATTTATGAGTAAAATAAACGAAATCTTGACAAATCTCTCATTAGTTTGCCTATTAAGATAGCTCTGAGTTGATAGATGAGAACAATAATACATCTAAAAAGCATTCTTGCAGTGGGTGTAGATCTGAAAGGAAACTACACTGTTATCAACATGAGTGACTCTCCTTGATGTGTAGTTCAACAAAATCATCCTCGGTATGAATGTTGTAGGTTTGAGAGTTAATAATATGAAAATGTGTTTTAAAGACCAATGATTGACACATTAAAAATTAAGTGCCAACTAATCTTTTTTTCTTTGTAATTTTTCCCATTACACTCTCCTGTTCTTATCACAGTACTCTCTATATCTTCCAAAGCTATGGTATTTTAAAAAGAGTGTACCTGATAATTTAATTATAATTTTTCCAGTGTATGTTTGCTTAACTATTTTGACTTTCCTGTGAATAACCCATTCATAATATGAATAATGTGAAAACAGGACATTGAATGGAACTATTTTAATCTTATTTCTGTCTGAGGCCACAAGATATTAAGTACCAGTAAGCTCATTCCCAATTTAGAAGACCTTCTATGCAGGACTTGTAAAGGAAGTAGGTAAATAAAATACCAGTTTGCTCCCCAACTTCAGTGTGTAAACAAGAGGTTGCAGAAGCAGGGGAATAGGAGAGGAAATTTCATGGGGAATTTGTAAGGCATTTTTTCATCCCCCTAATAGCAGGACTGAAGTCCTGAAGCTCAGATTATTAGTGGGGAGTCAGGTAGTGGTGGAGAAGCAGGCTGCAAGCAGGGAAAGTATGTTCTCTTCTTCTCCATCCCTAGAAAACCTCATAGATTTTTGCTGATGACTGCTTCCCACCATTCATGGAATGGGGATTTGAGCCATTTTTTTACTATCTTAAACAAAAGGATAACACCTAAAAACGGGATATTCCATAGGAGCAGATAGATGTGTTAAATTTAAGGAACTGGAGATTAAACACTGAATCTCTTAATTGGCAGCCTAAAGTAACAAAGCATTGGAAATAAAGGAATTGTCATTATCCTCACCAAGACACTGGTAGATCCTCAGAACCCAAAACTGCCCAATTGTACTTGACCAAGTGTTCACAGTTGCCCATGTCTTACCATCCACTTTGTCTTGACCAAACTTTAGTTAGGCTTCTCTCCTTTCTACATGTCCCTGAGCTCTGCTTTTCCAAAGCCTTAGCAAGCAGTAAAAAGTGGAACATGGTCCCCTTATCAGCTTCTCCTGGGAATCAGCTGACCACAACGAGACCATTTTCCTGTCAAACCTCCCTGTTCATTTCCCCTTGCTTGTCCAGCATCCCCTTAAAAGATTAACTTTGTCTCTGCTTGCCCCTCCTTTATACTATGGAAGAAACTTTTTCTGCTTGATTTTGAGACACAGATTTCTGAGATTGGAGAGTTCTCACAATTGCAATTGTCTTTCTTTCTAATTAAAGTCTCTCCCCATTTAAGTCCAGATTTGTTTTTATTTGACATACTTCATGTACTTGAAATGTTTGTGTGAGTGAGAGAAGTATGTTCGTGTTGGAGGTAACAGAAACCCAACCAAAAAATACTTGAAACAAAAAGGTAATTTATCAATAACTAAGAATTTCAGAGGTGCTTTTGACCTCAAAAAGGGGGAAATATTCACAAGACCAAATGATGTCATGATATGACCTTTCTCCATATTTTGCCTGTGCTTTCCGCTTTGTTTACTTCTTAAGAAAGCTCTTCCAACATAGAGACAAAAATGGCCACCAGCACCTTCTCAAAAGGATCCTGAAAAAGACCCTCCAAGTAGAGCAACAAGAAAGACTTATTGGTTGTATGGGGGAGGAAAAATAATTTTCCCTCTACCCTTCTAGGTTCTTGACTGAGACCCGCCTGTAATGAAAGACAGATTAATAGGAGAAAAGCAAACAGAAGTTTAATAACATGTATACCTCCTGTATGCCAGCCCTAGTGGTCTAGTGGTTAAGATTCGGTGCTCTCACCACTGCGGCCCAAGTTGGTTTCCCTCTCAGGGAACCACACCACCCATCTGTTGGTTGTCATACTGTGACAGCTGCCTGTTGCTGTGATGCTGAAAGCTATGCACGGGTGTTTCAAATACCATCAGGGTCACCCATGATGGACAGGTTTCAGCAGGGCTTACAGACCAAGACAGACTAGGAAGAAGGACCTGGCTACCCACTTCCAGAAAAATTGGCTGTGAAAGCCCTATGAATGAGCATTGTCTCATATAGCGCAGGAAGGTGAGAGGATGGTGCATAAAGACCGGGCAGGGTTCCACTCTGCTGTACACAGGGTCACTAGGAGTTGGAATCGAGTGGATGGCACTAATAACAATACCTCTTGTATACATGGGAGAGACCCAGGGAAACTGAGTAACTAACTCCCCAAAATGGCCCAAGCCACCATCTTAGATAACATCTTCAGCTGAAGACAAAAGATGTGTGTAGGAGGGAGGCCAGTAAGGGTAGGTTATCAGGAAAAGCCCAGTAAACTAGGGTGTGGGTATTATACAGATTTAAGTCATTGTCTCCTCCTGATAGGAGTTTCTAGAGATTTAGAATCATCCTTCTCTTCCTGGTACAGAGAGGGAGACACCCTTACAAATGGAGATTTCCCTTATAAATGTAAATATTTCTTACAAAAGGGTAACTTCTACTTGGTTTTCAGAGCTTCTCCTGTGTCTGCTGTGTTTTTCAAATAATCAGCCTAAAATAATCCTTATGCCAAAGAGATGTGTTTTGAGATGACAAATTCCACTCTCCATCAAAATTCTGCTCCCCATCAGCTGCTAGCAGGAGAGTTGGTCTGTCTTTTGGGTTCCTGGACCCAATTCCCAACGTGTGGAGAATGGGTTTCCCCACAACAACAAGCAATTCTTTGGACACCAGCTGGATGTCCTGTAATTCAACTCAGTTCTGACACTATTTACCTGGAGATAGCATCAGATGCCCCAGGTCAAGGATTCAGTCCTAAAAGACTGCCCCCTCCCCACTTCAGACACCAGTTGCAAGCCCAGGTTATCACCTGTGCTTCTGACTGACTGGCTATAAATCAGAAGTTCCCATGACCCCTCCTCAGGTTCAATTAGTATTCTAGAGTGGCTCTCGGAACTCAGAGAGACATTTTACTTACTAGATCTCCAGTTTATTACAAAAATTATAACTCAGGAATAGCCAGAAGGAAGAGATGCATAGGGCAAGGCATGGGGAAAGGGCACAGAACTTCCATGCCCTTTCCAGCATACCACTTTCCCCAAATTTCCACGTGTTCCCCCACCTGGAAGCTCTCCAAACCCCATCCTTTTTTGGGTTTTTATGGAGACTTCATTACATAGGCATGATTGATTAAATCATTGGCCATTGAACTCAATCTCCAGCCCCTCTCCCCTCCCTCTAATCATAAGGTTGGTTCTCCTGGCAACCAGCCCCCATCCTTAGGTTACCTAAGGGCTTTACAAAAGTCTCCTCATTAACATAACAAAACACACCTTACCATTCTTATCACAGGAAATTCCAGTAGTTTTAGGAGCTGTGATCCAGGTACTGTGGATGGACCAAATATATAGGAGAAATGTATTTTGGTCATCTGAATGACCAAATATTTATATCTTATAAATCACAATATCGCAATCTGAAATGAGATTGTTGTGCCTTCTGGCTGTTAGCTGAGGTTCTATGTGTTACAGACACTCAGGTGGTTTAGGAAAACAAAAAATGTGATATAAGAAGCAAGTGGATAGTTGTCAATTTTCCAAAGTAGCTGTTCTATGGATCAGCAATTCTGGGAAAGTACATACTTCAGTTCAAATTTCGCAAGGAAAATGGACACTTTAAGAAAACATAGTTTCGTGTTTAGCAGGAAGACCAGTTGCTTTAGGCTGGGGCTTATACTCTTGGTGTGAGGTAGCAAAAATACTTAATGCTTTATAACCTCTAGGCCTAAATGGTCTCATTAAAACCATATGCCTCTTTCCAGGTAGCTTCAGCAGAAGTTCTGTGGCTGTTGCTTGTCATTGACCCATCTTGGGTCAAGTGCTCATCTCTGAAATATTCACTGTGGACTGAGAGAGAAAGAAGTTTCGTTGATCAGACCTAGATCATATCCCCATCCTTAGGGAGAGGGACAGAGTCAGCCTCACCTGAACAACATAGTCTAAGAATATGGGAGGGGTGGTTCTCCATTAACCACCTGGATGTCCACTGAGAAAGAATAAAGCATCCCTGACAGCTATAATCTGGTTGTTAGCCGTGGTCTTCTCCTGCTACCTATGAACAAACATGAAAAAAATACCAATCAGATTGATTGTTCAGAATACCAGTCAGATGAGGTTGGTCTGTGTTCATGCTGGAGTGAGTCACAAACATGGCCACTTCATAATCATGTCTGAGCTTAGACAAAAACAAGAACGCTGTGAAAACTACAAAAATGTCCAAACTTGCTCCTCTCCCAGTTTACAAGATGGCTGCTGCTGCTTTACCAAATACAGCCCTACTTCATTTATTACACCTCCTGGATAAAAATTAAGATATGTAGTCACCAAATTGCCTCTGTTTTCTGACAGCACCCAATCCAGACCAAATCTTCACTGCCTTGAAAATTCGCCAAAAGCACCACAAGCTCAAATCCTAAAATAAGCTCCTCCTAACAGCCTCTTGTTGACATGTCACCACGATGTGCAGGCTTCTTTGCTGCAGCAAGTAATAAACCCAGGTGTCTTTCCTGATAGTCTTTGGCTGGTAAACATCAACACCACTAAACTCTTGCTTAGGGAATCTTCCCTTTTTTTCAATGACCACTGCTTTTGTGCATGGAAAAAACTAGAGAAGCATATATTTATGCTGAACAAGAATGAGAAGCCCTAGGGTGACAGAACACAGATGGCTTCACATTCATGACAGCGTAAGGATGCTACTGGTATTCAGCTTCAGTTGGTATTTTCTTCAACATCTAATGGTGTAGTTTCCAAAGCGATCCACTGCTCTCACTGAGACAGGGACTTAAATGATGAGCTATCACTTGAGGTTACATCAGAATAAGATAGAGAAAGCATTAGTAAGCAAAATTATTTTTCAAAGCTTTTGGAAATTTATTTTCAAAAAAGACAATTATTGATTTGCATTTTCAAAGGCCCTGCTAGAAAAATAAATAAATAGGTAGTTTTCCTTTAAAACCTTCACATTTCGTTTACCAGCTCATCTTCCCTTTGTCAGAAGACAGCTCTACCTGGAGGCATCCACTGTGTTCCTGCTGTTTCTCAGATATTCAAGGCATTCTAAAGGCTAGACAGTACTCCATACCCCTGATATTTCCTTTCATCTCTCCTTGGACCCCTTCCTTCAGGGTTCTCTGCTAAGGAGAGATGCAAATTTGTGCAAAAAGGTTAATGGCTGTTAATAGCTAAATGTGTTTCCTTTTCAGGGGTAAAATGCTATTACAGAAAATAATTCCTGGCCTCTGTTGCAGATGGTCTGAGTTTTAATTCTTGTACTTTTGTGTACAGGTTTTGCTGGGCAAGTCATTTATTCTTTCTGAACTACAATTTCTTTATGTGAAAAAGTAATCTTCATTCATTTTAGCACTTGCTGAGGGCCTTTGATGTTTTCAGGCCCACGGATAACCACTGGATTCTCAACTATGCCCCTGACTTTGAGAATGTCGCAGTTCTTTTGTTCCTACCTCACAAAATTGTTATGAAACTATTAAAAAACAAAATTCAAGAGAGTAAATTTTCAAGATCTTATTGGCTTTATTCAATGATTCATGAATTGGGCAGCATCCCATGTAGCAGACGAAAAGGAGCTCTAAGGAACTGTACAGAATGGAAGACTTTTATAGGCAGAAAGGAGAAGGACAAGGAAATTATACTAGCAAAAAGTATATTGGTTGTGGCAAGGTCCCCTTCTTTTAGGGGACAGCAAGGGTCTATCAGTCAGATTACCTCACTAGTGCTGATCAGGTGATTCTTTTTTTTTTTTTTTTTTGTGGGGAAGACCAGCCCTGAGCTAACATCTGTTGCCAATCCTCCCCTTTTTGCTGAGGAAGACTGGCCCTGGGCTAACATCCGTGCCCATCTTCCTCTGCTTTATATGGGACGCCGCCACAGCATGGCTGACAGGCAGTGCGTCGGCGGGCGCCCGGGATCCGAACCGGCGAACCCCGGGCTGTCAAGCGCGAACTAAACCGCTGCGCCACCAGGCGGCCCCCAAGTGATTCTTGATTGACTGGTTTAAGATTCCATTTCTGGGAGAGGCCGAAACTGTGATTAAGTATTAAGTTTCAGTTTGGTGATGTGGAGCTTAGCATAAGTGACCCCATTTTGGACCTGTTGTCTGTTTTTAACAAAACTCAAACCATTTATATGAAAGCATTTGGATAGTTATGTGTTATCATTAGGATGGTAGCATGTGAAACAGTTCCTTCATTTTGTTCAACCATAGGAGAAGGTAAGAGTGGGCATTTCAGGGAAAAGAAATTGGCTAACAATGTTGGAATCTTTGGTCAGAGATAACTTGCTTGTTGGTTTTAAGTTAATTACAAAGAAATCACTGCCCAAACTGAAGGATTGTTTTTTCCTTAGTTTTGTTCACTAACATGTAAACCAAAAAGTTGTTTTTCCTTTCTGTCCGTGTTAAAGTGCCATATTCTTTCCTTCTAGTCTGCAACACCAATGTGCTGTCGAGAGGGACAAATGAAATAAAACACAATTTCTTATTAGTTTTCTATGCTGTGTAACATATTTTCACCACTTTGGCAATTTTAAACAACACATACTTATTATCCCCATTTCACTGGGTCAGGAGTCCAGGTCTGGTTTAGCTACATACTCTGTTCAAGTCTCACAAGACCTTAATCATGGTGTTGGCTGGGCTGTATTGTAATCTGGAGTCCTGTTTAGGGGAGAATCTGCTGCCAAGCTCATTCAGGTTGTTGGCAGAATTAACTTGCTTGCACTTGTATGACTGAGGGCCCTGGCTTTTTTGTTGGCTGTCAACTGGAAGCTGCCCTTAGGTCCCAGAGGCTGCCCACTGTTCCTTGCCACATTAGCTTCTCCAACATGGCCACTTACTTCATCAAGCCACTCAAGGAGGGCCCAGTCCCTTTTTAAAGGGCTTTCACCTGATTAAATCAGGCCTATCTCAGATAATCTCCCTTTTGATTAATTCAGTATAGACTGATTTGGGATCTTAATTACATCTGCGAAGTCCCTTTACCTTTGTCATATTCTACGGCTAGAAGCATGTCACAGGTCCTGTCCACACTCAAGGGTATTATACAGGGCATGAAATACAAGAAGGTAGGAATCATGGGGGCCACCACAGCCCTTAAAAGGAATCAAAGAGAAGATCTTTTTTTAAAAATTATGTTTTTTTTAAATCAAATGCGCTATACGATTTCCTTAACTTCTCTATCACAGTTTTTTTGTTTTGTAAGCTGCTTTAGGAAATAAAGTTGTATCCTTCCAGGGAAGATAGGTAGTGCATACATGCAGTGGATGGAGAGAGTGTGAGGGCTAGATTGGTGATACTACCAGTAATAATTCTTAACAATTCACTATATGCCATGGATTGTTCTAAGTATTCTATGTGAATTATTTCATTTAAGCTTCACAACAACCCTATGAGGTAGTGTTACCACACCAGGTCCGTTTTTGCCCACCACCCAGAAAGCCAAACACTGAGATGATGAGATTGCAGTAGAGAGTGGGTTTAATAATCACAAGGCAGCCAAGTGAGGAAACGGGAGAATGAATCTCAAATCTGCTTCCCTGAAAATAGAGACTCAGGGATATTTATTGGGTAGGGGGCAAGGTGGTCTAAAATGATTGGAGGTGACAAGAGATGAGGTAATGATCTGCACAAGTGTAGTCAAGCTTCATGCCTCTTTGTAGGACACATGTTCACAGAATGGTGGCATTAGCATGCCCTGATGGTAGAGTTTCAACTTCTTGATGTCAAAAGGCCGCTCACTGGACATACATCTGCATGGGCCCAGTTGATGGGCTGCTGGTCTCAACTGGCCTGGAGTGGGCAAAGGGGTTCCAATTCCCAAAAAAAATAGCTCAAACACCCATTATCACAGTGACCCAGGCCCCAGGGAGATGTTATCTATAGGAATCTAGTGGGGGTCAGATAGCATATTGCCTGAACAGCACAATTAACAATGGGTAAGTTTATCATGCAGATTTAAGTCCTCACCTTCCATTCTGATAAGTTTCTAGAAGGCTGCCTCCCCAACCCCCCACTTTCTTCCTGGTACAGGGAAGAAGATACCCTTACAAATGAAGATATCCTTTATAAATGTAAATGTCTCTTATAGAGGGTAACCAGAACTAAGAATGGGCTTAGTAAGGACCCTCCCAGATACCCGGAGACGTCTATGGTGATGGCCTGTTCTGGGGGCAGGCCTCCCATCCCAAACTCTTTTGGTAAGTTAGTGGGAGTGGGGGTCAAAGTGTCTTTTAGGCAGAGATATATTTTGAGGTGGCCAATTCTGATCCCCCCTAGCTGCTAGCTGCTTAATCATCAATGGCTAACTGTTTGCCAGTTTCAGTAGGTACTAATAATATATAAAGGAAAAATGTCATCATTTAGAGGATCGACATACGAATGCCTGGTAATATTTGTGTGCCCTCGGTGCTTAACGTGGTGTGTGTGTAGTTGCTCAATCCAGATTTGTTGAACTAATACTCCGAAATATTTATGATTAACATTTAGAGCCTACAGTACTTATGTAGTCATTAAATCAAAGGTTTTGGCAAGTTGTAAACAACAAACAGCAAGCTAGTTGTTAGATGTTCTGGGTTCCTAAACTTGACCCTGCTTTTTCACTTGTTGAGAACTTGAGATAATCACCTCAACTTCCTAGATCCCCAAAATCTTTCTTTTAAAACAAGGATTTGAAACTAGATCATCTGTAAGAGTCTATCTGTATTTAAGTACAGCATTCAAAATACATTGGGAATTTTTCACACACTGTCCACCTAATAACCAAAAAACATTTCTAAATACATTAACCACATATATTTATAGTAAGAATAATACTGGGTGAATGGAGTTCATATTGGGGCAAGAGTTTTGCAACAAGACAGACAAAGGTTTGCATTCCAGCCCTAAAACTTATTAGATGCAGGTGACTTTGCCTCTTTGCACATCAGTCCCCTCCCCTGTGAAACTGAAAAAAGAGAACTGCCTTGCCAACCTGTTTTGGGACTCAATTAAGGTAATGTACATAAAGCAATTAGTAATGTCTGGTGCCCTAATGGTTTCTTACTTTCTCTTCTCATTTGGAAAAAAAAATTGAAATGTAAAAGAACGGTTTATAAACACCACCAAATGAATTTTATCTGCATATAGCAATTCAAACTTTGAAAATATAAACTTCTTAAATTTTCCTTTGGATGTTTATAAACACATAACACCCCACAGTAGGGGTGTGTGTGTGTGTGTGTATGTGTGTATGTGTGTGAAGCTATTGTGTGAATAAAGAGGTCCCCTTGTTAGCTGAATGAATCTTATAAGTTGGGAGACTTGAATTTAAAATGTCTCCCTCGGTGGTTATAAAGGAAAGTCATGTGTACATTTCTGAATGTTCCATTACATACACTTTAATTGCAGTGGTATTTTAATTGCACAGTGATTGCAGTTTTATAAGCAAGACTTATAAAAATAGTCTATGCTATACTATATTGAATGAAGCATTTCAGCATTTAAGAAGATGATATAAATAAGAGTTGTAAACTACATTAAGCTCTTTTTATAAGGTGATTGCTCTTTAATTCTACCTTCCCTGCCCATAGGCTGAAAATGGTTGGAAAATGAACACTGTAATTGACTAGCATGGGAGATTTTAACACTTACTTGCAGTGTTGAGGGAAATCAGTTTCTGTACATCTTCTGAACTAAACTAAAATCTCTATCTAGAGCATTCCTATTAAGTGGCCATCTTATCAACCTTGCCTTTCTGTGTTTCATTCTAATTTCTTTGTGGGATAACCTTGCTCATATAATCAAAAATAAACATGGATGTGTTATGTTTTTAGCATCAAGTATGGACTCTTTGATCATTCCTTTGTGGCTATTGTGGGTATTAAGAAAACACACGGTTGAAAAATTACCTTTTTAGAAGTCCTACGCCCACAATATCTGCTTCTGTACTTTCCCACACTCTTTTATTATTACTTTCTTTTCCATTTTTTTGTCCAACCGTATTCAGAGAAATTGATATCATCATGAAGAACATGCTGATTCACACAGATTTGTTTAAAGAAATTAAAAAGACAGAAGATCTCAGCAGCTGTTTTTCATCTAAGTTCCCTCTACACAGGACCACTTTTTGAATGAGTGACTGATATTTATGAGGTTTTAGCCATCAGAATCTGTCAGGATTGAACCAGCTTTACTGGAAGATAATAGAATAACTAATTGTTGGAACCGTTTTGCTTCTGAATGAACAGACTCAATTAATTCTGTCTTGAATGTCCTACTTGGCATGTGTATTAGAAATAGTTTTGCTCTTAACTTAAAAGTTCTATTTTACATATTTATAATTTGAGTTTTCTCCTGTTCAGAACTGAAAATTGACAAAGTCTAAAACAAACAAATGTGTTTCTATCAGTTTCCTAACCTAGGAAATAAAGACGTTAGGAACTAATTGGCTTTTAAGGCTTTTTCTGAGTTATGTTCTATGGTTTTAGCTTTCTAGACTCCCATATTTCTTGATCAGACAATTGGAAAATTTTGCTACCTTTTTTTTTTTTACTTTTTTAATATTCCAATTTATCTATAATGAGCTTATTTGATTATTTAATGAGATTGGGAGTAGATGCATAAAATGGGGTCACCTTCTTCCCTGAAAACAATTGAAGACAGACGACATAGAAAAATTAAAAAGTAAAAACTCAAACTTGGTGAAATAGAAAAAAAGAAAAACAACCGAATCACCAAATTCTCAATGAATTAGAGTAAAATTTGGACCAAATGAAGATAACAGCCCCAAGGCAGTGACATGCCATTTCAGTTCTCAGGCGTCTATCTTACAGAGCTGTTCATAAGTTGGTAGCCTACTAAGCTGACCATCCATCTTTTGAACCATAAGGATATTTAGCATAGACAGGCTAGAGAAGTGTAGCAAAACTCATGTGATACCAAGAAGTTCAGGGGAAAGTGATGATCAAAGAATTAGATAGACACACCATTATTGGAGGAAGCAGATTTTAATTATGGCCAAGCATAGACGACTAGCAGGTGAGGCTAAAGATCTGTAGTTGCTGATCTTGGTTAGCTGAAGAGTAGAGGAAGCTAAATTACAAAGGGTCATTGAAATGCTGATTCACTGAGAGTCAGGCCTTCTACCAACTGGTAGGTGGAAAAATACTCTCAGCATTGAATGGCAGGGTAAAAGAGTTTTAATTCTGTTGATCTAAATCTGGGATACTTACTTCCTCAACTCATCCCATGGGCCTTTCTCCCTCACAGTGTTTAATGAAATCTTGACTATAGAAGATATGTTCGATTGGCACTCATTACTCAATTCAACCACAATTTAGCTTGTTCTTCTGTACGTCAGAGTCTGGAAAGCTAAGAACTCTATTTTCTAGTTCCCTTGTATCTAGGGACCTAAAACTCACGTTGATTCTGTAAGTTAGGTGCATTCATATGAATTTTGGAATGAAGAAGTGTTGTTTCAGTTTTTTTCTGCTGTCAAGCAAGGTCGTGTTCCCCCCACCCCCACAACACTCAATGTTAGTTGCTAGCATCGAAGGTGTTAAGAGGCAGAATGTGGGGTATCTATTTTGTGCTGCTGTGTTTCTATAAAGAATGGCATGGCTCTAGAGCCAAGAACTGGAACCACTTAGTGACCACTGGATTGAAGCTATGATAGTATGTTCTTGAAGTCAATAGTTTCAATGACATCTTTCTGATTAGCTACAGTCTTGATAATAGAAGAAGTAGTAACTCCACTGTTGGGTCTGTTCCCTGTTGTTCATCGTGGAATAATGCCTGTCAGTCCATTCCTTAAAATGTTCCAATTTGTTTTAAATCTGTTCTTAAAATAACTGAAGACATTTATGTTCCATGTAACTGGAATCTGCTTGAAACTTAGACCCAAAAGGCATTTACCTATTCAAAGATGAATTATAATTAAAACATAGCCAGTATAGGAAATATGCTAAAGTAATGCAGATAAATGAGAGAGTCAAAACATTAAAAATAAAAGACAAAAACAGGGGCCGCCCGGTGGCGTAGCGGTTTCGTCCGTGCTTGGCAGCCCAGGGTTCGCTGGTTCGGATCCCAGGCGCCCGCCGACGCACTGCCTGTCAGCCATGCTGTGGCGGCGTCCCATATAAAGTAGAGGAAGATGGGCATGGATGTTAGCCCAGGGCCAGTCTCCCTCACCAAAAAGAGGAGGATTAGCAACGGATGTTAGCTCAGGGCTGGTCTTCCTCACACACACACAAAAAAAGACAAAAACAATTTTAGAAAAAGTTACACACAATAAGAACACATATTTAAAAAAATTTCTGCATTGTATCCAGGATATTGAAGAAAATATGCCTTCTCTGAAACAAGGCTTAAGAGATGTGATATAAGATTCCAAAGAAGGGAAATGAGACTAAAAGAGAAACATAAACTGGCAGAATGCAGAAAATAAAAGGAAGAAAAGTCATTAAAAGAAAGTCAAATTTGAATCAGCAAAAATAGAAAGAAATAAAAGAATGAAATATCACCGACCATCTTTAGTTAACATCTATCAATTCATGTCCATTCAAGTAAATACAAATTTGAATGGCCCTGATAGACATATATCAAAATCTATACCCTAAAATCAGAGACTGTATCTTCATTTGAAATGCCCAGATGACAATTTTACAAAATCAACCATATATTTGGTCACACAAGTCAATAAGAATCACTAATAATTGGCTAAATATTAAAAAATAAGCATACCATATTCTCTTTTCATAATGTAATGAAAGCATAAATTAATAATAAAAAGGAAAAAACACTATGACAGGAAATAAACACACGCACATGACTTTTAAACACTTGTAATTGTGTAAATAGGAAATAAAAATTAAAATTCATAAATATGTAACCAATAATCATAAATAAACACTATATATCAGTACCAATAGGATATGGCTAAAGCAATGTTCAGTATTCTAGTAATTTAAAATATTTTCAATCTTAAAAAGTGTGGCAGATATTGTTAGTTTCCTAACTAGCATCTCCCTACCCTCTAATTACTTGCTGGCAGAAATTACTTTCCACACTTTAGGCTTAAAATAGCAAAAGCTTTGTTGGATGTATAGTTGAATTTGCATGTGGAGCTGGAAACTGTTCTAGCTACCTATAAAACATGTGTGGAGATAACTCTGATATGGTGAGAATGGTAGAATAGAAAGATAGAAAATACAGGGTGGCCTTTAAAGATATCACTGAGCTGCTAAACCAGCTGTGGAATCACCCTGTCTGCAGACTTCTTGTTATGTGAGATAATAAATGTCCCTATTGTTTAAAATGCATTTATGAGGATACTCTCTTTCAACAGAAAGTGATACTATGAGCAAGAAAGAAAATAAATGAATTAAGCACACAATTGAAAAGTTAGAAAGAGAGCAATAAAATATAAGGAAAGAAAATGGAGGGAACAGAAAAAGAGCAGCATAAATTAATGTTTAGTAAACCTTAAAAGAAATACATGTAAAAAACAAACTGAAAATTGGTTATTTGAGGGAGAATGGAGCAAACAATGATATAATCAACTAATTTAATTAAAAAATAAGAAAGTATAAATGCATACATTTTGAAATGAAAATGGAGGAAATGACAGTTGAGAAAAAAAATCAGAGAATATCTTCCTCAAATCTTTACAAAGAAGCACAGAGCATGGATTAATTGCATATTTTAGGATGCTATTAATTATAATAACCTTTATCTCAGAAATAGACAATCTAAACATTCTCATTCCATTGAGTAAATTGAGAATACTTTTAAAGAATTATCCTCAAAATGTACCGAGACTTAGTAGTTGCACAGAAAATTGCTAGCAAACCTTCAGGGAATATAAACCCAATGATTTTAAACTGCCGAGAGCATAGAGAAAAGGGACAGTTCCAAATTCTTTTTACCAAACTAGCATAATTTATATAGTTATTTTTCTTTACTCTTGCCTAAGTCCATTGGCTAGTACTACTATAACATTGCAAAATAATTAAGATATATACTAATATGTTTTATGATATTAATTAGTGAAGGGAGAAAATATATAATTCTCTCTGTAGGTGTACAAATGGATTTTATGAAATTCAAAGCCAATCCTAATTTGGGAGAGGATAAGATATTTTTATGCAATAGGAACATAGGGATACTTTAATGTGAATATAAAAAGCCAAATGTATGATTACTTGCGAAATACTACAAGAAATTTTATTGGGGGCTGGCCCTGTGGCCAAATGGTTAAAGTTCCATGCACTCCGCTTTGGCAGCCTGGGTTCGTGGGTTCGGATTCCAGGCATGGACCTACTCCACTCATCAGCCATGCTGTGGAGGCATCCCATATACAAAATAGAGGAAGACTGGTACAGATGTTAGCTCAGGGCTAAACTTCCTCAAGCAAAAAGAAAAAAGAAGAGGAAGATTGGCAATGAATGTTAGCTCAGGGTGAATCTTCCTCACAAAAAAAAAAAAGAAATTTTATTTAATTTAGGAGCATGAAAAGTATTTTTATCATCACCATTATTTTGCATTGTTATTGTCATATTAACCAATGGAATTAAGCAAGCAAAAGAAATAAGAGATACATAAACAAACAAGAAGTAGGAAACATTTTATTATTTGGTGATATGTTCATATGCCTGAAGACAAAAAAAAAATCAGCTTAATGACAATTATTCTATTGAATAATAAGAATTATAAAATGATTATAAAATTAACGAAGGCAGGGGTCAGCAAATTTTTCTCTAAAGGACCAGATAGTAAATATTTTTGGCTTTTTAGGCCATATAGTCCCTTTCAACGTTCAACTTTGCTTTTTAGCATGAAAGCAGCCATAGATAAATATGTAAACAAGTGGGCATGGGTGTTTTTCAATAAAACTTTAGTTACAAAAATAGAGAGAGGGCCGGATACAGCCTGAGGGCCTTAGTTTGCTGACCTCCAAATTAATGTATAACAATTAAAATCTCTCTTAGATTTGCACAGCATCCAGTTAGAACATGTAATGAAATAAAGCAATCTCACTTATAAGAAAAGGAGTAAATTACAGTTAATAAATGTGAAAGATTTATACGAAAAAACTTTAAAACTCAATTGAAGTAAGATATGAGAAGCCTAAGATTGCTCTTAGCCCTGAAGACCAACTGATATGAATATATCATTTCTCTCCAAGTTAATCTAGAAATTTAACATGACCCCTATAAATAATCAACATAATTATTTGCAGTATATTTAACTTTATATAAAAAAGAAAACAAGAATGCTGAATAAATTGTAGATATTAAACTATATTTGCATTAATAAATGAAAAGACACGCAGATCAAAGAAATAAAATAGTCCAGAAAGAGACTTCCAAAATATGAAAATTTGGCATGTATTAAATGTAGCATTTCAGATCAAGTAAATACTCCAAAAAACATTTGAGAACAACTCGATTGAAAACAAAAGATATTTTTAAAATATCTCTTATAATTTTACATTGAGCAAGAACTTTCTAAGGAAGCTGAAAACCTAGAAGCTCTACAACAATTGACAAATCTGATTAAACAACCAAAACAGCCATGGTGATGATGATGATTGATGATGATGATGACGATGATGATGATAGCTTATAGTTGCAAAGCACTTCATATGTGCTAGACATTTTTCTAACTATTGAAATGGATTAGCTCCTTAATCTTTCTGAAGACTGTATAATACTAGCCTTATCTGCATAGGATCTGGCACAAAGCTGATCTGGTCAGCTAGTAAATAGTGGAGGGATTAAATTTTCTTTAAGACAAAATAGAACATGCACAATATCAAAATACAAATAAAACATGCAAAAAGCATTAGTTAGATATATGGCGAAGGGCTTATTTCATTGACATATGATTAATTCTTTCATATTAGTAATTAAAAAAAATTTTTAAGGCAAATGTAATAACAGGCAATTTGTAGAGAAAATAATAAGCAACATATGAACAGGTACTTTGGAAGACTCAACTCCTAAATAAAAGAATGCAGAATAAAAATTTGAGGCAGTTTTTTTTTATATTGACACAGATCTGAAAGTTTATTGGAATCAACTAAAGTCTATTGGAAAAAAAAAGTGAAAGAAGAATACAAACATTTTGAGTGCAATTTGGCAATATAAAAATTTTTTAAATGTACATATTTTTAATCTAGTCATTTCATTTATGAATTCTACACATACATTTATAAAAAAGCTTGAAACATATGTAAAAATATGTAAAATATTTGTCATTTCAGTGTTATTAGTTAATAGCAAAATTCTGGAATGGACCTAAAGGTTTTGTAGTCATAGTCTATTTAAAAGTTTAAAAAATAGTTTAAAATTTTTTAAATTATAATAGCTATAATTGTAATATTAGGTATTAAAACAAATGAGATTCCTGTCCTTACGTGCTGATATTGAAATACATAAAAGATATTCTAAGAAAATATAAAACAGTTATACACACATGCACATATAAAGAGTATATATAATGTTCACTTAAAGAAAATTTTTAGAAAAATATAGATATATGCTTGGGATATTTCTGGATGGTTCACAAGAAAATAGTGGCTTCCTGTGAGGAAAAGGAGTGTAGTTTTATATATGCAACTTTGTGTATTTAGGGGTTTTTTTGTCATTGGTTTTCCCAAATAAAAATAACTTTAAAAGATATTAAAATAAAGGTTACTTGTGTGAATTTATACAGTGGAAAAATACTTTTTGAAACACAGGAATGGTTTTAAAATATAGATATACCTTTATATGTTTGATGATTTGTTTCCTGAAGAGGTAAATCCATGGAAGATTGAAACTTTTCTTGGTAAAGAGCGATTCTGAATATACTTTAGAGATTCATTTTCTGAAGGTTTAGACCCTAATACATATATATATATAATTTTTCATTCACTGAAAATTTGATGAACATAGGAATATTCTCTATTTATGACATCATAAAAAGCTGATCTGCTTTTAATGAATCTGAGGACAATTATTTGCCTGCAAAGGATTTTATTACTTTTTTTTTTTTATCAGTTGTAAGCCATTAGTTTGCCATGGTCCACTCTCCCTTCCTTTCTGTTTTTCTTCTCTTGCCACCAGCTAAATATGAAACACCATATGCATGTTTAACAAACACAAGATGAACACAGAAGATTTTTGTTTAAATGCAGAGTTGAATAATACTGCTTTGTGTTGAACTTAGATTTAATTCTAGCTGTTTACTGTTTAATAACATTTCTAGCAATTACCACAGTTGGAGTAGATCTAGACTTTGCCTGAGGTAATGTGTAAAATAATTTAATCGCAAGAACTTTAGTCTGATTATGTATAGAAGTTTATGGGAGTATTTTTTTCTGTTCTTTTTGCTTTGAGTGATGGCTTAATTTAAAAATGACAAATTTAAGAGGAAAAGTTAACAATGAATAGAGAAAATGATGCATTGTGATCTCTAAAATAAATGCAAAGGACATATTTCCATCTCCTATTAGCATGGATATTGAAGCAAGTCATCATTGCAAAAGGTAAGGGAGGGATCCTTTTAAACTAGTTGTCAGGATAGTGAATAGGGGAAATTCAGTAAATATTAATATACACATTTTCTTGGGATGACAATGTGCATTTAATATACTCATCCTTTTATATCAAATTGTTCTGCAGAGATGCAGTACTTAATTCTTCAAAAGAAAAAGGAAATGGCCCCTATTGTGAAGAAATTTACATTTACGGCTACAGATAATATATGATCATGTGTTTACAAGCTAACACTTCAGCTAATACGTATATGCAGTTTCAACCCATTGCTATGATAAAATTACTTTATGGAGGACAAAGTGTTAGACCCTTGGTTAAAAATATTAAATTATCTGCCAAAACATAAACTAAATCTTCATCAATGAAAACAAAGAGAAGTTATTGAGAACATCAATTACAATGTGAAACAGCCAGATCTGACTAAGCTTTACCATTAATAACTTATGAACAAAGGACATGAGGGAACAACATTTGTGGAAAAAGAAGGAAATGATATCTTCCCTTTTCTATTTGTCCTTTTTCCCCATAACTAAATGTTAGATTTAATTTCAGAGAGAATGAATATATGAAGAATCATATGTTCTTTTTATGTGTGTTTTGTAAAAGAGAATAAAGCTATGATAATAGGACACTCCCATAGAAAAAAAATCACCAACATTGGATAAGGTAAATATGGTTATTGGCCCTTTGTCCTTAGTCAGTAATAAACATAAATCCTTTATAATCTACAAGAAACTTTTCTTGGTCTCAGTTTCTTCATTTCAGATATTAATTAGAGGACTCTTCTTAAAATTCAATTTTAAGCCTTTTCCAGGTCTAAAACTGTATGATGGTCCTTGTAATCCTTTGCTTATGCCTACAAAGTCTACAAAGGTATAACAGAAGAAAAAATCTATTAGAGGATCTTTTACAAAACATAATTAGAGAATCATGAATATGTCATCCAAAGGACAGTGTAAACTTTGATTTTTCCTTCTTTCAGTGCATACAGGATCTACCTCACCTGGGCTTCCCTCTCCCTTTTCTCTCTATGGTTCCTTCAGTCTCATCTTTCCTCACCCGTCAGGATCAAGGTCCTTCAGAAGTGTCACAAGGTTCCCTAGGTACTGGATTATACTCCTGGCTCTTTCTGGAAAAGGAAAAATAGATTCTGACTCTATATTACTCAAGGGGTTGTAGATCCTTTAAATTTTTCAAAAAGGACAATCCCACCTTTCTTTTGCTAATAATGACAGTTATCCATAACATAACTGCAAAACATCTTATCTCTGCTTCTTTGTGCCTTTTTTCCCCTAAGTCCTTTTTTTCCCTCCAGAGATTAAGGAAAAGTTGAAGGATAGAGGAGTTGAAATAGAAAGAAAATTCCATGCTGCAACAGAGAATTTCATGGAGGGCTCACCATGTTTCTTGACTACTCACCATAGTTTGAAAAGCCCTCTATAGGACCAACCACATAATCATGAAAACAGGTGTCTCACAATATGCACCTTCAAGAAGTTTGCACTCTAATAAGGATATGGCATGATATAGGTAAAAATAGTAAGATAACTTTATTTAGTATGTACTGAAAATGAGGAACAAAGTACCTTGAGACTCCGAGGTCAGTAAGATCACAGTGGTTTCCTTAAATATTCTTTGACTTATAAGGGAGCAATTTTCCAGTTTCCCAGCTTCTCAACTAGATTTCCGAAGTTTCTCAAGGGCAAAAAATATCGCTTTCCATTACTTCACTTTCTCAGCACCTAGCAGTGTCTCCCATGTATATAAAAGATGGAGTGAATCCTTGTCAATTGATTGAAACATGCAGCTACAGTATATTTATTCCACCGTGAAGTGGGGAAGGTCTGTGGGTTTGTTACTCCTTACTTATTTTGTATTGAAAGGATGCTCTTAGCTCAGGCTTTACTCTAAGCCATGGTCACACAAATAAAGCTAAAATTAAAAGCTCAAAATCCCTGTGGAAAACAACTCCTGGAATATACTTTAATAAAAATGTTTCATATTGAGAGGAATTTCTGTCAGGAGCTAAATTAGACATATAAAATACAAAGAACACTGGATACATCAGCATTTGTATGTGGAGCGAGGTGATGAGGGAAGACACATTACTTAATTTTTGAGAATTCTTCTCGTACAGAGTCAGAAAGTGCTTGTATTTAATCTCTGATAAAGTCTAAGCACTTCCTTAAGGTATTTTTTCCCCTAAGGAAATATATTTTATTAAAAGAACATTCCAAGATGTTGAGCCAGCCCTGGTGGTCTAGTGGTTATGATTCGGGGCTCTCACTGCCACAGCCCAGGTTCATTTCCTGGTCATGGAACCACACCACCTGTCAGTTGTTATGCTGTGGCGGCAGCTCACATAGAGAACTAAACTAACAACTAGGGTGCACAACCATGCACTGAAGCTTTAAAAAAAATTCTAAAATATAACTTAATGTGTAAGGGCAAATACTGATGAGAGAGTAAGTTTATATATGTTTACCAAAATTTTAAATAAAACTTCACTTAAATCAGTTCAGCAAATGTTTACTCCACATCTACTATATAGAACGTACTAAGCTAGCTGCTGTGCTTATTAAAAAGGAGTAAATAAAATGTCAAGCAATACTACACATACTAGTGGGAAAAACTTATTGACATTTAAAATTTAACCTTATTCTATTAACATTGCTTTGCTATAGAATATGCTACAGGTTTACCCATGTCTTATTTATTTGTATGTTGCTGGTTTTTTTAAGGAGCAGAATAACATACATGCTCTGTTATTTTTCTTTGCTGTTTTTCTTTCTTAATATTTTTAAAGTAATATCTTCATACCATTTTTCAGAAGAAATTTTGATTATAAAAAGAGAAGACACATATGCAGTAATATTTTTTATGCACACCTCACAAATTTCAAAGCTTACTGAATCTCTTACCATTTTGTTGTCGTTTTTAATGCGCCTGTTAGCAAACCACAGAAATTTACCATATGATTCAAATTCTGTGTTCTTTGCAGAAGCCTAGCATGGATACCATTTCAAATTTATGGCTCCATAGTTTTAAATATTTGATGTTCGAGAATGTTTCCTGCTGACCAAATAACTCTTTCACTCACAAACATGGGAAGGAAAAAAATGGAAAAGACAAGCTGAGGGAAGCAAATTGTTCTTATAATGCAACAGCTGGCTGAATTAAATTGAATCAATTACAGATTGCATCTTAGATTGAAAAATAGTTTTCAGCAGAGACAATAATATTGTGATGATTTAATTTTTACAGGAGATTCTCATTTACTGAACATGTAAAATAGACAAATGTGACAATTTTCAAGAAATACATGTTAAAATTTTAAACCTCTGGGTTGACAGACTGTGTCATAGTGAAACTGCGGTGACAGTAGGGCTAGGAGAAAATTTGAAGGTTATCTTTTTAATGCAGCAGTAATTAAGTGGGCAGATGTCTTAATTGTGGTGCAATTGGCCTACTTTTCTACAAGCTAAACTTCTTTGCCCGTCTGGACATGGCCAATGACCTACTTTTCTCAGTTCTACCAGTATTGTATACTAACTCACAAAAGTGAAAAGTAAAGGAAATAATGCAGTTGAAATGATGTATGATATTTAGCAATTACTCTTACTTATATTTCCCTTATATATCATGGGGTAAATATACTTTCTTATAGGCCGTGTTATGTAGATTCCTAAATTTAACCCCAATATATGACAGAAAGGCAAGCCTAATAGTGAACATACACACACATACATTTTCATTTTGGTTTTACCTTCACGTTTTCTTTTAACGTTTAAAACATATTTTTGAACACTTCCCTTAGTTGGATTTGTTATGAAGATGGCATAAATTTACTGTTTCTTGTAAAAATCTCAGGGAATGATCTTTTGCCTGAGTCTTAGGCACTGTTGCCTGTGTCTTCTTTATGTGAAATTATTCACTATTAGATTTTTACATTGATTTTAACTTCAAAATGGATATCTTTCTTGGGCTACTCACTACTAGTCATTCTCCATGAGACATTCAGTGCATTTTGCTTTTGTTTTGTTTCATTCTTCTATATAGTCATTCATACATATATGGCTTTAATACATAAATTCACTAAAAAATGCTTATTAACTACCTATGCCATGCCAAGTACTTTGCTGTTGTGTAAAACATGACTGTCTGGTAATGGATATTCAGAAATTTACAATATTTTAAATCCTGAATGTTTTGTCTCCCTCTAAGTAAAAGCATAACAATATTCTGAACTAAGTATTAAGGATTTAAATAATAGGAACATGCTAAGGCAATTTGAGTCATAGTTCGTCTCATTCAGACTAGACTGTTCTGCAGTAACACAAAAATCCTCAGTTCTCCAAAGATGCTGATGATGATGATAAAGTTGATATCTGGTTTATTCTACATGTCTGTTATGGGTCATTGGGGAGGGATAGGGGAGGTGATTTCTGTTTGTGATAGTTGCACATGGAGTCAAGCTGACAGAGCAGCCACCATCTGGAATATTGCTGGTCATGAGCAAAGTGGGGAAAGGAAGCTATGGATGGCAGCACATCCGCAATTAAATGAACCAGCTCAGTAGTGACAAACATTACTTCTACTCACAACTGAACAGCTAAATCTACTCACACAGTCCTATCCAGCCATACAGAGACCAGAAAGTACAGTCCTACCATGTACACAAATGGGAGAATAATCAGAAATATTTGTCAAACAACAGTAATAACTGAAGAACCAGTAGTATTTGACAAACAGTCCCCACCTACTGATCACTGAATATTTGGCTCACCCTCTTTCTCTCATACAAAATGCATTTATATCTCCTCCCTAAGGAGATAAACCAAAGGCCCCTTTACAGTCAAAACATCAATTTCAACGTCCAGGATCACAGAGTTGCCTCTATCACAGAGCCTGACATGTGGTTGTCTTACATAGGTTCTGTTGTGGCAGAATCTATGAACAAAAACAAACACAAGTTATCCTCCCACCCCACCCACACCATATACAATGAAGGAACAAGTTCAGTACAACTGCAGTAATCACTCCTATTTTGGAGAAAGAATAGAGGACATGTAGAGTTGGTTAGCAATTCTGATATGTTACTCGGCAGACATCTGAATGCAGAGAATATTCCTTGATTATACTTCAGTTTTTCTCCCTAGGAGGTACTCCCCAGCCATTGATTTTTTAAAACCCTTTTCTGTTTCCTGTGGTGGGTTCTTACTTTTTCATTACCATCTTTGTCCACATTTGAAAGGAGAGTTGAGACTAAACCCTTCTTGAGGGCTGTGCAACTTTCTCATCCTGCTTCATGTGTTTAGAAGTTTGGAAGCCCAAGTATTGCTTTGTGTCTCAAAGAATTGTAAAAATTTTTACTGCAAGTTTGTGGTTTCTTTCTATTCTATTCCAACTTGTTCCATGTGTAAACACACAACACAATTCTTTTCGGTTTTTTGCATGAAGAATTCTTTACTCACCTTTGCATGACATTTTTGACAAAGCTAATCAGCCCTCCTCCCACTACATCCTTTTCTTTAACCTTTTATTCTGAAATAATTAAAATTTACAGAGAAGTTGTAAAATAGTACAGACAGTTCCCATATACCTTTCATCCATCTCCCCCTAATATTAACATCTTGTATAACAATAGTATAATTATTAAAACCAGGACATTAACAGTATTAACTAGATTACAGACCTAATTCAAATCTCATCAGTGTTCCCACTAATGTTTTTCTTCTCTTCCAAGATCTAATCCAGGATCTCATATTGTATTAGTTGTCATGTCTCCTCAGTCTCCTCTACTCTGTGACAGTTTTTCTTTTTTTTTTTTTTCTTTCATGACCTTGACACTTTTGAAAAGTACTGGCCAGGTGTTCTGCACAACGTTTCTTAACTTGGGTTTGTCGAATAATTTCCCATGATTAGACTGAAGTTATTCATTTTTGGCAAGAATATCACAGAAGTATTATCCAGTTATTTTTGAGATCTCTCTCTCTCTTAATTGTGGGCACCTTGTTGGAGCAGTTTCTCCCTGTCTGCCACCTAGTCCTAAAGCTAATGCCTCATATTTGAGGTTTTTGTTATGGCAGTCCCCCTTTTCTAGGAATCATTTTGTGTCAGTCATAATGAACTAGGTTATGTTAAAAAAACTGCAATTTGCATATCTTACTGCTTAAGAGAACACACACATATTTCTCACTCACGCTACATGGGAGTCACTGGTTGGCAGAGAGGCTTTGTTCATGGTGGTCTCTCAGATATTCAG
Source organism: Tapirus indicus (assembly GCA_031878705.1). NCBI lineage: Eukaryota > Metazoa > Chordata > Mammalia > Perissodactyla > Tapiridae > Tapirus > Tapirus indicus. The sequence continues at coordinate 22,477,447 of CM062942.1, read as the reverse complement.
GCTGATAAAGCAACACCACTTTCACTGTTTCTGGTCATCAAGGCAGAGAGCATGTTACATCAGCGGTTAAATGCCCCGGCCTGGAAGTGACACATCATGCTTTTACTGTCAACTCACTGTTTTGATCTAGTCATGCAGCCCCACCTAACTATGAGGCCACCTAACCGGGAAGTGCATTCCTACCATTTGCTTGGAAGGAGGAGACCAGAAATATTTGACAAACAGCATCAGTGATGACCACATGCCTACTATAATACTTTATAAATTTTAAAATTATTTTTACAAAATTATTTTCTGATTTTGTACTTCATGCATAATGGAGAATCTGAAAAGAGCTAAAAATATAAAGGATAAACATAAAATTATTCCTAATTCAACCCTCAGAAATTATGCACGAGTGTTTATGTTTGTTCCCTTGCATTTGCTTTTCCACATGTGTGTGTGCATGTGTTTGTATGTAACTAGGATTACACTTCAGAAACAGGTTTATATACTGCTAAATCTCACCTACTGTAAAAATTTTACCATTTCAGCACAAATGCCTTGAAATGATTGATTTATTAAATGACTGTATAATGTTTCATCACATGTATGAAAAGACATATTCGTTTATATTTTCCTTTGTTAGATATACCATGTTTTTAATATTCTACTATTTTAAAACTGCTATGATATAATCTATTTAAAACACATTCTTTCGGTTTTTCTACTTATTAGCACAGCATATGAAAGCTGGACAGATTGTCATGAGATTTTTGGAAGCTTATATGTGGTGCTTGGTTTATTTATTATTCCTGGATATATGCTATCATGAATAAATAAAGTTCTTGCTGCACCACACTTTATAGCACATAGAGTGTTCTTACTTACCTGCAAAGCAATTGCATCCTAATTCCAGAACATCACCAGCCTCACAGATGAATTTTAAAGCATCTTTTAAATAATAAATGTTTTGCTATTCGTCTTCTTGGGGTTTCCAAGCATATCTACAAATTCTCCTGGGTTTCTCTTATTTAAAAACTACACTGTTGCAGCTGTGAGAATGAGCCTCTCAGATCTCTGACTGTAGGGAGCATAATTGACAGAGGTCTGCAGTTATTGCCCTCTGAAATCCATCGTGGTATTGGCACTGGCGCCACGCTTCTTATGAGCTTCTTCCAGCCAATGACTGAATGTGGCAGAGATACTAAGACAGACGTGTTCTGGGAAACATAGGACTCCTTTGACAGCAGATTTTGGCTCAAAGAATCCCCATCAGCTTTGCTGCAACTTTCTTAGCACTGCACCCAATCTAATATATTTCCTGCCCAAATTTATCTTCTTTTTTCTCTCTTCCATGGAAGTTAGACCTGCCTCACAGTGTGACAACTCTTCCAGTCCCCTCTGGTTCCCTCCCCATTTTTCCTTGATAGGTGTTTTCCCCAATAAATCTCTTGGACATCTAATCCCATATTGGCATCTGCTTCTCAAAGGACCCGAACTAACATATACATTTTTTTCTGTTTCTATTCTCTTTGCATGTGAAAGAACATGGTATGTTCTTTGCTTTCTTGTTTCAGATTTTAGTGGCCAGGATTCTAGATATTTGCCATATCCTGTGTGATTGGTCAGGGCAAAATGTGCAGTATAGGAAGGAATAGATTAAGGCACAGGTTTACAAAGATGGGGTCATTCCATACATATTACTTAGCTATTTTTAAATTTTGTTTGTTTTTTCTTAGTAATATACATTAGCTTTCCATGATAACACACATAAAGCTAGATCATTATTTTGAAATAATCACTTAATATTCTCTGTTGAAGGATTTAGGCTCGGGCTACAAATTATTTCTCAATCGAGCTTCATTACCCTTTTTAACTAGTGAGATTCTTTACAGGTTCTACCAATTCATTTCAGTTCATTTAATATGGGGTATTTTGAAGTTTTTTATTTTCTTTTTTTCTTTGTCTTTGACCCAGCAGATATTATTGGGAAAGAATATGAGAGAAGGCATGTTAGCAATTTCTAGCCAGATATAGTTTTAAGTAAGTAGTCTCTCTAACTTTTGTATCCAGATGTTATTCTTTTCAACAAGCTTTGCCTCTCCATCCTCTTCATTCATGACAATTTGTTCTTTCCCAAATTAAAGTTGAAGCTAGAAATCAAACTTCTCAGCAAGATATGAGAGAAAGACCTCCATGACATCTCCTCTCCTCTCTCCAGCCCCATCATCAGCCACTCCCTATCTCCAAACAATCAGACACTATCCAATCACTTTCAATCCTAGATTATTTCTTACTCTTCTGGACCTCCTTATCTAAATTCATGTTTTTCTTTATGCCTTGAATATCTTTTCTCCTTTTCTATTTCTGATTAATTCTTACACATCCTCAACGATCAGCTTAGAAAGCACTGCTTCTGTACACCTCACCCTATCCCCACCCCATCCAACTCTAGGTTCATTTGTTTCCTTTCCAACTGTCTATGGTAACATCTATCATCCTGTTGTTGCTGTATCTGACAGCCCCAAAAGTGTTTCCTGAGTTTCCCTGACTCCTCAGATTCTCATTATGCATCTCTTCTTTGTTATCTTGAACAGCGCAACTCAGTAGCACATACCACAAAATTTAACATAAATAATAAAGTACATGAAACACATATACATGGATATTTATTTATAAATTAGGTAGTGTAGTAGAGATAACAGATATCAATATAGACTTAAATCTCCAGATATCTAAACACAGAATGCAATGGTAATCAATGAATATATATTAAATGACAGATGTACTTTCTTTACTTCATGGAGAAGAACTAACCTTACATGGTTTCATTCTCTTTTTATGTCACATGTAATGAAGTTTTTAATGGTCAAGTTATAAGAAAGGGGCATGGACACTTTATATAGAACAGGGTACACTTTTCTGCCTAATAATGAAGACTATCCATTAATCAACACAATGACAATTTACACTCAATTCTATCCTAAGGAAAAGGCAATGTTTAGAATGATTTAAGAAATAGAAGTTTCATTTTGAATAAAAATATATGTATGAGAAAGAGACAAAATATTTATATGGATATATATTTCTTTTTAAATTGGTTCTTTCTGTAGGCATGAAAAGAATGAGCATCAAGGAAAGAAGAAATAGAAGAGTAGATAACTTTATGTATTATGTATGTATGTATTCATTTATTGCCCTATAAATTATAATATAGAATTGAGGAAGATAATATAGGGTTTATAACATTCAGCAAAGCTAGTAAAATGGCTTGAAGACCCAGGCAAAGCTAAAAGGCCCCTTAAAGAGCCAGAAAAATTTAAATTAAAGTAATACTTTTTAAGTTTGGGGCAATAATGGTAGAGACTAATTTGAATGAAAATGTTACTTACCTCTAGAAATAGAATATGGAATCAGAGAATTATCACTTCCCAAATTAGGCAAAGTATCTGATTTTTCTGAGCCTTAGTTTCCTTCAGTATAAAATGGCACCAAATGGCATGCCTATCTCCCAGGTTTGTTTGAGTAAGTGATATAAATACAGTAAAAGACTAACAATACCACAAATTAGTATACAATCTGATTCTCAAAGAAGGGGGGGAAGGATTAAAGTCCCCAGCACCAAAATCACCCATTACCATCCATATTTAAGCTGTACTTGCAAGTAATGGGTGAATTGTAAATCCCTATAGAAAAGACATTATTATCCCATTGGATTACTAATAGTATCATTATCTAGTTTTTTTAGGCATAAATTTTTGGTTAATAAAATCAGTCTAAATTACTGAGGAAATCAAAACAGAGGTTTGAAAGGTTTACTTTTTCTACAATAGTAAAATTAATTAAATTTCCGTTTTTTCTTAAATAAACATAGTATTGGTGTACCTGTTAATGACAATGATCCCTTACATTTTGTAGAGAGTAGCTTGAGCCTAACAAAGGAAATTTAAAATTTTCAGAAGGTGAAATAGGAATGAACATGAATGATTTTTTTAAAAAATGGAAATAAGTAATTAAAGCTACATCCACTTACGTACCTGAATATAATGCACATCATGAATCTTGTTCATCTCTGTTGTCTAGAGCATAGCCTGATACATAGTAGATGCTTAATAAATATTGGATTAGTGAACTTTGTATTGGATTCTAAGAGAGAAGAAAATCACAAGGAGTAAAGTATTTAAGAACAAAGCGATTCCCCCAACTATGAACAAATACATTGCTGTGTGTTTACCTTGAAAGGTTTGCATAGGATTAATACATTATGAAATGTGCATATTCTTTTATAGAAGACTTGCACCATAGCTTCACTTGGGTAAGCACGTTTGTGATTTGAATGTAAATGTAAAATACCAGTGGACTCTGGGACGATTCATTTAATCAGTCTAAGCTTCAGTTTCCTCATTAAGAAGGTCAGGAATTTGGGTTGGATGTTGCTTCCAGCTCTGGCATTCTAAATTTCTATGATTATGAGTTTTACTTAAATAAAACAGGTTCATTAGATAACCTGGATTTTATGGCTATAAATGGGAAAACATATACTTAGTTCACAGTATCAATAATATATAATAAAAATAATTTATTTGGTTATGTCTTTCGTAGTTAATTTTTTTCTTCTATCTTACCTTTCAGAACGTATGCATATTTTCTTGGTACTAATTTTATTTTTTCTTGCAAGTATACAAGCAAAGAAACATGCCAATTACTTTTTTAAAGGGTGTAAAAATGACTCAGTATAGGAGACTTGGAAGTTATAACAATAAGGGGAATTTCTGTTTCTAAATTCAGTGTCTCTTATAGTTCCCAAAGGATTGAGAAATATTTTTAAAACACTGTGCAAGTTCACGTTCATGACTAATTGCTGTGAAGAATATTGTGCTCATATAATATCAGTGTGTGTAACACAGACAAACCAAATTGAAGTTTGACAGTATCCATCTCTCATTTTTTTAATTGAAAATAAAACCTATTAAATTTGCTGAAGCACAGTTTCTATGGAACCACTTTTCTGAGTTTTATCTCAAATGTTGCACAGCACCAGAGAAGAGTATTATCTGCTCCTCACACAGTCAACAAATGTAGTGTTGTGCTAGTTTCAAAAAGTTACACACACTATGGAAGGAGAAATTCATAGAAAATTAAAGTGAAAAAAAGGAAACTTTTTAAAATTTTATTAAAATAATAAGTGCCTAATAATTTGAAATTTTCTTTTTGCTCACCTATGTATCACACAAAAGTTGGGGGAAATTGCTCTGTTTATTTAAAATATTTAGCAGGCTCGTAAACCTTATCTGGATGTATTTTACTTAAATTCCTTAAAATAATTCACTTCTGGACTAAGAGCAAGTAAGAAATTTCAGCCCCCAAACTAATTTTTCTAACTGAAGCAAGAATTTGGAAGGAAGGTGCCATCTGAACTCAAGTTATAGCACTGATAATTTTAAGCCTGAGGAAAACTGATTATAGTGTTTGCTCATCTTAGAAAACAGGGAAATCCTAGGTAACAGGGGAGAAAAAAAAATGTAGTTGGAAAATCTAATTGACTGTTCATGCTTAAAATAAATAAAGCAAATAAAAACACAAAAGAGGCTTCTTCTTATTATCACACAATTATATGTTTTAAAATCTGAATTTGGACTCCTTGAAGTAAAAAATTTACTTGAGGAAATTCTCAGTACCTCTATCACTACAGAAAGTCCTAGTGTGTACATGGGCAGAGTCGAAGTCCTAGTGTGAAACTGCTGAAAGTGGCTAAATTGTTGCATGACTTGACAAATGTGATAAAACATGGAACTGCATGCCTACAATGATAGAGTGGTTCATTGTCATGTCTATTTTTACCTAGTATGAGAAAATGATGTCTTTTTTTTTAACAGAAATTCTGAAAACTTTCAAAAACATAGAAAACTGAACTCTAATGCTGGAAAGAAAATTGAATGACATTTGACTACTTTCCCCCTCTCCCAGCTCCATTCTGAAGATCTGGAAACAGGCTCTGGAGGGATAAATGGCCAGACAGAAGATTTCTGTTAGCCCATCTCAGGGCTGGAATTTAATTTTATGACACTCTACCCTTGGTTTTCTCTCTTCCCTATTCTGATTCCCATATTCAGCTTTCCCTTTTTTTTTCTTGTATATTTTATGTGATTTTTCTCTTCATTGCTTACTAGAAAGCAAGATTAATTAACCAAGCATGCATGTTTTGTTTCCCAGACAATTCCCAGCTGCCATGACTGTGTCCAGGATGTCAAGGTTTTACATAGTCCTATGAGTCCTGAGAGAGGAACAGGTAAAAGCCAGATGGCAGGACCTTCTCTTTTGTCCTCCTCCAGCCTAATATCGTCACTTGCTCTAGGATTCCCATGCCTTGGGATCCATCTCTGCCTGGTAAGCAAGATGATGAGAAAATTCAGAAAATTGGGTTTTTCTTCCTGGGGATTACCTCCTGATATTTTAGTTGTTGATGCCTTGGGCTGACTTTTCATATCTGATAACTTCCTGCTTTAATTTCTGCCACTGAATATTAGTAGATAAAGTGTTCCCAAACGAGATGGCAATGTGGTTCAACTGTAAAGTCTGGGAGTCAAGAGATAGGATTTCGGTCCTTCACCTGATTTCTGATCCATGATCATACACAGTTCTAGGATGATACATGGTTCTGGAACATAGTTATTAAGAGTTCAAACTCTGGGTTCAAAGCTAAGTATGCTCTTGAGGGAATAATTTGAGAGTTCTGTGCCTGTTTCCTCATCAACCAAAGGAGATAATAATAAAACATAAATAACAGAATTTTTGTGAGAAAAAAATAGGAATTTATTTGGAAAGTTTAGCATTATGCCTGACAAAGAGTAGTGCTTGATAAAATTTAGCTATGATTATTACTATTATTGTGGCTTTCTACTATCCTTATAGCAATTACTACAACCATCTACTTCCCTCCTAGAAAGAGTTTATTGAAATCTGCCGTATGGAGAAAGGATGGGTTTTTGAGTTAGACGTACCTGCATTTAAAATATCAACTATGTAAGTTACTAAGTATATAAACTCTGGATGAATTATTCAATCTTTCACAGCCCTGGTAGTCCTCATCTGTGAAATGGGAATTATATTAGAGAATTGTTTTTAAAAAACAAAATGAGGTCTGACAGTCAGTGAGAGAGAAAGAAAGAGTTTGTTTCTGTCAAGTGGTAATGTGGAGGTAAGCCTTATGGTAAATGTGTGCTGGGAAGCAGGGAGAACTAATAGGGAATCAGAATCCTGCAAGATTCTTAAGGAAATGATTTAGTTCTGGGCATATTTGTGTATTTGGTAGTACTTCGGGAAGGTGTGACATAGAAAATAAGTTGCCCAAATGAAAAATAAAATAAGACATCTCTGTTACCCTGTTTAACGTAAAACATTATCCATGGCAGTTTGCAGCTGTTTGTGAGTATGGTGTGTGTTAAAGAGCCCAGAGGTCTTTGGAAATTTGAATCCTCATAGCTAATAAAGAACACAAATGAAAATGATAATGTTGCAGTTTTAGTAGACTGGGTTTTGGATTATTTTGTAATTATGATGTTATGGTTTTCTCTTACTAAAATGCTAGGCCAGTAAAGCCTAATAACTTGGTGGCTTGCCAAGTATGATGAGCACGTCGCTTGATTTGCTCCTGTGGTTGCAGAAGAGTTTGAGCGTTTCTGAAGCAGAAGCAGAGAAAAAGAAAGTTTATTTAAATAATATAATTCAGGGGGCCAGCCCAGTGCCATGTGGTTGGGTTCGGGCAGTCTGCTTCAGTGGCCTGGGGTTTCGCGGGTTTGGATCCTGGGCGCTGACCTACACATTGCTCCTCAGGCCATGCTAAATAGAGGAAGATTGGCACAGATGTTAGCTCAGGGCCAATCTTCCTCACCAAAAATAAAATAAAAATAAATAAATAATGTGATCCAGAAGTGAAATAGAGAGGGGAAAAAAACTTTCTTGGTGTTCAGGGCTGGTCTGTCTCTGGTTCAATAAAGGCTCTCTCCAGAAATATAGCTCCGATGAGAGATTTGAAATGACACCATCAATGATTACACTTGTCCTATGTTTGTTTTTTCAAAATAAAAATATTTCTCCAATGGATGGCACATAAAGTCTCTATATTATCATTTAATTTCTTCCTAATTGATTTTTCCCCCAGAGCTAAAGAAAGGGGCTGACAGAAGGGAAGCAGAGAAGAAAAGAAACAGGGGGTGGTAGATTATATTATTGCTCAGAAATATTTACTTACTCTTGCCTTTCCCTACTCAAGGGGTATAATATATTTCTCTATTCTTTGAGTTTTGGGGTTGCTTATATGACTTGCATTAGCCAATAGAATGTAGTGAAAGTGACAGCATGCCTCTTCTGAGTCTGGTCTTAGAGGGCTTTGTGTTTTTTTGCTTATAGTCTTATGCTTCTGTCATTGCCATGAGGATATTTCTGAGATAGCCTGTCAGTTCAACAAGAAAGAAGAGATACATGAAGCAGAGCTGCTCCAGCCAAGTCCAGCCTAAATCAGGTGATCCCTAGTTTACCCACTGATGTATAAGAAATAAATACATAGTGTTTATTTAGTATGTAACCAGGATTTTGTGTTTGTTGTACAGTGTGTCATAGCAATAGATAACTGATACAGTAGGGCCTGCTGAAAACCAGTTTTGCCTACTCTCCATAATTTTTCAAGTTCCTTTCCCCTCACCTGAGGCCTGAAGAAACTCATTGAAGGGAATATAGTGTAGACATAACTCTGCTCAAGTCTCTATGCATTTTTCCAGGCCCAAGAAATGCAACCATGATTATGCTTTCTCTTGAAGTATATCAAATTACTTCCTTAAAGCTTGTTGGTTTTTAGTTGCATCTATTGTTTTTAATCCACATCCTTTCATGAAGAATCTCTTAAACAAAACAAATGATCAGTGAAGGGTGTTTTACTTGTCTCTTTTGCTCTGATTTTCTTGAATCTTCTCATGGTGATTTATACAAATTAACTCTTTGTCTAGGATTGTCTATTCAAATCCCAGATCCTTAGTCTTAATATTTTCTTCTTTAGCTCATTGTTATTTACTACTTTGTATTGTGTGCAGAAAAAAATCATTATTGGAGCTTTTAAAAAGTGTATGAGATGGAAATACAGTAAAGTATATTCATCTTTGTTTTGATCCTTTCAGACATGCTCTTTGACTACTTGTACAACTTAACAGAAAATTGGGCACAGTGTGAGGGCATCTTCAAACTCTCTTTAATCTCTGTAAACATTTATCAGCTACAAAGTAAACCAATCCAATCAGAACTATAGGTTGAAACATTACCTTACTCCTCTCTTTATTCAGGTGAATCCTGCCAGTTTTATAAAGGAAGATCCTAGAATTTAGTCACTTGATAAGTTATGAAAAAGTTTCAGGAGGTTGACTGGGTTACCTCAGTGGAAAAAGCAAAACTTGCATAAGATTTTTTCTACATATCTCTGGTATTTGCATGATTTACTTAAAAATTGATCCACGCTATTATTTTTCAAAATATAATTTTCTCTTATTCAGGCCTGCTCCCTTTGTGGTTATTATTATAACTTGACAATTATGAATATTAAAATAGTGATCCATTCTTAGTACCCACTATCGATAGCATTAGAGAACCTTTATATGCTCCAAAAAAGTCTTACCTGCTCCCATTTTTAATTTTGATCCAACTTTCATCAATCCATTTTCCATCTAATAATCAGTGATATTTTAAAAAACAAATCATATTATTTCATTTTTTGCTTAAACTCTTCAATCATTTTCAATTTCACTTGGAATAAAATCTAAAGTCTTAAACATGGTCCTAAATTCTCTATTTCTCCTGGTCTTCTTTTCTGTCATCCTCGCTATCTTCTTTCATATCCTCTGAAAACCCCTTTTCTAGAAAACTCTTTTGTCATCTCAGGCTTTAGCCAGTAGCATTTGCAAAAACATAGGAGGACAATAATGTTTGGAAAATTCAGGAAAGGACAACTGTGCTTTATGAGTGTGGCGTAGGGACATATAAGGAGTAGATGCAAAGATTACCTTATGTTTGCTCATATGCTACTGAATATATTTCTGCTTATGTTTGTGTAAGTACATATGATAACATATGCATTATATAAATGCATATATCATCATGCTTTTCATGGTAAATCAAGATAAAGTGTAATAAATTCAAATTAACAAGTGTGATCAACTCTCTTACAATATAGGTAATATAATTTATTTAACCTCTTTGAGCCTCAGATTTCTCATCTAAAAAAATGATAATACCTACTCACAGGGTTGTTGTATTTCAGAGATTACTTTTTTGTAAGACACGCTAACCACTCAGTGCATCAGAGCTGTTCTGTGCACATCAGGGAGTTAACTGCAGTGAGGAATGTTAAACACAAAACACAGATTTTACTCCAAATGAGATTATAACCTCTCTCAGAACAGAAATCTTTAAAGGGCAAAAGGGATAAATACCCATTAACCTACTCATCTTTTAATATAATGACTAAAAATAGTAAAATTTTTTGGACCGAGAATTCCATTTCCCAAATGCAGACTCCTGCCATGAGGTCACTGAGGAAAGCTTTGATGGTGAGCATTGACCTCAAATATTTAAAGAACTAAATTCACCATGTTTGTGTGCCCAGGACCCATTGCCCTTTAGGTTCAGCCACTATATATTTCTCTCTGATTAAGCACACATTCCAATATTAACAAACATTTTTGTCTTGATTATCTTTTGCTAACAAAGCTTCCAGGAGTGCCTTAGCCAGCTACATCATTCAGGAAAACAGTTTAAAATTACCACACTAGTTTAGTTTAAAAAAATATTACGAGCAGATTAGGTAATGGAGACTATTGTAATGCCTGAAAGAAAATGAATATAAAAAACATTTAAGAAAACAACTTAAGAAATTCATAGTCTATGTACCACTTTGCAGAGAGCTCAAAAGTTTAGACTTTAAAAATAAACTGTACCCTGTCCTTTACAAATTTGTTGCAAAACTCATGAGACATATTTTTTTACCCCATTGTTAGTGCCTCTGGTAACCACTAAAAATGCAACTTGTATTGTAATCTTCTTACAAGGATTTTATTTTGGCCAGAGTCCATAATTGGAGAAAAATGTTATTGAAAACAAATTCAACTTGAAGATCCAATTTGATACTGACTGGGAAAGGCCTAATATGCAAGTATTAATCATGAGTTTACAAACTGATTAACACACTCATTAATAATTTCATCTTATACAAGCATTGCTTTTTTTCTGTTTTTCTGATTTAGTTTATGCCAAACACAAGATTCAGTCCAAGGAATTTTCTATGTACAGTCATTCACTTGAAAATACAGGGCTTCCCTAGGATAGAAACTTAAATATTATATTCTTTCTGATATTTGATGACTCTTAATGAACAAGAGAGAAGTAGAGATAGAGTGAATCTGGTACTGGTATAGTTCACTACATTTGGTGTAGAATGTAGGTTTAAGTCCAGGGTAGTAGTTTCATGACACTGGGCTATTTACTTAACTTCTCCATGTCTCAGTTTACTTCTGGGGATGACAGTAATGATCCTCATGATGATTTGATAAGATCATAGCAATAAGTTGTGTGTGTTGCTGTAGCAGATTGAGTTCCCCAGGAAGCTAACTCTTACTTGAAGATTAAATTTATTAAGGAATGTTCTTGGGATAAACACTGTGGAAGGGAATATGGAATATACAGAAATGTGATTAGGCAGAAGGAGAAGCTGAGCAGCAATGCAGTCTCAATGGAAGCCTCAGCCAACCCATGGAGAGTTCTGTAGATGGGATGAATCTTCAGAGGAGTCCTGAGTTTGGACGAGAGGAATGAGTTTTCATACCCTCTCATAGATCAGTCATTAGATGTGGGCCATCTGGAACTGAGGAATGATCTTCGCTGAGTCTCTTCTCTTTAGCTGAGGCAATCCCTGAAGAGGGTTTGACAGTTGTCAATCAGCAGTAGTACTTCCAGCACGTGGGATAATCAGCCCTTCATTTCTGAAGGGGATCTGAGCAGCACTTCAGTGTCCACCACAGTTAGTCACAAAATCAACTGCAAGTGTTGAACGATATATGTTATTATGAGAAGGGTCATCTTCTGTATTTCAAAGAGATCTTAGAAGTTCCATTCTGCCTCTTTTGTTTAATTCAACTGCACTGCTTTTCAACTTGAATTTGCTTTTCTACATTGGGTCAGGCATCTTACGATGTGTCTTGCATATCTTATATCACTTAATTTTTATTATAACCTGGTAAATTTTGTATCATTTTCAATAAGGTACTTTGAGGAAACTGATATAAAATGGAGTGTATAAGCTTTTGAATTTACAAAGCCACTGTATAGTGAAATAAGAATTCAAACCCCAATATTTTTTAATCTAAAGCCTGTGAGATATTTTATTTAGAACTTTGGTGGGCTTGGATTTTGCTATAACTTATAATTTATTCAAGCTATTTTGACAAAATCTTTTAATGCCTACAAGGATTTTACTTTGGCATGTGCTACAGGCAACAATGATCATGTTAAGATTAAATGCTAGATCTTTTAACTTTTTATATAATTTTATAAGTAGGTTAACTACATGGATTTCAATTAATTATTAAAACGTGTGTTTTATTTGGATAGATGGACAGGTGGACCTAGAATTTTCATAAACGTCAGACAGTTATTCTTATATCTTATATAAAATATATTGGCTTCATAATTTTTTACTATACTATTCACTCATTTTGATTTAGAAGCACAAGTGAACTGACTAAAATGAGGAGTTACATAACTGTTAAATGCCAGTGTCCAAAATAGAGTGAACTGAAAATATCATAAGATATAATGTGATATGCGCACATTAGGTGGTCTTTAAGCAAATACAATTTATCTTCTTAGATACACTTGATAGAAGAGCATAAGCAGTACACCATGAGAAGGTAGCAGAGAACAGCTGAGTTTTTGATGTAGTTCACTCATGTAAGGCAGGGAAGTGGATGGCATATTCAGTGAAGGTAGTGAGGATTATAGGGACATTTCTCTATAACCAAAGGCTCAGAGAAAAGCCTTGGAGGTACAGAGAAAGTGAAAAGGACATCCAAGTGAGAGAAAGCACAATGTATCTGGGCATATAAGTCTCAAAGTGGACAGATAACAGGAATGGCTTTTATTTTGGCCTGTGACCAAGGATTGCAATCATATGAAGCATTTTGGGATTGTATTTTAGAAGGCTTCCAAAAGTGTTATTTTCAGCAGTTTAATGGTAGAAGGGAATAGCATCAGCCTCTAGGTCATGAGATCAGAGATTCCAGCTTCATCACATGAGAGTTACTAGAAATTTCCTGTAGGTTATGGCACCAGGTTTTCATACAGTTTTAGCCTCTGGTAGTGATATGATCTTTTCTTAAAAACCTTTGTGAGTGTGTCTTCAAGGTATTTTAGAGGTAAATTGGAATTTATCGCATTGGGACCTGGCTGCTATAGTAAGACAAATTTTAAACAAGAAATTCTTGGAGCAGCATAGGTAGTTTCCAACCTCACTCCCCTTCACAAGAACAACTAACAACTGTTCATGGACAAGACACCACTGAGAAAATCCCAGAACATGGCGGTGAGGCTAAAACACCCCTGGCACCACAGAGACTAAGACAGACCACATTAGAAGGGTAAGAGGAGCAGCTACATACTCACTGAATTGCCCCTCCTTCAGGCTGGCACAGCACCACACCGAGAGATCTCCCCTGAGTCTCCAGTTCCTGCAGTGAAAAAAGAGCCCAGGGTGGACATCCAGCTCCCCCAGCACTGTAGGTCGCTTTTTGTGAGTACCCACTTCGGTCTTGCCTCACAGGGATTGTGGAGGAATCTGTGGGGCTTGGCCACTGGGAATCTGACTGTGACTGGGGGTGGGGGGGGCTTGCAACGAACATTGCTTGGATCTGGGCAGACCGAGTTCCTGCCTGCAGCACCCAAGTAGAATCCCCAACCAGAGGCTCTGTCTTGGGTGCAGAGGCACCACCCCCCCAACCCAGGGAGAGGAGCTGAGTCATAGCTCCACCTACTGCTGAATGTAGCTCCTGACCCTGCCCTGCCAAAAAGCCTGTCCAGAAGACCTGGAAGCTGTGCAGCCCAGCAACAATCAAGCGGAGAGTTCGGCAGGCAGAGCTGATCCTCTGCAGAGCAAAGCCAGTGGCCCCATGCAGCCAACTTAGAGCTTGGATTGGCTTGAGTCAAGACCACAAACAAAGGGCCTTGCTATGCTTGTAGCTGGTTCTCCTGCTCTGCCCAGACAGGGAAACTAATTCTTAGCCCTGCCCATCCCTGAATACAGCCTGCAGCTTGCCTGACCAGGAAACCTAACCAGAACACATGGGAAGCTGTGTAGCCTATCCAACAGCCCTGCTTACAGAGGCACTTGAACAGAGAGCACAGCTGGTAGCTTTCCCCATCTGCAGAGCAAAACCAGCGGCCCCGTCTGGCCAGGAATTTCCATGCACAGTCTTGCCTGATTCAGGTCCCCAGACGACAAGCTGTGCAGGCTTTGGAGCCTGTTCTGCTGCCCCACCAGGGCTAGGAAGCTAATTCATAGTCCTGCCTACCTCTGAGTATAGTACCAGTCCCTGTTGTCTAGAAAGCCTGACCAGAGAACCTAGGCAACTGCGGAGCCCATCCTACAGCCTTGCTTGGGCAGGGAACCAAGCCAGCAGTCCTATACAACTGTTCTTAGCCAGCAGCACCCCCTCCCCACCTCAGAGCTCAGGAGTGGTCTTGCCCCAAAATAGACCCTGGTAGTAAGCCCCACCTGCCCAAGGATGTTACCGGCTGATGCTCTCAGAAACCCAAACTGAGCTGACTGGTAAAGAACTGTGTCGACGCAAATAATCCGTAGCCAATCTATAAATCAAAATTGGGGTGAGTTTATTATGAGCCAAATTTTGAGGACCATATAGCCTGGGGCCTTCCTTCCCCAAGGAGAAGGGCACCAAAGAAGTGGGGTGTACAGAGTGGTTATATACCATCAAAGAGCGTATATCACATATGAATGCCATGTCCTTTTTACAATAGTCACAAGATTGCCCTGTCAGCACAGCCTTTGATGGACACTGCAGGTAGCATGTCTGCTGTCTCGAGCTGGGTGGTCACAGGATGAGCACAACAATCAAATCCTAGCCTAGGGAGAAATGCTTATTCTTAAGGAAATGCCAATGTGGGGGAAGTTGCATCCTTATCTTAAGGGCATTTGTTCTTGTCTCTGAGACATGGTAAATGTTTAAAGCAGATATACAATGCATGTTCAAAGGCCAGTCAGGCCCTTTTGGAAAAGCAAGGTCAGGCCAAATTAGTTTTACACCAAATGGCTTCCTCATAGATTCCAATATATCCTATTGCTTGCCATTGTTTTTTAACAATTTCCCCCTTTTGATCTATTATCTTTAGATAGAAAGCATTGATTATTAACATATTGTCCCTTGGTGCCAGGGTGGAGGCTGCCTGCCCTGGGTCCATCATGTCCCTCGGTGCCAGGCTTTTATCTCATTTATTTGCCCAGTTGTCCACGTTGGGGGAAAATAATTGGGTATAGTGAACAAGCATAGCGGTATATAAGTATTAACAGAGGAAGCATTTCATTGGTTTTAGACTACTTTCAGGTTGTTGCACAAACATTGTATATGTGCTTTTCTCTGACTCCTTATGTCTACATTGTTTACAATTATAGAACAAATACAGTAACAATGATAATAATTCACTATATTTGAAAAGATTAGTTTAAAATGAGTTCTTAGGCATAGTCCCTATCAGAAAAGGAAATTTGTGCAGGATTGTAAGATTGATTGACCATCTCAAGTCACCCAGCAATCATTACCCTAATTTCTATGCCAGTCTTACAACACTGAGTAAAGAACACAACAATTAGTTTGAATATTGTGACTAGTACAAGAATTCCAATAAGTAATAGAAATAGGAATTGCAATCTGGATGGAAAAAGGGAACCGATACCAGAAGGGAGCCGATCAAACAAATCAAGACCGGGTGTAGCATCACTTAAGGCATTTACCTCATTTCCCATGTACTTTAGCAGAGATGACACCTTGGAAGACTCGTCGGTATAAAAACACAGCACTCAGTTTGAATGATTGCACATGCGCTACCTTGGGATGCTGTAAGAATATCTAAGGCCATTCTATTTTGAAGAAAAACCTTTCTCATTAAAGACATTTCAGTATTTAATAAAGCTATTCCTGCTTGACTATCATTAAGGGCTTGTTGAGTAAATTTAGTCAGAGCCTCTATATGTGATATGGCATCTTCTAGCCCCAAGGGAGGAACAAATATAGCAAGTTGCTTAGTGGCTATACCAGTGGAACACTGAATGAGCCTATCTGGCCTTAAAGAGAGGGAGATTGGCAACAGGCGTTAGCTCAATGAATCCTTCCCTGCATCCAAGGGAAGCTCAGGGTGCAGTGTTTTAGCCATCCAGGCAGTAGCGAAGGCCAGAAATTTGTTCCACAAAACCACTGGGTTCCATTAGGAGCCGCCCGATAAATGCCTGACCTTTAAGACCAGTCTGTTCCAAATCAATCACTTTCTTTAAGTATGATAGTCTTTTAAAACATTAAATGGAACAATTATAAAATAGGCATACAGTTTAAGCATAACAAAGGTTTAAATGAGGAGATAATAAGGTTAGGAACACAGGCCTGGTCCGGAGTCTTGGGACAGCTGTCTACAACATGCCGTCTTCTTCTCATCCTGGTTTGGAGATATTTGTATTGGCCAGTTGAAGTCAGGTATCAGAAATAGGAACTGAAACCCACTCAGGTGGAGAAGCCTCCTTTTAAAGGAGAAATGTGAATCCGTGAGTCTGTCTTTTGATTCTGCAGCACATGAATTGGTTAAAAGTGCCTGGTATAGTCCTTTCCAACAGGGCTGCAAGGAGTCTTTTATTTGATGCCTCTTCTGATGAATAAATTTCCAGGTTATAGTCCTTAAGGTCTGGGAGCTCTCTGTGGAAAGAATCAGCTACCAACCTCTCCTTTTTTATATATATATATAAAGTGCCTCAATGAAACCTTCACAATAATTAAGATTTTTCCTTTAAGCAAAGTTGGTTCATACATTTGTCTAATGCATAGCCTGTCCAGTTATTATCTTGAAAGGAGATAGCCGATGTTTACCAAAGGATGTAGATCTAAGATTGAGGAGCACTAGCGGGAGAGCTTCTGGCCCTGAGAGATTAAATGCTTCTGAAAGCTTTGCCAATTGAGCTTTGATTGTGCCATTAGTTCTTTCCACCAATCCTGAGGATTGGGGATGGTAAGCACAGAGGAAATGCTGCATTATTGGCCAAATATTACAAATAGATTTAATTATTTGTCTGGAAAAATGAGTTCCCTGCTCACTATTTAACTCAATAGGAATTCCCCAAACAGGAGTTATTTTCTCCAATAATAATTTGCAAGGAAAGGCCTCAACCCAATGTGAGAACACACACATCATTACAAGATATATTTATATCCTTGAGATGGTGGCATTTGGACAAAATCCAACTGCCTTATCTCCAAGGGTCCCTTAGGAAGGGGAAAGTGGCCTTGTGACCCATGAAGTGGTTTCCCTGGATTATACTTTGGGCATATAACACAGCGAGTGTAGGCTTTATGGGTCACTGTGGGAGAAAGTTTTCAAAAGTATTGCTTTCCCCACAAAATTACCTTTTCAGGTGCCCAATGGGTTAGTTGGTGTATATCCTGGAGCAGTGGCAATTTTGCTCCAATAGGTATTATAAGTATTTTCCTTATTGGGCCCAAAGCATGTCTGTGAGGGGGTGTCAAAAATTCCCCCTTTTGACTGACATTTTCTGTTTCTCTTCTTCCATGGCTATTTCTTGAGCCTGTAGAAGGAAATCTTTTACTGGGTTAGCAGAGTTAATAGGAAGTAGCAGGCATTTTTGAGGCTGGAGAGCATATCCAGCTTGGTAATGTCTTGCTTATCATTTAAGTAAGACCCATCTGTAAACCAAATTAGATTATAGAATGCAGTCGTGGTCTTTTCCTCTTATGATGTTGGAAGCAAAAATAGTGAACAATATTTACCTACACAATTTAAACTAAGAAGGTTTAAGGGTATTTAAGGGAGAGGGTATTTGCAAAACACCTATCTGATAAGGAGTTAACACCCAAAATATATAAGGAATGTATACAACTCAACAGCAAAAAACAAACACTTCAATTAAAAAATGGGCAAAGGACCTGAATAGACATTTTTCCAAAGAAGACATACAAATGGCCAACAGGTATATGAAAAGGTACTCAGCATCACTAATCATCAGGGAAATGCAGATCAAAACCACAGAGATACCACTTCATGCCTGTTAGAATGGCTATTATCAAAAAGATAAAAGATAGCAAGTGTTGGTGAGGATGTGGAGAAAAGGCAACCCTTGTGCATTGTCGGTAGGAATGTAAATTGGTGCAGCCACTATGGAAAAACAGTATGGAAGTTCCTCAAAAAATTAAAAATAGAACTACCATATGATCCAGCAATCTCACTTCTGGTTTATATCCAAAGGAAATGAAATCAGGATCTCAAAAGAATAACTGTACTCCCATGTTCATCAAAGCATCATTCACAGTAGCCAAGATATGGAAACAACTAAACTGTCCATCTACAGATGTATTGATAAAGAAGGAGTGTTATAGATATACAACAGAATATTATTCAGCCATGGGATAAAGGAAATCCTGCTGTTTGCAACAACATGGATGGACCTTGAGGGCATTTTTCTAAGTGAAATAAGTCAGACAGAGACAAATACTGTATGATATCACTTATATGTGGAATCTTAAAAAGCTGAACTCAAAGAAACAGAGAGTAGCATGGCAGTTGCTGGGGTCTGGGGGGTGGGAGAAATGAGGAGATGTTGGTCAAAGGGTACAAACTTCTAGTTATAAGATCAATAAATTCTGGAGATCTAATGTACAACATGTATAGTTAGCAATACTGTATTATATAGTTGAAAGTTGTTAAAAGAGTAGATCTTAAATGTTCTCACTAAAAAATGAAATGGTAATTATGTGAGGTGATAGACGTGTTAACTAACCCTACTGTGGTAATCATTTCACAAATATATACATATCAAATCATCACATTGTACACCTTAAACTTATACCATGTTATATGTCTATTATATCTCAATAAAGTTGAAAAATAAAATAAAATTCAGTGCTTCCCAAAAGGCCAATCCTCAACTAGATAAGGACTTGTGCCAGAAAGAAACTCAATGTACTGCTTCCTTCTTTGAGAAAGTCATACCATGAAAAACAAAAAATTAGCTGAATGAAATAGTGTGCTTATTGATATAGTTGATTTACATTTTGGCATAAGCTTCTAATCTCATTGTAGCCTGGTCATGGACAGGCAGCCATGAACTTGGTGTAGCATAGTGTTACATGTATCATTTAGTTTAATCCTCAAATCCATGCTATGAGAAACAATTATTAACCTCATTTTACAGGGAGTTGAGATCCAGAGAGTTAGTGTAATTCATTCAAGTGTCTGAAGATAGCAAGTGCTGGCTGAGGATTTTCAATGCAGACTGATGCCATTGTCCGCCTGTTTAATTACTGTGTTTTACTGACATTCAGGATATAAAAGGGCTTTAGAAGATTTTTACACAATAATTTTTTAAATGAAGTCTCATGTATATCCCAACACACAAAATAGGTACAAGTGGATGTGTTCGGTTTAATTTGGGAAAGTGAGGAATTTGACATCTTACCTACTCAGACTCCATCCCCTACCTGCCTTATTCTGTGTCTCTAGACACACCTTGGACCCCCCTTTACTAGATTATCCTGGAGACTGGCATAGTTATTAGAGCCCAAACAAGTTTCATTTTGTTCACTTGATGACAGTGCTAAGATATGTATGTATATATATATATCTATCTACTCAGAGTACACAAAATACAATTTCATTTTGTGGATCAAAACTATAGAGAACAGAGGCCGGCCTGGTGGTGTAGTGGTTAAGTTCACCTGCTCCACTTCTGGCGGCCCAGGGTTCGCAGGTTTGGATCCCCGGCACAGACTGATGCACCACTTGTCAAGCCATGCTGTGGCGGCGTCCCATATCAAGTAGAGGAAGATGGGCACGGATGTTAGCCCAGGGCCAATCTTCCTCAGCAAAAAGAGGAGGATTGGCAACAGATGTTACCTCAGAGCTAATCTTCCTCACACACACACACACACACACAAGAACTATAGAGAACAAAAGGAAGTCTTTATTCAAAAGTATTGGGGAATCACCAATAGAATCACCCCCAAATCCAACAAGCTGGTAATATCTTAGCTTCTTGTTTCAATGGCTCCTCTTAAGTTTCTCTTTACCATGTTTTTATTGGTACAAAGAATCATTTCGGAAACCCCAATGTGATAAAAGAAGCATAATTCCTCAGTCTGTTGTTTTAGCTAAGCAGGTACATGTTAATTCCATTTTTAAATTTTTTTCAAAGGATGTTGAAAGTATATCAATATTTCTACCATCTTATTATGACCTCCTTGTTAGGGTTAGTTGCTTTAGGTTAAAAAAGAAGGGTAAATATGTTGTTTATTTCACTGAAATGAGCTTCTTTTAGGGCCTGGAGGGATAAAGTTGGAATTGCATCTGTGATTACTGATGTTTGTATGCTGAAGTTTGCATACAACTAAGGTTTTACATTGTATTAAAGGAATGATCAACAAATCTGTTAAGATTGCATTTCTTACAGGCAAAAGCTAAGGATAAAAATACAGAGTTAACAAAGAGACTTTGCAATGTGAAAATGTATTATATGAAAATAATCATGTTAACATAAAATATGTATATGTCATAACCTTATTTTTTGTAAAATAATTTTATACCATATGTATAACTATTCTTAATAAGTAATCAAGTAAAATAGCAGCCCATTGATGCTAATTATTTGGCTTATCTCCCTCAGAATATTTCTTAAAGTATGCTTCCATTACTAAAACCATACTGAAAAAGCCACAAACATTATTCAAATAAATATTCCTGATTATGCAGCTCACCACCAAGAGGAAACGCATTATTAAGTATCAGAGCATTTGCTAGTTCCACTCACATTCTGCTGGGTAGTAGTTACTGCCATTTGCCATTCCATAAGTTACACTCCACTCAGACCTAACTGCTTGCAGCTTCTAAAACAAACAAAACTGTTTCAAGTCTTGGGTGCCTGCTGACACTGTTCTTTTTATCTGGGAACCACACTCCACTTTTTTGTGTGTGTGTGTGGGGAAGACCAGCCCTGAGCTAACATCTGTCACCAATCCTCCCCTTTTTTGCTGAGGAAGACTGGCCCTGGGCTAACATCTGTGCCCATCTTCCTCCACTTTATATGGGACGCCGTCACAGCGTGGCTGACAGGCAGTGCGTCGGCGGGCGCCCGGGATCCGAACTCGCGAACCCCGGGCTGCCAAGCGCGGACTAAACCGCTGCGCCACCGGGCAGCCCCCTCACGCTCCACTTTTAATAGAGTAATTAATGCTCCTGCCATGACAAAACCCCCACAATCTCATTGCCTTAACCTACAAAGATTTACTGCATTTCATCAAATCTAAGCTGCCATCTATGGTAAGATGTGTTATTTTGTGTCGTGCCAAGGGAAAAAAAATGAATTCTTCCATTTAAACTATGGCACAGTGCTTCCTTATCCCTTTAATTTTAAGATGCATCCTATTACAGAGGAGTTAAAATGTAGAGAGGAAAAGTACCTGAGAATCAATGCAATATTGCATTCTCCTCGCGCGTAGAGTAGTGAAGATCACCTAGCTGTAAAGGGTCTTCACCAGGCTGTGACTGAGGCATCCTGGCCCTTTCCATCTTGAGGCTTCACTGTGTCCTGGGGACTTCTGAGTTCTCCATAGGATCCCTTCCATCTGGATTAGCAAGAAGCCACAAGAGAGAGAACATAGATAGAGGATGGCAATGGTTGTTTCGAGAGTTAGGTCTAGGAGTGTCTTACATCACCATCACCTACATTCCTTTGGCAGCACTGATCACATGATCCATCTAGATTTAAGAGGGGGAGGAATGTAGTCTTCCTGTGATCCAGGAGGAAAATGAAATGGTGTGAAGATCATATAGCATCGCCACTCCAATTCAGCCCCTATCACTTCCACTTACCTTTCAAGACTTAGCACAAGGATCACCTTCTCTGTTCAATTTTTTCTTACTCTACTCTCCCAAGTAAAAAATGACTACTCTTTCTTTTGTGCTGTACTTGTTTTCTGATATAAAATTAATAACCTGCGTGTTTGCATTAGACAATGTCATAGTCTGCTTGGGCTGCCATAACAAAATACCACAGACTGGGTGGCTTAAACAACAGAAATTCATTTTCTCGGAGTTCTGGAGGCTAGAAGTCCAGGATCAAGGTGCCACTAGGATTCATTTCTGGTAAGACTTCTCTTCCTTTCTTGCAGACAGCCGCCTTCTCACAGTTTCCTCACATGCCCTTTTCTCTGTGTATGAGCACTGAGAGAGAGAGAGCTCTGGTGTCTGTCCCTCTTTCCCTAAGAACACTAGTCCTATTGGATTAAGGTGCCACCCTTATGACCTCATTTAACCTTAATTACCTTTAAAGGCCCTATCTCCACATACAATGACAGTGGGGGTTAAGGCTCTAGCATATGAATTTTGGAGGGACACAATTCAGTCCATAACAGATACCAAGTCCTTTTTTATCAGTGGATCCCCTGTACCTGGAAGAGTTTAGAAAATTAATACATTTGTTTAATTTAATTGAAATTAAATTAGAAGATGATGAAGAAGGGAAACAGATGGGTTCTAGTTCTAGAATTTACATTATTTTTGTGATTTTGATAAAATGACTTTAACCTCTTCAGACACAAGTTTCTTCATCAAAAAAATTTGGAAATTACAATAGATGATCTTGAAGTCTTCTTGAATGCTAAAATTTATGTTCTATTTGACACCCACAATAAAAATCAATGAGAGATCATAAATCTCAATAAGGGCTCACAATTTTGATGTATACTCATTTGTTTAAAGCAACAGATCACATTCCTGTATTGGGTCACAATTTGCATTCATGCAAATTAATGATTGAATTTATGATTCCTGTCTTTGTAACTACATTCTGGCACATGCTGAAGACATAACGCTATTCCAATTTCCTTTGCTATTGACTGGGTTCAGGTATATGTTCTAATTCTTCTTTGCCATCAGGGAGTTCTTTAGCAAGTCTTTGCTCAGTTATTCCATTTCTGAAATACAGATGGGGAGATTTTTCACATTTTAAAACATAAGTGAATGACATTCACATGAAAATATCTTTCAAAATATAAGCAATTCATCTCATTTGAATCCTACCAAGGTCACCAGTGACTCTAAATGTTACTTGAAAAATGCATTTGTCTTATTTAGAATGTGTTGTCAAAATTAAGCAAAAATCAGCTACAGCACTGTGAATGAGGGGTAATGATAAACAATATTTCACCATACAGTTAGAAGTGATCAACAGTGGCGAGTTAATACTATTAGTTTGGAGACCAGTTGTAGTTAGTATTTTTTTAAAAAATATTTTAAGAAAACAAAAGAATTCTAATTTATTTTTCTAAATAGGAAGAAGTTAGAACGAAATAGAAATATTCAAAAGAAAAATTTATCAATTTAGATTTGAAAATGTTTTCAAATATATTTACTTCTCTGTAATTTAATTACATATTTTGGACCTTTCAAATGATACTTCTCTGTTGAAAGCAGGAATTAAAGTAGATTTTTAAAATTCAACTTATACGCATAGCAAGATTTGCATACAAATCAAAATAAAAAGACTATCTATATGTACCTACATATATTTGTACATTAATTGCACCAATGATCAGTAGCATTTATTAGCATCACTATATGCTAGTCACTATATTTAGTGATTTGCATATATCACAATAAATCCTCACACTACACAAATGAGATAGGTGCTGTTAACATCCTGTTTTATAAGTGTGGAACCCAAGGTACAGAGATTTCATGAAATGTCAAGATTGTACAATTAGAATGTTGTGGAGCCCAGAGAATTTAACTCCAGAATTTGTGTTCTTTCCACCAGATTAGACTTTTTCTGATCACATTTGGGCATCAATTATGTGATTCATACCTAGAGTAAATAAAGTCTTAATAAATTTCATACCTTTTTGTGTATGGTTGTAAGTTGTAAGTAACTTTTTTTTTCCTGAAGATTTGCCCTGAGCTAACATCTGTACCAATCTTTATTTTGTATGTGGGTCGCCGCCACAACACGGCTGTCAATGAGTGGTGTAGGTTCGTGCTTGGGAACCAAACCTGGGCTACTGAAGTGGAGCACACTGAACTTAACCACTAGGCCATGGGGCCAGCCCCTGTAAGTAACTTTCTATAGTAGGTAATTAAGAATGGATTAGAAGTATATTTTTTATTCTTGCCAAAAATGTACAAACAGAATCTAACCATGAAGAAACAATGGACAAGCACTCTACAAAATACTTGTACTCTTCAAAAAATGTCAAGGTCAAGAAATACAAAGAAAGGCTGAGGAACTGCTCTAGAATAAAAAAGTCTAAGGAGACATGATAAATGCAAAGCATGGTCTTGGATTGGATCCTGGACTGGAGGTGAAGGGGAATAGATATAAAGGAGATTATTGGGAATGTTGACAAGATTTGAATATGGGCTGAATTTAGATAATAGTATCAGTGTTAAATTTCCTGTGCTGTGGTTATATAAGAGAATATACTTGTTCTTAGGAAATACACACTGAAGTACTGAAATATATATGTGTGGGGGCAGTGTGTGTATGAAAGGAGTGAATGATAAAGCAAATGGGATAAAATGCAAATATAAAAACTTGATGAATCCAGTGAAGGCTATCAGGGGATTTTCTTGCAACTTTTAAGTTTGAAATCATGGAGGACATTATGCTAATGAAATAAGCTAGACAGAGAAAGACAAATGTTGCATGATCTCGTTTGTGTGTGGAATCTAACATATTAAGACTCATGGGATCAGAGACTAGAATGGTGGTTGCCAGGGGCAGGAAGGAGGGGAGAAATAGGGACAGTTGGTCAAAGACTGCAAAGTTTCAGTTAAGCAAGATGAATAAGTTCTGGAGATCTAATGCACAACATAGTGTATATCACTGTAATGTCTATAGTTAACAATATGTTATATATGTATATAATACATATAGTTAACAATACTGTATTGTATACTTGGAATTTGTTAAGATGGTAGATCTTAAGTGTTCTCACCACAAACAAAAAGAAAAAAAGAAAGAAAATGGTAACTAAGTGAGGTTATGGATATGTTAATTAGCTTGATCGTGGTGATCATTTCACAATGTATACAAGACATCAAGTTGTACATCATAAATATATACAGTTCCTATTTGTCAATTATACCTCAGTACAGCTGAAAAATAGAAAAAAAAGACACTAAAAGAATGAGTAGAAGGAAGTATCTTATCAATTATTTAATTCATAAGCTTACAAAACTATAGATTAATAAACCATCAAGCACTAAAGTAGACACTAAGGATCAAGTGAAATTGAAACTATCTTCATCAAGAATGTAATTATCTGAGAAGACATGTTTGAAAGTAATAAAAACCTTCAGTTAAATAGAGACATGGGATATATTAATTTAATTGTTTTTAATGAAAAAAACTATCAAGAGAATAAAATATTATATTCCAGCTAATAATAACATGAAAATATGTTGGCTTCTTTCACAGGAAATATCCATTTTAATCATAAAAATATTTGCTTTCTTGTGGATCTGCTTTGGTAACTTTTTTGACTAATATAAGTTAGGCACTTTCATATTTATTATTATTTTAATTCACATAATCATTCTCTGAGTTGTGTTATTTCCATTTTTGTAGATGAGGAAACTGAGGCTCAAAGAAATTAAATAACTTGCTCAAGGGCACACAGGCATCATGCTTCTTGGATTTCGCACCCACATCAGCCTGATTTTAATCCCATATTTTTCTTCCTTAACCCTCTGGCATTTAGTGAAAGGTGATTTATTAAAATATAAAGAAAATTGAAATGGCCAAGACCATTTTCAATAAAAAATGAGATGGGATTCTTCTTAATGGAAAAATGGATTTTGAACTTTGTTTTGTAATGAAATTCTAGCCCTTTACAAATTAGAAGTTGTTGATCTTTAAACTAGACTCATTTCATTAGTTTACTGAAGGAAAAAAAGACTAAAAATGGAAAGAAAGAATAAAGGGAATACTGCTTTTATCCCATAATGTGCTAGACATAAAAATGACTGATTAATTGAAAATTTTCACTTTTCACATAGTCGCACTGATACTGAACAGTTTTCAGATACATTTGGCTTAAAACCAAATGATTCCTTCGAGACTTTTTTTCTACCCCCAAAGCAGCAATGCACCTTAAGAAACCCTTGTTGGCAGGAGTCTCAAAACTGCTTCAGTGTTTTGTATGACAAAATATCTGACAGCAGCTCCTCTCACCGGGACAGCCATTAGAAGCCCAGGAAATATGCCAATAGAATAAGTGACCCGTCAGCCTGGGAAGATATGTCTCCTTGGCCTTTTCATTTTATTTTAAACAAAATTGTAAAATAAATGTGTGTCATTGTCATTGACATCTGAAGGAATTTTGTGTGTGTGTGTGAGGAAGAGTAGCCCCGAGCTAACATCCATTGCCAATCCTCCTCTTTTTGGTGAGGAAGATTGGCCCTGGGCTAACATCTGTGTCCATCTTCCTCTACTTTATATGGGATGCCGCCACAGCATGGTTTGACAAGTGGTGCAATGGTCTGCACCCGGGATCCGAACCTGTGAACCCCGGGCCACCGAAGTAGAGTGCGTGAACTTAACTGCTATGCCACTGGCCGGCCCCTGAAGGAATTATTTGAAGTGTTATGTAATTATTTACTGAACTGATTAGCGTAGAAAATAACTTACTGTGTTAAATAATTATTTAATCAATTATTTAGTACACTGTTATTACTCCACAACAGAGGTTTTCAAAAGTGCATTAGAATCACCTGGGGGGGGGGCGCTTATTAAAAGCAGGTTGCTGGACCTCAACCTTTGAGTCTCTGATTTAGGTTTGAGGCAGGGCTTGATAATTTACATTTCTAACACATTCCTAGGCGATGCTGATGCTACTACTGGTCTGGGGACCACACTTCAGGAACCATTGGTTTAAAATATATGTAAGATTTTTAGATTTACAAACCGAGATTCTTCATTGATCATCTATAATCACTTAGAATCTTTTGTATTCAAGAAAATATTATAAATATGCAAATATAACTATCTTAAAAGGCTGTATCTCCAACTGGTTTTATTAACAGACTTTTGGACCTAGATAGTCACTGTCCAATACAGTAAACGTTAGGCACACATGACTATTTAATTAATTAAAATTAAAGTTAAAAGTTCAGTTCTTCAGTCACACTAGCCACATGCAAGTGCTCAACAGCCACATGAGGCTAGTGGCCACCAGATTAGACAGAGAAGAACATTTCCTTCTTGTTGGAAGTTGTATTGGATAGTTAATCGAGTCTTCCTTAACTTTTGTGAGTAGCCTAAACCCAGGCCAGCCTTAATGTAAACAGAGCAGGCAGGTCCATCTGTGATGTGATTTCAGGCATTGGCTTTCCTCACCATCCTCCTTCACCCCCGAGCATTTGTGCATGCATGTGCAAGTGTGTGCACGCACACACACACACAATTTTCTCATCCAATATCTAACCAATATCTAACACCTAAAAGCTGAACTTCAAGGCTTGGATCCAGTTTAAAGACATACACACTGGGAAAGATTGTTCCTTACGTGTTTTAATCATTTACAATTCTGTGGGCTTTAAGAATTTCCTGAAGTTCTAATTTGAAGGTCTGGATAATAGAGAAAATTAAAATAATAAAACATATTTTGATCTTGAGATGTTGGAACAGAGGAATATATCATTTAGGAAGCCTGTAAAAGATTCACTTTTACTTCATTTTCTTCTAAATCAGCCTGAGTATTTTATTGCACACTCTCTATGGTACCAATTTGGCTATGAAGAATAGAGATCAGGGGGCTGTGGCTTCCTATAAGGAATGTTGAATGTCCATGTCCTCACTCTTCTTACTTTCCTGTGATCTTGTGTGACATTTTTGGATCTTAGTGCCTTGTTTATAAATGGAACCAATACGGTCGTTGTAAAGAGAACATGAAGAAAGTGTGCTTGAATGTACTTAGTATACTGTCAAGGCTTATGCAAATTCTGTATGTTGCGTTTCTCTCATGCTAAAAGTTGATATTCTAGCTGTGAATGAAGGCTGATAAACAGCCTCACAAGACAGTATGGAAGTACAATCCCAGAAGTTCTCATCTTCGTCTCTGTGAAATAGGGCTGCCAACTCAGTGCGCTTCATGATGCTGTGCAAAGATAAACAAGAAAGTATTTCAGCCTTTTAAAGCTTCACACATTTAACTTAGAAATATAAAATGGATATGATAGGCAGGATTCTAAGGTGAGTCTCAATGTCCTTTGCCCACTCCTATGTGATTGTCTGTCCTTGAGTGTGGGTGGAATCTGTAAATATATATATAGTGAGATATTACTCCCACGACTGTTATAGATTTCATGGCAAAAGGGATTTTGCAGATGCCATTAAGATCTAAAATCAGTTGATGTTAAGATAGGAAGATTTGGGGCCGCCCGGTGGCGCGCCCGTTTAGTCCGCACTTGGCAGCCCGGGGTTCGCATGTTCGGATCCTGGGCGCCCGCCGATGCACTGCTCGTCAGCCATGCCGTGGCGGCGTCCCATATAAAGTAGAGGAAGATGGGCACGATGTTAGCCCAGGGCCAGTCTTCCTCAGCAAAAAGAGGAGGATTGGCGACGGATGTTAGCTCAGGGCTGGTCTTCCTCACAAAAAAAAAAAGATAGGAAGATTATCCTAGGTGCGTCAGACCTAATCAGATGAGCCCTTAAAGGCACTGAGCTAATGCAAGAGATTGGAAGTGTGAGGGATTCAATGAGAGGGCGGGTCTCTGTTACTGGCTTTGAAGATGGAGGGGACTACATGGCAAAGAACGTGGGTGGCCTCTAGGATCTGAAAGTAGTCCCATCTGGGTGATGGGACTGCTGATGACAGCCAGCAAAGAAATGGGGACCTTGGTCCTACAACCACGAGGAACTGAATTCTGCTATCAACTTGAATGAACTTGGAATAGGATCCTTGCTCCAGATGAGAATGCTGACACCTTGATCTCAGCTTTATGAGATTATGAGCAGAGAACTCAGTCGTGCTAGTCCAACTCCTGACCTATAGAAACTGTGAGCTCATAAATTGGTATTGTTTTAAGCTTCTAGATTTATGGTATTTTGGTACAGAACAATAGAAGACTAACACAATAAACTGGCACTTAGGGAGTTGCTTTTTTGTATCTATTATTGGAAAGTAGGAGACAGTTTGCAACATTTTTGTATATAAAGTATTTTAAATCATAGCGTGTTATTCATATTCACTGTCATTCAATTCCTCAGGATTCAGAGGAGTTAAGGGGAAGAGAGTACACAGTGAGTAGACAATGATTTCTAGGCTCTAATTCAATAGGTCTGGGGTTGTGGCCTTCAGTTAAAGCTACCAGAGAACATCTGTCAGTGGGTACTGGGAAAAACTTAATTGAAATCAAGACCACTTGGTCCATACAATGAATTTTATGAAATTTTGTGGATGTCCAGCCTGAGAATGAGAAACCAAACGCTAACCCTAACCCTAATCCCAAGCCCCAGACTAGATAGTAAGGGATTATTTCCAATTTGTCTTAAATTTTGCAAATCTTTCTAATTTCTCCCATTTTTCAAAAGAATAAATCACCTAGAATGCCTTTGAAGATGATGCCACTATTTTATCCCAGATGAGTTAAGATGCTAGGCATGTTTGGAAGGCTATGTGCTTCAGAACTCCACATTGATATCTTTTGTGAGAGCAGAATAAAATATTGTGAAAACCTGAGACTTTTCAATGCAAAGCAAGTTTCAAGAGAAGTTCTGTTAAGTCCTGTCATGAGATCATGTGATTGTCATGAGACTTCTGGGTATCTAAACTGAGATGATTAACTTGGGCAATCATGGATGAAAAGAGCCCCTCAAAAAAGTCAAGAGATGAGTTTTCACCTATACTTCTCATATATATGTAGAACATGTAGAATATATAAGAGAATATACATATATCTGAAGCCAGGCAGTCTGATTTCAGAGTCCCTGCTCTTATGATTTATATATCTCATAATTGTAGGGAGATGGTTAGTCCTTCTTCGTAACTCAGCTTTCTCCTATCAAGAAACTGTTACTACTGAGTGGAGCTCAAGTTAAATCTTGGAGCAAAACATTTAGCCTAAATTATTGACTTCCTTATCGTCTGTCACATGTCTTTAGTTTCCCAGCACATTCAGTCATTCAGCAAATGTTTATTGAGCATTCACTACATTTGGGGGATTATTTGAGACTTCAAAGTTAAGGATGCAAATAAAATACAGTTTGGTGTTAGGGGAAGTCAACTATTTGAAATGCAAGGTCAGAGGGGCCAGCCTGGTGGTGTAGTGGTTAAGTTCAGCATGCTCCACTTCAGTGGCCTGGATTCATGGGTTCGGATCCTGAGCGTCGACCTACACCACTTATCAGCCATGCTGTGGCGGTGACCCACATACAAAATAGAGGAAGATTGGTGTAGACATTAGCTCTGGGCTAATCTTCCTCAAGCAAAAAGAGGAAGATTGGTGGCAGATGTTAGCTCAGGGTCAATCTTCCTCAGCAAAAATAATAATAATAATAAATAATAAAATGCAAGGTCAGAGAGGTATTAGAGTCACCATACATAATATCTTCTGGGGAGCAGAAACAAGTAGGGTCCTCCATTCAGCCTGGGCCATTAGGAAAGGCTTCCATCAGATTTCCTCTCTAAAATTATATGGTTTTAAGATCAACATTAACTTAAGATCTTGATTGCTAGCATCAACGATCTACAGCAATCACACTATGCCTTTATACCAAGACATCAAAAATGAGCCACATAAAATTTTCTGTATTATAAAATATTACCTATTTATATAATTTTGAAACTTATCCTACCAGTTCTCATTCACAGATCCTGCTAAGCAAATGCATAACTATATACATCTGTGCTATTTAGTAGTGGTCATAATCTTCCTCATCCAGGGTATGACCTCATCTTGATATTCCTCTGGTGTTCTGCCTATCCACACTGAGAAAGAAATTTTGGAAAGTTTCTTTATATCATAGCATGGACATTTCTCTACCACTGTTGCTAGCCTCTCAATCCTCTCTGTAATGGTATCTTAGTGTCTTCAGAAGATGTTTTACATTATTCCATTTAAACGGGCATGCGTATTGTCTGCAACTGTGCACACATGTGTATGAGTGTGCTCATGGATTGGTTTTGGGGCTTTGGGAAATGGAAGGGTTTTGTGTTGTTACTTGTAGCATTACTTGTGGTACAAGTAGTTAGAAGCATTACAAGTAGTTACTTGTGGTAACTACTTTGTGTTGTCACTTGTGGGAATATAAGTACCTGAGGTGCCCAGGATTCCCATGCCTGGTTTAAGATATGGAGTAAGTTGGTACAGAACAAATATCAAACTTTGAATTATATTTCAAGAGATTAATATGTCATCTTTATTTTACAAGCATATTTATCTTTAAGGTGGTTCAATCTTTTCTGATTGAATAACCTGTACAGAAGAGAAAGATAGAAATGGTTATATTAAATCATCTGATAGGCAATTGAATGTAGGGGCTATTGAAAACCTTACCATAATTAGTTAAGCTTGTAGTAGAGACTTCTGGAGCTCTCCTATATCCAGTTCTCTTTCGAGAAACACAA
This sequence comes from Tapirus indicus, assembly GCA_031878705.1. Taxonomy (NCBI): domain Eukaryota; kingdom Metazoa; phylum Chordata; class Mammalia; order Perissodactyla; family Tapiridae; genus Tapirus; species Tapirus indicus. The sequence continues at coordinate 22,445,522 of CM062942.1, read as the reverse complement.
GAGGACTATGCTTCCTTTCTCCTCTGCAGTTATGTGGGGCTATTGTGACTAGTTCTTGCTAATGGATTGTGAGTGAAAGTTACTTAGGTCTTGGCTCACTTCTGGACAGGATTTAACTGGGAGAGTGAGACTCTCTAGTGCTTTTCTTTCCTTATTAACCTAGAGGACTGCATGTTCCAGATGGTACAGGGACAGGATGGTGGAGCCTTCATCAGCCTGGATTAGTATGTCACTACATGGAATATTGCTGACCTGAAGAGTTGCCCAGACCTACAAGGAAATTTGCATGTTGTGTTAAGCCACTGATATTAGAGGTTGTGTGTAACACATCCTAACTAGTCTATCCTGTTTAATACATGTTACAAGATATATTATATACCTCTATAAGCATTTGTTTCAAAATAGTCTTGGCCACTTGGGATTCTTGCTCTATTTTGAATGTCTGGTAAGATTTAAAACTAGACAGCTAACAATTACATTACAGATGTATCATTGATTACAGTTTTATAAAATGATTCCAAAGATATTATGCCATTTGATTTTCAGTCTTTATAAAAATTGAGTGAGGAAACTGAGGCATAGAGAATTTAAGTGACTTTGTCCAAGAGCTCAGAAAGAGGTGAAGTATAGATGATTTTCCTTGCTTCTGTATTCCTTCCATTTTACTAGCGTTTATAAATATACTCTTATTTTTCTTGTGAAATAACCATATCATAATAAATCTGATGAAAAAAGGAAGAATGAAATATGGTTTGATATATTTGGATCTTCAGAAATTCTTTAAATAAGCCCATAACTGTTTTTTAATGGTATTAATTCCTTACATTCAAATAATGTGGGGATGTTGCTTATAGCTTTGCTATGTGTTCTATATGGTTATTTGGTGTGTCTATCAAGAAAAGATGGTTTGAACCCCAAATAGCCCCCCTGGGAGAATTTAATTAGGGAAAATGGATTCTGATGATGATAAGATCTCAGGATCATAGCTATAGTAATGATGCCTATACTACATCAGCTTTACTCTATATCTTAAAAAATGTAACTGTGATCATTTGCTTATTTTCAGGGAAAGTGGCTTTTACTTTTAACATTGACTAAGGGAAGAAGAAAAAGAAGCTCCCCTTTCTATTCTTTTTCCCCCTATACATCTTTTGGTGGTTAAATTATGGATGGAATATTATGACATAAAATAAACACATTAGATGTACACACTAGTAAACATACTCCTCTCCCACCCATAACATGTGCCTATATGTACACTGATACACACACACAGGAAAATATGGACTCAGTAAATATCCATTTATCTCACATTTCATATAGAGCAGAAAAATACTCATATTTGTTTTTTTCCTTTCTAGTTTGCTTTTCTAAACAATTCAGGATATATGACAATGAGATGACACAGATATATTACTCTGTGGAGATATGCGCATTCACGACATTGGCAAGTGGTTTGAGATTGATGACATAGAACTGCTCCAGCAGTTGATCTGGCATTGTATGCTCTTCTCCTCTAATGAAAGAAGGAGCTACACATGGATCATAATTATCAAGACCTATCTGTTACTGTCAGTGACAAAAGGAAATCACATTCAGTTTCACTGTGTGTGTATTAGATATTACTGCTAAAGATTAAATAAAGGTAATGCATTGTAGATACAGGAGGAATACATTAAAAATTAGCTGAGATATTTATAAGATACCACAATAGGTAGCAAGAGTTCATGGCATTATTCAAGATAATGATGATTTTGGCATTGAACATGACTTATATATTCATGTAATGGTAAATGTTTTCCTGTTTCAGAAATTTCTTTTTATAGAAAAAGGCAACAAGCATGTAATCACTGGTATTAAGTGCATTAGGGGAAGTAACTAAGCAGATGAAATCTTTCTGAACCTTCTCCAACATTGTAAAAATACACTTAATCATATGGTCGTATCATTGGGTACATGACCTGTTTTTCCCGGAAAAAATCTGAATAGGAAGCACAAATACTTTAAAATGTCTTCAGTGTTAAAAACAGCAAAAACAAATATTGTGTTTTGGGCAGGAAATACAGAAGTATGCAATTTTATCTAAGTTCTGTAAATTAGGATGATTTTACTATGTTGATTTAAAATCTCTTTAAGTTCCATATTATTTAACTTTGAAATGGAAATGACATACAGAAATACTATTTACACTACCAGATATAAATTTTCAAATATTGATAAAAATGGAAGGGAACCTGGGAAATACTGGTTTCAATTAAATTTAGATTTGGAATTGTAATCACCTATTCACAACCCCAGCATGCAGCTAACTAGTTTTTCTATTACATTGTTGAATTATCTTAGCTATACCTATGCAGATGTTAGAGAGCTTGAGTTTATGATATCATAGCAATTTGCTAACTGAGGAGAAAGTGGGAGATCTTCTATCACATTAATCCATTGCTACAACTGATGACAATGAGCAGAAAGAACAACCAGAATCAAGAGCTCCAAAATTCCCAGTGGCTACTGCATGGTTTCATTGCAGCAGCTGTTCTACTTTGCCTGTGTGCGTGCAGCAGCAGGGCTAGGTCTCCCTAACCACTCCCGTGGTTGTGTATTCATGCTATACTCTGAAGTCTACTTTCAGAGAATGTCCATTTGTTTGTTTATTTATTTATATATTTACAAGTGTGGCAATTAAAGGTATGTTTCTTATAAGTCTAGACAATAAGGTTATACATAATTAGTAGTTAACTCTAAAGGTAGATAAGCCATCAATACATGTTCTATAGAAGCATTCCAAACAGGAGTAGAGGTGTCTGATGTATTTAATACAGGATTTAACAAGGTATTATAATCATTGAAATAAATGCTATGTTTGGTATTTTTACTATTATTATTTTACTTTACGGTATTTTTATTCATTTCTCCTTTTTGTTATTTTTCTGGACTAAGTTGCTTTACATGACTTTCTTTTTCTCTGTCATTTAGAAGGCAAAACTTTTTAAAAAATTCTGTTGGTGATAGGATGACTGAAATGTTCAACATCATCAAGTATTATCAAGGATATGGAGTTTTAGAACACTTGCACTGCCACTGATGATTTAAATTTGTACAGCTGTTTTGGGGGAATACCTAAAAGTATTCACTTAAGCTACACAACAACTTAAGCAACTTATTTTGCTCCTGGATATATACTCAACAGAAATAAGTGTTCATGCATGTATGAGAATGATCACAGAAGTTTTTTTCATAATAACTGAAAGCTGGAAACAGCCTAAATGTCTATCAAAAGTTGAATGGGTAAACAAATTATGATATATTTATGTAATGGAACACTTCACAGCAATGAAAAAGAGCAAACTACCGATAGCTGCAACAACATGGCTTAATTTCAAACACATAATATTGACAGAAAGAAGTTAGACACAAAAGAGTATGCTACACACTGTATGATTCCATTTATATGAAGTTAAAAAGACAAAATTAAGCGGCTGGCCTGGTGGCATAGTGGTTAAGTTCACACATTCTGCATTGGCAGCCCAGGGTTCGTGGGTTTGGATCCCGGGTGCAGACCTATGCACTGCTTATCAAGCCATGCTGTGGCAAGCATCCCACATGAAAACTGGAGGAAGATAGGCACAGGTGTTAGCCCAGGGCCAATCTTCCTCAGCAAAAAGAGGAGGATTGGCAGCAGATGTTAGCTCAGGGCTAATCTTCCTCACCAAAAAAAAAAAAGACAAAATTAATCTGTGACAATAGAAATCAGAAAAGTATTTATCACTGTAGGGGAACGCTACTGGCTTGAAAAGGGCACAAGAGAGACTTCTGGGATGCAGGAGATGTTCTGTAACTTGATGTGGGTGGTGGTTACACATGTGAATATATGTAAAAATCCACAGAAATTAAGATTTATTTTGCAATTTAATGTAAGTAATTCCTCAATTAAGAAAAATATAGTTGTAGTTACATATAAGCCTCAAGAAATATTGACTTAATGTTTCTTTTTTTGACAATGTTAAGAGTTAAACTGGACCTTCTAATAGTTCCCATGCCTGTATATGAAAAGAAATTGATATCTTTTCTCTAAATGTTGTTGGTAAAAGTCTGGAATTTTAGACTCAATATCTTATCTTAATTTTAAATATTATTTTCGTTTCTGCTGTTCTTAGTAATTTAAGACTTAAAAATGCTTTTGATTTCTCTTTGTGATAACATTAATAACAATTATTTAAAATTAGATTTTTACTAAATGGTTTGAATCATTCCTGCCAGTCCATGTATCCCATGTTCTTGAGCTTTTTTGGTTCATTTCCACATACTCCTTCAAGTTTGAGTTTTCCTAAATCCTGCACATATGACACCTCATATGTAAACAAAACCTCTTCTAGGGATAGGATTCTTTTCCATCTAAAACTGTACATATTGTTGTTGTGTTTTTTAATTATTTCTGCCCTTTAATTTTAAACAGTAGAAGACAGATCAGTAAGGCTTTTCTTTCTTTACTTGATCACACATTTTATGTATATTGGATTTTCATTTTCTTTCTTGTACATTTTTCATTTTCTCTTTATTTACATCTTCTCGTTCTTTCCCTGTTCATTTTTGGAGAGAATCTCAGATTTGTCCTCCACATTATTGTTTCCATAATTTTGGAGTTATGATTTTGCCCTTCCCTCATTTTTACATGATTTAATTTTTATCATCAAAATTGTATTCATTACTTTCCTTATGAGCTATAGCTACCTAATCTTTGCTTCTATCAGTCTCTTTTCTGGGTAACTCTGTTGTTTCATGATCTCATTGTCTAATCTTGCTTCAAAAATCCGTGTTTTCATGAAATTAGTTGAGATGACATAACATATATTGATGACCCTTTATTTTTGTATTTTTCAAAAAATTTTTTCCTTTACTTTTCTTATATTTTTATCATATTGAATTTATTTCACAAGCTCCACATGTCTTTAGATTTCTGTTTATTTGAACAATGGGTATCATGAACAGGTGTTGTATTTTCTCCATTGTGGTAAATGAAGGCTATTTTCATCCTTTTGCTTTCTACTTTATTGCTGTTACTAGGTTCCTATCATTTACTAAGCTCTAGAGTGGCTTGATAATTCATTTACCCAGCAGCTATGGGGAAGAGAGTGGCAGTGAGGTCTGTCTGTAGGATAGCTAATCAGGGAAAGTTTGTACAGGCATACCTTGGAGATATTGTGGATTTGGTTCCAGACCACCACAATAAAGCAAATATCACAATAAAGTGAGTCACACAAAGTTTTGGTTTCTCAGTGCATATAATAGTTACTTTTACACTATGCTATAGTCTATTAAGTGTGCAATAGCATTATGTCTAAAAAAATGTATATACCTTAATTTAAAAACTACTTTATTGCTAAAAAAGGCCACCATCTGAGCCTTCAGTGAGTCACAATCTTTTTGCTGGTGGAGGGTCTTGCCTCAATGTTGATGGCTGCTGACAGATCAAGGTAGTGGTTGCTGAAGGTTGCGGTGGCTGTGGCGATTTCTTAAAATAAGACAATAATAAAGTTTGCCACATTGATTGACTTTTCCTTTCATGAACAATTTCTTTGTCGCGTGTGATGCTGTTTGATAGCATTTTACCCACAGTAAAACTTTCAAAATTGGAGTCATTCCTCTCAAACCTTGCCACTGCTTTATCAACTAAGTTTATGTAATATTCTAAATCTTTTGTTGTCATTTCAACAGTCTTCACACCATCTGTACCAGGAGTAGTTTCCATCTCAAGAAGCCACTTTCTTTGCTCATCCATAAGAAGCAACTCCTCATCCTTTAAAGTTTGATCATAAGAATGCAGCAATTCAGTCACATCTTCAGGCTCCGCTTCTAAACCTGGTTCTCTTCCTATCTGTACCGTATCTGCAGTTACTTCCTCCACTGAAGTCCTGAACCCCTCAAAGTCATCCATGAGGGTTAGAATCACCTTCTTTCAAACTCCTGTTGATGTTGATATTTTGACCTTTTCCCATGAATCATGGATGTTCTTAGTGGCATTTAGAACGATGAATCCTTTCCAGAATATTTTAAATTTACTTTGCTCAGATTCATCAGAGGAATCACTATGTATGGCAGTTATAGTCTTACAAAATGTATTTCTTAAATAATAAGACTTGAAAGTTGAAATGACTCCTTGATCCATGGGCTGCAGAAAGGATGTTGCGTTAGCAGGCGTGAAAACATTAATCTCATTGTATATCTCCATCATAGCTCTTGGGTGACCAGGTACATTGTCAATAAGCAGTAATATTTTGAAATTAATTTTTTTTTCTGAGCAGTACGTTTCAACAGCGGGTTTAAAATAGTCGGTGAACCATGTTGTAAACAGATGTGCCATCATCCAGGCTTTGTTGTTCCATTTATAGGGCACAGGCAGAGTAGATTTAGCATAATTCTTTTTTTGTTCAATTTTATTTTTTTTAAATTTTCATTGTTATTGATGTCTTAATAGTTTATAACATTGTGGGGGGTTAGCTGTACATTATTTTTTGTCCGTCACCATGTGGATGCATCCCTTCACCCCTTGTGCCCACCCCCCAACCGCCTTCCCCTTGGTAACCACCAATCAGTTCTCTTTGTCTGTGTGTTAGTTTATATTCCACATATGAGTGAAATCATGCGGTGTTTGTCCTTCTCTCTCTGGCTTATTTCACTTAACATGATACCCTCTAGGTCCACCCATGTTGTTGCAAATGGGACAATTCTGTCTTTTCTTATGGCTGAGTAGTATTCCATTGTATATATATACCTCATCTTCTTTATCCAGTCATCAGTCGAGGGACACTTGGGTTGCTTCCACTTCTTGGCTATAGTGAATAATGCTGCAATGAACATAGGGGTGCATAAGCCTCTTGTGATGGTTGATTTCATGTCTCTTGGGTAGGTGCCCAAGAGTGGGATTGCTGGATCATAAGGAATTTCTATTTTTAATTTTTTGAGGAATCTCCATACTGTTTTCCATAGAGGCAGCACCAGTTTGCATTCCCACCAGCAGTGAATGAGGGTTCCCATTTCTCCACAACCTCTCCAACATTTGTTGTTTTTTGTCTTGGTGATTATAGCCATTCTAACAGGTGTAAGGTGATATCTTAGCATAGTTTTGATTTGAGTTTTCCTGATGATTAGAGATGTTGAACATCTTTTCATGTGTCTATTGGCCATCTGTATCTCTTCCTTGGAAAAATATCTGTTCATATCCTCTGTCCATTTTTTGATCGGGTTTTTTGTTGTTGTTGTTCAGTTGTGTGAGTTCTTTATATATTACGGAGATTAATCCCTTGTTGGATAAATGATTTGCGAATATTTTCTCCCAGCAGGTGGGTTGTCTATTCATTTGGATCCTGGTTTCATTTGCCTTGTAGAAGCTCTGTAGTCTGATGAGGTCCCATTCGTTTATTTTTTCTTTTGTTTCCCTTGTCCGAGTAGGCATGGAATCTGAAAGGATCCCTTTATGACCAATGTCAATTAGTTTACTGCCTATATTTTCTTCCAGTTTTATAGTTTCAGATCTCACTTTCAAGTCCTTACTCCATTTTGAGTTGATTTTTGTGTATGGTGATAGAAGATGGTCTACTTTAATTCTTTTGCATGTGGCTGTCCAATTTTACCAGCACCGTTTATTGACGAGACTTCCCTTTCTCCATTGTATGTTCTTCACTCCTTTGTCAAAGATTAGCTATCCATAGAGATTTAGCATAAATCTTAAGGGCCCTAGGATTTTTGGAATTGTAAATGAGCATTGTCTTCAACTTAAAGTCACCAGCTGCATTAGGCCCTAACAAGAGTCAGCCTGACCTTTGAATCTCTGAAGTCAGTCATTGACTTCTCCTCTCTAGCTATGAAAGTCCTAGATGGCACCTTCTTCCCATTTAGGCTGTTTCATCTACATTGAAAATCTCTTGTTTAGCACAGCCACCTTCATTAATTATCCTAGCTAGATCTTCTGGGTAACTTGCTACAGCTTCTATATTAACACTTGCTGCTTTGCCTTGCACTTTTATGTTACAGAGATGGCTTCTTTCCTTAAACCTCATGAACCAACCTCTACTAGCTTCAAACTTTTCTTCTGCAGCTTCCTCACCTCTCTCAGCCTTCATAGAATTGAAGAGAGTTAGGGCCTTGCTCTGGATTAGGCTTTGGCTTAAGGGAGTGCTGTGGCTGGTTTGATCTTCTATCTAAACTACTAAAACTTTCTCCATATCAGCAATAAGGCTGTTTTGCTTTCTTATCACTCATGTGCTCACTGGAGTAGCACTTTTCATTTCCTTCAAGAAGTTTTCCTTTGCATTCACAACTTGGCTAACTGTTTGGTGGAAGAGGCTTAGCTTTCAGCCTATCTTGGGTTTTGACATTCCTTCCTCTCATCTACAGATTATCCCTTCTCCACTGCTTGTGGATGTCTATATTCCCCTCTTAATCAGCTAACATTCCTTGATCCATCATTAGAGTCACTCCTTTGCAATTACCTGTAATAGACTTGCTCCGCTCTTTCTCCATTATACATGCCTGGCTAAAGCCATCTATCCACATACTTTATGCCTTCAGGCAGGAACCTGAAATCAGCGTAAAAAATGCACACAAATATTCTACTTGGACATATTTTACATTCACGATCACACATTTAAAATATACCCAATATTGCCAGACAGGCTTTTTTTACTTTCTTAATTTGACTATTTCGCACTCTTCAAATTATTTTTCATAAGTTGTCCTCTCTCCTTAAAGAAGCAATATTTTCCCATCTACTTCCTCTCTCTCAGCTGATATTATTTTCTTAGCTAACTCTTCTCTGACCAATTAGAAGCAATAAATAAGAAAACACCTTCAGCTTCCTTTGACCAAACTTATCATTGTGACTTCTTTTATACTCACATTCCTTCCTTCCTTCATGTAGTCTTCCTTTGCAGTGCCCCTACTTCTAAGGCCAATTTCAATAATTGCTACTCTTGATCTCAGACTTTATCTTCTCAAGCATAATATTATTGCAATTATATACTCTTTCTCCTGCAATATGAAGTCTGTCTCTCTACTAGTGCATTTTCTAAAATATGCAGAATGATATTTTATCAATCATCTTAAAAACATCGCTGCAGGATAGGCTTAGCTCTGCTGAGGTAACAGTTGAACCGATGTAACCCAGTGGCCAAACAAAACAAAGGTTTATCTTTTCCTCATATTAGAGTCCAAGATGGGTAGCTTGGCTCTTCTTGAAGGATCTCCTCAAGACTGACCCAGCAACCCAGGTTGCTTCCATTCTGTGGTTGCTCCATCTGGAACACATGACTTTCAAGTCTGCCATTGAAGGGAAAAAAATAAGTGGAAGACTGCATGAGATATTTTTAAAGCTCAGTGCCTAGAAATGGCATACATAATTTCTATCAACACCGCATTGTCCAGATGCAGTTACATAGTAGGAACCTAACTGCAAGGAATACTGAGAAATGTACTCTTCCTATGCTCAGGAAAAGGAAGTGTTATGAGCACATAACATTTTTTCTGGTGTAGTTGCACTGATCCCACATGCCCCATCCAGCTCTTGCTCTATGACTCTGCTCTTAAGAACAGTTTTTAAAAAGATCTCTCTCTATTACCTATTTAAACATTCTTAAATTATTTTTTCTCTTCAACATACAACAATTCATTTTCCATGCCCACTAATTCAGGCTGCTCTTATCAATGATCTGAAAGATGACAAATCAAATGATTGAATTTCTATCCTCCTAACTGTACTCTCGGGAACATTCCACAGAGTTGACCACTTTCTCCTAAGTGGTATTTCTTGATATATATCATTTTTGGTGTCCATGAAACCATAGTTCTTGTCTTCTGTCTACTCTGCTAACTTTTCCATCTCAGTTTGCTTTGTGGTTACTTTAACTCTTTCTCAAAGTTTCCTCCTAGGATCTCTACTTTCTTCTCCTGGAGGATCACATTTGCTTTCATGTTTTCAAATGGTTAGGTGCTACTCTCTCCTAAATTTGTATCTCCTGTCCGATCCTCATTTCAATATGGCTTTTTATATTTAATGGATTTGGTTTCTTTCTTTTCTCTTTCCTGCCTTTCCATGCAATCCATCAGTGAGTTCTACTGGTTTCTCCTCAAAAAATGTATCTTGAGCATGAACCTTCTTTCTATCTCCACTTCTCCTCATTAAGAGAAGCTTATATATTTTCTCTCACCTAGCCTAGTACAGTAGTTTCATAACTAATTATTCTTGATTCCCTCCTTTTAGTTTTTAATTCTTGTCTCCCTAAAATCTATTCTCCAAGAAATAGCCAGAGGGTTATTTAAAAATCAAATTATATCAGTCTCTTGCTTAAAAGCCTTCAAAGGCTGATTATAGTTATAATACAAGCCTGAACTCCTTAATGTCACCTACACAGTCATGTAAAACATATCTCTTACTTGCCCCTTTGACATTATTGCCTAACGCTCACCACTTACCACTCTACTCTAGCCACTCTGATTTCCTCGGTGTTCATGGAACATTGCTCATCTCAGGACCTTTGTAGTTGCTCTTGTTTCCACCAGGAACTCTTTTCCTTAGATCTTCCCATGGATGATAACTTCTTGTCATTTCGATCTCATTTCTAGTAACACTACCTTAATGTGATCTTTCTTAATTACCAATTAAAAATTTCAATTTCCTTCTCCTACAATGTTAGTTTCAGTTTTCCTCAAAAGCAAATCTTGAGACAAGGACTTGAGTGCAGTTAGTTTATTTAGGAGTTGATTCCAGGAAACACAAATGAAGGAGGGGGGAAAGTGAGGCAGGGAAGTAGAGAAAACCTATGAAATATGTCTTAATGAGGAGGTTGCTGCTGTGAGCAACTGGGGCTAAATCCTTCTGGTAAACTCTACGAAACTGTGGAACACACCTTCGAATTGTCCTGTCAGAGGAGAAGGAGGCTGTGATATTTATATACTAACTCTCACCCCCCCATTGGCTGAGGATTGAGGTGAACCCTGCCCCCTGCTCTTCTGAGTTGTGCCTGGTCAAGCATACTGCTGTGGTGCCAGAGAAAGCCCCCAGGCCAAGAAGCAGAAATATGTAGGTTCTTGAGGTTCCAGATGGTGGCCATGGAGGTACAGGCAGGGCATTAATAGCATCTGTCATGCACCTCTGTCCCCCAAACACACATGCACACTGCATATGCCTGTACAGCTTGTCAATTATCAGCACGTCTATATCTTCTCATTCATCATTATCAAAATTATCGTATTTACATATTTACTTGCTTGTTGATGTTTGCTCTCCCCACAAAGAATGTGAATTTCATAAAAACAAGGTACTTGTGATTCTTATTCACTGTGATTTCTTGAATGCCTTGGACAGTGATTAGAATGCACACAGAAAATATCTTTTAAATGAAGGAAAGAAAAATATTCTCTGTAAATTCTTACTGTAGGTACCAGGATCATTTTCTAGAATATTCTAAATTAAGGTCTACCTTATCATTTTCTTATGTCTATGATTTTCCCTTTTTTGTAAAAGCAGGAACTGTGCTTTTTAAACTGTGACTGTCTTGCTTTATTTACTACTGGAGATGTCAGCATATTTTGTGCAGTTGATGGTACGTACTTCTAAAAAATTGCCATCTGCCAGCCATATCAATCAGTAAGTGACAAGAGATATATATAAAAATGTCTTTAAGCTCAAGTGATGGGAACGTGTAAGCATGCATATCACCAACTGCATGCAGCTGTCCCAAGAAAAAGAACGAAGTACCGTACATAAAAGGAAGTAGAAAGGAAACTGAGATGAGAGAGACAGAGAGGGAGAATGAATGTAAATCATTAAAATAATAGGAGTGATAGATCCTAAGTAGGTTCTGGCTTAGAAACCATAAAAGGGAGATACATTTTAAGTAGAATTTTGAATGAGCTTAAGGACACAGATTTATAGAAAAAGTACATCGGGAAAAGGTATATGCACTTGTCAGAGATGAGTGAGGGTTTATTGAAGATGAGATAGAGATTTTAATGTTAATTGTGGAGAGAACAAACTGGGCTTTGTCTGGAATAGGGATCAGTGCTGTGAATCACAATTAATCAGCTAAGCTCTTTAGACACTAATATGGATGTTTGTAAATCCTTATACCTGTGAAATGGCTGAGCTTTTTGGATAACCTCAGTGGGGAAGGTAATGGCTGTGATTTCAGCACCTATAGTGTTTTCCCCTTAAAATCACTAACGTGGTATTTTTTATTTAGGATGAGTTGCTATGGTGATTCATGTCTTGTGCAGTCCTAGAGAGGACTATGATAATGTATAATTATCTGTATTGGTACAGTGGAGTAAACAAAGGCTATTTCTGAAGCAAACTGTAGTATCTTATTGATTAAGTACAGATTTCCGTTTTTGCGGATCACTCCTCAGCTTTGTTCCTTACCTTTGTTTCCAGATCAATCTTTAACTCTAAATCTTATGCCTTTAATGCATGAACGTATATGACATACAACTTCTTTAGAAAGAAGAAAAAGGGAGATAAATTCCTTGAAATATTTTCTTGCAATGTTTTATAAATCATTCAAGGTGGAGATTGTTGGTAAATACCTAAAAGGAAGATATGAACTATTTTAAAAGAAACTAACAAGACGATATTTTCACTTATTTCTATCCACATACATGGAGGTTCATTTAGAGCGTGAAAATATAAGCACTTCAAGGAAAAGGGTTAATTTTACTATATCCTTTTCCATTTCACTGGCATCGATATCTGAGAGTCTATAGAGGATATTCTCTTTACATACATGTGAAGAATCGACGTGCAGGGTGTGTAAACCATGACATAAGCAGAAAGGGCACTCAAATTGACTTTATTATCCACCATATTACAGCCTCACATGTGTGACATGACTGCAGGTGGAAGGGGAAACTACTGTAACCTACACTCTTGCTTGATGGACTCTTAATCCCTGGGATTCTCTATTTGAGAAAAGATGAAAATACAACTGAGGTGTTAAGAGGGAGGGTTAAATCATTTGCCAGTTTTCCAGAGAAGAGTTACAGATATGAATAGAGAGGGGGATTTCAGTGGCACTCAGGGTGGAAAGTCATTGGTCCTGAATTGCTCATGTCGGAATTGCTCAGGCCATACATTGATTCTAATCACTGAGAATAGCCTCGGCTTTAATAATGGAGGTTAATAATAAATGTATGAAACGGGCTGGTCCATTGATGTTCAAACCCACAGCGAAAAGGCTCTTCCAAGTGTTGACACTGCTGCATTGGGATTGGTTTTTTGTAGTCATCTTCAAAAGTAAAATCACAACAGAACAATCCGATTTTTTAGAGAGAAAGGATAGGCATAGTAGAAGTTATACACAGCAAGAAAATAAACATAGTGAAAATTAAGAGAGAAAAGAAAGGGCAACAATAGAATATAGGAAGGAAGAAAGGGAGGGAAGAAAGGAGGGTGGAAGGAAAGAAGGAGCTAATATTCTTGGGTTGATTATTAAGTTTGAGGCTTTCTGCTAGGTGTTTTATACAAAACAATTTAAACTTTTACTTACAACTTTACACATAGCACTCGAAAATATCAATTTTATTTATGTATTCATTTGTCTATAATTGGACTTCCCCGCTAGTAAAGTAAGTTCCATGAGGGGAAGGATTTTGTCTTATTCATCACTGTATCCACCTGTGTCTAAAACAGAGTCTGACTCACTGAAGACAATGAGGGGACATTTGCTAAATAAACAATCCAACAAAATAGGATTTTTTTTTTTCCAGGAAAGGTAATAAATGAAGGCTGAACTGCTGGTGGTGGGAGGGACAAGGGAAGAATTTTTCCACCAAAACACTAAAATTTGGCATAATTTTCTTCTCTTTTTCCTTATTAAAGACTATTTTCATAGGCCTGATGTCTACTGTCGAGTTCAAGTTTCCATTCTCCCTATAAGACCAAGATACAGTCTTGTCTAGGCTCTAGATATGCTTAATTCTATTATAAACTCTTAGGGTATCATTTCATACTTTTTAATGCATCTGACTTCCCCACTAATTGAGAAGGTATTTGAGGGCAGAATCTATTCCTTTTTTTTTTTTTTTGAAAAAAATGGTAGTCTCTTGGCTGTTGTACCAATTAAAATTCCACCAATAATGCATGAGAGTGCTTTTTAAATAAGTAACTTTTACATGTTGTCAGTGAAAAGGCCAAATGGAGTTATATTTAGAGACATGCAACAGTTAGGTTAAGAAGACAAATAAAATTTGTATAAACATTTGACAAATGGGAAAATCATAATGGCCTTTTCAGAATAGCCATTTGATTTTTATGTGAGTGTAATTTGAGTGAAATTAATGAATTTTCATTTGAGCATGTTGGCTTTTTATTCAAAAAGAAGATGCAATTCAACCCTGAATAGTCAAAAGCAAAGCCTTGCTTAAATTTTACATTCCAAGGGCTAATTTAGCCCTTCTTTACATTGTCACTTTGAACTAGGCTACTTACACTGATCAAATTAACTAGATGCTTTACAAACCTTTGTACTTTGTCCTGAAGAAACCTGACTGATGTCTGACGAACTACTCTACAACCTCCACACAGTTGTTTGCAGCCTGCTTTGAGCTGAATTCTGATTTCCACTTCCCTATTTCTAATTATTGATAATTGCACATTGCCTATCAATAATTTTCTCATTTAAGCCCTTGCTTTAACAGATGCATATTTATCTACTTCTTTTGCTCTATTGTAAGACATTTTGACAGTTAATTCTATAGTCTAAATACCGTTTTGTAAAGAAATTTTGCTTGAATTGCTTATAGAATAATCCCCTTCTCAAATTTGATCGATAAACTTCTTGTTTCTCTAATTAGTTATTACATGGGCTCAAATGGCTTACTAGAATCAATGAATTCCTTTCTATTTCAAATCTCTGTACCATGCAGTGATCTTACAATTTCATTTCTTTAACTCCGTCAGTCAGCTCTGACTAATCTGTCTTTATAATTCATACCCACAACCCTGAACTATTTCTGTGCCTTCTGACCCAACCTTTTCAATCTCTACTATACTTTCCCTAGCCTAAGGAGACTGGAGGTAAGCCTGATATTTCAAATATGATACTACCTCCCTTTAATGGGACAGACCTAATAATTTTGTTATAAACTACGCTTTATGTTCTTTTTCTATTTTGTCCTCAGTTTGAAACTAATATGGCTTTTTGTTTGATCCATTATTGATACACAAAAACCAAATAAGTTATGCTTAATAAATCTGAAACTTTTATATGATTCAATGTGCCACAGTTGAGATTTATTAGTAACTGGTAACAAATTATCAAATTGGTTTTATATTTTATTCTTTCTAAATTTATTTTTTATGTTACATACAGTAAAATTCACTCTTTATGGTGTACAATTTTATCCAGTTTGACAAATGTACAGAATTGTGTATCTACAACCAGTCATGATACAGAACAGTTTCATCAACTCAAAAAATTTCTTTATGCCTTTCCTTTGTAGTCAACTCTTTTTCCCTCCCTGAACCCCTAGCAACCACTGATCTATTCTCCATTCCTATAGCTTTGCCTTTTCCAGAATGTCATATAAAGAGAATAATTTACTTTGTAGTCTTTTGATCTGGCTTTTTTTCAGTTAGCGAAAAGCATTTGAGATTTATCCATGTTGTTGCGTGTACCAATAGTTTTGGGGTTTTTTTTTAAGTTTTATTGCTGAGTAGTATTCCACTGTATGGATGTACTACAGTTTACCTATTCACTGAAATAAGAATATTTGGGTTCTTTCCAGTGTTTTGTGATTATGAGTAAAACTGCTATACACATCCACATATTTTTGCATTTTTCTGTGACCATAAGTTTTCTCTCTTTCGGGGAGAAGTGGGATTTCTGGGTCACATGGTATAAGTGTGTTTATCTTTATAAGAAAGACTGTTTCTGTCCTACAGACTGTTTCTCCTTTCCAAAGTGACTGGACCATTTTGCAGTGTATGAGTGTTCAAGTTGCTCTGTATCGTCACCAGCAACTGATTTTTTTCCAGCCATTCTAATAAACGTGTGGTATTTCATAGTGGTTTTAATGTGAATTTCCTTAATGACCAGGGATGGTGAGCATCATTTTATCTGCTTATTTGCCATCCATATACCTTCTTTGATTTAGTGTATATTCAAACCTTTTGCCCATATTTTCATTGGATTATTTATTTTCTCTTTGATGAATTTTGGAAGTTCTTTATATATTCTGGAAATGAGTTCTTTGCCATATCTGTGATTTACAAATATTTTTGCCCTGTCTGTGGCTTGTCTTTTCATTCTCTTAACAGTGTGTTTTGCTGTCTCAGGTCCTCTACTAATCTTTGGGGGGGGGGCAGTGAGGCCCATGGAGAAAGGTAGGTCCTAAGAGTGGGTTTGAACTCCCCCTCTATCTATGATCCCCAAGGGATCCACATCCTCTTGCCAGTCCCCACTCATCCTCTACCAGTTTGTCAACAATTCCAGCTGAATTCTTTTTAGATTTTGGCCTGGTTGGTTACCCTGTGACTGAAGGTCTCATGGATTTGAGAAAAGTTGTAAACTTGCAGTTTGTCCAGCTTTGGTTGTTGTTGTTGTTGTTGTCAGGATGGGATAATGCTCTTTCCAGTGCTCTACTTCCCAAGTGGAAACTAGAATTTCCCTCATTCTGTTTTTAACGTGACTCTTCATTTACCTATGTTGGGAAAATATAATTAGAAACAAAAATCTTCTGCCAACCCAGAAAACCTCTCCACAAAGGTAGAAGAAGAGAGAGAAAACAGTTTTATTATTGAATAAGCGTTAAACTGGAATGTGATGCACATTACAGACAATCTAAGGAGATTGCAAAGACAGAAAGAAATTGGACTTTTTTATATAGCCAAGCAGATACAACCTATTATATACTTTTCCCAAGATAAACAATAAATAGTCCTCAAGTAAGAAAATTTGACAGCACCCTTTTTCATCCTAAATTCACCTGGTAATTGGAGTGATCATTTGTGTTGGTAATTTTATTTATCCAAAAGAAAAATAGATTTCTCATATCTTTATGACAGGAGTTAAGTTTGCAACTTGGAGCCAGATGACACCCAAACTTAGGCTCCTATCCTCTCATGGAAACTGAGAGATAGGGGTGCTATTTTCCTTGATGATTACATTTCAAAGACATGGCTCCCAGGTCCTTAAGGAAACATTCCTGGGTTGTAAAACTGGCAAGAGGCTTATTTAGCTTTTGAAAAGATTTACACACATTTCAAGAGGCAGAGAAATGTCTTATAATTACAAATTTCTAAAGTAAATGCTTTAAGAAAAGGAAGGGGAAAGAGCTTATTTCCCCATTTGCAACAGGGAGAATCGATTTTTTTAAATTTATATTTTTCCTTACACTTGTAAACATCAGGAACACTTAGCCCCCCAAAAAGTTTACACAATATATTTAAATGCTTTAGTTTACTTGACTTTCATAACAACCCTGTGAGGTAAGCCAGAAAGTAATTATTCCTATTGGTCCAATTTAGTACATGAGGAAATTAAGATGCAGAGAAGCCAGTTGAGTTGTCCAATTACAGTTATAAGAAGAAATAGACCAAGTCCTCTCAAATGCATCTTCTCTGGCACCATCTCCAGTCCTGCCACTCTAGGCTGCTTTCTCAAAGTTTATATAGTGATAATCCTGAGTTTATGTTTAGGATCAAAGAGTAAACACATGCACGCTTTGCAGATCTCAACAAACTTTTAGGATATATAATCTACCCATATTATGTACTCTTGATTGGTTCAATTGGCAAATAATTTGACTGAGAGCATAAGGGCCAACAGAGAGTTAATATATTGATGTATTTATTATCAATATGCACCGTCTCACCTCATTTATTCCTTCAACAAATATTTATTGAATGTCTATTATGTACCACATATCATTCTAGGGGCTGGGGAAGCAGTAATGAATCAAACTGATCAAGTCCCTGCCCACATGAAGCTTATATTCTAGTGGGTAGAAAAGAGAATGATATTTAAAAATACATAAAATGTCAGCCTGCGATATATACAATGTAGAAAACCAAAGCAGGATAAGGGGAACAAAATGTGTTAGGAAGAGGACATAAGGGCTTTTGTTTTCATTTTTGTTTTGTTCTTGCAGAGACCTGAAGAAAGCTAAGAGTAAGCTATGATGATATCTGGGGAAAGATCATATAAACAGGGAATAAGTAAAATGTTCTTGAGGCAGGACTATGTTTGTATATTCAAGTAACAGCAAAGAAGATTTGTGACTGGAGCTGAGTGGAGGAGGAAAGGGAGGTGGAAGGGGCCAAGTTACTAAGAGCCTTGTAAGTGAGATCAGAAGCCTTTCGGCTTTGAGAAAATGACTGATGTGATCAAACAGTTTTAAAAGTTCACTCCAGCCTAGAAGACACTCCAGTGTGGCTAGGGCAGAAGTCAAGAGACCAGATAGGAGACTACTGCAATTCAGCTGAATTAATGGTACCAAACAGGGGAAACTTTCCTGCTTTGCCTTACTGTTATAGTTTTAAAATTCACTTTTTTTTCAAAATGTTTTTTTTATAATTTTTACACGGGTTATAGTTAATTAGATTTATGACATTATGTAAATAGAAAATATTGACTTTAATAGATCTGTAAAGCATTTGCTTAGGAAACATTTCATTGACATTTCTTGTAGAAAATAACTTCACATTTGCCTAGGATAGGCTGAGACCATGACAGAATGAGTCAGCAAGGACTCTCTGAGCTGTGTTTTTCAAATAAGAATCTACTTGACAGTTTATCAAGTAGACGATATGTGGAGTGAAAGATAGAGCTTGCATATCCAAATTCATTTTGTGGTAACATTTGCAATTGTGATTAAGGAGAGATGTACTGAAGTAAATTCCTATCTGCTTAAGAACTGACAAAACTTGATTTATGTTTGTCAGTTTCTCAAATATGGCTGAAATATGTATTGGTCCACTAATAAACATTTGCAGAATTTCTTCCACAAATTCAATAACATTTTTTCTGCATGGTATCCCTATTTTTATCTTAAATGTGACAAATTATGTAATACATGATTCTTCAACAAAAAAATCAAATTCATTTGTATGTTAAGTAAAAATTTATCCAAAGGTCTTTTTAATCCTTTATAATTATACTGAGATCTGAAATGCAATTTCTAGGATCTTTCTACTTTATTAAATTTGAAATACCTAACTGAAAGCTTTGGAAGAAAATCAATATTTAAAAACGTTTTCTCTTTTTTAATGTTAGAATAAAACAAAGTGTTGAGGTCTCCTTTGTCACCTTTACATTTCTCATTACCCTCATAGCATTGCACTGTTCGCTACATCCTTAACTGAAGGACTGTTATAGGCACTCACGATCATAGATCTTAGTAAACGCAGGTAATTTAGTAGACTTCTTATGTGGTATTTGTTCCTTAAGAAAAACTTGCTCTACTGTTCAGCTTATTTTCACATTAATGGGTGTTCGAGAAGCAGCATCTGGTTTTTTTTTTTTTTTTTTCTTTTCTGACAGTTTTTAACTTCTCCTCTTTGGATTTCTCTTCATTATTATTTTTTAAAGAATCTAGATCCTACCCTCAGCTTTTACATAGATTTAATAGAAAGAGTGACTAAAATAAAGATGTCATTGACATCTCCATGGCCACAACATAAATAAATCCAGTCCAGATTAAAACCCATCATCTTCTAGCTTCCATTTCTTTGACATATACGTCTCATTTAAGTATACAAAACCAACCTTCTTCACTTTCCTCCTCTTTCTAAGATCATACAAACTTAAGCCCCTATTCCATAAATCCACTCATTTGACATAATTTTATATGTCTAGCATATGGATCTAGTGATATCATCAGAAAAGGCAAAGGAATACGCATTGTGTCCTAGGATCAGAAATCATTTAGAGCTAGACTGATCCTTCTAGATTATTTTTATCAACAATCTTATTTTATTGGTAAGGAAATCAAAGGTCTGAGAAGTTAAGTGGCACACTTCAAGATACACAGCAAAGTGCAAGTACTGAATTGGAACATTGGTATCTTGACTCCCATTTGGTGTTTCTACTACTATATAACGATTTCACCTACATAAGTAGTCATAGTAACAGTATAATGAAACAATATTTGGAAAAGGAGAATTAAGATTACGTTGATGATGGTAATTATATTACTAAGCACCTGCTTGGATATGTCTTTCCTTCTTTCTTTTATCCAAATTACTAAAATAGACAAAATACAAAGCACTTAAGTAGATACAATTGCTGTCTTATGGTAACTTATAAGGAAGAAATGACTGCGATTATTATATAAATAACTTCCAGAAATGTACCTACTTATGGATCCTTTTCAAATGAGGAAAGTAAGCATTTACTTTATAAAAAAAATTAAGTGGCAGGGTTTTCTTTGACTTGAAAGACAAGGAATCAAGGGAGGTCCAGGAAAAGTTGAATATGCCCTTTTATTTTTGTTTTAGGGAGAGTAGAAATTTTAAGTGAAGACTTTTATGTGAATTTTACAATGTAGAAAGTCGTAGAGCCATAAGGAGTTCTAAGAGAGAATCAAATAAAACGGTAATTCAACAATGAACTCCATTTACTGCATTCTTACTATGTAACAGATGTTTCCTGGCTCTGGGTGCTAAAAGAAAGTAAGACCCAGTTTTGGATCTTAGGAACTTCAAAGTCTAGTTGGGAGACTAACATTGATATGAATTCATACTATTCAGTAAACTAGATACTACCATATAGGTAGAAAACATGATACAGAGGAAGTGCAAAAAAAGGAATTGGTTTACTCAACCTGTCAGTGTCAAGAAAAGCCCTGCCAGGGAAGTGATGACTAATATTGGTGTCAAAAGGTGAGAGTTCACCCATGGAGATGTGAGGAATATTATATCCCAGCAGGGGAAGCAGTCTGTTTAATAGCGTGGAGAATGGTGACATCAAACAACGTGCAGTGTTTGAGCAAGGGCCAAAATTTTTCCTTCTGGGTTATGCTAAGAATATTTCAGGAGGTGAGGCTGTAGAATTAGAGTGCAGTACCTGGGAAGCCTTGCTCTTTATATGCACCAAGCAACTTCTCCCAAGAAGAGAAACGTACACATGGATGGAGGAAAAGAAACAGATGCAGAAATCTAGGTTTATTCTGGTAAAATCTGTTGAAGCCAAAGCTCAGGATCATGGACCTTCTATATATTATAGTGAAAAGTAATTCTTTAGAAAGGACAGAAAGTCATCCACAATTGCATCATCATTTACCTTGGCTGTCTTAAAAGGTAGTGGAATCACTCTCTCCTCTACATGCCCCTTCTCACTTCATGTTTCCTTGAAGAGCCTCTCCTCTTCTCTTCTTCCTAGACATCTAGCCTCTTTGCTATCTTCGTGCCCATCACTTTGCGACCTGAGGAGATAATAGGATTGTAAAGTAATTCCTCAGCAAATACAGTGCAGCCAGGAAAAGAGGAATGGTCAAATCAGTTAATTCAGGGGAGAGAATAGTTTGGTTAAAAGCAATGGAAATTTAATGGGAGGCTTATGTTTAAGTTGAGGAAAAATGAGGAGGAAGAAGATATAGTGATTTGTGTGAAAGAGACTAGGGGACGAGGGCCTAAACTAAGACCATTAGAGCTATATTTTAGACTAAATATACAAAGAGACAGTAATTTGAAGTAAAGCTAGTGGAGCAAAATATAATAAAGAGTTCAAATTGACTGTGCCTTTTCATAAGTAAAGGTCATGAACTAGTGGCATTTTCTTTGTAATAGAAACTCTATAGGAAATCTAAGATCAATGCTGCATATAGATTTACTTGCATTAAACATGCTGATCTACACTACTTTTGAAAGGTTAAGAAAAGATTTGAGGAGCCCAGTGCAGTGAAAAGTGTTTGCTTGATTTCTTTTTTAACCTGAATAGTTTGAATCAAAACCTAGACTGCACGTGTAAAGTGATAGTTGTAGCAGACACAGATGGCATCCCACCCATATCCTCTTACCTTTACCATCTCAGTTCACATCTGTGGACCTTAAACTACCAGCTCTTGAATTTATGTTTTTTGGTTTTTTTTTTTTTGTCTCTGGGGCTTGGTTTGCAGTTAGGCAGCAGGCCAGAAGTGATGGGCAATTAATAACTCCCAGGAACAGCCCTAACTCAATAATTGATGGGAGTCAGTGTATAAATAGCCCAACTTACATATCTCTCAATTGGGATCAGTCTGAGATGTGTGTCTTCAGGAGAAATAAACTCCATTCACCCACAGTGCTAGGTTGCTTGATAATTACCCTTTATTGGCTAATTTCCTTTTTTACTTCATTTCCCCACTCTTTTACTGCTATATCCTTAATCTCCAAATTAAATTATTTTCCCTCAACCCTTAGGCTCAGAATCAGCTTCTGGTGGAACTCAAGCTACAACTACAGGATTTCTTTATAATGAGACATATCAAAGGAAGAAGATAGTGCTACATTATATATTTTCTGTAGTCAACATGGAGAAACATGTTATAAGTCAAGTAGTATAAAATGCATAAGATAACAAAATACCATATGTCTATTAACTTATTTACTATGTGTCTACATGCAAATAATAAAGAAACAACAAATACAATATCTATCATTATAATTATTGCAAACTTTTCTTTCATCTTTAATTTTTCATCTTTAATTCTCATTTTTGGTTAACTAATTTCTAGTCTTTATCTTACAGATAAGAGTAAAATCAATGCTGGTATGAGTTTTGTAGATTGTTGTAACTTCTATTTATTTAATCCATTACCAAAATTGTGTGTACTTTGTTTTAAATATTTATATCTGTATCAGTTAGCTTTTGCTGCATAATAAACCAATCCAAAACTTAGGGGCTTAAAACAAGAATCACTTGCTTAGCTCACAATTCTACAGGCCATCAATTTAGGCTGGGCTAAACTGGAAAGTTCTTCTGATTTCAGCTGGGCTTCCTCATGGGTTTATGATCAGCTGGCAGATTAGCTGGAGGCTGGCTGGCTTACAATGGCCTTAGCTAGGATGACATATCTCTGTTCCAAATTCTCCAGAAGGCTGGCTTTGATCGTTCTCATGGTTGGGGCAGGGTTTCAAGAGAAAGAGCAGAGGCACAAAAGGCTTCTTTTCTTTGAGGCCTAGGCTCACGAATAGCACAATGTAACTTCTACCACATTCCATGGGTCAAAGTAAGTCAGGAGACCAGCCCAGATTCTAGAGTTGGAGTAATAGACTGAATCTTCTAATGGGAGAAACATTGAAGTTACATTGCAAAAAGTATGCATTCAAGAAGGGGAAAAGAACTGAATTTCTATTTTTAATTCGTTTACACAATACCATATTAAACTTAATGATGATCAGCTAACAAAATGAGAAAAAAGGAAGCAAAAATATACTTATATGTTTTTGTCTATATTTCAAATTGTATTTTGTAATGGTTATATATTAGTTATAATGCAATACAAAATATTTACCAAAATGAATCATATATTTGAGATATTTTCCTGTGAATACTTTTGGAATTACCTTGGGAGGGCAGTGTTAGCCACAGTTAAGAAGAGGAGAAGCCCTTAATGCAGAAATTGATCTCAGTTATCTACAAGTTATAAATGATCAATGTGGCACCAACCAAATTTATTAAGAAGAAAATGCCATTTAAAATTACTTCAAATATTTACTGTGTGTCTGAAGGATTATTTTCTTTTAATAGCTAAATGTTAACCCCTGGAAAAGAGAAAAATTGAGTGAAAATGGTGACAGGTCCTTAATTCTGGTGGAACTCCTGGCTACTCTCTAATTATAATTCTAATTGGCCTATTATAGTAGGAACAAAAATATTGATTTTATTCATGCAACTCATTATATCTCTATTCTCTATTAATGTGGATGACTGAAGTTTGCAGTTTTTCCAATTTTTCAAAACATAATCATATATTCTGGACAAAGAATGAGGGTCAGTTTAGCCTTACCATTCCCAAACTAGCCATGCTAAATCAAAACTGTATCACTAAGGTGAAAAGGTGGGAGTGATAGGCTGTTTGTAATAGTCATTTAAATTTTGAAATATAAAAGCATTTTTGGATTCTCCTTTAATTCCTATTATGCTCCTGATAAATTAGTAGATGTTGGAAAATAAATACTTTCTTTAAATCATAGAGGATTTCCAGTAAAAATGAATCCTCCCCACACACACACCAGTTTCACATAGTGATCTCTCTGGTAGGCATTCTGTGGCATGTTGATGGCCAGCATCATATTTTTCTAGTATGAGATGAACTTCCTCCTAGAGAAGTAGGGAGAAAAATATGATTGTTGGGTAGATAAGAAGTCATAATAATAATAGATGCCATTTACCGACCACTATCCACAAATGTCACAGAGCTTAGAAGTGGTAGAATAGAATAGAATTAATATCCTATTTAATCTGTGTTATCTACAGTAATTAGAGATCTTAGAATAATCCTTAAGAATGTAGAGATAATTTATATTGGAAGAATGGAACCATTTAATTTATTCAGATATTTTGGCTTCCTTTTTCATTGAGACATGATGAATTTTATGTATATTAAAATGATTACTTTTCAGCTCTTAAATTTTGTAGAAAATACAAATATCTTTCCTCTTTGCACTTTGGCTTTTTCTATGCTTCAAACATCCTCTCTGCCTCTGCCCCTTTACCTTCTTATTTTAGAAAACAAACCAACAAACAAAATTTCCAGAGTATCAAGCATTCTCGTTGACTAAGAGCATGACTAACCACTAGTTTTGAAGATCTGTAAGAGCATACAAGACAGAACAGTGGATCAATAGGTAAATAATGTCTATATTTTTATTATATCTGTCCATTTTATGTCTATTTCTATATATATGAACACACACACACATACAGAGAGAGAGGGAGGGATTTTTAATTTTTTTGCCTATTTTATTTTTTGTATGATTTATTAAAAACTTGCCATTATTGGATATTAAATAAAAGAGTGAATTAACTTCTGACATCTGTATATTGCTTGATTTTTCTCTTCTTGGACTGAAGGCAAGAGAGGGAAGTCAAGGAAAGGGATTTGGAATAAAGGTATGCAATTTGGTTCTGCCAAAGAAAAATACTTTATTGCAATAGGTGAGATTTTGTTTCTTTTTTAAATTATATTTACTTCTGGCAATGTAAAAATTCAGGAGCGTCATGTATTAGTATGAAAAAGAGGAAAGTAAACTTAGCATCTTGAACTTGATCTTATCAAATTGCAGGATACCAATTATATATTTATATGGAAAAAATAGTAAAGTTATAACTTTTCCCCAAATATCTTAGCATCTGTAATTCAGAGCTTTTACAACTACAAAATAATTCATTTTCTACTAACCCATAGCAGAAATAGGAAATCTCTCTCTGCATACTTACAGGTTTACTATCTAAATAACATCTTTTAGCAGTTCTACAGATGACCTCATTTTGAGAATTGACTTGGGATATTAAACTGTAGAAACTGCAAACATCTCCAAGCATCCCGAATGATACATACAAACATGTGCTGAGTGGCTGAGTGAAAAGGGAAATGAACCACTGTTTTTAAACCTCTACACCATTACACACATTGTGACCTCTATCACTGCAGTGTTTCTGACTATTGGTTAATGGAAAAGCCATCATTTTGGCAGTTTAAATTCAGCAAATATATACACTTTAACAAGTTTGAAGTCACCAGCATCTTTTAACATTCAATGACAAATTGGTTTGTTAATCATTTCTTTTCTTACTGTAAAACACAGCAAGATGTGACTATCAGAGGATTTAGCTTTCCTGTTCCCTTGCCAAGACTGCTGTGGGCCTGATAAAAGAGTAAGAATTAGAACATGATATGATGTAACTGTGGAACATCGAGTAATGTCCCTAGTAATATGTAGACTCTTGAATGCTCACATGGCCGCTCTCTAAACCTAACGCATAAAATGCATTAAGCCCATGGTTTCTTTGTTTCTTAAAACCTGATAGAGTCTTCACACCTCGTCAGATACACAGATTTCCAAACTCCAGGTTTGCCTCCAGAAATAACTATGGATACATGGGGGGTGGTGTCTCCATCCCCTCAAATTGTACTGTTTGTTTGCGGGCTCAGTCATAAACGTGAATGAAGGCAAATCTCAACTTGGTTGGAATCTACATTGCCAGAAATTTCTGAATCTAGACTAGCCCCTTGTGTTCTACCCTAGCCCAAGCTTCTCTAGCCTTTTTTTTTTTTTTTTTTTTTTTTTTTGCTCGTTATCTGCTACATGCAGCTAGTTTTGTTTCCTAAAATTCTTGATAGGATCAGTCAAATCCGTGGATGTGTCTATCCAGGTTGCTACTAGAAATAATAAGTTTAGATTATTTTTTCCCAATATATGTCTGGGGAAATAACCAAAGCTGTGAAAATCATGCAGCTATATTCAATTCATAGCAAGCAAAAAGCCTCACTATTGTCATTCATAGTATATAAGTAATTAACAATTTCCGCTTTTGTTCTTTTCCCAGCTGTGGACATGACTCAGGTTATCTCTACATTGAAATGCTTTGGGAATGTTCCTTCAGTGAGCCCCAATCCAATTCTTTTCCAGAAACAATCAATTTCCTTTCCTTTTCTCCCTTTAAAACCATTTTTATGGACCACAGTGATGCAGGGATACATGATTAAGGATTTCTCTGTTGCTGTTATAGCTCATGGAAGATGCAATTTGATTATGCACTGTTAGGAATTGAGAGTCATTGATTGGTTTGCGGAGAGAATCCAGTTTGGATTTATATGGGATGCTCTTCTAAATCCAGTTTTATATGGTTTATGATGGTTTATATGGTTTATGACTTTGTAATGCCTTTTCACCCTTTGTTCACCAAATATTTTTTCCACCAGAGGTTTTACCTTTTCTCTAAATTCTTGCTACTTGAATTGTGGTCCACACACCAGGAGCATCACCATTTCCTGGAAGTTGTTAGAAATGTAGAATCTCGACCTCACACCAGGCTTACTGAATCAGAATCCGTATTTTTAAAAGACCCTCTCTCCAGGCAATTCATTAAATTTAAAGTTTGAGAAGCACTGTTCAAAAATATTTTCTGAAAGGAAAATGAAAATTCCAGCTGGTTATCCTAGTTTGCATATGAAGTACTCACTACTCCTTTCTTTTGCCTACTCACTCCTCTCTTTCATCTTTGCCTGGATGCTAACTGTTCAAGTTGCCTCAAAAATATGCTAGTTTTCTTGTGGATACTAAATTGAAAAGATATATTTTCCATGAAAATGTTTTTTCTACATTTACATTGGGCATTTTATTGTCTGGGTTATGCACTCTCCAGTACAGCAGACACTAGCCACATGTGGCCATTTAGAATTAAATTAACTAAAATTAAATTAAATTAAAAACTCACTTCCTCAGTCACTATAGTCACACTTCAAGTACAGATTGTGTATTGGATAGCGCAGATATTGACTGTTTGCATCATCATGGAAAGTTCTATCAGACAGCAATTGTCTAGAGACTACTATATTCTAAGTTAGGCTTTGAAATTGTCAGTTTCAACAGCTTCCAGATCAGACTGGCAGCTTCAGTGAACCAGGATAACCAGTTGAAAGAGAAAATCTAGTTAACTTAAGGGGTTATTCCCAAAGCACTTGGTCTATTTCTGAAATATCAAGCTATTTCATGTAGGTTAGAAGTGTAAGAGGAAAAGTAGTATAAAATGCCTCCTTTCCTCACATTCCTCTACCATTATAAGAGATCATAGCAAGAGCATCCTACTGGAATGGGGGAACTTGGAAATGGGAGCATAGGCTCCAGTTCCCAATCGATCACTGAATGTGCGAAACTGGGTAAATCACTTGACCTAAGTTTGAGTTTACTCATCTGTACAATCAGAATATTGTGTTTGGTGGCCTTTAGGTTTCCATTTGATTCTGTAATTCTCAATTCCGTGAATTAGAAACTTCTAGTGCTGCTACCTGAAATCAATCCAGTATTACCATGGATATAATTTAATGAGGGATGTGCATTTGATATGTATCAAACACAAGTGCTAGGATTACAGATAATTTTTCTTAAGTATGTGCTTTCAAGGAAATAATAATCTAGAGGAGTGGCCTCCTCTAGAAAAACACTAACATGTTTTTCAGCAAACCAACACCCAAAACACCAACATATATATATATACACATATATATATATATGATATCCAGAATAAATGTTTCTCAAAGTGTTTCAGCTATGCCGCCTTTTTCATTTTGCCAAAATTAATTGTTTTTAAATATTAATTTTAAAAACTGGGGTTATATATATTTCTTTTTAATAATTTGAATCATTTCCAAATTATTATACAGAAAAAAGGGAACACTGATATTTTTGCAGGTTTGCATGTTTTATATAGTTAGTGCAAGTTTAATGCAAACATTGAAGAAAATTTAAGACCTCTGAAAATCTCCAAGACTTTTCCAAAT
The DNA here is from genome assembly GCA_031878705.1 of Tapirus indicus. Classification (NCBI taxonomy): domain Eukaryota; kingdom Metazoa; phylum Chordata; class Mammalia; order Perissodactyla; family Tapiridae; genus Tapirus; species Tapirus indicus. The sequence goes on along the minus strand of CM062942.1, from coordinate 22,417,049 downwards.
GCTTCCAAACCTATTCTAAGCAGTGGACATCATGTTTGATCTTTCTAATTTCCAGTGATTAGCATTATTTGTATTTTTACCCTCTTATTATTTTTCAATCTTAGAGAAAAATAAATAACTTGGGACTATAACCTTGATTTTTCTCAGGAGAAAAAGGGAAAATTACTTTTCTACAACACGTTATACTACTTATATTCACGAAAAATTGAATGCTTTTGATTGAATGTTTATACCAATAAATATTCCAGTATATACCAATAAATTATAACTATTATTCAGCATAATTTTATTAACCTTTTACTTTAATCAATTACTATTAAATTCATTAATTTAACAATTATATCTGATTAAACATAGGCAATATTATTTTTTGCTAGAGTTACTTGATAAAGAAAAATATTGTGAAAAACAGGGAAATTTCAAAATAGATTTATGTTTAAATGATCTCACAGGAAATAAATATTTCCCTGGGAACATATTACCTGATCATCTGAAATACTTGAGTTTGTTCAAGGCATAAGGGAACTAGATGGTTAACTTTCTTCTGCCAGACCCTAAATAGTGTAAGAAACACCATTACATTTTCCATTTTTTTCCCCTTCACTGGTTGCAGATCTCTGGGCTTGGAAACGTAACTAGAAAGTACATAATAATAGTAGGATTAAGACTTAAGTTGCCCTAATCTTTTTATTGACTGGTCAATGACATCAATTCACTCCTGGGTTTGTATTGGAAAGGAATTATATATACCTAAAGACACTATTAGGAAAATATCCATGACTGATTATTTCTAATTTTCAGGTATATTGAAAATATTAACCAACTCTAAATATTCTACATAATAATGAGGTTCCATAAATTTTACTTTAACTTTAAGAAAGACATTTGTATTTTAGGCTACAAGTTAAAAAGTTTGTATCAATTATGAATTTGCATCTCAGCAGAAGATCCCTTTAAATAACTGAAAGTATTTTATCCTGAGTTTTATCAACTTAGTTGATCATGGAAAACAACTTTTTCATGACATTTTCTATTAATTACATTTAAATACAGTAAGGAAAGGAAAATTTCCTCTCAGAAATTGTTAAAGAACAGTTGCAACTCTACTACTTATCTTGTTGATTCCAGGAATAGCAAAACTCTGAAAACACTTGTAAAGGATAAATTCTTTACAACTTGTTTTTTATGGCATATTTTATTATTTGTTCTCCATTCTATACAGTTGTTTTGTAATATCAAAGTGTTTTCAATAATGAAGCGGGAGAATGAAATGCTTCTTAAGAGACTTTTTTTGCTCTCTTTTAACAGTAGATGAATATTTGGGAATATAAAATTTTATCGAATCCACTTCTAAATTGATAACACATGCCTTAGATTACAAACTCTAGAGAGAAAGATATGATCAGCTATGATGTACTTAAATCAACAATGCACTAAGTATAAATGAACAATAAAACATTATTTTAATCCCCACAGTATCTTAAGGATGTTAAAAATAAATTTATGTTTAATACAAAATATTTATTATGTACCGTGTGCCTGTCACTTACTAGGTCATTACTTAAATTTTTTTTTTCACAGACCCTCTGAAAAAATTGTGTTAACTCTTTTTAGCAATTAAACAAACTGAGTTCGGAGAAAATAAGGGGCAGAACAGTGAGCAAATACGTGGTAAAACAGTATATGGGTGTCTAACCCAGATTTTCTGATTTCTGGTGTACTCAGAGCTGCCTCTGTTCATTTGAATGGATGTTCAAAATTTAACTTCTCTTTCTTCCCACAACTTTAAACTGGTTGTTAATTTGTGGATGCCATATATATGCACATATATAAGAGAATAAGTTACTCTCCCTAGCAAAAAAAAAATATATTAGTCAAGGGGATAAAGTACTTGGATTAAGTGAGAATAGCTAGGTTTTAACTTTGAGTGTCTTGTGACTTGCTATATAATCTTGAGAAAGGCCCTTTTCTTCCTCTGTGTCTCAGTTTCCTCATTTCTCCTTGTATCCTTCAGGTCTCTGCTACAATGATGCTGCCAGACAAATAACTCCTCAATCTCAATGGTTTAAAAACAATAAACGTTCTTTTTTCTTGCTGACAGTTTAGCTAGTCAGTCAGGGTGGCTTTGTTTCAGGCAGTGTGTTGGGTCTAGGTCTCCTCCACATGTCTTTTATTCTGAGAAGAGCAGTTACTTTTGTGGCACATGCACAGAAGGATAAGAGGCCAAGCCAAACCACACCAACACAGTTCAAGTCTCCACCCACATCACATCTGCTAACTATTCATTGTCCAAAATTAGTCATGTGGTGAAGCTCAAAGTCAATGGGGCAGAGATGTAAAATCCACCTATTCTATTAATAGGCACTACAAAGTTACACAGCAGAGGGAATGTGTGCAGAATTCTGTTAGAGGGAGGAGAGAGGGAAGAATCAGGAACAATAATTAAATCTACTGCATTCCCCTCCATCACCCAATATGTAGCTGTGCTTTGCTGTATGAAACTGTTGCAACCAACTTCATTTTAAGGTGCTGCATATTTACATGTAGTTTTAGAAACGTTGTGCATATGCAAGGATCCTTCAGTAGAACTATGGTTTGTTATTTATAGGCTAATGAAAAAATTCACATTAGAAAAATATGTTTGCTTTTAGAGGATTAAATTTTAAATACATACTATGAGACTCTGATAGCATTAATCATTCATTTCCTCAGCATTGTCGTTTTATTTACATTATTTCAAGAAATAGAAATCTTGCAGAAGCCAAGGGATTGATGAGTAGACGTATGATTTTTAATTTAGTTTTACATATTTCCTTTGCTAAATAGGGCATGCAGTTTACTGGACAGTGCATAAAGCAAAACTCTCCCTGTTGGTACCAAGTTGGCAGGCAATTTGGTTTTAATCCTGTCTAGAGATTGCTTGTGCATTCCCGTACATTTCAACTCTGATCCTCTAATGGTCATCTGTTATGTTGTGATTACATGGATGAACTGCAAAGAGATCACCTGACTAATCTGTCAAGTTAAGGGCACAGTATCTGTACAAAGGAAAAAATGCTACAATTAAGAATAAAATAGGCTGTGATTTACAAGGAGGTTTAACACTTTAAAAGTAATACAAATACTCCACTTAAAAAATTCTGCCCATGAAAATGTTCTAAGGAGTAATTCTCTGCATTGTTAACAATCTCAACAAAATGGCTAGATTCAAGATGGGTTTGGGGACAGAAATATCTTTCATTCCTATAGTTAGTAATATTAAAGCCAGAAAGTGCTGAGAGGTCACATCACTCCTTCTGTAGGAACTGATGGAGTTAAGTTTTGTGTAGCATTTTTTGCACTCTGTTAGCAGAAGAAAAACTGCCTATTACAAGCATTTTCAAAGTATATTTCTTGGCTCAACATACTATCACTTCCTTCAGTACTTCCTTCCATGCAATAATAATCAAAGATAAATTTTGACAGAGACCCACTGATTCTTCAATGATAGATACAAGAGGTTGAGTCAAAATCCAAGGTGGGCAATATTTTCTTTCTTGGTATATAGGACTTGCTACCCCATCCCTTTCCACTAGCTTTGTAGAAGCATGAAATACCTTTTTTATTCATGCTTCATCTGGAATGCAAACAGAGGTTGCATACTTCTAAACATCATCTTGCTTTTGATATCTCAGTGTTCAGTTCCCATATATAAGATCTCACGGATGCAACCTAACACCCGAGTTCCTCTCAGAATCTTAAGGGCAGTTAATTCCACTGTGCCTTTTATCCTTTTCTCATAATTAGCTAATATTTAGTGAGAATTTCTTAGATTAGCTAAGTACACGTGCATCATGCCACGTGTACTATCTACTAATTAACCGACCTTTGCTTAATTGTCTTCATCTGAAAATTGGAAATTATCATAGTACCCATATCCTGGGGTTGTTTTAAGAATTGAATAAAATGATGGATATAAGATGTTTAGAATAAAATGCCCCGCATATAGTAAACAATCAAAAAATATAAAGTATTTCCATTCATACATTCAAAAATATATAATAAACATCTACATGCTCAAGCAGTGATCTGGGGACTGGGAATTCAATTTTGAACAAGACAGACGAGGTTCCTATTCTCATGGAGTTGACATTTCAGTGAGAGATGATAAACAATAAACAAGATAGATACTAGTAATAAAATCATTTTACAAATGAGGAAATTTAATCCAAGAGAAGGTATGTAATTTGTTCAAGATCACAGAGCTAAAAGGTGGTAGAGCCTGGGTTGAAATCTAAGATTATGGTACCCCAAAGCCCAAGCTTTAAGCCTGCCACCATCCCCATGCTGTTATGCTCGTTATGACATCTGAAACATTTTCCCACTGCAGCCTTCCTCTTTTGCCCTTTCTGCTCCATCCTCTGAAATCATTATACCATGTCTTTACGTTTGCTGAAACTTGATTCTCCTTGGAAGTGAGTGTATCAGCTACGACACTGGTTCTCAAACTTCACTGCGTATTGGAATCCCTGGAGATCTTTAATACAATATCAATGTCTAGGTTGCCACCAGAGATTCTGATTGAATTATTCTGGGTTGTGGACCAAGTGATTCCAACAAGCAGCCTTTTAGAATGATGGCTGCTAATACTCTGCATGTATCCAAAAAGGTTATCATCAGGTTGCCTACCTTTTAACTTTAACTTCTCTCTTGGGACAATTTCCTGAGTTCTTTGGAAATTCCTATTAATAGGGATCACTCCTACATTTCCCTTGATCCAAGTGGATTTCTCTCTCTTCCAGATCATCACTTGCAGCTCTTTGCAAAGCCCTGGGGGTCCAAAGTACATCCAGTTCCTTGATGATGGTGTCTGCCTCCCTCTAGATGGCCCTATTGGATAGTCTCTTGATCCCTTTATTTTATTCCAATCTCTTTACTAGATTAAAAAAAACCCTCCTTACTTTTTCCTCCAGTGAGCATTCCATTATTCTGGCCCCAGCGTAGCCAAATTTCTGAGAAATGTCTCTCCATTTTGTCTACACTTACTCGTCTGCCAGCGTTCTTCAATAGCTGCATTTCTATTCGATCTGTATCTTCATGTGTTGCCAGACTATAGGATGCAGAACTCAGGGGATGTGAGCACAATGCAATTTTATTTTGGTCTCACCTTGCCCATTTTATTCAGTGGGATAGTGTAATGGTACCCCTGAACAGGACTCAACACAACCTCATGTGTGCTCTTTCTTATATCTAGTCCGTTTGAACATTTCATGCTCCCAAAGAGTTTAGGCTAATCCCAATGCAGCCACCAACATCTTGTGGTCACAGACACTTTAAGCTTTCTCAAGGTTAAACCTGTGAGTCAAACACACGTTCTCCATATCTCAGGACTACAGACATAGACTGAGGGTCCATATGGAAATTCCCATTACTAGACAAAGGAGGGGAAGGTGATGAATCACAAATCTCCAAAGAAACCTCTTCCTTTTTCATTATTTGACTCACTTTTATAATGGAATGGAATGGAATATATTCCACATTTAAAATGGAATACGTTCTTAGATTATTTCCTTCATTGCTTCACCTGAACCCACTAAGATCTATCTTAACATCACTACAAGTAGTACAACCAGACATCATGTGCCTTATGATGTGATTTAATGAAGTATCCTTGCTTAAAAAAATTGAATCTAAATCAAATCAGCCTCTAGATTTAATTTAGAGTTTATAGGAAATACATTGCTTTAAGAAACAAGTTAAATGATACTACTAGAAAGCAGGGAACTAAAAAAAAATGTAAGAAGCTTTATAGGACAAATGACCTAGTTTCTCAAGAAAATCAATTGCAAGGGGAAAAATAAGTGGGGATGTGCAGCTCTTATAGAATAAAAGAGACTTAAAGGACAAAAGAGCCAAACATGATAAGCAGATCTTGTTTGGAATCTAATTAAAAAGAAAAAAACAAAACAAACTGTAAAAATTATCTTTGAGAGAATCAGAGTATCTGAATATTGTCTGGTTATTAGATGGCATTAAGAAATTATTGTAAATTCTAGTAGGTGTGAAAATAGCATAATTATGTTAAAAATCAAAATATCTTTATCATTTATACATGTATAATAAAGAATTTACAAGTAAAATGACAATGTCTGGTATTTATTTAAAATTTTCTACTTCCTAAAATTTTGGAGAAGATTAAAAAGTGGACAGTTACTGATCCTGGGACTGGGTTTAATATACTAGTTTCTCTAACTTTGTGTATGCTTGAAAATTTCTATAATTAATTTGTAATATCACTTTTGCCTTCTTAATTTTAGTTTTGTTGTTGTCACTGTTGAGATTTGTTTGTTCTTTCATAGCCCAGAGATCTGTATATTTAAAACTCCCTCCAGGTGAGTCTGCCCATTGGCTACATGTAATTACTCATGCGGGGGATGATTCCCAACTGGGTGTTCAGCATCATTTCTTCACCAGCTCAGATCTCACATATTTATCTGAAATTAGACCTATTTAAATCTTCAGCATTGCAAGAATATCTCTGGATGTGTGACTAGGCAAATGACCCTACTTTTATTTTTAGGAATTAGGAAAAATTGATTATTGTTGTGGTTATCTTGGCACTGTTGTTTTTAACTATTAATTGATACAGATGGTGCACAAATCATAAGTATATACATAAATTTTCAGTAGCGTTTAAAAATGAAACTACCTTGGTCTTTCTCTTTAGAATAGGTCCCCTAAAAGGAACTAGTCATCTTTGTTATCTCAGCCCTGAAAATATTGCTAAAGCCTAATTGGAATGTGGCATCCCACTTGCCTTTTGACTGTAGGTGTTAGCCTTACCTCAAAAAGTTACTGATTTTTGGAGGGTAGACTGTGTCCATATTCCTATGAGATAACAGGATACTCTCTTGGAAAGACAAGAGATATTGAAAGTTCAAGATCCTAACTTATTATAGTGATTCTTCTAAGGCAGTGTTTAGCAAATTTGCCTCACCATAAGATTTACCTAGGATATTTGTTAAAAACGCAAGCTCTGAGCTCCTTTCCTGGAGAGCCCTAAAGATTTTGATTTATTAGGTTCTGGGTGGCCCCTTAATGTATTTTTAATAAGCTCCTCAGATGATTCTTATGAAAACCCAAGTTTGAGAAGCACTGCTCTAAACTAATGCATTTCAATTTAATTAGGTATGGAACATGTAGGCATCTTTTTACTGCCAGCAGTGAGCTCTGCTCCTGGGAGGTGGCTTGTGCAGAAAGTTGACAAAATATCTAACTGCAAAGAAATAGCTAGAATGCTTATATACCTGTCCAGGTTTGCTCAGCCTGACAGACTCAGGCTGTAGTTGTTCTCAACTCTTCATATTACAATCACCTGGGAAGGTTAAAAAAATATCAATGCAGAAGGCCAAGCTCCAGAGAGTATTATTTAATTGGTATGTAATACGGCCTAGATATTTTGATTTCTTAAAGCTTCCTATTTGGCTCCAAAATGAAACCAAATTTGAGAAATACTGAGGTTGAGTTATGCAATAGGCAGTTGCAATTTTAGGGACTATTGTGCTTCTTAAAGAGAATGGGGTTAGCAGAACCTACCTGTCCCATAAGATCTAAACGAGAATAGCTCAAACTCCAATCCCATTCTTCTCCCAATATTATGTACATTTTCATTTGTGTTGTATGAGGTAGATGGGTGGTTTAGACTTAATTTCCTTTTGGTCATCTTTTAGTATAATTTTCCCTTTGCTGACGTTTTGTTCTCTATGCTCAGCTTTAAAGTTTTTCTTTTCTGTGTGTCTAGGCATCCAAATTAAGCATGGAATTCAGCCTCTTTCCTCATTTTCCTCAATAAAACTTTATTAAATTAAAGCAGACTGTACTAAGAAAAGGTGAAAGGATTGGTTTGATGCCTGACGACATACAAAAGACGTTTACTTAAATGGTCTTAAAACACTCAGCTACTCTGCCGCATTACTTGGCTATCTCAACTCTTCTCTGATCTTGGAAGTAGAAAACCAAACATAGAAAACCAAATCTAAACTTGCCCTGTTCTTTTAAATATAATGAAAATTAGCTCAAAACACTATTCCATGGTATGTAGAAAATCAATTTCCATTTCTGTGAAGCTCCTTGGGTCCAGTGTTGCATGTTCAGTTCTGACCCTAAACTCCATTTCCCCTCTAAATTGGTCCAGGTGATGATGATCTAAAGAGTCATTCATGCTTTCCCTGTTCTACATCATGCTAGCTAAGGTATAGAATGCAGTTCATCCACACAAAAGACTGTTGTATAGCAAAATTTATTGAAATATGGGGCAGATGGGGGAGTTTATAGAGCTGCAATGCAAAAGTAAAAGCAAATAATGAAATATCTGTTCTTTAGAAAATCTCTCCACAATTTCTTCAACTCAAGCTTCAACCTCCCAAGTTTTGTTTTCTGTAGAATACTGTCTGTCCCTGTAGTGAATAAGTTGAAACCAAACACACTTTACAAAATCTATCTATCATTAATCATCTGTCTATCTAAATTATAAAATTTTGCTATGTAGAAAATTTTGTTTTAAATTTTAAAACTCTGACCACTTTCTAAAATGTATAGGTTCCAAAGACTGGGGTGCCTTTTGTCTGCTGAATACCTGGGTGTGTATATATAAAATTTGAGAATATTGGACAAAGTAAAAATTATGTGTATGAATAAGATGAGAAAAAATGTTCTTTGATGTTAAAAAAATAAAAAATGTACAAAAAGTCCATGGACAAAATTAAGTACAAACCACAAGATGGGAGGGTTCACAGAGTGGAAAATCAAACAGCCGATAAACATATGAAAAGATGTTCAAACTCACTAGTTACTGGGGAAATGTGAATTAAATTCCAATAAAATGCAAATTAAAAGCACAGTGAAATACTGTTTCAATGCCCATTATGCTTAGAAAAAATTGATATTACTGAGTCCCGTCAAAGATATGAAGAGCACAATTGAGTTGACATGAACTTCTCTTTACATTAAGGACCTCAAAAATCCCCTGCTGAATTAATTCTGAGTCAAGGTAAGAAGGCTTCTAGATTCAATAGGCATTACATAATTTATTACATAGAAATTATCATATATCATAATTATCTTTGTTTTTTTGGTCTCTTTAATTATTGTCAGTCTTCCTGTCAAGAATATAAACCCCATGAAGTCAGGAATTATATCTATTTTGATCACAGGTGTGTTCCTATAAATTAGCAGAGAAACCTTAGCAGAAAAAACACTTAGCAGAGAAAATGGTTACTGATCAATAATATTTTTGAATAGATAAATGAATAACAGTTTTGACATGTGTGTATTATTTAGGGGGAAGGTAAGGATATGCTGAGGTCTGTATTGAAGCTAGTGATGAAATAGCATTACATTTCTCTTTCAACATGTAGACTAGAATTTTTAACCAACAATTCAGCTCAATATAATTCATTTCAGTTAATAAAATCTTTGATTTTTTGTCAATACCATAACTTTTTAACTACTTGAGAAACCATATAACGCCCCCCTAAAAATTCTTCCTGACCTCATATAAGAAACCACCAACTTAAGATCTCCTAGTAAAAATGTGTTTCGCATTTAATGGCAGCCAAGAGTCCACCCCAATATCTTGTTAGCCTCATGTAGAGAAAAAATGAAAAAGAACATCTAATATGTGTAGTTTGCATACATTATTCTTGCTAACTCAAATAGCTAATCCTGAAGTCCCAATAAGTATTTTATTTCCGGCCTTACCCTTGTCATCTGTTCAAGCTTTTGTCTTCCACCATGCCTCAAAAGTCAAGATGGTGAGAATAAACCAAAAGAGTTCTCATCCCAAGGAGAAAACATTTTTTTCTTTTTCTTTTTATTGTATCTATGTGAAATAATGGATGTTAACTAAACTTATTGCAATATTCATTTCACAATATATGTAAGTCAAGCCATTATGCTGAACACCTTAAACAGTGACGTATGTCAATTAAATCTCAATAAAACTGGAAAAAAATGATGTCAAAAAAAGAAGTAAAGATGAATCTTCAGAAAGTATTCTCCTTATGGGTCTTGCCATTACCTATTTTTTACATCACTGCATACCAGGGACAGCACCTGGATCTTTCTAAGTGTTTAATAAATATTTGTTGAATGAATGAATGCATTAATTTAATACGTCAAGAGCTGAATAGTCTCTGGAGCATTCCAAGATCAAGTAATAATTGGATATATGTGTTTCTTTGGTACCTTTCTGTATATACTTTAAATAGCATATACCAATCTGAAGTCCCATCAGGGACATGTCATGCTGTAAAATGACTATTTAATGTTTAATTTATACTTTCTTTTTCTTAGAAGCAATTAACACCATTAGAATACCTGATTATCTTTCTTTAGGGCTTTGTTGCCTCCCTCGTGGAATTTATTGAACTGATATTTTGATGGTTTTCCTTTCTAACATACTTATTCATGTTTTGCATTTGATTGGGAGTTTCATTTTGAATGAAATTTTTCCTTCTTTTTCTCTGTTTCCTTCTAGAGCATTTGTAGATACCATCTCAGAGCCTCTTCAGGAATCTTCCATCGTATTGATGATTCAGTGTTTCTGCCTCTGCAGAAATGGTAGGTAACACAGATCTAGTCATAGAGCCAGACAAAATGTTGCTACTTTCTGGTGTTAAGTTATATATATATTTCCTTTCAAAGCCTTAGACTCACAGCTTATTCCCCAACATTAAGATATTTCCAGTATGCAGAAAATTTGAAAGAATTTTACAATGAACACCAGTATTAGACAATTAACATTTTGCTATACTTATTTTATTACATATCTCTTTATCTAGCCATCCATCTACCCATCCATCAAGCCATCTTATTTTTTTGTAGGTATTTTATCATAAGTTGCACCCATCAGTATACTTCAGTCCTTAATATTTTAGCACGCAAATCATAAGGAAGAGTTCAGTATTTGTTTACAGTTATTCTTAGTTTGAAGTAAAATTTACTTACGACAATGTGTACAAATTTTAAGCATGCAGTTTGATGAGTTTTGACAAATAACCTAAACTCCTATCACAATATAGAACATTATCATCACCCTGGAAAAGTTCTCATATACCCCTTTCCAGTCAGTCTCCACCTTTATTCCTCCTCTCAGAGGCAACCACTATTCTGACATTTTTCCACCATAAATTAGTTTTTCTCTACTTGTTCCAGCACTTTCTATGAATTGTATCATACACTATGTACTCTTGTGTAGGGTTTCTTTCACTCAGCATAATGTTTTTGACATTCATCCATGTCACTCTCTGTGCAAGGAACTTACTACTTTATACTACTAAGTAATATTTCATTATATGAATATATCATACTTTATTTATTCTCCTATTGATCAACACTTGAGCGTGTTTCCAGTTTTGGCTTTTATGAATAATGCTGTATGCACATTCTTGTACAAGGCTTTGTATAAACATATATGTTTGCACATAACTTGGGTAAATATCTAGTAGTATACTTTCTGGTTGCAGCATAGGTATATCTTTAGTTTTATATGAAACTGCCTGACCTTTTTTTCCAAGGCACTTGTGTCATTTTATGTTCCCACCCAACAATATATGAGAATTCCAGTTGTTCCACATCCTTGACAAATTAGGTGTTATCAGACTTAATTTTACCATTCTGGTGAGTTTAGTGGTATCTCATTGTACTGTTAATTTTCATTTCCTAGATGACTAATGATTTTGAGCTTTTTTTCCTCTGCTTTTGGCCATTCCTGGGATAATAATATTTGTTTTTTAGATATTCTTTTCTTTTAAGAGTTGATTTCAACTTGTTAATGTATTGCTAAAGATTCTGATGACAATATTCATTAGGCACATATGTATTTTTTATTGCCTGTGTTAGGCTTTGATCCAGCTAGGTAGAGCATATTTTAACACCATTATCTCAGGAGATATGAACGCATAATCACCAGTTCTTGCCTCTAGGTTTGTAGACTAGCAGGTACATGGCTTAAGCTTAGTATTTCTGTTTTGTCTTTGGTCCATGAAAATATATATTTTGAGCCTCCTATTTTTTATTTTCTATTCATGTATTATATATTTTTCTATGTGTTTGAAGTATTCAGGATGCATCAAATGTTTTCCCTCTGTGTCGTCTTGAGCAGAATTGACATCTTTACCATTATATCATTAATTTTTGGTTTGATGGCACTCTACATTTTCTTGGTTAGTGTTTAATAAGATTCAAAGGTTCTTCTGATGGCAGGACACAACACAAAGATACTTGGACGGTTCTAAAAGGCAGAGCTTTTTGTTACTTACAACTCCAAATGAGAAAAGGTTGGCAGGCAGAGCCACACAGAGGGTTGCACCTGGGACAGGGTGACAGCAAGCTGGAGCTGTAGGTGGCAGCTTCTGTATGTTAAGCAGATGAGGCTAGCTAGATTTCTCAGGCTCCCTGTGGACTGACTAATTTGGATAATTTCACAGGCTCTGGGGCATAGGGGCTGCCCATACTTGTCTGGTACCTGGGCAGAGGGTGATTGGAGCTGGTACATAGTGACCCAAAGTGTGAGAGCCAAAAAGAGAAGTGGTTGGTGTGTGGACTTAATCTGTTGCTCAAGAAGAGGAACTGACTGGCCTTTAGCCAGGGCCTCAAAACTGGGTATAGACAGCATTTAAAAAAAAACAAACTATATTAACAGTTAGGAAAACTAGATATTCATGTACTAGTGCACCATTTTTGGTGATTTCATAAACCTTTTCATGACGTAGTTTGAAGATCAATGATGCAAGTCATTGAAATTAGATTTCAGATATTAAATAAAGTAGATAAATTGGACTACATCGAAATTTAAGACTTCTGTGCATCAAAGGGCACAATTAACAGGGTGAAAAGGCAACGTACAGAAGAGGAGAAAATATTTGCAAATCATTTGTCTGATAAGGGGTTAATATCCCGAATGTATAAAGAACTGCAACTCAAACACCAAAAAAACAAATAAGCCAATTAAAAATGAGCAAAGGAGTTGAATAGACATTTCTCCAAAGAAGATATAGACATGGCCAATGAGTGCATGAAAAGATGCTCAAAATTACTAATCATTAGGGCAACGCAAATCAAAATCACGAGATACCATTTCATACCTACTAGGATGGCGACCATAAGAAAATAAAATTAAAAATAACAATTGTTGTCAAGGCAGAGGAGAATTATAATCTTTATGCACTGTTGGTGGGAATGTAAAATGGTTTATTTACTGTGGAAAACAATATGGCAATTCCTCAAAACATTGAGGAATTGAAACATTGTTATTTTGGAAACCACCTCTGGAGACTTATCGTGCTGCTTGTGGATGAGATCAACCTGTGGACTTGAAATAAGACATAATGTACAATTTGTTTGACTGACCCAATCTCAGGGAGGCCCAGTTTGTGATCCTGACCATTGTCATCACAACGAACCTTCCAGAACAAATCATAATGACCTGTGGTCTAGCCAACTGGGTCTTCCAAAGATGTCCTTCCAGTGCAGTACTCAGCCAACTGTAGTGTGTTTTAGTATCCTGACTCAAATATTTAAAAGCCTTTGAAGATGGTGCCATCCACTTGGTAACCAGGAAGGTAATAGCTCTCTCTGGAGATCCATGATGGCTGCCTGGACATTTACAGGCATGCCGTAAAGATCTGTGAGTTCTCCCAACAGAGGCTCCAGTTGCCTGGCCTGGTCACTGTAGCCAACTTAATGGAAGCTGTGGATGAGATATTTTCATCTTTATACATCACTGCCATAAAAAAATTCCTTGGTTCTGGAACAGGGCTTCCTCAGAACTATCCTCACAGTGTTCTGTTGATCAGGACTGGAGGTAGCAACATTTCAACAGATATACAATCAACATGTGGCTCTGTGCAGAATGGAGGGGCTGTTGTACCCTACCATGTCAGGGACCATGGCTGCGTGTTCATGCCTGGGCTTCTGTCACCTCCTTCTCGTGAACCTCAGCAGGAAAAACCTGCTTCTTTGTGTGCAGTTCAGCATCTGCCAGGATGATGTGCTGTATGCACTGAAAGAGTGAGGGGCTTTGACAAGGAAAGAGTGTGAACTGCTGTTTTTAAAGAGCTTGATTTCCTTTTACTAAGCACGTGGAATTATTTTAGCAAGGTATACTGAATGGAAAGGAATGTGTCATGTATTTTGAATCTTCATTAAATAATATGCCCTTTTCAAGAAAAAGCAATTAAATAGTTGCCTCTCTATGACAACATGCACTTCTTTGGGATATAGTTAATCCTGAGGCTAACTCCTAAATCTGAATTTTCAGCCCCCAAAACATCCATTTGTTCACCACAGAACTATATATTTAAACACTAATCAGCTCCATGATCTTGGGGAAGTCAAGATCAGCTTTCCGGGTTTCAGGGTTTTTTTGTGTGTGTGTGAGGAAGATCAGCCCTGGGCTAACATCCATTGCCAATCCTCCTCTTTCTGCTGAGGAAGACTGGCCCTGGGCTAACATCCGTGCCATCTTCCTCTACTTTATATGGGACGCCGCCACAGCATGGCTGACAAGCAGTGCATCAGCAGGTGCCCAGGATCCGAACCCGCGAACCCCGGGCTGCCAAAGCACGAACTAAACTGCTGCGCCACGGGTCCAGCCCCGGGTTTCAGTTTTATCATTTCTAAAATGGGGAAAAGGAAGGAGACTAAAAATACTGGGATCCCATTTTATTACATTTTTTTCACTTATCTCACTCTAATTCCTACAACAAATGATAGTGATTTTTAAGCATATTTTATTACCTAGATTATAAACCCCCAAAGAACTGGGATTAACATCCATTTATTTTTGCTTTCTTCAGCATCTGTCACGGTGCCTAGCACAAATATAGTAAAGCCAAGCAAACAACAAGAGAAGCAACAACAAAATCACCTCACAATGAGACCGTCAGGATATTTGCATAATTATCAAAAGATTAATTTTCTAGAATAATGGTAAAAATTACATATACACATACATATATATGCATATACATACATGTATATATGTACATACATGCATACGTACATACATACATAGGGGAATATAGCAAAGATTTAAATTCAAGATGGAAGTGAGAAAGTAAAGAGAAATGAAATGAAAAGTGGACCTTCCATCTTAGTCAGCCAAGTTTTGGTTTAGGGGTAGGCAGAGCATGACATGGTGGAGCTAGCCTGGATTGACCTATACATCTTTGCAAATGTTTTGTTTCCTCATTTCAGTGATTACTTCCTTGAATCTGTGTCTATAATATTGGTTCCTATTCTTCACCCATTGCTTTTCCAATTCTGGATATATCTGTTAAACACTGAAAATTTTTAATGGTCTGCCCTTCACCCACTGCTCTACATGTGAGATTCCATTCACTGTCATTGTTTCATCCTTACCATTATGCAGATCCCTCCTGGAGCTACATACTAAATCCAGCTATCTGCAGGCACCTTAAATGTAGCATATAAGAACACTGCGCTATTCTTTCCCCAAGCAAATTTTTGTTTCCTTCTAGATTATATCATATTTAGTTATACCAGCATCCACCAAATCATTCCAGCTAGATATCTGAGGCTCATATTTAAATCTTTTTTTCTCTCAACTCTGACATCAAGTTTGTTATAATTGTCAATTTTACCCTCTAAATATTTTTAATTAGCTCCCTTCTATTCATTCTCATAAGAACTTCCTTATTTCAAGTTTTAATCTAATGCCTCACTATTACGACAACTTCCTAAGTGTGCTTGTTGGGTAAGTAATCAATAATCATTGGCCCCCTCTCAAACTGTGTAAATCATCTCTGCAAAAAGCCACCAACATGATCTATTTAAAAAGTAATATGTCAAATAATTTGACGGCTTACTGTTACTCATAGAATAGATTCCAAGCTTTCTAAAAGACTTATACAAGGCTCTCTATGACTTGACCCTATTTCCTATCACTGACCATTCCCTGCCTCAAATTTCAGTCTCTAATAACCCAGAATGACACTGTTTCCTTCATACACTATGTAGTTTTGCTTTTCAAAGACTTTTCTTATAATGCACTATGGCCAAAAATATCTTCTGCCCAATCTCTACTTCATCTCTTTCCTGTCCCCATTCCCACAGCCAATTTGTACTCATACCATGACTCAGTATACAGGTTATTTCTTTCCTGAATTTCTCATCTTAAATGCTGTTACTTGCTTCCTCTAAGTGTCCAATAATACAATGTGCACATTTCTATTACTATGTTTACTGTATTGTTTTATTATTTATCTTTTTATCTTCGGTGTTTATCACAATAAATTATTATTGTCACTCAATGTTTGTTGATTGCATAAATCAGGAAGGAAGGAAGGACAGTTCTTTTGTAGGCCATTTTTGACATTTCAGTCTCTTTTTCTTCATTTGTAAGGTCTCCTTTTCATTCTTAAATTCTACCATTTGGAGGAGGATGGAAGATTAACAATGGATTGATATTTTGCTTTTTGTCCCACAAATATCCCATGCCTAGATATGCCAGATTTTCTCATCTGTCAACCAGATGGTTTGATACAAGCATTGTATATGGCAGTTCTGTCTCCAGTGTTAATAATTTTTAGTCAAAATGCCGATTTCTAAGATCAGGACTTTCCCAACTATTACTTTTCTCTGGTCTCTTGATTGAAAAGCAGTAATTCTTTTTATGGCAGGTAGATTTGCTTCTTAAATTCATTGTTCAGCTATATTCCACTTTAACTTGCAAATTAGGTACCGTGCTTGCGAAGAGAGATTTTTCTAGTCCTCACAGCTCCACAGCCAGGTCTTCTTTTATTCAGGAGGTAGTGCAGCAGTCCCCTGAGGCCAGAGAGAGGGAAAGTTTAACGCTTAGGGCTTCTGTTCATGTCCCAAGCTTCCACCATTACAAAATATGCAGTCTCACAGGTTATTTATTGCCAACCACATCCTTTATTATGCATTTTTCTATCTTCATAGACAAGTATAAATATAAATAAAACAGCAGATAAAAAGAATATAAAACAGCATGACAGAGATAATTTAAATGGAAAAAATGAAATAAGGAATTCTGAGAGTGGAAACGAGACATAAATATCATTTCTGTATCTTGAAGAATCCAATTAGACATTCTATTTTTATACTAGATATATTATAATATGAAATTATAAACCTGCTTTAAATCCACAAAAGCGATAAAATTTAAACATGAAGGTTGACAATCTCCTTATATAGTATATTTGCCCATCCTCAAGATTGATTCATAGATGACCAAAGAAAATGTATTCCTATCAACTGAAAATATCTGGTCTTCAGCCACTTCTCTGGAGATTCCATAGTCCAGTAACTATCTATTTGAGAAATCCAAGAGATTAAGGTTCACTAACTGAAGAAATTATATTCTTTCTCCATCTCTGGATTTCAGGTGCATAATTTCCATTAAACTTCTTATTCAAGCCAGCTCTCATTTATCCATATTTCAAAGGACTATAATATAATTCTGATAATTAAAAATCCCAAGTATTATAAGCTCTTCTACTTTAAAATTTTTATAGCAACCTTTAGAAAGAAATTTATTAAGACTATTTTCAGTTTTGACTAGTTAACAGTTCCACAGTGAAGGTAGAAGTAGCAATGAAATTACCTCAAGATAAAGAACATAATGGGGTGTGAAAATTTCTTAAGTTAGATAATGGTGAACTCTACCACACTTAATGATCTTACTGAGCATCCAGTTTTTGAGAATTGGAGGCAATCAGAAATTAGTACACTCTTCCTGATTTGAAATTAAATGTTCTTTACAATAGTCAAGAACTAAATCTTTTAGTTCACTTCACCACCTTGTCCCAATATTTATTGTTTGCATGAAGAGATACATTTTCCTTTCTCTCTAACCATAATAAACCCACTCCTACTCCAGAAATCAGTTTGGATCTCAACACCCTGAATGAAGTGAAGTGGTCTCCTCTTACATAAAGCCTGCATCTCTCTATTATTTGCCATCCCGCCATCTATCCATCTATTAATTTAATTAAGACATGAGTGTATATATATTCAGCACCTGCATCAGGCAATGAAGAGGAGACAGCAAACTTTTGCTACAGATGGCCAGATAGTAAATACTTGAGGCTCTGCAGGCCATATGATCTTTGTTGCAGCTAAGTTGCAACTATTCAACTTTGTCGTTGTAGTATAAAATCAAAGATAACTCGTAAATGAGTGGGCATGGCTGTGTTCTAATAAAATTGTATTAACCAAAATAGGTGGTGGGGTGAATTTGTCCACTGGGAGATAGTTTGCTGAGCCCTGGTCAAAATGATAGACACTTAAGTGTACAGTAAGCAAATATAATCATAGGAATCGAAGTGATAATAAAAAAATTTTTTAAATAAGAAAAATGCAAAGCTTTTGGAAGTTGGTTAAAAGTTCTAGACATCTGGATAGAGGACTGTTAAGTTAATATATTCATATTTCAACTAGAATCACAGAAGAAGAGAGAGAGAGAAAGAGATAGAGAAAGAGGAAGATGGGGGCAGGGGCAGTGGTTGGTTAATATAAGAATATCATGGTTTTCTTCAAAATTTAAAATTAACATATTATATACTTTATTAAGAACAAAATATTTAAACATTCATTTTGTTTTAGAAAAAATTAACCCCAACATATAATACAATATGCTATATAACAGAAGTATTATTTAACAAAAAGTAACACTTTTCAAAAAGAATGTATATATATATATATATATATATATATATATATATATATATATATACACACATAATTGGAAGAGTAATTGGCCATCTAAAATCATTTAAAAAATGGTGATTATGTAAGGTGAAGGATGTGTTATTGTGGTAATCATTTCACAATATGTAAATATATCAAATCACATTGTACACCTTAAACTTACACAATGTTATATGTCAATTATATGCCAATAAAGCTGGAAGAAATACTTTGGGGGTTAACATTTTCTGTATGAAAAATAGTTTGTTCTTAAGTCACTTTTCATATAAGTTATTTCAGGAATAATTTTTAGGTCAAAAGCCTTTGATTGTATATCAGAAAATTAAATACATAAAATTTAATTTGAAATGCTCTTTTTAAAAAATTCAAGTAACTCCAATTTACAGACAAATAACACAGGGTTATAAGATTTGATGTAGATTTGATCACTGTGATAGTATAATATGCCCATTGGGAAGAGAAAAGAGCAAAGTTAAAAAATCATTCATTCTTTATATCATCATTTTTATTGAACGCTTATTATGAACAATGCTGGTTGGCAATGAATTATTTAAAAGTGTAAAAGTGATGTTGTGAAACATTACATAGTGTAGAGTTTCCAAAGAGCAGCTCTTGTTAAGTGTGAAAATGAACTAGAAACAGATCAAGCTTACTAAATACCTGAAGAATCTCAGTTGGGAAAATCCTCCAATTCAAACAAATACTAGAGTTAGGTTTTAGGGATAAGGTTTGAACTGTAATTTTTCCATTTTCTTGGTTTCTGTTAATATTTGTTAGCTATCCTTCTTAGGGTAATATTTCCTCAACAAATAATTTTCTTTTATTTTGTTAAATACAACATACAAAGTGTCTAAGATATATTAGGCATACAATACATTTTAGTTATATTTAAATAGGATAATCTCGTTGTCCTTATTGTGCCTCATTTATATCCTTTGTTTTTCATAATTATATCATTATTTTTTAATCTAAAAGTTGTTTTTGACCATCAATGATAATACACACTAACCCTATTGGCCACATACTTTTGGAACATTCTTTAAAACTGATGTGGTGCATTTAGGTTATGCCACTTTTATCTATAAATTTTTTTATTTTGAAGTATGTGGAGGGATTGGATTTCTCTCTATCTTGAAAATTAATAACATATATGTTATGACATAACATGTGGAGAAAAATCTATGCTCACAACTTATAAAATGCTCCACTGTGCTGTGAGTTGTTTTGAATATGTAATATTATTTTAAAGGAACAAACAGTACATTTTAGAAAATTTCCATAAGAAACATGGTGAGGAGTAAAAGGAATTTACCTGTCAGTTTCTTAAGAAGCAAAGAGTTTATGACACAATGTCAATATGTTGAAAATAACCATTTACTACTTACTATTGGTCAGGTGCTAAGCTAGAAGCTAGAGACCAAGCAATAGAGAAGAAAGCTATGAGCATCCATGCTCTTGTGGAGTTCATAGGCTACTAGGGCAAGTAATTTTTTAAATAAATAATTATGCAAATAATTAAATAGTTGCAATTGTGACAAATGCTTTCAAATGCAGTGTTATGAGCAAATAAAACCGGGAGACTTGCCTTATTCTGGAGATGAAGGAGAAATTAGAATCTACACTGTCGGGGGTAAGAGAAGAATAACACTATACTCATATGAGATTAAAATGAAACTATTTTTCAGAGACAAGGAAACCCTGCATTTCTGCCCTATGCAAATTCTCTTTGAGATGGCCAACTTGTGTAGGAATTCATCTCTCCTACTCTGTGAGCTTCCAAAATGAAGACTTTATTCTCCAATTTGATTCACTATAGTATAGCAGTGCACTCAGAAAGTGCTCTTAGAGAGTCTGAAAATGGATGAATCTTCTTCTAATTCTGTTGAGTTGATAATTAGGTACAAAGTGCTTTCCACTCTTTCTTCTTTCCATTAATCACTATTGGCTTTCTTGAAGTTGCTAACCTGAAAACAAAAAAGCATAGCACTATTCTAAGCCTCAGATAGGATGATAAATTGTTAAATGGGGTTATATGAGGGGAGCATGATATTGCTCAGTGGGATAGTACATTTTCTGACTGAAATTCAGATCAGAAGTTATTCTTCCCAGCAATTTAGGTTTAAATGTCACAGTTCGCTGTGCACTGACCAAGATGGCCTTTGACTAAATTTTAGACAGACTTCTTCATGACTCTAGGCCCCTGACTTCCTTTTTGTAGAACATTTACTTTAGAAAACTTGCAATTGTAATTTTATTTTCTGCCCCTTTGAGATGTAAATCTTCTACAAACCGGGAATGTCTTTCTCAAGGACCTGGGAGCCATCCCTTTGAAATGTAATCATCAAGAAAGCTCCCCTGTCTCCCAGACTTTGTGTGATAGTTGAAGACTAACTTAGATAAGCACTAATTAGCAAACACAGATAGCCTAATCACATTGACACATGTCCTCCAGTGTTTTTCCATTTGCTCACCCCAGCCTTTAAAATTCTACTTTTTGTTTCAGTGGAGCTGAGTTATCTCTCCCCTATTGCAATAGTCTCTCTCCCCTATTGCAGTAGTTTTGAATATCTTCTCCTTTGGCTGTTTAACTGGTTTGGTGCAATTTTTTTAAATAGCACAGAGAATGCTATTTCTCCCTAATTTTACATGGAATAAGATCAGATATTGCAGCTATACTAGGGACCATAATCAAGGTTAAACCAAACATATCAGAGGGATGCTTTTTAGAGGGAAATTACACAGACTTTATCATTATTGTCTATTCTTAGAAAACCCAGTAAGGTTTACACAATCAGAGCTATGAAGCAGAGCTATATATCCCAGTGCAAATTGCAGGATGTGGGCCCCAAAGCAGCTTTTGACACTCAGAGGAAAACTACTGCTTAACTATTATTCTAATTCATTGATTGAGAAGGAAATAGGAATTGAAGTTCAAAACCCATGATAGATCCTTTATAGGCTGTTGAACATATATATGCATATTAAATTGTATAAAATTCAAATTCTAGAGTGTGGCCTCAATCATTCTCAAGAAAACCTTATTTTCATTTTACTTTATTTTTGGTTATCTTGCTCAGTTTCTTAACCTCTCTAGATATTGTTGTAGGTACATGACTGATCTTTAAAAGTAAAAATATAAACTTCAGAATAGATAACATTTCCCACTCCCACTTCCTCCACACACACGAGGTATCACTGTGTCTACCATATATTTCATTGTGGTTCGTATGTGGAGTCTCTAGCACTGTGCAATAGAACTGTCGATGCAAATAATCCATAGCCAATCTATAAATCAAAATTGGGGTGAGTTTATTATGAGCCAAATTTGAGGACCATGTAGCCCAGGGCCTTCCTTCCCTAAGGAAGGAAGGGCACCAAAGAAGTTGGGTGTACAGAGTGGTTATATACCGTCAAAGAGCATATATCACATATGAATGCAATGTCCTTTTTACAATAGTCACAAGATCGTCCTGTCAGCACAGGGATTGATGGGCAGAGCAGGTAGCAGGTCTGCTATCTCAATGGGCACAGCAGGTAGCAGGTCTGTTGTCTTGAGTTGGGTGGTCACAGGATAAGCACAGCAATCAAATCCTAGCCTAGGGAGAAATGCTTATCTATTCTTAGAAAAGGCCAATGTGGGGGAAGTTGCATCCTTATCTTAAGGGCATTTGTTCTTGTCTCTGGGACATGGTAAATCCTCAAAGCAGATATACAGTGCATGTTCAAAGGCCAGTCAGGCCCTTTTGGAAAAACATGGTCAGGCCAAATTAGTTTTACACCAAATGGCTTCCTCATATACTCCAATATAACCTATCGCTTGCCATTTTATTTATCAGAACTTTCTGCAATGATGGAAATGTTCCAATAAAGTAACCTCTAGCCACATGTGCTTATTGAGCACTCAAAATCTGGCTAGAGTGACCGAGGAACTGGAATTTTAGCTTTTTTCAATGACAAGTTTAATTTAAATGTAAGTAATCACACATGGCTAGTGGTTGCTATACTGGACAGTGCACTAGATCATATCAATCATAAATCTCTCATTGCCAGTGGGTTAGAGCTTGCTAGGAGGTTAATCATACAAAGTTTTTTATAAGATTTTCATGGTAGAAAGTGAGGTTCATACCTACCTAGGTCAGAGTTTCTCATTCTCGGCACTATTGACATTTTAGGTCAGATAATTCTTTGTGTGTGTATGTGGGATCAGGGAGGTGTCCTGGGTATGGAAGATGTCTAGCAGCATCCCTGGCCTCTACCACCTAGATAACAGAAGCACCTCTACCCTATTATGAGAACCACAATTGTCTTCAGACATTGTCAAATGTCTTCTGGGGCTTTAAGGAGCATCCACATAAGTACTACCTTTGAACCTGATTATTCCTGGTGGAATTCTGGCCACTTCTTCAGGCAGTCTGCCTCCAAGATCACCTGGCTCAATTAAGGAGGCTCATTGACATGTCTCCTGCACTGGATATCTGAATATATGACTGTGAAGTAAGAGGTAGAGAGAAAATGTTATAGGCAAAAAAAGAAGAGGAGAACTAATTCCATTACAGATATAAGAAAAGATTAAATTTTTTTTTTTGGTGAGGAAGATTAGCCCTGAGCTAACATCTGTTGCCAGTCCTCCTCTTTTTGCTGAGGAAGACTGGCCCTGGGCTAACATCCGTGCCCATCTCCCTCTACTTTATATATGGGAACGCCTGCCACAGCGTGGCTTGATAAGCAGTATGTGGATCTGTGCCTGGGATCCAAACCTGCGAGCCCTGGGCTACTGAAGTGGAGTGTGCAAACTTAAACACCACATCACTGGGCCAGCCCCCAAAAGATTAATTTTTAAATTAGATACTTTGAGTTCTTACACTTTCAACTTTGCAAAATGACCTCATCTATATTTCCTAATGTGTTTGATTAGTTGGAATTACCACCCATTTAAAGGGTTTCTAACTTCATATTATTTTGGCACATTTAATTTAAGTAATATTTAAATGGCATTCTTAAATCTCACCCCTGTGAGACAAGAATAGAAATAAAAACCTGTTCTAAATCTGTCAAGGGTCACCGTCACACTTCCTACCTCAGATGGAAGCAAATTAGCTCAGTACAGGTGAAGAAGGGATGTGTATGGCAGCAACTAGGCAAGGGGAGGAGGACATCATCTGTGGGTATAGTCCTGGATACAGATATCCTAAAAGCAACAGTCATATGCAAACAAGCTTAGAAAGAAGAGTCTCTGGACTCAGAAGATGTGGGTTCTGGTTTCTGGTCTAGCATATTCAAACTGTATGACCTTTGGCAATTGTGCTCCTTCATCCTTGAATGTTCTCATTTAATAGTACAAAGGCATACCCTATCCAGGTACTTCATCTTTGATTTAGCATTGAGAAGAAAATGAAATGCTATGAGTGGTTTGTAGCGGTATTGTGAACACAGTTAGATAAGTATCTCTTGACAAGCTTACTGACAGTAGTCTGGGCTGCAATAACTTATAGTTACATTCATAATGAAGGCCTGCAACAAAACAATAACTACCTGTGCTTTTCCAGAATACATAGTACATATTCATTTTCATTAAGATATTTCTCACTTATCTGAAAATTCCTACCCCAGTCTACTGTGGGGGATCAGAATTGGCCACCTCAAAATATGTCCCATTACCTTGATTATTTTCAATAACAAAAGCCTCTGAAAGAAACTTTGACCCCACCCCCCACTAACTGCCAAAAGAAATGTAAGATAGAAGGCCCGTTTCCAGGACAGGCCATCACCATAGATAACTCTGAATATGGATAGACTGTGAGCATCCTTGCTAAG